>OY728140.1:1758118376-1760618376 GCA_963277665.1 Viscum album
ATGACCTCTGATCTGGTTACCATCAGTTGAGGTTAAAAAATATGGCATTCAGAAAAATTCCTTTTAGAGTAAGTGTAACCATTATTAGTAACTTTTTATACCCTTTGGACTAAAAAATGATCATAAAGTTTTCAATGATTTAATGAATAGTATTTTCCATGAGTATTTGGATAACTTTGTGGCAGTCTTGGTGGATGACATCCTTGTTTACTTTAAATCTGAGGAGGATAAAGTGCATCACCCGAAGAAAGTTCTGATTCTGGTAAGAAATCACTAAATCTATTCCAATATTTCAAAATGTGATTTCTAGATTTGGGAATTGAAATTCTTGAGACAAGTGGTGTCTGATCAGGTTATATCAGTTGATCATAAGAAGTTAAGGTATGTTAGGACTTTGGATAAACCATGAAATGTATTTTTGATTAGAATCTTCTTGGGATTAGCTGGATATTATCGTCAGTTCATGAAGGAATTCTCAAAGTTGGATTCTTAGATGATTTATTTGACTCAGAAGGGGTGATATTTACTTGGAATGAAAAATGTTAGATTATTTTTGTTGAGATGAAATTTATTTTGTCTACTACACCGTTTTTTAATCTTCCAGAGGTTAGACAGGGCTATGTGGTCTTTTTTGATACATCAGGTTCTTTATTGGGTTGTGTTCTTATACATGGTGATCATGTAGTGTCTTATGTGTCTCAATATCTTAGGTCGCTTCATAATAATTATCCTGCCATGAACTTAAACATGCAACTTTAATGCACACACTTATTTGATGGCGACACTACCTTTTTAGAGAAAGGTTTAGTATCTATCTAGACCACAAAATCTTGAGTAATATCTTCTCTCAAAAATATTTGAATATCCTTCATAGGGGTCAGGTGGAGTACCTATAATCTTTTGAATTTGACATCACCTACAACCCAGGGATAGGTAATTTCATTGTATATGTATTGATTAGAGAACTTCAAACCCAAGAAGTGATAGAATCTTGGAAATAATGGAATTTTATGTCTCTATTTTCCTGGTTGCATATCGTTGTTTAGGAGAAAGGGGGTGAAATTTCCTTATACATTATATAGTTGACATCAGATCTTCTCAAGTTTATTCTTTAGAATCATGATCTAGACGATGAATTCCATAGTATTCGAAACTCTCTTTATATTTGGGAGATATTTTCCATGTGTTCATTCTCTAGATTGTGTGTTTTATGCTATTATAATCACATCGTTGTGACTTTAGTAAAAAGGGAGGTATTGACAGGGGATTGTAATAATTATCGATGGGATGTGCACCGATGAAAAGCTAATATGTTCAATGACATGAGGTAGTATTTCTGGTGTTTAAGAATGAGATGGGGAATTTTTAAGTTTGTCTTGCACTGTTATACTTTCCATCAGGTGAATGTTGAGCATCAAAAACCTTTGGTTTTACATCATCCACTTAAATTTCCTACATGGAAGTGGGATGAATTATCTATGTACACTATGTTTGGCTTTCCTAGTACCTATATAAAGAATAATGTGACATGGGTTTTGATCAATAGGCTAACCATGTCACCTCACATCACACCCATTCTAGATACAACCAAGGTTGAGGAGTTGGAAAATCTCTACATGAAGTAGATTTTCTATTTGCATAGAGGTATGTTTGTTATAGTTTTTGATAGGGATCCTTCGTTCACTTCTCAATTTTGGAGAGGCCTTTAGGAGGCATTGGGATCTCAAGTCCATTTTAGTATGGCTAAGCATTCTTAGTCTTATGGCCAGACAGAGATAGCTATATAGATTCTAGATGATATGCTTTGCATTTATATTCTCAACCTCGATGGGGATTGGGATGATCATTTAGGGATTTTATAGTTTCTTATAACAATAACTACCAGTTCGTGATCAGAATGGCACCTTTTGAGGCCTTGTATGGCTGACCTTGTAAATATTTGTTGTATTGGTTGGATATTGCTGAAAGTTCCTTAGTTGGAACAATTTTTTTCAAGAGACTATGATGATGATTAAGATGATTTTTCAGAGAATTTTGATATAACAGAGTCGATATAAGTCTTATGTTTATCATCACCATAGACCTTTGGAGATCGCAGTTGGTGACCAGGTGTTCTTGAATGTTTCACCCTGGTTTTTTCATCAACGACTGGGAAAGAAAGGTAAGATTACTCCTCATTTCATGGGACCTTTAGAGTTATTTGATAAGGTGGAGAAAGTTGGATACTATCTAGCACTTCCACCATAGCTAACAATGATAAGTAACATATTCTATGTATCACTACTGAAAAGTGTGTATCTGGTAAATACCATGTTTTGGGAAGGAGTGATCTTGATATTGAACCTGATTTATCTCTAACTGAGTGGCCAGTTAGGATAGTTTATTCTAAGACCAAGGTACATTGTGGGAGTAATATACCTTTTATTCATGTGATATGATAGTGTGGTTCTGATAATCATGAGGTGTGGGAATTTAAGGCACTGATGAGAGAGCGATTGCCCAATCTTTTTGGCATATAAGCTTCATTATAGGCATTATAAGGATAAAAAGTTTTTATGGTGTGGAGGTTATAATATCTCGTTATCGATTTGAATGGTATGACTTTAACCTTGTTTTGTATTTTCCTTTTCATTCAATGGGTATAGTTGAGAATCAATTTGGAGGATACCTATAATGGCAAAGTTATAGGTTTGTTGGACTCTCATCTTCAATCGGTATTTTGTAAGTTGCAGAAGGGTTACACACCATGTAACTTGCTTACACAACATGCAATGGTTATTATATGCAAGTCATGAAAGGCTTTTAATTGTAAAGTATACATGTCATGAAGAGACTTTACACATCATTAATGTTTTAAATATCAGTTTTAAAATTGGAGCATTAGTTTTTAATTCTATGGGATGGGGTTTTTGGCAGTTTTGGATATTAACTATTTCACGACATGTAGTGGTGTTACACGTTGTTTAATACCCTGACATCGGTTTTTAAATAGGAATTTTAGCTGATATTATCTTTTCTCTTCCAATATAGTTTCATTGATATTTACCTAGTTCCTTCCTCAGTGATATTGGAGCTTTCTAACCCTTCTATATCCCATCATTCGAAGATTAATTTGTATTTCACTTGTAGTGAGATTCTCAGGTAAGCATTCTCCCTCATTCTTCATCTTTATTTATTTCTCATGCTTCAGGATTTCAATACATAATCTATAAATTTATGGGTCTATGCTCTGTGATTTTGGATCTCATCTCTAGTTTGTATTTCAAGGTCTTCCACACCTTTGTTCTCATTCACTGGTGTCGTTTTGAGTGTTTAGTTTTTGGAAAAGGTAGGTGATTATATCTTGTTTAGCGAAATTATTTAAACTTTAATCTTCTAGATTTATTTCATTTGTTGATTTAAATTCCATTTCCCAAACATAATTTCAATTGATTCAATAATAAAATCTTATTTCAATGAATTGGGATATTTAAAATGGTATTGGCAGGAGAATTTTTAAAAGGCCCAATTCCATTGAATTGGGGTGTGTTTATGGAAATTAGTTGATTTAAATTATTTAATTAAAATTGGAGTTTTGATGGAAAGCAATTAAATTAAATTTCTGAATTTAATTATGTAAATTAATAGTGATATTGATTGAATTGGTTTTGAATGGACTTCAAACAAGTAAAAATGGCTTAAAAAGTTTTGATAGAAACCTAGGGGTTTTATCTTGTCAAAGAGGCATGTTTTTTTATTAAACCCATTTCTATTTTAAATGTAAAATTGGAATTGAAATGAAATAATGGGATTTAATTTTATTTCAAATATCCTTAAAATAAATTTCCCATCATTGATTAGTTAAGAGAACATGAAATTATGAGGTATGTGGTGAGTTATTTGGACTTAGTCTACGCTATTATAATGTTCTAAAATATACATCCAGACATCCATGATAGGATGGTTACGAGTTGCATTTGGAAAGTTTCAGGGGGAGTGTGTATACGTATATTGTTGAGATTAATTAGAGAGTGTGGATTCATATAGCCTCAAACATTGGTACCTATTTGGAAGATGACCATGTTGCATGCTTGTTTTATATTTAAGATATAAATGTATCCTAATGTTTTAAAACTGCTTTACATGCCTTCTAAATTTATATACACTATTATATATAAATTTTTTATTTAAGCCATTATTTTAGAAATATTCCACAACTTGTAAAGCCTTTTCTTAAATTATTTTTCTATCATTTTAACTGTATAGAATTATTTGTTTAAATATGCTTTTAAATTGATAAACCTATTTATATATAAAATTAAAATCATTACATTGGTTATCTATTGTTGGAATCTTATATGGAATCCTTGATGAGACCGTATTGGTATTTTTATCTCACACCCTACTTGTGTCTTTGGGTTTTTGTAGATTATCTCCTTACAAGTTCGATAAAAGGGAAAGGATATCTTATAGGTGGATCCAACTATTGAACCCAGGATGTTGTGAGTTTTCCCTTAGGCACTTGGTGTTTTTTCCTCTATTTTGGTACTTGGGTTTCAGTAATTTGGCCTTTGGTTCCTTGTTGAATTCTGCTACATAAATCCTAGTAGATTTTCTTTGGTATGTATATTGACTTTCTTATCAAAATTCCACTATGTGTTGTGAAAAATTAATTCCCACTAGCATGTTACATAATGCCATGTGATAATCGCCAACCTGTGGGGATCGGCAACACCCTTCGGGCTATGTTAGGGTCGGGTTAGTCATTGGGTTACCAGGGTACTCGGGTTGGTTTGTGACATGTTATATCTTGAATAATTCATTCTTCATTGTATTTTAGGTTTTAATTTTTTGTATTTCAACTATGTAGATTTGAAATAAAATTTATCATGTGGTAAAAAAATTTATAAATAAATTTATTTTCATTGGGTAGTATTACTCCTTAATTGCCTTTAATATTATAAGAGTATGTGTGTAATGAAAATTTGAATTTATGTCATTGTATTTCTAATTTATTCATGTGTATTCAAATTTGATACAGATAATCGATTCACTGGTTAATTCTCTCTATAAAATTATGAACTTTTTTATTGTTTATTTCACATCATCATTTTGATTGGTATTTTTTGTACATGAATTTACAATGAAGAAAATTATTTGATAATTGTTTAATAATCCCTTTAAATTTTTTCTCCTTTTATTATTCATGAACTTCTTCAAGTAATTGTACAATTTTTATACTCTTTAGTAGTTAAAATTATTGAGAGTTGTTTTTAATAAAATCATATTTCATTTCTCTCATCTGTCATAAACCTATTTTATACCTAACCTTTTTTTATGAAAATGTTTCCAAAAAAGTTTTTAAACATTTTAAAATGATTAATTAAAATAATTTTTAGTCATTTTGAATTTTTTTAAACAATATTTATATGAAATCTTTATGTCATTTTTTAAACATTTATAGTTTATATTTTACTGAAAATATGGAAGGAATATTTTCTTAACATACTCATCATGTACAAAACTTCCTACCATCATAAAAATTAAATGTTTTAAAACATAATTTTTATTTTTCAAAGGTTATTTTCAAATAAATTATTTTCAAAATGATTTGTAAAATTTTCATTTTCAAAAGTTATTTTAAAAATTAAAGGGATGTTTTCATCATGAATGTTTTTAAAACTATTTAATGGTATTTTTATTAATCAACAAAAAAAAAACCCTTTATTATTACCCAAATATGTATATTTTTATTGATTCCATACTTACTCTTTTAATGTATGTTTTATGATAATTGTTCCCATGGAAAGTATTAAAATTTAATTTCTTGATTCATTTTTATAATCATTAACTTTCCCTTTAAATATTAACTTTTTTATTATCATTAGAAATTATATTTCCCCAAAATATTAGTATTATTTACCATGGGTATGTTAAATACTTAATTGGTATATCATTTTTACATGTGTGGTTTTACATTGAAATTTATCTGTTTTCATAGAGAAATGTTGATAAAAAATTATTCTTCACTCAATATGGATATTTGATAATTAGAATAATTTTTTAGGGAATAAATCCATGATTCAATATATGAGGAATTCTTTAGACCTATAGTAATGGGTGGGGATTGGTATTATATTTCCCAATAATGCATTGGTAAGTCTCGTGAGACATATTAGTAAGAAATCATTAAAAAAAATTACCTATATTTTTAAACCATCTTGTGAAAGGTCTTGGAAATATATGTATCCCGATGCTTGAGATCAAGACATCTAAAAATTAAACATTTCCATCATTAATAATTTAGATACTATTTTCCATGAGATCTTCACAATAATAATATCCCTATATGAATTTCATTATCAATTATTGATTAAATAGATTGTGTTTTTAGTTATCTACCTCCCCTTATTGATTATACATTATCCAATTATGATAGTCATGTTATTGATTAAATGTAATGTGTTTTTAGTTATTTACCTTTCCATATTTATTATTATCCCTGACATTTTTGCATTTTTATTATCTCTGTATGCACTTCCTTATCGATTTATTAATTAGATGGAATTTGTGTTCAGTTATTTACCTTTACATATTGATTAGGCTTATTGATTCATTATTGATTTTGTTGTACTTAAACCTTACAAATAATTTATAATTGGCCTTATTTTTTACCTTTCCCTACAATCCAGTAAGTGTACTATGAATGATATTCAAGGATACTCTAGAGGGAATAATGGTATTCTCAAAAAAATTGTGTTATATTTTTTTTCAAATTTAATGCAATACTCAAGTATGTATCTTGTTTATAAAGACTATTAAACAATTTGGTCTTATGGGAAGTGATTACTTTTACCTTATGATAATGTAATAAAGTAAGACAATGGATCTGGGTTACTAGGTTTTGGGTTATTAAACATCCCACTAAGATTATTTAATATGATGGTTCACATGATGGTTTACTTGGTAAGATATATTCTATTATGTGTTCCTTTACATTATAGATTGATGTACCCCATCAAATTGAATATTACTATTTTGAAAGGGTGTGTCAAAAATTGAAGTCATTCAGAAGGCTGTATTACAGAGATATATGTTATTAATGAATCTATTGAATTCTGTATTGAATACCTATATGATGCAAAAAGCATTGGTCTACCAAAATCTCATCAAACAAAGTGTCTTATGGGTGAGCAATTTTTAGAATAAATGTTCTTACAATTAGTATTATAGATTGTTAGTATGCACACCTTTAAATTTTTTATAACATTTTAGAGGGTGGGACATATGTTGAATCCCACAAAGTAATTATTAGGCATTTTAATCAATCAAGGGATAATGGTGGATATAAAATACACATAATGAAAATTTTATAGGTTAGTTTCGAGAACATTTTATTAAAGAGTCGACTACAAATCTGGATTCAATTTCTGAATGACTTTTATGGCTGTCCAGAGGACCAAGTTTCATTGTATAATCTTATAATGTTTATATAATTAATGTTCATACATTCTATACAAATTAACATGATGAGATCGGTACCATGATAAATAGTGGAGTTAAACTTATGGAAAAAGCAATTCATGTATCTTGTACCAAGAACCAAAATCTAATTTATGTGAATATTTCATACTTTGGAATTATCAAAAAAATATAGGAGTTGTATTTCCCTTCATTTCAAGTTCCCATTTTTCAATGTAAGTGGGATGATAATCAGAGTGTTTTTAAAATAGATGAACTGGAATTCATGAATGTGTATTTTAATAAGAAGGGTAAAAATATGAAATTTTTTTAATACTAACACTAGAAGTAAAAGTATTTTATGTTCAAGATCCTATAAACCAAAAGTCATCAAGTATTTTGTTATCGACCCAAAGATATAAAATTTCATATGTTAATTCACATAAGGATGTCCCTTTCATTAGGACATCGTAGTCATTTCACAGTGGTCCCAATGTAGATGGGGTCTTCTATGTCAGGGAATACCAAAATGAGGGGATATGGAAACATGATAGAAAGGTCAAATAAATTCATACTTTTTTAAAAAAAAAAATATAGTTCAATAATCATGTCATATTTTTTTTAATTACACATTGTGTTAACACATATTATTATTTTTTCACTTCTACATTTACATAATCTAAGTTAGATGTTCATCCACTTTTGGAGATAAGGAATTTTCCACTTGTTGATGCTCCTGATCTAGAGGAACAATAGGTTTCTCTATATGTTGACTCTCTTAATGTAGTGTAACAACAGGATTATCCACCGGTCGAAGCTACTAATATCTAAGAGCAACATATTAATGATTTTCAAGCTGAGGAAATGGTAGAATGTGAAAAAATCGGGTCCCAAAAAAAATAGGAGCACAATAGAATGGTGGTCTTAGAAATAATTATAAAGGACAGAAACAAAGAAATCAAATTCGAGGTTGGATATAATGCACATTTTCATCCTATTAACCCCAAAAAGGTTAGTTTCAGTAGTATCATTGGTCTCACCACTCAAATTATAACACCCCAAAACTTTTATGGTAGGTTTCTCTTAAATACTTTCAATTCATTAGATATCATATATTTCATGAAACACTGAGTCTCTCTGAAAAAAAACATTGTCATTTATAGGATATAGTCATAACTTAGACATTAAACTTAAATTTTCTACTTCTGTGTTTTGAATTAAGAAAAACAGACATACACAGTTGCGATTAGGGTTATATTTGGAGTCTGATAGAATCGACTTAATTTTTGATGAATTGTAACATACCCTTATGAATAGTAACTTACACTTATGAATAGTATCCTACCCTTATAAATATTAATAAGACCCTTATAAATGGTAACCTTACACATGAAGGTATAAATAAAATTTAGGCACTTTAAGAATGGAGGTGAATATTTTAAGTGTTGGTATTTTTCGATAAAAAGATGATTTCAATTAAAAATTAAATTTTACATATTTAGAAAATTATTTTCCAAAAAAAGTTCATTTTTGGACTCTATATGTCAAAAAATGGTTATAGTTAATTTTTGGTATTTTTCTAACATATTAGAATTTTATGAATTGTAAAATACAATAATTTATCGTATGCATACTTTTAAGATAAATACTCAATTCCTAGAATCATTGCTGATGTAAGCATACTTGGTTAAAAATCACATGCACTTATTACTATTTTTTTCATTGAATCCTCATTATTTCTTATCTTATCAAAAAATAATAATATAATGATTAAAATATTAAGAAAACGCTCCTCCTCTCCACTATATAAACCACCACTCACCCCCTTTTCTTCTCACACCACTCAAGCTTTGATCTGTGCTTAAGTACTTCCAAATACACTTCCCAAGCCCATTCCCATAGTCCAATATCCCATGGTCTCACCAAAAGGCCAAAAATAATGTACTTAATGATATTCTCAAGGAGTACTACTCAAGATGTGAACCTCTTTTCCTTTTTATTTCAACTTATTTTAAATGTTCAATTCTTTTGTTTCTCTATCCCCACCTTACATCATCCAAATTCTATAATAATTCCAGTACATTACATGAAAAATAATTTTATTATTCTATTTTATTATTTAATCATAATTTATCTTTCCCCCTCCTCTTATACTAAAAATTAAAACATTGTTCGAGATGTGTTAATTTATCACATTTGAGGACAACAGGTTTTCAATTTCTATTATCATCTTAAATTATCATCAAGAAACCATTTTTTATGGTTTAACCAGATCATTATATATTTAATATATCCTATTTAACGTTATAGAATCATTTTTTACAAATTGTATTTAATTATAAAATAAAATGAGTTCATGGTGATCAAAAAAATGTCAATATAATCCAAGCGTTTACCATTAAAATTTTGATTAATGATTAAGCCTCTCAAAAAAACCAAAGGATTTATATGATCATTTATCCTTTTGTATGATCATTAATAACTCATAACTTCAATTCTAGATTTTAAATTTCTATTTACTTGAACTAATATACTCTTATATAAGAAAACCGATCATAAAAAATAAAAAAAATGTGTACTCCCAAATGATAAAATTGAATCTCTTATCCCATCTAAAAATCCATAAATTAAATAAATGAAGATATAATAATTCAATTACATTTAGAAATTATTCTAGAATTTTTAATTAATGAATACAATTTGAATATCAAGGACATTAAGATTGAAGGAAGAACACATTTGATCATAAGGTAATGATTTCTTATCTCACTTTTATTTCCATGATATTTCCATTGTTTAACACTTATTTATTATATTTGGTGTGTGTTTACTTACTATTGATATATATTATCATTAATATATTTATATTCATGGTATTTAGTAGTCCACTTGATGATTATTAACTCTATTGATTACAATGTTGTAAGGGTATTTGTTTTAGTTTCCATTTCATTGTAATTTACATGGTATTATGCACCTAATCATGATTATGTGGTGTAACTAATTCCACTATGAGTTAATTTTTCATTTTTAATTTTAATTAAATTATATATCCATACACTTGTTACATGGATATGATTATTTCTTTATCGGTATACCATTTTACATATGTTTTTTATGTGGAATGTTGCTTTAACTGTGGAAATACTGATGAATCAGTATTCTCTACTCAATATAGATATTTCAAAGTCATATTGTTCTTGTGTAGAATATTTGTATATGGAATTATTTTTACTATTTTTTGTGGGTGGATCCAACTATATCCCCTCAATGCATCAACACGTCTCAAGAGACAAATCATTTGGTGATAAACCATGCGAGTTCATTTCCAAAAAATCAGACAGGTTTCTACCCATAGACTTAAATTGTCTCGATGATATAATGGTTCATGTTTTAAATACATGACATAAAAATAATAAGAATCCTTTTTTTATTTATTTATTTAAATGAGTTTTTCACTATAACAGAATATATGGATGAATTTTTATTTTCAGCTTATTGATGGCATGTGTTTTCTTGTATTCACCATGCCTTATTAGTCGTGTCTAATGGATTATGTTTAACATATTATTGATTCATTATTCTGATAAGTGTAACCCTTGATAATAATTTTATATCACCCATATTATGTTTCTGTTACCTAGGTTATGAAGAAAATAACCTTAAATAATCTTTCAAGGAGGCAGTTTATTTCAGTTTATTGTGTATCATGTTGTTTTCTATCTTTCCAAATGTATTATAGGTATCATGTATGTAATCTAGTATTCCAAAAATTATAAACTAATCATTCCTTCATGATTTATTTATTATAATCATTCCAATATAAATAAATAACACACCGGATCTGGGATTCAGGGTTTACGGAGTTACAGTTGGTATAAAAGGAAGTTTAGCAGCAACCTTGGTAACTAGATTTAGGAAACATAGTTTAGAGGAAATAAACCTAAGATAGAATTTGATTATAAGCATAGAGTAACATCCTAAAAAATTTAAAGGTAGAAACTATGTGGGTCTTCCTAGAAAATAAATCCATGTATGAATTATAGAAGTGGACGTGGTTCTGGCACAGATGAAACTAAGAGTAACAACTCTGACAAGGAGTTTTGGGCTTGACCCAGGGTATCCAGGTACATTAAAACAGGCCTTAATGTACACCTGGTTTTACATTCCTAGGGTATCTGATTAAGATAATTCAAATTTTCTTTACAAACCATTATGAGGGATTTAAAAGTAAATAAAAATCAAGTTTATGATTATGAGATTATCTTGGCATAAATTTTCAAATTATGTTAAGTTTTTTCTAGTAAGAAATTATGAATTATGACCTAATTTAGTGTATCCCATTGTTTAGTGATGGCCTCAAATGGAAGAAACAGAATCAATACCTATGTCAAATGTAGGGATTTCCCTACTAAGAAAGTCAACATAGTCAGTGTTGGAGTGGATCAGATCATGACCATATATGGAAAACTTACTTAGGTTGTGTCGAATAACCATGTTATGCCTATATTTGATCGTTTTATGGCACAGAAGCCCCATATTTTAGTGGGACTATTATTTTGGTGGTAGCTTAGTAGTGGATCAGGTCCATTGAAAAGATATTTCTATCCTTGAGATGCATTGAAATAGAAAAGGTAGTACAGGAAGTATATTTCTTCAAGGGTGTTACTGATGAATGGTGGTCCTTGGTCCAGAATACCACAGAGAGATAAGAAATATAATATATGAAACTGATAACATTCAAATAAATATTCTTTGATAAATATTTCCCTTAGGAACAATGAACTGAAATGAAAATGAATTTCCATCAACTGAAGTGAATGAGAAGAAGAGAGTGTTGTAGAGTATGTAGCTACCTTCACAATAATAGCCATATATGAAACAGATTGTGTTTTTGATTTGAAATGCATTATTGATCATTTCTTTAATGTTCTTAAGCCATGTCTTCAAAGGGTACTAGCCTCAAAAAAAATTTCATCATATGTGGAAATTGTATTAAGTTTCATTAAAAAAGAGAAGAAACAAACTAGATCAAATTTACTGAAGGGAATCCATGATAAAAAGTGGTATTTTGATAACCATTGAAAAGGTGAACTTCCAAAGAAGAGTAAGGTAATGAAGCATTTCACATTATGAAAGAACTATAGAAAGAATAATACTAGGAAATTCATGAAAGGAATTTTATTTTTCTATAAGTGTGGATAAAAGGGTCATCTGTCTAATTAATGTAAGGGGGAGAAATAAGTTAATGATGTTCAATGCTACAATTTTAGAGAGATGGGACACTATGAAAATGAGTATCTTAAGTTCCAAGCAAACTTGTCTCCAAAAATTCCACGAGAGCAAGTGTAAGCATATGCAATTAAAATCATGGAGGTTGAAGTTCTTTATGATGTGGTGGAAGGTACTTTAATTTTTCATCAAACTTATCCAATGCTTTATTTTATTCTGGATCATTTCATTCCTTTATATCTTCCCAGTTTTTCAGAAAATTAGTCATTTATAATTTGATTTAATAATGGAGTTTTCAGTCAAAACTATTAATGGAAGTATCATTGCAACAAAGATGTGTCATTCAGTCCCCTTTGTGATACAAAAACGTTCATTAGTTGTTGAACTTATAATTATACATATTATTTACTTTGACATAATCCTTGGTATGAATTGGATTTCAAATTATGATATGAAAACCTATTTCAAGATGTTGGAAGATAATTTTTTTGAAAATGATGTATAATCCCTTATCATTAGAGTAGAAACATCACCATCTAGATCTTATCCATATCCACCTTCATTAACTCTTCAAAATCAAATTCTTGTAGTGGAAGAGAGAACATATTCTATGGATATTCAAATTGAATATGTACCTATTTTTCAAGAATACATTTATTTTTTTAGAGGATTACCAGGACATCCTCCAGAGCTGGAATTTGAGTTCCCTATTGATTTAATTCCTGGTGCAAGACCTATATCAAATAATCCTTATAGAATAGACACTGTGAAATTAGTATAACTTGATAAACAACTAGAGTAATTTAGTGATATAGAATTTATCTTCCCTAGTGTTTCTACGTGGGTAGCCCCTATTTTCTTTGTTAATAAAAAATAAGGATCTATGAGGTTGTGCATTGACTATAGGGAGATAAATGCTATTTCGATAAAGAATAAGTATCCTCTTCCTCACATTGATGATTTATTTTATCAACTTTATGGAGGAAAATGTTTTTTGAATATTGAACTTCAATCTAGATATCATCATCTGAGTGTGAAGAAGGAAGATATTTCTAAGACAGCATTTTAAACCAGGTATGGGAATTGTGAGTTTACAGTAATGCCTTTTGGACAGACTAATGCACCCTCAGTTTTCATGGAACTAATGAGTAATATTTTCAAGGAATATCTTGATGAATTTTTTGTGGTATTTATTGATGATATCTTGGTATTCTAAAAAGGCTACTAAGACCATGATAATAACTTGAGGATCATCTGAAAACTCTTAGATGAAATGAATTATATGGGAAGTTTAGAAAGTGATAATTTTGGCTTCAATCAGTTTTTTTCTTGTCCATATTATCTATCAAGATGTAATCCTAATTGATCCTGCAAAGACAAAGGAAATCCCAGAATGGCCCATTCCAAAAAACATGACTGAGGTACGTAGTTTTATTTTCTTATCAGGTTACTATCAGGGTTTTGTTCAGAATTTTTTCTAATTGGATAACCCACTAACCTAGCTCACACGTAAAGGGGTTATGTTTGTATGGACGAAAGAATGTTCATAATTATTTGAATAATTGAAAAAAATATTGTTCAATTATCCAATTTTGTCCCTTCCATCTAGAAATGATAGATTTGTGATATATAGTGATGCGTCAAAGAATGGACTGGGTTGTGTCCCTATGAGAATTGATAAAATTATTTCGTATGCATCAAAGAAGTCGAAGAGTCCTGAGAAAAATTATCCAACTCATGTACTTGAGTTTTTAGTCATAATATTTGATGTAAAAATATGGAGACACTATCTCTATAGTAAAATTTTTGAGATATATACAGATCATAAGAGTTTGAAATAATTTTTTACATGGAAAGAACTCAACATGAGGAAAAGGATATGGCTCAAGTTACTCAAATATTAAGATTTTTCAATACACTACCACCCAGGAAAGAAAAATAAGGTGGAAGATGAATTAAGCAAGAAAGATCATGGACTTCTGACCCAAATGAGGATAGACAAAGATCCTATATACATGGATTGGCTAAATATGGATATGGGAATTGTTAAATAATGGGAATATCTTTCCTCTTTAAAATGATTTCTAAACCATATTTACTATAGAAGATAAAAATATCTTAATCTAAGGATAGCAATCTAGAAAATAAAATTAAAGATGTTAAGGAAGGAAGATTGGAAAATATCATGTATGAGGATAGAGTTCTGAAATTTGGGATGAGGTTATGTGTTCCATCAGTACCTGACCTAAAAAGGGAACTGTTAGATTATTCTCATAGCCCAAATTTCCCTATACACCTTGTTAGAACTAAGAAGTATAAATATATGAAGGAACATTTTTGGTGGAATAACATAAAGTAATAAATTGTTGACTATGTGTCAAGGTGTCTAGTTTGTAAACAAGTGAATTCCAAGAGACAACATCCTAGAGGGTTCATGCAATCGATACATATTCCTATGTGGAAATGGGATAAAATTAAGATTCAATTTGTTACAAGAATACCGAGGACACCTAGAATAAATGATAAAGTATGGGTAATTGTTGATTGTCTCAGAAAATAAGCACATTTCCTTGCTACAAAAGAGGATTTACCACTTGAGGACCTATAAAGACTTTATATTAATGAATTTTTAAGAATTTTTATTAATTATGTTTTAATAATTCATGATGCACCTCTATCGATTGTGTCTGATTGAGATCCATGATTTATATTAAAATTCTAGAAAAGTCTTCATAAGGAATTGCAAACTAAGCTTCATATGAGTATTTCTTATCACCCCCAAACCGATAGATTGTCTAAAGGGACTATTCAAACACTGGAAGACATATTGGGATCATAATATCTTGACTTTAATGGTATTTGGGATCAATACTTGCCTTTGGTGGAATTTTACTACAATAATAATTTACATTATAGCATTAAAATGGATTCACATGAATCATTATATAAAAAAAGGTGTCGAACTCAAACTTATTGGGATGAAGTTGGAGAGAGGAAACATATAGGCCCAGAACTTATCGAAGAGACAAAAACAAATGTAAGGAACAATATGGACCATATTAAAAAAGCTTAAAGTAGTCAAAAGAGTTATAATGACAATCAGAGAAATTATTTGTAATTTCTAGTAGTAGATCATGTCTTTTTAAAAGTATTTCCATGAAAGGTTATCTTAAGGTTCGGTAAGAAAGGGAAACTGATCCCTAGGTACATTGGACCATTCAAAATTATAGAAATAATTAGAGTTGTAGCTAGTTGTTTAGAAATTCCACAAATTCTCTCCAAGGTTCATAATGCGTTCCACATGTTATTGTTAAAGAAATACATGTCATACCCAGTGAATGTACTCACCTATGAAGATATAGATCTTGAACCTAATTTGTCCTACTGTGAAGAGCCTATTGAGATTCTTGACACAAGGGAGTGGGTATTGAGAAATAAAAAAGCTCGACTAGTAAAAGGCCATTAGAGAAACTATAAAATGGAGGAAGAAATGTTGGAACATGAGGATGTTATGAAGAATAATTTCCCACATCTTTTTAAAGGGATTTATACATGAAAAATTTCAAGGATGAAATTTCCAAAGGTGGGAAGAATATTAAACCCCAAACATTTTATGTTATATTTCTCTTAAATATTTTCAACTAATTAGATGGCCTATATTTCATTAATAACTGATTCCCTATAAAACAATACTTGGTTTGTTATGGGATATTTTCATAACCTATCTATTAAACTTAAATTTTCTACTTCTGTTATTTGAATTTTGAAAAACAGGCATACACAGTTGTGATTAAGGTGATATTTGGAGTTTGATAGAATCAGCTAAATTTTTGTTGAATAGTATCATACTCTTATCAAAGTAAATTACCCTTATAAATAGTAACTAATCATTATAAATTGTTATATGACCCTTATAAATGGTATCATTTCCCATGAAAAAAATAAATAAAATTTAGGCACCTTAAAAATGAAGGTGAATATTTTAAGTGTTGGAATCTTTTGATTAAATGATCATTTTAATTAAAAATTCAACTTCTAATATTTAGAAAATTATTTTCAAAAAATTGAGTACATTTTTGGATTCTACACATCAAAAAATGGTTTTTGTGATTTTTTGGGAATTTTCTAAAATACTAGAATTTTTAATGTATAGTAAAATATGATAATTTACCATATATATATATATATATTAAGATAAATAAACTATTAATTGAATAATTTCTAATGTAAAAACATTAGGATAGAAATCACATGCACTTATTAAAACTTTTATAATGGAATCATCGTTATTTCTCATCTTAGGGAAAAATAATAAACTAATGATTTAAATATTAAGAAAACCCTCCTCCCCTCCACTATATAAACCATCACTCACCCCCTCTTCCTCACACACCACTCAAGAATTTATCCATGCCTAAGTTATTCTAAATAAACTTCCCAATCCCTCCCCCACATCCGAGACCTTCCAGTCTCAATAAAAGTCAAAAAAAGTCCGTGGAGAGATTCTCACGAAGGAGTACTCAAGAGGTGAACCTCTATTCCTTTTTCTTTCAAATTCTTTTATAAGTTTCATTTTTTATCTCTCTCTTAACCTACCCTCATAAAATTGATGTGATAATTATAGGGCCTCACATGAAGTGAAATATTATTATGCTAGTGTAATATTTCATCATCGTCTCTCTTCCCCCCTCCTCTTTTACTAAAAAGGAAAACACCGTCCGAAATGTGTTAATTTATCACATTCAACAACGACGGGTTTTCAATGTATATTATCATATTAAATTATATTCATGAAAACATTTTATGTTTGAACCAAATCATTATATATTTAATATATCCTATTTCATTTTTGGAATCATTTTTTACACATGGTATTTAATTATAAAACAAAATGAGTTCGTGGTGATCAAAAAACCATCAAAATAGTCCAAGCATTTATCATTAATTTTTTTATTTTTTCATAATATCCCAAAATAACAAAAGGATTTATATGATAATTTCACCATATATATGACAATTTATAACTCATAAATTCAATTCTATATTTCAATTTCCATTTTAAAAAAACCTCCACACTCTTATAAAAGCAAACCAATCATAAAAACTAAGAAAATAGGTACTCCAAAATGTTGAAATTGAATCTCTTAACCCATATAAAAAGACAAAAATAAAATTAATGAAGAAATAATAAGTCAATTACATGTATATAAGGTTCTTTAATTCTTAATTAATGAATCTAATATTACTATCTCTGACAATAAGATCAAAGAAAGAACGCATTTGAGTGAAAGGTAAGGGGTTTCTTATCTCACTTTTATTTAAGTGAGATTTCCATTTTTCACCACTTATTTCTTGTATGTGGTGTATTCTTACTAATATTTTATATATAATATCATTATTCTATTTATATTCATGGTATTTAGTGGTTCACTAGATTATTATTAACTCAATTGATTACAATATTGTAAGGGACTTTGTTCCAATTTCCATATCAATGTGATTTACATGGTATTGGGAACCAATTAATGATTATGTGGTGTAACTAATACCCCTTTGAAATCATTTTTAATTTTAAATTTTAATTAATTTATATATACATATACTAGTTACATGGATATTGTAACAGCCCAAGATTTTATAAAGAAATATTCTTTTTAATTTTATTAATGTTTTGTGTTGTACGCTACACCAAAAGGAGCTTGCACAACACACATCCTTGACTTGACTTGCATTACACGCAATCACGACCTTCCTCGATAGCGTGTGTAGTACGCAATACTGAGTTTCACTAAACAACGATATGCTATAAAAATATTATTAAAACTAGCCGTTATGAATAGTAATAACCACTTTTTGAAATCCAGTAAATCTTATTTTTCAAAATGAACTTTATTTTTGGATTCGGAGTATCGAATTTAGCCTAAGGTGAAATTTTGGTACTTTTCGGATAACTTTCATATTTTGATGAATAGTGAAAATGACTAAATTTTAATTAAAAACAATTTTTTTAATCGAAATAATTAATAATGATAAATTATTAATTTGAGTGATTTTAAAGTATATTTAGAATATATTTTTACAATTTAATACAATTTTGGTCATTGAATGTAATTTCACATTTAAACCAGACATAATCAAGTGTCAATCTTTTGATAGATATTGTTTCTTAAAAACACGCTATTTGTTTTAACAGCGGGATTTAATTATAAAATTAATTAATGCAACTTCTATGTTATGAATTTGGTTAAATAGATTTCATTTTTGAATTCGGAATATGAAATATAGCTTAGGATGAAATTTTGGCATTTTTCTGAAAACCTTCAATTTTTGATGAATAGTGAAACCACTAAGTGGTAGGTTAAAAACTGAATTTTGCATAAAACTTAATTTTACTGCTTCTGTGAATGGAATTTCGAAAATCCGACAGACACGGTTAATATCAAGGACTAAAATGTGGTTCAATGAGATGAAAATAATTTTTGGTGAATAGTAACTTTTTACTTTTTTTTTTACCACGGTTAAAAGTAAATAGGGTAATTAAGGGTAAAGATGATATTATTATTACCCTAACACATGTCCTAATTCTATTGGACAAGTGTATTTCGACCAAAAACAAACTTAGGAATAAAATATGACCATTTAGGCCCACTTGGATTAGATTAGGACATTTATTATTAATTTATTTAAAGAAGGGTTAAAATAGTTAAAATCAAAGTTTAATAAGTAAATCATTTTTAATATGGGGTTATACATAAGATAAATTCGATTGTAAATATTCATTAGAAATATAAAAAGATTTCCTACATGATGGTATTTTATTTGTAATTTTTAGACATCAAATTATTTAATTTATTTATGACACAACGATGATGCAGTAATTATCTTTTTAATGAAATATTGACATAATTGATGTTATAAGCACCAAAATAAATGTAATTTGAGATTTTTTATGAATTCCACTAATTTTCTAGGTTACTATGATATATTAATGTTTATTTAATCAACTTGGTTCGAACATTTAATTCTGTTATGACTTTCACAAAAATCATATATCAAATAGTGTCAAAATTGACACAAAATAGTTTTTAAATCAAATATTATATTACTAATTGTTATTTTATTCCTAAAAATCTAAGGTTCGGCCAAATGACTTAGATAAAGATATATATTTTAATAATAAACAATTTGGGGTTCTTTTGGCATGTTATAGTAATTGTATTAACCATATAGTGAAAGAAAACAAAAAGACACGGTAAAAGTTAAATTATTTAACTTAGAGTTAAATCTAATTGATAAGGTTTAAAATAATATCCAAACATGTCTAAATTTGATTGGTTGATGATATTACAACCCTATCTCATCTAATCTTCTAATATGAGTCATTTTTGGAGGTTTTTAAGTGGGGTTAGATTTATTATAAATTAATATTTTTAAGAATTCCTAAGGTGCCCCTCTCCTCCCCTATAAAAGGACACCTCCTCCCCCTCCTCCTCTCACCAATTTGAGCACTCAAGCTCGGCCAACCCCTGCCAAAATCTCTTCTCCACTTCCCTAGCAACATCCTAGAGGTTCTGGTCTTACTCAAAGACCAATTTTAGTTCCCTAAGAGGAGGTCTCCAAAAGGCGCTTCAAAGAAGAGGTAATTACCGTTACCAATTCTTTCATCTTTATTTCTTCTTCCACTTCTTCTTCTTAGGTTGTTTCATTATGAAGTAATAACATCAGTATCACTCATATACTGATATGTTATTATAAGTATGAAACAACCCTATTTCACCATCTATCCATCCTACGGAAAAAGAAATCACCGCGCGTGCGTACGTACGGAATACCGTCTCCACGCCGTGGTGTAATCTATTTTCCACCACCACCTTACATGGATGGGTATAATGGTGTAAAGAATAACTATACATAGTTATTACAACATCATATTTATTCTGATATATTGTATAATCCACTCCAATTCAATTCAATATTTATAGAAATGATATCATCGCTCGTGCGTACGTACGGACTACCGTCTCCACGACGCGATGAGATTCATTCTCCATGTTAACCATTTAAGAATGATTATAATGTATATATAAGAAATAATAATGAAATATATGAAATTATAAAGCTACTGGATTTATGTATATATATACATATGTATGTCATCTACTTACTTCCATTTCAAGACAATAAGGAAAGGAAAACAGTGTTCATGCGTACGTACGGACTACCGTCTCCATGAACGGTGTTTTTTGTTTTATTTATCTACCTATTATATATATATATATACTGAATATATATGATATATAAATCATATTTTATATTCTGGAAGTAAGTAAATCATGATATAAGTAATAATGATGTCATGAACAACAAGTCAAAACACCTACGATAAATGAAACGATTTTACCCAAAACGCTTCTTTAACATGGAATTTACAAAAGAACGGGTAATATAATGTCATAAGTAAACCATATATGATATCATAACAATGAATATGATTCTGTAATAAGTCAATGACATTATTTAAATCATTATACAGGAGGTTCGGACACATACGAAGCAAATTGGACCTAAGGTAAGGGAAATATCACAATCTCATTTTTATCCGAGATTGTTTATTCGTAAGTATTTACTGGGGTGTATTTTACCATCCACATCCATGTTTTATCAATATATAATATTATTTACATCCACCTACAATTTTCTAAATCCAATTTTACCCTTCTATTAGTTTTTAGTAAAAGATATGAAAGGAATCCTTTGTCGTTTTTTTTATATGAGGTACTTTTTGACTTTTCCGACAAAAGTACGAAGAATGTTTTTTTTAACTTATACGGCACGAGCGGATTTTTACGGTTTTATAAAGCCTTATTTTCATGAACCTTCCTCCAAAATATTTCATGAATATTTTCAATAAAATCTTTTTCTTTTAAAATTGAATGATGTTTTGTGAAAAGAAATTGATTTTGAAGAAGAAAGGATATTTTCCTCAAGAATTCATTTCAAGTGTTTTATCAAAATTATTTTCCATCTAAGATAATAAAGGTTTCTGTTTCTATCCATATTTTTACATTGATTTGACTTTGTTGTGATGGAATTATGTTTATGAATTCCTTTATCTTATATGAATGGTTTTATGATGTCATGTTGTTTAAGAATCCCATTTTTATTACATGGGTTATGCAATGATGTATGATTTATGATTTTGTGGCACACATAAGAAAGGATTCATTAAGAGATGGGTGGGACCTATATCTCCCTCCAATGCATTGGGTAAAGATTTTATATCTCATGAGATAGACATGGCTGGAATGGTAGGTTATACCGGTTCAGTGAAACATGACTGAAACGAGGATTACTCGATTCAGAAAGGGACTTTGTCCACTAAGATAGTCTTGGCAATGAGTCTTGACTAACAAGAAATGATTCTCTATGATTATGTGTGTTTGCCACAATGATTAATGTTTTAAGTTATGATTTCATTTCACTACTATGATTTATCCCATGTTATGAAATTATGCTCTCTTTTGCAGGTTAAGATTTCAAAAAAAAATGTTATGTTCTTATGAAAATTATGTGATTGATATTTCTTTTGTTTACCCTTACTGAGCATTTGAGCTCACCCTTTTATGTTTTCTTTTCCCCAGGATATAAAGAAAGGTTTTAGGTATAAAAAAAAGGAAGATCTTTATGGGAGATGTTGAAGATCTTTCCCCATGATTAGAAGATTATACTCCGAGTTTCCAAAGACACTAAACTATTACGATCCTTGTGTGTGTATTTTTGTTATGTACTAAGTATTCCGCAAAAGTAATGTAATGTCAATGTATGATAAGCTTCGGGTCTCTACAGTTGGTATCAGAGGAAAGGTTTAGTCAACCTTTGGAAACTAGGATGCGAAAACGTTAGTGAGATCCCTAGAGATATTTCTAAGGTATGTCTAGGGATGCCCCTAAGGATAAGTATACGTATAGGATATAGTCCTAGAACTATGGTGACGATATTAGATTAAACCAAAGATGATAGATATTTAAGTTAATCCCCCTTTATTATGATTTTTGCATCTAACACTATTCTGTTTGGGTTTTAGAAAATGGCTGGAAACAAGATGATTCACAATAATGGAGGATATGATGGACAATGGAATGATATTCTTCATGAGCAACCAAATGAAATGGGATTTGGATGTCCAAACCTCATTATTATGCCGAATCAGCAATCTCACAACATGATCAATAAAGTAAAATTTGGTAAGTTTCCTGACTCGACTAATAAGAGAAAGATGGAGTTCCATGATGATCATAGAGGAAAGAAAGTTCAATTTCCCCTATGTAAATCATGTGGGAAGAGGCATCAAGGAGAATGTTTCAAAGGAACTGGAAGATGCTTTGGGTGTGGAAAAGAAGGACACAAAGCCAGTAAGTGGAAAGGAAAAGGTTCAGTTAATACCAGGGATGAGGATAATGGTATTGCTACGACATCAAAAATGGTTAAGTGTTTTAAATGTGGAATGTATGGGCATTATGCAAACAAATTCCCTAAGGGAAAGACTCATGAAGAGAATCAGTATGGTCATATGGGAAGTATTTATGTGGATGATGATGAAGAGACTACCAATGGTATGTGAGATGAAAGAATTGTTGAAGCTCGGTCAATGGTTTAAGAATGTAGTGGAATGATTACATGTTTATCATGTGTAATGTTGTATAAGTAATCTCATGGTACTATGGAATAAAGAGACATGTAAGGATTGTAACATTGTTGTCTGATTAATGTTAACAGTATCCATGAAAGGTTATTCAGATATTTTTGGAATGAAGATGATATGCGCATAATGAAGGGATAAGGGGAAAATGAAATGTTTGACAGTATTCATGATCTCATGATTGATATAAGGAATAAGTGATATCATGGTTTGAGTATATAGAATTTTGAGGATTTCGGTATGTGAAAAGTGTTAACTTTTAACTGCATTCAAGTTTTCACTAAGGTTCAATGGGTATTCAAGAGAGTACAAGATTAAGGCCTTTAAATGTTTGGAATGTGACCAACAAGATATATCTTATGATATATGGGGATCAACGATGGTATTAAATCTCTGGTAATCGTTTTCACTATGTTATGAGAATGGACTGCAGTATTATGAGCCTAATGATTGGAATGAATTATGTTGGACATAAGTTAGTATTGTTTAAGGATAGAAGTTTTTTTTTCGATATTATTGATGGGATGTTATAGTAATATAGTTTTATAAAAAGGACAACTTGAAGGACGGGCGACAGCCCATCGCTTCGGACAAGGCTGTGGGAATCGAACCCACAACCGAAGTGCGACTGGCCTTTATCGCCTACCACTAACCTACAGGAAGTCCCTGTTTAGTAGAAACTAGTTTTATTATATTAAGCAGTATGATATGTGATGTATAAGTTCATTTTAGGAACCATATGTGATTAATCTCACTATAGAATGACTTATGTATATTTAATAACTTTTTCTAACCTTTTGTTTGAGACAGATGGAATGACCCATCATTCTATCACATGATCTGCTAACACTTCACGAATAACAAATTCAACTTCATTTATTTAATAGATGAAGTAGAAATTGTTCAAGGCACGAACAATAGTGAGATTTTACCAAAATAAAGTAAGTATTTATTCTAATTCAAATTCTTCAACTTTAGGGAAACGATCTTGAAAACCAAAAATGTCATCCTAGTGCTCTTATATCTGATTAATCCGATGGTAACTTAGATCGTCACAAATTTATGGATTTGTGATTGCTAGCTTTTCCATAGCCATGTTCTCTACCACTCTCCATCAGAACGTGATGGTTAGATTTCTCTTCCATATCCATATTTTCACCTATGTGGAAACCCAGTGATTAGTTTATTTGGGTAACCGTTACGTTTCATACTTTTGTTTTTAAAGATTGGTTTTGATATTCCTTTTTACGATGTGGGTTTCTATTAAAGAAACTTTCGAATAGTAAACCATTTATAACCCCGACGAATTTCGAGGGCGAAATTCATTTTAAGGGGGGTAGAATGTAACAGCCCAAGATTTTATAAAGCAATATTCTTTTTAATTTTATTAATGTTTTGTGTTGTACGCTACACCAAAAGGAGCTTGCACAACACACATCCTTGACTTGACTTGCATTACACGCAATCACGACCTTCCTCGATAGCGTGTGTAGTACGCAATACCGAGTTTCACTAAACAACGATATGCTATAAAAATATTATTAAAACTAGCCGTTATGAATAGTAATAACCACTTTTTGAAATCCAGTAAATCTTATTTTTCAAAATGAACTTTATTTTTGGATTCGGAGTATCGAATTTAGCCTAAGGTGAAATTTTGGTACTTTTCGGATAACTTTCATATTTTGATGAATAGTGAAAATGACTAAATTTTAATTAAAAACAATTTTTTTAATCGAAATAATTAATAATGATAAATTATTAATTTGAGTGATTTTAAAGTATATTTAGAATATATTTTTACAATTTAATACAATTTTGGTCATTGAATGTAATTTCACATTTAAACCAGACATAATCAAGTGTCAATCTTTTGATAGATATTGTTTCTTAAAAACACGCTATTTGTTTTAACAGCGGGATTTAATTATAAAATTAATTAATGCAACTTCTATGTTATGAATTTGGTTAAATAGATTTCATTTTTGAATTCGGAATATGAAATATAGCTTAGGATGAAATTTTGGCATTTTTCTGAAAACCTTCAATTTTTGATGAATAGTGAAACCACTAAGTGGTAGGTTAAAAACTGAATTTTGCATAAAACTTAATTTTACCGCTTCTGTGAATGGAATTTCGAAAATCCGACAGACACGGTTAATATCAAGGACTAAAATGTGGTTCAATGAGATGAAAATAATTTTTGGTGAATAGTAACTTTTTACTTTTTTTTTGCCACGGTTAAAAGTAAATAGGGTAATTAAGGGTAAAGATGATATTATTATTACCCTAACACATGTCCTAATTCTATTGGACAAGTGTATTTCGACCAAAAACAAACTTAGGAATAAAATATGACCATTTAGGCCCACTTGGATTAGATTAGGACATTTATTATTAATTTATTTAAAGAAGGGTTAAAATAGTTAAAATCAAAGTTTAATAAGTAAATCATTTTTAATATGGGGTTATACATAAGATAAATTCGATTGTAAATATTCATTAGAAATCTAAAACGATTTCCTACATGATGGTATTTTATTTGTAATTTTTAGACATCAAATAATTTAATTTATTTATGACACAACGATGATGCAGTAATTATCTTTTTAATGAAATATTGACATAATTGATGTTATAAGCACCAAAATAAATGTAATTTGAGATTTTTTATGAATTCCACTAATTTTCTAGGTTACTATGATATATTAATGTTGATTTAATCAACTTGTTTAGAACATTTAATTCTGTTATGACTTTCACAAAAATCATATATCAAATAGTGTCAAAATTGACACAAAATAGTTTTTAAATCAAATATTATATTACTAATTGTTATTTTATTCCTAAAAATCTAAGGTTCGGCCAAATGACTTAGATAAGGATATATATTTTAATAATAAACAATTTGGGGTTCTTTTGGCATGTTATAGTAAGTGTATTAACCATATAGTGAAAGAAAACAAAAAGACACGGTAAAAGTTAAATTATTTAACTTAGAGTTAAATCTAATTGATAAGGTTTAAAATAATATCCAAACATGTCTAAATTTGATTGGTTGATGAGATTACAACCCTATCTCATCTAATCTTCGAATATGAGTCATTTTTGGAGGTTTTTAAGTGGGGTTAGATTTATTATAAATTAATATTTTTAAGAATTCCTAAGGTGCCCCTCTCCTCCCCTATAAAAGGACACCTCCTCCCCCTCCTCCTCACACCAATTTGAGCACTCAAGCTCGGCCAACCCCTGCCAAAATCTCTTCTCCACTTCCCTAGAAACATCCTAGAGGTTCTGGTCTTACTCAAAGACCAATTTTAGTTCCCTAAGAGGAGGTCTCCAAAAGGCGCTTCAAAGAAGAGGTAATTACCGTTACCAATTCTTTCATCTTTATTTCTTCTTCCACTTCTTCTTCTTAGGTTGTTTCATTATGAAGTAATAACATCAGTATCACTCATATACTGATATGTTATTATAAGTATGAAACAACCCTATTTCACCATCTATCCATCCTACGGAAAAAGAAATCACCGCGCGTGCGTACGTACGGAATACCGTCTCCACGCCGTGGTGTAATCTATTTTCCACCACCACCTTACATGGATGGGTATAATGGTGTAAAGAATAACTATACATAGTTATTACAACAGCATATTGATTCTGATATATTGTATAATCCACTCCAATTCAATTCAATATTTATAGAAATGATATCATCGCTCGTGCGTACGTACGGACTACCGTCTCCACGACGCGATGAGATTCATTCTCCATGTTAACCATTTAAGAATGATTATAATGTATATATAAGAAATAATAATGAAATATATGAAATTATAAAGCTACTGGATTTATGTATATATATACATATGTATGTCATCTACTTACTTCCATTTCAAGACAATAAGGAAAGGAAAACAGCGTTCATGCGTACGTACGGACTACCGTCTCCATGAACGGTGTTTTTCGTTTTATTTATCTACCTATTATATATATATATATACTGAATATATATGATATATAAATCATATTTTATATTCTGGAAGTAAGTAAATCATGATATAAGTAATAATGATGTCATGAACAACAAGTCAAAACACCTACGATAAATGAAACGATTTTACCCAAAACGCTTCTTTAACATGGAATTTACAAAAGAACGGGTAATATAATGTCATAAGTAAACCATATATGATATCATAACAATGAATATGATTCTGTAATAAGTCAATGACATTATTTAAATCATTATACAGGAGGTTCAGACACATACGAAGCAAATTGGACCTAAGGTAAGGGAAATATCACAATCTCATTTTTATCCGAGATTGTTTATTCGTAAGTATTTACTGGGGTGTATTTTACCATCCACATCCATGTTTTCTCAATATATAATATTATTTACATCCACCTACAATTGTTTAAATCCAATTTTACCCTTCTATGAGTTTTTAGTAAAAGATATGAAAGGAATCCTTTGTCGTTTTTTTTATATGAGGTACTTTTTGACTTTTCCGACAAAAGTACGAAGAATGTTTTTTTTTAACTTATACGGCACGAACGGATTTTTACGGTTTTATAAAGCCTTATTTTCATGAACCTTCCTCCAAAATATTTCATGAATATTTTCAATAAAATCTTTTTCTTTTAAAATTGCATGATGTTTTGTGAAAAGAAATTGATTTTGAATAAGAAAGGATATTTTCCTCAAGAATTCATTTCAAGTGTTTTATCAAAATTATTTTCCATCTAAGATAATAAAGGGTTCTGTTTCTATCCATATTTTTACATTGATTTGACTTTGTTGTGATGGAATTATGTTTATGAATTCCTTTATCTTATATGAATGGTTTTATGATGTCATGTTGTTTAAGAATCCCATTTTTATTACATGGGTTATGCAATGATGTATGATTTATGATTTTGTGGCACACATAAGAAAGGATTCATTAAGAGATGGGTGGGACCTATATCTCCCTCCAATGCATTGGGTAAAGATTTTATATCTCATGAGATAGACATGGCTGGAATGGTAGGTTATACCGGTTCAGTAAAACAGGACTGAAACGAGGATTACTCGATTCAGAAAGGGACTTTGTCCACTAAGATAGTCTTGGCAATGAGTCTTGACTAACAAGAAATGATTCTCTATGATTATGTGTGTATGCCACAATGAGTAATGTTTTAAGTTATGATTTCATTTCACTACTATGATTTATCCCATGTTATGAAATTATGCTCTCTTTTGCAGGTTAAGATTTCAAAAAAAAATGTTATGTTCTTATGAAAATTATGTGATTGATATTTCTTTTGTTTACCCTTACTGAGCATTTGAGCTCACCCTTTTATGTTTTCTTTTCCCCAGGATATAAAGAAAGGTTTTAGGTAAAAAAAAAGGAAGATCTTTATGGGAGATGTTGAAGATCTTTCCCCATGATTAGAAGATTATACTCCGAGTTTCCAAAGACACTAAACTATTACGATCCTTGTGTGTGTATTTTTGTTATGTACTAAGTATTCCGCAAAAGTAATGTAATGTCAATGTATGATAAGCTTCGGGTCTCTACAGATATGATTATTTTCCTATACGTATACCATTTTACATACGGTGTTTATGTGGAATGTTTCTTTAACTATGGAAATATGGATGAATCTGTATCCTCTACTCAATGAAGATATTTAAAAGGAATTTTTCTCTTGTAATAAATCTTTTTATAATCAATTATTTTCGACTATCAGTGAAAAGAGGGTACCGCTATAACCCCTCTATTCATCGACAAGTCTTATGAGTCAAATCAACTCGCGAAAAACTCTTAGAGTTTCTTTCCAGAAATCAGACAGGTTTTTACCTATAAAAATAAACCATATTAATGGTATAATGGTTCGTGTTTTAGATACATGATGTCCAAAAAATCATCATCCTCTATATTCAATATTTATTTATTTCATTCCATGAGGTTTTCACTATGACAAAATCTATAGATGCATTTTTATTCTTATCTTATTGATGGCATGTGTTTTCATTTATTCACCAAGACATATTAGTCATGTATAATTGATTTTGTTTCACTTATTATTCATTCATAATTCCACTATATGTAACCCTTACTAAGAATTTTATATCTCCATTATTACTTTTCCTTTCTCAAGGTTATGAATAATTGAACATTAAATAATCTTTCAAGGAGGTACTTAATATTAGTTTATTATATATCATGTTATTTTATATCTTTCCAAATATACTATGGGTATCATGTATATAATATGGACTTCCAAAAATTCTAAAATAATCGGTCCTTTAGGATTTATTTCTTTTAATCATGCCAATATAATGAAATAATTCACCGGCTCTGGGCTTCGATGTTCGGGGCGTTAAACAAATGCACATTCTGATTGATATAGATTCATGGGACAAGGTTGTGACCACCATTATGGAACTAATTTGGGAAGATATTAGAGTAAAATCATATAACATACATTCATTATTTTACTAAAAAATAATGAAATTTCTATTTACTCTTTATTACCCCTTTCAGAGTTCTTATATAGTAGATGAATCCTAAATTAAATTTTTATTAATGATTGTTGGAAATAATCATAGAGTATATTTGATAATTTTTACCAAGTATCATCTCAAACATGTTGAAAATAAAATAAACTATCACCCACAAAAGATTTAGGCACTCTTGTAACCCAATAAGTGTGGTATGTGTCTATTGATCATCTTGAAGATACATCATTTCAGGTACATTGTGACTGGAAATAAATTTCTTAAAAATATGTGTCCTCATCAATTTGATTAAGAATAGTTGATTTATGACATATAAACTAACTTATGTAATTAATAAATGTCTAGAAAAACCAACATACCCCTACTGTAAATCAAAGTTGGGATACACTTCACTTGAAAAAATGGTATATATGTTAAATATATAGTAATATTTTTTATGACATGAAAAAACATAATTATGTTCATTTTTTATATGTAGACTAATGAATGGAAGAACAAATACACTTATATCCCACGAAACATGATATTGAATGAGGAATTTGTAAATAAAGATAGGATATTATTCGATGAAACACACAAAAGAGTGGGAAGCATGTATAAGTATTTCATAATAAAAAAACATTTTCTTTAAATAAGTATTATATAGTAATGGTTACTTATTTTCCTATATTTTTATCTAAATTTGACAAAATAATAATCATTATATTTGAATAACCTTTTTAATGTTTTGTTTTAAAAAAGTTTTTTATTTATTGGAAACTAAACTTTTTATAAAAGATAGGTTTTGTTCTTCAGAATTGGACATAGACCATCGAATGAGTTTTTATAAGAAAGATAAAAGTTTCTAAATGCTTGAATCCAAAAAAATGGTGAGAAATTTTTTCATTCATTGATAAAGTTGTTTTCTAGACATTTCTTTTTAGACTAAGAAGTACCATATGAAGAAGGTGTAAGGAACATGGAAGATAGAAGATGGAAGATAGATGTTCTTTAAAGTTATTAATTGGACACACTGATGAACTCAGATACATTAGATTGAGTTCAATATTCATCAGACTTGAAATTGATTAGAAATTCATAAGTTACAGAGAAATTAAGTCATACCGAAAAACCAAATATATATATATCATCATTTCCAAAAGAATCAGAGAAAAAAATTGTTTATTCCTATAAGTTTTCCCTTTTCATAATCGAAGAATGAAATTAGTTGCTGAGTTATAAATTCAGAATGTTGTTAAAGAGGATGAAGGAATATAGTTATGTGTTGAGTTATAAATTTCTTAAAATTTATAATCTTAAGTTAGATAATGCTTTTCTAGTCATGAATTTCTCAAAAATCATGAAAAATTCTCAAGATAAAATATTTTGACTAAATGGAGGAATTGTAAAGATTATATCCATTCCAAAGATCAAGATAAAGTTTGTATCATATCTATAAGTATCAAACATAGAAATAATCATAATTATTAATGAGTAATATATAATAAATTTTTATGAATTTAATATTTTCTAAGTGAAGTCGCCCTTGAATACTTTCCATCATAATGAGAAATCCATCCTAATGGGAAATTATATTGTAATGATGTTCTGTCAGACTGAGTCCAAGGAGGAAAGTTCACCAGACTAAATCACAGGAAAAAATTCATATCGTAATGAGTGGAGAAAGAAAGTCAGGTCATATTAAAAATATGAATAAATTCAAATTTTAATGTGAAGAGTAAGAATATCAAATTGTGATGAGCATAGAAAGAAAGTAAAAAAATAATTAGTAAAGGAAGATATTCATATCATAATGAGAATAGGAAGAAATTTAGATCATAATGGGAAGATAAATAACCTCATATCATAATGATAAGAGGAATAAAGTCACATGATAATGATCTATGAACTGTCTATCATACTAAAGAAAAGCTGGGAAGTTTGAGAAGCTTGATTACTAAGAAGACACAAGATGATTCAAATCATGAAAAGGTTAGAATCATTCTATGTTGAAGTTTAGAGGTTTGTGTTTTTTAGATATTAAGAATTTTATTATGTGGTAAAAGAGTTTTAGTTTCCCACTGTTTCTATTCTGAGTTGCCTATAAATTGAATCATAGTAATTTTTTACTGTGAAACTTTTCCCCAGAGTGGAAAAGGCTGAATGATATGGAATTTGTGTAAAATTTATTTTTACATATAGATATATTGTTAAATGATACGATATATGAATGCTTTATTAATTAAATAAGTAAGATAGAAATAAGGAATATTAGACTAAGAAAGATCATATTAAGGAAGAATGGACGCAGGAAGACCAGGCTGAGGAATATAATACTAAGTATGATCAGATTGAGCAGTGGAGAAAATTTTGAGAAGTACAGTTTTATAAAATGGTTCATTATAATGAATCCATTGTAATGAGACAATTGGACTAAGTAAATTGGAATCAGTATCATCATACTGAGGTTCAGGGCATCTTTTTGTGGAGAATTTGTTTTTATATTTTCTTTTATGGATCAAATGTTTTTGTAATAATTTTTTTTAAAAGGATGGGAGTCAGTATAATCATTCCTTTTGAGAGATATAAGTTTCTTAATAATATTTGTCACAAGTTTAATTCACTTCTTTATCTTAGTGATTTTTTTATACTTAAGGGAGTGTCTATGTCAGGGATGTTAGTTAACACACTGAAGCCAAGATCTGTAAATCTCGTGTTCTTTAATTCCTTTCTTACTTTTTAAAGCATGATTATTTATTAAAAGATTATAAGGATATAAATTTTTAAAGGTTATGCGGGATAAGTTTTTAAATGTATTAAAACTTATAAAACTGAACAATAGATTCACCCCCCACCCTCTCAGTTTATATTCGATCCTATGGAACTTCAAGATGTACTCGATGAACAAATACTATCAATGGCCTTAAGAAAGCTAGAATGGTATTCCCATGTTATAGATGAGGGTTCTTTTGTTTCACACCAAAAATATTTTGAGAAATGAAATTAACATGGGGATAAAGATACAAAAATGGAAGATATGTAGGCATGATTAGATACTCTAGAATAAAAATATTATTGACTCTCAAAGTTGATAAAAAATTCATGTGAATGAATCAAAGAGGAGAAATAGTAGAAAAATAGACACTACATGATGATCCCCCCAACCCCCACCTACTTTGAGGTGATATATTCCCCTCAAAAGGTAGTATAAGAATATGTGATGACTATTTTCATAATTGTTGTTGTGAAATGTAAACCAGGAAGACACTAATACATATTCTATTTTAGTATTCTACATGGTAAAAATGATCGTGATTTATATCTATCAAGACCTAACCATCACCTTGTTGTGAGGGGTACCATGTACTATATCCAAGAAAATATTATACACAATAAAAAACATCCAATAATGCATGTGAGAGTGGGGATTCACATAGCGCATGATCTGAGAACTAAGATACCTAAAACACTTAAAGATGTGGATATTCATATGGTAGAGATTGTTATTGTAAATTTATTTTTAGGGCCATTTGATCTTGTAAAAAAGTTTTGACAAGCCGGTATTCCTTTAAAATTTATTTCTTATACCAAACCATTAACAATTAATGAAAAAAATTCATGAACTGATGAAAGTTATTATAGATAAACAAAGAGAATGGGGTGAAATTAAAGGTCAAATCAACAAGATCTAAAGGATTAACCATCCAATTAAAAATATATTAACAAAGTACCTTCACCCCACCTATTTAACATTTTCATTTACTAAAATTAAAAGTTTATATAGATATAATGTTATCATTTGTTAATATAGAAATAATTTATTTTTGAGAAAAACATGTATGATGATTCCATTATAGACTATATTGGTCTTCAGAATGTAAATAAAATATTTAATCATGGATGGATAGAAATATGATTTGTAAATATATATATGAGGTGTGTTTTCCTGATTTTTTTAGTCTAATTTTTAATCTACTATGTTAGTTATGAATAAAAACTATTCATAATTTTTTAAGGCACATATATCCTTACTATTTGAAGGGAAACCCCGTTGAATAGAAATTTTAATCATTACTCCCCACATCACTTCTACATAACTATTATCATTAGAACTAATGAAATAAAAAGTAATAGTGTAAAAATGGCCACAATTTTTGAAATAAAACATATATACATTGGAATCTTATTAATACCCATGATGCAGATTTGAGACTCTATAATTTAATCATATCAAATATATTTTCATTACTTTCATTAAATATTCCATTTTTAGGCATCATTGATTGCTCATTAAAGTAAATTTGGATACTCTAATGATTTATTTTCAAGATTTATTGCATGGATACCCAAAAAAATACCACACATGATAAAATTTATCAATTTTCAAGATACTACATGGGATTCCTAATGGATTTGTTTCTTTTCCCCGAGAACGTGCCTCACACACCATAGATATTTTAAAAAACATGACTATTGTGCCTTCTCTTTCTTGGGAGCCAGCTTCCTCTTCCCCACTGCCCTTCAATCCCAGATCCTATCCTCCCTACCCTATTCCCTCAGATCCATTAGGTCCTCTTTATCTAATCTATAGGTTTTCTTCTTGGCCTTTCGGGGATTCTCTCCCATCTTTATCCTTGGGGACATCTCCTTATCTTGATGGTCTCATAGCTCTATCGGTCCTTGGGGATCCTTTTGTCTCTTTCAAGGATGATCTTTATGGTTTGATCCATGTCTCACCTTGCCTCAGATTCTCAGAGGTTTTATTTCTCCCATAGGATTACAGGGAGGGTGCTCACGTATCACTGTATATCCTTGAGTCGGCCATTTCATAGGCGTCAACTTTTCTAAAGTGGACCCTTATTACCTACTTTGGGGTCATGAATCCCCCACTCCCAACATTATAGAATTTAATCTCCTCCTGGGGCCTTTGGTTCCTAGAAAAGATCTTATTGTTCCACAGAATCCCTTTCTACCTCATTTTCAGCTCGGTATAGGACTTTGTCCTTTCTGGGTGCAAGGCCCCCCCAGTCCTTTCACCTATAGAGCTTCACCTTGTCTAGGTGGTCTCTCAATGACCACAAGGATAAAGAATGTTCTCTCATTGCGGTCCGAATCTCCCTTCCCAGGCTCCCTCTCCCTTTCTAGAATGGTGGATTCCTCAAGACGATTGATGACTCCCTCAACAGTTTTCTCTCTACTGATGATAGGACTAGGAGTTGCTCGGATGTGTCGATGGATTGCATCTATGTGGCTATGGACTTGGATGTACCCCTATTGGATAATATCTCTCTTTTAGTGCAAAACAGCTTTAGTTGGATCCAAGATATAAGCTACCCTATCTACCCGAGGTTCTACTCTCACTTCCTTTTATAGGGCCACTCTGTGAAAGCATGCAGAAGATGTCACCCATGTGAGAGGTGGCCTCCTCTCATGGTTACTGGATCCATGGTAAGACATTCAGCCTCTCCTTCCTCAATTTCTTATGTTTTCACCTAGGTGACCCCTCAACGCCTCAAGGTCTCAATGGTGGTGTCCTCAGACATACCTCCAGTGGAACCTATGATGCCATTAGCTCTCTTGATTAGGGGGGTTGGATGGAGATCTTGGTTCTTACCTAATTTTCAAGGTGCATGCCCAGCCTCTAGGTTGGCTCAGTTGCCACTCTCCTCTAATCCCTGCTATCCCAAGGGTTTCATTTAGGGGAGTTCAAGAAAATAATTTGACCTAGTCAGTCAGATCTCCTGGCTCTATCGCCGCCTCCCAAGGATATGTTATATAGTTCTTCAAATGCCTCATAAGGGCATTATGGATCTCTCAACCCTTCTCCATCTATGATTTTGGGCTCGAGATAAGGGTATCATGACCAAAGGATACCTGATCCAGCATATGTCAAGTAAACCCTCGGAGAGTGTTCGCCCCCTCCCAACCCCCTTGCATGCTTGGGGGAAGGATTCTTAATCCAAGACTCTAACGTTCATGAGTGAGGTCCCAATATCCCCCCCAGAGTCTTTCATTGGCACTCTCTCTGTTCTCAGGTGGCCTTAACTCCCCCCTCTATAATGGACCTCTCTATTAGAGTGTGAACGTGATCAAGATCCAAGAACTCAATAGAGAGCATGTTCTCCCATTTACCCAATGTGACACGTTCTAGAGCCAATCCCAGAACCCTGTTTGATCAATGAATCCTTTCATCATCTATAATTCATACTAACATGGTCCTCAGGCTAAATTGGACTTCCTCAGTTCTGAAGTCAAAAAACACAGTGTTAAAGTGAGTTTTGTCCTCAATCCAAAGACAAATCCATCCATACTCAATGAATTCTCCAGAAAACATCATTTTCATGGCTACATGCATGTTGACCCCACCAACTGGAATATCTGAATCTTCTGGAATAAGGACATCATGGTTGACCTAGTTCAAGCTAGAGACAAATTCATCACCTCTAATGTGATTCAAGGTGATATTTGCTGCTTCATGTCATTCATCTATGGGATTTGGGACCCCCATATGAGGGTTACCCTTTGGAAGGAACTCAGTGATTTTGACCCTCGAATCCATCCTTGAATTTCCAGGGGATACATTAATGTCATTTACTATCCGTAAGAGAAGAAATGTAGGGTCACCTTCCATAGTAAATCCTGTATAGACTTTGTCTAATTCATGGCGGGGAACAGTATCTCCAACCTTAGCTTTTCAGGTGATAGATTCACCTGGTGTAACAACTGAAAGGGACCTCACCACTTGGACCGTTTTATGAAAAATATATAAGCAATTTACATGTTCTCCACCGCCAAGGTAAGACACCCCATTCAGTTTGTATCTAATCAATCCCCACTCCTAGTTTTCTTAGCTCATTGGAAGATACCCCATGAAAGTTTCAGGTTATATCTCCACTAGGCTAACAAACCGGGGTATCATGATCTAGTTAGGGACATCTGGGAAGAACTGTCTCAGGGGAACACTTGGGTTTCTTTGCACAATAAGTTGAGACGTCTCAATTCCAGGCTTATGGTATGGGTTGAAGAGATCACCCGCTAGGATTGTGTTACTGATGCTACTGTTCTTGAGATAGAGCATCTTTATAATAGCTTGAAAGAAGTCTAGGATGACTAGTATTTCAAGGATCTATCTAGAAATAAATATGACTTAGACATTATGCTATTTAAATAGGAACAACAGGCAAGGGATTAAGCCAGAGTCAAATAGCTCCATCGGGGTGATAGGAACACAAAATTTTTCACACTTTTAATAAAGAGAGGAAGATCCCTGATAAACCTGACATTATACTAGCTGATGTTTCTTATTAGGATTAAAAATACCTAGTGGGAATCTTGGCCTACTATTTTTTCAGGGACCTCCTCGCTGGTCCTAACCCTCACATGATAGATGGGTACCTGGTGGTCTAGGATCTCTTAGATGTGCTTCCAAATCAGATCTCCTTCTAGGAAAACAATGAACATAGTTTTATCCCTGATGATAAATAAATCTATGAGTCTTTGAAAAACATAAATACTGATAGTGACCCGGGCCTAGATAACTTTCCGGGATCTTTCTATTGGGTCTCGTTGGAGGTGGTGAAAGATGATGTTATCCCAACTATCCATGACTTCTTTTGGGGTGGAAGTTTACCAAGGGTGGAAAGCTCAACCACCATTGTTCTCCTCCCCAAATTCAAAAATGCCACCTCCATCATGCATTACAGGCTGGTGAGCATGTGAAACTTTTTATATAAATTTATGGCCGGTATTATTAAATCCAGGACGTCCTCCCACCTTCCTCGGTTGGTCTTTTTGGATAAACACGACTTTGTGAAAGGGAACTTGATCCAAGGATCCATCGCACTAGATCAAGAGATGATCAAAGAAATTAATTTCAAGTCTCATAGTTCCAACATGTCAATTATGTTGGACATGAGCAAGGATTATTACCGTGTTGAGTGGGGCTTCATCAATAAAGTTATGGCGAGTATTTGACTTTCCTTCAAGAATACCAATTTTCTCTTTAGTTGTTTCAGCTCCTCATGGTTGGCGGTTTCCTTTGGTGGGAAGACTATTTTTTTCTTCAAGGACACCTGCAGTCTATGGCAGGATGATCCTATCTCTGCGATTATCTCTATCCTCTTCCAGGATTTCCGCAATCGTCTCATTCATAAGATCTTGGTCAGAGGTGATATCCTACCCTATCGTAGAAGGCTGAGGGCCCCCTCTATATCCCACTTGATTTTTTTGGATGATACCATCCTCTTATTAAATTATAACAAAAGGTCGATCAAAGGTAACTCCAAGGTGTTGGAGGACTACTTCTACTAAAGTTTCCAAATGATCATCAAGTCAAAGAGTAACTACTCCATCTCCAATAGAAGGTCCTCCTGTAGGTCCGCAGAGGTTAAACATAGCATCAACATGCAAAGGGGTAGTTTTACTATGGACTACCATGGTGTGCCTATTTCCTTTAGTAGCCTTCACATCCGGGACTTTTATTTCCTCATATCCATGATTACAGACCGTATTCTCAACTGAAGAAATAGGTACATCTCATTTGGGGCCCGGATTGTTGTGATCAATAGTGTTCTCCTTGAGACTCTAGTCCATTCCCTCTGTGTTATCAGAGTCCCTAAAGGTATCATCAATAAAATTGATAAGTTATTGGATGGTTTCATCGGGGAATCTATTTCTAAGGGGAAATTTCACTAGGCTTCATGGCATAGGGTAAAAAGGATATCCAGTGAAAGAGGAACCAATGTTTAGAGTCTTGAATTCACCCTACTTTGCATGAAAACGAAGATGGAATGGGATGTATTAGATTGGAACTAATTATGGGGATTATCAATGCATAACTCCCACTCTAGAAACCTATAAATAGTGAATTATGATGCTTCCCCATTCTGGTAAGTCATCTCCCCATTTATTTCAATCCTTCTTCCTCACTCGTGATGGATCATCAGGAAGGGTGCATTTCCTTCTGGAATCAGAACTGGGTCGAGGATGTCCTTGCTTTCTAGGATGTCCAACCACCTTGATCTCTTTTAGGGAACCTAGATCACATCTGTTCCTCATCAAGGAAGTGTTGAATTAGATCCAATGTGAAATATTTGATATCGTTGATCTGAGTTTGGAACCGGATCGATACATTTTAACCCCATCATCCTCAGGGTTTTTCTCCTCAAGAGACTTTTAGCGCATTCTCGAGGTGTATATCCATGCTGAAAGTTGGGATGGTAGTCTTTGGTCTAAGAGAATTCCCTTAAAATAAAATTTTCTTCTTTTCTAGATAAGGAACAAATCTATACCCATGAAAGAGAACATCAAAAGGTGTGGAATTCCACTTGCTTCAAGATTCCCCTACTACAGTAACCACCAAGAGAAAAGTGATGGAAATATCTTCTTTGAGGGGAACTAGGAAGGTGTAGTGTGGGGTTACTTTAGGGAGTTCACTGTGTTATATGATTATAACATGGAAGATCAGTCATTCTTGGACCACTTGTTTCATGGAGTGGGTGAGATGGGTCCCGAGAAGCTGGCCCACTCCTTTGTTCTTGAAGTAGGATACTGGTGTATCTGGAAGGATCGTAATAAGGCTAGGCACTAAGGGCTTATTTCTATAGGTAGATCCCTCATTTTGAGAACAAAGAACCTAATTATCGATCTATTAAGTCTCGTCGACAATTGGAGTGAGTATCCCACTCTTCATCATCTTTAATAGAACTCTCAAAATGGTCAGCCTGGTTCTAGCAGCATTCGTGTTCATTGGGTCCATTAACCCCCTCCCCCATAAGGGGCCTCAAACTCAATACAAATGGGTCTATCTCTATGGGGGACCTAAGTGGGTTTGGGGTTGTCTATGTCCACTCTGGCTCTATAATTTTTGCGTTCTTATCCTACCTAATCAAAGGCTCCTCGCTTCAGGTAGAGGCAAAATCTTTTCCGTTAGGTTTAACCATATGTCACCAGAGGAAGATCGATCTCTCAGAGGCAGAAATAGATTCAAAGATCCTTCACAATTCCTTGCATGGTAGGGTCTCTATTCCATGGTCGATCAATTAAATCATCAAGAAGTGCAGATGCTTGATCAATAAAAACATAAAATTCATTAATACTTGGAGTGAGGAGAACCAAGTTACCTATCACCTTGCTTCACTTGATGTCCCTATTTCAAAAAATTTATTTTTTCATAATGGGAATATCTTGAATACCGAGGGGGTAAATCCTCTTGGAAGAGATGCCATCATCCTTCACTATTATAGTCCCCTATAGGCCTTCTTATTTTTATGCTCTGTGTCCTATGTGCCTTTTTGTTTAAATAAAAAAATATAAATAAATATACTACATAAAAATTTTTACAAATAAACTTCAATTAAAACATTTTATATTATGTTTTAATGAAAATTATGTTATGTTAGGGTGGTGTTTAAAAATCATCAAAATCGTAGCATGAGAATAGTCCATGAGAAAAAAAATTATATTGACTTTAAAAAGTGGATAAGTATTAGGGTATATATAATAAAACTCTAGTATAAAAACATATATCAAAACAAAGTTCATATTTTTTTCATTGATTCCACAGTGCCCAAAAAAATAGTATACATTATGGCTATTATGTTTTAAAATTTATAAAATATATTGTATTCCATCAACAAAATATCATCCTTGAACAGTTATTTATGATGATAATTACAATTTGATTTAAAAAATTATTAATTATTTACTTATTTCTATTTTTCTTGTACTATCAATATGGTTGAAATTCCTCATATACACAAGGGATAATATATTTGTTTATAAATAAATGGGATGAATACATTATGTCATATTGTATAAAGACATCATGAAGAGGTGACTTACTACTACTTATTTAGTGAATTTTCGAGTCATTTTATCTAATATTTTTTAGTTGATTTCCAAATATTTTTTATCTGATACATATTTTTAAAATTTTCATAGTTATCATGAAGTTAACAAGAATGATTCACCCTTAATGTTTCACTATTATTTTTATTCTGAAATGCATTAAACATTTTTTATTTTCAAACAACAATATTTTTTGATAACCATGAATGCTGAATTAATTCTAGAATAAAGATACTTGTTGTGTTGTGTAGGAATCAACCTCATCACAATTTGATAGAATGTATTCCAGTTATGACTCAATGTTTTTTCTTTTTGTTTAAAATTGAAATTTTAATTCAAAACACATGTTACACTCTCAAAATAAAGAAAACAAATTTAGACTATCTTTATACAGTAGGAAAATGATTCCTAAATGATTTGTGATGTGTAGGAATTAGCTCCACCTCAATCCCATTCAGAGTGTGCCTGATATGAAAAATCTCATAACATGTTTGAAGTTGCTTGGTATCATGAGATAATTTACTTCAATGATGAAAATAGGATAATAGTGATAGGGAAATGGGCCAGGAACGTATACATACATCATGAAAAGCTGAATTCCTACTAATTATGTAAGAAAATGATTTTTTATCTCCGGTATGGATATTTTTAATTTCACACAAAGATTTTGAAAAGATATCTTTTTGGTTTAGACCCTATATCGTGGTCATGGGCCGATTGGTTTGTTTTTAGAAGAAGGGAACAAGGGGGTTATGGGATGGTTGCATGCCAATTACAAAACATGTAATTAGAATACATGGCGTGTATTGATTACATGATATGTAATTGTCTAGGTAGAACCTTTCACGTCATGTAAATTTTTTTCCCAGTGGGAATAACCTGAGTATTACACATTGTGTAATGTATTTACACACCATGTAAATGCCTGATAGTTTTTTAAAATAGGAGTTCGGGCCTCCATAATTTAGACAAAACCCAAACCCTCCTCTCTATCACATAGAAAGCATCCCTGAATCCCTATGTTATGTTCTACTACTGCTTCTCCATCTGATCTCTGATTCAAGATCCATCTGTCTCATTGGAAGAGCATCAGTAATTCCTTCACTCCTTTGGCTCCATTCTTCATTTCCCTTTGTGGATTTTTTGTAATTTTTGTGCATTACCTTATGCTACAATTTCAGGGTGTTGATTCTTTCTTCACATCTACTCCAATCCAATATGAATTAGGGGATAATATTGGACAAGTATAGTCATATGAGCCTAAGGTGGGTTGTCTATAACTCATCCATAAATTTTAATTATTTAATAAATTGTCATATCGTCACACCGATTTCATCAACCATTGTCTGTTTTATATTATGTCTTGGTTATATTCATTAGAACCATGTTCTAAGACCTTTTCTATATATTCTATTCAATATTTTTGGTTACATCCATAACTTTAACAACCCCAACGAGGTTGATTTCCTTGTTTATGCCTTTAGGGGCCATTTATTCCTTATTGGTTTGATGTGAACTCTTAATTACACTATTCAGGTGTGTGGATTGACCCTAATAGTGGTAAAACCATTGAATTAATTGAATTGTAAATTTTTAAATGGCTCGTAAAATGTGTGATCATCACATGACCCACCTAAGGTATGTTCTTCAACTTGATTAATCAATTATAAATAGAATTCAAAAGTATATTATATCAAAATGAATTGAACAAATGAATTATAATATAATGCATTGATTTAAAATCTATATCACCCCATTCCATGTTTAATGGAAGGTATAAAAGTGAACCATATTAATTTATTATGAATAATATTAATCAATTAAATGATTACATGCCCCTTGGCCTTATCACACTAATGAAAGGCATGGCTTGAACCTCTTGAACTTATTAAATGGTATGACCATAACATGTCTTAATTAATTAAATGTATTTTTATCAATTATATATGAACCTTGAAATCATTATTATAGGAGTGGTCATACTTTACTTTTCATTTTAATTACTAAGGAAATCCTTGAGCACTCGGGGATGCCATTATGATTCAAGGATGTATGTTTCCTTGGTTGAGATCCACCTTAGAATCTGATCCTCATCTATCAATGGATGCTTGGTAAGAAACCATAGGATCCCTCCTTTATTATTAATGTAGTCCTCGGATACACTCCTTGTATCCATCATGTATTATATCGACATGATGTTCCTTAGTTACATCATTGGGACTAGCAATTTCTTATCATGTTTTACCTTGGATGTTTTCTTGGGACTCAGTTTGAACATTAGTTATGAAATGTATTGGATGATTCTCCATGGGTTCCAATCTTACCCCCATAGTCAGGATACATGTACTACTAAGTTGGATACCATTTATTTCTAGGTTTCCTTGGTTATTATCTTGGATCCTCTTAATTATAAATAACATCTGGATGACTCGGTATGAATTGGATCCTTCACTATTCCTATAATATCAAATTGTCTGTGTTGGCTATGCCTCACGTGAAATAATTATATATGAGATGGAACATAATTAATCAATGAACATGTTATATGTCCATACATCATCTGAGGGATGAAGTAGGTACTTGGGTATGTACAATACTATACTGTATTACTTTTATATATTCATGATTGTACGCTGTCTCAATTTATATTACATGGATAAAATTTTATAAAAATCATTAGTGGTGTCCTACTGTGATTTATCTCACGTACTATTAAAGCCTCTATTGGATCCCGGGAAAACTATATATATGTTGGTGTTGAAAAAGGGAAGTTTCCGGCTTTAGACACTTGATTTATTGATTTCTTAGGATGTAGTTGGTAGAAGATGACCGAGTTAGAGCTTGGGATGCTAGGGATCATTTTTGTATTAATTTTATATAATTTTTTATAGGATTATTATATGATTGATTATATCCATGTTTTCTAGATTTATAGTAACATGTCATATCATCACCATTTTTGTACATTATTTTCAGTTATTCTAGTTGTTTTAGTAATTATTAATATTGTATCTTTCCATTATGCCATCTATTTCATTTTCATGATTCCACTATTTACATATGTTTCTTATTTATCCATTTTCCTACACTCTGGAAATGCAGGAATTGTCTCCCCAAAGACACACCTTAGGACCTTGGTTCAAGTTTTCAGCCTCTGGCATTCGGGGAGATGCATTTGAGGCCATGTGGCTAACCAGGCTAGGGGAACCTTTAGTGGAATCTGGGTCTGGGATGTCACAAAGTGGATTCAAATGTTTCATTTCTTACTTTACCATTTTAAGACAATATATTGGAGATTAGTAATTCATGGAACTTGGTTATAATTCATTTCTGGGAATCACGAACCCATGTTTGGGGTAAATGTTGAGTTTCTAAAACTGTAATTATTGTTCTATTTTTTCTTATAACAATTGATATAATTCCCCCATTGGGTGACATACATGTTGTTTTGTGGTTATTATTTTTAATATTATTGATATTTCATTTCATCCTTGGCCTAATGGTTTGAGGTAATGGAACATTGTTACATGCAACATCATAGGCACCTAGAGTTCGCATGTCATGCATATTGCCAGGCCATTTAGGTGAATTTCACTCTTTGCAGTGCTTGATATGCTGGTTATTATTGAGTGATGTTGTAGTAGTTACATTATGACTATTTTTTCTATTAGATTTGATTGAATGATTTCTGTTTTCAATTCAAGAGCTTTTATGGGCCCTCATGGGTTGTAATTGGTAATTTATCGAGTCACTCCATTAAATTAATGTCCAATGGGCATCGTTTTTAGTGATAATGTGTACGGTCCCTGATTTACATTGAATGATGATCCATTAAAAATGAACTTTGATATAATTTATAATCAAATGAAAACTATAAAAGATAAATATATATATATATATATATATATATATATATATATATATATTATAAGGTTAAATGGTTTCATGTCCTTAACCAACATTTTCATGTTTATGAATGGTTAAGGAGTGAACCTGGAAATTAAATATAAAATTAATGAAGTGGTTTCTAGTAAATGATGAGGTAAGAAATAGTTTATCATTCATCTAATGGAACCCCTAAAACTTATACTTGATAATGTACTAATACATGGACTTTTATGCAGGTATTTTGGGTATTTTACCATGGGTATTGAACCCTTTATTACCTTTATCTTCGACTCGTGTTTCAATCAATCTTTTTCTAGATTGTTCTGAGGAATGTGCTTGGAATTTTAAGACCAATTCCACCACAACATCCTCATTTCATGCACCAGGAGGGTGGCGACAACCATGCTCTGTCCATGGTTGGCCCTGAGATTCCAGTATCACCTCTAGGAGTTCCACCTAAGGCACCACTTTTTTACCTAATTTGGGAATTGACGCTCAAGTATGTATAAGTTTTCTATATCTAATGTAGTCCACACAAGGTGCTTTATGTCTTGTACCTATGATGGATGATCTGAAATGTGAGTAGCACCAACAACATCCTCCTACTTTATCAGGGGATGGTGGTCCATAGGCTATTTAGTTTTGGATAGATGACACATTTTCTATCTTTGAACATCTTTATATGCTTCCATAGTGGAGTTTCAATCTTGATGCATACATAATGCGGGATTTAGCCAAGTGTTGGTGAGATGTAGTTACCTAGGCTGGTCACCATCAAGGCATGGTATGGGAGGATTTCAAGACTAACTTCTATGATCAGTTCATTCTTCAGATGCTGAGAGCTGGCCAATTCGGAGAGTTCATGCATCTCAATAATGTTTCTATTTCATTTATGGAATATTCAGCAAGTTTCACTGAGTTATAGTGATTTTTACCACTTTTGGTCGGTGATGAGATTTTGCATGCTAGACAATTCAAGGATGGGATCATGTATTCCATATAGACTCATGTGAAAGTATTTCACCTACCTTCCTTTTTTGAAATAGTTAACCAAGATATTATCACTAAGCTCAACTTAAGGGAAGGAGATAGTATTGGGAATAGAGGTCAAGTTTCAAGGTAGTCCAGTAGTTCCTATGGTAGTAAGAAGCGATATATCATGGTTTCTCATCAGGGTAGTAGTATCCAGAGTACCCATATGGATAGATCAATGGTTTTTCACCAATGTGGATGATAGGGGCACCTAAGGCCTCAGTGTGATAGTGATCCACTGGATTTTTATGCTTAGATTCATGTGGGGAATCTGAAGAGATTTTTTCAGATCGTTACGTTAGCTTATAGTGTAAGATGATACGCACCAACTCGACCTTCATGTGTAGGTTCTTATATTCCGCATCAGGATGGGAGTTAGAGTAGCACCAGAAGTATTGGTTGAGGAGGAGGTCCCGATTATGGTATCCCGACTCTTGATCGCCATCAATGTCTACATAACAGTTTTAATCATGGTAGTCTAGTTATTGCATGGGTTCATGAATTAGGTCAATTGCATGAGTTAAAGGAGATACCTAAGGATCAGGTTTTTACAACATCTATAGTATGAGTTACTATTCTATTATCCTCCACTATAGTATCTTCTTTATTTGATATATGATATTTACACTCCTTTATCTCTTTATCTATATAAGAAATCATTGTGTATGAAATATAGTAATACTTTGGTGTAATGACCCTAGATACACCATTGAGAGTACGGTCGCTGGGCATAAACCAAATTAGGGACTCTCCCCTTGAGTTAGGAAGTTACCCTTTCTTATAGGACTTTTTTTTCTCAAGATGATGGTCCTTTATGTCATTATCGGGATAGACTGTTTATTTCTTTGTCACGCCTTTATAGAATAATATCATGATAGGGTGTTTTTTACATCACCAAAGGGCAGTAGTTATCAACACAAGGGTAAGTGGGATGTCCAGGCTATAAGAACTAGACTGGAGCATCATTGGATAGGTGGAGTGACCACCCATATTTCCAATGTCTTCATGTAGAATTAAGGTTTAAATTAGGCTGAATTCCCTCTAGTAGTATGTTGTTTCAATGACATTTTCCCAAATTACTTTACTAGATTACCTCCTGAGAGAGAGGTAGAGATTATGATTGAGCTCATTCCAAGATCAGTTCTAATGTCCATTCCTCTATAAAGGATGGAACCTACTGAGCTCCAGGATCTCAATTGAGAGTTAGAGGATCTAGAGGCCAAGGTTTTATATGTACCATTACTTCATATTAGGGTTTACTCATGATTTTCTCTAAGAATGGGTATAGTTACCTATATCTATTCATGGATTAAAGATGGATGAACTACCTTATAATCAAGTACTAGTATCCAATACCTATAATAGACGATCTCTTTGACCAGATTGAAGGAGCTAGGATCTTATATAAGATTGTACTATCATCAAGTTTGAGTCAGTCAATCCTACATACCTCATACAAATTTCTCTAATAGGTATGGTCTATATGAAAACTTTTTTATGTTTTTTAGTCTTACATAAATGTCTTTTGTTTTCATGTATCTGATGAATTAGGTTTTTCATCCATATCTGAATTCCTTTTTCATCTTATTTGTGGACAACATCTTGGTTTATTCTTACACTCAAAGAGACCATGTTATACACCTTGAGATCATTCTGAGAACACTAATAAGGTATCATATTTATTCTAATATTTCTAAGTTCCACTTTTGGGATCAAAAAATTTCACTTTTTGGGTCCTATTATCTCAGAAGCAGGATTATTTTTTGACCTAGATAAGGTGAGTATTGTTGTTTCATGAGAAAATCCCAATAAAATGTTTGATATATGGAGTTTCTTGGGGATGGAAGGATATTATAGGAATTTCATATAGTAATACTCACACCTTGATTAACCTATCACTGTAATTATACTGATTGGTTTCATGTTCCTATGGTCAAAAGTGTGCGAGAAATCCTTTCAAGAGTTGAAAGGGTAGGTTTTCTCAGCATCAAAACTAATTCTTCTAGAACCTCTAAAAAGTTAAATAGTGTTTTTTGATGCATCATAAATTATACTATGAGCAACGATGATGTAGGAGGAAAGATTCATTGCATACAAATCTCGGTATTTGAGGCCTTGTGAGTGAAATTATCTGACACATGACCTTGAGTTAGTATCAGTTGACCATGACATACATTGCTGGAGACATTGTCTGTAGGGTGAGTGATTTTTGGAGTATACAGACCTCAAGAGAATCAAAATTATCCTTACATAGTTTTAATTGAATATTAGATAGAATTTATGGTTTAAATATCTTCATTCATTCAATTTTGAGCTTGCATATATACCCAAAAAGGGAAACGTTGTAGATGATACGCTGAGTCAAGAAACTAAATCCCAAGTTGTTTGAGAATATTGTGATGAATGGAAACTAATGGACCCCTTTTATAAGATAAATATACAGTTTTAGGATATCCACGAGTGTTCTTATCTCTCATCCTTGATAGTTACCTCTTCCCTCCTTGAGAATGTGAAGAGTAATAAATTTTCAGATCCTTGGGGATTGGTTTGTTGTGAGAGTAGTTGAGGAGATGACATACCTTAGGGTTAGTCTATGGATGGATATGGCATACTTTGTATACATGGATGTGTCTAGGTTCTTATATATATGATAGAGGAGTTTATACAAGAGTCCCACACTTCTCATTGGGATCTTCATCCAGGAATCATAAATAATCATCGAGGCATGGATGTCAGTATTGGTGTCCATGGATGAAACGTCAGATAGTAGCCTTTATCACTAGGTGTTCCACCTATTAGTAGGTGAAGGAGGAGCACCATAGACCCATAGTCGTGTTACATAAACTTCAATTCTGGTAAAGGAAATGGTAATATGTTTCCATGGATTTCATAGTTGGATTACCTAGGTTACCAAGAGGTAGAAATGTTTTATGGGTTTTCATTGTCCAACTGACCAAATTATCCCATTTCATTCCTATTCGAGAGACTTTATCAATCAATGAGTTGGGAAGAATATATTTCCATGAGATCATAAAAATAAAATACATCCCTATTACTATCATTTTATATAGGGATGCTTATTTCATGCCATGGTTCTGACAAGGGTTACAGAAAGCTATTGGTACATAGGTTCTTCTGAGCATAGCATTTCACCTTCAGACCAATGGACAGTCAATATGAATGATATGGGTTCTTGAGGACATGATACAAGAATTTTTCCTTAACATAAAAATTTCTTAGTATAATCATATCCCTCTCATCGAGTTCAACTATAATAATACATTTTAGGAGATGATTCAGATTGCTTATTTTAAGGCCTTGTATGGTAGTTTGTTACATTCACCCATGTGTTAGGTCGTGGTAAAAGATTAATCCTTAATACATCTTCATCTCATGATAGAGACTTTCGAGTAGATTTATCTGATCAGGAAGTATATTTCTAATACTCGATCTAGATAGAAATCGTATATTGATCATCGTTGAAGTCCTCTAGAGTTCTGGGTCAGGGATTGTGTTTTCATGCGGGTATTGTCCAGGATAGGGTATAGACAGATACAGAGGCACAGGAAGCTATTTTCATGCTCCTCTAGGTATTTTGAGATATTAGAGAGTGTCATGATGGTGTCCTTTTGGTCACTAATACCTTAAAGGTATCATTCCATGCATGGAATCTTCCATGTTTTACAGCTTCACTGGTATCATGTCGACTCATCTCATACATTTGATCCTGATGAATTTGAGCTATATTCTGATGCTTTATTTAAAGAGTATCTTATATGAATCATTGACCAGAGTAAGAATTCTATCCATGGATTGTATATCCCTTTATTATGGGTGATATGGAAGCACATCCATGTACAATATGGGTCTTAGGAGTGGGAGGCCGATGTACATACCCAGTGGCAAAAGTTATTCTCAGATAGTGTTTTTCCACCCTTGAAAGGTGAACTCATGGATGAGTTACTTTATGGGGGAAGGACTGTAAGAACCGAGTTTTTTAATCTTAGGTATGTATCTTTTTAATCTTCACTCTAATATTTTTTAAAGATCTTTTTTTTTGGTTTAGATCCTAAAACAAGGTCGTGGGATTGTTGGTTTTTTTAAAAGAATAAAATAGGGGGTGTTCCTTGGTTGCAGGACAACTACACATAATGTAGTTTGAATACATGATGTGTAATGGTCCAAGAATAAACTTTCACATCATGTAAATGGTTTTTCTTAGGGGGAAGACCCCAAAATTTACATTATGAGTAAATAATTTACATATCATTTAAATTCTAATAAAAACTTTTAAAAATATGAGAAATGGCCTTTTTTAACAAAACCCCACCACCCCTCTCTCTTATGAAGGAAGTATTCATGGATCCCTAAGTGATGTTATAATGCCACTTCATCATTTGATCTCTGATTCTAGATCCATATGTCATGTTGGAAGCATGACAGTAATTAATTCACTCCTTTGGAAATGTTTTTTATTTCTCTTCGTATTTTGTTTTTCTATTTTGGTGCAAGCCCATATGCCCCAATTTTATATCATTGATTTATTATTTATATATACTCTAATCCAGTAAAAAGTATAGGCTTGTACTGTATGAATAGATTCTTATAAGACTAATGAATGTGTTCTATAACTCAACCCTCAATTTATATCATTTTTTAAATTATTGTATCATCAAGCTGATTTCATCAGGCATCATCTTCTGAATTTATATTCATTTCATATAGTCATTAGAATCATGATATAAGAACCATTACATATATTATATTCAACATTTTTTGTTACATTCATAAATTCTACCACACCAAGTTGGGTGATTTCCATGTTTATGCCTTTAATTTCTACTTATGCATTATTGGTCAGCTATGACCAGTTAGCTCCACCGTTTGGGCGTGTGAATTGACCCAGTTAGTGATATTCCCCATGAATTAATTGAATTGTGAATTTTAAAATGGAAATTACCATGTGTGATCATGAATTGACCCACCTAACTATTTCAAATTTATTTGTCAAAGGTAAATGGAATTGGAAAGTATATTATGTGTGTGTGTGTGTGTGTGATTTGGAAAAATAAATTGTATTACAATGGCTTGGATGAACATCGGTAGAACCCCTTTATATGTTTAATGGAAGTTATCCAAGTGATGAATATTTAATTATTATGACTAATACGAATCAATTAAATGGTTTCATGCCCCTTGGTTTTGTCACACTAATGGAATAAAAAGCTTGAACTTCTAGAACTTATTAAATTATATGACCGTAACTTTTTAAAATTAATTAAATGAATTAAATGTAAGGTGCCTAATTATATATGGATCTTGAAATAATTTTTATAGGATGTATTGGACTCAAGTTAGATTATTTATTCTTAAGGGAAATCCTTAAGCACTCGTGGATTCCATTCCGATTCAAGGATCATGTTTTCTTTGGTTGAGACCCACCTTGGAACCTGATCCCCATATATTAGTGGATACATATTCTGAATTAGTTGGATCCCACCTTTATTATTACAGGATTACTTGGATACACTCTTTAGATACATCATGGATTCTACAGACATGTGGTTCCTAGGTTACATCCTTTTTCCTAGCTATTACTTATCGTGTTTTACATTGGATGTTTTCCTTGGACTCGTTTAGAACATTTGTTGTGAAATTCCTTCGATGATGCTACCAGGATTACACTCTTAACCCTATATCCATGCTACAATTATTACTAATTTGGAGACCCTTTAGGTATAGGTTGCCTTGGTTATTACCTTGGAACCTATTAATTATAAATAACATTAGGATTCCTTGTTATACCTTAGATCATTCATTATTTCTATCATATCATATTACTATTGATTTATATGCCTCATGTGACTTAATTATATATGAACTGGAACTTAATTAATAAATTAATTGGTTACATGTTTATACAACAGTAGAGGGATGAACTAGGTATTTGGGTATTTATATTACCACACTATTTTACATTTATATATACATTCTTTCAAAAGGATTTAGTTTTTAATACATGGAATGGATATTTTAGACAGCATTGGTGGTGGCCTACTAAGATTTATCTCACACCATATTCGGGCCAAAAATGGAACTTGGGAAGACGTAATATATGCATGTGTTGAAAGGGGGGAGTTCCTATCTTTATACACTTGATTATTTGAGTGCATATGATGGAGTTGGTAAGAGATGAATGATCTATAACTTCGGATTTAGTGGATAGTTTTTATATTCCATTTTTACACTTTTGTATAGCATGCCTGTATACTACTTTATATCCATGTTTTCTAGTATTATAGTGACATGACATATCATCATCATTTTTTTTATGTTATAATCAGATATTATAGTTGTTTCATTTTTTATTGATATTTCCTCTTTCAATTGTGACATCTAATTTCTTATCTTGATTATACTATTTACCTATCTTTCTTATTTATATGTTGTTCTACACTCTAGAAATGACGTCATTGTCTCCCCATGGATACCCCCTAGGACCTCGTTGCTAGTCAATAACCTCTTTCATTTGGGGAGATCCACTTGAGGCCATGTGGCTAACCAAGATCGGGGAAACTTCAGTGGCATCTAGGTTCATGACATATTAATTTATTTAGTTAATTTTGTGATAATTTTATCTACTATAACTAAGTTAATTTCCTTATCATTTTTATCTAATATTTATTTAATTTTTTTCACATATCTTTTTAGGAAGTAATACTATTTTTATGTTAATTTCTATATCATTTTTAGTTCAAAACAAACATCATAGAATAAAAATGGGTAAAATAAATTCAAATTGTTTTAATACATTAAAAAATGATACAAAATTCATTTTTGACTTTTAGAAATCAGTCTCACCTCAATATGATATAGGGTGTGTCCAGTATGACTCAAAGTGCATGTTTTTGGTTTAAAATTAACATTTTAGTTCAAAATAAACGTTAAATACTCAAAAATGATAAATCTATTCCATAATGTTTTGATGTCATAGTTAAATAATACATAATTCATTTCTGATGTGTAGGAATTAGACACACCTTATTCTAATACATGGTGTTCCTGATATGACTCAAAGTGTCCGTTATCAATATAAAATTGACATTTTAGTTCAAAACATGTGTCAAACACTAAAAATTGAGAAACAAATGATGACATTGTCTTAAAATTTTATTAAAATTATTCATAAGTCATTTTTTATGTGGAATAATTATTCTCATGTCAAATCAACACATGATGTGACCAGTATGACTCAAAGTCTGTATATTGAGATTAAATTTAAATTTTAGTAAAAAAGACACTTAAAATACTTAATATAATTTAAATTAATTCAATTTTTTTTAACTATTTAACAAAATGATCCATAATTAAATTTTTATTTTTATAAATAAACTTTACATAAATTTGATGCATGGTGTGAATTTTTTGAATCAAATTGTGTTTTAATTTAAAATTTTCATTTTAGTTCAAAACAAAAGTCACACACTCAAAACTGATAAAAAGAATTTGGATTATTTTGATACATTAATAAAATGAAACATAAGAAATTTGTGATGGGTAGAAATTATCCTCACCTCAATCTGATACATGGTATTCCCGGTATGACTTAAAGTGTATGTTATAATTTTAAAATTGAGATTTCAATTCATATTTTTTTCACTCACTGAAAACCTAGAATAAATGTTTATATTATCTCGATACTTTAGAAAAATAAATCATATGCCATTTTTGAAGTATAAGAATCGGTACCATGTTAATCTGATACACAATGTGAGTATTAGGGCCCAAAGTTAATGTTTTTAGTTTAAATTGACATTTTAGTAAAAAAGAAACATGACATTCTCAAAACTAAGAAAACTCATTAATATTTTTATTACACTCTATGAAAATTTTCCATTAGACATTTTTGACATGTAGGAATCAACCGAACCTAAATATGATGCACGGTGTGACTGGTATGACTAAAAGTGTGTTAATATTTTAAATTTATATGTTAGTTCAAAACACAAGCCACATACTCAAAACTGAGAAAACACATTCATATTTTTTGATGTTTTGGAAAAATTATCCATAAATCATTTTGATGTATAAGAATCGGCCACACATAAACCTAATATATGATGTGCTCGGTATGACTCAAAGTGTATGTTATTAGTTTAAAGGTTAATTTTTAGTTCAAAACATGTGTTACTCACTAAAAACTAAGAAAATGAAATGAGATTGTCTTGATACTTTATTAAATGAATCTTAAGTCATTTTTTATGTGAATGAATCAGTGAAATACTAGAAAATGAACTCATATTGTCTTTATACTTTAGGAAAATGATTCATTAGTCATTTGTGACAATTCAGAATTAGTCTCAAATCCAACCAACAAACAATGTGACCGGTATGGATCAAAGTGTGTTTTTTCTGTTCAAATTGACATTTTATTAGAAAAAGAATCATGACATACTCAAAAAAACTAAAATAAATTTGAATTGTTTTAAAACATTCGAAAAATAATCCTTGATACATTTGGGACATATAAGAATCAATTGTATATCAAGCTGACGCATGGTGTGACCAGTATGTCTCTATGTTTATGTTTATTTAAAATTAACACTTTAGTTAAAAACACATGTCACATTCTCAAAACCAAGAAAAAACATTTAAATAATTTTTATAATTTAGGACAGTTATCAATAATTTATTTTTGACGTGGAGGAATTAACCACACCTTAATTGGATACACGGTGTTCTTAGTATGACTCAAAGTGTTTGACATCCATTTAAAATTGACATTTTAGTTCAAAATGCATGTCACTCACTGAAGTCGAAGAAAATGCACTCCTATTATAACACCCCAAGATTTATGGTACATATCCTCTAAAATAAATACAATTAATTTGAAAAAAAATTGCACAGACAAACCATGATATACTATTAAATATTAATATGACCGTTGAAGTAGTAATGTGGCAGTTAGGAATAGTTATATAGCCGTTAAGAATATTAATGTTATCACTAGAATAATAACCTCACCTATGAAAGTATAAATAAAATTTAGGTATCTTATAAATGAAAATATGATATATTTATATGATATAATAATTAAATAAATGTTTTAAAACTGATAAATTAAGTGTTGGTATTTTATGGAAATGTTAATGTTTATTTATAATTTTATAATTAATAAAATAATTTAAAATAAAAAATTTCAAAATTTATTCCTAAATTAATATATATTTTTTCTTATTCTTATAATATAATTTTATGATCCTTTAATTTATTATTCAAAGTACCATAAAATAGGGTATAATATTTATATTGGTATTTTTAAAATAAATGAATATTTTAATTAAAAATAAAATTTCTCATATTTATAAAATTATTTACAAAAAATGTATTCAATTTTTGAAAACTAACATCAAAAAATGGTTAGGTTTAATTTTTGGTATGTTTCTAAAATAGTTGATTTTTTGATGAATAGTGAAATATGATTATTTTTTAAATAAGTTATATGCATGGATTTTTTAGTCATTCTTTTATGTATGGATGATTTACAAAACATTATTTAGAACCCTACTTCCAAATATACTGTATTTAGTTATGTTAATCATCAAAATTTATAATCTTGATCCAAAATAATAAACTAATGAATTAAATAATAAAAAACACATCTTTTCCACTATAAACACCACCCCTCACTAGCTCTTCTCCTAACACTTATAAATTGCATAAATTCTTCCCAATTCCGCTCCCAAAACTATTCCCCAGATTCTAGTCTTTCTGGTCTCACCAAAAGAGCATTTTAATGTCCCTTAAAGAATTTATCAAGGAGACTACACTCAAGAGGTAAAACATTCCCTCTCTCTCTCTTTCAGTTTATTTTATTTTCTTATTAATTCCTCAAAACCACTGTGAAATGTAACATGATAACTCATGTATCATATATATTCTTTAATTGTATTATTTTATTGGTATAATCACCATCAATTCTCTTCTCTTCCCATTTTTTTCAAAAAATGAAAACATCATCTGTGAGGTGTCAATACACCACCTTCGTGCTACAAGGATGGTTATAAAACCATTATAATAGTTAAAATGTATTTTAATATGTATATTACAACATATTTAGTTTTTATAAACTAGTATATATATGTATTATTAAATAATAAAATAAAACTAGTTCATGATGATTTGAAAAACTGCCAAAATAATCTAAATGATTATCCTTAACATTTTATCAAATGAATCATTCTCATATATGAAAACAAAATGATATATAAGTTAATTTAATATTATTTAGGTTTATTACTAATATATAATTTCAATTCTTCAAAACTATTCTCATTTTACATGACCTTTCATACAAGTATACGAGTTAACCAATCATGAAAACCAAGGAAACAAACACTCCCGAATGGCCAAATTGAGTATTATAACTCATAAAAATGACAAAAATGAACCCAAAAAAATTAAAATAAATAAAATTCATGTTTAATAGATTCTAAATAAAATTATTAATGAATTTAATTTCATTATCCAGTACATTAATTTTAAGTGAAGAACACTTTTCGACATAATGTAAGGGTTTCTCCCCGAACCACCATTTTTCCTTCAGGTTATTCTTTCTCTCTCTTTACCCAAAGTAAATTCTTAATTATTATTACTTAATATTCCTAAATTATATGTGTATTATCAAAATATATTTATCTATCTCAATTCGTCTTTCTTTTATTTGTAAATATATGTTTTATAAGATTCCCTTTTTAATTTCTCTCGATAAGCAAGCCCGATTAAAGGGAACTTCCTAACTTCTTACCCGTTATCAAGTACACTCTATAATCTATTTTAGTCCAAAAATATTTTTATAAAATAAGTATTTTTATCATAAAAATGTATTTTTTTCATTTCTATTTTTATAAAAACAATTATTCTTTTTTCTCATTAACGACTCTTTAATATTTTCCATTAAATTGTACTAAAGTGTCTCATTTATAAAGTTTCTTAAACACTTTTTTCACATGATTTACCTTTATTTGGAAATAATTTATCATAATATATAACTATTTTTTCTTATTAATGTACAAGTTTGATTTAAATCTATTGTTTTATTGAAACCATTATGATATTCCGTTTGGCTATGCCTTATTCACCACTTATTCCTTGTATTTTGTATTTAAATACATCCCTTTTATTTATGATCATCATTAATTAAAGATTTAATGAAATATCCATATTTATTATATCATGGATATGATTATTTTCTTAGTCATATAATATTTTTACATATGGTTTCATCATTGAATGTTGTTCTAATTGGGGAACAATTGATAAATCCTAATTTTCTGCTCAATATGAATATTTGGATAAGTAATATTGTTCATGAATTAAATATATATATGAAATTTGATTTGGATTTTTAGTGATGGGTGGATCCCAATTATATATTTCCCCTCGATGCATCGATAGGTCTCATGAGACAAAAACAATTGGTGAAAACAACTTTGTGTTTGTTTCCAAGAAGAATTAGATGGGTTTCTACCTACAGACTTAAACTGTTTTGATGGTATAATGGTTCATGTTCCAAATAAATGATGTCCAATAATTAATAATTTTATTCATTCAGTATTCACTTATTATATTCCATGATATTTTCACTATGAGAAAATCTATGGATGCATTTTCATTCTCAATTTATTGATGGAATGTGATTTTCAGTTATTTACCTTTCCATAATGACTATTCCTTATTTTCATTTCTTCACTTATTAATTATTCATGTAACCCCTACTATGTGTTTTATCTCACCCTTTTAGTTTTTTTTTCTTCCTCATTTTTTGATGATGTAATATTTGAAGAAGTGAAAATGATGTAGTTTATTTTCCTTTTTTATATTCTCTATTTAATTACCATAGTAATAAGGGAACCATGTATGTATCTAGTTCTTAAATAATAATAAAATGATTGATCCTTGGTGATGTCATCTCTTTTGTCTATTCCATTTTATTAAAATAACCACCGACTATGGACTACTTTGTTCGGGGTTGTTACATTTCATATCAGAGAAAGTATAGTAGAAACATTGGGAATTAGATGTTAAATAAACATGAGAATTATAAAAATTCTTCATTCTAATTTTTTTTCCCAATAATTATCATGATTATGAGCAAACTTGGTGAGTGTCATTATTTAGTGATGGATACTAATGGAATAAATGTAATCAATACTCATAAACAATGTAGGTATTTCCCCACTAAACAAGTCAACACAATTAATATTATAGTTGAGAAAATCAAAACCATGTTAGGATCTCTTACTTAGGTTATGATTAATAACCACACTACACCAATTTTGGATCATTTTATATAGAAGAATACCCCATATTTTATTGGGACTACTAATACAATGGTAGCTGTGTAGTTTATCAAGTCCCTTGAAAATATATTATTAGCATTATGATGTAATGAAAATTAAATGATAGTACTAGCAGTGTATTTTATCAAGGGATATATTGATCAATAGTGGTAATTGATACAAAATTATAATTATAATGATAAAATATAAGACATGGAATAGAGAACTTTTTAAAGAAACATTCTTTGAAAATTACATCCCTCGGGAAAATTGAACTAAAATGAAGAGAAAATTCCCTAGTTAAAAGAAAAAGGAAGAAGATAGTATTATAGAATATAAGGATACCATAAAAAGAAGAGTCATGTATATTGTAGATTATATACTTGATTTGGAAAACTAGATTGATCATTTATTTCAAGGTCTTAATCCAAGTCTCCTAAGGGAACTGGATTCTAAAAAAATCATCATATGATGAAATAGTATTAAGTGATATCAAAATGGAGTAATAATTTTATGGAACCTATATGTTCAAGGGAAATAAATAGAAAAACAGGTCTTATGATAACTATGTAAAAGTTTAAGTTTCAAATAATAACATGATAATGAATCAATTCCCATTATGTGAAAATTGTGGAAAGAATCATCCTAGTAAATGTTTGAAAGGAATGAGATTTTGTTATAAATATGGAGAAAAGGGTAATAAATCTAATTAATTCTAGGGGAGGAAATGAATAAATGGTGTTAAATGCTTCAATATTAATGAAATAGTTCATTATTCACATCAATTTCCTAAGATTCAGTGAAATCTAACACACAAGAGGCAAAGGGGATATGGCCAAGCTTATGTGATCACTACAGCTGAAGTAGAAGTATCAAATGATGTGGTGAAAGGTATGATAATCCTATCTTAAAATTTATAAAAGGATTTATTTTATTCTGTTTCATCGCAATCTTTTATAGGTACCCAATTTTCAATAAAATTAAATATTTACCATTTGATTTAATATGGAATTTTTAGTCAAAAATCATAAGGGAAGTCTCATTATAACAAAAAATGTATCAGGAAATTCTCATTATCGAATATAAACATGATTTATTTGTTGACCTTATCACTATAAATATGTTTTAATTTAATATAATCTTTAATATGTAATGGCTTTAAAAATATTATGTGATAATTTATTATAAGAAGAATGAAATTGTGATTTGTAATAAAGATATAGAATCTCTAATATTTAGAGAATAAATCTCATCATCTGATTTTTATCCAGATCCACCCCTAATAGCTCTACTAAATTAAATTCATGGGGAATAAGATCAAAAATAATCTAGGGATGATAAATGTAGTCTTTAAATTTATTATATATCAATTGTATAGGAATAAATTGATATAAGGAATTACCCGGACATCCCCTAGAGTGTGAAGTTGATTTTACCATTGATCTAATCCCTGGTTCAAGAACGATATCAATGACTAATTATATAATAGCTACTTTGGAATTATTGGAGCTGAAGAAACAACTATATGTGTTGATTAATAAGGTATTTATTTTCCCTATTTTTTATCCATGGGCATCCCATGTTCTCTTTGTTAATAATAAAGATGGATCCTTGAGGTTTTTCATTAACTATAGAGAAAACAATGTTATTATAATAAATAACAAGAATCATTTATCTCATATTTATGATTTATTTCATAAAATTAAAATAAATCAATATTTTTTCAAATATTAACCTTTGTTCAGGGTAACCTAAATTATGAGTGAAAAAGGAAGATATTCCAAATATAGATTTTCATTAGGTATGGACAGTATGAGTTTACAGTAATACCATTTGGATTGACTAATGCACTCTTGGTTTTCATGGATCTAATGAATAGAATATTTGAGGAATATCTTAATGATTTTCTTGTCGAATTAATTGGTGGTATTCTAGTGTATTTTAAAAGATAGAAATACCAATAAAATCACTAGATTATTATTCTTGAGACTATAATAAGGAATGTGTTATATGGTAAATTGTGAAAGTTTGAATTCTAGATTAAAGAAATTTATTTTATTGTCCATATTTTATCTAAGGATAGAATCTCGGTTTATCTTCTAAAGACAATGGAAATCCAATAATGGCCTAAACCAATGAACATAACTGTGGTACATAGTTTTATTAGTTTAACAGTTTACTATCAGTTTTTCAATCAAAATTCTACCCAATTGGTGAACTTGTTAACTAAAATCACACACAAAGGGTTCATATAGACAAAATAATGTGTATAATGTTTTGAATAATTGAATAGAAAATCGGTCAATTCACTGATTTTGACTTTACCATCAGTAAATTATGGGTTTTTAATATAAAATTATATATAAATAAATGGATTGGGTTGTGTCATAATTAAAAATTATATTTTTATTACATATGAATCAAATAATTTCAGGATTCATGAAAAAAAATATCCAACTCATGATATTGAGTTATAGGTTTTAATATTTTCCCTGAAGATATGAATAAAGTATGTCTATGGTGTGATATGTGAGATATATATAGATCACAAGAGTTTAAAATACATACTTACATATAAAAAACTCAGTTTGACAAAAATACAATGGTTGAGATACTCAAAGATTATTATTCCTCAATACACTACCACCTAGGAAAAGAAAATAAGGTAAAAGATGAATTAAGAAAGAAAGATCTTGAACTTTTAACCCAAATGAGGATTGATAAAGACCCTATATTCATGGATTTAATAAATATAGATATGGAAATTTTTACGAAAATGGAAGTATCGCTTCTTTTTAAAATTAATTCTAAAACCTTTTTATTGTAGAATATAAAAATCTCTCAATGTGATGATGAAAATTTTCAAAATAAAATTACAGCCATTAAGGATGGAATATTTGTCTACTTGGTGTATGATTATATAATTCTAAAAAATATAAAAATGTTATATTCTCCCTCAATACCTGGTCTAAAAAGGGAACTATTATATAATGATCATAGTTCAAATTTCTCTATACACCATGGTAGTACCAATATGTATAGATATCTTAAATAATATTTTTTTCAAATAATAAGAAGTGGGAAATTGCAAAATATGTTTCAAGATGTATAGTTTATCATAAAGTGAAGGATGAGAGACAACATCATAAAGGATCATAAAACCTATAGTTATTCTTATATGTAAGTGGGATAAAATTACTATGTACGTCATCAATAGATTATCAAAGGCCCCTAGAAGGAATGATGTTATATGGATTATTTTTTACTGCCTAAAAAATTCAGCAGATTTTATTTCAATAAGATAATATTTACCTCTTGGGAGCCTGGAAAGAATTTATATTAATTAATTTTTAAGACTTCATGGTTCACCTCAATCAATTGTGTCTAATCGAGATCCCTGTTTTACATCAAAATTATGGAAGAGTCTTCAGAAGTATTTAGATATTGAGATTCATTTGAGTACTTCTTATCACCATCAAACTGACAGACAGTCTGGAAGGACTACTCAAACATTATATAATATGATGACATCATTCTCACTTGAGTTTCAATGTATATAGAATCATTATTTATGATTGGTGGAATTTTTCTATAATAATTATTTCCATTATTCTATTTAATGGAACCATATGAATAATTATATGGAGAGAGATGTCAAAATACAACTTTTTGGGATGAAGTTGGTGAGAGGACACTCATAGGTCCATAAATTATTAATGATACAATGACAGAGATAAATACTATTAAGGATAATATTAAGGAATCTCAAAGTAAGAAAAAGTTTTATGCCGAAAACTGGATATAAGATTTGTAATTTCAAATGGTAGATCCTAACATTCAAAAATTATCTTTATGGAAGGGTATCATAAGGTTTGGTAAGAAACAAAAACTGATCCCTAGGTACATCAGACCATTTGAAATTATGGAAAGAATTGGAGTTATAACTTGCTGAAAATCAATTCCAGAAAGTCTCTCCAAAGCTCATGATGTCTTCCACACATAATTGTTAAAAATAAGTACATTCCATAACCAATGTATGTACTCACCTATGAAGAAATAGAACTATAACCTGATTTGTATTACTGTGAATAAAATATCAAGATTATTGACATAAGAAATAAAGTATTAAGAAATTGTATGACTAGACTGGCAAAGTTTTTTTAGAGAATCCCTAAAATGGAATAAGGAACATGGGAACATAATGATGTTATGAAAAATAACCACCCTCATATATTTATAAGGCAATATTCTTGAAAAATTTTGAGGATGAAATTTCTGAATGTGGGAAGAATATAACACCCTAAGATTTAGGGTATGTATCTTATTAAATAAATTCAATTTATTCAATTGTTTAAGGTTCATAAATGAACCATTATATACTATTAAATATTAACATGACTATTTAAATAGTAATGTGATTGTTAAAAATGGTAATATGACTATTACGAATAGTAATGTGACCATTAGAATAATAACCTCACCTATGAAAGTATAAATTAAATTTAGGTATCTCTTAAATGAAAATATGATATATTTATATCATATAATAAGTAAATAAATGTTTTAGAAATAAAAAATTAAGTGTTGGTATTTTTTTAAAATCATAAATGTTTATTCAAAATTTTATAATTAATATAATAATTTAAAATAAAAATTATTTTCTTAAAATAAATTCATATATTAATATTTTTTTCTTATGATTATAAGATAATTGTATGTTATCGTAATTAATTGTTTAAAGTTCCATAAAATCGATTATAATTTTAAAATTGATATTTTTCAAATAAATGGTTATTTAATTTAAAAATTAAATTTATCATATTTAGAAAATTAAATTAAAAAATGGAATTTATTTTTGAAATACAAACACTGAGAAATGGTTAGGGTTAATTTTTTGGATGTTTCAAAACTTCTTGAATTTTTTGTGAATAGTATAATATGGTAATTTACAAAATAAGATAAAAACATGAATGTTTGAGTCATTTTTGATGTATGGTTGATGTAAGAACCATTATCTAAAACCATCCTTCCCTCTTTACTTTATTTAGTCATGGTAATCATCACAATTCACATTCTTGATCCAAAAAAAACTAATGAATTAAATAATCAAAAAACACACATCTCCTCCACTATAAATACCACCCCTAAATAATTATTCTCCTAATACTTTATATGCCTTCAAACAAGATTAAATTATAAAAATTTAATCTCAAAAACCTATTCCACATGTTTTTGGATTTTTGGTCTCACCAAAAGACCATTTCCAAGTCCCATAAAAAGTTCTCAAGGAGACTACACTCAAGAGGTAAAACCTTCCATCTCTCTCTTTCAATTTATTTTCATTTATTATCCTTTAATAACCTAAACTATACAATTTAACCTGATAAATGTAGTATAATATATATTCTATAATGTTATTATTTTAATTTTATATCCACCATCAATTCTATTCTCTTCCCGTTTTGTTCTAAAACTAAAAACATCCTTCGTGACGTGTCGATTCACCACCTTCGTGGACTATGATTTTTCATTTTCTAATGTTTCCTTAAATTCTGGTCATAAAAAAATTATAATGGTGAAAATGGATTTTAAAATGTATATTAAAACATATTTATTGTTATGGAACCATCATATATACATAATTATAATTAATAAAACAAAACTAGTTCATGATGATCGAAAAAACACCAAAATAATCTAAACGAATATCATTAACATTTTATCTAACGAATCATCCTTATAACATGAAAAATGATATATAAGACCATTTAATATTATATATTTTCATTAATAAAATTTAATTTCAATTTTTATAACTATTACCATTTTACATGATCTTTCATACATGTATACAAGTGAACTAATATTGAAAACCAAGGAAATGAACACTCTTGAATGAAAAAAAAATTGAATCTTATAACTCATAAAAAAGGAAACAAATGAACATTATAAAATTCTAATAAAGAAAATATATGTTTAATAGGTTCTGAATTAAATTATTAATAAATTTAATTTCATTATCCAGAAAATTATGTTAATGTTCAGAACACTTTTAGGCAGAAGTTATATGTTTCTCCCCAAACCTCCATTTTTAATTCGGGTAACGCTTTCTCTCCCTTTACCAAAATTAAATTATTAATTATTCTTGTTTAATATTACTAAATTATATGTGTATTACCGAATAATATTTACCTAGATCAATTCTTCTTTCATTTATGGATAAATACATGTTTTATAAGATTCCCTTTTTAATTCCTCTCGATTAGCAATCTCGATTAAAGGGAACTTCCCAATTTAATAATCATTTTCAAGAACACTCCATAATATTTTTTAATCCACCAATATTTTTATAAAATCACTCTTTTTATCATGAAAAACTATCTCTATTCATTTCTATTTTTAAGAAAAAAATATGCCTTTTCACTTTAATTACTCTAATATTTTCCTTTAAACTACATTAAAATGAAACATTCATAAAGTTTCTTAAATAATATTTCTACATCGTTTCACTTTAGTTAGAAATTATTTATAATTATCTATAACTATTTTCACTTTTGAATTTCCAATTATGGTATAATTCATTCTTCTATTGAAACCATTATGGTATTCCCTTTGGTTAGGCTTTATTCACCACTCATTCCTTATGTGTAGTGTATGCATACTTCCCTTTTATTAATGATCATAACTCATTTAATATTTAATTAAATATACATATTTATTATATTATATATATGATTATTTTATTAGATATATATTATTTATAAATATGGTGTTTTTTATGAATGTTGATTTAACCGGGGAAATATTGATAAATCTGTATTTTCTACTCAATACAGATATTATGATAAGTCATATTGTTCGTGAATTAAATCTATGTATGAAGAATTATTTAGACTTGTAGTGATGGCTGAGTCTTGGTAATATATATATCCCATCAATGCATCGAAAAGTTTCATTATACAAAAAATTAGTGACAAAATCTTCGTGTTTGTTTCTATGAAGAATCGGGTTGGTTTCTACCTACATACTTAAAGCGTCTTGACGGTATAATGGATCATGTACCAGATACATGAAATCAAATAATTATTCATTTTCTTCATTTAGTAATTATTTATTACATTAAATGATATTTTCATTATGAAAAAAATATATGGATGCATTTTCATTCTCAGTTTATTGATGACATGTGTTTTTTAGTTATTTACCTTTCCATAAGGACTATGCCTTATTGAATTTTTTTAACTTATTATTAACTCATGTAACCCTATCTGATCATTTGATATCACCCTTCTATTTGTTTTCCTTCCATAGGTTATAAAGGTGAAATCTTTGAATAAGTTACAGGGAAGCATTTTATTTTTCTTTGTTATGTTCTATGTTTAATTATAAATGTAATAATGTAACCATGTATTTATATAGTTCTTCAAGACTTCTAAACTGATTGATCTTTAGTGATGTGATCACTTGTTTCTATGAAATTATAGTAAAATAATAATTAACTCTAAAATACTAGGGTGAGAGTGGTTAAAAATATTGTCTTAATAATTTAAGATAAATATTCATAAGTCATTTGTGATGTGTAGGAATTAGTCTCATGTCAAACTGACACATGATGTGATCATTATGACTCAAACTGAAGGTTTTCAATTTAAAATTAAATTTTAGTAAAAAATACATGTGGTATACTCAAAACCAAACAAACACATTCATATTATTTTGATACATAAAGAAAATTGTTTTTAAATCATTTATAACATTTAGGAATCAATGTTTTATAAATCTAATACAATGTGTGACTAATATCACTCCAAGTGTGTCTTTTTATTTAAAATTGATATTTTAGTTCCTAACAAACAACAATACTCAAAACCAATGAAATTAATTTTAATTTTTATTAAACTACTTTAACATAAATTCATATTTCATTTATGACACTTAGCGATCTTCCTCACCTCAATATGATATACGATATGCTAGCTATGACGTTAACTATGTGTTTTGAGTTTAAAAATTGAATTTTAGTTTAAACCACAAGTGAAATACAAAAAATGAGAAAAAAACATTCAGATTGATTAGATAATTTTTTAAAATAATCCATAGTTCATTTTTGACGTGTTGGAATTAGCCTCACCTATATCTGATACATGGTGTTACCAGTATGACAAAAATTATGTGGTTTTAGTTTAAAATAGAAATTTTATTAATATATTTTTTCATATTTATGTTTTATTTATTTATTTTTATTATTACTAACTTAATAATTATTTTCTTATACATGTGGATTCTTTTATTCGAATTGGGATGGTTTCTTCAACAACTGATATAGTGATCGAGATTTTTTAGGAGGGGTATGGATTCTAAATACAAGGAAATAGAAATTTTTTTTAATTTTTGTGTAAAATTGTACTTTCTTATATAATTTTACAAAATATAATTTTTCAATGTCTATAATATAGTGTTTTTTATATATTTTTTATATATATTTAATTTCAATTAAATTATAAATTTTCCATATTCCACAATTTACTATTACAATGTGATCTAATATTAACAGCACCTTACAGCAATATAAAATTTTTTAGTGCTAGAAAAGAACTCATAAAGGGGGTCCCCTTTTATGGAACATAGGATAATAATTATTTTTTATCACTATTAAAGGATTTTTCTATAATTTTCTACAAGATGATCTATATTAGTGGTTATAAAAAATATAGAATGACTAAAATTAACATGGGGTCCATTCTGAATCTGAGATGTAATCCAATCTACTTATAAATAACCTCATGTCAAGTATTTTATTATTAAATAAACTAATTCATAACTAGGATCGTGTTTTAAAGACAACTTCACACAAGGTCATCCAAGAATAGAGCATCTTCCATTATTCTTCATGGGAGAAATGAAATATAATAATTGTTTACATGTAGCCTAGGAGAATAATCCGCTTCCATCATTTTGTGTGGGGTCATAGGGAAGTAACAAAGAGAGATATAAATAAATTAATGAACCCTGTAGTTTAGCTCAGGATCTATTTATTATGATTTATAAATACAATGCACACAGACATCTTGGAAATAAATAAAATTGAGTTAGAGAAAGAATTAAAAAATGATGCAGTAGATATGTTACTTTATTATTTTGTAGGTAGTTCTTCTCTTCTTCTAGTCATCTTCTGACCCGAATGGCTTTAGGGCCTTCTTTTTATTCATTTTTTGATAACCCCACTTTTAAGGGTTAAAGAGGAACCCTTACATGGCCAGTAGGCTTTGTGACATTACATGGCCTGAAGGTCTTAGAGGAAATCATCCAGACTATTACTACTTGGAAGTGCCCCTCCCCAGCATCTTCATCATGATGTCAGCTCTCCAAATTCATATGGAAGTTCGACTATCCTTCCCATAAAAGCACAGGCTAGTCCCGATTGTATGTTTTAAACTTTCTTATTCTTTTAAATCCATTATCTTTTTCTATGGTGAATGCGCCTGCTCTGTATCCTCATCTATAGCCATCTTCTTTTAGTCACTTCCTTTTCCATTAAGCATAATTTTATGTGTCCAGAAGGCCTTGAGGTGTCTTGAATCCCTTTATTTGGCCCAAAATCCTTACTATCCTAAAGGCATTGGGTGTTCCTAAGGCCTTGAAGAACCTGAGGACCAAACTGGTGGCCTGAAATTCCAAATGGGTGAATAGTTTGGGCTACTACACTACTAAAAAGTAAATTCTACAGTTCCTATAACAATTACTGCTAGAATAATTCCATAGTACCCAGAAATATTTCTTTAACTAGATTTGATCTTGGGTCTCTTGGATGGACTTATTGATTCCTCACCAACTGGGTTGAGGCTCTTATTCCCTAGTCATCTACAAATTTCAAATAGATTCAGAAAGTTTTTATTGATGTTTTCTTGTTGTGTCATCAAATATCCAGATGTCACAGATACTAAAAAATAGGGTATATTCTTTATTTTTTTAAGAATAATTTCAACATTAATTTGTTCATGTGTGAATCTCTATTTTCTTTTCTATTCATGTTCACGCCCACTTTTCTTATCTTTTGTTGCCTATAAAAATATTATCTTTGAAAATATCTATTGATAAGTAATTATGATGTTTTTGATATTTTTTTGAAAAATCTAGTTCATTAAATTCTTATAACGGCATTTAATTCTATATAAGAAAATTTTAGATTAATAATAATAAATATGTAATAAAATAATACTTAATGCAGTACCCTGTGATTTTGAGAATTTTTTTCAAATATATTTAATATTTCTTATATTTTATTTTACATGAAACCCTTATTTTACCCCTTTTTACATGAAACAATAAGTTTTTATTGTGTTTCACACTATCCCAATTTTAGTTTGTGTTACACGCAACATTGAGTTTAAATGAAATGTGACATATAATTAAAATATTGTTATCTAATATGATATTTGTCACCTATCCATTGGAATGGAGAGTATGAATAAGATTAAATAAATTCATATAATATAATTTACACATGTATATAATTTGAATTCTTCTGTGACCAAATAATTAGAAATAAAAATAATAACCATTTGAAAATAAAGGAATCTTTTTTCTGAAAAACTAGTTTTTTGTGCACAAACACATTTTACCTTAATAAGATAACCAAAACACTCTTTATGAATGATTTTAACAAAATTTATATATTATATATTAAAAAAAATATTTAGCATTCATCTTATGTTTTTTTAGAATAATATATAAGAACAAATCCAATTGTATGCTTAAAACAATATTTTCCTAAAAAGCAGTTTTGTTTTCATTTTATGGCACAATTATTTTAAAAATAATTTTGAAACTTTTATAAAATTAATATTAAAAAAAATTATTCTTTGAAATCATCATATCAAAATTATATTTGGGTTAATTTTTTTAAAAAAATTGAAATGTTTGATTTTTTGATAAATACTGAAAAATAATAAATTTTAATTGAAAACAATCTTATCATTTAAATAATTTATAAAGATTAATTATATTTTGAATTGGTTTTATAGTGAAATTAGTTTAATTTTATTTCAATTAATATAATTTAGGTTATTATAACCATTTCCACATAGAATTTAGATATAAAAAATTTGTAAACTTTTGAACATTTTCTCTTTAAAACCCATTTTTCTTGTCGTGTCGGTGGGATTAATTTTACATTAATTTTTTCTACATATGTATATGGAATTTGGAAAAAAATTATTCAATCTTTTTAATAATATTTATTTATATTATCTAATAATTTAAACTTAATTTTTTGACAAAATTATTCGTGAAATGATTAAATATTAAATATTATGGTTAATGTAAAAATGGATTTATCGTGAGGTTAAAAAATGAAGATAATTGTTAAAATTGCCATTTAACTTGTCCAAAACCCATTTTCTAGACATATTTTTATCATATTCTCCTTAATATATATTTTTATGTGTTTTTGGGACACTTTTCCATGAAATTGACTTATATAATAAGTTAAGTAATGAAAAGGATAAAAAATAAACCTTCCTTACCTTTAATATCTATAAAGCTTTGGTATAGGGAAAATACATCATATGTTCAATTATAAATACTATTTTTAAATATAAATTAGTTTCTTTTATAATGATAATTTATTTTATTTTTTATTAGATATGAAATAATTACTTTAAATACTTAGTAAATAACAATGTATAAATTATTTAATTAATAATTAAATAAAATAAATGATTCTAAAAATATTAAAGTCATGTAAATTGAATGAATTTTTGTGTTTAATTAATTTTATATATGATTATATAAATTTACACATTATTTTACATATAATATTTTAATTCCCTCATTTTTATTATATTTTTAAATGTCTATTAAATGAATAAAGTCAAAATTGACATTAATGTTATATTATAATAATTGGTATTTTATTAAATGATTTAAAATTTATAAAAATATTATCCTTTTACAATTTTTTTTAAAAAATGTTAATAAATATAAACTATGTTCCATTCATTGCCCAATTTTTTTTAATGATTATATTGGCCCCTAAATCTATTGGCATGGTTAATGTTAAAGTAGTGTTTTTACACATTAGATGTGTTGGTGTTAAAATTAATTTCCAACACACATTGGATTTATATTTTAAAAAAAATATATTATATTTAGATTAATATTTATAATATATGGGTCCTAATTATCTAATATGACCCATTTATTTTAGGTTTAAAGTATAAAACACTGAGGTTAAAAATACTAATTACCGTAGTGAAAATCCAAAAATGGAAAAAGTAAGTTAACTTAGAAGTTAAGGAAAAAAATAGTTAAAACTTATGTTACATTATTTTTTGTAGGTTTGGATAAGCCATATCATCCCTATAGACCTTTAATTATCAATTTTTAAAAAAATGTCACCCCTCCTCAACTATAAAAGGGAATTCACTCCCCTCACTTATTTACACATATCAAGCACTGTTTATTGACCAAACCCTAGAAAAATAACTTTCCAACTTCCCTACCCTCTTTCTAGAAGCCTTATTTCGGGTATAAATCTAACCTAGGAATGGTTTCATTCAAACGTAGTAAGGACACGTGAAGAAGAGGTAACGTTCATCAATGAGTGTTTTTTTTAATTTCTTCCTCCACCTCATTTAATTATTATTATACCATGATTAAAATAATATTATTATTATATTACATATAATTATATTTTTTATCTTAATTTCATTAACTAGAACTATATCCACTTCCAACATATGGGTTACGAAATTAACATTCTTCTGTATAGTGGAGTACCACCTCGTGACATGATGTCATTAATTTCTTTATTACCACCTCTCAAGGATATAAATAATGATAGATTTTTTATTTATAAATGAAATTTATGATGTAATTATGATTCTATAATTATTATATCATACATACCTTCATACTCTCCATTTTTTGGGAATATGATAATGTTGTTTGTGTGTACGGTAGACTACCGCCTCGTAAAGCAATGTGACTCATTCATGCTTTAAATAGAATGTATTAATGATGATTTAATAAATATATGTGATATATATAACATTAAAATTATTATTGAATGGTAATATATATCATTTAATTTTCATTCTTTCAATCATACAATAAAATGGGAACAACGGTCATGAATATGTACAGTGTGACATCTCCATAAACAGTGAATTTCATTTCCTATCACTAAATATTATGTATTAATATAAATAAATATATAATAAATATATATGATATTTATATCATGTTTTAAATTCTTTATATTATTAAACTGTTTTCAATATAATATGACCAAAAATAACAAGTCAAAATATACATGAAAAAAAGTAATTATTGCCTGACATGTGACTTTAACATTGAATTGTTAATAAATTGGTAATAAAAGGTCATAAGAAAATAACATATGGTATAAAATATATGAATATGGTTCTATAATAGATTTATAATTATATTATATTTATTATACATGATTTTTTAACGTGTATGAAATAATTAAATAATTGAAGTTAATGGATTTATGTCTCAATTGTTTACTTCTGTAAGAAACATGTCATATTCACCAAATATTTTTTTATGTGGTGTGTATACTACCAATGAATATATTTTATAATTATTAAAATTAATATTACATGTATTTAAATATCAATTTTTTGATCCCTCTTTCAAGGGGTTTATGGGTCAAAAGTTAACAGATCGATAAGGGGTTTTTTGTCTCAATTTTCCTTCCATAAGACATAAGTTATGCTATGAACCTATCCTATTATATTAGTAGTATATAGTGAAAATTTCATAGTTTATATATTAAATATCATTATTTTCATAATATTTTAAGATTTAGTTAACGTTATTCTTTTAAGGGGCTTACAATTCAAAGTTACTGAATTGTTAAGAGTTTTATGTCACAAACTCATTATTTATTGAGATTATTTATTCTTATTCTTACAATAATGATATTTTATTATATATCTCTCAAGAAACACATTGATTTTTTATCATATGGTTATGTCATAAGAATACATTTTTTTCCCATCATTATCCTCTCTTTATGCACTCCTAAGTTAAAAAATAATGTTTTTTAAAAAATATTTTTTTTTGTCGGAAACCCATTTTTCTTGTAAAACCTTGTCTTCAAAAAATGTAATAAATTTTTTTAGAACTATTAAAATAATTTATTAAATTCATTTTTACCCATTTTTTACATTTTAAAAAATGAGTTGAAAATAATATTCATCCCATTTTTCATAATAATTCCTATTTGAATTTTACCAAAAATTGTGGAAACAATTTTTGTTTTTAACATGCAAAAAATGAACAATGTTTTCTTTTATCATTACTACTCAATGATTTAAATATTACTTTAAATTTTTCCATATTTTTTTTGAAATAAATTTAATCATTTAATATTTGGTAATTATTTAAATTTTAAATAAATTATTTCAAAGTAAAAAATATCTTGAACATATTTTATGTTTTAAAAAGTGTTTTTCACATCAGAAAGATCATTTCCAAAAGAAATGATTTAAACTATTTTTAATGATTCCATTATAAGTTTTAATTGTTATTTTCAAATAAAATCATCTTTAAAATGTTTTATGTTTTGAAAATTTATTTTGAATGAAAATCTATATTCCTTAAGAATTTTCTTACGTAATATTTCAGAATTATTTTCCATATTAGATGATATACATTGATTTTACCGATTTCTTAATGAGCATATGATTCAAGGATACCATTCTTATTGTTTATATGAATGGTTTATGTTTTTTATGGCATGATGTTTATGAAACCCATTTCTCTTCCATGTGTTATACCATTATAAAATTCTTATGAATCCTGCTTCTTTTTGCATGGGTTATACTGTGATGAAATGATGAAATGATTATGAAACATGTCTCTTTTATACAAGTTATTATATGATGAATATTTAGGAAACCCATTTCATGTCATGGGATTTGATATGATTAATGTTTTATTATCTTTTGGAACACATATTTATGATTTTTATTTTGTGATTGGTGGGATCTATATCTCACCCTAAGGTATTTGGTAATGATAAATATTATTTATGCTTAGAGGGTACACAGTTGGTTAGCCAAAGGCTATAAATGAGGGTACATGGGTGGTTAGACCAATCCCAAAAGAGGGTATATGGGGGTTATCCCATGCTCCAAAGGGGGTATATAGGATTTCATCCCAAGCCTGAATAAGGTACATGGGTGTTTATCCCAATACTAACATGTTATGAATGTATTTGTGTGTATCTTTGACATAAAATTTATTATACTTATGTGTATGCCATAAAACTATATATTATTCCATTGTTATTCTCTCATGGATCATGTTCTTTTATTTTCTTATGTTTCATGTCTTATGATATGAAAATATTTATTATATGACTCAAGATTATGATATCTCGTATATAGGGTATAGTTTTAGTAGGTTATAACCATGTTATTATACCATTGTGTTCATGTTATGCTTATATATCTCCCATATTTATCATTACTAATCATCATATCACCCTTTATTATATTTCCTTTCCCAAGGTTATAAAGATTTGTATTATGTATCATTTTTCTAAGAATGGTGCTAGATATGAATATCTTACTGGTAAGTGATGTATCTCACCTATAAAATAGTTGTTTATGTTTCCTTGTTTCCAAAGTCACTAGAATATTACGGTCCCCCAGTGTCTGTTTTTTTAACACATTGAATATTCATCTAAAAATATGTAATATCTATCTATAAAAAACTATTTCTCTATAGTTGGTATCAAAGTAATATTTTAGTTATCCTTTGTAAACTAGGATAAGAAAACTTTTGTGAAATCCCTAGGTTTTTTTCTAAGGATATGCCCATGGATTCCACTAAGGATAAGTCTAAGGATGATTCAAAATATATGAAAATGTCCTAGAATTTTGTTAAATCATATATTAAGTGGTTTCAAAGAAATTAAATCCCTATATTGACACTAAAAGTGTATGTGGCTCCAGTATAGAGGTACCTAGGGGTAATAACTCTGAAAAGGGAACATTGTTCTAGACTCGATTGTCACTTGGTGTATGACAATGGGACTTTATATACACCTAGTTTGACACTCGTGGGGGATTTATTTGGAAATTCACAATCTCATTACAAACCATCATGAAGAATTTAAATAGATTATTACTATGAATAACCTAAGGTAAACCAAATGTGATGTATATTAAAAAAATGTGTTGTGATTTAGACACCCTATAAATGATTTAAAATTTTATTTGGATCCCTATTATGATTATCATATCTCACACTATGATTTTTGGATTTAATCAATAGAAGGAACCATAAAGATATGGGTTAACATTGAATGTGATGGACATTTTTTCGATGAGGAGACAGATGGGATGATGACTAGAGTGAAGTATATTGTGATTATTCCAAATCAGTTATCACATAAGATGATTGACAAATTATACCTTTACCAAATATCTAACTCACAAAAGATGATAAGTATAGACTTAAATGAGAGTTAAGTTGATAGAGACCATTAAGGAAAGAAGATTTAGTTTTCTATATTTGAAGACTGTGGGAAGAAACACCCCAGTGGATGTCTTAGATGAATAGAAAAAAAAATTACTCTGGAAAAGGACACAGATAACTAAATGAAATGGGAAAATTAAAATACAGGTTAAATAATATATGAGAATAATGTAATACTTAAAATATTATTTATTTTATAATTATTTAAATGTGGAAATTATGGGAATTAATAAATTTTATGTCCTAAGGGGAAAGCTTGTGAAGAGAGTCAGCAAGGTTTTATGAGTAGTGCTTTTCTTATTGGTGATAAAGGGACTATGAATAACTAATAAAAGGAAATAAGTATCAAGGAATGAGACGATGAAGTTGGGTTAATGGTATATAAATAAATTTGAATTATTTTTGTGTTTATGTATTTGAATTAATGAATTATGAAATATATAATTATTTTTTAGTATATGTTTTTTGTTAAGGATTTTCAAGAATATGTTGAATAGTGTTGATGAATTAGAAAATTGATTTAATATAAAGGTTATATTTTATGGAAAACAGAATATTAAGGGAATATAACCCTTAATATGTTCATGATTTTGACATAATGATGTTGTGATAAAGATATTTTGGATATGAAAAAAGTAAATTTTTTAGTGTTAATAACCTTAGAATTGATAAAGGATTTATTGATAAAGTGGTTTATATTATCATTTACTAATTTTACATCATTTTGGATTTAAGGAATATATAAATTAATCTATATTTTATGTAAATATTGAGGATGAATGTATGTTTTCAATTAGATTTTATGATGATTCCTGTTATTAACATGTTTCTAGAGAATACAGGTTGAAGGTATTCACATATTTAGTATGTGATAATAGTAACCTTGTTTATAAATTTTGAATTTTTAAAGGGTTATAAGGTTAACCACTTATGAAATGTTTTAATTTTAACTTTATTTGAGGTTTCATAGATTAGTTTATTATTTTACCATGTGAATATTTATCCATATTGGATAACGAGTGCTAACTTTTTTTAACTATAGATAGAAGGAATGACTTATAATTCTATTATGAATATTATTTAGTGATTTAGACCTAAAAAATTCATCTCTTAGAGTATGATATGTAGTTGAAATTGATAATGGTAGAACCAATAGATGAAATTGTACCTATGAAATAAAAATATATCAAATAAGTACATTTTTATATTTTCTCAATATATATGGAAAAAAATCCCCAACATTAAGAAAATGATGTTGAAATAAAATTTTGTCATGTTGTCATAATTTTTTATGATATTAATGACCTTATCAACGTATTTTTTATTTATGTATTTTTGGTTGTTAAATTTATCCTGGCCATGTTCTTTATAACTCTTCATCAGTATTTCTATGTTAGTTTTCTCTTTTATGTCCTTGTTTTCACTTCCAATATATATTATTCTATTCGGAAACCTATTATGTGTTATTCCAAAATAAAATTCACACATTACATTCTATTTTTAAATAGGATGTTTTATTAACCCTTTTATGATGTGGGTTTATATTAAAGTAATTTTCAAGTATTTAACAATTGATGACTGGGATGAATTTTAAGGTAGAAATTCATTTTAATGGGGGTAGAATGTATCATCCCAAGAATTTGAGAATTTTTTGTAAATATATTTCATCTATTAAATATTTTATGTTAAAAATAATAATAATTATATCTTTAGTTACATGAAAACTATGTTTTTCTTTTTTAGACCAAATCCTGAGTTTTGATTGTGTTTCACACAACATCGAGCTTAAATGAAACATGACGCACAACTAAAATATTATTATTTAATATGATATTCATCACCTAGTCATTAGAATGGTGGGTATTAATAATATTAACTAAATTTTTAAAATATTGGTTAATCATGTGTATAATATTAATTATTTTTTGACCAATTTATTAGAAATAAAAATAATAACTAATTGAAAATACAAAAATCATTTTTTTGAAAAATTATATGTTTAGGTACAAACATGTTATACCAAAATAAAATAAACAAAATAATTTTTGTGAATGGTTTTATTGAAATATATATATTATATATTAAATCAACTTTCTAACATTAATCTATGTTTTTTATTAATAATAGATAAGAATGAATCCAATTTTATGCTTAAAAACTATATTTTCCAAAAAAGTTGCATTTTTGCCTTTTATGGTGCAATTATTTTAAATCATATTTTTGAGAATCTTATAAAATTTATTTGAAGAAATAAACATTTTTTATATAAAAATATCAATATTATAACATGGTAAATGTTTTGGTTTTTTTGAAAAGTTTCATTTTTAATGAATTGTGAAAAATAATGAATTTTAATTGAAAACTACATTTTTGTTTAAATAAATTTTAATGATAAATTATATTATTAATTATTTTTAAAAGTAAAATAATTTCAATTTTATATAAATTAATCTATTTTTGGTTGTTTTAACCATTTTTATATTGAATTTAGATATAAAACCATTGTAAACTTTTGAACATTTCCTCTTTAAAACCCCATTTTCTCATCGCATCATCATGATTAATTTTAAATTAATTTTTTTTAATTATTTTAGTGTTATTTGTAAAAACTGATTCCATATTGTGAATCATGATAATTAATATTATCTTATATTATTAACTTAATTTTTTACTAAAATGAATAGTGAAACCATTAAAAATTAATTATCACGGTTAAGGTAAAAATGGATTTTCTAGGGTGTTAAACTAATAATATAAGGGTTCAAATTATCTACCAACTTGTCCAATACCCATTTTATAGAAATATTTATACCTTATTAACTTTATTATATATTTTTATGAGTTTTTTTGGACACTTTCCCATGAAAGTTACCTATATAATAAGTTAAGTAAATAAAAAAACAAAAATGGAACCCTTTTTACCTTTAATATCTATAAAGCTCTGGGTTAGGGAAAAACATCATATATTAGATTATACATATTATTTTAAATTATAAATGAATTTGTTTCATGATAATTTATTTTAATTTTTTAGAGATTAAATAATTACATTAAATTCTTAAGAAATGCCAACACTGGAAATATTTAGTTAATAATTATATAAAACAAATGATACTAAAAATTTTATAAATGAAGAAAATTGAATGAATTATTTTTTTACATTAATTTTTTAGATTTTTATAAAATCCTATATATTATTTAACATGATATATTTTAATTATATAATTTTCTAGATATTTTTTAAGTAAAATAAAATGAATAATGTTAAAATTTTCTTTAATCTTATATTATAATAAATGATATTTTTTTAAATGATTTAAAATTACTAAAATAATATCTTATGAAAGTGGTTTTCAGGTTTTTACAAATATTAAATATTTTATATTCATGGAGTAATTATTCTTTGATAATCAATATATTGGCCCCTAAATAAAGAAAACTATGTTAGCCCGATTAAGGATTAAGATGTGTTTTTTCACATTACATGCGCTTGTCTAAAAATTAATTTCCAGAACATATATGATTTTTTTTATAAATTATATATCATATTTAGAATCATTGGTTACAAATTATATAATAATTTTCATTTTATTATGGGATAAAGTTATAAATTATCTAGGTTAAAAATACTACTTACCATAATAAAAAACCAAAATGGTAAAAGTATTGAAACATAGATGTTATTTGAAAAAAAATTAGAACATGTGTTTAAATGTGTATTTTAGGTTTTAATAGACCATATAATCAATACAAACATTTAATTATAAATATTTTAGCCACTTGGGTAAATATATACCTCCTGATATTGAATACTTTTAGGTATTTAGAAAAATGTGACTCCCCCTCAACTATAAAGGGGAACTCACACCCCTCACTTATTCACACCTATAAAAACCTTTTTATCTACCAAAACCTACCAAAATAACTTCCAAAATTACCTTATCTAATCATATAATCCTTTTTTTGTAATAAATATGACCTACAAATAATTTAGTGTAAACTTAAGGAGCATACCCGAAGAAGGGATAACACTCATCAACAAGCATTTTTTGTTTTATTTAGTCCTCCACCTACTTAAATTATTATTATACCATGATTACATATTAACCAAAATATATTACATATAATTATATTTGTAATTTCATGTTAATGACCTACAACCATATCCACTTCCATCAAATAGGTTATGAAATCACCATTTATGTGTACGGTGGACTACCACCTCTTGAACCAATGTCAATTGGTTCTCCATTACAACCTCTCAATAATGAAAATTATGATGTATTTATTATTTATATTAGATATTAATGATTTTATAATTATTATATATTTATTATATTACACATACCTTCATCCTCTCCTCATTTTGAGAATATGGTAGTGTTACTCGTGTGTACGGAGAACTACCGCCACACGAAGCAGTGTGATTCATTCATGGTTTACATGGAATGTATTAAGGATGTGTTTAATAAATATATTTGATATATATAAAATAAAAATTATTATTTAATGATAATATATATTATTTAATTTTCTTTCTTTCAATCTGATAATAAAATAAAAACAATGTTCATGCATACGTGTGATATGCAATCTCCATGAACGGTACATTTCATGTCCTATCACTAAATTTTATAGATTACTATAAATAAATATATAATGAATACATATGATATTTATATCATGTATTACATTTTTATATCCTTAAACCATGATCAAAGTAAAAGGAATAGAAATAATAAGTCAAAACATACACGAAAAACAATGTAGTTACTGCCAAAAATGTCACTTTAACATGGAATGTTTAATAAAAGAGTAATTAAAGGTCATTAGAAAATAATATATGGTATTATATATATTAATGTGGTTCTATAATAGATTTATAATAAAATTTTATTCATTATTCAATATTTTTTAACATTTATTAAGGAAGTCAATACTTAAGGTAAGGGATTTTTGTCTCACTTTTTACTTTTGTGAGACACGTTCCATATTCACCACCTATTTATTTTATGTAATGTATATACTCCCCATGAATGTATTTTATGATTATTATATATAAAATTATGGGGATTTAATTATCCATTTTAGGATCTATATTTCAATGGGTTTACAGTTCAAAAGTTTACAAATCGATAAAATATTTTTATCTCAATTTTCCTTGTCTCAGACGTAACTTATGTTATTTTCCTTACATATCTATTTTAGGATTTATATTTCATGGGTTTTAAGGTTCAAAAGTTAATAAATAGATAAGTTATTTTTATATAAATTTTCTTTCTTTGGGATATAAATTATATTATGCACATATCCTCTTCTATGATGTGTATATGCTACCTATTTAACATGTTATATCATAAATATTATTATTTTAATGATATTTTAAGATAACATTTGTGTTGTTATTAAATAGTTATTAATATTCAATGTTACCAAAGGGGTGAGAGTTTTTTGTTACAATTTCATCATTTATTGAAATTTTTTATGATTATGCTTCCAGTGATGTAATCTTATGATTTATCTCTCAACAAACTCATTAATTTTCTTCTCCTATGGTTGTGTCCTGATTTTCTTTTTTTACCTTCATTATCCTCTGTTAATGTACTAAAGAGTTCAAAAATAATTTTTTTAATAAAAATCATATTTTTTGTCAAAAACTTTTTTTCTTCTAAAACCATGTTTTCTAAAAAAATAATACTTTTTTTAACATTCCTAAAATGATTTATTAAAAAAAATTACTCATGATTTAATTTTTTAAAAAAAATAAAAGGAATATTCATTGTGTTTTCCAAAACAATTCATGTCTGGATTTTACCAAAAATGTGAAAATGGTCTTTACTTTAAACATACATGACATGAATAGTATTTTCTGATTTCATGACCGATCAATGAATTTAAACTTGCTTTAGATTTTTTTAAATTTATTTTCAAATAAAATTATTTCATTAATATTAGATACATTTTTTTATTTTTATAAATGATTTTAAAGAGAAAAATATTTTGAAAGTGTTTTTTATTTTAAAAAGTTTTTTTCAAATCAGAAAGGATACTTTCCACAAGAAATTTTTTAAATGATTTTTAGAGATTAAATTAAAATTCTCCAAGTTTATTTTAAAAGAAAATTATTTTCAAAATGTTTTATGTTTTACGAATTTATTTTCAAAGAAAATCTATTTTACTCATGAAATGTCCCAAGTAATCTTTCGAAATTATTTTCCATCTAAGATGAAATATATTGATGTTACTCATGGATTACTAGGGATATGATCCAAGGATACTGTTCTTATTATTTAACAGAATGGTTTATGTTTTTTAAGGAATGGTGTTTATGAAACCTATTTCTCTTTCACAAGTTATATAATTATAAAATTCTTATGAAACCCACATCTTTTTTCATGAGTTATTCTCTAATGAAATGAATAAATTATTTTGAAACCTATCAATTTTTTTATAGTTTATGATATTATGAAGTTTTTATGAAACCCATTTAATTTCATGGGTTATGATATGATTAATGTTTTATGATCATTTGGTACACATATTTATGGTTTTTATTATGTGATGGGTGGGATCTATATCTACTTCTAATGTATTGGGAAATGGTAAATATTCTATTAGAATAGAGGTTACACAGGTGGTTAGCTCATACCTAGAAATCAGGGTATAGGAGTGGTTAACCCAAGCCTAAAATAGGGTACATGGGAGGTCATCCCAAACCTGAAAGAGGGTACACTCTAGTTCATCCTAATCCCAAAGCAGATACATGGGTTGTTTTCGAAAGCCTAACATTTTATGAATGTCTTTTTTGGTATCCTTGACATATGATTTTATATTCTTATGTGCATGCCACAAAACTATGCCTAATTCAAATGTTATGCTCTCATAGATCATGTTATTTGATTTACTTTTGAATCATGTCTTATGACCTATTAATATTTATGTCATGACTCCAAATTCTGATCTCTAATAAAAAGGTTGTGGTTTTAATATTTTATACTCATGTTCTCATACCCTTGTGTTCATGATATGATTACATATTTCCTTTTTTTATCATTACTGAGCATCTGAGATCACCCTTTATTATGTTCCATTTACCTAGGTTATGAAGTGATGTATTATGTTTGATTTTTCTAGGATGGGTAAAAGATGTGAATATCTTAGTGGGATATGATTTAGCTGTCCTATGAACTAGTTTTTTATGTTTATTGGATTAAAAATACACCATACCATTATGGTCCTCAAACATGTGTTTGTGTAATGTATTGAATATTAATATAAAAAGTTGTAATATTTTTGTATGAAAATCCTAGGTCACTATACTTACCTTTTAGAGATGGTTGATTTAGAGTTTTCCATGACAGTATCTACGGTGATGGTTGTATTATATTTTCCACATAAGAATTACACATTCACTTCAACGCTTAGTGAAATTCCTAGTTGGATCTTTTGATAGGTCATAGAGTTTAAATTTTGTTCTTATAACTTATTTGATGAAATTTAGGTTCATTATTTTGTTCTTTCAAATAATCTTGGGAGATTATGGTCAATTATATATTTTTTTCCTTATGAAATGTTCATATAGTTGATCTATTATAATATATCATTACGTTATATTGACTCATTCTTGTTCATTTGGTTTCACTATAATGTCTATGGTCAATTTTTAGATCTTGTGGTCAATCATTTCCTTTGAATTTTTTATTATGAAAAATGATTGATACATCATGTGTTCATTTGATACTTCTTATGATCATTCGTTTCATTTTTCAAATAAATTCAATGGATTGTCACTTATAAGCTATATTAATTTCAATATTTAACAAAAAATTAACAAGAATACTTTAACATTAAAAAACAAAAAATGTATGAGAGTAACTATAAAAATTATTTTCGATTATTAAAACAAAGATTTTATTAAACAAAGAAAATAGTATCCCATTTTTTGATGATCATAAGTCATGGAATAAATAAAATGGTAAAAATATTAAAGATTATAATATGTTATATCCATACACATAAATAATAATAAACATTCTGAATATACCAAATATATCTCCCCCATGATATTATAAAAAATAATATAAATGGTAGTATCATTATAATTTCAATGGGGTGAAAAATCCCTATGATAACTTAATTAAAATATGAATCCTCAGTGATGGAATGGTCCTTTCCTTTTCCAATATCAGGTGTAGGATCATAGGGATGAATAAGAGGTGGGATGGTAATAGAGATACATTTGGAGACTTAGATGATGTGGCAATGTGATTGGGATTGAGTAAGGATCAAAGTTCTGGTTAGAGGGATAGGTGTTGTAGAGGTAGGAATAGAAACCTTGGTTATAGAACAAATAGAAATTAAAATAGTTTGAGTTTAAGGTAGTCTAGTTGAAGAAAATATATGGGTATTGGAAGAATATATATAATGTTCCAATATCTTGGTAATATTAGACACTTATCGAGTTCCATTCTCCATGACTTGAAGAAACTCATATTTTTCAAACATAAACTAATTTGGTAGAGGATCCATGACCAATAACTTATGTACTATAGATTTAAATGTAGCAGTCATAAGAGGAATTTTGAGATCCTTGAACAAACACCATAGATATGTTTTAAGATCTTCTTTATTGTAAATCTGCTTTAGATAATATAAGATAGTATCCTTGACTAAATCTTTATCTTTGTAATACATGGTGGCTTCCTTTTGAATTAAATAAAATTTCTTCTCACCATGTGCAGTAATGTACATCGTGGAATGATTTCTCACATACTTTACAGTGGATAAAACATTTTTAACTACTTCACTAATCAAATTTTGAATTAAGCACTCAAGAAAAAATATAGAAATTAGAGGATAATCTAAATCAGATGATGAAGGTCAAGAAGGATTAGTAAGAACTTCCAAATATCTCTTATCCAAATTATATAAAATTTCATATAGATCTACTTAGAGTGCTTCTAATTTACTTTTAAAACAAACCTTCTTATATAAAAAAATAGTGAACTTATTGGTGAACATGATCAAACTTTAGAAATAACATCATTTCAATATATGATATGATATTTTGAATTGTGTAAGAAACTTCTTTTTCATGGTATATATTACATTAAATAAAAATATTAAAGAAAATATAATTTAATAGCTTAATAAGTTCATTCTTAAATTCATTATGATATCCAGAGGTTATTATCATAGAATACTCAGAAGTGGTACCATCAATATGAGATAAAGAAGTTATTTCTTGAGCAGAAGAAAATTTAAGAAAATGATCAACACTAGGATAAAATGGATGAGTAATCAACCCAGGAGTCTGTCTCCAAGGTTCTTATTTTTTTAGATAATATCTCAAGATTTATTTCAATTTATTTTAATAAAGCCTCATATTCATTCATATAATATTCCATAGGTATAATTTTTTTCCCTTGTAGAATATTATTAGATATGATCTTCTTAAAAAGAAACTTTAGGAGCATATTTTAGACAGGGAGGCGTAGCTTGGAGTTGTAGTAAATCCTTATTGGATTCTGGTATAACTATAATTTTTAGAGTAAGAGTAGAGGTTTGAATTAGAACAATAGGTTTTTATCTAGTTATATTAATATAAATACCTTTTGGTGTTGGGGAGTCACTACCACCTTCATTGTGATCATTATCATAATCATTAATCTTGCAAGGATTACTACCTTCAGTAAAAACATTAACAGATTGATCTTTCTAAATATTTTACTTATCAACCTCTTTTTCAGCCATATCAACAACAACTTATGGAACTAACAAACCCATATTAAATAATGTATTGTAGGGAAGACTGTCTTTACTATAATAAGAGGTGTTGAAAATTAGAGATCTCCTTGTCTCAAACATAGGTTCACTCGCCACTAGTACAGAATACACATCCTTATGAATGTTAGAGTATATTTGGATAGGTACAAACAATAAAGATCTATGTATTATCTCCCCCTTAGTTTTTATATGTCCTTTTTTAATAGGATCAGATAGAATAGAAACATTATGAAATTTTCCGACCCTAACTAAAATAATAAATCCGAATGAATATAAAGAATATAATATATTACTTCTTATTTCATTTATTCTATCTCATTATGAGCTTCATGAATAGGGGGCCTTTTTAGACTTTCCTCAAATATTTTATAGCTTCTTCATCCAGATTTATAGGGGATTCAAATTATTCTTAATCTGGGGAATAGTTGGATTCAACTATTTCATCTGGTTCTAAACAAAGGTCAAGTATATCTTTTGGCATAGTGGGATGTGAAATAGAATTTAATCTTTCATATATCTTCTCCTAATTATCCACACACCTCTTTCCCTAAGGATTCAATATAATTTTCATTTTATTATAGGTAGTCTAATTCAAACAAAAACCATTTTGTATTACACTCATTTTAACTCGTATATGAACTAATCTCCTGTGTTCTAATAAGATAGAGATAAACATAGGGTAAGTATGTGTGTTGAATCTAGACAATGGTTTGTTTAACTCTTATATAGGTCTCATTAAAAAATGAGGCAAACTGATATGAATACCATGAACCATAAAATACAGAAAGAAAAAATATTTCTATCTAATGAACTAAATTATCCCTATACTAGGAAGATACAGTGCTAGATAAACTTTAATAAGAGTCTACACTCTGCACTCAACTTATTCACAACATGACTTCTTAAGGTTCTATCATTTTTATTTTATTCCAAGTCCTTCTAAAACTCAAAATAGAGATGATCTATTGGATACAATCTCTGATAATAATTATATTCTCCAATATGAGGAACTCAAAGATAGTAATCCTTGAAAGTTTAAGTAAACTCACATTCTTGAACATTGAGGATTGTTTGGGTGACATATTCATATTCATCAGATTTAAAATCCATGTTCAGATAAAAAATCTCAAACTAAATGTGAATATAATGGTTGATCACCATTTGAAAAAACTTTTCCATTTCTAATGTCTAATATCTCTCCAAATTAGTGAATGAATGATTTTAAACTATTAAACATAAAATTATCTTCCAACTATAACTTCAGGTTGCAACAAATGCAATTTTGAAAGCTTTCTTGATTTGGTTGTTCTCGAATTCAATATATTTAATGATTCCAGAGTGTCATTTTCAAACAATATTTTCATATTGACTTATAAGGTTGTGAGTCATAACTAAACCACTAAGGATTTGAAGAAATGGGGTTTTAAGGAAATTAGATTTGGGTTTGGGTTTGGAAAGGGAATTATACAATTCCAATTTAACACTTCAATAATTTAGAGATTTATATGTATAATAACATGGAGTAAACAATAATATTATTTAATGTACTTATATATGATATTATAAAATAAATAACTAAATATAATATTGGATGAACACAAAAAAAAATATTAAATGAAAAAAACAAAAAATAATTTAACTAAAATTGATCATTCCTAATTCATATTTGATATAATTTATTCTATCACTGTTCAAAGGCTTTGTAAAAATATCAGCATGTTGATGTTTTATACCAATGAATCTTAGAGTGATCTATTTTTTTAAAATTATCTATCAAAAATTGATGTCATATATCAATATTTTTTGTTCTAGAATGTGATACAGGTTTCTTAGAAATATTAATCACGCTTTTATTATCATAATTTATAGGGACATGTGGGAACTGATATCCATATTCTTCTAGAGTCTGTTTAACCCATTGAATCTATACACAAAAACATAAAATACCTATGTATTCATATTTATTAGTGGATAATGAAATAGAGTTATATTTATTACTACACCATAAAACAAGACACATTCCTAAAAAGGGACATGTTATAAAAGTTATTTTTCTATATAACTTACAACCATCAAAATTAGTATCTAAATATCTTGCTAAATCAAATTTATGCCCTTTATAATACAATAATCCTAAGTTGGTTGAATTTTTAAGGTATTTAAAATTTATTTTCACTGCAATCAAATGATATTATTTTGGGTTTGACTGAAAACTTGATCACATGCATGAAATAAACGTAATATGTGGTCAACTAGAAGTCAAACATAGTAAAAGTCTAATAATACATCTATAAGTGGTTTTAAAAATTGGATTTATAGTTTCATCAAGATCCCATTTTCATATTGTACTCATTGGACTATCACTACATTTAGTTTAATCCATACCAACACATTTTCAAATATCTTTAATGTGATTTCTTTTTTTCTAAATAATTCCATTATTATTTTGATAAATTTGAAATCAAATAAAGAATTTTATTTCACCCATTAAACTCATTTCAAATTCATTTTGCATCATTTTTTTAAAGTCAACACACAAATAATTTATTGACAATCCAAAATTAATATCACCAAAAAATATTTTCACAACTAAAACATATTTTCAAATTCTTTAAATAAGTAATCTAGGGTCATCTATTCCTTTATAAAGACCTTCAGAGATTAAAAAATAAATAATCATGTTAGACTAATCTTGGATAGCTTGTTTTAGACCATATAAAACTTTTCTCAATTTAAAAATATGATTTGGAATGTGACTGTTTTAAATCTAGGGGTTTGTTCAATAAAAAAATATTCATTAATATAACCATTTACAATACACTATTGAAATCCATTTTATATAATTTGAAATGAAAATTTGTTGTATTAGAAAGAAAAAATTTAATGGATTCATGTCTATCTATCCATGTAAAGGTTTCCTCAAATTCAATTCCTTGTTCTTGATTGTATCATTGTGAAACCAATCTATATTTTTATCCAATTATTGTGAACGAATCATAAACCTTTTTTATAAACACCCATTTAGTGCCAATAGTTAGATAAAATTGGGGACATTTAATAATATTCCAAAAATTATTTCATTCAAACTGATTTATCTCTTATTTAATTTCCATTACCCATAATTCATCATTAATTTCCTCATTAATGTTCTTAAGATCAAGAAATGAAAATAAAAATATGTGTTCATCTTGATTCATATATAATCTCTAGTATAAGTTCTTTTATCAAGATCATCTATAACTTCCTCTAAGGGGTATTATATATAACTTCTAATAGCTAAATAAATAGAAGTGTTTGAGACCTATTTATCATCTATAGGTTTGAGTTCAGTTTGTTCATCAGAATTGGGTGAGTTCTTTAATAGAGGTCTAACATAATTAACACTAGTGTTAGAAATGATGTCCAGGTTTGAAATATCATCCTCTATATTCTATAAATGGGTCTTAATCTCATGAGTATATGTATCATCAAAATTTCCATGTATATGCTTTTCCATAATATGTGTTCATTTATTAAACATTCTATATTATTTACTAGATGTATAATATCCAAGTAAAATTATTTCATCACTCTTGGATGAACAATTTTCTAAATTATCTTTTATGTTTTGTTTAAATACTTTATAAAAAAACTCTAAAGTATTTAACTTTTGATTTTCTACCATTAAATAATTTATATGGGGTCTTCATTAATAGTGGTCTAATTAAAGCACTATTAAATATATAATAAGTTTTATTCATAGCCTCTTCCCAAAAATAGATAGTTAAATTATATTCATTAAGAATGGTTTTATCAATTTCATTAAGGGTTTTATTTCTTCTTCTATTACATCATTCTATTATGGGGTCCTAATACAAGAAAAGTTGTGACTATATCCATGTTGTGAGAATAACAATTCAAACTCTTGATTTTCTAACTCATGAACATGATATCTTCTTAATCTCTTAATTCTAAGTCCACTAATATTTTCTATAGATTTATCATATTTTGAAAAAAAAATATCTTCACTTTTATGAGAAAGTAAAAACACACACACACACATATATATATATATTAGAAAATCACCCACTATAACATAATAATAATTTTCTCTTACTAAAAAAGAGATTCTTGAAGGTCTTAAAAAATACATTGGATCCAAATATAAAAGCTGAGATATTGAGACTTATTTCTTTGGTTTAAAATAGATTTTATGTTTTTTCCCTTCGATGGTGATTCCATATTTTTTCTATTGGTAATTATAGTTTGGGTAAATTCTTAAATAAACCTTTACTAGTTAGATTTATAAGAGAATTTATGTTATAATGGTTTCATCTCCTATTGCGAAGAAAATATTCCATGATAAATGAACCTAAACAAGATATATTCTATGAAAACAAGCAATTTAAATCTATAGTATAAACATTTTTATTTCTCACATTAGTAAAAAATAAAGAATGTTTTTTATCAAAAACCATGAAATCATTGTTTTCAAACTTGACATGAAAACCATGATCACAGAATTTTCAAATTCTAATCAGTTTATACATTAATCAATCTATAAATAAAACCCTAGAAATTAATATTGTACTATAGTAACCAATTTGGCCATGTCATATTATATTCCCTTTGAGAATTGTGTCCAAAAGGTACATGACCACCATTTTCTATGATTAGGTTCTTGAAGCTTGAGTAGACCCCAATCATATGTTCAGAGCATCCACTGTCTAGATACCAAATTTTCTTACTTTATATTTTTAATAATGTTTCCTATAAAATAGATTCAAACTAAAAATTATTTTGGTACCAATATATTCTTGGGATAATGGATGTTAGTAATAAGATTATTAGTAATACATAATTGTTTTAATGGTTTCATTTAATTATATTTTATACTTTAAGAAATAACCACTTTATTAGGATCCGTATAATAAGAAATGTTAACAGAATCGGTAGAACTATAAGTTGGGAAAAATATTTTTTAATATACCATTCTCTATCTAGGTTGGTATCCAATTACAATAGTATAATTAGTGTTTTTTATTTACCAAGCATCTAGTTAAAGTATTTTATTCTATTTTTTAATCTATACAGATATTTATTTAGTTGCTCATTAGATAATTTAAGCTCTTTATTTTCTTAAATAGTTGATTACTTTTATCACTGTATATAGTAATATTAGTTTTAAAGTGAGTATATATAACACGATTCTTCTTTAAAATTTAATATTTATCTTTTAATTAATTAAATGTATCTTCCATAAAATTAAAATATTAAATTAATTTATTACTATATATTTTATCATCATTATTTTTATTTTGAGAAAGAACAAAAATATTTATAAGGGATTGATAAAAAAACATTTATTACCTCATATGTGTCTGGAATAACACACATATTTGATTTTTAATTTCTCTCTTCTCTGCTCGAATATTAATTTGTTAAGATACCCTAATAGGCACACCAAGTGGAATTCATATCCTTTTTATACTTTTTTCACTTTTTTCATACTTTTTATTATTTCTCAAATAGGAAAAGTCTTCTTTGATGTGTTCTTTTATATTTAATTCATATTAGATTACTTCATTAGTAGAATCATCCATTTTCAAATATTTTCTTCAATTCCCTCTATTATCATATTTATCTCTATAATTAGATTTATTAAAAAACTTCTTATCCTCGTATAATTTCATTAAATGTCTGTATAGGTGAGACATTTCTTTATCAATTTCAGATGGTGACTACTCATCACATGAACCTTCATCTTTGACCTTCCGCTTTTTTATAGTCAAAAGTATTAAATATTATTGAATTCCTTTTAGGTTCATCTAATTCCACTTTTTCGCCCTTATTTATTAATAACACATCATGATATTTCTAATGGTATCCCTTACTGATAGTTTTATAATGTGTCATGATTCTTTAATAGATACAGATATTCCTCTCCAACTGACTGGTAAGCATCTAAGAAGTTACATGACTTGATACTTGTCTAAAATTCTCTTTTCCAGAGCTGGAATTATGTTAAACATTTCATTAAACCTAAGATAAATATCTGAATTATAATTTCTGATCATCATAGTAAAATTATCATAATTACAAGTATATATATTCAATTACATTTATTCAACATTTTATGTTCCTTCATGAGACATAGAAAGGGTATCTAAAATATCAAAATTAGCCATAGGGGTATATATTCTGTTAAACTCATATTGTTCTAAGGCATAGTAAAAACATGTTCATAGCTTTACAATTATATTCATATGTTCCCTTAGTTTCATCACTCTAAGAAACTCTAGTATCTTGAGTTTTTTTATATTTATCTTAAATGATAGTCTATATATCAAATCTTATTATTTATAAATTAATTTTCATTTTGATTTTCCATTGACCATAATTTATTCCATTAAAATAAATAGTTTGATTAGTGAAATTTATTTCTTGTATATGATTATCCACAAGGAATTAAATTTTGATAAAATAGAAATTTATTATCTTTAAATAAAACTAAAAAATAGTAAAAGTATATTTAAATAAACTTTGATAATTAACGCTTGTTGGAGTGGAAAACTAAAGAGGGGGTGAATTGAGTTTCAAATAAAAAAATATTTTAAAATAAATTTAAAAACTAAATCCCCCTATTTTATAAAAATACCCAATTAGAAAAAATATTATAAATACATAATTTGATATTTTAAAAATCTTCTCAAACACTTGATCACAACTCAGTTAAAATAATTTAGAAAATAATTTTAACATTTGAAACTAATCTACTTGTACAAAAAATAGTATATAAAACATCAGTTTAAGTAAAATATAAAAGATGTATTTTGTTTAGAAGTTTATAATGTAGTGAACTGATTCAATTGAGACAATGAAAACAAAAAGATAATGTATTAAATCAGTTATGAAAAATATAGCATAGAAAAAATTTAAAAAGGGGTTCAGTCTCTAGATAAGTCTTAATTACCTCCACTGGTAAATCACCTACATCCATGTAGTTTATAATTACATAAATTGACCCAAAAATTGTTTCATGTTTTACAGACAAAAATTAATAAGTATATCTAATAATAGATCCTCTTCCATGGTTTTGTGTAAGTGAAATGAAATAAAACAAGTGCTCATATGAATTCTATGAAAAGTAGCCTCTTCTACAGTTTGTTTGGGATCACAGATAGGTAATAAATAGAGATAAATTCTTTAACTATATAGTTAATCTCTTCATCTAGTGCTTAATAATTAAAAATACAATGAACATAGACAGCTCCAAAACAAATACAATAATGAAAGAGAAATAATTAATAAAATGATGCAGTAGAGTATGTTGCTTTATAATTTTGCATGTAGTCCAAATCTTATCATAGTAATATTCTGGTTTCAAATAGATTAAAAAATTTGTCATCTATTTTCTTTTTGTTTATTAAAATATCAAGATGTCACATATGGTCGAAAATAGAGTGTGTTATTTGTTTTATTTTGGATTAATTTCAGCATCAATGTGTTCACGTGTGTATCTCTATTTCTTTACCAATTCACATTCACACTCATTTTTGTTCACATTAATTAAATTTAAAAATATATTCTCTTAAAAATATCCATTGAGAAATAATTATGAAGTTCTTCATATTTTAAAAAAAAAATCTTGTTCATTAAATTATTTTGACTACATTTGATTTTTCACAGAAAATTGGTGGGATTAATAATAATAAATATATCCCAAAATAATACTTACCATTTATGTATGGTTGATTTAAATTATTCCATGCCAGTATCCATGGTGTAAGTTACATTAGATATTCTATATAAATATTCCATGTTCCCTTTAACAATTGTATAAATTCCTAGTTGGATATTTATATAGGTCGTACAATTGAAATTTTGTTCTTACACTCTATCAAATGAAATTTTGTTTGATCATTTTGTTCATTAGGATGATATTTTCTTCTTATAGTCAATTCCATAATTTATATCATTTTTTAAAGTTGAAATATTCAATATATTTAAAATATCTTTGAGTCATATAGTTTCCTTCTTATTCATTTGGTTGCACCGTTAACTCTACAGTCAATGGGTTGATCATGTGGTTGATCATTTACTTTTTATTTTTCATTTAGTTTCACCATTAGCTCTATGGTTGGATGTTTGACCTTGTGCTCAATAATATCCTTCATATTTTTTTATTATAATAGATTCTTGATACACTGTGTGGTTATTCAATTATTATTATGATCTTTTATTTCCTTTCTCATATACTTCCTCTGGATGATCACTTGTAAGTTATGGTCATTTCCAAACATCTCAAAATTTTAGTGAGAATGATTCACCTTTACCAAAATAAGGAATGGATGAGTGTAAAAAAACAAAATTTGTGATCATTAAAATACATAATTTCTTATACTAAGACATTGATTTTATTTACACTCTTTCATGGCTATAATTAAAGTGTGAGTTTCTTAATAATAAGTATATAATGAAAATGGATTTTCTTTAGTGTAGTTATTATTTTATGATCAATTATAAATGGGTTTTTTCATTTAATTTATTCTTATGAATTTTATACTTCCTATTCTATAAATTACCATTTCGATTTGAGGATGGTATGACTTTAATTCATTAACTATCTACCTATTCTAATGCATGAAAATTAGTGGGTTGGGGTAGTATCATTTAAATATATTTTTGGGTCATTAGTAATATTTATTAATTGAAGTACTAAATGGAATAAAAGGATATTTAGTTGGATAGAGATAAATCATCTTACCATGGGATTTTATTCAACCTAATTCTAAATACATTTTTTAGTAGTCATTATTCTTTTACTTCGCTAGTGTATAAACATGAATTTTCTAATGTTTGGTATATTTTCTTTGATTGAGTGTCTCTATTAAATAATCTCATTTTTTCATTTTTATCCAAATAATTCTATGTATTTTATAAACATGTCTTTATGGGTTTAACCTCAAACCTTCCACATGTTAAAATTTCTTAGTTAGTTAGTTAGTTAGTGTTTCATTTGAGAATTAAATTTATAAACATGATTACCCACATAATTAATGATGCCTCAATGGAAGTCACAACCAAAGTGATCTTAACATATATAAAATTTAAATATTCCATAGTATCTCAAGAAATATAAATATTAACTTATACTTTATAAGATAAATATTAAAAAACTGGTAGGTATTAATAGATAAAATAGTTAATGGGGAAAATCCGACTGATATACAAACTGAAGAATTTTTGAGTGGAACATTTGTTCATTTATTATATATTTTAAATATGTTAGAAATACTTGATTCAAAATTTGGTGTTTAACAAAGTGAATCTACTTTATTTATATAAATTCCAAGGTGGAATTTTAAGATATTATTTTTAAATAATCTCAATTAATGGAAAATATTTCTATGAAAATTAATCATATAACATTTTAACTTTTTGATATTTTTATCATCTATTCAGATGAATTTTTTGGTTTGGGATCTTTTATAATATTTTATGGGATGTTTAGGAATGTTTTGTTAATTAACTAACACTTTTGTTTTGTGTCATGGGTCCATATTCTTGGGTATGTAAAAATTTATATATAATGATTAATAGTATTTAGGATCATCCCCTATGTCTCGTTTTATTCCTTATTCATATGTTATATGTTAGAATTTCATTTGAATTCATTTTTTAGTTTGAAAAATAAAATGTTTTATATTGGATCAAACAAAACATTCTCATAAATCATAAATTAATGAAGGTTTGAATATGTTATGGAGTTACATTGAAAATTTTTAATAATTTGGATTACTATATTTATTATGTTTAATTAATATTGACAATAATGTTTTTTTATTTCATGAGTGAAAGTTCACGTTTTCTAATGATTAGATCCCTAAGATCTTTGTTCTGGACACATAGAGTCATCTAATGACGTTTTTTCAAGTGGATTCACATTATGTTTCTATTATCAAGGTATAACGTTTTTCTATGTATACATATAACAATTATAAAAATATTTTAGAGGGGATAATGAGGTTCTATGTTCTTCTATTTTCTAGATCTCACAATATTTTCATCTTGATTTTGTTGATCTATTAAGGGAAACTACATAGAATATTTTTTTCTTAATATTAATTAACCAAACAACCAATTTAACTTGATTTTCATCATACTTTTAGTGTTGTTTATTTATATTAATTTTGAGATCAATAATTGAACTAATACATTTATATTATTTTATAAATTTGTATCTTTTAAATGTGGATATTTATGGAAACAAATAGGGAAGAGAGTGATCCGGAAAATAATAATATATCTTAGGGGGATATTTTTGTGTGAGAAATGTATATATATGGTGACTTTATTAAAGAGATAACTGGTGGGTTGGAAAAAAAGTGATAAAGTATAAGATATATTTTAGCTCTAAGGAATAAGATGAATAAGATAAATAAATGGAGGAATAGTGACTGTTTTGTTGAAAGTAATGTTTAATATAGAGACGAATAATATCTCAATTTGTAAGTAATCTTATGGTTTTGTGAGATCTTTCTTACCTTATTCTATTATATTATTCATCTTTTATACCCAGTGTGTCCTCCTTATTTTTCAAAATCCCATATTTTTTATCAAGTCACTACTTTGATTATTCTTCTATGAGTTTATCCTATTTTTTAATTCCTTAATTGATAGTTGTGAGTGTATACTCACAAGGAGTATAAGTTCTATCTAGATCTAAACCTCATTAATAAAATATTTTGTTTCAATTTTTCTTTATTATCTTAATTCAATTATAACTATATTATATTCAATATCAAATATAATCTTCGAATGATATTTTTCAAGATTGATTTAAAAGTTAAGGTGTGTTTTTTGCGGATTTTCCAATTTATTTATCGATCCCACTAGTACTACAATTTAAGGCCAGACACTAGACTACCTTTATAGTGGATAATTTCTTACATATATGTTTTTAAAAATAATAAATTATTATTTTAAATTTAAAATATTATTTATTTCCATATTTTTTTATTTTTTTATTTTGGTTTTGATATTCTTTTTTTAAAGGATTTTTTATGATTTCTTCCCTATTTCATTTTTTTTAGAAAATTGTGAATGCCATTATATTAATTTTTTTTAAATATTTTATTTATAAAATTATCATTACTATTTCATGTCATTTTTTTAAACAAATGTTTATGGTTAATTAAATTATTTTAGTTGAATAAAATATTAATATAATTATAATATTATTTATTTAGATTTTATATGAAATTATTTTCAAATGATTCTTTAGTGAATTATTATATATGTGTGTGTGTGTGTGTTAGTTTTTTATAATAGTTATTTATGATTTGTAATTATTTAAAATTTTATTTTGACTTAATATATACTATGTTGTAGAAATATGAAATGATATTTTTAATATATTTTTTATTACATCCACCGCCACAGAACACAACGCACAGAAACAAATTGTAGTAAAATTATTATATCTTTGTTTTTTATATTTTTATAAATTTATATTTTATTTATTTTATTATTGATAATGTTTATATTATTTAGGAACCTCAAAATACATTTCTAATTCAAAATAAGTAACTATTTTATAATATTTTTCTGTAGATATAAAAATTTTACTATGTTAACTTTGAACAAATATTGTAACCTAATTGATTTTTATGGTTGTGAAAGATTTTATTTGATATTTTTAATGATTTTTATTAATTTTTATTTTTATTTTTTGAATCATAGAATATATGTTTCATTGAAAAATATTCATTAATTTTTTTCTAGTCATAACAAATGTTTTGTATTGATTTTGAATGTTTTGTTGTTTCCTGTTTATTTAGAAAAATTTAGTATTTATTTATTATTTATAATTACTATTGTTAATTATATATCACTTTTAAAATCCTAAAACATATATGTAGTCATAAAATAACTAACTGATACTCTATGTTTTTACATATACATAAAAAATGATTAATTTTTTATTTTGTATTCTCAGTTAAAAAAATTATTTGAATTCTTCTTTTTTTAGTTTGATATTATGTTTATTTGGATTTTAATGACATAAAAAATTAATTCTATTGTATAATACTAAAACATAAGAAATAGTTTTTTATAATAAAAGGTATAACATGTGTTTTGAAGATAATTTGTGTGGTTTGAGGAATTTCAATTTATTTCTTAAAATTTTATAATTATTATTATTCGTTTTTTTCAGGTGGTTATTTTTTAAATTTATTTATAATTTATAATTTTTATTTTTATGTGTATATTGGTTTTTTAATATCATGTGTTAAGTTTTTTCATAGAAAAATTAACCAGAATTTTTAGTTTATTTTCATTATATGGAATAACTTTTTTATTTATTAAAATTATTTCTTTTTTTATTTTTATTATTGTTATATTTTTTCTATTAAATGATATTAAAATGTCATATTTACTTTTTAGTTATAAATATAAAACATGTGTCATGTGAAATAATCAAACCTTTTGAGTTATTATAGTTTTTTAGTTTTCCCTTTTCAAATGATTCATATTTTTATTTTCATTAGGTATTATGTTTTATGCTTTTATTTTTATTTGTAATTAAATTTTTAAGTGTATATTTTTTTTGTAACTACATAACTTATATTCTATTTCCTAAAAATGAAATGGTTTTTTATTTTTCCAAGTTTCTTAATATATATTCTATTTTGATTTTAATTCTTTTAATTGAAGTAGTTTTATATTTGATTTATATCTATATCTATCATTTTGTTCGAGGTAATTTCTTTTTTTATGTTTATTTCTGGGTGGAATAAAATATAATTTTTATAAGAATAACATTTAATGTTTATTTTTTATTTTGGGAGATAAAATTTTGTTTTGTGTAATTAAATATTTATTTTCATTTTTGTTATGTTGTTTATTTTTTTATAGATTTTGTGAACTATGTAATAATTTTTTTCATATACAGGTGAGATGGAAGAGGTTTTGAAAGAAATTTTCTCCATATATTATAATACAAGTGTTTCTTTTAAAGTTTTAAAGATATTTCAGAAGTACCTAGTGGATCATTCAAGTACATTATGTAACATCCCCAGCCCAGAATCCACTATAACTGGTGCCCCAAGATAGGTCATCACATGACCTCAGGCGTGACTCCCTATACACTAGAGGTTGCTGACTAGAAGTGAGGGTATAAGAGAAACATGGGGAGACTATACCAAATTATCAAGGTGAATCCAAAATAGAAGTAATGCAAACAAATAAAATAATCATATGATCAATAAATGGATAACGTGTAACTAAAACCAATAAGTTACCATGTATATATGATATAAAAAATATAATGAATACACTGCATGTAAATCATTCATAAAATTTAAACCAAGACAAAAAATATCAAAAGGATCTAAAGCCAGATTCGGGTCACACCTTGGTATGGACATACATACTCTAACCCATCATCCCAATCATAAACAACACCATGTTCTCATCCTAAACATGTACCTGAAATAATTACCATCTGTTCAAGTACCCAAGTTCCATGGAAGACCGAGAAGGGTATGAGTACAACACAGTAGGCCACCACCAATGGTGTCTAATGTAAAAACCCGTCTATAAAAATATGTATATAGGTGAAAATTTTAATAAATGAGAAAGTAATAAGGAAAACATTTAAGAAATTATCTAATATCCATTTACCCGTTAAATTCCCTAGAATCGACCAAAAAAACTAACTTAGGTCACATAGGGAGTCAAAAATAAGGCAAAAAGGGTAACAGACACATTTAACCATAAGGGGTTAATAAACTCACAATTCATCACTTACCCATTATCTATCATTTTCATTGAATCCATTTCATCATTATTTCCATTTTCATCACTTATGTTATCTTCATTACTAAATTCATCTGCATCTCATGCTCCAAGGGTGAGGCATTTACATCATTTACCCAATGTCTTAATATATTCATTTATCAATAATAAGGGTTTTCATACACTACTACTTAAATATTATTTATTAATCATAATTTTCAATATACCTCGAAGCCTCGGTCTGGTGACTAGGTCATATACACATGTTTGGGAAGCATAGATAATTAGTCTGATGTCCCAACCCACACCATGACCTTAAGTTGGGAATTATAGATCCTCAATTCAACATATTAATCCTTAATTAAATGACACATACCTTGAAGCCTCAATCCAGGTAGTTTTAACCAATGAAACCATTAGAGACATAGAGAATTAGTCTGAATCCATAAACCATGCATTCGTAGTTGGGGTTAGAGAATCAGTCCAACCCAGCCTGTGGGTGGAGCATCAGTCCTTTATCCCACCACAAATCCATGTGAACATGATTCTTTAACAATTTTCTACATATACCATTTCACAATCATAGTCTAAAAATAACATAACATTCACAAATCATAATTCATCAATACATAAATCATTCTTATTTCATAACCCATTAACATGTTTACCATTTGTATTGCACAGCTCTTTAGACTAGTTTCCATTTCTTATTCCTAAACTCATTAAGAATATTCACTAATCCCCATACAATAACCCATGTAACATATTCAAAAATTTCTATATGTTAACTCACATTTCCCATTCCTCGTTTTCTATTTATTAATCGCTTATTCCATTCAAGTACAAAACACAATCCATTGATCACATTCACATAATCACATTTAACCCATTTTCACATCATCCCTAACACCCCCCTTATGATATATCAACTAAGATTTTTCATTATTTAGTTTATTTCATAATCATGTTAACATGAAAACATTAATATTATGGGTTCTATCTTACTAACCCTTATATCAATTCAATTACTATAGTTCCATCAGACCTTCATAAATAAAATTATAGAAATAAAAAAAATCAAAATACTTTTTAAAAAACCTCTTGAAACCACCCCTTAAAAACATGGTCTTTCCCTTTGAAAAACTAAAACATGCCCCAAGGATTTTACATATATTTTCAACCAATAATGACAACCATTAAAACATTTTCACAAAAAGGGAACCTATTTATCATTTCAAACACCCTTTGAAATATCTTAGAAAACCCTTTTTGAATCACATTGAGGTCAACACCTCCTTTCAAAACATTTCTTTCTTGCAAACATCATTTTCCATCAACAAATCTAAAATCAGTTCAAATCCCCAAACATACCATCAACTCATTTCAAAACCTATTAGTCATTTACAAGTGACAACTCACAAATTAATTCAATAAATTCATTAACCTTACCCACACATAAATTACATTTTCACTACCCCTCTCACTCTCATTATTCACCTATCTCAAGGTTTACTAATTTTTTTCACCACTACAAGGGTCCAGCTTACCCCATGAGTAGCCCTAGGTTCAGTCTCACATCATTGACAAACCCAATAGGATTCTTGAAGGTTCTCGCACCTCAATATAAGGTCCAAATCCTTTTCCATAGCACAATACATCAAGAAACATCATAGTAGTGAAATAGAACAACTACATACACATATAAAACATCAAGACTGTGGGAAAAATATTTAAGACCACCTACCTCATGTTCATTGATGAATGATTGCTTAATATAAACCTTTGGTCCAATATCAAACCCCCCACTAAATCCTAAACCTAAAATTCACTAGAAAAGTGAAGGTTTTAGGTATTTAGAATAAGATGAGATATTCTATAAGTGTAATCCAGAAAATAGAGAAATAAGGAGTATTAGACTCATCTGAATCTTTGATTTACACCCAAACAAACTTCAAATTCCCATGAATTGAAGGAAGATAATCCATGGAGGAGGAGGGGGTTGCTGGTTCCTCACCTCGGGTAGAGGGGTTCTAATGGGTGAAAAATCAGGTGGGGGTCTAAAAAACTCAAGATGAAAAAACTATAAATTTTTAAATTTTATTGGGGTGCATGGTTTACCCACATGGTTTTCAAAATTGTGCACAAACATGTAAAATACATTATCTAAGGTAAGTTGGGTATCATGGTTACCTAGGAATACTTGAATAGTTTGGAAAAAAGTGTGGTAACTATGATCTATCCCTTTATCCAAAATGGTTCCCATACTTCATGGTTTCATGGGCTAGGTGCACGGTTCGCATTAACCATGCACCAACCATGTGTAATGTGTTGTTTGGTCACTTTTATCCTCATTTCATGTTTTTAACCCCTGAAACACTTCCAAAACACTTCAATAAATCTCGGAACACTTCATTAACCATAAAATAGAGTTTAACCCAAAAAACAAGGAAGTACCTTCAATAAATATCGGGATCTTAAAACCTCCCCACCTTATAACATATTTTCCTTGCATCGCACTTCTAAGAATTTCCAAGCCATCAATACCAAAAAGGTTATGCCATGGACCCACAAATCAAATTTCACCTCCTGAGTTTCTTCATGAACTTGTAAATTTTTGAAAAATTCTCAGAATAAGGAAACATTCCTACCCCAAGATCACTTCTCTCAATAAGTTCCACAAACACATCCCAATGATCCTTAAGGATGCATCTAGGACAACTTACGATTACCCGCACCAAGCACAAGATAAATTTTCGTAAACATTAATAGACAATCACACAAAAGGACATAGACAAGGAAATATATTAAATTGGAATAACAAACCAGAACATTCTTGGTCTGACCCACTTCATGATTCATTTCCCAAATTTCAGAGCTCTATCTCACCCAGATTCCTTCAAAGTACTAATGGTGATCCAATACCAACATCTTCAAAAGAAATGTTGTGATTTTAACCACATTTAACAACCTACCCTGGTCTACAACTCGAGTCCCAACATCCTCATATCATTTCAAACATCTAAATAGAATAACCCAAACATACTCTTCTTCTAGTGGTACTCAACCAAAAAATATTTGAGCCAACACTCGGCCCGATTGACCATCACACCCAAGGATAACTCGAGAATGCAAGTCAAAATATTCCCATTGGCATCTCGATGCCACCACATCAACTTCATAGCTTGATCCACACATCCATGACATAACATGACACTCCACACCTTAAGAGTATCATCCTCACCACTTTCCTCAAGTGTTTTAAATTTCCACGGTTCACACCTCAATCACAATATGAAACTTGAACTTGGAAGTTATTTTTGAGCCTTTCCTCAATACAACGAACAAACATTTCCCACTACCCATTCTCATATTCCAAGAATGAAATCCATAGAATTTTTTGGTGTTCGTTCTATTTTGAGGACCTCTCCCATAATCGATCTATGGTATACTCCCCCACAATAAAGTTCCCACACACATACATCTCCCTAAGCATATCCTCCAAGATGTCCTCAACCAACCAAAACACACTCAAGACGCTATGTGTAAATCCAAATCCTTCTTAATGCACCTGGATTATGTTAAGATATTGGGTATGATTGTTGCTAGTTAAAATCACACCAGGAAGACATCGACGAATACCACCACAACTATCTATTTCCATCGTCACTTCTTACCAATATGGAACCTAAACCTATCGAAGTTATTGGGCTTCCCCATCTGTTGATGTCTTATCCACACTAGAACACTACATCTCTAATTGATTTTAAAACCAAAATCACTGCCACCTCATAACCCTCTACCATGCAGTTGTGACCTAATATTCATTTTGGCACTATTATCATCACCCTACTCAATTTCTTCTAGCATGGTACCACTGACCATAATAGATACAAGACAACTCATTTCACCCATCAAAAACCAACCATTTTCTCACACTCTACTATGAAAAAATGTAAAACTCATCTCTATCATGCACGAGATGTACATTCCACCTGGCCTGCCAGATTTATCTGAACCATTTATTTTTTAACATATTACCCTACAACTACTACTCTGACAAACAAACCAATCGTTCTTTGATCACCCTTTACTTGTACACCCCAAAACAACATTATCTTTTACATCTAACTCCCACAAAACCATAGGGTCTGGTCTCTAAACAATATTGCCCTTCAAAACCACCCATATAACCAAATGAAAGCACCCAACTGATTCTCCAAGGAGAGTCCAAATCATAACTATGAAATTTTACCAAATCCTAGTGTAACCCATCGTGCATCAATTTTACCTCAGAAGTATCCACATGTGCATTAAATTCCAAGGAACCTACAACCTAGTTTGACCTCCCATGAGGCTAATTTTGATTCATTGAGATTAAAAACTCATAGTTGTAAGTCAAACAACATCACACAAATCTATTAACCTTTCTACATAGCCATATAGGTTAATCATGCACTGGGAAAAACTATTTCTGTTCCAATTCCAAGGTATAAAAATTCTACATGTGCCACACGCATCCATAAGAGTTGACACCCCGACCGACCAGTCTCGCAGTTTGTCCTCGAAAGTCTAATGATACCAACTCCCCAAACTGGAGCCACACCAAGAAAAGTTCATCATCTCTCTATAATCTACACACACTAATTCAAGCTATCATATGTTCACAGATGTCATCCTACCATCATTCCAAAAATACCTCATCTAATGCACCAAACAACCATTTACTATAGGTCCTAAATCAATGATACTCACAAACATAAATTTGTACCATGAACTGAACACCCACTCTAAGGTCCAAAAAAACTCACAAGGTCTCAAATCACAAGATTCGCCACATTCACATTAACAGACTCATTTCTCAATTCAATTTCAATGTCTAACCAAGGACATAATTGAAAATATCCCATTAACCTGTACATCCAATTCGACAAGATATCACATCCCCCAACCCAAGGTCTCAAAACTAAGGTACTCTCACTACCCAAACCTAACATTAATAGGGTTAACAACAAAAACTAGGGATAACAACCATTTCTGTCCCTAAAAGATCCATTATTCTACCATTTTACCACATAATTTAATCCTTAGCATTTAGTCCCATGATTTCACTTTTAAAACATTTCATTTCCAAAACCCAACCATTTACACTCTCAAAAACCCTTTTTGTTAGCCCATCATTTAATAAATCTAAATTTTTCCAAAATAACATTTCAAAACATTTCCCCTTTACAAAATCAAGGATTTATGTTTCTCAAAACCCTTTTAAACCAACTTCTCAACACCCATTATTGCATTAAATTTCACTTTCTATACCCATTTACTTCATCATCATTTCATTCTCAAGTCAATCACAAGAAGTATATGAATGATTTATTTGTCTTATGGTCCTAGCATGATGCATGAACTCACACACCCTATATTTTTTCTCCAATACAATATATGAAACCTTATAAATAAATAATATTACATTTAGGTGAACCACATTAGGTGGAAATAAAAATAAACTGTAAAATCACAAAACCAAACATCAATTCCCACCCCTAGAAACCTAGATTTTCCGTCATATGTGTGGATGCAGGCACCAAACACAAACTCATTACTAGGACCTGACAATATCTCAGTCTACTGATTACCATACCCTAAATATTAAGACAAAATACATGATCTAATACCACTTTGTAATGTCCCTGTCTCGGAAGCCACTATAACCGGCGCCCCGAGCTAGGTCATCACATGACCTCAGGCGCAACTCCCTGTATGCAAAAGGCTGCCAACTAGGATCTCAAGTCTATGAGTAACATGGGGAGACTATACCCACTTATCAATGTGAATCCAGAATAGAAGAAATGAAAATAGATAAAACAACCAGATGAACAATAAATGGACAACGTGAAGCTGAAACTAATAAGTGACCATGTACATATGCTATAACAAAATCTAATAAATACACTACATGTAAATAAGTCATATAATGTAAACCAAGACCAAAACTATCAAAAGACTCTAAAACCAAATCCAAGTCCCAACCGAGTTTGGAAATCCATGCTCTAACCTATCATCCCAAGAAAAACCAACACCAGGTTCCCATCCTGAACATGTACCCGAAATAAGTAGCATCTGCTCAGGTACCCATGTTCTGCAGAGGCCCAAGAACAGTGTGAGTACAACTTAGTAGGCCACCACCAATGATGTCTAAAGAAATATCCAGTCTCTAAAAAGGTATACGTATGTAACAAGTTCAATAAATAAGCATGTAACAAGGATAAAATTTAAGAAATTATCTAATATAAATTTACCAATTAAATTCCCTGGAATAGAACAAACAAAAAAAAATAACTCGGGTCACACTAGGAGTCTATGCCAAGGCATAAAGGGTAACACACTAATTTAAAAATAAGGTATTTAATTACTCATAATTCATCACATACCCATTAGATATAATTTTCATTGAAGAAATTTCATCATTATTATAATTTCATCACTTATGCTAACTTCATTAGTAAATTCATCTTCATATCATGTTCCATGGGTTATGCATTTACAACATTTACCCAATAGCCAAATATGATCATTTATCAAGAATAAGGGTATAAATACATCATTATTCACAAAGCATCTAATAGTCATAATTATCAACATACCTTAGAGCCTTAATCTAGTGACAAGGCCATGCCCATGTGTTTGGGAAGCATATAACCTATGTCAGACATCCCAACCCACACCATGACCTTAAGTTGGGAAGCATAGATCCTCAATACGACATCCCAATCCTTCATTGCATAAACCTTACCTTAGAGAATAAGTCCAGGTAGTTTTATCCAATGAAATCTTTAGGGGCAAAGAGCATCAGTCTGGATCCCTAACATGTGCATTTCTATGTGGGGTTAGATCATCAGTCCAACCCGACCTATGGGAGGAGCATCAGTCCTTTATGCCACCACCAAACCTTGTTCCCATGATTCTTTAACCATTTTACACATATATCATTTCAAAATAATAGTCCAATAATAACATAACATTCAAAAATCATAATTCATCAATAAATAAATCATTCTAATTCCATAACCCATTGAAACATCTACCATTTCTATTGCATAGTCCTTTATCTTACCTCCCATTTCTTATTCCTAAACTCATTAAGCATATTCACTAATCCCCACACATTATCCCTTTTAACATATTTAACAATTTTCATATGTTAACTCACTTAACCCATTCATCATTCTCTATATATTAACCACTTATTCATTTCAAGTACAAATCACAATCCATTGGGAACATTCACATTAATCACATTTAACCCATTTTCACATCATGCCAAATACCCCCTTTCACTATATCATCAACTAAGCCCATTCATCATTTAGTTCATTTCATAATCTTGTTAACATGCCAACATAATTGTTATGGGTCTTGTCTCACTAACCCTTACATCACTTCAATTACTATGGTTCCATCAAACCTTCATAAACTACATCATAGAAAGAACCACAATTCAGAATACTCTTTGAAATCCTCTTGAAACCACCCCTTAAAAATAAGTCTTCCCCTTTGAAAAACTAAAACATTCCCCAATGATTTTACTTAAATTTTAAACAAATCAAAATAATCAATAAACCACTTTCACAAAAAGGTAACCTTATTACCATTTAAAACGCCATTTTAAATTTATTATAAAATCCTTTTTGAATTCTTTTGAGGTCAAAACCTCCTATTAAAACATTTATCACTTTCAAACATCATTTTCTATCAATAAATCTAAAATCTGGTCAAATCCCCAAACATACAATCAACTTATTTCAAACCCATTCAATAATTTATAGGATCAAACTCATAAATTTATTCAATAAATTTATTAACCTTACCCACACATAATTTACATTTCCACCACCCCTTTCACTCTCATAATTCCTCTATCTTGAGGTTTACTAATTTTATTCACCACTACACTAGTATGGCTTACCCCATGGGTAGCCCTACATTCGGTCTCACATCATCGATGATCCCAATGGGGTCCATGAAGGTTATTCCACCTCAATCTAAGGTCCAAATATCTTTCCATAACCCAATACATCAATACACAACATAGAAGTGAAATAGAACAACTAAAAACCCATATAACAAATAAAGACTGTGGGAAAAAGATTTAATATCACCAACCTTATGTCCATTGATGAATGCTTGCTTAATCTCCACCTTAGATCCAAGATCAAACCCCCACTAAATACCAACCCAAAAATCCAATTGAAAATTCTAAGTTTTATGGATTCAGAAGAAAAAAATGGATTCAATAGGCCCTAATCCAGAAAATAGAGAAAAGAGGAGTGGTAGACTCACCCGGATATTCGATTCGCACCCAAACACGCTTTGAACACCCAAGAAATAAAATAGAATCATCCAAGGAGGTGGAGGGGGATACTAGATCATCACCTAGGGTAGAGGGGGTCGAATAGGAGGAACAAATTGGTGGGGATATAAAAAAAATGTGATGGAAAAACTGTAAATTTTAAAAATTTAATGGGGTGCATTGTTTACCCACATAGTTTATCAAACTGTGTGAAAACCGTGTGGAAGCCTCTTTTTAAGGGATGTTGGGTCACATGGTTAATTGGTAAAGCAATCACAATTTGGAAAACTATGTGATAACTGTTTTTTATCCCTCTGTCCAAAATGGTTTCCATACCACATGATTTCGTAGGCCAGGTGAACGGTTTACACTAATCATGTGCCAATAGTGTGTGATGTATTGTTTGGTCATTTTCTCCTCTTTTCACGTCCCACGCACCTAAAACACTTCCAAAACTCCTTAACAACTTGATAAAAATTATTTAACCACAAATTATATTTTAATCAAAATAATTAACAAGTACGTAATTTCACTAAAGAGATGGATCTTACACACAGAGAGGGGTGAATTAGTGTGCATAAGTTTTTATAAATTTCCATTTCTCTTCTCTTTCCCCTTTTTTATTCTACCATTTGTTCTTGTTAGAGTGAATGAATCTTACCTATTTAAAAAACTCAATTATACCATATGTAATATTGAATTTAAAGGAATAAAAAAACACAATATTTTTATAAGTTTCACCCCCAATGTGCGGGAATATTTCCTTATTGTGTTTGGGATCATCCAAGACACATATTCTTCACTAAAAAATAAGTCAAAAACTACAAGTGGGTTAGCCAGGTATCACCCTAAAACCATGGTGGGTAAGTATGAACCTTTTTCCAAATTATATCATAATACCAATAGTTTTATTTATACTTTCATCCTACCAGTGTTACAAATATAATACTAACACAATGAGAAAAATAACAAGAACTTCAAGCTGCCACTACAAAACCGAACTAATATTTTTTCGATCCATGTAAATAAACTGATTCATTACTTTCTCACTTAAACATAAACTCTTTTACTAACAATTAATATAATAAATTAAACTACATTTAGTTCTGTTCAATATAATCTCCTAAATTGTAGAAGATAACACTTCCAATTCAGCTCATTGTAGTAATAGAATAAAAAAATTTATACATATCAATAAAATGAATGTTTTCTTCTAATATAATGATTAAGATTTTATCTCAAGAATATAATAATCTCTTATCATGGAATGTATATTTCATGTGCTTCGTGAATATGAAATTCAATTCGTAGTCTTCTTTATTTTTTTGCATCAATTATTTCATGTGTATGTATAAATTGAATAATTCAAGTACATTGATAAAACTTATTCACTTTTTCACAGCCTAAATGATTTGTATACCTCCTATAAAAATATACATTTCAATGTCTTTATTCATGTATATCACACACTATCTATTCTTTATTACATTTTATAGCCATGCACTGGTTGAAATTATTAATAGAGTATGTACTAAATTGAATGAAATTACATTGTCCTACTCCAATTTATTAATGCATGTGCATCCACATATGGATCAAACCATTCATTTACTTCTCACTACCCTCATGCCTACAAACATTAATATGGGAAAGTGACATATTATGGATTGTTCACAATATTCATTCATAAGAAACAGTGGAAAACCCTTTCTCAAGAACTGCATATCATATATTGTTTTAATCTCAATAAGTTATTCATGTGATCTCACTCATATTATAATCTATGCATAATGAATGTATCAAAAAATCAGTATATACAATGTTACTATAAAATTATTCTCATAAATATACACATATTGTCCAATTAACCCTTGCACAGCACATTGTATCAAAGATGAGTATGTGGACTTCTCAAAAAAGTCATGCAAACTATGTATACTTTTAATACTCTTCACACAACAGTGTATTAAACTATCATGTGGTTCTTACCATTCCTCACTGAGTACAAATAAGACATGTATGGATATCCGATTGCTTTGCAGAAACCATTTTCATCATGAACAAACTTCAAGAGTATCAAATACTTATCAATGGCCCATTGGAACCACTTCTTCTTTATAAAACACATTCGCAAGTTCCACATTCTTATGAAACATGACACACATTACCCCTACTCCACATAACTACTTTTATATAGATCACAGAACTTCATAAGATTCAACCCATCTCATTGAATAGTTATTGATAAAAAAATACATATGATTTTCATGATTTCTTGAAACTTCCTCCTTCACAAATTCAGAGTGGTGCTTTGTTTCTCTCTCAAACTCTCAAAAATTATCTCAAATTAGAGATAATAACACACATGAAAATATGCCTGCACAAGGTATTTATAGGAAACCTTAACAGAATTAGTAACTTTTTAAATAAAGGATATCCATTTATTTCATCATCAGCTCAAACACTGCACAGTCTCAGGTTCAGTTCATATGATATCACTGTCTTTGAAAAACAGTATTTTATTCTCACTTAATATTATTAGTTTGATCTCTATTGAATCATAAAAACCATGTTTCAATATATTTAAATCATATTTAAATCAATATTATAAATAAATGGCATTTTAATTACTTTTTTGAGCTTTGGGTGATTTAAAAATGGAGCTTCACTGACGAACTAAATCTCTCAGACAGATTTCTCGAGAAGACAACATATAACATTGAAGAGAATGGATGGCCTCCATAATCATATCAGCAGATCATATGGTTTCAATTCATTTGGATCTACAGTATATGATATCACATCAAAATGGATTTTTTACATGTTCCTTTTTATATATTATATCACATCTTAGACCAGATAGAATTGTTATCGCTCTGCTCCCATTAAACATTGTCCCTGCCTTGTATTGATGCCTTCCTCTACCACCATGCTGCTCTGTATGGAGGTTTCTCCCTCCATGTGTTTTCTCATATGGGTATGTACCTTTTCCCACCACATCTCTTACACTATTGACCAATTAAGGTTCCCTTAGTCATGTTTAACCATTCGGGGTCCCACATAATTCTAGGGTCGAGAAAGAAAAACCTTTCTTATGGGTTGGTTAATTTTTTATTAGGAACCAATTTTTATACTTATAAAAAATTCTAAATAATATAATGAAATATAAATTTTTTTGAATTTAATTCCAATCCAAACCCCTAAAGAACCCTTAATTCAAACACCATAAATAAACATCTTCCGTTTGCATGACAATTCAAACTTTTTACTTCTTCATGTAATAATAAATTCATATTTCATGGAATCCTTCAATCATTCAAGAAAAGTTGTAAACAATGTGTCCTCCATTAAAACATGTCATTGAAACTTACCGAACAGCTATACAATCATCACATTTGATGTTTCTTTATCTAAACCAACTCCTCCAATAAAAACATATTTTCTAACTTCTAAAAAATTCTCAAGAACAATTCAATAGAAGAACACATACCTTCAATTACTATCACACTGATTTTTTATCAAACAAGTGTATTTAAAAAAATTATAACACACGTAATACTTTAATAAATTTTGGTTTTTCAATCTCCCCCTTTGTATTTTTGGTCAATACCCATTTTAATTTAAAAGAAAATTTTTTCTAATCCCATTACATGAAAATTAAACCAAATATATAATCATTTGAAAGAATTAAAATCATATCATTCTGTAACAATTTATTATTTATTCTTCTATCTTTCAATATCCTCATTTCATAAGATATGACACTTAAGAGAAATTTAAACTGATCTCCTTGGGATAAAGAAAACATCAACTTTTTTAAATTAATGGTTCATTAATTAATAATCTCTAAGTAGAAATGGGATAAATCAGTGTAGAAAACAAGAGTGATCAATCTAGACATCAAATATGAAAAAAAAATTAAATGTGATGCCAACACTTAAACATTATTTTCGGAGTTATTAAAAATATTCTCAGATAGACTCATGAATTAATCTTGAAAAAATTATTAAAATAATTAAACTAAAATAATTCACATCCCCTTTATCAATATATCTTACTTTTTCATTAAAAGTTCAGTTTCATCCCTTCAGATTTATAATTTCTATGCATACAAATATAGGAAAACATACCTCTTTAATGACACGCTTCAATTTCAAGAATTTAAAATTATCTGATAAATACCTTACCAAAACTTACCAAATTCATTCAATACTAGTTGATATATTCAAATATGGTTTTTGTTTAGATTTTCTCCCCCTAGAGAGATGAGATTCATCTATTTTCTTCATCATGATTGGATTTATTAATGAATCATCTTCAAAAACAAATTTATAATCAATTGAAATAATTAACTCCCTAAAGAATAGAATCATCGATGGTATATAATATTTTTAAAAGCACTCATATCTTTAGGAATCCCCCTGAATATATGCCTCACTTTAAATTCCATTCATAAAAGAAACAAATAAAAAATATACATGGGAATAAAGTGGTTCTTCAATGTTTTTTAGTTAGAGAAGTAGGGATGATATTTATTTCTCAACCTAGAAACTCCTTTTAATTCTGATCTAGATTCATGAAAACTCAGCATGAGTGCTACTTTTTAAAATTTATAAATGTTAATATTTTACGACATCATGGACTTGTTGATTTCTTTATCTTTCATATTAAATGGAATATGCTTCTTCACATTATCATGTAGTGAACTTTCATTCTTCTGTTATTACTCTAACTTCTTAGTCAATTCCATATTCTCTGGCCATATGATTAAACATTGTTTTTTTACAATTTTAGACTTCTTATTGTGTGTATACTCCTTCAAAATATCAATATTAATACAAGAAACCACTTGTTAATTTATCTTTATTTTCACTAGTTCTATTTCTTAACGAAACCATGCCATGAATTTATCAGCAATATGCCATAACATTTTCCACCTTCCACAAAAATATCTAGAATTTATAGGATTATCCATTGCAGAAAAGCTCTCATGAAATTAATGTTTTTAGTATTTATTTTCATGCACCAAATCATCCATTTTATTTGATTCTTTGATTAATTTATTTTTATGATTCTTCTTGATTCCACCTACATAGGTGTTTATTACCTATTTACAAAGGTACATTATATGGCCTCTCTTCAATAGTAAAATTGCCTTTTCTTTTGTGTGACAATAATATTATCATTCTAATTTGTTGTAGCTTAAGTTATAGTTTTCTTAACTCTCTTATCTTTCTCACTCCCCAAGGAAAATTTTTCTGCATTTTTTTCTTTTTTTTGGACTAAAAATTAAATTTTTATTATTCAAAAACTTTTGAGGAAAAAGTGAAAAACAATACATGGATTCACAACATCATGACATCAAGACTTAAACTGAAAAAATAAACCCCAATGTACCAAAACTCAAGATCAAGTACAACCATCACAATAAGAGAGAATCTCCTCCCTGCAACTATTACATTAAGTCCAGCTTCCATCATTTCATCATTGCACGACTAGAAGTCTCGTGATAAAGAGCACAGGAATAGTACCAATGGCCATAGCCATAACCTCTAAAACATATGATTCCAAGAAGCCATGAAACAGTGAAACCTTTTTCTATGAACCTCATTTGGAGCATCACCTTGTATGATAATGGTTGAAGAATCCCTTGATCCACGAACCACTAAGGACACAATCAAAAACAATTTCAAAAAAACCATCACTGATGACATTCTATCAAAAACAGAGCCATGAGAAATCAAACTAGACCAAACTAAATTCTTGCAGTCATCAACAAATGTCAAAATTCAAGGAAGGTGATAAAACTTCAAATGAAATAACTACGCTCACATAAGCTGAAGAATAAAGAAATCAACACCAAACCATGGATTCAGCAAACACCATCGCACATATTGAACCAACACATCCAAACCCATAAATATACCCAAATCTTAAATAGGAGAATCATAGAAGAAATCATTTGAAACCAAACGAAAAATCAAAGATATAAGAAACATCACCCCAAGATCAGCCTCCTGAACACCGGCCAATAGAAGGAGATTACTCCACAAATCAAATTGATCCATCATTAGATCTCTTCTCCACCATTAATCCCACCAGAGAAGACCACATCAAACTCTCAAAGAACTCAAGCCCCCAAAGAGCATAGAGACAACCCTCAAACGCCAAAAAACATGACCACATGACGATATCCCACTGACAAAACCTGATCGAACCCATGAACGCTTCGATAGAGTAAGTCGGTGAACAAAGCGACCTTCGTTGCAAACTAGTCTTATACTCGTCGATGATGGGCCGACAGCACTGTAGAAGCCTATATCATGAAATTAACGACGTCACAAAAAGAGGTTTGATCCATTAACTTGTCGCGGAGAGCGCTAGAAGTTCTATAGTAACTCCACTGTGGGGGAGATGAGGTGACGATGGGGTAAAACCTAGCGCCATAATCCCTTTATGGGATCATCCCCTAATGATATAGAATAAAATTACATTTATTGAGTTTCTATATTTGTTCTTTGCCTCTGCATTTTATGCGGTATTTTCTTCATATATATAACAAACCTGATCATTATTTCATGGTCAAACATGAATTATTACATAAAATTTTTCTTAATACAACTCAGAAGATTAAGAGTTCTAGTGACATTGTGTCTTAGGAACATTACATGACAACTTAAAACATGAAATAAACAACTTTATTGGAAACTTCTTTTACAAGTACATAATAATTTTGTGTACTCATAATTTCATGGGATAACCTTAGGACATACATAAGAAAGGGGGGAGCTATAAAGACCAGTAAGGGAGTAAAAAGGCATAACATGAAGAATATAATACATGTTATGCAATAGTAATATCAATGGATCATAAGAGAAACTTGAACATAAAATCATGATATATCATGATTATCATAACATGAAAATGTGGAAACAACTTAAAACACTACATCATTAACATAAAAGAATAAGGTAAATCCCTATCCCAAAAGGGTGTAAAATATTCCTATAAAGGAATCAGGAAAACCCATGTACCAATATGAAGTATCATGATACTAAACATTATCCAATGCATTGTTGTTCTATCAATGCGCACCCTTCATAATCATTTCAATCTCATGCTTAAGTGTTCCATGTAGATCATATAACATGGATTCATTCAACATAATCATTAATTACGCAATCAAGGAATGTGGAATAAATACTTTTAAGTCCCAAATCAACATGTATATGTGTATAAATGTGAATACCCTTGATATAGGAATCAGTATGGTATTCACTACACGATGATTTTGGCACGGAGAATCGTAGTGTAATTTTGAAAACATAATGAAATCATATAGAAATTCATAAAATGGGTTAATGAGAGAGAAATGGGTCTCTCATAATTTACAGATGAAATGGAAAGTATGGGATCAGGGAACATAATATCTCAACATGTGAAATGGAATTTATTATGCATAATATAAAATAAATTCTTGAATGGAAATGACAAGAGAAAAATATGGTACGGAATTTCAGTATAGTAATGGGTGGGATTAAAGATCATAGGGGGGGGTTAAAGGGAGTGAGAGGAAGATAGAATCATGTATACATAAAATAGAAAGTAAGGAGGAATGTAAGAAAATATTACAAATCAAGAAAATGGAAATTTAATGGCATAACATAAAATAGGTGCTTGAACAATAAGGAAAGAGGGAGATCCCTTACATGGATGTGTGATCCCAAAGGCTTGGGGGAGGATTTTTGGGATCTTAGGGGAACCTTGGGAGGACTATTGGGATTAAGGGTAGTAGAGGGTGGTTGATATTCAAAGATATTAATTGAAGAAGAATGGGTGCTTGGGTGGGTATATATAGGAAAGGTGGGGAATTCTTTATTATTTTGGTTTTTGACACTACACACTAAAATATTCAAAACTATGAACCATCCCATGGTTTTTTCCCATGGTTTATAAAAAATGAGAGTGGTATAGATTATTTAATAAGTCTAATATTCAATGATATTAAAATATTTCCCTTTCTTATGTGGAGGTGAGTCACACTTTCAAGTAAATGATTTTAAAATAATAAAATATTTTACATGAATTTGAGGATTCTGTAAGGCTTTATAAAATAAATAAAATAAACCTAAAATTACATTATTTTAAAGTATAAACATATATTTGGATTATTATAACTTTTATAGTATTTTATAAACATCACTATTGGGTGATTATGATGTCATAAAACACATTATATATTTATACGGTATTTAATTTTTACCCAAAAATTCGATTGTCTCAGAAAATTATGAAAAATTAATCATTGAATAATTTTGATATACTGGTTCCAAAAAAAATATTAATTTTATCTAAATAATTTTCTAAATATTATAATTTTCATTTTTAAAATAAAAACCTACATTTATTGAAAATTGACGGGCTTTGAAAAAAACAGTTTTCAACCATAATAAAATTTACATTTGAATTCATAAAAATTATATGATAATTTATATTTAATAAATTTAATTTAATAATAAAATTTTATTAAAAAATTATTTAATTAAAAAATCCATTAATTCATCAAAATATTTTTCTTAATTGAATTTTAATATTAACCAAAAATACTATTTTTTATTTAAAAATAATTTACCAAGTAACAATAATAGAATGAAAGTATATTAATTATTCTATACAAAAATAATGCAAAATATCATAATGAAAGTGTCTTGTTACATATCCCTTTATTACACTAGCATACACCCTAAGAGTAAGGTGTGTAATGGTGGGTCTTTCATGGGGTTGTTTGGTGAATATGGTTTGTTTCGCGATCTAGATGAGCTTGAAATTCTCATGTAAATGATTTCTCTCATGTTTATGTTGTTATATATCAGCTTGGGCTTGGTCTAGGTAAAAGCCCAAAAAATCTATCTCCCCCATAATCTCTGATAAATGGGCTTCATGGGGTACAATCCTACTATTTGAGGTCATCACTTCCTTTATCTTCTTCAAAAGGATTTTTTAAAACCCTATATTTATACTAGTCATGTGATCAATGTTCAATGCCTATATTATAAATGGTAAGGATACATAAAGATCATTTAAATAAAATTGGATATAATAAAACAAAAGGAGTGCATGTATTTTTAATATCTATAAGACATTTAATTAAAAGAAAGGTAATTCTATTCATAAATGTTCGGGTCATTACAATATCTGCCTATGAATTGTACATGTTTGGTACAAACCTATAATCATTATAACTATGACCACTTATGTTTTAATAATCAAAAAAGTCTTCAATACAATAAACTATATTCTTGAAATATGGATTCTTTTTCATGTGTGAATTATGATTCAATTTTTAGGATTTCTCTTCAAATCAGATCTACTCCCTCTTAATGTATGCCCTCTATAATTATCATGAATATATATATGATGACAACAGCCAATAGCATGATGCCCAAATTTCTAATAACACAACCAATATCATATAAATCTTGATTTCTTATTCTTTGATACCACTTGTCTAAATTTTATATCTTATTGTTTTTTGATAGTATTATTCATCATGTGAGATTTTTGTAGGGAACAATAATTTACACATTTCATCATATCCACCTTTGATGATATAGCATATTTATTATCAATAATCTTCACCCGTGTTTAAACAGAACCCTTTTTGGAACCTATAATTATATATGAAACAATATTAGTACAAATAGAATCTTCTGGATCAAGGGTTACTTGATTCAATAAGTTTTTATAATTTGTTTCTTTAGATATTCTCAAACTCTTTTTACCGCTTGAATCATTCCTATCATAGGTAGGAATCTATTCATAATTTCTCTTGGTATCATTTATATACTCAGAAATTTATGGATATTTGTATTAAATGTATTCATGTTTTTTGAACATAACCTCTAACTCAAGATTTTTCAAATTTAGAGAGTTCTTATGGTCTTCAAATAATTTAAAAATATCTTTAAATCCTTTCTGGGAAGTCTTTAATTTTGTTTCATTCATATTATTCAAATTGAATTCAATTTCTTGACACTTCATGTTGAGGAAATCTTTATCATACTCAAAAATTTTCAACATGTCTTCCCATTGACTCTTAATTATATAAACTTGATCATTATTAATTTTTTTGACTCCAATAGATAATTATACAACTCTTTAATTCTATTTGTCTTAACCTCTAGTTGGGATTCTTTAACATTCTCAGTTACTTCTTTCTAACATAGACTTATTTTCAATTATTATTCAATAAAGGAGAATTGTTCACTAAAAAGTGATATAGTTTATTATTTGGAATCAATAATTTGTGAGATAAGTTCATATCATTGAATCTTATTTTCCAAGGATTTCTCTACATCCAGATCTTCCTTTTCAAGTTGTGACTTTTTATCATAGATACCCTTGGTAAATGAAAATATGTAAGTGAAAATTTCAGTATGAATTTTCTTTAGATAATCTTTGACTTTTGAATAAAAATAACCGATAGATTCAATAAATTATTCTTCATCACCAATTGAACCAGATTCATCAAAAGGATATTTATAAACCGATTTAAGAGATACTACTGATAGAATAAAACTCTGGCAATATTCATATTGTGATTAGCCCTCCTTCTTTTTCAAATTCTTTCTCATCTTTCTTTCCTCTTTATTATATATATTCTTCATTAATTTTTTAGAAATATTATTTTTGGAAATGATGGAGATTGGATCTGAATTATTCTTCTAAGATAACTCTTTTACTTCTTTAAATTCAAATATGTACTTTATATATGTATGGTACAAACAACTGGGACAATAAGATAGATCTAATAATAGGTATGACATGAAATCTAATACCAAATGAATAACCCAGTGGATCATGCAGGTACATTTAGAGGAGGTGAATCAGTTTACAAAAGTTCCTGCCAATTTTCTTTTCTCTTATATTTCCCCTTTTTAATTTTAACACCTTCACTTGTTAGAGTGAAGGAATATTCCCTATTGAAAAACACAATTATAACATATAAAAGATAAAAAGAAAATGAATCCCAACACATAATATTTTTACAAGGTTCACCCTTGATGTGGGTGATTACTTACTTACTGTGTTGGAGATTATATGAGACACAGATTCACCACTTATAAATCAATCAACAATTACAAGTGGATTTGTTAGGTATCACAATGAAACCATGGTGGGTAGGTATGAAACTTTTCCCAAATTATACTATCATCCCAACAATTTTATTTGTATTGGAAACCCACCAATGTTTACAGACATAACACTAACATAATGAGAAATATCATAACAACTTCAATATGCCACTACAATACAGTACTGGGATTTCTTTTTGAGCCCTAGAAATAAACTGAATCAACACTTTATCACTTAAATTTAAACTATTCAGCTTACATTTAATATAATAAACTACACTACATACAGGTTGGTTCTGTATACTCTCCTAAATTGTATAATATAACACTTCCAGTTCAACTCACTATGGAAATATAATGAACAACTAAAGATATATCAATAAAATTCAAGTTATCTTCTAATACAGTGCTTCAGCTTTGATCTCCAGAATATAGTACTCCATTATCATGAAATATATAATTTAGGTTCTTTGTGTATATGAAATTAAATGCATTGTCCAATTTATTTTTTACATCCATTATTTTATGTGCATGTATGAATTGAATAATGTAATCAAATTTCACAAACTCATTTACTTCTTCAGAGCCTAAATGATTTGTATACAACCTTTTCATATATAAATTTCACTATCTTCAGGCATGCATATCACATGTTTTCTCTTCACTGTAACATAGTATAGCTAATCACTATTATAAATTATTAATATTGTATATGCTGAACTGAATGAAAGTACATTTTCATGCTCCAATTTCTTAAATGCGTGAATATCCACATATGGATCAAACCATTCATGCACTTCTCATTTCCCTCATGCCTACAAACCATAATATCGGAAAGTTAAAACTTATATCTTTTCATGATATTATTTCAATTACAATAGTGGACCACCCCTTCACAAGAACTATGGAACATATACCATTTCACTCACATTAAGTCATTTATGCAGATATCACTCATCTTCATGGATGCATACTCTATTTATTGAATAATTAATATATATTAAGTTACTATCAAATTATTGACATGAATATACACATAATATCTACTTAACCCATGCACGACACACTATATCAAAGGTAATTACATGGTCCTATCAAACAAGTCATGAAAACCCAGTATACTTTTAATAATCTTCACATAAAACTATGATACATTGTCTTGGAGTTCTTACAGTTCTACACAAAAGCCAAAGGAGACATATAGCACTATCCAATTGCTTTGTAGAAACTAGTTTCATCACAAAGAGACTTCAAGAGTATCAAATACTTATCGAAGGCCTATGGGAACCTCTTCTTTTTCACAAAACATGTTCATAAGTTCAACTTTCATATGAACCAAAATACAGGTAGACTCTACTTCATGTAAAAATTTTACATAGATCGTATAACTTCATAAGATTCAATAAAAATCATGTAATACATCATGAAAATGAAAATTTATATGATTGGCATGAATTCATGGAACTTCCTCCTTCAAAAATTCAGATAGGTTCTCTATTTCTCTCTTAAACTCTCTCAAATTATCTTAGAAGAGAGGTTAGCACACACATTAAAATGATCATGTGTGAGGTGTTTATAAAAAACCTTCACTGACTTATTACATCTAAAAATAACATAGATCCATCCATTTCATCGTTGTTCTAAACACTTCATAATCCTAGGTTCGGTTTATGTGATATCACTGTCTTAGGAAAACTGAATTTTCTTCTCACTGTATATTATTTGTTTGATCTATATTAAATCATGAAAACTATGTTGCATGATATTTTTATCATACTCAAATCAACAATACAAATAAATGGAGTTCTAATGTATTGATTTGATCTTTGGGTGACGTAGAAATAGAGCTTCACCGATACATTGATGTTCTCGGATGGCTTGCTGGAGAAGACGACATATAGCGCTGAGGAAAATAGATTGCATGGATCATTAGATCAGCATATCGCATGTTTTCAATTCATTATTATCTAAAATACACAATCCTACATCAAAATAAATTTTTTATGCACTTATTTAAAAATCAAATTGTATCTTAGACCCGACTGATTTTTTATAACTCTTCTCCCATTAAACATTGGCATCACCATATGTTGATGCCTATCTCCTTCGTCGTATCACTCTTCATGGTGGATTCTCCGCCATGTGTTTTTTCTTGTGGGTGCATACCTTCACCCACCATGTCACATACTTTCTTGTTCTGGTCAGGCTCCCTCAACCACTATTGACCCTCCAGGTCCCACAATAGGCTAGGGTCGAGAAATCTAATCCTTGTTTGTGGTTTGGCTATTTTTTATTGGGACCCAATTTATATACTTGGAAAAAAATTATAATTAATGTCATGAAATATAAAGTCCTTTGAATTTAATTCCAAGCCAAATCCATCAATAAATATTCTTCCAAACACCATGAATATACATCTATATTTCAAAGGAGAAATCAAACATTTTATTTCATCATGCAATATGAAATTCATATTTCCTAGCATCATTCAATCTTCCAAGAAATTTTGTAAACAATGTGTCCTCTTTTGGAACATGTCATTAAAACTTATCAAATATTTCTACAATCGTCTCATTTGATATTGCCTCATCTGAAACAACTCCTACAATCAAAAAATATTTACCAACTTGTAAATAATTCTCAAGAAAAAATCAATGGAAGAACATGAGAACACCAACCTTGAATTACTGTCACATTGACTTTTTATCAAACAAGTTTATTGAAAACAATTACAACACAAATAATACATTAATTGATTTGGATTTTTCAATTTCCATTGTGTGTAATTAATGCCTTTTTTACATAAATGATTGATAATAAATAGGTTTTTCATATTATGTTTCTCATGGTTATGAAGTACATTGTTTTATTAGATTTTATTATTTATAAAGTATTTAAATCTATTTTATATAGTTTATTTAGTTATGTCTAATTTGTTAAAAGGGATGATATGCTACCAATTTGTTTTTAGAATAATTAATGAATTTTGTTTTGAAATTAATGGTTTAGAGATATTATTGAGGTTTATCATTTTTTTAATGATATCATAATTATTTTTATACAAATTTCTTGTAAATATGAAACAAATATTGTTTTTTAGTTCATGTTTCATAAGAATGGTTTGTGAAAGATAAAATTGAAATCTATTTATTATAATCTATTAGGTTTATGTAGAGAGTAAATGGTATTTTAGTTCCAAATATTATCTTTTCATTATTAAATATCTTAATAGAATTCAATCATTTGAGTATATATATAGGTCTATCAAGAGCTCTCATTTTTCTAGTGATATAATTGGTGGACAAATTTTTCAGTAATGCCAATCAAATCCTAGGATTCTCACTATTTATGTTATCAAGGATACTAAATAAAAGTATGATAATGACATATCATTTACTATTGAATGAATGATTTAAAAAATAAAAATAAATGGTAATGAATCTACTTTATTTTATGATTTGATATGATATACTGAAAGTTCTATTAAGTTAAATTGAGAATTTATCTTTTTGTTATTTGAGAAATAAAATTTATATTCATTATCATTATATATTTTAATGGTTATTTTGGTTTTTTATATTTTAAAGTGTGAAATAATTAGTTAGATGGCCTCAAAAGTGAATTTGGAGAGCATTTTGGGCCTAGAATGGGGGTGTTAACCTTGTATTTATTAATAGAGATAAAGTTTGCAGGAAGTGGGTTCTATGGGTACTTATGATATATTATTTTTATGATAGCATGATTTTGAATTATATATATATATATACATATATACTATTTTAATGGAGTTTTATTATGATGATACATGGATATATGTGGAGGCACCTCTAAGATAGACTAGATTATCTTGTTTTTTCTATTGCACTCATAAATACATTAGTGTATTTCATCCAAATTGATATGTGAGAGTTTTTGAGGAAGGATTTATTGAGTATAATGTATATTCATTACTACTTTTATTTATCATTCCCATATTTTTAGGACTATATTGGTGGATATTTTGGGCCTTACTAGTTCAATGAAAGTGATATTTAGATGGGGTTAGAGGATTCTTCACTCTATTTACTTTTATATTGATAATATTTTTAATTATTGACATGGATTTATTTTTATACTTGAGGGTAGTTTTATTTTTCCTTTTTTTTGTTCCATATCATGCATGCATTTAGATTATTAAAATTTTCATATAGTTATGTTTTAGTGTTGTGCTCTATTATTTTATGTTGGTGTGTGGGTTTTATTTTCAAAAGGGAAATTCAACCTATATATTGATTTATTATACCTACAATTATAGTCTCCACCCCATATCCTAGTATATGTTGGATTTAAGGGTCACTCTCTATATTTCCTTTCACTTCAGGAGGAGCTTTGGTGGGGTCAGATCATGAAAGGAAGGTATTAGATAAATATTCCGGATTAAGTTTTGAGTAATGATCAATGAGGATTTCATTGGGTTTGTATAAAAAAATATTGCTTGAACTCAATGAATTTTGTAGTCCATGAAACATATCATATACCCATAGGTCCCCAATAATTTTATGTTGTGAATCTTATCATATATAGACCTTTAATCGGGTAAAGTGTATTGAATGTAAGGTAGATTATAGACATGGGTTTCATGCATCATGTAGTATTAGTGCATGATGATTATGTGTGATAAATTTATTTTTTATTTCATTAAAAGGTATATTTATTAGTAATGATAATTTTTTTCTATATTAAATAGCTTAGGGTTTCATATTTATGATTTCATGTATGTCATTTTCTTAGCATCCTCATGTTGTTATATTTTATGGAGTACTACAAGAGCTTATGTTATATCATCAAAGGATAGTGTCATCAGTTGGTCAGATTTTTAGAATTATGTTATGGGAGTTCCAATGATAGTATATGTAAAATTCTGAGTGAAATATTTCTAATTAGAGAATAGAGTGTTGGTTATAGGAGGTAGGTATTTCTATCTAGTTGATTCAGGTAGAGTATGTGAATACCATACCATTGGAAATTAGTTTATTATGTGTAGGATCTTATAAGTGTTGAATTATTTACCTTGGTGATTGATATATGTATAATTTATTATGGAATCAATTTTAAGGACATATTATGAAGTAATTTCCATCATTAACTCTCAAGGTAGTGAAATAAAGGGCTTTATTGACTATCAGTAACATAATTATAGATTGAAAGAGTCTGAGGTCAATTCGGATTTCGAATTAAATAAAGATATTATTCTATATTATTTTTTGTGATCTTTTCATATTGAAATATATTTCATGTCTAGTACCTTTATGATCAAGACCTATTTTGAGGATATGAAGATGTTTGAAGTGATTAAAAAACCTAGAATAGAAAAATATATATTAGGGTTGTCATAAAAGTTTTACTCTATGTGGTAATATGGAGAATATATCTCACCTTTTAACGTAGTCAATTTTACAATTTGTATATAGTCAACAACAACAACCCTTTCTTTTTCTATAGAGATGAGATTCCCCATACCACTATTGGAAATTCTTATGTCATATGATATCATTATAGTGGCTATAAAAATTGATAATTTTTATTCCCCTCCTCTAAAGGTAGCTAGAATAGACCAAATAGTGTGAGATTAGATGGACTCAGTCAGTTTGAAACTACCACCATGATGACAGTTACCTACTCAACCAAACCCACATTAAGAGGACCAATGATCGTTATGACATATAGTATAGGATAGTGTGGAAGGTGTTAAACAAGGGGGTATTTCATTCCCTTAGGGACCTTAATTTAAGTAGAGAAAGGTTTTGGTAGGATTCAAGAGGGATGTGGAAAAGGACCTATATATGTGAATCATCACGCAATGGAGTTACTTCCCCTAAAGGGACCAAAGGTCATCCAAGGTATTGTTTTCCTTTTTCCTAATTTATCATCCATATGAATAGATAGAAATTATTCTTGTTCATTTATTAATCATTTATTTTTTGAATTATGACTTAAAGTAGATAGTGTTAATAGACTATTATCTCTTTTCTAATCCCAGTGGAGGTTTGACACAACCTAAAGGTTGTCACTAGTTCTAAAAATGAATCAAATTTAGAAATTTATAAAATAATCAAAATAACTACTACTAACTAAATGGACATGGTATTTTCAAAGTTTGAGGTCAAACCCATTACATTTTTTTAGTAAAATTATATAATTAGATTATGATTAAATGATAATGAAAGAGTAGAGGAGTGAAAAAACAAATTAAGAATATGTTACAAGCTTTGTGATTCCAGATTCATGTGTTAGTGGAGTGAAGTGATAATTTTATTATCCATGTTGTCAATGAAGTAGAATCTAGTAAATACCTTTTTCTTGGTGTTATCCTTCTAACTCAAGGATTTTTTTATAGGGTCAATTACTTTAATTTCTTATTAGGTTAAGGGATTAAATACCATGCTTAAGTATAGTCATTGGTATCCATACAATGTTCATGTGTGGATTATAGAAACTAGGTTTCCATTAAAATAACACTTCCCAATTCAAATATCAATGATAATGACATAAGATAAGTAAATGGATAAAATTAAAATATTAATACATGACATAAGAATGGAAAAAATTGAAATAAACTACACTAACGCAATCCCTCATCCTTACATTACTTAACTCAAGAGTATCACACCATAATCCAATTCATGATAAGGTCTAAAAAAACCTATAATAACAATAAAACAATAGTAGTACATGAATATTAGAAGACTTACTCTCTAATGTAGTCTCTATATTTTATCCTAGATCCCATTCATAATTGAATAAAACCCTTTATTTGTAGATAGAGATACACCAAATTGTTTGCCCACTTATTCAAAAAATATCCCTTCATATTCTCTTAATTAACCACAACCAACATGCATAAAGTTTCTCTTGAAATATATCAATATCATATTTTTATGTCTCTAATAACTATACCATTAAATGAAGGAACTTGGTTTGTAGAATGAATAAAAATATTCAACCTCACTAGTCTACATTGACATTCATGTTCATGACATGAGATCTTCAACTCACAACATGAACATTCACTTTTATAATCAAACCTTTTGTATCTTCTAATATTCACTATGAATCAAAATATTCAAGGAATGAAAAAACTTTATATCTTTTCATTGTTTTTTATTAAATTTTTATGGAATAAATGATATCTTTTGTGAAGAAAAAAAAGAACCATGAATATCTAAATTTTCATAAAATGAACTTCATGATATGAAAGAGTTAATTATAAAAAAACAGCATTTCTAAGTTTCATAAAATTAATTAAACATACACAGCCTTCCATTGACAATTACATACCCACTGTTTCAACCTTGAACATTGAAAATTACATAGATTTTATTCACGATGCAGACCAGTGAACATGGTGAAAAAAATTCTTTATTAATACTTAACAATCACCATCACTGGTATTTTGGATTTGAAATTCGGATTAATGGGATTTTTAGCATTTTAACAGATTTATCCAATGATTTTAATTAAAATTCATGAAGAATTGTGTGATATTTTGGGGTGTGAACACTAATACATGACATGAGTAGTGTCCAAGGCTTATGTTTGGCGGAGACGACACACACGTGTATAAAAATGGTGGTTTTTTATTAATTAGGAGCATTCCTTATATATTTTTACCCCATATAGATATTTTCCATGGGAGTTTTCTTCTTTATAACTCGAGATGAGGAATCCTTACCTCATATTAGAAACACTCGAGCCGAATTTCCCAATCTTCCTTCTATAACCAATTGAACCATTCTTATCACCGACTCGCACCTGATTAAATATACACAAGAAACCCAATTATCACCATTGGGCCTGGTGATGATTGGATTCCATTATCTAGCCTAATCTTTGGGGATTAAATGGTTGGCCTATTTTTTATACCTCCCTCATAGATTCCATTTGTTAAAAATCCAATACTTATATACATATATATATATATATATATATATATTCTCCAAATATAATTTAAATTTATTATAAAAAAATAATATAAATAAAACAATTAGTATGTGAGAAACAAATATCTATTAAATTACAAAATAAATGGACTTTATATTCATAAATATATGCATGAAATTAATACATAAAATCCCCCCACACATAGACTATGAATTTCTTCAAGGATTAAATCTCAATATTTATTACAATTGAATCTTACCCCCACCTGATTTAAATATAAATATAAAAAATAAACAATTATTAATGGGGAATTAATTTAAATTCATTACATATAAAAACATGTTTAACTCAAAACTTTTTAAAGAAACAATGTTAATCATGCATTTTACTCTTCCTCTTTTGAAGTGAAAATTCTCCTCCAAACTTCCACTCATATTTTTTAATTCATCATTAATGTGTAATCCAATTTTAATTTAACTTACTTTAATTTATTTTACTTATAAATTACAGTAATAAATGGATTTACACTCATAATTCAAGTATATTTCCATTTATATAGGTTTTCAATGTATCTGAAATATACACTCCATCAATACCAATATTAAAAATAATTATAAGGTATTTGAATTAATATTCAAATGGCTAAAATCCTTTAGGTGGTTAAGAATTATTTTGAAGAAAATATAAGGCTCAAAAAGGAGGTTTAAGCTCTAATAAAATTCTATGAAAAAGAAAATTAGCTCAATAAATATGATACCTATAAATGTCATCACCACCACATCCCACAAACAATAATTAAATTTTATGAATAAATTAATACAATCAATTATGTATCCACTTGTTTTTTTATCTTTCAATTTTTTCATTTTTTTGAAGGTTTTTCTTGAGAAAAATTTCACATCCATCACCCAACCCCACAATTTTTATCATGACACTAATTAAAATATTTATAATAATATAATTGGTTAAGAAAAGGTTATTTTTTACTCTTCTAAGTCCCAACCAATTTTTTCCTATATTTTTCATAAAAAGGAATTTTCTTTTATCATTTTTTATTTTTTTCAAGAGGGTGAGAAATGGAATACAATTAAATAATAATCATGAACCATATAATACCCATGAAACACCACTCACATATTTCTATCAATTAATTTAGTTCTTTTTTAGTACATACAACCTCTCCCCTACAGTTATTCAATTGAATATCCTAAAAATATCCCATGATTAAGGGTATGATGAAAAATATTTTATTGTAATGTGCCTCTTCCCTAAAAAGTTCATTCATGATTTATATGGGATTAAAGAATAATCCATGTTAAATATAGGTCTTAGTGATAAGGTAATTTCAATAAAAATACCTCAAATATTTTAAAATGTTTTTATACTTCCATAGCCTTTACAAGAAGAAATGAAAGATCTAGAATGAAATCATGTCCCAAGTTTCTCTCAATAAATACAAATATAAATAATAAAAAACATTTTAGAATATTATCAATAATGGGAACATGTTATTTGTGAAATCATTCATGGTATAAAAATTAATAAAAACAAATCAACAAAAAATTCAAAATTTAAAGCATATCAAATATAAGAAGGGTTTCATTTATATAAATCAATTAATTACCATAAATCATTATTCATTAAATACATTCCATTACTTTATCTCTACTAATTTATTCCACATCTTAATCATCTAATTTAATTGAAAATGATATATAAAAATTTAAATGATAGTTATCCTAAGTAATTTTTTTTTCACGGATCGAAAATTAATAGAAATCAAAATGTGGCATGTACTTTTAGTTTAAAAAACAAAAAAAAATATTTTTCAGAAAAATCATTGGGAGTACAAAAAATTAAAAAATTAAAAAATACTACCCTCCCATAAATCTCTTCTCTATATTCATATCCTTGTTCATTTTTTCTTATGGTCCTAAAAAATAAAAATAATCAAATGAATGTGTATTCCCATATACAATTAAACTCATAAATCAAATGGGAAGTGACACTAAAAAAACTAGAAAATTATTTATAATTAATATTAAAAAACTCAGGTTTCCACCCATAATCACTTTTGATATGGTCATTTAGATCCAACATACCACTTTCTTTGCTCATGTCAATAAAATTCAAATTTGGGTTTTCTCTACATAGGTGTTCCCTTTTCCTTTTTTATAAATTAGCTTCACTCTCTTGATGGGTAGATAATTTTCCATTTCTATCAGTTCAATCCACAAATACTTAGTCAACCTTGAAAAACCAATGGTTAAATCATAAATGATATCATCCTTATATCCCTCTTTAAACATTTTTAATATAGTATTCCTTATGTTATCTTAAATTATATTAAGTATTACTCTCTTATTTTTATCATAGTTTTCAAAAAAATACCTTTTGTAAAACAAATATATCTTCTTTTTCTTTATGGATTGAAACATACACAACATCCAACTTTACATCCTCTTCCAAATCATCTTATTTTACATCATAATTTTCCATATCCAAGTGTATGTTGAAACTGAGTTTCTCACCAACAACTCTCAATCACAACTCACCATTTTGGATATTAATTAAGTCTCCCCTAGATTCCAAGAATAGTATCCATAGGATCAATGGGGTTGTATCTTCATCCATATCCAGCGCTATAAAATTCACCAGTAAGATGAAGATGTCAAATTTTACCAAGATGTATTCAATTAGTAATTGAGTGAACATAACTATTTAATCCACTAGTTGGATATCATATCTCATGGTATTCATGTCTTCTAATACTAGTATCTTGAATGTTTTGTATGAATAATTTTTATAATTTCACTTAAATAAAACAAACACTTCTGAAATTCATTATATCAATATTAATTGGAATTGTAAATATACCTAGGTCTTGTTTTTTTATTGATAATTACCTTAATACCACATAAGAACACTCCCTTGTGAGTGAGATGGTCCTAATTTCCTCAATCTTCCTTTTATTTAACTTAATTTATTTTATGAACTTTTTACGTGTTGGGATGTTTTTTTATATCTACAAAATTGATGTTAATATAGTGTTTCTTAAATTGTAAAAGAAACCTACGTTTTTCTACATCAATTTTCCCTTTCATTAACCTTTTTTGAAATAGAAATAAGGGATTTTATATTGGTGGGGGATATTCACATTCTTTTTCTTCATATATATCTTCCATATTATTAATTTCATACATTTCCTTTTCTTTTTCTATTTATATAGGTTGTGGTATTTTACTTGAATCAAGGCTATACTCAATTATTTTTCATCTTCTTGGGGTTTTTTTTTTTAATTATCCTCATCGTACAACCTCTATATCACATAGGAACATAGCTTTATAACTTTATTTGAGTTTATATTTTATCTACCCAACTTGCAATTCTAAATTTCTCAAGGAAAGATTTTTATCTATTGAGTCTTATTTTATCTCTTGGATAGAATTATGTGTAATGTTCATGAATATTAAAGAAGTATCATATTATATACTAATATATATTTGAAAAGAGGGACCTTATGGTACTTGATATCATCGTTCCCTTTACTTGAATCCTTGAACTTGTTTTGGTTGTGGCCCCCAACCCTAACATTGTTGGTTATGATTGTAATCATCATAGTTTACCTTCTCTATAAATGTACCCCATGGATGGTGTTGGGCCATATTGGTATCCATTTTCCTCACCATGTCTTCCATTGGAGTTAGAATCCATCCATTATTATCAACCATGTAAACTCCACTCCTTTCATTCTATTCATACTTCTATTAGATGTAGTTACTCACCATTTCATTCAGCTGACCAGAACACTCTTATGAAGACTTCATAATGATCGACCCACTAGCTGCAACATCAATAAGAGATAAATTTACCTGAGAAACCCCCTTGTAAAAATTTTTAATTAATAAACACATCTTAATTACATGATGTGTTTATTTTCTTATTAAGTCGTAAAAATTCAACCATGTATTTATAGATTTCTTTTTTGTCATATTTATTGAAGTTAAGTATGTCTATGTGAATATTAATTAATTTAGATAAAGGGAAGAAATAAGTTAATAATTTCCTTGTTAACACAATCCATGTGGTGATATAATGAGTTGTAAGAATTTTTATCCACTCTTTCGCTCTATATTTTATGGAAAAATGAATCAAATGTATTCTGACAGCAAAACTCAATACATTTTGAAAATGAAAAGTGTTATAGAGTTTGAGAAAACTTCCAAGATATTTGTTTGGGACCTCAAGTAGTATCCCAAAAAATTGAATCAAGTAGGAAATAATTTCTATGATGGATGAATTGATCTTTAAATGATCGGTTTCCACTAGTGTTACAAATATTATCAGTTTTAGCCCTATTTATGATGGTCTTACATAGTCCATAAGAGTCAGTAGCCTTGTATATATTTTTGGTACAACACTGGTACTCTTTTTTCTTATTGGTTTACACCATCCATGGTTTTTTTCTTAATTATCATAATTATTTCTAAATAAAGGTTGAAATCAATAATCTCTTTTCCTTTACCTCATGTAAGATTTTCATGCATCAAATATTAAACCTAAAAATCATATCATCGACACCCCTAGTATATTATAAAAAATAAAATAGTAAAAGGAAAATAAAACACCTAAAACTCTAAAGTCTACCGGTTAACCATCCTGATAATGATGCCAAAAATTTTACATTTCTCAAAGGTCGTCATTAGTTCTAATGTGGAATAAAATTTATAAATTTATAATAAAATCAAACTAACTACTAATAAATAAATGGAATTAGTATTTGGAAATTTTTAGTTTGAACCCATGTAATATGTTTAGTAAACTTATGGAATTAAATTTTGATTAAATTAGAATTAAATATTATAGTTAAGGAAACATCAATTAAGAATACGTGAAAAGATAATTAATTCTATATTTATGTTTTAGTGGAGTGAAGTGATAATTTTTTTCATCATGTTGTCACTAGAGTTGAATCAAGGAAATCCATTAGTCTTTGTTCTCAATTTCTAACTTAACAATACCCCTTTTATATGGTCAGTTTCTTTGGTTTATTATTAAGTTAGGTGATTAAATAATATGATAATACATAGTCATTCTGATCCATACAATAGTAATGAAAGAATTATAGAAACTAATTTTTCATTAAAATAACACTTCTGAATTCAAATATCAATAGTTATCTAATAATAGATGGAAGGAGGTTGAATTAAAATATGAATTCACAAACCAATATTAAACTAAAATATAATAAACCTCTACTAACACATTCTTCCATACTTAAATTTCTTAACGCAATAGAATTTACCCTTATTTTATTCACGAGGAGGTGTAAAGATAAAAAAAACATAGAACAACAACCCAAAAAAAGCAGGTCTAAATAAGTAGTATAATTCCACTCCAGTGAATCTTGTAAGATATATCCTAGATCCCCTATATGTCTAGAAAAAAACACATATTAATTTATATAGATACACCCAATTTTTTAACCTCTTATTCACAAAATATAAATTCATATTCACAAAAATAACTATGGTCAATACTCTTGAAGTTTCTCCCATAATATTTTAATATTATATTTTTTTTCTTTGTTGACCATATCATTTGAGGAATGAAGTATTACTGTGGCATAAAAAATAACCCTCACCTAAATTGTTTTTCATTTACATGTATATTCATGATGTGAGAGCTTTATATTGCAGTCTGAATTATTTTTATCTTTGAATTTCTTTGTTTTTTGTATCATCACACCACAAATCTGTATCTTCATATAGTGTAAGAACTTTCCAAATTTTTTGTTTTTTTGTTTAAATTTTTTTGGAATGAAAAATATATTTTGTGATAATAAAAAGATAAATTAATTTCGTTATTTTCCAATAATAACCATCATAGTATAAAAGTGGAAGTTACAACACAAATAGAATTTCTAATTTTTGATAGATTCATAGAACCTACATAGAGTTCCTATTAAAAATATATATTTACTATCTAATCCTCATTCTTTAACACTTATTTAGAATTTATTCACTATATGAACTAATGAACATGGCATAAACACCTCTTTATCAATAGTTTATCATCACCATCACCAGTCTTTGGGCTTTTATAGTGGCATGATCGAGATTCCTAATGGTGAAAAATCTAGATCCTAAGTTTAAAAGTGACATTCATGGTGGAATATGATATTATTTCACATTAAAAATTGATATATGTGTAAAGAGTAGTGTTTAGGGCCTCTGTGTGTAGGAGATGAAGTGAAAATGTTGAATAATAGTGGAATTTTTTTTAATGATGAATATTCCATGCATGTTTGCACCCAACATCTATATTTTCCATGATATTTCACTACTTCAAAACATGAGATGTTATATCCTTATCTGAAATTAGAATCATCTATTACAACCCACTCAGGCCTCCTCATGAAACCTACAACCCATTCTTATTATCTTCCCATGATTTTTGGACTATGTAAATGCACACCTACCACTAGCTTCAGTCTTGGTGATGATTGGTCAGATACGAGATAGACATATCTACTACGCTCAGCTGGTTAGAATATTTTTTTACACCTCACACACAATTTTCCTACTTAAAAAACCAATACTTATTTATATTCATTTATTTTATTTTAAAAAAATTCATTTTAAATTCTCATTACCCATAGAATAAATAAAATAATTAATATTTCATCAAAATTATCAATTAAATTAAAAAATTAATGAAATTTATATTAAAAAATATGTGCGTGAAATCAAGACATCATGATCAATCATGGTTGTAAGAAATATTTCGTTTGTATGAATTATTTATTGGAAAATATGGGTTAAATTAATATTTCAGCTTTCTAAAAATATAGCCATATAGTCACATTCATGGAATCAATTGGTTGTACTTTGTAAATTCTTGTATGGATTTTTAGTGACCTCAAGTTGTTATCAATAATATTTAAGGTGATCATTTGATTTTCCATGATAACTGGGATCAATGATTTTTGAAACCGGACACAACTTATAAGTCTGGTTTGATGTTATTTATAATAAATACTAGATTATAAGAGTTTATATGGGTTGTGGATAAAATTGTTAATGTTTTCTCAAATGAGTATAAACCCTTACCTCTTTTTCATGAGATTAAATAAGGTATAGAGAAATATTATGGAATTTATCCTATCTTCATGTCAACTAATTAGAAGATTCCTATAGATCTTTAGTTTTTGTGAGTTTAACTTTATGATTTTTGATAAAAATGTTTCATTTTGTCGTGTGTGACTCCATTGAAAGATGTGACACTATAAAGAGATTTTGTTTTATTTTACAAGAAGTTTTATGGAATCTTTAGGTTGTGTATTGATTATTAATGCTTGAACTAGGTGACAATAAAGAACTAGCATCTTTTTTGAATGATTAATGGATTATTTTATTAGTTTAATGAAGATAACTATTTTTCAAAGATATATTTGTGATTATAGGATCATGAAATAATAGTGAAGAGGGAGGATATTTTGTATATGGTGTTCTAATATCAATATTTTTTTTAAATTTATAGTTATTTACATTATAATTTCTCATATATCTGAAATATTTGTGGGATTAATTAATTGGTTATTTTATCCTTATCTCAAAAAAAGTGTCTATTTTTATCAATATTATCTTATTTTACTCAAATACATAATAAGAAAATTCATATAATTTAAGAATAGGTTTGGGACTTTTTTTTCAATATTAGTTATGCAATAATATACCAAAGTAAAAAAAATATGTGAGTGGTTTATTTTCTCAATAATTTTGACTCTTAATGAGGTATATCTATATATCCACTAAATATTTAGGTAACAGTTTCTTGGGGAGTACTTAGGAATGTTTTATATTTGTATAGTTTTATTGGTTTTACAAGTTACTATAAGTGGTTTGTGCTAGAATTTCCATTATTATAAATCCATTAACAAACCTAACTGGGTAATATCATTCTATATTCAAGAAAAAATTGTGTTCGACCAATTTTTAGTACCTAAAGGAAAATATAATTAGAATCTCTATTCTTCATTTTACTAAATAAGGATTTATGGTTGAGTATTATTATGATGATTCTAATTATGTCATGGGATTTGTGCAGATTTAAGAGAGGGAAAAAATATCTTATAGTTCAAAAAAAATTATAAAATCATGAATATAATTACATTATTCATTATATTAAGCCTATTTATGTAGTAATTCTTTGAATTTATAAAGACAATTCTTATTTTGATAACTTATTTTATTCTTTATAGATTATAAGAGTTTATACTATATATTCTTGTCTAGATATTTGAAACTATATTAGTATAGATATGTGGAATTACTTTATTATTTTGATTTTTAGATTACATATACTTCAAGAATTGGTAATTTTGTGGTTCAATAATTTATCATTAAGTCTTATAGTGATTTTACCAATGAATTACGTAACATATAAATTATGATTTAAACCTCATTGATTTTCATTTATACATGGATGAATTTTTTAGTCATGGTTTATTATATCAGATAAAAATTTATTATCTTTTGTTTCATCTAGTGGAAGAGATTCAACTAGGATACCCTAAAGTTGTGGTATGGAGAGATATATTATTCAATGAAGATACTCATGATGATTGATTAGGGTATTATGATCATCATTAAGACAAGCATATCATATAAATAATTAAAATATGGGGTGAGATATATATCTTCTAAAATATTGGTTCCTACATATTTTAATTAGGATTAAGTGCCTATATGATTAATAATATAATCTATAATACTCATATGTCTAAAAAACATCAATTGGGTGATCAATAAATTACCCTAATTAAAATATTTTATGTTTGTAAAATTATAAAAAAATTGTAGTAATTTCCACCGATAAATCACTAGGAATCTCTGGGAAGCTGGTGGAAGAAATATAAAAAATATAATACTCTATTTCTTATATCATGAACCCATTTTTACTTAATGGGTACCCATTGGAACACCTGGAGATAATCCTTGATCAATTTTTCCATCATCAAGAACCTAATGCTTTCAATTGGAAATTCAGTGGTCCTTTATCTCATGGATATATATATTAGCATTCAATCATGTTTATAATTACTCTATTAAACATAAAACATATATATCATCCAAATCATATATAAAATTATATAGTAACATCATTTAATATGATAAAATTATGATTATAATTGATTTTTGATGAGAAAACACATTTTATGTCCTTGGGTGGACAAAACATGTTAACTATACTTCCACTTCAACTTTTCACACCTATAAGTACTATAGAAATATTAGAATGGATCTCAAAAATTACTTAAATAATATCCACATGTAAAATTAATTATATCTCTAGTTATTATTTAATGAATATTTATGATGATATATTTATACATGGTTGATCATATGTTCTATCCTTAGATGGAAAAAATGTATTATATCATTTTTTCTTCTTGTGAACAACTTCAATGGCCAACAAGTATTTTCAAATGAGCTCTAATATTTATTATTCATAATTTAAATATTCATAAATTTATTTAAATATTTATAATAATCATTTTTACCAAAAATATAATATAAAACTCAATATAGTGTTTCAAATTACAAAAATCCATGTAGAAGGTAAAGTTATCCTCACTATGCTTAATACATTCCATAATTTACTCTCCATGTAAGAGACTCTTAACACCTTATCAAGGGATATAGTGTAAATGGTGAGAAAACTTCATCTCATGGTGTAAATTTTTAATTCACTAATTTAATGAATCATTGATATACACTCATGATCACTTCATATTGATTTAATGATAAAAGAAGAATCATTATCATGGAATCATATTTTTGTTTGAAATTTATGCTATCAAGATCATGGACTATTTTACTAAAATCATTTGAATGAATCCCTTTCTAAGGACATAGGTTTTATTTTAAACATGTAAAATTTTATTCGTAAATGATCTATTTAAAAGTTATTTGACCATATACAATATTTCAAGGCTAAGCTAAATTGCATAAACAGTGGATTCACATGAAAATTTTCTTATAACATTCTCTTAAAGAGTTTTGATCATGATATTATGGGTGTTTTTAGTATTTTTTATCATATGTTTAAAACATTATCCAATTAAAATATTAATATTTTATTTTTTGTAATACATCATGAAAATTCACACATTTGATACCAATTTCATTGTTTTAATGGATAAAATATGAAAAATTAATAGCATAAAATTATAACATTTTAAATAAAAAAATAAAAAGTTTTGAGCATTTTTTATTTATAAGTTAAAATAATAAAAATTAATATTGATTATTATAGAGTCCTACATAGAGATATGGATAAATAAAATAATAAATATCTACAATAAATAGTAAATAAAAACAAAAATATGATTTTTTTTAATGATGATTATCCTTATAGTCTAACTTTCTTGTATTTATACGCTCACAAAATTGTTTAAGAAAAATAAGAATTAAATAAATTTTCTTCAGATGGTTCAATATAGAACACCTTATAAAATTAGTTTTTGAGATTACCTATAACATAAAAAAATCATATAAAGCTCTTATTTGGATGTCACACACTGGGTATATAATAATTATAAAAGGGAAACAAGAAGATAAAAAACATATTCTAGAAGAAAAATAGTTATGGATATATTTCATTGAGTCTCATCACCCTCGATAGATGTAACTACCTTTTTCTATTTTATAATTTGTGTGGGAAAAACTAGTCAACACCTTTTTTTCTCATTTATTCTTCTTTCCTTGTTTATACTTCCTCCCCATAGATTTCGATATTATCCTGCTTATTCTCTCTTTACATCTTTCTAAATATAGATATCATATCTCTATAAATGATTAATTATTCTAGATAAAGAGATCCCTTGATTTACTTAAACTTAGTATCAAATGATGAAGTCTCGTGATCAACTCATTCATTATCTCGTTATGCCACATATAAAAATTACATAGATTCACAAGAAAATTCAAGTTACTCTAAAAATTAAATTTATTAGAATTTATTTTTAACATATAATGTCTTTTATAGTTTTAATAAATTCTGAATTAATAAAAGTTTTTAGTTCTTCTTAAAGAACTAATAAAAGATAATAAAAGTAATCATTTTAAAAAGTGGTAATGAAAGATAGTTTTCATAAGGTACAAAAAATTATTATTTATTAAAATTTTTATAATAAGTGATAATTAATGATTGTATTTATTAAAACTTATTTTAAAATAGTAAACATAAATAATATTTTATTAGTATTTATATAATATAGAGGATAACTTTTATATTTATCAAATTCACACATAAATAAATGATGAAGAAAATTTAATTAAAAATATTTTTCACAAAAAAGGTTCCCTAAAAATATATATATTAATAAAATAAAATGGAAATATTTTATAACCAAATATATCTTACAAAAAACTCAAAAATATAAAAAATAAATGAAATTTGTCCAAGATACCATTCATTATCGATCATAGGAATGTTGAAATGGTGAAAAAAATTTACTCATAGGTTAATGCAACAAACCTCTTCTAACACTGTATATAAAATCATTCAAAATCTCATTTAAAATATACTAATAAACCATTAATTTTCAATCCTTAGTGATTTAATAACACTATGTATTGATAATTCTCATATTCTAGATCATTCTCATTGTTTTCACATCCTCCTGGAATCCATCATTTGTGATGGTTTTCCTCTTCTCACTTTCAACAGGGAATTTTGATTCCCCTATAGTTTCTTAACCATAAAAATGTTACACACATTTAACATTTATTTAATGTATTTCAATGTAAAAATATATTTATAATATTTTTTTAAATAATCTACAAAAGTGAAAAGTTTAATGTCACCCACGTGAGAGTTCAAATTTTCCCTCAATTCATTAATATTATTCTTTTTCTCATCCAACCAATGTTCATACACCACATAAAATTCTAAATATCTCATGGATGAAAATATTCAAAAAATCATAAAAAAATAACCATAGAAAATTATTATTCATATATAATTACCATGTATCGATAAGATGAATGGTATCAGGTTGGGATACCATAACACCTCAAGTGCACCATCTAATTTCCAGAGACTAGTATAAATTCTAAATTTCAAATAATATATTAGTGGGAGTAAATTCCCTCCATCATATAGAAAGAAATATAAAATAAGTACAAGTTTAGAGTTTCATGATAAAATTTAGGTTTAGGTCACCATAAGTACACCACATCCTTAATAGAAGTAAGTTGAACAAAATAATTGATCATAATTCATGATATGTCTTGATCATATTAGGAATATATCACAAAGGATAAAAATTATCCCTACCATGCTCAGAACAAGTATAAAGTTAAAAAATCTAGTTACCTACACCAATTGTCAACCAAACATGTAATAATGAACCAAAATTAATGACCCAAGTATGAAAAATCACATATTAAATTTCATGGAAAAACCTCACACCATTAAACAAAATGAACTCTAAGATTATATTAAGAATCTATCTAGGTTCCATGGTTCCCAAATCGCTATGTACCATGATCAAGTTCCTTGAAATTACCTATGTTGTGTCAAAAAGAATATAAGAACATCTTTATAGGGGATCGTGCAATATCTTAGTAAGGTATACTTGGTAATATATCACTACCCACCCTTAATTACATATCATAGACTCATGTGTGTACAAAAATAGAATAAATACATGTGAATAATAAATAGTGCAAGTATCAACTTGATTAATAACATTTAAATTCATCAATTAAATATATAATAATTAAATCAGTATATCGGGTGGGTCTATACCAATCAAACATACTTCAAGATTAACGCAGATCTGAGACAAAACATAATTGGAGTCAAGGTGAAGCACTCACTAAATATGGGGGAGACATATTCATGTATAATAGAGTGAGGTCATCCATTCCAAAAATAACCTTCTAGGTAGGGGGTAGAGTTATAATAGAGTAAGGGTATTGTGAGATCATTATATTTCTTAATCCTATCTATAACAACTATGTGTTCAACAATCCTCAATGTTACAAGTTTTAAGACTCGTAGAAAATTTCAATTTTTAGCCTGATGAGGCGTTATTTAATGATTTTGGATTTGAATTTCAATTCATTCAATTTGATTCCCTTTTTCGACATGTTTTTGGTGTGGTTTAATTTTTTAAACAAGGTTATAGTTCTTGGGTATATTTTAGGATCTCCAACCATAACTTGGAGTTTTTGGAAGGGTTTGGTACCTAGTTCAAAGTTTTGTGTGCCCAGCTTAGTGTAATCCATGTTGATATATAAGGATAGAGGTGTCTTTAGTTTTTTTTCTAAGGAACATATCTCATCTGAACTATTTGATCTTTTTTATAGGAAAATAGGTAGACTGGTATTATCTTTAGACTTGGTTCAAAATTAAAAACAAACCACTAAAAATATTATAGATGATTTGTATTGGTGGTTTTACATGGTTTTCACATGGTCTGGAAAACCATGTAGCCAAACCATGTGAGTGGTTTTGTATTGAATAGTGTAGGGTCAATGGTTTGAAAAAAAATGTGTCTTTCATTGTTTCATAAAAATAGGTAAATGAACAAAATTCCCCCTTGGGATTATGTCACTTCTCCCTACCTATCATCCCCCTTATGTGCATGGTCCATCCAAATCTCCTTCTCTCTTTTCCTACTTCCCTTGAGATTTGGAGGTAATAATTGGTGAGTTATTTGGAATTTTGAGGTATTTTGCCTCCTATTATCTACCTCATCTTCATCCTATTTCCTTTTTTTGTCACCTCTTAGGTTTTCAGTTAGGATTTCACCATATAATTGTGTAATTGTTGAAGAATGAAGGGGATTTTTTGTATTGTGGTAATAAGATCTCTTGAGATGTTAAATTCATGTAGTTTCTTATCATTTCAGGAAAGGAATGATTCTTGGTGTATTTTCCTTTAATTTTCTATTAAATTGAATGGATTTTTTGTGTAATCAGGCATCGTATGTTAGGTATTTTCACTAATTGGGGCTAGGAGTGCATTGTAGGCCTCCTACGAGTGGTTGGTCTTAGTTCTAGAAAGTGGTTTCACCGCAATTATATTTTAGGAATTTATGACTATTTAATTAATTATAAGTAATTAATTATAAATTTTTATAATTAATTATTCCATTTATTTGGAATTAAGAAAGAGTTTGAGGAATTTTCAATGCTTAGAGTTCGACATAATGCTTGGCGATCACACTGTGAAGTAGGTTGGTTGTCATGTTTTGTGTTTCTTTTTTATTTTATAACTTTTAATTAATTATAAAATGTTTAGTGAGATATTGAGAGACCTTTGGGAAATATTTTTATTTTTATTAGAGAAGTGTGACCTTTGAATTCCTCCTATATGGATTTTTTCAAAAAAAACTCTATTATGTATTGTAATTCAAAGACATGTCTGGTGTTTTCTTTATTCATGAATTGAGATGAAAAGGGGGAAGAACTTGATTGTTCTTCTCACCATGTATTAGAATTAGACTGATGAGTGGAAAAATACTACTATTTTTAATATGGTATGAGGTGTTAATGACCTCATAGTAGTTAGAGTCCATTCATGAGAGGCTTCATTTTAGTGAAGGTTAGATGGGTGGTTCCCCTCAAGGATTTAGACAGAGAACCCTCAAGGTGAGTGTTGGGTGGTGATGCTCCCCCTTGAGGTTTTACATGAGAGATATCCTAAGGGAGATTTTTTTGAAAACCAGGTGAGGGTCATAGGTTTTTGGATGATCTGACATGGGTGATGTCAAAGGGTTTTATTGAGCTTCTTCAGATTATTTCCATATAGTGAGATCAAGTAGTGACATGGAATGGGAATGCCAAGGGTTTGGGATTGAGGTTTCTTAGAGTGGTTCTAGATCATTCAAAACAGTTCCTTATGGTTTTGAGCATGTGATTCTTTGAACCAAATTGTTTTAGTTTAGATATGTTAGATCCTTTAGGCTAGGTTGATGATGTGGTTCATAAATAATATGTTTTAATTGAGATGTGGTTTAATATGGGTTTTAGGGGCTTTCTAGGATGCATTTATAGGAGGGTTTTTTATCAGTGATCAGTCGGGTACCATTGATGGTTTCTTGAGGATAACCTATAATGATATTATCTTATTTGTGTTGGGTTTTGATTAATCGTTTTCATATGTTCCTACTCCGAGTATGGCCCGTGTTTTTATTAATTTGATCGATGGGAGCATAGGAGCCCCATGTTTTTGGTTGGCCCAATGAGGTTTTGGTACTTTCTCATTATTAGAGACTTCAGGTGTCCCCGTCTGACCTAGATATCCATGTTTTATCTCATTTTGTCTATTTTATAGTATATGGGTTCAAGGGTATGATTTTAAGGGTTTCCATGGCCTTGGTTAGGATTTTTTTAGACTTTTTATCATTTTGGTTATGAGAGGATACCCTTGGGAATTTTTTTGAATGGGAATTATCCTTGAGTTTTATTTAATAATCTCCTTTTGTGGTTGTTTCTATATGAGTATAGGAAGTTAATTTATTATCAAGAGGAGTGAATATCCCCTAGGCTAACATATTTTGTCTGTCTAGGGCTAGGACTCCATGGTCCCAGATGTTTTATAGATCTTGGTTCTAGGTTAATCCTTACCTAACTATATTTTATGGATATTTTTAGTTCTATATGAATATCATCTTCGAGATAGCTTCACATAGAGTTATTAGGGCTCGTTTATTTAGTTTGAAACATTTAATTTGAGTCCTAGAGCCTGGTAGAGATGCATGTTATTGAAGTGGATGCACAGGATGAGATCCTAGGATCAAAAATTCATGCCTTTTTCATTGATAGGCATCTCGAAGATCCTTTATAGATATAGAAAACATTCATGATGTTATGTGGTTGGGTTATCCATGTGATATTAGTATTCTAGTGGGGTCGTAGTAGGGGTAGATGTAAATCATTTTTCATATTAGATCCCAGTGTTCACTGTTTTATTTCTATTCGTCCCCATTCATTTTTTTTAAGTTTATTATTTATATTTTAGTTATCTTTATTTGATTTTGATGGTCATACCACATATTTTATACACTTGTTATGAAATTATATTATTAGTTCACCATTGTTTTTTTCTACTGAGATTTATTTATCACACCTAGTATGTGAACTTTGGTGTTCATGCATAACTTTATGTCTACTTTTAGGATGATAACAAGTTATAGTGGTTGGAGATAATTCCCAGTGTTTCATAGTTGGGATGGACTACTCATGTGGAGTTTGATGATTGGTCTAGAGTATCACAACATTTATGGGAGATTATGTATGATATAATGCTCGTAGTTGGTAGTAGAGCATCTTGTATTGGTGTTCCATTGAATATCGATCAACGTAATTTTAATGGGGAGCTTGATCTTTATGAACAAGTTATAGTTGAAGCTAAGATGGATTCAAAATTACCAGAAGTCATTAGCTTCACTGATAATGATTATATAGAAGATACCAATGTGGAATATGAGTACATTCCTTCTTTCTATGAGGTATGTAAAACAATTACACATTCCATATCTAATTATAGGTTTATTCAAAAATATATGATACCCCCCCCTTCAAATTGAATGGAAGTGGATTAAAATACATAAAAAGGGTAAGGTTCCTAACATTAATAAAGTTGAACCCTACAAAAATCATGATATTGGTAAATGTGTGGAAAATAATGATGTCATTTCTACCTCAAAATATTTTTTTTGGAAAACTATGTGATAATTTGGTTGAGTAAGAGAAACAATCTAAAGATAATAATATTAATAGTGAAATTTCTAAGCATGTATGGGTTATTATCAATCATACCTAGTAAGATAACACTCTTGAAAATATATATATTTGAAATGGTAAACTTTCTATGGACTATGTATTAATTCCCTCTTCTGATTTGGGTAGTGATCCACATAACAATTTAGGGCCCCGGTAGTTGAGAATTACCATACAAGAGTCACATGATGCTGATACTGTGGATAAGATATCTTATATGGAAAAAATCCAAGAGGATAGATCTAAAGAAATAAATTATTCACCTAATCAGTTCCATCCTGATGAACAATGAAATTCTAAAATACCTGTAAAATAGATACACTCATTATAAATGCAATATGGAAAATTTGATGTTTTCACCTCCTCTAATTATCTTAAAGTGGTCAACATACATGGAACTAAGGACAATTTACAGGCTGCTATCACTATAGCTCCAAGTACTCTCATAATATCTCAATCTAAATCAGATAATACAATACAGTATCCCAGATAGGATTTGAACACCAGTCCAAAGATCATCTCTTCTAAAATTATCCCCTCTGATGAGCACAAGACTCCTACAGCTCTAAAGTCAAGTGTCTCTAATGTCAATGATTTTACAGATTATTATGTTCTAAATAATGAGGAATACTATTAAGATTCTAGTGCTAAAAATGATAAATAAAATATAAAATCATCGAGGAAGAGATACAGAGGTAAAAAAAGGGGGTTCCAACCATAGACACAGGTTCAAATGAATATTATTTTTTGGAACTGACAGGGTGTGGAAAACATTAATATTATAATTTTTTATAAATATATATTTACACACATAAACAAATACTTTTTCTATTTTGGATCCCATTATTAAATTTTCTCACTAATTTTCGGGTTTGGATCATATTGGATATGATTTTATGAGTTCTTTCATTAATAATTATTCTATGGAATCTGTTCGGATTTTTTCACAATCATCTTCAAAAATATTTGGTGCTTATAACATTGTGGACCAGGTTTTCACTTGTGAAGTGGTCTCTCAAAATTCACATATGTTCTTATTATTTATTTATTCTAAAAATAGGTACCAAGACAAGATGCCTTTGGAAAAAAAATTCCTTGTTAAGTAGTAGAATTCATGACCCTTGGATCATTATTAGGGACTTTAATGTTATCCTTTATTTGAGTGAAACAATAATCCCATATCATTCCCCAATATCTTAAAGAGAGTTTATATCCTAAATTTAGGAGAATAATTTAATTGAGATCAACCTAATTAGATCCAAGTATACTTGGTATAGAAGGCACTACAATAGTGTTGTAGCTAGTAATCTTGATAGAGACTTTTTAATGATCAAGCCATTGATAAATGGGTATGTTATATCCTGCATTTACCTTCCTATATTAAATTTTAACAACAATCCAATTTTGGTAATTTTTACTTTAGAAGATCTAGAATTATATTTCATTTTATATTTAATAACGTATGGGCCTCTCTTACTTAATATGGGAATATTTTTATAGAGACATGGAATTTTATGAATTATGGAAATTATTCTTTCTCTTATATCGTGAAACTAAAAATCTTAGAAAAAAAATAAAGGGATTGTGTAAAATAAAATCCAACCAAATTGATGATGATATTTCTTATTTGGAAGCAAATATTAGTTGGATATAGTTTCCACTACTAACTCATACTTTTCTACTGATCTTCAAAAAGAAATAGATATGTTTACTAAAGATAACTCTATTATATCTATAAAAGATAATATTCAATAATATAACTTCAAAACTAAATGGATTAAAGATGGAGATTTGAACATAAAGTTTTACAAGTCTCTAGAAAGAGACAGGAAAGCTTATAGTCCTCTTTCCATTCTAAAGTATGAATACAATATAATTTATCATGAATAAACACCTGTTGGTCATATTTTCTCTTATTTTAGAAAAAATTTCAATAGTCCAGAGGTTAATAATGATTTAATCCATGATATAATTCTAGTAATTATTAGAAATGATGATAACATTTTCCTCACATTTTTCCCCCTTGATTATGAGATCAAAGATGTATTTTTTATTCTGAATCCAGATAGTTCTCTTAAGCCTAATTGTTTTATTAATTCATTTTTTAGCACTCTTTTTATATCATTCAACTGGATGTCTATAATTTGGTTAAATAATTCATATGCAATAGAACACTTCCCCATGGTCTAAATGCATAATTCCTCTCCTTGATTCCCAAATTTTAAAATTCCTCTAAGATACACCTTTTTAAACCTACATCCCTTTCTAACAAACTCTACATAATCATTTCCAAGCTCTATGCTAATATAATTGATACAATTGTTAATAAAATTGTTTCTTGGATTTAGTTTTGTTTTCTTAAGTGTATAACCATTAAATATTGTACCTACATGGCCTCTGAATGCACTAATCTTATAAATAAATATAATAGTGTATGTATTATTACTATTAAAATTGACATTATAATGTCCTATGATATTATGTATTGGAGTTTCATATAAAATATTCATCAATGTTTTTTATTTAATGATCTTTTTTTCATAAAATAAAAACCAGTTTTATCTATGATCACATTTATATTATAATAAACGGATCTCCTAAGGGTTTTTTTAATTTCAAAAAATGTGTTTGATAGGGTGACCCCACTTCTTTTATCCTCTTTTATATTTCTCATAATTATTTAAGCATGATTTTCACTCTTTTAGTTAATCAAGGTAAACTTAATACCATATATTCCTCAAGAAATTTGGTTGTTCCTTATCACCTTCTTTATACGGATGAAATTTTATTATTTTTAAAATGGGAAAAAGAAATATCCAAAAACATATGGTTTCTCTCTTTCATTATGAAGTAGTTTCAGGACAAAAAATAAACCAGAGTAAATCCTTAATTGTTTTAGAAAAATTTATCTAGTTTCAATAAAAATTGATATCATTAATTGTATGGGTATTAAAGAGGGGTCTTTTCCTTTTAAATATCTTGGTGTCCCTATTTTTTAGGGATGTCCTAAAAGTGGTTACTTTTCAAAAATATTATATCAAATGAAAAATCATCTTTCCTCTTAAAAAGAGAACTATTTATCTTTGGCTAGAATAATTTTCCTTGTCAAAACCACTATTGTTTCTAAAATGGTTTATTATTTTATGGTTTAAAAATGGCCTATTAGTCTTCTTAAAAATATAAATTTCCTTGTTAAAAATATTGTTTGTATTTGGATCACCCTTGAAAGAAAGTTAATTATTATCCCTTGGATTAATTTCTACAATAATCTTGCTAATGGTGGTCTTGGAATCAAGAATATAAAGTTATTTAATGATTCATTATATACTAGTATCACTTGTAATCTCCTGAATAAAAATTCTATGGAACTTAATTTCCTTTTAGGAGGGTTTCTCAACAAATTGAAAAAAGGTAGTGTGATTTATATGGAATCCTCGATTTGTCCTTCCAATAAATATTCTTTCTCCAACATTATATCTCACTTCAAGTGGTTGATTAACAAAGAGTCATCTCTAGATTTTTGGTTGGATAAATGGATTTTATCTCCCTTTATCTCAACGGTTGATCCCCTACATTTATTTCCTAATTTTAATGTCTCAATAAAATATTTATTAAACTCTTTGGGACTGGAATTACCTGATGAGATTAATATTATAGTAAAAAATTACTCTTCTTCTAATACTGATGATTTTTTTAATTTAGGGACATAATAAAAAATGGAATTACGAATTATAAACTTTTCTACAGTCACAATTTTATTATCATAAATCATGATTTTTCATGGATGAAAACCTTTGATAAGCCTTCAATCAGGTCTTATATATTTACTCTTATTTGGATAATATCTCATAATAGAATACCAATTGATACTTGTGTTCAATTATTTGGTGTTAAATTATTTCACAAATGTCGTTTGTGCAACCATCACATAGAAGATACAGACCACCACTTTTCTCCATGTGTTGATGATTCCTCATTATTGAAATACGTATATGATCTACTTGATTTTAGGTGGTTGTAAATGGTCTCCATCTAGACCCATCTATTGTATTTTACTGTTATGAATACCTTTCCAAAAATTAATAAACTCTTTATTTTTATAGTGTTCAAACCTCTTAGTATGATCTAGTATGATAGGAAATCTTTTATAAATCATAATAATACATTAAATCTCTATGTATCACAAGTGAATATACTCATTGTTGCCATACAATCTAGCTTAATTCATCAAGGTCTTCACCACAACTATGTTGGTGATTTCAAAATTCTAAATCACCTAGAAGTTTCTAAAAAACACACCTAGCCTAGGGGTACCTTCAAAGTATTATGGAAATCCCCTTTTCCTATTTAGATAAAAGTCAATTTAGATGGTGCTTCAAAGGAAAACATGGGTCCTTCGGGTTTTGGATTAGTGTACAGGGACTATAATTGTAATATTCTTGGATGCTTTTATGATACATGTGGTATTTCATCTTCATTAGAAGCCAAAATGTTTACTGTTACCACTGCTATTTTTTAATGAAAAAAGGAGGGACCAACATATGTCTTAAAAGTGATTCAACCACCATTGTGAAAGTGGCCCATAATGGCATGGACTATCTTTCATGGCCTCTTAAAAATCTATGTATGGACTGATTTCAATCACTTTTTGGGATCATCCATATTATCACTCATTCATTTCATGAGGAGAACATGGTGGTGGATGGGATTTATAACAAAGTATTCAACACTGACATCATTTGGTCGGATGACCTTCAAATAGAATTTATTTCTTTTTTGAAAAATATTGTAAAAAAATTCCATATTTCCATATTTTTTAATGTTTCTCTTTTTAATGAATGTGAGTTTGTCTTTTAGACCAAGTCATCACCTTTCTAAAAAAATTATAGAATAACCATGAGTCTATATGTATAATTTTATTTGATATAACATGATTATATTTAAGTTATTTATATTTTTCACCCTTATGTTGATTATGTATTTGGATTTTTCTATTCTTTTCTATTTTTATTATAATCTGATTCAAGGGTATAGTCCCCCACTCTATCATTTTAGACCCTCTCTAATGTTTATCATCCTATGTAATATAGGGAGGCATTATTAAGGCCTTATAGTGAGTTGGAATAGGTTATATGTTAAGTCAACCCAGTTCGGTTTGTTAAAAATGGTATTAGAGCCTATCATGTTTTCATGATTTGGGAGTTGGTAGACATGTAGTTTAGGGATTTGTTTGAGCTTGTGATGGAAAATATATTATTATTTCAATACATATTTTCTAATGTATGGTTTAGTAAACCATGTTGATAGTATTACTATTATTTAATTTTGTTTCTACTACTACATGATTTCATCTTGGGTAGTTCCCAAGAGTTTTAGATTTATGGTTTATTGGTTTTTGTCTCTAAGACCAATGGAATGAGGCCAGTGAACATGAATCATTAAAGGAACATATGATTCACATTAGATATTCCAATCAGTGTGTGATTTCATTAATGATGGAGGTTTGGTTGTTTAATGTGTCTGTAATGACCAATATAGTGTTGTCCCTTATATACTATTTGTAGAATTATACTCAAATGGACCATAATTATTTTTCTTATAATGTAAGGACATGTAAATATTTCATAATTTCACTTCTTGGTGATTTAAATAAACTCCCTTCATCAAGGTATTCCTGGAGAACCAAGTAAGTTGGTGCAGGATTTGAACAACCAGGTTGTGGCTCAATGAGGGAAAGGATTTCTAAGATTTTTTGATATTGGGAACATGTTTCACTATTCCTAGGGGTTTTTTTGAGAATCTATGTGGCTATAAATTTAGATACCTTGGGTTTGATTGGGGAGGTCTAGTGGGTAGGTTTTCCCTTCTTTCTTCTTCATATACTTCTTAAATCACCATGAGATTATAGGTGAATTCTCTTGGTTTAGATGATGCTTGAGTGGTGAGTGGGCATGTAGTTATCCTTGGTTGGAGTGTAAGGTTCCTTTTTTTTTTAAATAATTATCAAGGGTGCTCTGACTTATTAGAACTAACATGTGTGAGAATAATTGTATTTGCTTTATGTGTGTTACCTAGGTTTGATAAGGGATATATCATGTGTGTGTGTACAGTTGTCCAAATGGGTTACATGAGAACATGAAACCACTGTGTTTTGGTGAGATCGAATAGTTTGATGCATGATGGAATGTGATCATTGTTTTTTCATAGTTCCCTTTGGTTTATGGAATGTGTGTGAACCCTTTGTGTTCATTCGAGTCTTTAGAAAGACTGAGTAGTGTATTCATGGTGCACTTATTGAAGTTATCTCTCAAAGAGAAGATTATGGGAATCCTTATGGTGGGGAGTCCACCATAGGCTGTTAGAGAACACTATTCCTAGTGATCTTGGAATGGATGGTGGATAGAGTCTCATGATGGAACTCAATGATGATTATTCTATCCACATACAATAATTGTATTTGGTGATGTATGGAGTATGGTCCATGGATCTTGGTGTTATAATAGTAGAGAAATTATGGGGGCACTTCTATATTGTGGAGAATCCTCCCAGTATTGGATTAGTCATGGTATCTTTAAAATTTTATTACATGGATGGATCCAATCATATATGGTTACATGTAAAGTACTAAATTTCAAATTTGGATGTGGTTTTGTTGGGATCTTGTATGTTGGCATCAAGATTTGGGAGGTTTTGGTGTCACCGTTATATTAAAAAAGGTTCAGTGGTGCCTCAACATCTAAGGTTGAGTGTTTTGGGAAAAGTTGACCATATAATTTCAAACTAGTATTTTTTGTATAGTCTAGGATAGATAAATTTTGAAACTGTGTCAAGATCATCATTTTAAATATAGAACAGGTGGTTTGGGGAAAAAACTATGGCTATTTTGAGAATTTCCATTGTATCTTGTCTTTATGAATGGAGTTTCATAGTGTTATCACTTTTGGAATTTGGAGGTGGAATATAGGAGATTTTTTTTTTTTAATTGGTGTCTAAACTAGGTCATTCTGGTCAATTTTCTAACCATTAAGTCTTCTTAGTGTGATAGAATCATTTGTGGTTGTGGATTTTTAACCATTATTTTAATTATAGGTTCTAAAATTAAAAATCAATTTGAATATTTTTCCCATTGAGAGGCCATTTGTTGAATTTTGATTTGAATTTTAATTTTGGGAGTTTGAGTCCCATATTGGATATGTTTTTGAGTGTGGTTTATGGTCTCAAAGGAGGATCAAGTACTTGGGAATGTTTTTATAGACGTGGTATAATTAGGGTTTTCTTAAGGGCTTTATTACTAGGAACACATTTTGGTGTGCACAACCTAGTAAAAGTTATCTAGATTTCTAAGGATGGGATAATATTTCATTCAATTCATAATGTGTATGTATTAGTTTTATAGTTTTAGATTGGTTCATAGGAATCCATGTAGGATTAATAGTAAACCATGTAGTATTTTCTTGTCTTGAGGCTAGGCTCATGAGTCTTTCACGTTTGAAGAAAAATCATGAAAATGTTTATATATGAGTTACTATATGGTTTTACATGGTTGGCACATGGTTTGGTAAATCATGAGACCGGACCATGAATAAGGTGTTATCTTAGATATTGGAGGTTTCACAGTTGGTACACGGTTTTTAAAATCATGTGTAGAATCCAATCGGATTACCAGTTTTGAATAAAAAGGTGTAAATGACCAAAGTGACTTCTAGGCTAATGTCATTTATCCCCCCTTTCTTCCCCTGGAATGAATGGGCTAGCCAAACCTCTCTATCCTTTTTCCTCATTCCCTTGAGATTTTGAAGCAATCTTAGGTGTGATACTCATTTTTTTGAGGTTTAGTTCCTCCTCTTATCTCCCTCATATTCTAACTCCTTCATTGTGGTTGACTTTTGTTGTCTTTTCTTAGGATTTAGGCTTTGATTCTACTAATTCATAGTAGAATTGGCCCCAAATTAAGGTGATTTAGTGTGTATTATAAATAAGGAATCATGATATGTTGAAATCATATTTACTCTTATTGTTTTAGTGAAGGTATAATTCTTGATGGGTTTTCATGGAATTTTAAATTAAATTGAATTAAATTTTCATGTAATTATGAATCATGTGTTAGGGCTTTTTCATTTCTTATGTTCAAGAGTTCATTTTTAGACTCCTATAGGTGGTTGGTCACAAATTGGGAAAGAGGTTTCACCATGGTGAGTTTTAGTCATATATGCCTATTTGTTTAACTATTTATAGTTAATTATAAATTTTTATGATTAATTTTTTCTATTTTTTGGTGTGAGGTAGGTTTCTGAGGTGTCAGCGGAGTGTGGAGTTGGACTTAAATATTTGGAAATCAAACCTTGAGGTATGAGGGTTGTCTGTTTTTGTATTGATTTCCCATTTATTAATGATTAATTAATTATAAAAAATTTAGTGAGTATTTGAGATCACTTTGAGGTATTTTTTGATTTGTATTTGAGAAGCATGGGATTTGGGTGCCTCATATAGGTGTTTCATCCGGAAACCCTCTCTATTGGATTATAATTCAAACATACACCTCATGTGTTCTTTTTTGGGGTTTATAGAAGAAAAGGGGGAAGATATTCATTAGGATTCTCTCCCTATATTGGAATTGGACCCCCTGAGTGGTATAATCCTAGTTCTTTCTCTATGGGATGTCGTGTTTTAATCCTTATAGTAGTTAGAGGTCATACATGAGAAGCTTCATTTTTGTCAAGTTTCGACTAGAGCTTCCCCTTGAGGAATTAGACTTAGAACCCGATAGGTGAGTTGTAAAGACCTGGAATTTTCAAGGAAATTTTTGTTTCTTAATTTCATTGGAATTTTATAAGAACGCAGTTTCTGACGGCGCCTGATTTCGAGGCCCAGTGTGCCCGGAATCAATTTCCGAAGTTAGTCTTGGGTATGTTTAGTGAACGAACGAGCGGGTTTTTCTAACTTTTGAACTGGTGCTCGGAATAGAATTCCGAGGACACCGATGGAATCGCAGCGCCGGTAATTTCTTAGAAACACCTTTTCTGGAGTTGCGTTTTCTCGGGTGTGGTTTTTATATTTTTGGGGTTAAGTAAAGGAATAAAATAAAAGTGGTGCAACCAATTTTATTTTATTTTTGTTTAACCTAAGCTAAGTGGATAAAGTGGGACCTACAATATCCTACCCACTAGGTAGGATAATTGTGAGGTGGGACCCACACGAGCCCCACCGTTTCTTTTCTTCCTAAACCCCCTCCCTTAATAAGGTAACGCAACTGCACCCCCATTAATTGGAAGTCAACCCTTGCGTTTATCTGTTTATGAAACGCCTCTATTAATTGGGGGGTTTAAACGTTGCAATTAATTCAATTAATTGTTTGATTCGTTTTTTAATTTCAAAACGCTTGGCTTGAAGAATAAAATAAGACAAACTCTTATTTTATTAGAGTGGTTGGGTTGTGAGAGGATTGGGGAGAATTTTCTCAAGTTCTTGAAGTTCTTCTTCCTCGATGAAGAACGCGAAAAACGCCGACCTCCGACGACGGACGACGGTGAGAGACGCCTTCCTCCGAGATCGACGATCCGAAGCTCACCCTTTCATTCCTCCTTCCCGCATCAAAGGAAGGGAGACACCGTTCCTCCTCGGACGATCTCCGTAAAGTGTGCGGAACCTTCTTCCGCGACGATCAATTCTGCGACGTCCCTTTCCGCAAAAAACCTCATTCGTCGACTACGCTCAAGGTAGGGGGATTATTATTTCATTTGTTCCTGATTACTTTCATCGTTGATTTATCGTCTTATTTGGGCCACCTATTATCGCAATAACGGGAGGAGGTCGGACCGCACGAACACAGCTGACCCTCCTCTCCCCTTGGTTGTTTGATATTGTTCACGGCACGAGCAAGGCAACACGGTTCCAAAGCACCGCACGGGAAATATTAAAGAAAGGGCGGAGAAACGCGGCGCCGTCGCGCCGCGCCGTTGAAGATGAACCAAACCGCGGCACCGTCGCGCCGCGCCAGAGAACCACAAAGGCACCACGACCGAAGCGGAGCCGCGGCGGAGGGGCATGGCGCTGTCGCGCCCCGCCAGACGGACCAAGGCCATGGCTTAATCCGCGGAGGAGAAGGGATCGGCGACCGGTTCCGGGCCGCTGGCGTCGGAGTAGGGGGATCGGCTCATGCCGGTCCCGTGGTGGCAGCAGCCGGCCGGCTGGAGCGGGCCGGCCGGTCAGAGGAGGATCCGGGGGTTCGTAACCCCCAGCTGGCCGGACAGTAGCATCCCCCCACATGGGGGTCGCGGTTACGAAAGAGGGGGGCAGCGCCCCCCCCCCCCCCCCCCCCCCCCCCCCCCCTCACCGCTTGGTTGTTTCAGCCGAGCCCCCTGGCCGCTGGTCGCACCAACGCGTCGGGCTGGGCCACCCAGGCCGGGCTGGGCCGCGCCCAGGCCGGGTCGGGCTGTGCCAGCTAGTCTGGGCCGCGCCCAAGCGGGCTGAAACCGGACCTGGTTCGGGTCGACCCGGTTCGGGATGACCCAGGGGGTCTCGGGCAGGGTCGGTCCGGGCCCGAAACCCCCACTTCCGGACCTCTTTCGGTCTTTTGCCCGTAACTTGGGCTACGGACCTCCAATCGACAAACCGTCAGTTGCGATGAGATACATGGATCCAAACGGTCATTTCGGTATATTACACTCAGGGTTTAAAAGACCATTGGGTATGTCCGGGTTGGTTCGAACACAAAACCAACAGGGCCCTCGGAGCGGAAATGCTTATAACTTGACTTACGGACGTCCGATTGACGTGTCATTGACTTTGTTGGATTCCTTTTGATGAGAAGGAACATTTGGAATACTTCACCTGAGTTTCAGACACAGTTGGAGTATGGCCGGGTTGTATTGTACCCGAAATCCAACCAGACCCCTAGAACGGAAAAGCTGATAACATTCAGACCGGATGTCTGTTTGACGAACCGTCAGCGGCGTTGGTAATCACGTTGAGAAATGGTCCCTATGAGTATACCCTATGAGATTTCGGGGTACATTTGAGATACGGTCGGGTTGGTTCGCACACGAAACCAACCGGGCCCCTGAGACGAAAAGGCCAATAACTCACAGACCGGGCGTCCGATTGACGCGCCCGTCTGTTGCGTTGAAACCCCTATTCCGAGGCGGTCCTTTGAGATACTTCTTCATGGGAATTCTGATACTTGGAGTATCGACTTGTAGGTCATGGAGCGGACCCTCCCGGAGATGAGCGTACAGAGTACGAAGACCGTGTAGCCGGCTGAGACCTGACGACTGCTTGACCGACTCAACTTGGAGTGAGTCGACTAGCCTAGTGGACGAAGCACAACTTTTTTTGGGTGCAGACCCATGGCGGACGGAGCACTACTGAGTTTGGGTGCAGACCCACGGCACTCATCCGGAGAGTACCTCTATAGGCTATTAGGGGGGATGCACTACTGTGTTTGGTGTCAGACCCCGGTGGGAAGCACTACTGTGTTTGGGTGGCTGAACAGTGGTACTCGACAGGAGGAGTACCTCAGCAGTCTTAGGTTAGTGAGCAGTACCTCGGAGTCGTGACAGGACCATTGTACACTCCAGATATGGGGCTCTTCAGCAGTTATGGTTTTGATAATGAAAATCTTGGTTTGAGCTGAGTCTATGACCTTTGTGTTTACCTCATGATTGAGATGGGTCACTTGATAGCGTAGGTATATGTATGGGCATATACATGGGTGGTGGTTATCCATTGATTTCATAACCTTTGTGTTTCCTCGTGATTGAGATGGGTTACTTGATAACTTAGGTATAAGTATGGGATTATACCTAAGTAAAGGTTATCTGTTGAGATCCTTATTTGTGGTTATTCTTGTTGGATTTAGTGAGACCTTGAGGGTCTCGGGGTCTCTACTGATTATCGTATACTCACCCCTGCACGGGCTATGCCCGCACCTCATTTTGTTGGTTGCAGACGACGGGCAGCGCTGACAGAGGCTGAGTGTTCGAGGTCTGGACGGTACCCGGAGGTGGACCACACGACGAGTCAGTATCCAGAGGTGGAATTCACGGTGAGACGACACTCGGAGGAGGTTGACGGGCGAGAGCGTTGGGGAGGCTATACGTACCTACCCTTCAGGTAGGACTGTGGTGGACGAACCATGAGCTGCGCTATCTGTACCTACCCTTCAGGTAGGATCCGAGGAGGACGAACCAGGAGCTGCTTCTTTTCTACCAGTTGTTTATCTTTTTATGTTGTACTTTTATTCAGTTGTAGTTGTACTTTCAGTTGGGTTTGTATTCTGGACCATTTACTTTTCAGCACTTTCTTTTGTACTCAGTTTTTTACTTCCGCTTGTACTCTGTGGTGTTTTGTTTACTTTTATAAAGGCAATGCCTTCCCAGTTATCGGGATTTACGCCTTGGGTGCGAGTCACTATCCCCTGGCCTATGGAAGGCGGGCTTGGGGTAGTCACGGCACGGGCCCCGAGGACGGGTCGTGACAAATTGGTATCAGAGGAGTCGGTTCTACCACAGAACTTATAACTCTGATATTTTCTTTCTGTGAAGCAATAGTGTTAAGAGTACTGAGTGTGGTTTTCAGTTCAGGGAGTCCAGTGTTGGTGCGGGCGGCCGACGTATCCATACACCAGGACCTTAACAACTGATTTCCAACTTTGTGCATGAAAACACTGATTGCGTGTATGTTTCCAAAGTTTTTTCCCCTTAAAACAGCTCAAACCAAGTCATCTCACTAGGTATAATCGTTTGACCGTGTCACGTATGTTTATTTCAGGATTCCTCTCCACGGACGACCAGCTAGAGCCCAGAGGGATGTGCGTACTGACAGCCTGCCGAGCGACGAGGCTTCGATAGAGGGCCCTCTTGCAGTTGAGGCACCAGCAGAGGCACTAGTGGTACTACCATACGTTGGGCCATCGATGCCACCATCCCCAGTAGTAGGTGACGCATGCCGCTTAAGCGTGCTGCACGTGTTACAATGCTAGAGGCCACCCAGGTTCCAGGGATAGATGGACCCACAGGTGGCTGAGGATTGGCTGGAGGCTGTGGTAGGAGTTTTAGGTTAGAGGGTACACCAGCGGACTTCATGGTGATCTTTACTGGCAGACTCCTTCAGGAAGAAGCTAAGAGATGGTGGAGCCACTTGTTCCAGTTTTGCGATGGGATGACCTTCACTTGGGATGACTTTGAGACCTTCTTCAGGGTGGATTTCATACTAGTGACTCTACACCCCGAGCGTGTTCAGGAGCTGCTGCCTTTTCTGCGTGTTTTTTCATCTGTAGCCGAGTCATCTGTAGGCAGTAGATAGATGATGCAGAGGTCCAAGAGGACCAAACCAGCAGTTGGGCGATCTCGGGTTTTAGGATCGGTGGTGCGGGGAACCCGGGGTGGGGTCAGAGCCAGGTGTTCCAGAAATGGACAGTGTTACTCCTACGGCAGGAAGGGGCACATGACACGTGACTGTCCGACTCCCCGCACAGTTGATCTACAGGAGTTGGAGAATCCAATGAGACGGAAGCAGCAGTGGGTGCTTGAGCAACAGACGAGTAATGGACAAGGCAGTAGAGCTCCGGAAGCAGGTGGACAGGAGCGGAACTAGTGGATACCTTTTTCTTCTTGGTACTTCTAGTTCCATGTTTTTGTTGTTGTTGTTGTTGTTTTTGTGTCTTTGTACCATGAGCTGCAATAATAAAAGACACTTATCTTTGTGATGTTTTCTTTCATTTCCTTTTGTTTGGTTGATACTGAGAGGTCCCGGTTTAAACTGTTGACTCGACCCTCACTATTGAGATTTCTATTTGAGGAGACCCAGTGACCTCACACTGATGCCGACAGTGTGACTAGACCCTTGGAGGCCAGAGTGACGGTGGATCTCTTGGTAGTAGCGTCGAGGCCTTACGACGTCATCCATGGCATGAGTGCATCATTCATGTCAGTATTGACTGTATTAGGCAAAGGGAGTGGTTCATCCAGGGGATGAGACCGAGTTTCTCTTTTTGGAAAAGGAGAAATCTTAACAGCTCTTACAGATCGTAGGCAAAGAAGGTGTAGATCATCCAGGAGCGGATGAAGACTGCACAGTGCTGTAGAAACGGGAAACTGGTGCCAGTCTCAGAGACTTGGGCTTGTGAATGTTTCAAATGGAGGAAATGTTAAGGACAGATAAATCTGTAGAGCAGCAGACGTGGAGGTAGATCTAGGAGAGCTGCATGAGGTGGTGTACTTTTCAACATGCTACAACCACCCGCCTTAGTTGTCCCTGCCAAGCTCATGGACCTGGAGGGAAGGGGAAGAGTGCGGCTGCTTGCGGTCAAGAATTGTGACCCAATGACTCCAAAAAAATGATTCAAGCGACAGTCTGTGTCCACTACTAGCTGACGTAGTAATAGACGTTGATATGAATCATTCCTTCCTTCCACGAATCTTTTCCTATACCTAGAGTTTCTGGTAAGCCGTAGACTTGACCCTCACGTCTGGAGATACCTTGGGAGGAGACTCGATAATCACACTTACGCCGACCGTGTGGTCAGACCCTCGAGGAAAGAGTTTCAGTTGGAATCTCTTGGCGGCAGCGTCGAGGACTTACGATGTTGGTTTGAGTATGGACTGGTCAATCACAGTCATACACAAATTGACGGTATTAGGAAAAAAGGTTGCGGTTTAACTACGACGTCGGAATGGGTTTTCCTTGGTCGGTGAAAAGGAAACCCCAGGCAGCACAGGATAAACTCGTGTATAGGAGGGTGCAGCCGATCACTCTTGAGTCGGTCGACCTTACCCTCGTGGAAGCAGGAGTTTTGAGTTTCAGTTCTAATCAAGAATGGGAGGCCTCTAGAGTTCAAGGATGACAATAACGACCTTATATGGGTCTCACCTTGATGAGGATTATGGAGATGTGGATGAGGCGACAAGTTATCTCCGAGGTTCAATGGAAATTTCTAGGTCCTCAGTAGGGTAGGTGAGGTGGTTTACCGCTTACCCATCCACCTTAGTTGCACCAGGTGCATGACGACTTTCATGTATCACAACTGAGGAGATACGAGCACGACCCTTCGCACATCATCGACCTCAGGGAGTTGGAGTTCGATGACAGGGCGACATGCACGGAGGTTCCAGATAGGATCGAGGATCGACAGGAGCGGGTCCTACGAGGATGGTCATTTCCTCTTGTGCGCTTCGATTGGCAGCACAAGAACCTCGAGGCGAGCACATGGGAGAGAAAGGCTCAGATGCGTGCTCAGTACCGCTTTGGTATCCCTAGTTTGTGTTAAAACTTTACGAGGAAGTAAAGCCCTGAGGTGGCAGTAATGTAAAGACCCGTAATTTTCAAGGAAATTTTTTTTCTTAATTTCTTTGGAATTTTACAAGAATGAAATTTCTTGATGGCGCCTAATTCCGAGGCCCGATGTGCCCAGAATCAATTTCCGAAGTTAGGCTTGGGTATGTTCAGTGAACGAATGAGTGGGTTTTTCTAATATTTGAACCGGTGCTCGGAATCAAATTCTGAGGACACCGATGGAATCACAGTGCCGGTAATTTCTTAGAAACACCTTTTCTGGAGTTGCATTTGCTCGGGTGCGGTTTTTATGTTTTTGGGGTTAAGTAAAGGAATAAAATAAAAGTGGTGCAACCAATTTTATTTTATTTTTGTTTAACCTAAGAAAAGTGGATGAAGTGGGACCCACAATATCCTACCCACTAGGTAGGATAATTGTGAGGTGGGACCCACACGAGACCCACCGTTTCTTTTCTTCCTAAACCCCCTCCTTTAATAAGGTAACGCAACCGCACCCCCATTAATTGGAATTCAACCCTTGCGTTTATCTGTTTATGAAACACCTCTATTAATTGGGAGGTTTAAATGTTGCAATTAATTCAATTAATTGTTTGATTCGTTTTTGAATTTCAAAACACTAATCTTGAGGAATAAAATAAGACAAACTCTTATTTTATTAGAGTGGTTGGGTTGTGAGAGGATTGGGAAGAATTTGCTAAAGTTCTTGAAGTTCTTCTTCCTCGACGAAGAATGCGAAGAACGCGAAGAACGCCGACCTCCGACGACGGACGACGGTGAGAGATGCTTTCCTCGGATATCGATGATCCGACGCTCACCCTTTCGTTCCTCCTTCCCGCGTCAAAGGAAGGGAGACATCGTTCCTCCTCGGAGGATCTCTATCAAGTGTGCGGAACCTTCTTCTGCGACGATCAATTCCATGACGTCCCTTTCCGCAACAAACCTCATTTGTCGACTACACTTGAGGTAGGGGGAATATTATTTCATTTGTTCCTGTTTACTTTCATCGTTGATTTATCGTCTTATTTGGGATTCCTGTTATTGCAATAACGGGAGGAGGTCGGACCGCACGAACACGACTGACCCTCCTCTCCCCTTGGTTGTTTGATATTGTTCGCGGCACGAGCAAGGCAACGCGGTGCCAAAGCACTGTGCGGGAAATATTAAAGAAAGGGTGGAGAAACGCGGCGTCGTCGCGCCGTGCTGTTGAAGACGAACCAAACCGTGGCGCCGTCGCGGCGCGCCGGAGAACCACAAAGGCACCGCTGCCGGATCAGGGTCGCGGCGGAGGGGCGCGGCACCGTTGCACCACCCCGGACGGACCAAGGCCGCGGCTTAAGCCGCGGAGGAGCAGGGACTGGCGGCCGGTTCGGGGCCGTCGGCGTCAGAGCAGGGGGACCGGCCCATGCCGGTCCCGTGGTGGCGGCAGCCGGCCGGTCGGAGCGGGCCGGCCGGTCGGAGGAGGAGCCGGGGGTTCGTAACCCCCGTCAGGCCGGACAGTAGTGGCCCCCCACATGGGGGCCTCGGTTACGAAACAGGGGGCAGCACCCCCCCCCCCCCATAACCGCTCGGCCGTTTCGGCCGAGCCACCTGGCCGCCGGCCGCGCCAGCGCGCCGTGCCGGGCTTCCCAGGCCGGGCCGGGCCTCCCAGGCCATGTCGGGCCATGCCAGCCGGACTGGGCCGCGCCCAAGCAGGCCGGACCCAGTTCGGGTCGACCCGGTTCGAGACAACCCAGGGGGTCTCGGGCCAGGTCGGTTCGGGCCTGAAACCCCCACTTCCGGACCTCTTCCGGTCTTTTGCCCATAACTTGGGCTACGGACCTCTGATCGACACACCGTCCATTGCGATGAGATCATTGGATCGAAACGGTTGTTTCGGTATATTACACTCAGGGTTTCGGAGAACTTTGGGTATAGCTGGGTTGGTTCGAACACGAAACCAACCGGGCCCTCAGAGCAGAAATGCTTATAACTTGAGTTACGGACGTCTGATTGACGTGAAGTCGACTTTGTTGGATTCCTTTTGATGAGACAGAACTTTTGGACTACTTATCTTGAGGTTTGGATGCAATTGGAGTATAGTGGGGTTGTATTGTACCCGAAATCCAACCGGACCCCTGGAACGGAAAAGCTGATAACTTTCAGACCGGATGTCTGTTTGATGAACCGTCATCAGCGTTGGTAATCACGTTGAAAAACGGTCCCTATGAGTATACCCTATGATAGTTCGGGGTACAGTTGAGATACGGACGGGTTGGTTCGCACATGAAACCAACCGGGCCCCTAGGACGAAAAGGCTAATAACTCACAGACCGGGTGTCTGATTAACGCGCCGTCTGTTGTGTTGAAACCCATATGTCGAGGAGGTACTTTGAGATACTTCTTCATGGGACTTGTGATACTTGTAGTATCGACCTGTAGCTTGTGGAGAGGACCCTCCCGGAGACGAGCGTACAGAGTACGGAGACCGTGTAGCCGGATGAGACCTGACGACTGCTTGACCGAATCGACTTGGAGTGAGTCAACTAGCCCAGTGGACGGAGCACTACTTTTTTTGGGTGCAGACCCATGGCGGACGGAGCACTACTGAGTTTGGGTGCAGACTCGTGGTACTCGTCCGGAGAGTACCTCTACAGGCTATTAGGGGGGATACACTACTGTGTTTGGGTGGCAGACCCCGACGGGAAGCACTATTGTGTTTGAATGGATGACCTGCGGTACTCGACAGGAGGAGTACCTCAGCAGTCTTAGGTTAGTGAGCAGTACCTCAGAGTTGTGACAGGACCACTGTACACTCCAAAGACAGGGCTCTTCAGCAGTTACGGTTTCGATAATGAAAATCCTAGTTTGAGCTGAGTCTATGACCTTTGTGTTTACCTCATGATTGAGATGGGTCACTTGATAATGTAGGTATATGTATGGGCATATACCTGGGTGGTGGTTATCCATTGATTTCATAACCTTTGTCTTTCCTCGTGATTGAGATGGGTTACCTGATAAATTAGGTATAAGTATGGGCTTATACCTAAGTAAAGGTTATCTGTTGAGATCCTTATTTGTGGTTATTCTTGTTGGATTTATTGAGACCTTGAGGGTGTCAGGGTCCCTACTGAGTATCGTATACTCACCCCTACACGGGCTATGCCCGCACCTCGTTGTGTTGGTTGCAGACGACGGGCAGCGTTGACAGAGGCTGAGTGTTCAAGGACTGGACGGTACCCGGAGGTGGACCACATGATGAGTCAGTATCCGGAGGAGGACTTCACGGCGAGACGACACTCAGAGGAGGTTGACAGGTGAGAGCGTTGGGGAGTCTATCTATACCTACCCTTCAGGTAGGACCATGGTGGACGAACCAGGAGCACCGCTATCTGTACCTACCCTTCAAGTAGGATCCGAGGAGGACAACCCAAGAGCTTCTTTCTTTCTACCAGCTGTTTTTCTTTTTCTATTGCACTTTCGTTCAGTTGTAGCTGTACTTTCAGTTGGGTTTGTATTCTGGCCCATTTACTTTTCATCACTTTATTTTGTACTCACTGTTTTACTTCCGCTTTTACTCTCTGGTGTTTTGTTTACATTTATAAAGGCAATGCCTTCCCAGTTATCGGGATTTACGCCTTGGGTGCTAGTCGCCAGCCCCTGGCCTATGGAAGGCGGGCTTGGGGTAGTCACGGCACGGGCCCCGAGGATGGGTCGTGACATGAGTAGTTTTTGGTGAGTCTCTCTTATGATGTTTTTCTTATGAAATATCTTGAGGGGGATGTTTTGTGTGACCCGGGTGATGGTCATGGGTTTTTGGATAACTTTTAATGGGTGATTACAAGGGGTTTTATTGAGGTTCATCAGAATATTACTAAAAGAAAAGATTGAGTCATGACCTAGGTTGAGAATTCCTTGTGATTTATCTTGAGGTTTATTAGAGTGATCTTTGATCTTTGAGACCAGTCACTCATGATTTTGATTGTATGGGGCTTTAAAACCAATTGATTAGGGTTTATCTTAGTTGTGTTATTTAGTATTGGTATAAGTCATGGGGTTTCAATCATGAAATGGTGTCATTTATTTGTGTATTGGTATAGTTTTGAAGGACTCTTGAGGATTCCCTTGTGGGTGTGTTAATGATCAGTGATCAGTTTGGTTCCATTGATGGCTACTTGAGGATGACCCTATTAGAAATGGTGCTTCTTGTAGATACCCATTTTGATGAGGTGATGACTATGGTTTCCGTAGGGTGTTGAGTAAATGTTTGAGGATGTTCTTAATTCTAGTTTGGCCCATGTTTTAATAGATTTGATCCAGCAAACCATGGGATCTTCATGTTTTTGGTTTATCCAGTGAGGGGTGATACTTTTTCATCATTAGAAACATATGGTGTCTCCTTATAACACAAATTCCGTTGTTTGAGCCCATTTTGTCTATCTTCACATTGATGGGTTAACAATATGGATCGACCCATGTTTTGATAGATTAGGTCAGTAATGTTAGAGGTAGTTATTCTAATATTTGTTATTGGAGGAGACCTTAGAAAATTTTTGAACTTGGAATTAACCTTATGTTTTATTTGGAATTATCCTATTATAGTTATTGTTATATGGGAATAAATAGTTAATGGTTGATCTGGAGAACCTGTGGATTTTACCCAGGTAGGAATGGGAGTCCATGGTCTCTATTGTTTGATGAAACTGGGTTGTGGGTTAAACATTCCCCACCTATATTTTATAGATACAGTTTGTTCTATACAATTGTTGTGTGTGGATAAATTCACTCATAGTTCGTATAGTTCATATCACCATATAAGATCATTAAAATGGATTCCTAGATCCTATTAGTGTTCTGTGTTGTAGATTTAGATTCCTAATATGATATCTTATGGTCTGACATTCATGCTCCGTGTGTTGTTAGAATTCTTAGATATCTTGTGTAGAACTATTCTACATGATTGATATTTTGTGTTTGGGTGATACATGTGAAATAAATTCACCATAGGGGGTATATTTACCTTATGTGTCACCTTAGATACCAAGGTACACTACCTTCTTTTTGTTCTCCCCCATTTTTGTTATTTCAATTTCTTATTTTTATTCCATTTTTCTTTATTTGAATAGGCTAGGAATACTGTGTGTTATATATACTTTTTATGAAATAGTATTATTGGTTAAAAATCTAGGGTGGCCAACTGGGATTTATTTCTCACTCAAGTATATAAACTTCAGTGTGTGTGTGTGTGTGTATTCCTTTATGTCTATTTTTAGGAAGAGCATAGGATGTAGTGGTTGGGGCTGAGGCTCAGTGTTTCAAGACTGAGAAGGAATGCTTGTATGAAGTTTTATGATTGAGTTGGAGCTACTCCAAAATTATTAGACACCAAGTAGGTCATTATTAGAGTTTATAGTAGAGCCTTTGTATTTTTTTCCTTAATTTATATATTTACAGTAATGTGATCATCCCAGTGGGTGACTGGTTGTTTTTTATAGCATGATTTTGATTCAGTATGAATTATTTTATTTGATTTAGCATGATTCTATTTCAGTTATTTATATTGTGTAATATAATGTTGATTGTGAATGGGGATGTCTTTGGTTATTTTATGCTTTTATTATAATCCTATTTTAAGGTATAGTCTCCCAAAATAATCTTTCCAGACCCTCACTACTGATCAACATTCTTTGTCATATGGGGAGGCACACTTGATACCTTGTGGTGATCCAAATATGGTGACTTGTTAAGTCAACCTAGGTAATATAATTACAAGGTTTACCGGGGAACTATTATAAAAAAATCACAACAGAAACCTTTTTATCAAACAAATCAACTAATTATTTCAAGACATGAAAATTCATGGAAGTATATAAACATTCCATTTGTATGTGCCCAAGGAAATAAATCATATGGATCAAACATGATAAGAAGTTTCCAAATGATAAGAATTCATAGTATTTAATGCTTCACCTCAAATTAGTTTTATGTATACTCTACCATATACAAAATATGACATCAATGAAATTCCATCATGGCTTGTCAATTAATGATTATAATTAAAACATAGGAAAATAAACCAAATTCATCCAAAAAAATTAGATTACTTTATTAGATAAAAACCCTTTAGTTTCAATTAAATTCTAATGGCCCTATGTTGTTTCTAACCCAACCGATAAATAATTGAGAGAATGAAGATATATACAACCACATTTTCTGTAGAGAATATTTTTGGTATATAGAGAATATTATTTATCCACCCCTTGAATTTTATGGTATATCTAAAATCAAAATACAATTAGGGATAGTTTTAAACTTGAAAAAAATCAGGAAAAGGAATCATTGTAATATCTTAGTATCACCCAAGATAACCTTCCATAGATTATATTTTGAAATAATATTGAAGAGGTAGGATTATTTTACAATCCCTACATATTTATAAGGAAGGATTACATCCACTATTTTGAAAACAGAGGGACGAATGGCTTTATAGGAAACCCAAAACCTTACCTCATCAAAGAAGATCTCTCACGACTCATCAAAGCGTCTTAGATCTAGAGAAAATGGTGGTATCAATTAAAATATGTTGATAAGGAAATAGTATCTTGAAGGGAGCTAAAACCATGGATAGTGGAATAAAAATCCCAAATGAAGTGATTTAATGGATTTAATTACGGGTGTAAATAGTCCAAAATATCATTTATTAAGGTATTTTTCCAAGTCATCTATCAGGTACCTACTTGAATATAAAAGGTACCTATTAACCTAATAAAAAGTACCCATGTTATTATAATCCCCCACGAAGTCCCTAGTATGGGGACACCAGGTTTTTTTGTGAAACCCAAGCCCTAGAGGACTTCCCTTTCTCCTTCCCCATTACTGAAACTCTCCGACTAACCTTCTAAATCCCTTATTACCCACACATACAACTAAAAAATAAATTTAAATAGTGTAGTTTTGTAAAATTAACTAGATATATAGTTAAAGATCAATATATCCTCCCTTCCAACGATATTTTCATTCTCAAGAAGTTTCAAGTATCTCATTGAGATAACAAATCCAACCATTGATTTTTCATTTCAAATTTCCACTCCCACATCTCATGTTGGGTATTCCCATGTTTGCATCCAACCTAAACAAAAGGAATTATTTTTCTTAGGGATTCCTTCTAAATGTGGTCAATAATACATATAAGATTATCTATAAAGGGAAAATCAGTCTCAAGTTCTATATAATCTTTCCAAAACACATGTTAAGCGTCAAGAAATTATAACTTTAGTTTAGAAACATGGAAAGTATTATCCCTGGAGTTGAATATTGGGGATAAATTAAACCAATAGTCACCTTCCCTAATTTAAGACAATATAGAAAAAATTATAACATACTGAGGATTTATTTTTCCATACTTTCCCATATGACGGCATCATAACCTTAGTAATACCAAAATAAATACATGGCCACCTGCCTTAAAATCCAAGGGTGGTATTCATTTGTTGACATAGTATTTTTTTCCTAGTCTCGATTATCATGAGATATTTCTAAATTATATTTACCTGTCCTATTGTCTATTGGATGATGATTGTCTCAATAACTAAATATTTATATGTCTTAGTTCAGTATAATTGAGAATGACATGGCCACCCATATAGATCATTGAATGGGTTTATATGGATGGATTATTAGTATATAATATTATAGGATAACTCCACCAAATAGATTTGATCCTCCCATTATTTTATGAAGTCAATGATAGAGTCCAAACACATATATTCCAAAATATTTATAGTATTCATAGATTAACCATCATTATTTGGGTGGAAAGTGATACTTAGTTTTACCTACTAACACATATATCATTGATTCCATTTCCAAAAATAACATGTGAATGTAGAGACCCGTATCTTGACTTACATGGACATTACATTACATTTGCGGAATACTTAGTACATAACAAAAACACACACACAAGGATCGTAATAGTTTAGTGTCTTTGGAAACTCGGAACGTAATCTTCTAATCGTGGTGAAAGATCTTCAACATCTCCTATAAAGATCTTCCCTTTTTTTTAGCTAAAACCTTTCTTTATATCCTGGGGAAAAGAAAACATAAAAGGGTGAGCTCAAATGCTCAGTAAGGGTAAACAAAAGAAATATCAATCACATCGTATTCATAAGAACATAACATTTTGGAAATCTTAACCTGCAAAAGAGAGCATAATTTCATAACATGGGATAAATTATGGCAGTGAAATGTAATCACAATAATCATAACTTAAAACATGAAACTTTGTGGCATTCACACATAATCATAGAGAATCATTTCTTGTTAGTCATGACTCATTGTCAAGACTATCTTAGTGGACAAAGTCCCTTTCTGAATCGAGTAACCCTCGTTTCAGTCCTGTTTCACTGAACCGGTATAACCTACCGTTCCAGCCCTGTCTATCTCATGAGATATAAAATCTATACCCAATGCATTGGAGGGAGATATAGGTCCCACCCATCTTATAATGAATCCTTTCTTATGTGTGCCACATAATCATAAACCATACATCATAGCGTAACCCATGTAATAAAAATGGGATTCTTAAACAACATGACATCATAAAACAATTCATATAAGATAAAGGAATTCATAAAAATATTTCCATCACAACCTAATCAAATCCATGAATTAATAGGGATAAAAGCAGAACCCTTTTATTATCTTAGATGGAAAATAATTTTGATAAAATACTTGAACTCCATTCTTGAGGAAAATATCCTTTCTTATTCAAAAACACTTTTCTTTTCTTAACATGTCATACTAAAAGAAGTTGATCAAAAATAAACTTGAAAACTTATAAAGGAAGATTCTTGGAAATAATGTTTTAAAAATCCATTCTTGCCGTATAAGTTAAAGAAAAACATTCTTCGTACTTTTGTCGGAAAAGTCAAAAGGTACCTCGTATGAAAAACGACAAAAGATTCCTTTCATATTCTTTACTAAAAACTAACCGAAGGGTAAAATTGGATTTAAACTATTGTAAGTGGATGGAAACAATATTAAATATTGAGGGAACATGGATGTGGATGATAAAATACACCCCAGTAAATACCAAAGTATAAACAATCTCAGATAAAAATGAGATTGTGATATTTTCCCTTACCTTAGGTCCGACTTGCTTTGTACGTGTCCGAACCTCCTGTATAATGATTTTCATAATGTTATTGACTTATTACAGAATCATATTCATTGTTATGATATCATATATGGTTCTCTTATGGCTTTATATTACCCGGTCTTTTGTAAATTCATGTTAAAGTAGCATTTTGGGTAAAATCGTCTTATTTGTCATTCGTGTTTTTAACTTGTAATTATTAATATGATTACTTGGATCATGATTACTTATATCCAGAATGTAAAACATGATTTATATATAATATATATTCAGAATATACATATATATATTATATATTGATAATGGAATGAAATACATCGTTCATGGAGACGGTAGTCCGTACGTACGCATGAACGCTGTTTTCGTTTCCTTATTGAATTGAATGGAATTGAGTAGATGACATAAATATAAATATACATAAATCCAGTATCATTATTATATCATATATTTCATTATTACTTGTTATATATGCTTTATAATCATTCATGAATGGTTAATGTGGAGAATGAATCTCATCGTGTCGTGGAGACGGTAGTCCGTACGTACGCACGAGCGATGATATCATTTCTATAAATATTGAATTGAATTGGAGTGGATTATACAATATATCAGAATCAATATGATTTTGTAATAAGAATGTATAGTTATTCTTTACACCATTATACCCATCCATGTAAGGTGGTGGTGGAAAATAGATTACACCACGGCGTGGAGACGGTATTCCGTACGTACGCACGCGCGGTGATTTCTTTTTCCGTAAGATGGATAGATGGTGAAATAGGGTTGTTTCATACTTATAATAACATATCAGTATATGAGTGATACTGATGTTATTACTTCATAATGAAACAACCTAAGAAGAAGAAGTGGAAGAAGAAATAAAGATGAAAGAATTGGTAACGGTAATTACCTCTTCTTTGAAGCACCTTTTGGAGACCTCCTCTTAGGGAACTAAAATTGGTCTTTGAGGAAGACCAGAACCTCTAGGATGTTGCTAGGGAAGTGGAGAAGAGATTTTGGCAGAGGTTGGCCGAGCTTGAGTGCTCAAATTGGTGTGAGGAGGAGGGGGAGGAGGTGTCCTTTTATAAGGGAGGAGAGGGGCACCTTAGGAATATCTCAAAATATTATTTTATATTAAAGTCAAAATCGGTTTATAATGGCTCCAAAGGGTCTTATTTCGAAGCTAAGGTTGGGATGGGTCGAAATCCTATCAACCAATAGGATTTAGACAAGTTTAGGGTATTATTTTAACCTTATCAATTAGATTTAACTCTAAGTTAAATAATTTAACTTTTACCATGTCTTTTTGTTTTCTTTCACTATATGGTTAATACACTTACTATAACATGCCAAACGAACCCCAAATTGTTTATTATTAATATATATATCCTTATCTAAGTCATTTGGACGAACCTTAGATTTTTAGGAATAAAATAACAATTAGTAATATAATATTTGATTTAAAAACTATTTTGTGTCAATTTTGACACTATTTGATATATGATTTTTGTGAAAGTCATAACAGAATTATATGTTCAAACCAAGTTGATTAAATCAACACTAATATATCATAGTAACCTATAAAATTAGTGGAATTCATAAAAAGGCTTAAATTACATTTATTTTGGTATTTATATTATCAATTATGTCAATATTTCATTAATAAGATAATTACTGCATCATCTTTGTGTCATAAATATATTAAATTATTTGATGTCTAAAAATTAAAAATAAAATACCATAATGTAGGAAATATTTTTATCTTTCTAATGAATATTTACAATCGAATTTATCTTATGTATAACCCCATATTAAAAATGATTTACTTATTAAACTTTGATTTTAACTATTTTAACCCTTCTATAAATAAATTAATAATAAATGTCCTAATCTAATCCAAGTGGGCATAAATGGTCATATTTTATTCCTAAGTTTGTTTTTGGTCGAATTACACTTGTCCAATAGAATTAGGACATGTGTTAGGGTAATATTAATATCATATTTACCCTTAGTTACCCAATTTACTATTAACCGCGGTAAAAAAGGTAAAAAGTTACTATTCACCAAAAAATTATTTTTATCTCATTGAACCACATTTTACTTACTGACATCAACCGTGTCTGTCGGATTTTTGAAATTCCATTCACAGAAGCGGTAAAATTAAGTTTTATGCAAAATTCAGTTTTTAACCTACCACTTAGTGGTTTTACTATTCATCAAAAATTGAAAGTTTTCAGATAAATACCAAAATTTCACCCTAGGCTAATTTCGATATTTTGAGTCCAAAAATGAAGTCCATTTTGAAAAATAAAATTTATAAAATTTCAAAAAGTGGTTATTACTATTCATAACGGCTAGTTTTAATAATATTTTAATAGCATATCGTTGTTTAGTGAAACTCGGTATTGCGTATTACACACGCTATCGAGGAAGGTCGCGATTGCGTGTAATGCAAGGCAAGTCAAGGATGCGTATTGTGCAAGCTCCTTTTGGTGTAGCGTACAACACAAGACATTAATAAAATTAAAAAGAATAGTTTTCATAAAATCTCGGGCTGTTACATTCTACCCCCCTTAAAATGAATTTCGCCCTCAAAATTCGTTGGGGTTATAAATAGTTTACTATTCGAAAGTTTCTTTAATAGAAACCCACATCGTAAAAAGGAATACCAAAACCAATCTTTAAAAACAAAAGTATGAAACGTAACGGTTACCCAAATAAACCAATCACTGGGTTTCCACATAGGTGAAAATATGGATATGGAAGAGAAATCTAACCATCATGTTCTGATGGAGAGTGGTAGAGAACATGGCTATGGAAAAGCCAGTAATCACAAATCCATAGATTTGTGATGATATAAGGTACCATCTGATTCATCAGGTATAAGATCACTAGGACAACATTTTTGGTTTTCAAGATCATTTCCCTAAAGTTGAAAATTTGAATTAGAATAAATACTTACTTTATTTTGGTACAATATCACTGTTGTTCGTGCCTTGAACAATTTCCACTTCATCTCTTAAATAAATGAAGTTGAATTTGTTATTCGTGAAGTGTTAGCAGATCATGTGATAGAACGACGGGTCATTCCATCTGTCTCAAACAAAAGTTTAGCAAAAATTATATACATAAGTCGATCTATAGTGAGATTAATCATATATGGTTCCTAAAATGGACTTATACCTCATATATCATACTGCTTAATATAATAAAACTAGTTTCTACTAAACAGGGACTTCCTGTAGGCCAGTGGTAGGCGATAAAGGCCAGTCGCACTTCAGTTGTGGGTTCGATTCCCACAGCCTTGTCCGAAGCGATGGGCTGTCGCCCGTCCTGCAGGTTGTCCTTTTTCTAAAACTACATTACTATAACATCCCATCAATAATATCGAAAAAAAACTTCTATCCTTAAACAATACTAATTTATGTCCAACATAATCCATTTCAATCTTTAGGCTTATCCATAATACTTTAGTCCACTCTCATAACATAGTGAAGATGATTACCGGAGATTTAATACCATCGTTGAACCCCATATATCATAAGATATGTTTTTTTTTGTCACATTCCAAACATTCAAAGTCCTTAATCATGTATTCTCTTGAATACCCATTGAACCTTAATGAAAACATGAATGCAGTTACCAAAATCCTCAAAATTCTATATACTCAAACCATGATATCACTTAGTCCTTATATCAATCATGAGCTCATGAATACTGTCAAATATTTCATTTTCTCGTTTTCTGCATATCATTCTTTTTCCAAAAAAATATCTCAATCACTTTCCATGGTTATTGGTACCATAAAATTATTGAAAACCACAATAGACCAATACATAAATATTCCAATACTCCATGATACAACATTATTTTGGAATCCGATTACATAAACAATTATTTATTCCACCACATCGTTGTCATATTCAACATCGCCAATAGTGATCGCATGTGACTTCCCTTTGTCCTTTGCCTTAAGCGGTTGCTCATGTCGATCATCACTAACCCTTGTATTAGGGCATTTATTAGCATAATGCCCCATTTCCTTGCACTTGAAGCATTGAAGTGTTGGTGATGTTTTCTCTTCATTGTTTGCTTTATTCACATCATTAGAATCACTTTTTCCATTACTTCAACACTCAGCTACTCGATGACCTTCTTTTCCACACTTAAAGCATTTTCTAGTCCCTTTAAGACAATCTCCACCATGCTTCTTTCCACACTTTGTGCATAAGGAAACATTCATCTTCTTTTCACCATTATTCTGAGATTTCTCCTTGAATTCCATCTTTCGTTTCTTGTCAAAACCATGAGATGGATATGTAACACCAACTTCCATTTCTACCTTGACAGCACAACGCACAATTTCTTCATAGCTACTGAAGTCTCTTATAGCTAATTCCCTTCGAAGACTTGGTTTTAAGCCACTGAAAAATCGATCAACTTTACTTTCAGGTTGGATGATAATGCCAGATGCATACCTTGCAAGTCTTGTAAAATTTGCTTCGTATATACCAACAGATTCATCATCCTTCTGCTTCAGCTCAAGAAACTCTTTTTCCATCTTTGTTCGAAGAATACGAGGGAAGTACTTACTGAAAAACAAGTTCTTGAACTCGTCCCATTCCATGGACTCAATTTCATCTCTTTGCCTCGTATTCTTGATAAAATTCCACCATTGATCAGCTTCACCTTCCAAACGATATACTGCTAAGATGACTTTATCATGTTCAGAACATTGAAGAACTGAAAATATCTTTTCAGTGGTACTGATCCATTGTTCAGCAACAAGTGGATCGGTAGTCCCACTGAAAGAAGGTGGACGTTGCCTCATGAAGGACTCAATAGAATATTGGTCCGTTCTCTGCTCATTTGGAAGTCCAGAATGATTCATAGATTGTGTAAGTATAGCAATAAGATTTTGTACTCCATCTCCCATAACATTTGTTTGTTGAGGAGGGCAATCATTGCATTGTCCATTGCATTGATCAACACGGTTCCTTCAGGTTCCAGCCATCGTCTAAAACCCAAAAAGAATAGTGTGAGAGGCAAAAATCATGCTAGGGAAAACAACATAATAAAGGGGGAGTACCTTAAATATCTAACATCTTAGGTTTAATTCTATGATCGTTAGCGTAGTTCTAGTACTATAACCTATACGTATACTTAACCTTAGGGACATCCCTAGACATACCTTAGAAATATCTCTAGGGATCTCACTAAAGTTCTCGCATCCTAGTTTCCAAAGGTTGACTAAACCTTTCCTCTGATACCAACTGTAGAGACCCATATCTTGACTTACATGGACATTACATTACATTTGCGGAATACTTAGTACATAACAAAAACACACACACAAGGATCATAATAGTTTAGTGTCTTTGGAAACTCGGAACGTAATCTTCTAATCGTGGTGAAAGCTCTTCAACATCTCCTATAAAGATCTTCCCTTTTTTTTAGCTAAAACCTTTCTTTATATCCTGGGGAAAAGAAAACATAAAAGGGTGAGCTCAAATGCTCAGTAAGGGTAAACAAAAGAAATATCAATCACATCGTATTCATAAGAACATAACATTTTGGAAATCTTAACCTGCAAAAGAGAGCATAATTTCATAGCATGGGATAAATTATGGCAGTGAAATGTAATCACAATAATCATAACTTAAAACATGAAACTTTGTGGCATTCACACATAATCATAGAGAATCATTTCTTGTTAGTCATGACTCATTTCCAAGACTATCTTAGTGGACAAAGTCCTTTCTGAATCGAGTAACCCTCGTTTCAGTCCTGTTTCACTGAACCGGTATAACCTACCGTTCCAGCCCTGTCTATCTCATGAGATATAAAATCTTTACCCAATGCATTGGAGGGAGATATAGGTCCCACCCATCTTATAATGAATCCTTTCTTATGTGTGCCACATAATCATAAACCATACATCATAGCGTAACCCATGTAATAAAAATGGGATTCTTAAACAACATGACATCATAAAACAATTCATATAAGATAAAGGAATTCATAAAAATATTTCCATCACAACCTAATCAAATCCATGTAATAATAGGGATAAAAGCAGAACCCTTTTATTATCTTAGATGGAAAATAATTTTGATAAAATACTTGAACTCCATTCTTGAGGAAAATATCCTTTCTTATTCAAAAACACTTTACTTTTCTTAACATGTCATACTAAAAGAAGTTGATCAAAAATAAACTTGAAAACTTATAAAGGAAGATTCTTGGAAATAATGTTTTAAAAATCCATTCTTTCCGTATAAGTTAAAGAAAAACATTCTTCGTACTTTTTTCGGAAAAGTCAAAAGGTACCTCGTATGAAAAACGACAAAAGATTCCTTTCATATTCTTTACTAAAAACTCACCGAAGGGTAAAATTGGATTTAAACTATTGTAAGTGGATGGAAACAATATTACATATTGAGGGAACATGTATGTGGATGATAAAATACACCCCAGTAAATACCAAAGTATAAACAATCTCGGATAAAAATGAGATTGTGATATTTTCCCTTACCTTAGGTCCGACTTGCTTTGTACGTGTCCGAACCTCCTGTATAATGATTTTCATAATGTTATTGACTTATTACAGAATCATATTCATTGTTATGATATCATATATGGTTCTCTTATGGCTTTATATTACCCGGTCTTTTGTAAATTCATGTTAAAGTAGCATTTTGGGTAAAATCGTCTTATTTGTCATTCGTGTTTTTAACTTGTAATTATTAATATGATTACTTGGATCATGATTACTTATATCCAGAATGTAAAACATGATTTATATATAATATATATTCAGAATATACATATATATATTATATATTGATAATGGAATGAAATACACCGTTCATGGAGACGGTAGTCCGTACGTACGCATGAACGCTGTTTTCGTTTCCTTATTGAATTGAATGGAATTAAGTAGATGACATAAATATAAATATACATAAATCCAGTATCATTATTATAACATATATTTCATTATTACTTGTTATATATGCTTTATAATCATTCATGAATGGTTAATGTGGAGAATGAATCTCATCGCGTCGTGGAGACGGTAGTCCGTACGTACGCACGAGCGATGATATCATTTCTATAAATATTGAATTTAATTGGAGTGGATTATACAATATATCATAATCAATATGATGTTGTAATAAGAATTTATAGTTATTATTTACACCATTATACCCATCCATGTAAGGTGGTGGTGGAAAATAGATTACACCACGGCGTGGAGACGGTATTCCGTACGTACGCACGCGCGGTGATTTCTTTTTCCGTAGGATGGATAGATGGTGAAATAGGGTTGTTTCATACTTATAATAACATATCAGTATATGATTGATACTGATGTTATTACTTCATAATGAAACAACCTAATAAGAAGAAGTGGAAGAAGAAATAAAGATGAAAGAATTGGTAATGGTAATTACCTCTTCTTTGAAGCACCTTTTGGAGACCTCCTCTTAGGGAACTAAAATTGGTCTTTGAGGAAGACCAGAACCTCTAGGATGTTGCTAGGGAAGTGGAGAAGAGATTTTGGCAGAGGTTGGCCGAGCTTGAGGGCTCAAATTGGTGTGAGGAGGAGGGGGAGGAGGTGTCCTTTTATAAGGGAGGAGAGGGGCACCTTAGGAATATCTCAAAATATTATTTTATATTAAAGTCAAAATCGGTTTATAATGGCTCCAAAGGGTCTTATTTCGAAGCTAAGGTGGGGATGGGTCGAAATACTATCAACCAATAGGATTTAGACAAGTTTAGGGTATTATTTTAACCTTATCAATTAGATTTAACTCTAAGTTAAATAATTTAACTTTTACCATGTCTTTTTGTTTTCTTTCACTATATGGTTAATACACTTACTATAACATGCCAAACGAACCACAAATTGTTTATTATTAATATATATATCCTTATCTAAGTCATTTGGCCGAACCTTAGATTTTTAGGAATAAAATAACAATTAGTAATATAATATTTGATTTAAAAACTATTTTGTGTCAATTTTGACACTATTTGATATATGATTTTTGTGAAAGTCATAATAGAATTATATGTTCGAACCAAGTTGATTAAATAAACACTAATATATCATAGTAACCTAGAAAATTAGTGGAATTCATAAAAAGTCTTAAATTACATTTATTTTGGTATTTATATTATCAATTATGTCAATATTTCATTAATAAGATAATTACTGCATCATCTTTGTGTCATAAATATATTAAATTATTTGATGTCTAAAAATTAAAAAAAAAATACCATCATGTAGGAAATCTTTTTATATTTCTAATGAATATTTACAATCGAATTTATCTTATGTATAACCCCATATTAAAAATGATTTACTTATTAAACTTTGATTTTAACTATTTTAACCCTTCTTTAAATAAATTAATAATAAATGTCCTAATCTAATCCAAGTGGGCCTAAATGGTCATATTTTATTCCTAAGTTTGTTTTTGGTCGAATTAAACTTGTCCAATAGAATTAGGACATGTGTTAGGGTAATATTAATATCATATTTACCCTTAGTTACCCTATTTACTATTAACCGCGGTAAAAAAGGTAAAAAGTTACTATTCACCAAAAAATTATTTTTATCTCATTGAACCACATTTTACTTACTGACATCAACCGTGTCTGTCGGATTTTTGAAATTCCATTCACAGAAGCGGTAAAATTAAGTTTTATGCAAAATTCAGTTTTTAACCTACCACTTAGTGGTTTTACTATTCATCAAAAATTGAAAGTTTTCAGAAAAATACCAAAATTTCACCCTAGGCTAATTTCGATATTCTGAGTCCAAAAATGAAGTCCATTTTGAAAAATAAAATTTATAAAATTTCAAAAAGTGGTTATTACTATTCATAACGGCTAGTTTTAATAATATTTTAATAGCATATCGTTGTTTAGTGAAACTCGGTATTGCGTATTACACACGCTATCGAGGAAGGTCGCGATTGCGTGTAATGCAAGGCAAGTCAAGGATGCGTATTGTGCAAGCTCCTTTTGGTGTAGCGTACAACACAAGACAATAATAAAATTAAAAAGAATAGTTTTCATAAAATCTCGGGATGTTACAGTGAATATTCAATATCTATTATAAATAATACATTTGGCATGCCATGAAGCTTTATAATATCTCTGATATATAATTTCCTGATATCATCAATTGAAGAGGTGGTTTATATTGGAAACAATTGGGTAGAATTAGTTAGACAATCCTTGATTACCCAAACTAAATCCTTTAATTTAGGGGTCTAATGTAAATTGGTTACAAAATACATTATGATCATAACCCATTTTAATACTAGAAAATGAGTGAATGAAGAGTATTGTTGGGTTTCTAAGGCTCTATTATTAAATTATTATTGGTAAGGCACCTTAAAACATATCCAACAATATTTTTCTTCAATATATGACACCAAAATTGTTGATGGGTGTAACAATACATTTTATTGATACTAGTGTGTATAGTACACATAGATGAGTGATACTCTTCCATCACTTCCTCCCTTATATTTATAGGGACTATGAGTCTTTTATAAATGATAAAAAAAATACTTTTTATCCCATAACTAACCATCGAGGATATACCTTCCATCTATTTTCTATTAAATAATTTTTTAGTAAGAATCATATACATGGGAGTCTATGAAAAATTCCAAAACCAATGATTCAATATCTACGTGATGTATTCATACCCATTTATGATAATTTATCACATACATGTGAATTTCTACAGTGAGTGAAATTAATATCCACTCCTCATTTAACTCTACCACCTTTTGAAGATTAATCTTCCTATTGAGGTCATCAAAAAAATATGTTTACCTTACTAGGTGAGTACAGGATATCACAAAAAAATGGTTGTAGATACTCAATGCAATTTCACTATCTTAGATTATAGTCCCTTTGATAGAATATCTATTTAATCATTTTTTTGTCAATGGACACCATGATGCTTTTATTGAGAAATTAATTCCTCTAAAATTTCAATGAACAAACCACAACTACTGATTCTAGATAATGGGTAGGATAATTATTCTCATGAGGGTGATGCTATCTAGAACCATATATTGCTACATGTTGATCCAACATAATAAATCCACCAATACCCACTAAGTATGAATAAAAATAAACCTCGAAGACTTTTCATAGATTATTTTGAATGAGAAAAATAGTTAAGGTTAACTTCTTATTTAATTCCTAAAAGGTCGATTCACACTAATATGATGATATAAATCTATCTTCCTTCTTGGTCAAATAATTCAAAAAATAAGATACTCTAGAGAAACTATACATAAAATAATGGTAGTATCTCATTATCCTAAGAATATTTTTGATCTTGAATATATTATATGGTACCTTACATGAAATTATTGATTTTACATTATTGAGATATAAATATATTCCCCCTTTATAAATCACATGCCTAATGAATTTAACTTCTAAGATCTAGAAAAAACATTTATATAGCTTGAAATATAACTGGTCCTTACATTTGTTCTCTAAAACAATGAGAACATGTATTCCATGTTTGTCTTGAGACATGGAATGGAATAAGATATCATCTACAAAAACCAAAAAAATAGTCCAAGAATGGGTGGAATATATTGTTCATTGGAGTCATAAACATAGTATGAGAATTATTCAACCCAAAATGTATGACCAAATTATCAAAAAAATTATATTTTCTTTGAAAAGATCTTTTTGGAATGAATATTATTCTGATACAAATTTAGTGGTGTCTTGATCAAAGTTTTTATTTTTAGAAACATATTTCTCCCTTTAACTAGTAAAATAGACCATCAATTCTAGGAAAGGGTCAATGGTTATTAATAGTGACCTGGTATAACTTCTATTATTATACACAGAGTTGAATACTCCAATCATACTTCTTGGAGAAGAGAACCAGTGCACCCTATGGGGACATTCCCAGTCTAAAAACTATATTTGATTCAATATCCTCTAATTCTATTTTTATCACTTTCAATTAGTTTTTAACTTTTTTATATGTAGGGATTAATATAGGTTTTATTCAAGGAAAGTGTTTAATAATGAATTACACCCCTTTATTTAGTGGTAATACAAACTAAAATCTATGAACATGTCTTGATAATGATCCACTATTGATGGTAAAATTAAATGACTCTTAGTTTCCACTTCTCTAAGAATGAGATTGGTTATTTCTACTATGATCGTCTCGAATTTCCCATAGTTAGGACCCACTCAGCTAACTTGAAGTTCCCACTCTACCTGAAGGGTATAGTATATACTAGTGGGAGATGATAAAGTTTAAAACCAAGAGTAATAGTTAATTTAAGCAAAGAATTGGTTATCTTTCTCATTCCTAGAATAACATCAAACAACTCCATGTTCAAAACCATAAGATCTTATAACTTCCCATGAGAAGAAACCACTAAATTAAATGAAGTTATATTCTTGTTATACTCGACTATTTTCTCTATAGGTGCATCAACACTCATATAAGATGATGAAAATTCCACATTAAGGCCCAGAACTTTTACCAGCTCAGTGGAAATAAAATAATGTGATTCACTTGTATCAAATAAATCCTTAGAAAAAATAGATGAAAATAAAATAGTGACTTTAATAGTAGTTGGACACACTTAATCATCAGTAGTAGATTGATCAACCAAATATATCCACACTATAGGCTGATGTTATCTTGAATGTTTGAACTCCTATAATAAAGATGGCATCTCAACCACTTAGCCATATCGACTACATCATCTTCCTCAAACAGACCTACCCGAAGATGTTTAGATACTCTTAATGGACTAAGATATTTATTTTTATAGTGATTCCTAGGTCTAATAAGGTTACTTACCAATTCACTTAGATTAACTTTAGTGAAAAAAATCTCTATATATTTCCATATTGACCATATAAATGGAAGTGTTTAGCATCAAAAGTGAAATCTATAATGATGTATCCAAAACACCTATAATGGAATCACTATGTAGAAGGAATTACTGATCAAGGATTCGTAGTTAATTTACTTCCTTGACTCCCTTGTAATGATCTTATCATTCTCATATCCTCTTTTCATCGTTTTCAACCACTATAGAAACTTTCTCCCATAGTTGGTTGAGGTAATGGACCACTTGATACTATTCCTCCCTTATATATTTTCTCTTCCAGAACGACCTTCTTTACCACTTCTAAGAAATTAAAAGTATTAAAGATCATAAACTATCTCTGAGGTGTCACTTTTAATCCCATTTTAAAGAACCTTGATTTTGATTCTTTTTTTCACTCAGATAGTGATCAAAGGAAAGTAGATTAGTAAACATGGTGACATAATCCATAATCATCATTAACCAAAGATTTAGGTAAATATAATCTTTTTTAACTAAAACAAGGTACTAGGATGAAGATTCTAAAATAATATCTCTTTTAATTTCTTCCAGTTCAAAAACAATCCTTTATTATCTTCTAACATCACTTCATGCTATTAAAAAATCACTCCTTCAAGAATGAAAGTGTCCAGTCAAACCTGGTGATTCTCTAGTGTCTCAATACTCTCAAGGATTCCTTGAATATGGTTGACCCACTGACCACGTTGTCATGAAATGTCAAATTGATTATGATTTTAATGTTTATTTATAGTATAGGGAAGACCCTAGGTCATCTCTTAATAATCATTGGAAGCTTATAGTGTTTATTTTTTATAAAGATTACTAAAAGAGCATGTGATTTTGAAAACAGTTTTAAGAAAATAACTTAACATAAAGAGTTTAATAGTTGAAAAACAAGTTTATTTTGAAAAATATGAGACAAATGGTTCATTTTTATTTCACTACATACATTTCAAGTTCATCTTTTATAGATATTGATTTAGGTTTTGAATAATTATTTGCTTGAAATTAATTGGAATCCCGATTAATTCCTAATCTTTTATTTCAATGCTTAAAGAACCAAAACTTAATGTAACAATCCTATTTTCAAGGTCCAGATCTTATGAATAGAATAAAAGATTCCAAATAAGATTAAAATCTCAAGAAGGTGGGTATGAAAAGGATTATTGTTCTGTCTAATCGAAACAACACAAGTCATGTACTCAAAACCTCACACTGATCGGTTAAAAATTAAGAGCATATCATTCACCTATATCAAAACTATCATTCAAATATGAAATATTGTAAGGTAAATTGAATTAAATGTTTAAAAACCCAAATTAATCCAAACCAGTAGAAAATATATGAATTGGAACTCCCTTGACATGTGTTTATCTTCCTCACAGTGAATGTCCACCATTTAGCACAACATCGAGAGGAGGAGGAAGCTCAGGTGCATCTCCTTCTTCATTTCATCCCTCCCTATGAGGATAGGGACCTCCAGAACCTCAAAGGGGATGAAAGGACTCCTATGGAACTTCAATTTTTCATAACTTAACTCTCTTGGTCAAACTTTTAAATGAGGATCCCATGGTGACTTTTATAGACAAAATGAGACATGGTTTTGAGCACCCTATATTTGAGATACCACTTGTGTCTTGGTTTTGGAATAGAATAAAGTCATATAATGACTTGAAAAAATAGAAGAGTTTTTGGAAGGCCTCTTTAATGTCTCCATGGTAAATTTTTTGCCCATTATAAATTTTAGTTGGAGATATGGTCAAAATACCAAAATAAACTTTCGAATTCAGGTAGATTATGTCCCCTGGACAGAATGGTTCTGACGGGCCCCCAGATGGCCAAATTGTGATTCTATTTCTTGAGAAGAGTTATATCTCATGATGTTTTGTAGAGGACCAAAAATTTTCATCCCATTGTGGTATACATAATTCTCTTAATCCTCAAAACAAAGGATAGATTTCTATTGGATTCTATACAGTTTGGACCATTTTTTCTCTAGATCATCTCTGGTTCCTCTAAATCACCTCCACCTTCAATGAAAATACCAAAAAAAATTATAATTAATATTTTTAAAAGTGATAAACACAAAATAAATTAGTCAAATATGTATTGAAATGTTTTATTATATTTAAAATTTACAATAAAAAACAAGTTTAGCACAGTGGTGTAAGGGTGAAAATGAAACAGTGAATCATGGTGCAATCACACCCCCACACATAGACATTTTAACTCCTAGGAAATTTCACATTGACAGAAATTATGAATTTATATATTTCAAACTTAATAAAGATTTAACATTAAATGAAAATTTAATTTTTGATAGAAATCTGATCAAAGGAAAAATCACCCCAAGGAGTTATTCTTAGTGATCATGGAAAAAGGCGTCTCAAAAATTATATCAGAATGAAATTCCAAGAGGTTCATGATACCAATTGAAAAAAATAATTCAAAATTTAATCATGTTAATAATTATCCATGTGTGTGTTTGACAACCATTTCATTCAATTATTTCTACTTTCTATCTAGTAAATATATGTTATTTTTAAAAATTTATACTTACATGATCTTTTCCACCAAACTTGCCCCACATCCTTTGAAATAAAATTTCAATACCCACTCACTTAAGCATTCCCAAAAGTCAAAACATAATCTCCCGACCTAGATATCCCCATATGTTGTACATTTCATCACTTCTCTCATTTATTATTTTTTTTCAAAATTTTCACTTGGAACAAATCTCACACTATTTTCTTAACCCATGTCTGATCTCCCCACGACACTAATTGTAATATTTATAAAAATATAAAAAGTAGAGGAAGGGTGGTTTTTGACCTAGCCATGATATAACCTTTTTTTGTTTTTTAGGGCATACAATAGTCAGATAACAGGTACACATGCATATGTCAATCTGGTACAGTAATGAAATAGATAATATAAGAAACGAACGTATAGAAAAATAATTTTGGAAAGTAGAGAAAAATCAACCTAACATATATTTACCTTCCTTTAAGTAAGAAATTTTCACACTTCATGGTTGGGTGCAAATATTTGTGGAGAGATTAAGTGAAACAATTTTACATTGACTATTCACATAAAGGGTACCACTTTTCACAAAGTTTTAAAAATTATACAACCATTTATATCATTGAAAAAGAACCAAATTTCAAAAGAATGTCACACCACAGTGTTTAATTCTTGATAAAATGCACATTTCATCAAAAAAATTGAATGTTAAAACAGCATTAAATAATAAAATTACACATGCATTTTCAATAATTTCCATTATTTAATGGGCATAATTTTCCATGATAAATCGGGTATAAAAATTAATATTTTGGAACAAAAGTGGGGGAGAGGGAAAGGGGTAGAGTAACAATACAGTTCAACAATCTAAAAAGAGAAAAGGAATAAAGAAGATGAAAATTCCTAACTAAACTAGGAATATACCCATCCCCCTACACCTAGAGTGTGTAGTGTCCTCACTGTAATAAAATAGAATGCGGTAAGGAAGGATAAAACATGGTGGGTATCATTAGTATGTTTCTTATTGAACATGGAGTTCCTCTATTCGGAACTCTAGAAGGGATTTGTGGAAGTGATTTAGCCACTGCCCATTGACAGTGAAGGTTTGCTTGGTTTCTTCATTTTGAACATGAACAACACCAAATGGATATACATTAGTAACAGTGTATGGGCCAAACTAGTGGGAACGAAGCTTACCTGGATGTAACTTCATCCTTGCATTGTAAATAAGGACCTTCTTCCCATTGTGGAACTGCCGATGAAGGATGAGATAGTCATGGGCTGCCTTGGTTTTCTCCTTATAAATCTTTTATTTCTCATATGCATCTCTGTGAATTTCCTCCAAATCCTGAATTTGTAACTTCCTTTGAGAAAATGCACCAGAAAGACTATAATTTCATTGTTTAATAGCCTAGTAGGCCCAATGCTCAATCTCAATAGGGAAGTGAAAACTCTTTCTAAACACCAGTAGATATGTTGACATGTCAATGGGAGTTTTAAAGGTAGTATGGTAAGACCATAATGAATCATCGAGTCTAAGAATCAAATCTTTTCTATTAAGTTGAATAGTTTTTTAATGAATCTATTTTACCTCCCTATTTGACACCTAAAATTGACCATTGGTCTATGGGTGATTTACAATAGACAGTCTATGCCTGACCACATACCGATGCAAAATTGATTTCATTTTTTAGTTGTAGAAATAAGAACCTTGGTCACTGATGATGAACCTAGGTAATCCAAACCTACATAAATTTTGGGTTCTCAAAAATTCCACAATTTCCTTAGAATCATCACTCCTTGTAGCTTGTGCCTCTACCCATTTTGAAACATAATCCAATACCAAGATAATTTAAGGTTACCAATTGAATTGGGGAATGGTCATATAAAGTCAATGCCCCAAACATTGAAATTTTCATGGAAGATAAAAGGTTTTTTTGGAATCTCATTTATTTTAGAGACATTCCCCGTTATTTGACAGTGAGGACAATATTTACAGAAGTTATGGGAATCCCAAAGCAATGTGGGCCAAAAGAGACCATAATTGAGGACCTTGTGAGTAGTCTGTTGGGGACCAAAGTGGCCCCCACAAGTAAGAGTGTGGAAAAACCTAAGGAAGGACTTAAACTCACTATCAGGAACACAACACCTAGGGACTTGATCACTACAGGTGCATCAAATGTAGGTTTCATCCCAAATGTACCAACGGGACTCATGTTTTAGATGGTCGGGCTTATTTTTGTTGAAATTAGTAGGAATTCAAGATTATACCAAATAATTTACAATTTCATCATACCAAAGAATAGCATCTTTCACTCGGTACAGTTGTTCATTAGGAAACATGTCATTTATGGGAATACAGGAGGATGATTGAATGTTTGAGGATGGTTGAATCTTACTAATATGGTCAACCACCACATTCTCTGCTTCTTTTTATCTCTAATTTGTAAATTTAATTACTGAAGGAGGAAAATCCAGTGAATGATATGTGCTTTGGATTTTGGTTACTTAAGGAGATACCGGAGGGCTATATGGTCTGAGAACACAATGAATTTATACCCCAAAATTTATTACCTGAATTTGTCCAAGGAAAACACAATGGCATGGAATTATTTTTATGTTTTGGTCACTATGGGAAAAACTGATTATTACGATGGGGTATTTGCGACGGGATTTATTCTCGTCGTAATAAAATCCTAAGAAAAGTGTATTTGCGATGGGAATATATTCCCATCGCAACTGGTCAGTTATTTGTGACGAGAATACAGCACCCGTTGCAATAGATGTGGCGTGGTTTGCGCGCCAAAACGCAGGAAGCCTATTTGCGATGGTCGCCTTCTACCTATCGGAACTACCCAGCGGTGGTAATTACTATTTACAATGGGTAAATTGTCCCATCGCAAAAAAAATATTCAGCAGGTGTTATTTGCGACGGGTCCCGTCGCCAATACCGGCGGCGGTAAATAGTATTTTGCGATGGGGATATCCGCCTGTCGCTAATGGTATGTCGGCAGGTAGCTATTTGCGACGGGCCCGTCGCAAAAACATATTTAACCGCCGCCCGTAATGAATGCGGGCAAAGGTATTTGCGATGGGGTCCGTCGCCAATACCGGTGGCGATAAATAGGAATTTGAGACGGGGATATCTGCCTGTCACTAATAGTATGTCGGCAGGCAGCAATTTGTGACGGGCATGTCGCAAAAACCCTTTTAAACGCCGCCCGTAATTAATGCGGGTGAAGGTATTTGCGACTGTATCCCGTCGCAAATAATACCGTCACAAATAATCTAACCTATATATACCCCCCACCCGTTTTTTCCCAAATCATTCAGATCTCTCTTTCTCTCTCTCTTTAGCTTCCAGTTCTAAGTAGAAAATTTCTTTCATTTTAATTTTTTCTTATGAGAAGAGGAGAGAAGGAGTTAGAAGAATTGCTTCAAAATATCGAGGGTATTTATTTATTTTTTTTTTTTTGAAATTATTTTTAATTGTTAAATTATTTTTAATTGTTAATTTTATTTTTAATTGTTAATTTTAATTTTTTTAATAGAATGTTTAGTAGCTATATAGTATAATTAGATTAAGTGGTTATACCAAAAAATCCTTGTCTGGATACGAACAAGTAGAGGCGGCTCTGGCACAGATGTACCTAGGAGTGAAAACTCTGACAATGTGTTTCGTGCTTGACTCAGGGTAACCTAGTACATGACAACGGGTCTTGCTGCACTCTTGGTTCGACACTCCTGGAGGATGTTTTGGTAATAATTAGAAATAATTATATTTAATTAGAAATAATTAGAAATAGTTATATTTAATTATAAATAATTATATTTAATTAGAAATAGTTATATTTAATTATAAGTACTTATCAAATTAATTAGAAATAATTAAAATAATTATCAAATAATTAAGAAATAATAAGATTTAATTAGATTTAATTAAAATTATTATCAAATAATTAGGAAATAATTAGATTTAATTGATTAGAAATAATTAGAATAATTAAAATAATTAGAAATAATTAAAATAATTAGAAACAATTAAAATAATTAGGAACAATTAAAATAATTAGGAACAATTAAAATAATTAGGAATAATTAAAATAATTAGGAACAATTAAAATAATTAAGAATAATTAAAATAATTAAGAACAATTAAAAATAATTAAGAACAATTAAAAATAATTAGGAACAATTAAAAATAATTAGGAACATTTAAAAATAATTAGGAACAATTAAAAATAATTATGAACAATTAAAAATAATTAGGAACATTTAAAAATAATTAGTAATAATTAAAAATAATTAGGAACAATTATAAATAATTAGGAACAATTAAAAATAATTAGGAACAATTAAAAATAATTAGGAACAATTAAAAATAATTAGGAACAATTAAAAATAATTAGGAAAAAATTAAAAATAATTAAGAAACAATTAAAAATAATTAGGAAACAATTAAAAATAATTAGAAAATAATTAAAAATAATTAGGAAACAATTAAAAATAATTAGGAAACAATTAAAAATAATTAGGAAACAATTAAAAATAATTAGGAAACAATTAAAAATAATTATGAAACAATTAAAAATAATTAAGAAATAATTAAAAATAATTAGGAAACAATTAAAAATAATTAGGAAATAATTAAAAATAATTAGGACACAATTAAAAATATATAGGAAACAATTAAAAATAATTAGGAAACAATTAAAAATAATTAGGAGACAATTAAAAATAATTAGGAAACAATTAAAAATAATTAGGAAACAATTAAAAATAATTAGGAAGCGTGGTTGACCACTCATCTACCTCAATTTTCTTTTCATTTGTGTGTTGAGGCTTGACAGGAAACTTCTGCCTCCACATGTAATATTTTCTTTTACTGTCAAAATTATCAACCTCCTCACCAGCATAGAGGTGAGGAGGCTTATAATTTTGAAAGTAAAAGAAAATATTACATGTGGAGCTAGAAGTTTCATGTCAACCTCAACACACAAATGAAAATAAAATTGAGGTACATGAGCGGTCAATCACATTTGTTTTTCTATTCAATGATTGATTAACCACCCGACCTATATACATATCTTCGCATTACTAATTAGTAACATAATTAGTAATATAATTAGTAACATAAATAGTAACATAATATAAAATATTATATTACTATAATATTAATAATTAAATAATACTAATAATATAATTATTTTATTATTATATGTTTAATATTTATAAAAAATATTAATATTATTAAAATTATAAAATATTTATAAAATATTACAATTATCAATATTTTCAACAATTTTTTCTTTATTCTTGACATGTTGAAATCTTAAAGGGTCGCCAATTTTCAGGTCATGCCCAATAAAAAGTTTGCATGAACCGTGTCCAATGTAAACTCTATAATTGTCCTTTCTTGGTTGATCACCTTGCAAGTAGCGTTGCAATAGGACAACCCAAGTCATTTATTTCTCATCTATAAGAATCATATCACATGACTTTTTACGTAGACCATTTTTTCTTGAAAAATTAAGGGAAAGATACTGAAGTTATCTTAATTTTTCAAGGAAGAATGATCTATGTAAAGGATCATGCGAAATGATTCTTAAAGATGAGAACAACATTAATTGTATTGTCCTATTGCAACACTACTTGCGAGGTGATCAACTATGTAAGGAAAATTATAGAGTTTACATTGGAAAATTATGACGCAAACTTTTTATTGGGCATGACCTGAAAATTGACGACCCTTTAAGATTTGAACATGTTAAGAATAGAGAAAAATCTGTTGGAAATATTGATATTTTTAATAATTAGTAATAATTAATAATAATTAGTAATAATTATTAATAATTAATCAAAAATCAAATAAATTCGAGTACATGGTTATAAATTGGCACAATTTCCAGCGGATTTGCGGCTACCTTTTGTTCAAAGTCTCATATCTTTTATACTTTCTCCCACTAAAATCAGTATGAAAAATGTGATCTAACGTATGGTCAGAGCAAGTTTTTCATACTATAATTATGTATCTTCTCTTTTTAGGATATTGTTTTTCTTATATCAAATTATTTAACAACAGTAATGGTTTTAAATTTTGTATAAACATATATATGAATATGGAACAAGGAAATCGACATTAATCATTATTAGATGATCGCACTTGGATAAATCAGCACAGAAATTCAAACGGTTCTAGTTTAAATCCTATATATGTTGATAGTGTTGAAGATTTCTTATCATTTTCATCGTCAAACCCGGAATTTGTTTCAGAAGGGACAATTAAGTGTCCTTGTAAAAAATGTGTTCTGAGAACATTTGAGACATTTGACATCATTGGGAAACATATCTTGCGTTATGGTTTTCAATCAGATTATATTTTTTGGTATCAACATGGTGAACGCAGTTCCAAAGAAGATACTAATAATTTGATTCCGGATCCATCACGGTTTCAGAATTTAGTACATGATGTTGCAGGGTCATCTGTTCAACAAACTGAAATCGAGGATGATGTTGATTTACCTCCCGAGTTGGCACCATCTGAATTTTCTGAGTTATTCAGGTATGCTGAGGATGCATTATATCCTAGTTGCAAGATGAGAAAATTAGAAGTAGTTGAAAAATTTATGGCTATTAAATTAGATAATGGAATGTCAAATAACTATTTTGATCAGATATTTTCTTTGGTTAAATCACTGTTACCTGAAGGAAATGTGATGCCTGCTAATTAATATGAGAGAAAGAGACTGGTTAGTAATCTGGGCCTTAGTTATCATAAGATCCATGCATGTTCAAACGATTGCATCTTATATTCTGGTGAAAATGAGTCATTGGATAGTTTTCCCACATGTGGAAAATCGAGGTATTAAGAAGCTCAATCAGGAAAGTCTGGATTGATTCCCGTAAAACATTTGAGATATTTCCCGCTTAAACCCAGGTTGAAGAATTTATTTATGTCTCAGAACACAGTGACAATGATGTCATGGCACAAAACCAATATTTCAAATGGTAAAAGATTGATTCATCCATCAGATGGCGATTCATGGAAACATTTTGATCAAGTGCATCCATCTTTTTCTTTAGAATCCCAGAATGTACGATTGGGTCTTTCTACTGACGGTTTTTGTCCATTTGGAACTTTTGGTAGTCAGTATTCCTATTGGCCTGTCTTTATAACTCCGTACAATTTACCTCCATGGATGTTGATAAAAGAGACTTATATCTTTTTGACATTATTAATCCCAGGACATCGGAAAAAGAATATTGATGTTTATTTGAAACCATTGATTGATGAGTTAAATTTATTGTGGAGTCATGGTGTTGGTACATATGATGCTGCTGCAAAACAGAATTTTTTAATGAAATCTGCTTTGATTTGGACAATTAGTGACTTCCTAGCATATGGCATGTTATCTGGCTGGAGTACACATGGTCCAAAATCATGTCCTTACTGTATGGGAGACAACAAAGAATTTATGCTCGTGAATGGAAAAAAACCTTGCTATTTGAACTGTCATCGCAGATTTCTTCCAATCGATCAACCTTTTCGGAGGAATAAATCTCATTTCAGAAAAGGCAGAATTGAAAGAGATTAACCTCCAAAAATGATATCAGTTAAAGAGTTACAATCAGTTGTATTTTCATTACCTTCCATCACTTTTGGACCGACAATAAACCAACAGAAAATTCATTGATTTGGGAAAGAACCCAATTGGACAAAACGGAGCATTTTTTGGAATCTGCCATATTGGTCTGATTTGTTGGTCTGACACATGTTGGATGTCATGCATATTGAGAAGAACTATTTTGATAATTTATTTCATACATTTTTGGATACACCAGGTAAAACCAAAGATAATGTAAAGGCACGATTAGATCTTGCCCAAATTTTCAGGTGACCAGAACATGAATTGTTTGAAAATGTCAGATCAGAGATATTAATGAAGCCAAAAGTAGCTTATACACTGACCAAAGAGAGTCGCTTATTATTTTGTCAGTGGATTGCATATTTGATACTTCCAAATGTCTATGCTTCCAACTTGGGCAGATGTGTTAAAAATGGTCATATTACCAGATTAAAAATTCATGTTTTCATGTTATAATGGAAAGAATTATGCCTGTTGGATTAAAAGGTTTGTTGAATTCTAAGATTTAGGATTCGATAACAGATATATCATATTTTTTCCGATACATGTGTGCAGCGACAACAGACAACGATGCACTAAGCAAACTAGAAGAAGTTGTTGTAGTAATTATATGCAAACTGGAAAAAATCTTTTCTCCGGCTTTCTTTGACTCAATGGAACATTTGATATTACATTTTCCACATTAATAAAAATGTGGAGGTCTGGTTCAGTTTCAATGGATGTACCCATTTGAGAGATGCATGCAAAAATTGAAGAAAAAAGTACGTAACAAAGCATCAGTTGAAGGCTCAATTGTTGAAGCTTATTTTCAAGAGGAAATTGATTTATTCTGCTCCCATTATTTTGAATATGAATATCCCTCAAAATTTAACTGCATGGGCCGGAACTAGGGGAATTTTGATGATGATATGAACAATCAATTATCAGTTTTCAATCACCCCGAACTTGGATTTGGTGGAGTTCATGATAGATGGATTTCAGATGATGACCATCATAGAGCTCATACATATGTTTTACTCAACTGTGAAGAAATATCACCAATTATACAGTGAGTTCTCTTATCCCTTATTCTATAGATTCTGTTACAGTAAATTATTCATATTTTATTTATACGTTATATGATGATCATATCAAGAAATAATTTCCACAAATTACAGCAGCTGGCTTAGAATAACGTCGGACTAAAAAAATTCCTACTGGTTTCAAAAACTGGTAACGTACATTCTTTTTTGGTTTTACATATAAGATCAATTTATTACTTGTAATAGTGATAAATTTTTTACAAATTTTCAGGTATCTGTACATGCTGATAAGATTGATAGTCGATTGCGTATATTGAGTAGCCCACCATCTAAAATGGTTAAATCTTATAATGCATATGTGGTGAATGGTTATCTCTTTCATACACGTGCATATGAGGAATCAAAGAAAAAAATGAATAGTGGGGTTTGTTTGAAGGGATCACATCATAGAGATATTGAAGTTTAATTTTACGCCATGCTTGAAGAAATTATTGAACTGTGTTATTTGGGACAGAATTATGTAACAATGTTTAAATGTCGATGGCTGGATACTGAGAGAGGCTTGCGTATTCATCCAACTCATGGAATTGTTGATATTAAACATAAAATTCTTCTTGCATTAAATGAACCATTTTTATTGGCTCATCAGGCACATCAAATTTTTTATGCAAAATACTGTGCTACTGCAAAAGAGTTGGATGATTGGTGGAGTATAATAAAAGTTAAATCTCAAGAAAATCAGTTTACTCAAACTGAATGTGGTTCCACTGAAGTGCAAGGAAATGAAACTTTTCAGGACACTCCTCAAAACACATCTTTTTCACAAAGATACATGAATATCGAGGATGACACCCCATAGTTAAGGGTCGATGGTGACGATGTTGTCAATGATGTTACAACTGAATTTGAAATGACAAGAGATGATGAAAGTGAAACTAATATGGAAATTGATGATGTTGATGAGGAAGATGAAGACATTGACATTGAAAACTATGAAGATGATGATGAATATGAATATTGACACAGTAAAATGCTGGTTAGAATCATAACAAATATATATCTATACATAATAGTTATTTTCAACTGTTTTCTAAGAACAATCATTTCATGTTTCAGATGGACTCAGAAACATATCGTCAGTTGCTGGAGACTGAGCTACCTATGTATGATGAGGTTATTGAGTCATCTGACCCTCAGTCTATTGTCACTACAGGGAGCACTCAGAGGGGGCGTGGTCTTGCCAGACTGATGATTCCAGATCCTATACATGAGCGACGTCCACCTCTTGGATTCGATGCGCACACGCGGTGGTATGGTAACCTATGTATTTTAGTTATCTTTCATTATAATTTATTTATATTCTAATTGTTTGATTATTTGTTCTTTTTCTACATTTTTATGCATATAGCTATTGGACAGGGAAGCGCTATCTTGCGCAATTATTTTTCTCAGCCCTGGCTCACATGGGATCAGATTCCCACCGATGTGCAGGCCGCCATGTTCGATCATTGGCTGGTACATAATTAAATATTATTTATTTTGAAATTTAATTCATTAATAAATTTATATTATGTTTTATGGTATCCCATCAATGAGAGCATGCGTGCCACTATCCACGCGGCATAGATGGTGTCTATGTGTGACTGTTTCCATCAGTTTTTTCATAATTTGAGAAAGGCGACTGTGAGGAAAGATGGAGTGACAGAAGTTGATGAGTCCTGTAGAGCCCACCGACCAGAGTACATTTCATCTCACGTTTGGGATGGATTATGTACACACTGGTTGGGTGGTGGGTTTTAAAGGAGATCTGCATTGGGTCGACAGAATCGGGGGAGACAAGAGGTGACGCATCGAGCCGGTAGTCGTACATTCAGTGCGAATAGAGAGCATCTGGTAAGTACTTTTTTTTAATATTTTATACAACTTTAAATATAAACAGTTTATTTTATATTCATATAGGAAGCCGAGCAGCCCGGTATTACGACGTACGGCATTTATCAGAGGATGTACACTGATCCGGCTACTAGAGAGATTAGAGGTGACCGCCAGAGTCAGATTGTGGTCAGTATTATTTTTTTTCTATTTGAAAATTAAATGCATATAATATTTTCATTATTTTAATTTCTAATTGAAACTTAAGGAGTCATATGAGGTCACGACCTCTCAGACACAGGCTGAGAGTCAAGACGAGATGGGTGATCAGACTAGTGCCCACCATTTTGATGAGACGGCATGGATATAGGAGACCCAGTATGGCTTCGAAAAGGGCCGAGTAGTTGGTATCGGCTCTCATTTGACTCCTGTAGCTTATTATGGTACTGTTGTGATGTCGGCGTCCAACTCGAGAGGAGCTCGTGGAGAGACATCAACTTCTACCTCACAGTATCAGGAGCAGCTGCGTGCTCAGAGTGAGCTTATAGAGGATTTGCGTCAGGGGCAGGAGGAGATGTGTCAGCAGTACGATGAGGAGATGCGTCGATGGCAGGAGCAGATGCGTCAGTAGCAGGATAAGGAGAGGTGTCGATATGAGGAGCAACATCAGGAGTAGATGGAGTACATGCATCGTCTGACTCATAGTTTGTAGATGGAGTTTTCTCCACCACCTCCTCTAGGTCCTCCAGATTATCCACCCCCCAGTGATTTTTTTACATGTAATAAACATTTGAGTTCGTAGTTTATTGTCATATTAACTATTTACAATTCCACTTTCATATTGGTACGAATATTGCATGATTTAATTTGTTTATATTTTTTTTAATATTTTATTACTTATTAGTATTATTTTTAATTTCTGTTTATTTTAGTAATATTATTTTAATATTTTATATTTATTGTTAATATTGAGAAGTTTATAATTTTATAATTTTATTAATATTAATAATATTAATATTATTTTTTCATTAATTTGTATGTTTATTTTAATAATAATAATATTATTATATTAATTTTTTATATTATTAATATTAGTATTATTATTATATAATATTATATTATTTATATTCATATTATTATTATATAATATTATATTATTTATATTCATATTATTATTATTTTTTTATATTAATATTTCATAATTATATTATATATATTTTTTTTATTAATATTATAATAATATAATTTCTTTATATTATTATTATTATTATTATATACATAATTTAATAATAATAATATTATATTAATTTTTTATATTATTAAAATTAGTATTATTATATAATATTATATTATTTATATTCATATTATTATTATTTTATATTAATATTTCATAATTATATTTTATATATTTTTTATTTATAATATAATAATAGAATTTTTTTATATTATTAATATTATTATTATTTTTATATAATATTATACGATTTGTATTAATTATTTTATTATTTTCATTTTTTTTAGTATTTGCGACGGGAGTATTTGCGACGGGGTGTCCCGTCATAAAATATTTTTTTACTGTCCCATTTGCGACAGAAAGAATACCCATCGTAAAAACTATTTCTGCGATGGTTCTTCGCAAATACCTACGTCGCAAATATTTTTGAAATTTCCCATTTGCGACGAGTCAGAAACCCGTTGCAACTAATATATCTACGACAGCCCGTCACAAATACCTTTTTTATATATAAATGAAAAACATTTTGCGACGGGGGGAAAATACCGTCGCAAATACTATTTTTGTGATGGGACCGCCGCAAAAATAACTATTTGCAACGCTGTTTTCTACAATGAGAGATTTGCGAAGGAGCCCTGTCACAAAAGGTCTTTTGCGACGGGATCCCGTCGTAAATCGCCCGTCGTAGATATTCAGTTTTTCTATAGTGGGTGTATTTTTCTTGGGAAGGATCCAGTGTACATGAGGCATAGGTACATATGGAGCTCAATCGACCCTTTTTGACAAGACTTCCCCAACTGCATAGTTAGAGGCATCACACATTATCTCAAATGGTAAATCCCACCGAGGTGGTTGGATTACCGGGAGTGACATGAGACTCCATTTTAACTTATTAAAAGCTTCCTCATATTATTTATCAAAAACTAATTCCTTTTATTTTTGGAGTAATTAGAAGAGTGTGAGTGAAATCTTACTAAATTCATGAATGAAACTATGGTAAAATCCATCAATACCTAGAAAATACTACACATCACGTAAATTTTTGCGGAATGTTAGGGAATAAATGGAATCCACTTTTGATTTATCTAATTGGATACCATCCCCATAAATTAAATGTCCCAAAACTATACATTGCCACACCATAAAATGGCATTTCTCATAATTTAATATGAGATTCTTTTCAATATAGCAACGTAGGATTGAAGAAAGACTACTCAAACATTCATAAAAAGAGAATCCATAAACAGTGAAATCATCCATGAATACTTCCATGCAATTATCCAGGTAATCCGAAAAAATACTAACCATTCATCACTGGAATGTACCTGGAGCATTGCACAGACCAAATGGAATCCTTCTATAGGAAAATCTTCCAAAGGGGTAAGTGAAGGTTGTCTTTTCTTGATCCGTAGGGGAAATATGGATCTAAAGGTATCTATAATACCCATATAGAAAACAGTAATGGGACTTTCCCAATAGCCTATCTAGAATTTGTTCAATGAATGGAAATGGTAAATGGTCCCTCCAAGTGTGTTGATTTAGTCAGTTATAGTCAATACATACACTCCAACTATTCTACAGATGAGTTGGAACCAATTCAGTGTTTTCATTTTTAATTAAAGTAAGACCAGTTTTTTAAGAACTACTTGAATAGGACTAACCCATTGGCTGTCAAAGATGGGTTAAATGATTCCATCAGCCAATAATTTTGTTACCTCATTTTTCCACAACTTCTAGGAGGTTTGGGTTCAGTCGATATTGTGTATGCCTCAATGGTTTAGACTCGTCATTGAAAATAATATTATGTGTACAAACTGATGGGCTAATACCAGGAATGTCTAAAAGTGTCCATCCTAATTCCTGTTTATAATCCCTCAAATTTTCAAGCAGTCTCAATTCATGCTCAGGAGGGAGTGAACTAGCAATGATGATGGGAAAGTTGTTTCCATTCTCAAGATATAAATATTTTAAATCTTGAGGTAGTTGTTTCAGTTCTAATTCAGTTGTATTTTGGATTTATTGGAGTGTGTGTGAAATTGATAGGTCACTAATCTCATCTAACTACACAATGGTATCATCCTCAGATGAGGAATGAGATTTTACAAGCTTAGCAGTATCATCGATGGTTAGTGGATCCTCAGTGTTCAAGAAATCATAAATTAATAATCATGCATGACATTTTTCTAGAACACTACAAAAATCAATACATGATTCATTTCTTACATTTAAATTAATGGTGAAAACTCAAAAAGGGGATTGGGGGTAAGAAAACATGTTCTTTCAGTGAAGGGATTGCATCAATTGAATTAATAGAGAAAGATTAATGTTCTTCTAAGGGGTGCTTCATGGAATCAAATATATTGAAGTGGAGAATGTCACCACCAAAATCCATAGATAATGTACCATTATGGACATTAATTGTGGTTTTAGCGTTTTTCAAGAAGGGTATCCCAATATAATTAGGGCATATCCATTCATCCAATCATATTCCATTTTAAGCACATAAAAATTAACATGAAAATTTAAAATTTTCACCCTCACAAGAACATCCTCTAACACACAAAAAGGGTGTGTTGTAATCTAATTTTCTAGATGAATGACAATTCCAGTGGGCTTCAGTTCCCCAACCTGAAATATAGAGTAAATGGAGTAAGGTATCACATTTATATAATCACCTAATTCAAGCATAGCATTGGAAAATTAATACTACCCAATAGTACATAGAATTGATAATTTCAAAGGATCATTGTAATTGGTGGGAAGTGATGGCTCTATAAATGTTGATATGTTACTCCCCAAGCTCACCTTTTCATCTCCATGAAGTCTCCTTTGGTGTGTACACATCTCCTTTAAAAACGTTGCTTATCTTAAAATTTGTTTCATAGCATAAATCAAGGGGATATTTACCTGCACTTTTTTGAAAGTCTCCAAAATTTACTTATCAAGTTCATTTTCCTTTTGTTTTCTAGTTTGGGTGGCCCTTTGGGAAAATATAAGAGGAATGGGTTGGCTATGAGACTCATCGACATACACACTCTTTCCATTGGAATGGATTCTCTCAAGACATGGTTTTTCAACATTTGGAACATTTTTAATGATTGTAATGGTGGTTTCCTCAAGAGGGGATGACTCTAATAGAGGATTCATTTGAACATATAGTTTTTTTTCCACTCCCAAGGGTGATGGAACTAACATTACCTTTATCTCTAGGGTTGACTAATGGTTTAGATGGTATTTTACCCAACCGATGACATTGAATTTCCCCCATCGAGTTATCTAGTTGTCCTAATTGGGTTTTGAGGTCTTTTATGGCTACCTGAGTGGTTTTTTGGAATTGTATATTTTCAGAATCCATTTATTTCATCATATATTATAGGCTAGTCTCGAGTTTTGAAGGGGTTTTTTGGAAAGGCCTTTGTTGTGGTTGTGGATTTCTGGGTGTTGGTGGATGACTACTCTAGCCTGGTTGGATCCATTGTTGTCGAGATTGGTTTTATTTCCACCCAGGGTTGGATGGATAGTAAGGATCTTTCCTAAAGGGTTTTTTATAGGGGCATCCTTGAAATATTACATCACAACTATCATAAGTTTCTCTCAATTAGGGGAACTGGTCAGAGTAGTGGGTGTGAGAAAAACATATACCAAAATATATGGGAGTAGGAGATTGGTATTTCCCTTGGGAAAGAGAAATTTTTTGAAGAAGGGTACTTACCTTTTCGAACTTCGTGTCCACCTTTTTCTCAAATTCAGAACATTTCACCTCATAGACACCTCGAATGGGTAAACTAGACCTTGAACTGAATTGTTGAGTATTTTGCGTCATGTTCTCAATCAGGATTCTTGCAGTAATTGGGGTCTTATCTACCAGCGCACCACCTATAGCAGCATCAGTCATGTTATGATCAATTGGAATTAAACCTTCATAAAAATAATGTATTATAATTTGACCGCTTATTTGGTGGTGTTGACAACTTTAAAATAATCTTTTAAATCCTTCCCAAAATTCATGAAGTTTTTCTCCTTTAGATTATATTATACCACATATTTCTTTCCTTATTGTTGCAATTTGAGAGGTTGGGAAATATTTTTCATGAAAAAGGTGATTCATGTCCACCCAGCCTCTTATTGGGGAATTAACATAATAAATACATTCTTTTGCATTATCTTCTAATGGAAAAGAAAATTACATAAGATTTATTTATTCTTAATCCACATTTTTAGGTTTTAATTTAGAACACACAGTGTGAAATTATTTTAAATACTTTTGTGGATCCTCTCCAGGAAGTCCATGGAATCTTGGTAATTGATGAATTAAACCAGATTTTAGTTCAAAATTAGGTGCCTTGCATTGTAATTGAATGTATGTGGGTTGGATATCGACATCAGTTGAGGTTAGTTATTTTAGTGTTCTATTGTTTTCAGACATGTTATACATGTTTATTTTAGTTTTGATGTCGGTTCAAGAAGAAGATGTTGAAGGATCAAGAAGAGTGTCAATGTTTTGCGTGTCCTCCTTCAAAGGGTTCTCTTCTATGTCTCGGTGTCTCCGACAAAGGATCCTCCCTGTTTTGGGTTCGAAAGGAGGTAAATATCCTCAAGTGGAATTCTTTATGCACTAAACCTACACAAAAAATAGATCATAACATAAAAGGATTGAAAAGGTAAAGAAATATTCAAAGAATTTACAAATATCTTATCAAAAACACACACTAAAAACTGAAGCACTCCCCAGCAATGGAAAAACAATTTGACTTATTTGTTATGACACGTCAAATTTATTAGGATTAAATGGTAGATTTATAGTCTGTGGGAGACCCTAGGTGATCAATCAAGGAGAATTGGTAGCTTATAGTGTGTATTTTTAATAAAGGTTAATAAAAGAGGGGTGCGATTTTGGAAACAGTTTTAAGAAAATAACTTAACTTAAAGAGTTTAATAGTTGGAAAACAAAGTGGATTTTGAAAAAAATGAGGAAAACATTTCATTTTTATTTCACTAAAAACATTTAAATTTCATTGTTCATAGAGATTCATTTAGGTTTTGAGTAATTCTTTGGTTGAAATTAATTAGAATCCAGATTAATTGCTAAGCTTTTATTTCAATGCTTAAAGAACCAAACCTTGACGTAACAATCGTATTGTCAAGGTCCAAAACTTATGCATGGAATAAGATCTTCCAAATCATATTTAAATCTCAAGAATGTGATTATGAAATGGATTCTTTTGTTTTCCAATCATAACAACCCAAGGCACACACTCAAAACCTCACACCGATCGGTTAAAAATTAAAACCATATCATTCACATGTATCAAAACAATCATTCAAATATAAAATCATGTAAGGTACAAGGAATGAAAATTTTAAACACCGAAATTACTCCAAAACAGTAGCTAATATATGCATCATAACTCCCTTGAAATGTGTGTATCTTCCTCACAATGAATGCTCGCCATTTAGCCCGACATTAATAGGAGGAGAAAGCTCGGGTGCATCTAATTCTTCATTTCAGCTCTCCCTGTGAGGATAGGGAGCACCAGAACCACGAATTAGATGAAATTACTCCTATGGAACTTTAATTTTTCATCACTTCACTCTCTTGTTCAAACTTCCAAATGAGGTCCCCATGGTACCTTTTTATAATGAAAATGGGACTTGGTTTTGAGAACCCTATTTTTGAGATACCACTTTTGTATCAGTTTTGGAATAGTATAAAGACATATCAAGACTTGGAAAAAAGATAAGAGTTATTGGAGGTACTCTTTACTATGTCTGTGTTAAATTTTTCGGCCATTAGACATTTGGATTGGGAGATATGGTCAAAAGATCAAACTAAACTTTTGAATTCGGGTAGATTTTCTCCCCTGGACAAAACGGATTGGAAGGGCCACTAGATGGCTGAATTGGTCCTCAGTTCTTTGATAAGAGTTGTAGAACATGATGTTTTTGAGAGGACCACAAAGTTTCATTCTATTTAAATCCATTTAATTCTCTTAATTCTCAAAACATTGGACATATGTACATGGGATGCCATGCAGTTTGCCCATTTTTCTTCTAGATCATCTTCGGGGCCTCCAAATCACCTCCACCATCAGTGAAAATATCAAAACAAGTATAATTTACCCTTTTAACTGTGATAAAAACTAAATAAATTAATCAAATATGAATCAAATTTTGTTATTATATTTTAAATTTACAATACAAAACAAGTTTAGCACAGTGGTGTAATAGTGAAAATGAAATGGTGAATCGCGGTGCCATCAGCCACTCCTCAACCTCCTCTAATGGTAAATCACTCTAAAAGTTGGACTAAAATGGAACTCAAAATCCCTCATAATTTCAGTAGTGTTAGAATCATTTCATAGAGATCCTTATCCCACAAACTTGAGTAGTTGTGAAAGCCCCTCTTAGAACTATTGATCCACAATAGGTTATTTTTGTTGAACATTCTCTCTTACCCCTTCCTACTCAATAAGAAGTGGTCATCAACGATAAAGCCACTATGAAAAAAATTAGATAACCATATAAAAAAATCTTCAGTGGTACAATTCCCCAAATTCTAGGAATGAATGAATGGAATTAGGTAAAACCCCATTTCTATCTCCATTTCATTTATTATTAATTAGAACTCTTTTATCTTTAAATCAGTTTTCTTTAATCCATTATTGTATTCACGCATTATATTTATTCATATTAGAAATTTATAAATAATTCTCAAAACATTATTCAGGTAAAATTATAAACATGATTCTGATTTAACATGAAATAAATAACTACCAATATTATAAAATAAATGTGCAACCATGTGAACTAATTATTGAATCGTATTAAATATACTAGAAAAACTATTTATTTATTGTTAATTTTTTGGTCAATATTATAAACTAATCAATTAGATGCCTATCATTGTTAAGAACATAAAATAAAGTAAAATTCCATGTCATCATACCCATTCCTACCTACTAACTTCTAATATTATGTGTGAGACTGAAAGATTAAGGACTGAAATGGTGGGAGAAAATAATGGATCCCATACCACCCCTGGTAGGTTTGGTTTCCACTATAACTATATTTTCTAGACATATTTACGGGTTAATTCTTAATTCTTAACAATCCTATCACTAGATAATCTCAAGACACATACCTCAAAACTCTTTATTGTGGTCTCTAATGCCGTTGTGTAAATACCATGCCTATATAACCTAAACAGTATCTATTTGTTCCATCACAACACCTCATGAGAACCACTCAATTATCATATATTGGTGCATATGATATTCTACAAGACATATATCAGTGGGAGGTGATTTTCCCCCATTGAATAGAAACATAACTGCAATAGGTCCTTGTTTTGAGTTTCACTATTAAGTGGAACTGTAGGCCACCAAAAATATATCCCATCCTCAACAGAATCATGTGGAACAATATAACTGGTCATAATTCATGATATGTCATGAGAATAAAAGGAATATATCAAAAAGGTTCAAAAATAACCCTTCTAGGGCCTGAAAGAGTATAAAGTGTATTAAACTAGTTCGATACATAAAATTTCATCCAAATAGAGCTTAAAAAACAAACATTAAATATTCTAATCTAAAAAAACCCAGATGGAGTGTTGTAGACATCCCTCCTGCAAATAAATGGAATGCCTTCCAAGTGTCCAAAAAGGATCAATATAGGATCCACACTCTCCAAACTTCTACATCTCTTGATTAAGCTCTATTACCTTACTATGATAACATATAAAAATATCTATGAACATCCTAAGATGAGACTATTCATGGTATGACTAAGGTACATTTATTATAATACCACCACAAATCTTTAACCACCTATCATAAACTCAAGCGTATACAAGAACCGAAAAAAAAACTAGTGGAATAATAAATAAAAAAATGTATCAACATGATTTACCACATTTAAATTCATTAATTAAATCTATAATAATTATCATGAAATACTTGGTGGGTTCATACCTATCAAACCTAATCTGGGGTTAACATTGATTTAAGATGAAAAATAACTAAATTCGAGGTGAAATTCCCATCCCATTTGGGGGAAATGGAGTCATGTATAATAAATTCAGTTCAACCATACCCACCATCTTATTCAGGGTAAGGGAAAAGGGAAAATAGAGTTAGGTAATTGTGAGACCATCCCATTCTCTTAACCTATTTATAATTAGTAGGTTAACCTAAGAATATTTCTTATTAAATCATAACATAACCCTTTCCCAATATATAGACCAACAACTTATATCAAAACGTTAAATTTAGATAACATGTAGAAACATTCCATGAATATTTGTCAAAGTAAATAAACCATATAGCTCAATAATTATAGGAAGTAATAAAAGGATAGGAATAATTAGTATTCAAAGATTCAAATAAAATCATTTATCGACATACATTATCATTTATAAAAAAATAAAAAAAAATCAATAATTTTATTCTAATTAATACTTATTATCAAAAAATCCCCAGCTAAATAAAATTCATCCAAAACCATTTGATAAAATTTTAATAAATAAAAACCCATTTTTTTAATTAAATTCACTAAACCTACACCATCTCTAACCCATTCCATAAACAAAAATAGATGTAAAATATTTTTTCAACCTATTAGTTTGTAGAGTGTCTCTTTGGGTTCCATGTAAGACGATTTAGAAACTAGTTAAATTTGTTTGGGAACCAAAAATAAAAATAAATGTTTTTGGGGGTTTGAACTTGAAATAGAATATAAAATCATGAAAATTAATCATAGTAATACCTTAATATCACCTAAGATAACATTACACAAATTTTAAACAAAAAGAATATATAATATGTAGGATGATATCATAAGCCTTGTATATTTAGAGAGAAGAATCACATCCACCACTATGAGAAATAGAGTGAATGAGATGTTTAGAGGTAACCAAATACATTACCTCACTCAAGAAGATCTCTTATGATTCATCAAAGCACCTTGGATCAAGATGGAATAGTGATATTACATGAGGATATTGTGAGGTGAGGAGGAGAATTATGTGAGTTGAAACCAAAGAAAATGGAATTAAAATAATAAATAAAAAATGGGATTAAATTAGGGGTATGAAAGGGTGAAAATACCCTTTATTAAAGTTTTTTTTTCTAGGAAGCTACCATGTACCCACTTGAATTAATTGGGTACTTATTTGCATAAAATCGAAGCCTCTTGTCCATATGCATGTAACCAGATACCCGAACACGGTCATTTGTGTACTTGGTGGTTATCATACCCTAGGGGACTTCCCATTATCCCCCCCCCCCCTTCCTCAACCCCCCCCCCCCACTAACCTTCTGACTCCCTTCCCATCAAAAATATACCAAAAAGTAAATTTAAACACTAAAATTAATTGTAATTGAATTGTTAGAAATGTTAAGGTATTTATCGGATAAATAAAATATTTTTTTTTAGAAAAAATGAATCAGATTTTTCATTACATTATGTTATTTAACACTTCCATTAGAGTGTATAACATAATATAAAATTGGTATAATGATTTAAATTTTATTTTAAACTATTTTATAAACTCATAAAACAAGTTACAATTTAATATGTATCATTTATAGAACAATTCAAAGAAAAATTCCACCACGAAGCTACTTGAAAATTAAAAGAGGTACTTAAAACACCATAGTATATGGGACCTTGGTTCATACTAAAATTCAATACATAAACTTAAATCATTAAAATAACATTCAAAGTGACCTACTTTAATCCTACAATGTTGAAAAATATCAATACCAAAGATAAAGAACACCATCTAAAAGTGTATAGCATAAAAACATATATTTGGCTAGGTGACAAGATAAAATCAACAATGGTTAATGAAAAACACGTGAAAAATAACTTGAGTCCAAAGAAGGAAAAAAAATAAAGTAAAAAGTATTGGGAAAACCCCATTAAAAATAATAATGACTTCCAAGGAATTTTTATATGGCCTATTTTTGGATCGTTCTCAAAACCATATTCAAACATTCCAATCATATGATTTCTGATGGACACATAGTCATAAAAAACTCATAATAACAACCATAAATTTTTAATAAGTAATGATATCTTTCTCTTCAAGATAAACATAGAGATCTTAATTAAGATCAATACTGGTTTGGAAAACAGACTTGGGTTTTTTATATTCTTTATATTAATAATATTTAGATAGATCTTCAGATGAATCTCAATTAGGATCATGAGTGGTTCCTTATGATACATAAAACTAAATTAGCTATGTTTAATAGTAGCCATTGGTTTCTTCAAAGTAGAATAATATTTATGTACACTTATTTTTAAATATAGTATATAATCCATCAAAAAATTATCGGGGGGTAGGGGGTTACTTTTTTAAAATGAATGAAAATAGCTTTAATTTTAATCATAGAAAAAATAGTTAAATTGATGTTCTCTTTCATAATTAGTTGTGATAATAAGATCATCATCTAAGATCATTATTTTATCAATTTATAAAAAAAATTATTATTGTATTACATAAGAAAATTACTTCAATAAATGGTAGAAAATCCTTTTTCATTAATAAATCCAACAATACTAAAAGAAAACTACTTAAAACACATATCACTTAAGATACATAGTTTTGTATAATTATTTCTCAAGTTATAATTGAAAAATATGATTCCAAAATTTATTTAAGTGGTTTTATTATTAAATGTAAGTGGTTAAGTAATATTAACATATTTTTTTCAAAATAACACATATATAAAAACAATTATTGTAACATCCCAGTTCTGAGAGCCGACCAGAGGTGCCCTATACCCAGTTGGTCACATGGCCCCAAGAACAATTTCCCAAATGCCAGAGGCTTCCAACTAGCAGCGAGGGCCTTAGGAGTGATAGTGGGGAAAAAATTCTTTAATTAGCAGAGTAAAACAGTGGAAATAAATAGATAACAATAGTGAAATCAATAATAATACCATACAATAGTAGATAGCAGAAGACTGGAAGAAATAAACAAATGGAGTGCATATATAAATGATGCATGATACATATGTCTAGGAAAAAAGCCAAAAAAGTCACAATGAAGGAATAAAGTACTAAACTAAAGTACAAATAAAAAAAATAAAATCCAACAGCATCGCAAGCCTCATCTTGGTACCATGCTGCCCAACTCCACAACAATTAAGTTCCTGAAGTAGAAGGGTGCTTGTTCTTATCTATACCTACAACAATATAATCTGTTTGGTCCTAAAATCATGACTCAAATAGGGTATGAGACAAATACTAGTAAGCAACCACCCAAAGATCGGTGCTTAACAGTTGGTGAATATATATGGTAGGAAATAAGAAAAAAGAAGTTGTAAATAAGGAAATACTCCATAGTAAACAATCCTACGGTTTCAATTACATCATTTACATTTACAAATTTAGTCAACCAAACACAATTACAAGAAACCCTCTGAGAAGTTCTCACAGCCTATCCCTTATGGTTAAGCCAAAAAAAGGAAAGTAACAAAGTCTCTCTAAGGAAGTACTCACCGTTAATTCCCCCTATAGTCTTGTGTAATCACAGACCCTTTGAGGAAGCACTCACCATCAATTCTCCCTATAATATTTTAACATTAATTATAGACACTCTGACGAAGCACTCAATGTTAATTCCTTTTATGGCCTTGTAACGTATCTAAAGACACTCTGAGGGGTCACTCAAAACCAATCCCCCCTATGGTCTCGCAGCTTGATAATTATAACAGACACTCTGGGAAATCCCTCAATGTCAATTTCCCCTATGGTATCACTACACGAGGTTCTTGTAGCCCCATGTAAAGCATTCATATATAAATGATAAATAGAAACCAAAGTAAACCTGAAAGTTCTACTTGGATAATTATCTACAAGGCATGGTACAACATAACAGATATATAATCACTCCATCCTAACAACACTAGGAATGGAAAACAATAGAATAATTGTCAAGGCTATACCAAATGGCCAAAATAAAACAAGTATGGGAAAACATATACATCACAAGGTAAACAATCCTATTTACAATCCAATATCCCTACTCAAGAAAACAATCATAGCATTCATTAATAGGGTTTAAATACCTAAATGTGTAATACCCCGAACTAGGGTATTGGGCAATTTGGCACATATAATTCAAAGACTAACTATGGAAAGTCACAAACCACCTACCTTGGCATTGTAGGAATGATATATGTGAACCTTAGTCCTTGAATCACCATATAATGTTGTAGATCTAAAAAAATTCTAAAAACGTTCAACTGAAGGAAACTCACAAAAGATAATGAATTAGGAAATGAGGATCTAGAAGAAGGAAGAGCCTACTATGGCGATTCCAATACAATCAATGTTGGTCGAATCAGAGATCGGATGAAGTGTCAGAGGCTCAGAGAATATTTGCAATGTATAGACGCTCCTAGATGAGATAGGTCAAGAAAAAGGAGGTTATATCGATTAGACGTGACCCCGGTCCATTTAATGAAATAAAAATATACTACACAGCATGTTCTTTAAGAGTACACAGCAAGTAATTGCCTTAACCGGCCTCTTCTCTAGGTGGCCTCAAGTCACCCCACACGGCCATGTGTTTGGCTGTTACACGGCTAGCACACGACTAGATACGGTAACTGAGTACACAGCATGTACTTATAAGTACACGGCGTGTACTCCTGAAATTTACAGAAAATCTTATTTTTCTCAAAAACAACCAGAAAATAAAGACATACATGAAAAGAAGGTCCAGGTTCTTACAAACATCCCCCCTTAAAGAAATTTGTCCCTGAATTTCCCTAGCAAGGTGGAGTAGAATAATAATCCTCGAACATCTCTAGCAACTGTGACTGTACATCAGCCTCCCTCTCCTAGGTCTCTTCCTATACTCACTCGTGCTTCTATAGCACTCGTACCAGATGAACATACCGGACATAGAGAACCTTCACAATTTTATCAAAAATTTGGAAAGTATGCTCCTCAAACAATGCGTCCACCTCTAGCTTACATGAGACGAGTCTGAGAAGTAACGTCGTAGATGAGAAACGTGGAATATTTAGTGCATATCCCAGTACCTCTAAGGCAGCTGCAACTGATAGGCAACCATACCGACTTTCTCCAAAACCTCAAATGGTACAACATATCTTGGAGAAAGCTTTCCTTGTCTCATAATCCTTATATGTAACAACCTCGGTGAGACACACCGAAAAACCTGATCTATGACCTCAAAATCCAGTGTTCGTCTTCTTAAATCAGCATGAGACTTCTGTTGTGATTCTGCTGTATCCATCTACTTCTGAATCAACTCTATCTGCTCTGTGGTCTCCTGGAAAAGACGAGGTCTCATCATAGCTACCTCTCCTGCTTCCAACCAACATAGGGGTGATCGGCCTGGCCTACTATAAAACACCTCATAAGGTTCCATCTGAATAGTTTCTTGAAAAATAATATTGTAGGAAAACTCCAAAAGTGGTATGTGCTTCTCCCAAGAACCTCCAAAATCTAGGATTCATGCTCGAAGCATGTCCTCCAGCACCTAAATCATACGCTTGGACTGGCCATCTGTCTGGGGATGGTAATTCGTACTCAGAAGTACCTATTTACCCAAATCTCTCTATAATCTCTGCCCGACCTAATACGTAAAACACGCATCCCTATCTAAAACAATGGAGTTTTGAACTCCATGTAAACGTACAATCTCTCAAATGTACAACCTTCCCAAATCATCAACAATGAAGGTATCCTTGATCAACAAGAAGTGAGAAACCTTCGTGAGTCGGTCAACGAAAACTCAAACTACATCATTCCCTTAAGGTGACCTTGGTAATCCTATTATGAAGTCCATCGTGACATCATTCCACTTCCACTCAGGAATGAGTAACTGCTAAAAAATCAATGTTGGTCGTTGATTCTCTAACTTCACCTTATGAAAGGGGGAATACCTCATGAAAAAACTAGCAACATCTCTCTTCATACCAATCCACCAATACTGATGGTGTAGATTTCAATACATCTTGGTGATTCCAGGATAAACTGCCCAAACTAAGGAATGAAAGTCCCTCATTAGGTTCATGCCTATGTCTGCTGGTACCCACATGCATCCATGAAAACGCAAGATCTCATCCTCACTTACTATCCATCCAAGAATAGGGTCCTCTTCTGACACACTCTCTTGTAGGACTAGTCCTTCAGAATCTGATAGTTGCCTCATCCGCACTCGATCAAGTATAGTAGAGGTAACAACTACATAAGAAAGGAACGTCTGAGCCTCTCTGTCGTGTACCTCCAAATGCATCTCAGAGAATAGATCCATAAGCTGCCACTCATTTTTGGACTCCTGAACTGCCTATATCTTATTTCTTATACTCAACACATCATCCACTACGTTTCCTTTCCCAGGCATGTAGGAAAGTTCAAATTCAAAGGACTGAAGTTACTCGACCCACCTTTGTGGTCTCATATTTAGATCACGCTGAGTGAAGATATACTTGACACTTTTGTGGTCATTGAAAATCACAAAATGATCTCCCAGAATATAATGTCTCCAAAATCATAAAGCATGAAAAACTACATCCAACTTGAGATCGTGTGTCGTGTAGTTCCTCTAATGTGGCCTCCACTGTCGAGACTCATATGCAACAACTTATTCCCCCTACATAAGCACAACTCCCAACCTGATACCTGATGCGTCCCAATACACAGTATAGCTCTTTCCCATCTTCGGAAATACTAGTATCGATGCTAATGTCAACCTCCCTTTTATATCATGAAAGACTGACTCACAAGAATCTGACCACAAGTACTTCACACCCTTCTTAGTGGGCCCCGTCAGTGGCACTGCTAAGCATGAAAAGTCTTGTATGAAACATCATTAGTAACCAGCCATCCCTAGAAAACTTTTCACCTCAAAGATGGTCTTTGGCTGCTCCCAGGAGACTGCTCCTCTCACTTTCTATAGGTTTACTGATACTCCTATTTTTTGAGATAACATGACCTAAGAACTAAATATGGTCCATCCAAAAGTGAAATTTTGAGAGCATATCATATAATTGAGTCTCTCTTAGAGTACTCCAAACGATATCAAGATGTGTGGCATGGTCGTGTCGAGTGTGAGAGTACACCAAGATATCATCCACAAAGACCACCATGAATGAATCCAATTATGGATGGAAAACATGGTTCATTAGAGCCATGAAAACTGTAGGCACATTCGTGAGACCAAATGGAATAACCATATACTCGTATATACCATACCTACTTCAGAAGGCTGTAAGAGGTATATCTGATGGTATAACGCGTAACTGATGATAACCATATCTCAATTCAATATTTTAAAACACTCGAGATTCTTGAAGATGATCAAAGAGAACATCAATCCTTAGCTAGGGATATTGGTTCTTAACCATCAACTGGTTCAATTTCTGATAATCCACAGAAAGTATGAGGGTACCATCTGCCTTCTTTGCAAACAGGGCAGGAGAACCCCAAGTATAAGTACTAGGTTGGATGAAACCCTCTGCCTGCAACTCCTCCAACTGCTTCTTGAGCTCTTGTAACTCTAGTGTATCCATTTTATAAGAAGGAATAGACATCGGTTCCACTTGTGGTATAAGCTCAAAAGAAAAGTTCACCTCTCACTCTGGAGGAAAACCTTAAAAGTCGTCTGGGAAGACAAACTTGAAACGATTGACCACTGGAGAAAAGTCCAACTATGAAGTCCCATAGTCATCTATATATAGACTAGAAATCTGGGTTGTGATTCCTCCCAACCCAAGATGCTCAGGTCCCTCTTTGCTCGCCTGGACATCTCATTCACCCTTATAAAGAAACGATCTTCCCTCTGGTGATTTGAAACTCAACCTATAACTACAGCAGTCGACAATAGTCTGAAAGGGAACTTACTAGTCCATTTATAGAATGAAATCATAGCTTTTCATTTATAGGAAATATAGGTCCCAAAATAAGTGACACCCACCAACCTCGAGAGGGCACTCCTTGCACTGACGTACACTAGCCATTATTTTACCCAACGAAGTGTTCAGCATCAAGAAATCAATAGAAGTAAAGATACAGAGCTCAAGGCTCTCCAAAACAGCAATAGATATAAATCTATGGGAATCCCCTATATCGAAAATAGAATAAGATAAAACTGAGGCAACAATAATAGTACCTCTAACTGTGGATGGTCTAGGATTCTTCTTCCGCTAGGTTTGCTACACTGCAAAAGACTAGCCTGTACCGTGGCCCTATGACCCTACCTGACCCCCCTAAGATGATCCACCGTGTTGTCACTAAAATAATGCTGATTAGATACCACAACCTCCACCTCAGCCTAAATGGCTGGAAGAACTCCAGTTCTCAGACTGATGATAAACTGGTGGTGGTTCTTTTGAATGCGGAGTCATAGAGGAACCCATGTCACCCACTGCAAGTGAGAAGAATTAACATAAGTGCTTAAGATGAATAATATTTTCATAAGATCATCACTCTACTGGTTCTCTCGGGCAAAGTGGCTGGGTATGCCCAACCTTCCCGCACTGGTATCATAGCACATGGATACCTGAAGGTGCATCCCGCCTACTCAGATCTCCATGTGTAGACTCCCTCTGGCGCTTCCTACTATCATCCAGAGAAGTACCAACCCTGGATGCTGAACCGCTCTGAACCACAGCTCCAGAATCCCTCAGGTTTCACTCCATGATCCGCACCTAGTTGACTATAGAAGTGATGGAAGTCAATCTAAATACAAATGTATTTATTGAGACCATTCACAAACATACTCACTAGGAATGACTCATCTCCCCCTAAAAAAGGTGTAAAGAGCTGCAGCTCTGTGAAGTGAGAAGAATACTTTATAACTAAAAGAATGCCTTACTACAAACTCATGAACTCTTAGGCTCAATCGGACCTCAAGGTATCCAGATAGAAGTAATTGTAGATGGTACGCTGGAACTCATCCCAAGCCATACCCTGCTGGCATCCTTCCTGTGAAACCACATCCCACCATCTCTTGGAAAAATCCTGAAGCATATAAGTAGTGAGCTTCACCCTCCACTCTGGAGGTGTCTCCAGATGCTTGAATATAGAAATCATGGCTTCTAACCATGACACTGCAGCCTAAGGTCCTCCTTCCCCTGTGAAAGTGGGAGGATGCTGCTTCTAGAAAATCCAAGTCAATTCTTCCATTGACGGGGCAGGATACAATGCTCCCTGGAAGGTCTGCATGAACCTCATGAATCCCTCTCAAAACTGTGCATTGGAACCTATATCTGGAATAACGGCCGGTGCCAAGACTGGCAATACAGGAGGATCTTTTGGTGTCCCTAAACGGCCATGTCTGGAGTCTGATCACCGCCCTGTAATTGGCTCACAAACAGAGGACGTCTCAGTGGAGTGACTCTACAAGGTCAAGTACACCCCATAGATCAATATTATCAAGGGCTGGAAATTAGAAGTGTAATAAGGGAATAGGAAAAGTAAAACTTTCATGTTTTTCAAAACATGGATACACGGCGTGTATAACCCTTATATGATGTGTTTCTTTAAGCTTTCACATGGGTGTGTACTTATTCCAAAACTAATCATGTAACACCCCATACACATGGCGTGTTATACCAAGACACGGTATTTACTTGATTCGTTTCCCCTGCCTGAGTTCTTCTACATGACTAACCCACACGGTTTTACTAGGATATAACTATATGGTGTGTTTTTTCCAAACCTGGAATGTACCACTTAGGTTTCAACTGCCTGTGTTTTTAGTCACACGGGTGGACACACGTCTGACTCTACACAGCTTGTCTATGCCAGACACGGTGATTACTAGAAGGATTCCACCACCCCGTGTTGTTTGTTACAAGTTCGAAGACAAGTTTTATACTACACAACATGTTCAAGATTGACATGGCATGTATAACCTAAGTTTTATTCATCTATCTCGTTAGTCACGCGGGTGGACACATGTTCTACACAACAAGGTGTGTACATCTGGTACACGGCGTGTCCCACAAAAGATTTCCTAACCATGTGTCTCTTCCCACATAGCCAGTGACACAGTTAGAGACTACACATCATGTACATACAGTACACAGCATGTACTTAAGAAAAACAGTTCCTTTTTTAATAGAAGGACACGTGGCGTGTATTTATCATTACACGTCGTGTATTCTATGTTTTTCTGAATAGTAAGCCTCGGAAATTACTCTGAAACCTAGAAAACACTGAAACGAACATTTAACTTTCAAATTCCGATCTGTGAGGGCCCATAATCCCTACGAATAAAATCTTTTAATCTTATACATGTTATATACAAGGAATAATAAGGCAATACTCCATGAAATTCTGATCCATGAGGGTCCATAACACCTCAAGAACCAAATTTTGGTGTTTATTCAAGAAAAACCATATACAAAAAAATACCCTATAAAAAATAGGTATTCTATCAAGGAATATATCACAACATCATACATATTTAGCAAAACATTTATCAAAACAACATGAAATCAGTAATGCACTCTAAATTTCATGGTAAGGATGCATGACATGTGATTTCTAGAAAGTGCCTATACGATGCATGAGATGGAATACCCTCATCTCATCGGGTTGTAACAGAAATATAACCTCAATAATATCAACAATAATATCACAAAACATGTGAATCACCCAACGGTGAAATCAAATCAACTGTAATAATTGGAAAACTAGAAAAATCGCAATAATGAGGTAAATTGATTTTTCTTTGTACATGGGTTAGCTACTCTCGAGCACACCTTATTACCAAGTACCTATTCTATCTTATCCCTAACTATAGGATCCAAACAGTAATTCAAGAAGAAAAGAACCCCTCTGATACCACTTTGTAATGTCCTAGTTTTGGGAGCCGCCCAGAGGTGCCCCATACCTGGTTGGTCACATGGCCTCAAGTGAATTTCCCCAAATGCCAGAGGCTGCTGACTAGTAGATATGGCCTTGGGTGTGATAAAGGGGAAACTATTCCCTCATTGGAAGAGTAAAGCAGAGGAAATAAATAGATATCAATAGTATAAGAAATAATAATACCATACAACTATAGACAGCAGAAGACTGAAAGAAATAAACAACTAGAGTACATATATAAATGATGCATGATACATATTTCTAGGAAAGCAACCAAACAAGTCAAAATGCTGGAATATAGTACTAAACCAAAGTACAAAGAAAACACATAAACTCAAACAGCATCGCAAGCCTCATCTTGGTCCCATGCTCCCCATCTCCACAACAATCAAGTACCTGCAGTAAAAGGGAATTTTCCCTTATCTATACCTGCAGTAATGTAATCTGTTTGGGCCCAAAATCATGACCCAAATAGGGTGTGAGACAAATCTCATTATGAAACCACCCAAAGATATGTTCCTAATATTTAGTGAATATATATGGTAGACAATAAGAAAAAATAAGCAGTAAACAAGGAAGAACTTCATAGTAAACAATCCTACAGTTTCAATTACATCATTTACATTTAAGAATTTAGTCAACCAAACACAATTACAAGAAACCCTCTAGGAAGTTCTCACATTCTATCCCTTCTGGTTCATCCAAAAAAAAGAAAGTAACAAAGACTCTATGAGGAAGAACTCACCATCAATTCCCCCTATAGTCTTGTGTAATCAAAGACTCTCTGGGGAAGCACTTTCCCTCAATTCCCCCTATAGTCTTTTAACGGTAACTACAAACACTCTGAGGAAGAACTCAACGTCAATTCCTCATGTGGTCTCGTAATTTATCTAAATACACTCTGAGGGAGTACTCAACATAAATCCCCCATATGGTCTCGTAGTGTGATAATTATAACAAACACTCTGGGAAATCCCTCAACATCAATTTACCCTATGATCTCACTACACCAAGTTCTCATATCCCCATGTAAAGCATTCGTACACAAACAATAAACAGATATATAATCACTCTATCCTAACAACACTAGGAATTGAAAACAATATCCTAATAGGCAAGGCTATACCAAACGGCCAAAATAAAACAAGCATGGGAAAACACATCCATAGGAAGGTAAATAACCCTATTTACAATCCAATATCCATACTCAAGCAAAGAAGCATAGCAGGCATTAACTGGGTTAAAATCCCTAAATGGGAAATACCCTGAACTAGGGTATTGGGAAATATTACACATATAATTTAAAGACTAACTACAGAAAGGCACAAACCACCAACCTCAGCATTATACGAAGGATATATGTGAACCTCTTTCCTTGAATCTCCCTAGAACATTGTATATCTATAAAAACACTAAAAAATTCAACCAAGGGAAACTCATGAAAGAGGAGAAATCGGGAAACAAGGCTCAGGAAAAAAAGAGCTTACCATTCTGATTCCAATGCAATTGATGGTGGTCAAATCAAAGATCGGATGAAGAGTCGGAGGCCCGGAGAAGATTCACATAGTACGGATGCTCTTAGACGAGATAGGTCGAGAAGGAGAGGGTTCTGTTGATTAGATGCAACCCCGGTCCATTTCATGAAATAAAAATAAATACAAAGCGTGTTCTTTAAAAGTATATGGCATGTACATTTCTTAACGTACCTCCACTTTAGGCAGCCTCTATGCCACCCCACACAGCCATGTTTTCGACCGTTACATGGCCAGCACACGGCTAGCCGCAGTAATATAGTACACGGCATGTGCTCCTAAAATTTTTAGAAACTCTTCTCCTTCTCAAAAAAAACTAGAAAATAAAGACATACCTGAAAAGAAGGTCTGGGTTCTTACACTTATCGTAGGTGGTATGTGTTTTCAAATCGACCTTAACTAAAATTTTATCTTTTGATTAAATAATAATGAGAAAATTAGTATCTCAGGGCACTTAAAATTTTACAATTCCTAGTGTCATGATCCAATTAATCCAAAAAAAATTACCTTTCAAATAATTTTAATTTAAATAAATCATAATAAAATTTCCTATATAATTAACATACATGGAATAGATATGAAATAGAATATCTATATGAATATTTTCTTCTCTCAATCCATCAATAAAAAATTAAATCAGGAATACCAAGTTGAAATAAAAGTGTTTGAATGTGTTTGTGTGTGTTTATATATACATATCTATTCTAAAAATAGAAAGGTTATGTTTTGAAGAAGTGTATTTAGAGGAATATCTATAAAGAAGTTCAAATTTTCATTTTCCGCTAGTTTCAGGAATCGGTATCCTCTACATGACTAAAAAAATGATGTTCCTTTTAATTACCTTAAATGGAATCATAATGAAGGGAATTCTTAGTTATTGTCCTGAAAATTAGAAAATATAATCTTGAATAAGAGAAAACACAATATTTTTCTCAATTATTCGATCTATATTAATTATAAATTATGCAACCAATGGTCTTTTTTCCACAAATATTTTCACATCAACGATGTTGTTTTAATTTCTAAACTTTGTTACTTTATATATGCTAATTTAAACTGGATTCATGCCACCTTCATTTATTTATTTGCTTCTATTTTTTCTTAATTTCCCATATTAGTTATCTAAACTCCCCATGTTATGTCCTTTATTATCATTCATCTATATGATAGACTATGAAGTAAAAGTCACAATAGTTTATCAAATAGAGTTTGTATGGACACAAATTCATTCAATAAATATACAAAGAAACTCACATTTGTGGGTAAAGTTACCTCAATTCTTAAAAATAATAATAAATTGATTCTTTTGAGTAGTATATGGACATATTACATCATAATTTCACCTATCCAAGTGAAGGAAATTTAAAATTTGGAATTGTGTGCACAAGTAAAAAAAATCCTACCATGTGTTGTAGATCATTAACTACTTCCTTAATATATAACATAAATTATGAATAAAAATAATTCTTTATCATATCAAATATATGAAAAATAATCCCCTCAAAGAGATTATGTGTGGAAATTTATATCAAACTAGAAAAATCATTGAATGATAATATTTTTAGTCATTTGAATTCATGTAGAAAAATGTTTTTTTATTTTTATTACTCTGTGAAAAAACAATTATTCTTATTTTCACAACATAAAACATCAAGCATAATTAACCACTCAATGAAAAAAATAATTCTTCAATTCATGTAATACATCACTATAGGATTCAATTGATCCTAATGAAAAGAAATAGAGCTTCAACAAATACAAGAAAGACGCAATAGAAGGTTATGACTAGTCAAATAATCCCAACCATCCACAATAAACCCTATAATAATAAGAAAAGGATAGGAAATTTTCATGAACACAACATTCCCAATAATAAAAAAAACCCATATAATGAAATTGACAAGTAATGAAATAAATCCTTATGACAAAATATAAAAATGTTGACACTGACACACAAAACTATGTGTGTTGTATATACAATACCAATTTGTACCTACCACACCAATCAATAAATATTTAAATCCATGATGATGGGGTGTCATGGGTCATAGTGCATGAACCATTTCAGGATTCTCCTTATTATCATATTACCATAGAATCTTAAATTATCATGTTAGTGAATCATAAATGCTTATCATCACCCCATTATTATCAAACTCCCTACATTAATTGGGTTCTAATAAAATATATACCAAATAATGCCTTATGAATAACTCATAATTATTTTAAATAAAATAGTGAGATCAAAATATGATATTAGGTTCATGTATTGAATGAACATAATCACCTCATGATCCCCAAATGTTTCATCCCATAGAAGACTGAAAAGAAGACCCTAATCTTTCCCATCAACTAGCTATGTGATGTTCTTGATTTGATATATAATATCTAAATCATGTGAAAATTTTCAGTGTATGTGAAGGATCATCCCATTTATAAGATCTAATATGGATATAAAATTAAAAACATTTGTGAACATCTTCAAAAAAATGAACATTAAATCTTTTCACACATTCATTATAAAGAAAAACCTATATAAGTAGCAATAAAACATTTTTTAATAAGTAAATTTTAATCCCATAAAAAACTAAAATTAGTTTTATATAAATGTTTTCAAATAAAAATTTCTATATATTATAACCCTTTGGAAAAAATCCAACACATTTACATATTTCTTATTGTAAAAATATTTTCAAAAAAATACTTGAATAAAGTGTTTCTAGATTTAATGTTGATAAATGGAAATAATTAATTTTATTTTTTATAATCCATTCATTTTATTCCCTCACATATTTATATCATGATCATTCAGTGATTTTTTTCAAAATAATACCTCATTTCATTGGATTGTGTGGATATTGTTTAATTTAAATAAATTATGAATATTATTTATAAATATTTCTTTGGGAAAAAATAAATGGTTGATTCTACATAATACTTTAATTTTGTTATACATAGTAAGATATTTTATCATCCGAGGCATTTGGAGTAAGTGTAAGTTACATAACTTCATGAGGTAGCTAAAATCAAGATGAAAAATAAATATTATACTAGTATACCATTGTCGTGTGCATTAGGGTCTATGAATACATTAGAAGGGTAATATGGAATATGTTATCACCTAGGTATACATTCTAAACTTACAATATCTCACAATTTTGCTTAAGAATATGTCAAATAAAGTACATAGAGAGTTTCAATTTTGTGACATTATGCTAATTCCAACATAATGTGGCGTTTATAATTAACCTTAAGTCAGCTACCAATGCTCTATGAATCCAAAGAAAGATAGGCTAAGGGAACATCTTATACAAAAAACATAATATGGTATAAAAACATTATATTACATTATATTGAGTACTTTATATACATTTCAATTCTATTTTTTTGGTAATTTGAATATCTAGGGACATATGATAGAATCAACCTCATAATTCTTTATTTGGACACCTCCTCACAATACATATGATAAAACACTACCTCAATACCTTATCCTCATACTATATATGTTATATATGATATATATGTATAATAATTTATAATACACCACATAAAATATATAATTAAGATAAAACTAACAAGGGAAACTCTATAAAACATATCGAGCATTGTGAACCATGTTTTGGAAATAAAGTCAATGTATTTTTATTCCTATGTTATGCTCCAACATAGTAAAAAAACTCAACATAACATCCATAAACCCATTAAAGTAATATTATAACCTAAATAAAATGATGTTCATTATATAATTTTGTCTTTAGTGGAAAATAATTATTATTATTATAAAGGAAAAAAGGGACCATTTTTAGATGGTAATCACACATGGAATTAAAACAAGGGATGTGGAAACCAAAGAATATTTTTTACATTCTATCTATAAAAATTGGAAAATTGAGTAATGAATGTGATATATGAAGCTATATATTTGAGAGAGGGATTCATTTAAGATAATGGGAGTGATAAATTGATTGGTAAGATCATGAATGAATTGATATACTCTATGTAGAAGGAATTAAGGGCACCTTATTGACACATGGAATCATATAAAAGGGGGAGAAGGCTATAATAGGAGATAAACATATTTTGAGAGAGTATTTATATTTTAATTTGTTCTGTATTATTTTATATTAATTTATTTTATTATGATTAATTACCATTTTTTGATTCTTTATAAATAGGTATAAACCCCTCATAGGTAATTGATTTAGTGGGGGGGAGCTGTATTGTGCTTGGGTTCTAACAAACTTATCTAATTATAATTTTACCTTTTTATTTTAGTTTATATTAAAATATATTCTTGGTTGAGTGGGATTTTGTTATGTCGGTATTTCTTGATATTTTATTGTTTGGGTTGTTAATTAATTTTTTCACTCTACTCAATCATCCTTTTATATGATAAAACTTGAGTGGTGTAGTGGTGGAGTGATTGATTGTCGATTCCATGTTTGTAGAAAATAGGTATTCACTCTCATCTATTCTGAATAACCCGATCCTAATTGGAAGTTTCCTAATACACTAGAGGTGATTTATTGGTTTAATTATTGGTAAATTTATCATTACTCCTTCCATACACACATGATGGATGATCAGTTTAAAATAATAATTGTAAAGAAAAAAGACACTAAAACTAGAATACATAAGAGATAGGTATGTGATCATGTACTATCCCATTAATTAGATGGTATAGGGAGATTTTATCATTAAATACCTATAATAGAATAACCTTGGTATTCTTATCATTGATCAATCAATGATCTATCAATTAATTTTTCACCTAGCACTGAACAATATTTATCTTTTTCTAACATGGGATTATTTAGTGGTAAATATAAATTTTCTATCATTAAATCATATTACCATTATTTATTCCTATGTTATTAAAGATGGTCACTAAAGCCTTTGAGACTCATCACAACCACATATTTATAAAATGTATCTCTATATATGATCTAAAAGTCAATTTTTACCTGATGCATCACCACCATCTATTACACGTGCTTTTTTAAATATAACTTATTCCTAGTTATTCATTATCCAAGATTCCATTCTTGGTCCATTAATCTATAGTGATATACCTATCACATATATCCCTCTAGTTAAGTGCTTTAAAATCTTTCATAAATTATGTACTTTACCTATAACTCACAACTCCTCACTTTGTCAAAAACATGTTACAAAAACAAGTTCCCCTTGAAATAAGCTCCATCAAAACCAAAGGTGATTCAATTTAAAAATATAATTCCAAATAAATGGAAAATTAATTATATAAATTCAAAAAATGAATTTATGGGATAGGATAATACAATAAGTTGGAGTTACCCATGACCATGTCTTGAAAAAAATAAAACTTGCAATGAATCCTTGAAGTATAAAAATTAATAGAATCTATGATAAGTAGATATACACAAACTAAACTACTTAACACCACTATTAAAGGGGATTAATAATGCCTTCATTTCACCAACCAAAGGATATCTCCAACCAAAGTTCAACCTACATGGAAACATCTAAAACCACACACAAGGGAGGAGGGCCTTTTCTAAGGCTTAGATAAACCTTTCCTTTTAATTCATGCCTCTACTTTTTGAGTTAATGGTCATTAGAATACTATTACTTTTTCCTTTATTCCCATAAGAAACTTGACAAAAACCTAAAATATTATAATATAATGAGTAATGTATCCTCTATTTTTCTTAGATATATAATATTGGTTATCCTCTTTGTGATAAAATAATTCATTTTTGGAATGGTGATTTTCATACTTGTCACCTTTATGACATATATTTCACTCTCCTATCTTGATTTTATATCTCACTTGTTTAATTACCATGGAGGATATTAATAGGATAAAATAAATAAAACTAACCTAGTACTATTAATAATAACAACATGAAAACCCTGATTACATAACAAATTTGATATATTAAAGGATATTGTAACTTGTTGTAATTGATAAAGATTTATACTGAGATTTTTCACACCGATGATTCTAAAATAAAATCATTACATAGGAAGTCTGGTATTTTTTGTATCAATGGGTTTCTTTATACATTATCTATTTTCATCATAAAATGATACATGTGGTATTGGTGTAGAGACTAAAATATGTATATATCATAAGAAGGGAATTTTTCTACAAATTATATTATTGTGGGTGGAATACAACAATGAGGGGGGTGTAAAATGTGTGATTGAAATTATTGTTATAAGGTACACTAAAAAGTCTTTCATATTAGTGTGATACATTATTATTAAAAGATAAAAAATTAATTTTACCACTGCATAAAGATTTCATCCTAGGAAAGAATTCAATGTTGTATTTCAGGTGCAACAAAAAATTTTAGGTGATCCCATATATATAGTCTGGGAGACCTAGTGTATTTAGTTATTGTATATGGGAAATGAACTGTACATACTATAATTAGTTATGGTTATTTTAATGTGTTATAATTAAGGATTCCATCAGCCCATTATATGGTGTATTTTTATGTTTTTCATGGAGTCTAATGCATAAATTTGGTTGATAGACACACATGAGATAATTATATCTCAACCCTGGTTTGGAATGCTTTGGACCTACCAACAGTGTTGGGAATTTGTATGCCCTAGATCCAAATTTTGAATTACTTTTATATTACCATATCATATACACAAATAGTTTTGCATGATGTATACTTACAATAATATCATTTAAACTTCAAAGTCCACTATTTACATGGTAATTTCCTATGACCATTTTTCATATTGACAGGTTATAGTTGTTCCCAGCTACAACAAGGACCTCAATATTTTATGAAAATAATAACAAATATATATATATATATATATATATATATATTATGGTCTAGATACATCATACTAATGGGACATAGATGATTTCTGACTATCAAGTGTTGATGGATCATAAGACTCAAGACTTCTCCCATTAAATTAACACATAGTGATCTTGGGGAAAAGAGATCATGAGGAATGACCCTCTAATAAGAACACCACATGTCTTTGGTGTCATTAGTTATTATTTATGAGCACATGTATTAGAAACTCAACTTTATATCATTATCAATGTGTACCATTTTATAGAGTACTTTTATTCAAGATAAAACCCATTACATTTTTTTGGGTTGAGGTATCTTACTTTGGGTGAATCGTTAGTGGTATGACATTGATTTAATAGTCAAGAGAATATTTTTATCCTTCATGAAGAAATATATATCATAGGAAAAGTTGACCAATATGGTCATTACTTTATTAAATCAATAGCCATAGTTGAAGTATTCAGGTATATCAAGTAAGGACATCAAATAATAAATCAAGGATGATGACATGAAGTGTACATCCTGATTTTTGAGATATCATGAGACAAAATAGATTATATTACATGGAATATGTTTTTAAGAGGTTTTTATTTCTAAGAATAAGCATTGTATCCTTAAGGATTATAAAGGGTTGATAGACCCCACTCCTAATCTGTGTGAATTAATTGCTTCTATATAGATAAGGTCCTAGAGGATCACAAATAAAGAATATTTAGAAGCTAGTCAAATTCTAGTGAATTAGAGTTTAGGACATAGTGGACCACATGGTGGGGAAGGGTAATGTTTGTGTTTAAATGATCACAAAAAATTCAATATTATTTAGGAATCATCATCTTGTTGCTGATCAAAGGGTAAAATTTGTAAATTCGCTCAATTTGTGGCTTCCACTATGCATTTGGTACCAATAATTTTTATCAAAGTGACTGTATATTTAAATAAGTCTAATTAAAATTATTTTTTTATGACTTTAAGTATAGGGAATTATAAATGTATTGATTCTAGGAATGATGCTTTAATATATGGTTATATGGTCGATCTATAGCCATCCGAAGATCAAAATTTTAACTTTGGTCTAAAAAAATGTTTTAAATATAAATATATGTATGTATGTATGTATGTATGTATGTATGTATGTATGTATGTATGTATGTATGTATGTATGTATGTATGTATGTATGTATGTATGTATGTATGTATGTATGTATGTATGTATGTATGTTTGTTTGTTTGTGTGTATGTATGTGTATATATACATATATATATTGTATATTAAATTCCAAGGAAATGGGGGGTCATCGGTGTGACCCACCAGTACTGGATTGCGGTCAGAGATGGGTCACTGCCATAATCCACCATAATATATGTGAATAAAAAATAGTTAAGAAAATATTTTTAATTCCTACACAGTATAGGAAATGAAAACTAAAAAATATAAAAAATAATTTATACAGGCAATAATCAACCACCTATGGTTTCACTTGATACTTCCAATTGGCCGGTGGGGGACAACCTCATGCCACTTGTAGTGTAAGGTATTTTAAAAAAATATATTTTTTTTATTTGTGAAATGGTGGAGGCCCCTAAAAACTCCACCCCCCCCCCCCCCAAACCCCCAACACCCTCATATGGGGGTGTTCCATGACCACCCACCTAGAAACCCATTTTGGTTGACCTGACTTAGGTTGGGCCGATTCAGGTTCTTCCCTACCCAGCCAGCCCATATGGGTCACCCTATAACCCAAAACCCCTCTTGGGTTTTGAAAAGCCTCGAGAGGCCCAAGAAATTCTCAAAACAATTCCTAAAATATGTAAAAGTAATTTGAATTTATTAATATTAATTTCAAGAATCTGTGATGAATATTTTGTGAATTAAATTTTTTTTATTTAATTTTAATTCATTAGATATACCCTCAAGTAAAATTCATTGAAAATTTAATTTATTTATACTATTTTAAAGAATATAGATTGGACATGAGCCTTAGATTGACCAATTAATGTCTGGTATTTAAATATTCATTTAATTATTACAATGTGTTTATTTATAATAATTAATTTATAAATTATTGTATATGTATTTTCCCACCCCTCAATAATTGTTTAAGGGCATGTGCATCCATAATAAAAAATTATTTATCTATATTTCAGATTCTTGATATCCCCTCAATTGTGTGCAAGTATTTTTTATGTATAAGAAGGAGGAAAGAATGTGGTTTAATTTTCATTGATAAATGAAGTTTAATAATATGGTAATTTGATGCATTGGATGAGGTTAGCACTACAACTCAATTCGAGCATGACACAACTCAATGAGTTACCCTGAGGGTCCATGTTGATCAAATATTCACTCAATAGATCAGATGTTTTTCTCATGATCACACAGTTTTTTTATTTATGCATGGTTTATAGTTTATGTTTATATAGTTTAGACATGATCACATAAATTAATAAACAACAATGTATAGATAAAATTATCATGCATTGTGAATCATTTCTATTCAATCATGGATAAGATGTGAGTGTTATCACATATAGAATTAATGATAAAATAGAAATAGATTTCATTCATTGAGAATAATTAAAATCCATTAGAGTAAATATTAATTCAAATTCCTACCATTTCATGAATTCAAACAAAAATTCATGTTTAAGGTTTTTATAAGCCCTAGTTGGGAGTGCCTCTTAGTACTAGAGATTTCTTATGAATTTTTGTGGCCAAATTAATTAAAGTTAGTAGAAAATAATTATTCATAGATAGAAAATTGTATATTTAGAGGAAAGGTGTTGGGTAATGTAAGGTTACACTATATAGAAGATGAAAATCAACTTAATAAATCAAGGATACATAATTAAACGATATTGGATAGAAACAATTCTACCTTAAAAACCTCTGAGTAGTGGTGTAGCCATAACATGACTCTGAGGAGAGTTTTTAAGGATCATTTCCACTAAAACTTTCTAGAGACTGATTATTATGAATCTAGTGAATGAGGGATACTATGATTTGATAAAATATTGGGAGACATTTAAGATTAATAAATCTATAATGTCTAATTATTTTTAATCAAGATAAAATTAGTAATATAATACAATTTTTTTGTAGGAAATGGATTTTAATACAATAAATTCATTGTGATGTAAATTTTATACATATAACATGTCCTTACCAACACTAATTTCCATGAGTGGTATACACAATTGAACATATTACTAGTAAACTGACTATACTGGAGTCCCCAATATGTATTGAGCCAAATTGGGAAGAGTCGGTGAAAAATAAGCATATAGTAGACGCAAGGATGATGCAGTTTATATTTATATATTAATGAAATAACCAATGTATAATGAGTTATGAGAACAACATCAGGATATGGATGAATAAAAATATCATCTCATCTCTAATACGTTAGTTTGGATAAATTGAAGTAATAAATAAATGATTTTATCTCATTATTACATCCTTGTAAACAATTTAATAGAATTTTATTTAATATTATAAAAAATATTATGGATAAAAAACTTCAATTTATTTTGGTTGTGGTTTACCAAGAAGATAATATCTTAAAGAAATTTTAATATTTTGTTCTTATGGGGAATAAGCTAAAATAAAAGGTTAAAATGCCAATGGGAAGTATGATTATAAAATAACCTTAATAACATCCTTAAAAGGAAAATATGAAGAGTGTCAAACATGAGTATATTTTATTTTTATTTAGAAAGATAAATCTATAGATGATAAATATTAATGGATTAAATTAGAAGTAATAAGTGGCTTCTACTTCATGTATGTTCATTATTTTTTGTGTTGTCTCTATTTTAATTCATTTATATTAGATATGGAATGTGTAACATGACTTTTTATCCAAATAAAATAACCAGTTAAGTTTAAAAACAACAAAAAAAATTATGGTGAATCCCCAAGAGGATAGTAAATATATCAGCAGTGGAAAGCACATGACTTCTAATTTTCTAGTGCATTAATTCTAGTTTAAATTTAATTTATATTTACCAAAAAATTTATCTCATGTATCCATTGAAAACAAATACATAATATTTAACATTGAAATGAATGTTTTTTGTGTTATTTCATATCCATCTAGTAGTTTAGTAAAGTTTGAATCATAAAAACAGTTGATGAATATAAAAATTTAAGACTCAATAAGACCTTGTTGTGGAGAGATAATTATTTTTCTAGAAGAAATGAAATTGGTTGTTAAGGATATACTAATAATGGTGTTTAGAATCCTTTGATCTAAAAACCTTAAGTATTATCAACATACTTACTTATCATGTTTTAGAAAAATATTTCTATAAAGGTAAGTTTTAAAGATTCAAAAGATAGCTCATCTTGTCCCCATAAACTATTCTATAGAGAAGCTAGTGTTATGTTTAAATTATTCATAATATTTCATTAATATTCAAGGAATATAAAAGTGAAGTAATGAACATAAATTGTTTAAATATATGACTTTCTTTGGGCCTGTGAACTAAATAATATCTTGACTTCGAATTGAAAAATCATTAAAATGTAGAGTGGATTTATTCTTAAACTCACATTTCCTTTTACAAATTAGATCCATAATGTTAGTAAAATAAGGATTAATTAGGAGTCCCATATTCATACATTGATTATTAAAATGTAGGGTGTATTTATTCTTAAACACACAGTTATTTATACACATCAAATACACAATGAAAGAATAATGATCGGTGATTAGTTTTATAATTCATTGCCAAATATTACATTATATTTCAATTCATGATTCACAAATTATTATGATAACCCATAATCATGTTCCAACCATAATGAAAAATAGATATCATATGAATTATAATATTAATAAAAATCATTATCTCATAATATCATGTGTTTATTGGAAAAGAGTTATTTAAGGATAATTTTTTAAACAAACTTGCATTAAGAAAAAAAAGCATGAATCTAGAGTTATTATATTAAATTTTATATAGGATATTAAATAAATACATGTGATATAAAAGTTATTGTCAAGTGATAGAATATATTTATATAGAGGGGTTCACATCTCTATTTGAGATAGTGGGAGAAATATTTAATTAGAGAAATTCAATGATTGATATGTATAAATAATTGGAATATGAAAACATTCTACAAGGGCTTGTGGAAAGAAAAGGTTCCAAAGAGACATACTATGTAGAAAATCATAAAACTAAGGGAAATGGTTTTATTATAACCAATTCAAGGTGATATATTATTCACTGGTAATAATAAATTTTTATCCTATGAGGATTTAGTAAAAATAAATAAGATAAAGTGAAAAGAGAATTTGAATTAAAGAAAATGAATTCCATATACTATAATCAAGTATGTGTTTTGGTAGTTTCTTAAATTGATTTAAATATATTAGTGGGTATTCAAGAGAAACTATACATGGGTTTTAATAGTGTGGTACCAATACGGATTTATTTTTTATAACATGTCTTAATGCCTAAATCTATTCGAATTATACTTTTCATAGAATCTTTCTATGATCGTAAAATTCTTAATTGTAATTAAATACTTCCTTTTTTTTAAAGAGTATATATTATGTAACCATAAAATGTTGGTGACACAAAATAATTACAATAAGGAATGTAAGTTATAAATATAAATTTATAGAATAATACTTGGATCATGACCATAGAATATTTGTTTGGAACAAAATTATGTCACGTGTTTGTAAGAGTTTAGTGGGAGTGCACCATTTTTTTAGGTAAAACATGTTGGTAACATATGAAAAACAAATATTAGTCTTAAATTTAGTTAATAATAGATTTAAATAATCTCTAAAAATATTAAATTAATACAGAAAACTAATTTCTATGGGAAAATATCCACTTAGTTAGATCTAAGGGTTTCTTAAACCAAGTCAAATGTATATAATTTCAAAATGTATTAGAAAATAAAAGTGGGAATAATTAAATAGAGAATTACAGCCAATGTCACATGTCATAAATTTATCCAAGAAAAAATTAATGAGACATAGTAGGAGACTATAATGGTGATTAGAAATCCATAATCTTTGGTGATGGATATATAACATATGACACGCTATGTACTAGATATTATTTTTATAACTCATACTTTTTCATTGATTTTATTATATAAATATAGACGAACTCTATAGGAATTGTTCATAACTATCTGATTGTATTTGAGAAATTACAATGGATATGTACCTAGTACTTGGTGAGGGAGGAATAGTAGTTATAAGGGGACATAATCTGGAATAAAATAAATAATGAATTTTTAATGAAGCATTATAAAGTATGTAGTTATTTTTTTCTAGTTCTCAGAATCATACAAAAGGTCCTAAAAAATAATTGAAGATTATTATAGAGGAAAAATTGAATATACTGAGGGATATCATATCTTGAGGATATTTACTCAAGCTGGAGAAGTTTCATATTAAAGAATTGGCATGTTGGAAAAATATTATATGCCCAATGAGTAAATCTATAACTCAGCAGAGGCATAATTTTAATATATCAGAGATAATAGGTAATTTTTTATTAAGTAATCTCTAGTCCAAGTGGTAATGTTTTGAAGTTGGTTTCTCTAGACCCACACTTTGAAATAATTTTCAATTACCATATCATTTATATAAAGTTTTATATATGATGTATTTTTATAATAATAGTATTGATACTTCTACATTCACTATTTATATAGTAGTGTCCTTATATTATTTGGAATATCAATAGGTTATAGGAGTTCCTAGATATAATGAGAACCATGATATAATATGGAAATAACCTTAAATACATGTCATATGATCTAGATAAATCATACTGATAGGACACAGATGATGTATAAATATCAGATGTTGGTGGGTCATAAGCATTGTGACTTTTTCTCATGAAGTTTTTACTTGGAGATCTTGAGTAAAGAAGATCATGAAGACTTCCCCACAAATGGGAACACCTCATTTTTCATGTTGAATTGGTTATTCTTATTTAAAATAATGTGTATTGGTTTTTCAATGTTAGATAATTATCAATGTGTACCATTTTATCTCATACTTTCATTCAAGAAGTAAACTAGAAAATTTATGTTATAGTGAGGTAGCTTTGGTTCGGTGTGTCATTGGTGGAATGACATTGATTGAATTGTAAATACATGATTTTTCACTTTCATAAAGGAATATATATATCAAGACCAATTGACCATGATATTAATACCTTTATTACATCTATTCCCATGTTAGTATAAGGTAATATCCTCAATAAGGAGGATTGTAGGAAGTGTGATCCAACTTTATGAGATACCATGAGAAAAATATATTATATTACATGGAGTGTATTCATTGGAGTTTTTAGTTTCTATGATTAAACCCTATCTCCTTAGGTTCCTTGATAGGCTTCCATAATTTTCAATTATTCTACCAGTATCACTCACTTCTATTGAGATAAAGGTTTATAGGTTTACACACAAAGAGTATTTAAAATCTAGACAGATTTTAGGGAATTAGAGTTTAGAAAATGGTGGACCTCGTGGCAGGGATCGGGTAAAATCCAAGTTTAAATGATCACATTGAAATAAATAAGTTCAATATAATTTGAGTTTAGAATAATAACTGTTGAATTTTTTTACTTATTATATTCACAAGTTATTCAATGAATATAACAAAAAATATTTTTCAAATGAATATTTAATATTTAATATTCATGGTTTCTTTAATATTTATATAAGAGGTGAATCGAGTTAATGAGTAGTATTTTATCAAGTAACACAATTTAGATGTTAAATGTATGTGATAGAATATTTATGATATTTTTTATTTTTTCTCTATGTTATAAATATAACATTTGTTTTAATTTAGGGTGTTTTATATATTACAGGTTCAAGGTTAAATTTAAATTAATAAAACATACATATATAATATTAATAAAAATTCAAGTGGATGATTCATCCACTTGAATTCTCTCTCCACCCAATATATCTCTCAAGTTTTATAGAGACAATAGATTGATATGATCACCTAGATTTAAGTTCTCCCTTCAGTATAAAATAAATGATGATCATGTGATCATTAAGATGCTAAAGATCTCTATATTTATATATGATTTCACCTAAAGAATGAACATAGTAAATTGAAAATATTTTAGAACATGTGTGTATGATCTAGTGGGTTTTGAGTTTGGTTACTTCAAGAAACAACCGCTAATGATGACTAAATTGTGTTTCCAATTGAAAATGAATGAGGTATGATTTTGATTTAATTTTCCATGATTAATTTAATTCACATGGGACCCTCAGGTGGTTATGGGTTGTATTTATGATTTTGATGACATCAATACATTGATCAAAATATAAAAAAAATTAAATTACCACTTTCTACGCTTTTGTTATGTGATTTGTACCAGAAAATATGACATTCATATCCTTAAAGGACTAAGTATTAGTTAACACATATATATTTCAAACCAATTTATAATCACCATCATATAAAGGGGAGTTTATTAAAACCACTAAAAACCTACTCCCTATCATATTATTTATTAGTAACTTATATATCCTCCTCTAACTTATGGCCACATGATACACAATTTTGGTTGATCCATTTTCATCCTAAAAATTACTCAAAATATCAATTTCATATTAATCAACTGCTTCCTTAATAGTATATTCATAGATATTATCAATAGTTTTATTCTTATATAAAATTTAAATAAATACTAAAATTCAAATAATAATCCAAATAAATAAAATAAGTAGATAAATACTGAAAAACATAGAAGTAAATTACACAACTACTAAGGTAAAAAAAATTGACCACATAAACCATAAAATGAAAAAAAAATCAGATGATACTAAGTTTTTGTTTGAAAAATATTCTTTAAAACAAAAAAGAACTTACCTATGTTTAGAAAAAAAAATTGAAACTATAAAATTAGATAACATCATTCATATTTTCCTCCATTAGTAAATTGAAAACAACTTATAAATAAGGATATGATTTTATTAACTTATTAAAAAAATATAACACTTAATACTTTTGATAATTGTATTTTTACAAGTGTTTACAAATTTTATATTGAATGAATACATTTCTTCCACTTTTTTATATGGATCACTTCTGGAATTTAGGTTTTTTTCTCAAAAATAAAATTCAAACCACTAATTTTTAGTAAGATATTCACAAGTGATAATTCTTATAGGCAATCCATGTGATCTAACATGTGAAAAGTTATGTGAAATAAAATAATAAATCATATAAAAATTATAAAATTAAATTAAATTATAAGTTAAATATAGAAAATTCATATAAATAATATTTAATTAGGCTTCTATGACCTTATATTTCACACAATCTAGTTGTAATGACCCATAATTTCCTTCAATTTATAAATGTGACTATTGTTTATCCATAACTATTTTAGTATATTTTATAATAAAATAACCTAGTGATAATATTAAATTTATTTTCACATCATAATAATATTTAATACTATAACTAGTAATTTTATAGGGATATAAACACCAAAGAATAGTCCAATCACTATGGGGAACTCCATAGGGTTGAATTCTCCCATAAAGATCATTCTTACCATAATGGCTATAAAAATAAAGGGAAGAATTAGGGATATGATAGAAAATATCGAGGTATGTGTAATAACCATTGTGAGTAAAGTAGTTAATGATGAATTATAAGCTTAGTGGTGCATATATATTGGTATATTTGATCATTGGGCATTATTACAGTTATGGTCATTGGGAATTATGATCGTTGGTCAATATTATCATTGGGAATTATATTCATTGGTCAATATAAACATTGATAATTATTATTTTTGGTTATATAGATATTATAAATTTATTTTTGTAATCATTTTATGACTCACAATGAAGAAACCATGGCCTCTGCTCAAAGGTTCATACCTAGGTTCAATTATTTGACATTTGTAGAGATGTGGAGACATTGGCATTTATCATGTACCAAAACCCATCCAAATTATAGTAAATGATACATGATTGGGATTATTTTTTATATAATTTCAATCTATTATAGATCACCACCCAATATATGTTAGTTGAACCACCCCAATAGACTTTTACCATCGCACATATTACCTATAGGGCACATTCCAATATAATAAAAGGTTATGTATCTTGACTATAACTAGTATTAGGGAGTACTTGTTTATAAATGAAATATTGGTCTCTCTAATTGATTTATATTATTCCTTATTTTATATAATTCTTCTCTGTATGAAAGTAAAAAATGAAATTTAATATCGAATTAATATGATAAAATAGATTTTTAGTACAAAGAAACGAAAATTATATTTTTAAAAATATGTTCAAATTATGTTTCATAATAAATTCATAAATTTTAAATAAAATTTATTTACATTAAATTATATTATAAAAAATTATTTATACATAAATGATAATATTATTTAACAAAGTCCCAATTAATTTTTTATAATGGTCATAAAGTTGATTATGTTAGAAAAAAATATTAATTTTTAATAAATAGTGTTTTTATTTAAAATATAAAATTATAATATTTAAAGAATTATTTTCATAAAATGGTTATTATTTTTGGACTCAGAATATAAAAAATATAATAGGGTTAAAGTTTGGGAATTTTCTAAAAAAATTATTTTTAGTGAAAAAATCAGAAATTATCATTTTACAATTACTACGATTTTAATAAAATAATTTCGATGTAAGCATGAAGAAAAAATTTAAGAAAAAATGAATAAAATAAAAATTTTATTTCATTATTATAATAATATATTTAAAAATATTAATTTTAATCTAAAAATTTTCACATAAAATTTTGGAACCTTAGTTTTATTTTTTCCTTTATAAAAACTATTATTGATTCTATGAATAAGTGGAGTATATGGGAGGTTTTATCTAGTTTTTTTCTTAATTTAAAGTTCATAACAAACTCCATGGATCTTAAGTTATCTAGAAAATTCATTTTAATTTAAACCACTTAGAATTGGTTGTATTAAATAATGAAATAACTAATATTTTAACCCTTAAAATCACCCCTCCACATCATTTGATCATGTATCCCATATCTTTTTTCCTTTAAATATTCTCTCAAATATGTTTCAAATTTTCTAAGGTGTCTCTTTATATCTTTAAGAATATACATTTCAAGGTAATGGATATTATTTTTATCTCCTTTTATTCAAGTATTTTCTTTATATTTAGCCTTTTTTCAATTTATTATGTATTTATTAGTATATAATCATTATTTTACTATAAAAATGGTTAATTTTTAATGATTTAATTCCTTTACCTCCCATTAATCCCATTCTATAAATTGTTAAAACCCCTTTATGTTGTCAAAGTTATTCTTTTAATTTTCATGCCATACCATTATGATGTGAATACCTAACCCTACTTCCCTTCAATGGAATTCTTGTAGATATGAATATAATTCTTTGATGGGGTATTTCCTTATATTAAACCCAAACTCCATACTATTAGATTATAGTGATGAAATGTGTTCTTATGATATGTGATCTATGTAGTGCACATAAAGTTACACATTTAAAGGGTATTCCCTAATATCTCTCCAATGAATTGGGTAAAGAATTAATCTTTATAGATGACATTATTATGATACCTTGGTTGTATTCCTTGATAATTTTTTATTATACCATAATGAACAGACTTAGAAATATGTTTTATAACACCTTGGTGATTAAACTTGGTGATATTAATGTCTTATATTTATTTTTTAGCCACATTTCCATGTTATGATTCATGTTATTGTATTAATATACTTTTGATATGCCTCATGTTATTATGTTCTTGTTATTATGATATGCACCATGTTTTCTACATGATTCTCAATATTGATCCATTTTCATTATTTATCCCTTACTGAGATTTATGCTTACCCATTTAATTTGATAAATGTCCCTATGAAATCATATACAGTGAGATAATCTATGATGGGATAATAAAGAAGTCTTTCAGGAGAGTTTAAAATTAAGTTTTGTTTTATTTTATATATAGTGTATGTATTTTCCTATATAACTAGTTTCTAAGATAATAAACCTCAAAATGTCCTTTTAAGTTATTTATGTAACATTTAGTCAAGAAATTATGTTAAAAATCATGTATAAAAAAATAGGATTAAATAGTTGGTATCAAATGAAAGGATTCATTATTTGTGAAAATTAGGACTGTAAAACATTAGTATTAACTTAACGTATAAGTATAAATATAGAAAAACTTCCTAGAATTTTGGTGAAGTATAAAGATATTGGTTTCTAAGAAATGTAATCCCAATATTAATACTATAAGTTTACATATCTCTTGTCTAGTCTTACCTAGGGATAAAAAAACAAAAAAGGAGGATTGGGTATTAACTCAATTTTTACCTCGTGCACAATAAATAGGCCTTGTTGAACACATAGTTTTATAATCATGGGGGTTATTATTTGGTCATCATATTATTTAATTAACCATAAAATAGATTTATAGGTGAAATAATTATTTATTTTAGAAGTAAAAAAGTTTGTTAAAGTATATTATCCTAAAATATAAATATTGGGAAAACATTATGATTAAACATACCTATAGGATTTATTCTTAATATTTCTACTTTTCTTATTTAAGTGTTTATTTTTGTAGAAAATAATGGAAAATAGAAGATACCTTGTGAACATTTGATGCAATGGGAAATGAAATGATGGACTTCCTAATATGATGAATGTTGGGGTAAAAAACTTCATAATTATGTTAAATCAACTATCCCATGTTATGAATAATAACATGAACAATGTAGACAACCCAGATTCACCTGGGAGGGAACAACTAGTCATCGCATCTTTCATGCACCAACAACCACCATATTTTAGTAGACCCTATGACCCATTGATCTCAGAAAAATATATCAATGTTATATAAAATATATTTTATATACTCAATTCTTTGGATCAATATAATTTCACCCTTATAATATATCAATTATATGGATAAATAGATCAATAGTGGATGTAAATAAAAAAATATTAATATGAGGGATAAAATTATTGTTATAGATTGGGAATTATTCAAAAAATTATTCTAAATAATTATGTTATATATACCCTATAAAATATATAAAGGGGGTTCTTTGAGTTGAAGAAAAGGTAAAATAAATCTATTGAAATTTATGAGATTAAATTCACAAGGATTTCACGTTATGCGTCAATATTTTTCACTGATTCTTATAGTAATATTGATATATTATTTGGTGGATTGAGTCTGTATCTATATAAATATTTTGTAATTTGAGACATTGTGAGTTATGAGAAGATATTATGATGTAATATCAAAGTTTAAATAGAGTTAAGATATTCCAAATTGTCATATGGATATAATGTTGGTAGAAAATGATGGAGAAAAAAATGAATAAAACCAGACCTCAGAAGGAAGGGAAGAATGTAAAACAACCCTTGTGAAACAAATATGTAAAAAAGGGACTCATGTAGTGGTATTTATTGATTTTTTAAGTGTTTAAAGTGAGTAATGGATTAAAAATTTACTTGAAAATATCATGGATATAAAAAACCACAACATCATAACATGAATAGAAAGGAAAATATGGTGGAAGCACATCCTACTGTGTTATTCTTCATGTGTTGAGAGCATGAACACTTTCCTAACCATTTTATGAATCCAATAATGGTAGAGGGGAACCAAAATTAACCCCATATAAGTTAAGGTATCAATGAAATGATTTTTTATCACAAAGGGTGGAGTAAAGGATAAAATGACATGGTAGGGAATATAATTTTTGTTCGGTGAATGCTTGCTATTAAAATCTTTGATTATAATTTAATGAATTCATTTATTTCTATTAAATTTTAAAAGAAAATTAAATCAAACACTGGGTTATTAGAATTATTTTTATTAGTTAGAACTCTTATAGGATCTATTAAAGAAACAAGAGTATATATATTCCATTATTAACATAGGTTAGTGAAATATCATTGATAATCTTGTAGTCATTACAATATTGGAATTTTAAATAAAAATAAGAATGTATTATCTCTCAAAAGATAATGCTAAGATAAATTTTATAAGAAAGGAAATTTTAGTTTTCATGGGGGGAATATGATGTCATTTTAAAAGGATGGATATCCCGTCATAAGTATTGTCAATAACTGACTCACATATCCTTCTTTATGGAAATTATTGGAGATTAAGGGGAAGAAATTGAAAGTAAAAAAGACAAAATTTATACCCATTATTCAGGAATAAATTTATGTATTTCTAGAAAAAATGTACCTACCCCACAAATAGAGATAGAATTTTATATTGAACTCAGACCTAGATCAAACCTATATAAAGATTCCATATAAAATGGAGTTTATATATCAAGAATAATTGAAGAATCAATTTCAGAAACTATTGTAGAAGGGTTTTATCTATCAAAGTGTTTCTCCATGGCGATCACCTATTATCCTTATGAAGAACAAGGATGGATCAATGCAACTGTGAATTTATTATTGATAACTTAATGGGATCATAGTAAAGAAATAATACCCTATTTCGAGAATTGAGGACTTATTTGATCATCTTATAGGAGATCAATTATTTTCTAAGATTGATCTTCAAAAAAGGTTTCATCAACTAAGGGTGAGGAAACAATATATCCCAAACATAGCCTTTTGAACCAGGTAGAAACATTATGAGTTTTTTGTTATGACCATTGGTTTAACTAATGCTCCTGTAATGTTTTATATATTTGATTAAAAATATTTAGGTACTCCCTCGATAATTTTTTAGTGGTATTTATTGATGATATTATGATATATTCCCAAATTCCAGAGGACTGTGAGGAACAACTAAGGTGTAATGACCCAAAATTTTATAAATAAAATTCCATTTATGATTTAATTAAATTCATTATTATGTAATATGGTTATACAAAACACTTTCACTTAATTGGTTTTATTATATCCTATCATATTTAAATGATGGTTAAGCATCATTATCATTGATAATATAGTCATTGAATAGTGATCGTATGATTAGTATAAATATAGGGTTTTAACAAGTCAAATTGACATAGAAAAAGTAAGTGATGGCCTCAACCAGTAGAATCGTACCATATGAAGCCCATTTATCAGATCTTGTGAGGGATATTTCATCATTATGATTTTCCCTTGACAAATACCAAGCTGATATCCAACAACTTAATCATGAGAGAAACCATTTACAGGAGAAGTTAAATATTTTCGTGATCATGAACCAAACCATGTACACATAACCAATCCATGAAAATCTCATCATCACACACCTGACTCTTAATATGGTTTCTAGTGTATTAAAAGATATGTATTAATATCCAAGTGATATTATTATGTAAATTATTTTTTATAGATTAATGAATATATTTTCATTCTATTATTTTTAAATTATAAATGATTTTTATTTTGATACAATAAAACACAAATGATATTTTTGGGTAATATTAAAATTATATTAAGGAATTTATTTTTAATAATTAAGGTATTTTTTTAAAAAAAAAATATTATTTTAATAAAATATTATTATTAAATTTTTTTTATTAAATATATATGATCATATAATTTTTATGAAGTCAAATGTAATTTTTAAAAGTGTTTGAAAACATTTATTGTCAAAGAACCCAACATTTCTTAATAAATTTTGATTTTATTTTAAAAGTGAAAATTTACATATTTATAAAATTATTTATATAAAATTAATATTATTTTTTTAATTAGAACATCAAAATTCTCCAACAGTTAATTTTTCAAAATTTTCTAAGATATTTAAATTTTCGTGTAAAATTTAAATACCATATAAATGAATTTTTTGTATTATGAAATCATAATGGAAAAAAAGTGATTTAATAAATACTATAAAAGGTATACATGACCAAATATATGTTTTATATTTAAAATAATTATATTTTAAGTTTATTTGATTAATTTTATAAAGCCATTATGAATCATACAAAACTATTAATATATTTTCAGGTTTTAAAATCTTTTCTTTAAGAGTATGAATCGTCTCCACGTAAGAAAGGATATTATTTTATTAATTTGGGAACTTGGCCATATAAAATAATTAAATCTACACCAATTTTTTAGAAACCATGGGGAAAAATTATGGTAAGTTTTCTGGTTTTGGTTATTTTATTATATAGAGTCCAAAACCTAAGTTTGAGAAATAATTGACAAATACCCACTCATTTCCTATATAAACCAAAATATATATATCATTTATATTAACTAAAACTCATTGGAGAACATCCTTACTCTTCACTCCCATCTCTAGAGTCCTCTCAAGACACCCTCAGTCTCTCAATAATCTCCTCTCAAGCATTTTTAGTCACACACTCAAGTAAGGGATCCTCACTTTTTCTTATTTATTCAAGTTTCTTTATTATATAATTCCTTATATATCAAATTCATTATATTGGGATATTATTTTTCATGTCCCTATTAATAAATATTTTATTTCCAAATGATTATATACCCTTTCTCTCTCATCAACCCATTTTTATGAATTTTTAAGTAACGTCGTCATGCTACCGAAATTTCATCATGATTTTCCAAGCCAAAACAATTGTGTACAAAATACCATACCCATTTCTTATTAAGGGTGTTCCCATTTATACATTTATACTTATTTTAACTGGTAATTACATGTATTTATTATAAACTCCTTTATAATGTAATTAACTATGATGATGAATGAATCCATGTTGTATGATATATGTGGAACACTTAAGCATGATAACGAAATTAAAGTGACGGATGCGCCCAAAATTATAAAGTGCTCCAATGAATTGAGTAATGTTTGGTTTCATTAGAAATCATGTCTAGATAGGTAGTGAACTTGATTCATTTATGGTACTTTTTCCATCATGATGTCTTGGCATTTATCCTTGACATTTGTTTATGATGTAGTGTTTTAAGTTGTTTCCACATTTCCCATGTTATGATTATCATGCTATATCATACCGTATTTTTCATGTTCCTTTTATTCCCCTTTGACATGACTATTTTTTAACATTTATTACCTTATTCCATTTTTATTCCCTTACAAGTATTTATATCTCACCTTTTTCTTATGTATGTCCCCAAGTTATCCCATGTAGTTTTAAGTGCGAGCATATTAAGTAAGTTTTCAGTAAAGATGATGTTTTTACTACATTAAAAATTTATGAAATGTAACTAAATCCAAAATACAATAGAATTAAGAATATTCTAGGTTTTATTAAGTGTAATTTTATTTAATCAGTCATGAATTAAAGTTTAATAAAGATAATGGTTGTTATAGTTGGTATCAAAGGAAGGTTTAGTTATTTTTGGGATTAAGATTAGTATTATAAAAATATAGTGAAAGAATTACGTATAAGACTAATTATAAGGAAACATCACTAAATTTTTATAAGTATAAAGTAATTGATTTATCAATAAAATAAATACATGTCTTGATACTACATGGGGACATGGTTCTGGAATAGTTGTACCTAGGGGTAACAAATCTGACATGGAATGTTGGGCCTGACTCGGTGTAACCTAAAACATAATAATGGGTCTTACTATGCACCTAGATTGACACTCTCTGGGGTATTATTTAGTAAATTAACAATCTCATTATGAACCATTATTAAGGGAATAGAAATATTCTAATAAGATTATATGTTTGGAAATAGACCATGGATTATATAGATTGAATCATAGAAATTCATAAGTTAATAAATAAATGTAATTTATAATTTATCTCTTTAATTTCATTTTATTACCCATTTATGTGTTTAATAGTTTAAAAATAATCATACCTAATTTTAATTTTATTCTATCCAATGGCTGTAAATAGAAGAAATTGGGTAAACCACCAATGTTAAGGAAAATGTGATAACTACCCCCAATGAGATTCCGTATTGTGTGGGAGTGAGAATCAAAAACTTTGTGAAGATAACCTCTCAAATGAATTGGGTTATGCATAGAAACTTGGATCATGAGGAGTTCTAAAATACCCATAAGAAAGAAAAAGTTGTGATTGAGTACTTTATGGGATAAAGGCCTGCAACTTTCATTGGATCATCTGATCCCTTAATCATGGAACAATGGATCAACTCCATTGAGAATATTTTCTCCTTCCTTCAGTGTTCTGAACAAGAGATGGTTCTACTGGATATTTATCATATGGCGGTAGAATATAATTAGTGGTTTACATTGATCAATAATATGAATCCTGAGAAAGAGATCAATGTTTTGGGGTGTATATAATTCCAAAAAAAAATTGATAAATATTTTTATCACACTCTCTGCCTTAAAATGGAATGGGATTTCCTTGACCTCAAGTAGAAATATGATGAATCTATAAGGTCATAATATGAAAACATCACAACAATTGATAGATACACCTCCATATTTGTCGTTACCCCTGAATTCACGGTTAACCTCTTCTTTGGTGGGCTAAAACCTAGTCTACAAAAATCCCTATAGATCCGAAACAATGATAGTTATGAAGAAATTATCTTATGTGACCTCAATTTCGATATGGGGATCATTGAATCTCAATGGTATCATAAGGATTATAAATGTAAATTATGATGAAGAAATATAATGGTGATAATAAATTTAAATATCCTAATTTTCAAAGGTGTGGAAAGAAGAACCCTATAAATTTCCTAAGGGTGTGAGGAAATGATTTTGGTGTGGGGAGGAAGGAAGCCTTGATAATGATTTTTGATAGGATAAACCCACTAATGTGTTAGAAGATAGGAATTATTTAGTCAACCCTCATCACATTGTTAATTTCTTCAACTTCAAGGAACCATGGAACTTTTCAAAGCAATTTCCTAATCCATGTTTTTTAGGATACAACCACCAACCTCCAAGGTAGTAAGGGAGAACTTTTTCTATCACAACTACTAATGTGGATCCCAACAATGAAGTAGTGAAATGAACACTAGTTATTTATTTAGTAATAGAAAACATACTTTTTTATTCTAGTTCTACAAATTTCTTCATATCACAAAATTTTATTAGAACTATTCTCACACCACTGCAAATCATGGAAGTAGAGTTGTTGGTGAAAACAAAAAATGGGGAAATTATTTTATCCCAAGTATATTACTCCTCACCTATCAAAATTTTTTGGTTTAACTTACTAGAAATCCTTATCATACTCTATTTAGTGGAATTTAATGCAATATTTTGTATGAATTGTCTTTCCCTATATATAACCAACCTAAATTTTTGTGAGAAGGAAATCACTCTCCGTATTGTGAATCGACCCCAAATTATGTACAACTTCAAGGAGCGGGATAAATGTTTGTTATCACCAACACATCAAAATGGACATTATTACCCTATGATAAATATTATTTATCTCAAATTATTTATTCTAATTAAAGAACCATCCTCAAATACTTTCTTATTGTGAGGAAATATGCTGATGTGTTTCCTGAGGAATGTCACACTCAGTTTTTCTTTTTCATCTTTTGTTCTTGTTCATTTGGGGGTCTTGGATTTTATCTCGAGTTCTGTGTGTTAAGGGAGTTATATTTTTATCCATTTCATTGTTTATTTTTAACCTTGTGGTTTTTATTGAACTCATTCAGGAGTTATTGTAGAAAATTTGAGTTTTTTGAGTTTAGTAGTAGCCTACGAATGGTTTTTGCATGGTTAGATTAAACTGTGCGACATGACCTAGGAAACCTTGAGGGCCTTATGGTGCTTATAATTAAGGTATCACTACCTAATCATGGTTAGAAAATCGATGTGGTGAACATGCATGGATCCACTTTCTCCTGGAAGAACCATCACGTACGGTTGGCATACGGTTCACCAAACCATGCGAGTTTCCCAGAACTTAAAATTTGTGAAATTCTCATTATTACCCCTCAAAATTATTAACCCTAGTCTACCCAAATATCCTAAATCTAGTTTATTTGATCCTAAGGGTAATCTCTATTTTTTCCCTAGGGATCCTCCCTTCTTCTATAGTGTAAATATATAGATTCTTCAAGGTTTGGGGCTACATCTCCTAGGTAGTCCTCTCCTCTCTTCTCCCCTTTTCTCTTTCTTTCATTTTATCTTGAATTTTTCTTCTACAATGGTCATGTCAACCAAGGTTTTGGTTTTCTCTTGATTTATATTGGGGGTTTCATTTTTTTAAGGTTACTCTTGTAACTTATTTCTTTCTTGAACCCTTGAGGTGTGGTTTTGGGTGTGCATTATTGGAGCGCCAAGCGATTAAGGTAGGTTTCCATTGCAATTGCCTTTTTAATTTAAGAATCGTTGATTTAATTATTTTTTAACCTCCCTTTAATATGAAATATTGATGTGTGATATTTTAAATTCTTTTTTTGTGTGTCAAGTTGTGATTTATTTCTTATTTTGTGATAAATACAATTGTTTTGTTAAATGTTGTACACCAAGTGTTTCATAAAATGTTTTTTTGGACTTTGTGAGTGTTATGTAATATTTAAAGCATGGTTTGGAATTTTTAAAAAAAAAATTGTGGCATGAAAAATAATTATTTAAGTTTCCTATAAGGGTTACCTATAATATTATATTTAAAAGAAACATGTGTTTGTCTCTTGAAAAATGATTCAGCATGTCATGTTGGATAATGGCATGTTTGGAATCTTGATGAAAATTATTTTAGCTTATAAATATAGGGTGAGTGTTTTAATGGAATTGTTTTATGAATTATTTTAAAATAGAAAGTGGTGTACTTGTACCTTTTTGAATGGATGATTTTTCTATTTAATAAATGATGGGTTTTGAAATAGGAACTTGAGGGCCCATTTAGAAACTTTTTTAAAGTGGTAAATATTTATCATGAAAACCCTCCTTTGATAATTATCTTGGATAGATTATGTGAATGGGTGGGATGTCCTTGTTCTGGAATCCTTGAGACCCATTACTCATTTATGAATTGTAAGGAAAAGAGATTGATCCTTAGAGTGATTCGGGGTGATTCATTTTGTTTAAATTATTATATATGATATATGTAAACATGATTGGGTGCTTGGTTGGAATCAGTTGGCTCACTCCCTTTTTCTACATGAGACATGGTAACCTTGCATAGTGAGATAATTTTTTAAGAATCATTAATGAATTGGCTAGATTACATACTAGCTATTGGCATATAGTAGGTGGATATATTGGTTTTATTTCTAGGGGGTTTTCCCCTCAGTATGTCCTGAGTTAGGGTGGCCGGAAGTATTTAGGGTGTTCTTTATTTCATCGTTTGAGGCATGATTATAGGGATGGGTATCCTATATTATTATATTCTGGATTATTCATGACATAATAGGTTCTCCCATGTCTATTGGTACTTAGTTACTTATGATGGATGATTGAGATATTTGGTTACTCTTGTGTATTTATTTCCATTAACCTTATTATGTGATTATTTTAGTGCTTTCATGTGTGGTGTCTTTCTTGGAAAGTGGTGAATTGGATCCCAAAGGTTTATAAAAAAAATAAAATTAAAATTGTTTTATACTCACTTGTGTTGTTTTGAAATTAAAATGTCACTTTCCCCTTAAAAATGATAATTTTTCTTTAACGGAAACAAAATTGGTTTTTTGAATGGGAAAAAAGAAATGGATCGTGATTTGTTTAAAATGGAAAATTCATGAAAAATATAACTTTAAATATTTTATTTCAAACTTTAAGTTGATGTTTATTTCATTTTAAAGGAAGTGAAATGTGAATATATTTCTTTGGGCATGCCTACTGAGTTTTAATAGTAACTCCTATAGTTTTATCTTTTTTTAACTTGTGGTGAAGGTATCATATTGGTCTTGATCACTATGGGAAATAGTTATTCTTGGTATTAAAGATTGATCCTTGAGGGAACATGGAGATGTTGGGTTTTTAGGTTTCAATTTGGATTTTAATATACAGCTCGGTTGTATTTTCGTCTTTTTAAAAGATAATTAGATTATTTTTTATTCATGTGGGTTTCTTTGGTTATCTTTTCACTATTTAGTTATTTATATATTATTGAGTGAAATTTTTCCCTTTACTTACCCTGTTGATTCCTAGAACTAGTTTCCAACCCATTTGGATCAGGAACACCCTTCGGGCCTTATGGTAGATCGAATTAGGTGACCAGTTTGGTATCAACCTTGGTTGGTTCTTGAAAAGAAATTTCCTAATTTTCCTCTAAGAAAAAAGTTTGAATTTTCAATTGATATTATACCTAGGGTGTTTCCATTATCCAAGATAATGTATATAATGGATGTTGTGAAACTTGGGGATGTGAAGAAATAAAAATGGGAGAATTGGGATAAAGGGTTCATATGCCCAAGTGCTTCACCCTAGGGTGAACTAGCCCTCTTCATCAAGAAAAATGATGGGTCAATGCGCCTCTGCATTGATTATCATTAGCTCAATAAGATCTCAAAAAAGAACCAGTATACTCTTCCATGGATTGATGACTTGTTGGATTAGTTATGTGGATAACAATACTTCTTCAAGGTGGATATTTGGTTGATATATTACCAAGTTAGGGTGAAGAAGGAGTATAACACCAATTATTATTTTCATTCAAGGTATGGGAACTATGAATTTATAGTAATGTCATTCGGACTCACTAATGATCTAGAAATATTTATGGACTTGATGAATAGAGTATTTATTGATTACCTTGACAAATTTTTGGTAGTATTTATAGATGATATTCTAATATATTCCAAAATAAATTAGTATCATTAGAAGCATCTAAGTATTGTGCTAAAGACCTTACAAAAGGATAAGGTTTATGTCATGTAAATCAAATGTGAGTTTGGGTTGAAGGAAGACTCATTCTTGGGAAATATCATCACAATAAATGGGATATCTATGGAACCTTCAAATAAAAAAGAAATTGAATAATGGTTGAGGCCAAAATTTGTGACAGATATTTGTAGTTTCCTTGAATTAGTTTGGTATTATCGTCAATTTGTGAGAAATTTCTCACAATTTTCAATCCATATAACCAAGATAACATGGAAGGGAGTAAATTTTTCTTAGAGTGGTGAATGTGAGAAGATATTAAAGGATCTGAAAAGGAGGCTTATCACTTTATTTTTTCTCACACTACCCATAATTAGAGATATTTTCATGGTGTTAAATGATGCTTGGAAGAAGAGATTGGTTTGTGTGTTAATTCATAATAATAAATTCATAGCCTATGCTTCAAGGTAGTTGAAAGTTAATGAACAAAACTACCCAATGCATGATCTGGAGTTGGATTTAGTGATCTTTTCTCGGAAAATATGGTGGTATTGTTTATTTTGGGGGAAGTGTAAAATATATATGGATCAAAAAGGCATCAAGTATATATTCACATGGAAAGAGATGAATATGCGCCAACGAATATGGTTATATTTGATCAAGGACTATGACTTAACAATCCACTACCATACTGGGAAAGAGAATAAAGTGGAGTAATATCTAAGTATAAAGGATCTATCACTTATATCATTGAATAGAATTCAAAGGGATCTAATCTTCATATATTCAAAAAGGATATACATTGGATTCATAAAGGAATAAACATCATCAATAATTTCAAAAATGATTTTTCAATCATATCTTCTGAAGAGATTAAAAGATGCTCAAAGGGATGATGTGGAAATTAAGAAGAAATTGGAAACTATAAGAAAGGGAAAATCCTTGTAGTTCAATGTTAATGGAGAAAGAGTTGTGAGATTTGGGTCATGACTATGTGTACTGTCAAACCATTAGTTAAAGAAAGAATTGTTGGATGATGCACATATTTATATTTTTTCCATTAATCTAGGAAGAACAAATATGTATAGACATATCTAAGATAACTATTGGTGGGACAATATGAAGAAGGAGATCATTGAATATACATCAAAGTGTCTGGTATGTCAACAAGTGAAGACTAGAAGGAAGAAGTCTAAGGGGATGACGTAACCATTACCCATACCAACATGGAAATGGGAAGACGTCACCATGGACTTTGTCACCAAAATTCTAAATACATCTAAGGGAAATAATGGTATATGGGTTGTTTTGGATCATCTTACAGATACAGATCACTTTATCACAGTTATAGAGAAATTCTCACTAGATAAACTTGCATGGATATACATCAGAGAAGTGGTAAGGCTGCATGGATCACCACAATCAATAATATTCGATCGAGATATGAGATTCACATATAAGTTCTATAAAAGTATCTAACATGCTCTAAACATTTATTTGAACTTTAGTATGGCCTATTATCCTCAAACTTATTTCCTATCTGATCATACTATTCAAACAATAGAACACATTTTGTGATCATGTTATATGAACTTAAAAGGAGGATGGGACCAACATCTACCTCTTTTCGAGTTCTCTTACAATAATAGTTTCCAATAAATAATCTAAATGGCTCCCTATAAATACCTTCATGGGAAGAGATGTAGAACACCTTCATGTTGGGTTGAAGTTGGGGAATGAAAACTGCTATGTCCTAAAATGGTTAAGGAAATATTGGAAAAGTTTTAGACCATTTAGTAGCACATCCAAGCTTCTCAGAGTCAATAGAATAGATATTCTAAAAATAATCAATGAGACATAGAGTTTGATATTGGATACAAGGTATTAATTTTCATATCTTCATAGAATAAAGTGACGAGATTTGGGGATAATAGAAATCTTAGTCTAAGATATATCATCCCCTTCGAGATCCTCGATCGCATTGGAGTTGTGGCCTATGAACTAGAATTCCCTCCTAAATTATCTCAAGTACATGATGTATTCCATGTATCCCTATTGAGTAAGTAAATACCAGAACCATACCAAGTACTCAATCCAGATGTGGTACCATTGGAGAATGATCTTACCTATGAATAGAATCTGGTGAAAATCTTAGATTGTAGACACAAAGTTTTATGAAATAATACAATTCACTTTATCAAAGTGTTGTAGAGAAAACACAAGTTTGAAGAAGAATTTCAGAACTAGAGTAGGTGATGAAACAAAGTTACCGTCATCAATTTTAATGTTGGAAATGAAAATTTTGAGGGTGAAATTTTTTGAAGGGGGGATATTTTAACGACCCAAACTTTTATAAATAAAAATCCCTTTTTGATTTATTTAAATGTATTATTGTGTAATATGGTTATATAAAACACATGAACTTAATTTTTTTATTAAATCCTATCATATTTAAATAAACATTAAAAATCATTACCATTGATAATATATCTATTTAATAGTGATCGTATGATTAGTAAAAATATAGGGTTTTAAAAAATCCAATTGCTACTAGAAAAGGATGTGGTGGCCTCAACCAGTATGATTGTAGCCTATGAACCCCCTTTATATAAGAATTTTAGGGAGGTATCATCCCTATGATTTTCCATTAACCAATCCTGAGCAAAGATCCAACAACTTAAGATTTATTGAAACCGTTTACAGGATAAGTTCAAGCTATTCAAGATCACGGCCCAAGCCATCTGTGTTGAACCACCCCATGAAAGTCTCACAGTCGCGCACCTTAATCTTAGGGTGGTTTCTTGTGTATTAAAGAGATATATATCAAGACCCTATCTATATGAGTATTTACATTATTTTTTATAGAATAATGGATAAATTTTTATCCTATTTTTGTACTTTATAAATGATTTTTATTTCGATACAATAAATCACAAATAGTATTTTTTGGTGATATTCACATTTAATTAAAGAATTTATTTTGATGAATTAATGGATTTTTAAAATAAATAATATTTTAATAAAATATTATTATTAAATAATTTCTATTAAACATAAATTATCATATATTTTTTAAGAATTTAAATGTAATTTTTATAAGGGTTTGAAAACTATTATTCTCAATAAAACCCAGCATTTCTTAATAAATGTCGATTTTATTTTAAAAGTGAAAATTCACATTTTTAGAAAATTATTTAGGTAAAATGAATATTATTTTTTGAATAATAACATTGAAATTATCTAATAGTGAATTTTTCATAATTTTCTGAGATATTCAAATTTTTGGGTAAAAAATAAATATTATAAAAATATAATTTGTATATTATGACATCATAATGACACAAAAGTTATGTTATAAATACTATAAAAGGTATCCATGACCAAATATATCTTTTATATTTAATATAATAATATTTTAAGTTTATTTTATTAATTTTATAAATCTATTATGAATCCTCAAAAACCATTAATAGATTTTGAGGTGTTAAAATAATTTCTTTAAGAGTATGACTCACCTCTATATAATAAAGGGTATTGTTTTATTAAGTTAGGCCCTTGGAATTATAAAATAATTAAACCATTTTCATTTTTTAGAAACCATGGTAAAAACCATGGTAAGGTTTCTAGTTTTGGTTATTTTATTATATAGAGTCCAAAATCTAGGTTTGAGAAATAATAAAGAAATTCCTAATAATTTCCAATATAAACCCACTTAAGATACCATTTCTCTTCACTAAAACTAATTTGAGTAAATAATTACTATTCCAAATCATCTCTAGACCCCTCCCAAGGTTCTTACAAACTCTTAAGAATCCCTTATCAAGAATTTGGAGTCGCACACTCAAGTAAGGGATCCTTACCTTATTTTCTTTATTCAAGTTTCCTTATTATCTTATGCCTTATATTTACAATTTATTCTATTGGGATGTGTATTTACATGTCCCTGTTACTTCCTATTTAATTTCAAAATTATGATATACCCCTTTCTCTCCAATCAACTCATTTTTATGAATTTTTATGTGACGTTGTTATGCATTAGAAATTTCACCACGATTTTGAATGCCAAAACAATTGTGTAGTGAATACTATAACCATTTCCTATCAAATATATTCACCTTTATACACTTATAATTATTTTAATTGGGACTTAAATTTATTTATTTCACACTCATTGATCATGTAATAATATATGATGATGACTGAATCCATGTTTTATGATCTATGTGGCACACTTAAGCATGAAAATGAAATGAAAGTGATGGGTGCACACAAAATTATATAACACTTCAATGAATTGTGTAATTTTTAGACTCATGAGATATCATTTTGGGATAAATATTGAACCTGATTCATTTATGGGACTTTTTTCATCATGTTTTCTTGGCATTTATCCTTGAAATATGTTTATGATGCAGTGTTTTTAAGTTATTTCCACATTTCCCATGTTATGATTATTATGTTATAACATGACTTATTATTCATGTTACTTTTATTAAACACTGATATTCCTATTGTATAAAATTTATTACCTTATTCTGTGTTTATTCCATTACTAGGATTTATATTTCACCCCTTTCTTGGGTAAGTATCCAGGTTATCCCATGCAGTTTTAAGTGTGAGCATGTCAAGGAATTTTTCAATAAAGATGATGTTTTTTAAAAAAAATCTGTAATGTACCTAATTATAAAAGACACTACACTTATTGAAATTCTAGTTTGTATTAAGTGTAATTTTATGTAAATAATTGTGAATTAATGATAACTAGAAGTTTTGTTATATAAGGGCCATATTACAAACTCTAAGGAAAGAGATTATTTTTTCTAAATTTAGTAAATGTGAGTTTTTGTGGAAATTAGTTAAATTCATAACCCACATTGTATCTTATAAATTAATGTATATAGATCTATATAATAATAAGGTATTATATGAATTTACTTATCCAACAACAGTGACATAGATCTATAGTTTCCTTAGTTTAGCTCGGTACCATATAAGGTTTGTGAAAAAATTTCATGAAATTATAATCTATTAACCATGTTAACTTGAAAGGGAGTTAAATTTACCTAGAAAAAGGAGTGTGAATAAATTATTAAAGAGATGAATAATAAGTTTTTTATCACACTCATTCTAACTTTACCATCTAATATATATGGATTTTTCATTTATAATTATTCATTATTAAAAGGAATTGGATGTGTACTCATGCATAATGAAAAACTGATTTCTTATGCATCTCAACATTTGAATCCAAATTAGAAGAATTATCCTAACCATTAATTGTATTTTGATATTGTTGTTTTTTATTTAAAGATATTTATATATTAACTTTATTGGGATAATTTTGATATATTCACAAACCACCAATGTATAAAGTAAAAATTCATATAGAAGGAACTGAGCATGAGACAAAGGAGATATTTATAGATTTTAAAGGACTATGATTTTTCTATTCATAATCACTCTATTAAGGGAAAAAAGTTACATATTTACTAAGTATTAAAGACCCTATATTTATTTCAATGGTGTTGATTTAAGGATATTATTTGATAAAGGACATGATAAATATAGAAATAGAAGTCATAAGGAAACAAGAATCCTCAATCTTATCCCAAATGACTTCCAAACCATAATTATAGAAGAGGATCAAGAAACCAAAAAGAGATAATACCATGACATAGAGAAATATATAGGTAATAAAAATTTTAAGGTTTACTAAGATCAATAAAGATAAGTAGGGAGTGCTGAGGTTCAAAACATGACTATGTATCCCATCTATTCTGGATTTGAAAAAGAACTAATGGAATAAACACATAGCTTTGTATTATCTATACATTGTGGAAACACCAAAATTTATAGAGATACATGGGATCCATATTATTTGGATAACTTTAAAAGGGATATTTTTTATTATACTTCAAGATTTTTTTTGTGTCAACAAGTGATAAAGAGTAGTAGATTCTAAAGGGAGAAATTAAATCAATACTAATACCTTTATAAAAGTAGGACAACATCACTATGGATTATGTTACAGGAATTTTTAATAAATACAAGTGAAAAAAATCCATATGGTTAATTATTTATAGATAAATAATTATTACCATTTCACTACTATATGAGAATATTTCTTACTTGAGTGCCTTGATAGTTTGTATATTCACAAATCTGTAAGACTTCATGGGGAAACTATGTCTATTGTCCTGACCATGGTCCAAGATTTATTTCTATGTTCTATCAGATCCTTCAAAAGATTAATAATACCAAAGTAAACCTAAGCACAACCCATCATCCTTAAACTAATGGACAGTCTTAAAGGATGATTCAAACATTATAGGAAATATTGGGGGCTAGATAACTTTATTTTCAAGGGAGTAGGTACTGACATATTAAACTCATTGAATACTCTAATAAAAACTATTTACATTCATGTATTCAAATTTATCCATATAAATAACTTTATTGGAAATGGTATATAACCCCAACATGTTAGGATGAAGTTATATAAGTAAAAAAATTGGAAAAAACCTTGTGAAATAACTCATAGAGAAGATATAAGTAATATTAAGATATATAAAGGTTTCTTAGAGTCAACAAAAGTGTTATATAAATAATTGACTAAAATACATATAGTTTTATGTTTTAGATCTTGTGTTCCTCCAATTATTTCCTTATAAACATTTTATGAGATATGGAAATAAGGTTTAACTAAGTCAGAGGTACATTTTACCATTTGAGATTTTGGAGTGTGTTAGAGCCTTTTTTTATTAGTGAGATATACCTCTAAAACATTTCAATGTCCATGATGTCTTTCATGTTCCCATGTTAAGGAAGTATATGTCATAATTGATGTATATACATGACATAAATGGTATGAAACTAGAATATAACCTTTTATATGAAGAATAAGTGATCTGAATTATTGATTAAAGGGGGGAAAGTGTTAAGGAACCAGACAACCCAACTCATGAAATTATTATGGAGAAATCGGAAATTTAATGAAGAAACCTAGGAGCATGAGGAAGTGATAAGGGAAAAATACCCCCTCTTATTTTGATGCTAGATGAAAATTTTGATGGTGAAATTTTTCTTGGGGGGTATAATTTAATGGCCCAAAAATTAATTTTATTAACAAAGTAACTCTTATTTCTCAATTAAAATTTTATTATTTTTTACAAAAAAATCACATTTTATAACTATTAAATTTTTTTCACGTCATGTATCAATATTAACTGATGTAACTAGAAATATTATAGGGATATAAATACTAAATAATAATTCAATCGCAATAGGTAACTATATAAGATTGAATTCTACAATGAATACCATTTCTTCCATGATTAATGTAAAAAGAAAGAGATGAATTAGGAGTATTATAGAAAATATCAAGGGATGTTTAAGAACCTTTGTGATTTAAGTAGTTAATGGTGAATTATGAGATTATTGTTCTATATATATAGGGAAATTTAAGCATTGGTAGTTATGGAAATTGGTTAATATGACCATTAGGAATTATGACCATTTTTTAATTATCAATTATAAAGTGACTTTTGGGATTGTGTTATGATTCAAAATAAAAAAACCATGGCATATACTAGTAGGAAAATCCCCTTTTAGGTTCACTTACCAGAGCTTGGGAGAGAGGTGGTGTTTCTAAGATTTTCCTTTTACCAAAACCAAGCTTAATTTTAGAAAATGAGACATGAACAAGATCATTTTTCTGTAATTTTGAGCTAATTGAGATCCCTACCCAAGATAAATTGGCTAAAACAACCCAACATACTACGATCAATTCACATATTACCTTTTGGGTATACACGAATGTAATAATGGGTTATGTATCTAGACCTTAATTAGTATTAAGGTATAATTTATTACAAATGAAATATTGGTCACTCTACTTGAATTAAATTATTTTTTATTTTATTTTAATCTTATTTTCATGAAATACAAAATGCAATTGAACATAAATTGAATATAATAAAATATATTTTTAGTATAAAAACCAAAATTTTATTTTATGTAATATGTTAAAATTTCTTATATGATAAATTTATCAATTTTAATCAAAATTTATTTTTACAAAATATTCTTATATAACACTTTTTATTTAAATATAAATTATATTATTATTTAATTAAGTCCCAAATAATTTTTCATAACAGTTAGAAAGTTTAATATGTCATAAAAACTATTAATTTTAAATAAATAAGGAACTTTATTCAAAAAATAAAATTCTCATATTTAAGGAATTATTTTGATAAAATGAATACTATTTTTAGACTCAAAACATAAAAATAATTTTAGTATTGTTTTTTGGAAATTTTATGAAAAAGTAGTTTTTTAGTGAAAATGAGGAAATTATAATTTTAAGAGTACCATGATTTTTATGACATAGTTATGATATGATAATGGTGAAAAAAATTATGAATAATTTTATTTATTAAAAATTTCATAAAAATAGTATATTAATGTATTTAAAAATATAAATTTTATTTAGAAATTTTTACATACAATTTTGGAAGCTTAATTTTATTTTTCCTTTTTAAAAACTATTTTTGGATTACATGCCTTTAATGGGGTATTTGAGATGTTTCCTTTGGTTTTTAATTGATTTAAATGTCATCCCAACCTCATTTTATAATTAATTAGAAAATAAAATTCTATTGATTCCACCCACAATTGGTTGTATTGAATAATAAAATAACTAATATTTTAACCCCTTAAAATAACCACTCATCACATATGGGTGCCCACCCATTATCTCCCCCCCCCCACTATAAAGACTTTGAGAATGAATCACTTATAATTACCCATCTATATAGACTATCCAAGGTAGTTCTAAGGTTTTATGGAGTCTCTCGCTAGATCTATGAAGCTACCTTTCAATGTAAGTGATTCTCTTCCTCTAACCTTTTATTCAAGAATTTTCTTTATATTAAGCCTTTTTATTTTTCAATTGATTTTATCTTCATGAGTATAAAATCATTCATTTAATATCTAAATTATAAGTTTTTAATGAGATAATAAATTTCACTCTCATTAATTAAATTATATAAATGTTTATGAAATTTTTTATGTTATTTAAGTTATTCTTTGAATTTTAATTCCATATCATTATGTTGTGAATACCCAACTCTAATTACATTCAAGATTATCCAAATAAAAAGAATATAATTATTTTATTTGGTACTTCTATGTATGAAACCCACATTCCCTACTCATGGGTTAGAGTGATGAAATAAATTCTTATGATATGTGATCATTATGTAACACATAAAGTTAGACATATGAATGGCACATCCTAAAAACTATCTAATGCATTTGGTGAAGAATTAATCTTCTGATATGACATGATTTTGATACATTGGTAGTATGACTTGGTATTTTTTTATTATACCTTGATTAAAGACTTTGGTAATATGTTTTTTAACACCTTGGTGATGAACGTTGGTGATATTAATGTCTCATGTTTATGTTGTAGCCAAATTACCATGTTATTATTAATGTTCTTCTATTAGTATACTTATATTATGACTTGTGTTATTTTTTTAATGTACTTATTCTATGACTAATGTTTCACCCATGATTTTTATTATTTATCCACTTTCGTTTTTATCCCTTACTAGGATTTAAAATCGCTCATTTCATTTTATAAATTTCTCAAGTAAATTCTATACGGTAACTTGATATAAGACAATATAATAAATAATCCTTTCAATAGAGTTTTAAATTAGTTTATGTTTTACATTGTGTATCATTTATTTCTTTTATAATTTACCTACTTTCCAAGACACTAAACCAAAAAGGTCATTTGAATTTATTTATTTAATATTTAGTCAAGGAACTATTTTAAAAATTATTTCAAAAATGAAATATCATTATATTGGTTCCCCAACAAAAGAGAAAGAAATTTCCATATATAAAATTTATTATTTAGTGATAAATAAAATTTTAACATATATTTATATATCTTGTCACGTGAAGTATTGATAAATAAGAATAATAATATAAAGATATTATATTAAATAAACTAGATCATTCCATAACAAATGTAATATGTCACTCCGCCCACTATAAGTACAGGAATTATATAAGGTCCAAGACTAACTTGGGAACAAAAAATTTTAATCATTAATATGTAAAAATTAAATACTTTTACTTTTTAGTTTTTCAACATAATCCTATATAAATTGATATTTTGAGTTGGGGAAACAAATAGAGTATGATCAAAAATTTAAGGTTGAAAACCACATTATTACTTATATAAATATGAGTTCTACAATTAATTTATTTAAATTATTCATCCCAATTGAAAAAAACCCAACTAAAGGCATACCTATAATTTCTACTTTCCAATAATATTTTGTAACTTTTTATAAGTTTTTAAAAGTATATTCTCCATGGTTGAAACATCCAAAATATTTTAAAAAATAACCTATATGAGAGTTCATTAATCTCTATTTTTTATAATTAAAACATGAATTAGACCAGCCAATACATATTATTGGTATGAAACAATTAAAAAATTGTTGTAAGAAACTATAGTAGGACATTTATAAAATCATATTCCCATCTAGTTATATTTCTATCTTCTTTTGAACAATATAGATGAAACATGGTCTCAAAAGTAAATTTAAATGGTAAAAAATCAGCATCGAAAATGAGGATGAAAATGAAACTAATTATTAGGAAACTATAAAATAGTTCTTGACTTAAATTTTTATCCTGATCTTCTTAGGTATCAGGATGTTTCAAAGAGTTTTTTATAAATATTTTGTGATTTAAAGTGAATAGAAAAATATAAAATAAGAAAATTATGAGAAAATATTATAAAACCGAACCATGAACTATTAATTCCAACTACTAAATAATGCACTAGAAATTTTAAAAATTTAAAATTCAATAAATCAAATTTGATCATGCGTGATTACATTTTCTTAGAGAGTATATGGTTCAATACTATATTTTTATGGAATGTGAATAAAATGTAAAATCATGAAAATTGAATGGATTCATATATGGAAAAACATAATATTAAATACATAGTGATCATTAGAAATAATTTAATGGTCTATTCATTTTATAAAATCTTTAAAAAAATGGAAACTAATAAAATTTAATAGAAAAACATGACCACTTATAATTTTTATAAAAATTACCTCTTAATAAATATATTGATTTTTACACCACTATCTCAATAATATTTTCTTATAATAAAACTAAAATTAAACTGGTTGGGAAGAAAACTACTTATACAGGGTCAGGTCACATGAAGACTTGGTATTTAGATCTCTCATACAAGAAACTTATAGGGTTAATAATAAATGAGGAAACACAAATACAAAATGGATAAAATATTTATGCATTTACCAATTAGTGTTGTCAAATACAACCTAATTTTTTTTAAAAAAAAGATCCATAAATAAACATTATTTTTTACTAGAATTACTATATTTTTATGAATGTGTAATTTAGTTACTCAATTATATATTTTACATTGATATTATACATTTACAAATCCTTACATGTATTATACTATAGTTACCACCATCCATTATATGACCAAATTTCCCAGCAGTTAAAAGGATAAAATGAAAATCTAACTCAATATGATTTATATAAAAAAAATTATTAAGTGAAATAAAATAATATTTCTATCTAAATAATGTTATTTAATTAGTATGAAACTAATTTGATAAAATTTCATTGTAATTTTTATTAAAAAATTATTTGAATATATTAGTGTAGAGATAAATATATTAGATTAAAAGAGAAAATGGAAAATAGTAAAGGGAGGATAATATATGTAAATTTTTTGTAGAGTCTAATGACCATAATAGTAGTTTGATTCTGAGAGATCTAATTCCTTAGTGGGGTTCTTGTTGCCTAATCAATGAGTGTTAGAAATGAGGTTAATGACCTCTATAGAATTTAGGGGAAATAACCCTAGAATATTTTTTAAATACCTCACCAAATGAGAAGTTTTTGTCTATTTTACCCTAATTTTATAAAGTACATGTAATTTGTAAATTCTAATTCTGATGGGAATATAAAAGTTATATCATGGTTATAGATATAGGTATTTTCAAAACTGAACTACATAAAATCTAGTTTTCAACTTTTTTAGAATTTTATTTTATTTATCCAAAAACAATTTATAAACCTAGTGAAGTATTGAAAAATAAAATTATAAAATAACATTTACCAAATTAAATGAATTTTAGAAGGAATAAAATTTAAAAATTATCAGGAGTTGATTAATTATTTCAAAATTTCATGGGGTAGAAAATAAAACTTTAAAAATATTAATGTAACTGTGAAAAAAATCACTAAAAAAAACCTTGTTTCCATGATATAATGTAATATTATATTTCCGAGAGTGAAAACAACAAATTAATTTAATATAACTATATTGAGTTGGAATTAATTCTAGTACAATCAAAATAAGAATGATAATTTAAAAAAGTTAGTAGCAATTATAGATGCATGACTCAAGTAACTAATGTAGCTAAAGAGAATCTCTTAATTAGGATCCTAAAATCACCAAAATAAAAATTAATAAAAATAATAGGAAAAATAATTTAAATGTAATTTCAAAAAACCCTAAAAAAATTTAATTCAATCATTGGAATTTAATGGGAAATGGGTTTATATCCATTCTTCTCATAACACCCCATCTTTATAGTTGAAAAGGAAAAATAGAAATTTAAAATTAGTAAAGGATAGGTGCAACTAATCTTAGATAATAAAGGGAGTGGGAGTGGGGTTATCCAACATTGATGAACTAGACATGTAAGGGTAGGCATTGGATCCCTGGTGTGGAGGCGAATAATGAGGATATATGGGGAGAAGGGTGTTATAGTGGGGAGGGAAGGAATTGGGGATGGATTATATTTTTTATGTTCTGTTTGAGAGTTTCTATATATTGTAATAGAATTTTAATTAATTGAAAAATGTAATAGAAGAAAATGTGAATGAATTGAATTGAATATTCCATTTTTTGAGAGTCTTGTGATGGAATTGAATGGTATTTCCATGTTATTATTCAAAAAATAAATAAATAATTTATTTTTTATTTATACTTTTCAAAACTAGAATCTTTATTTTTAGGCATTTTATTTTTGTTAATTTTTGTTATAAATATTTAAAAAAAACTTGTTATATTGTTCATTTCATCGATGACCCTTTGATTTTGAGATATACAAAAATGGGGTCTATGATGGCCTGTGAATCTACTTATTTCCATCCTTATCTCTCTTTAAACCCCTCAAAAAATGGTATAACTTTTAAAAAACCCCTTCTATTCCATTCTATTCTACCCTTTTAAAAACTCTGAAACATGCCCTTAGTTTTTTTTGGAAGGATATTTAAATCAAATGGGTTATGATTATTCTCATATTTTTAATATTTATATTTACCCATTTTTAGTTCATATGTACAATGTTTTATAAAATTTCATATTTCACCACAAATGAAATTTATCTATAATATAAATTTAATTCTATATTTAATAATATATATCTTATATGAAATTTTCAATCAATTCCAAATATTTATTAATTTTTTTACTATTTTTAAAAAAAATTATATCCAATTTATATTTTGTTATTATGAACATAATTTATATTAATAAATGATTATTTAATAGTAAAAAATAGTATTTTTTGTAGTTAATAAATAATAGAAACAATTTTTATGTTGAAAAACATATTTATAATATTAATTAATAATAATATATTCATTTTTTGGTAAAATAATTATCAATGTTAATATGCTAAAGATAAAATTTTAATTATTGTTAAAATATTTATTAATATTAATAAATTAATATCAACGTATATATATATATATATTGAAAAAAAATGTTAGTGCGTAAATTTAGTACTAAAAATACTTAAAATATGTTGGAATTAATCTTTTATATCAACATATTTATAATATTTTAGTAATTTTTTACAAGTATAGATTACTTTTTTGTAGTGTAGTTTCTTACTTTACTATTCTAGTAATTATACACAATCAAAGAAACCCCCCCCCCCCATACCAGCTAATTCAGATTAATATATACAGATAATACCTCAGTACAGTGACACTGGTGAATTTTCACCCCTCTATAGAAAATATTTGAGGCCAACATTATACTATATTTAACCTTAGATTATTAATCTATAATTTTCACATCCCATGAATGGTGTTTTCAAAAAAAACTAATGGTATTTCTAAGGAGATGGTGTGATATTGTCACCTTGACACTCACTTAAAAGTGCATGATTGGATATCAGAGTGGAAACATATTCACTTTTGATTATAAAGTTGAGATAACCTTATAATCTAGAGTAATATAATTTATCAATATTTTAAATCTAAAATATGAATTTGAGAACTTTACTTTAAAAAATATAAGTGAAACTCACAATGTTCACATTGAATCCTTATTTGAAAACATGATAAAGAATCATGATCATAATTTGATATATATTTTTTCACCTCACTTCATTAATCAAAATACCTATATTTTCCACTAACACTCTCCCAGAAGTGTTAACTCATGGTGGAATTGGTTATAGTTTAGAATTAAAATCTTGGATCACTAATCACTAATACCATGAAGTAGTAATATAGTAAATCAAAACCCTAATGTCAAACCATAGGAAATTATGGGGATCCTAGAATAAATAAACATTCATGGTTTTTATTTATATTTAAAATATGATTCAAATCTAGAGGAAACACATAGGGTAGACAAAGGATTGTAGTTGAAAAGGGTACCATAAAATAATGAATTTAGGGTTGAAAAAACATACAATTGGAAATAGATATGGTGGATCGATTTCAAAAGGTAGGTCCCTAAAATTTACAACTAATTCAACTAAAAAAACTAACATGGAAAACAAATCACAAGCCCTATAAGGTTATCTATCTCACTTAGTGGGTGACAAATAAAACTACCTAAGTCCATTGACTCTTTTAGTCAAGGTAATATAATAATCTAAGATTCATTAATTATGGTCTCTCATGAAAAATGTGGAGTAAAGGAAGGTATTTCTCTCTCAATACCCGTTATGACATTGAGATTCATCCCCCAATCACCATCACTCTCTCTAGGTGATTAGTTAATAAAATAAAAATGAGTTCTATTTTATATTTCTCCATCCAAGAAATTGATATTTTAAAATAATCATTCCCATATAAACCCTAACCATCAAATGTATAATCCATCATACCCTAAAATATTACTCACTTATAAAGAATGGTTATTTTATCTTGAATTAAATGGTAGCCTTAATGTACGAAAGATCTATACTCATAAGAAACATAAATAACACAAGAATGTAAAGGAAATAATAAAACTTTACTAGCATAAAATTGTTAATAAAAATACATAGATAAAAATAGATGTTTAGTCACTATAAAATAGTGTATGAATTTCCCTCAGTAATCTATTTTATATTCCCTTGTTCGATGGTCATTCTCCTCACCTTTTATGTGTTTCAAATTCTAGATCCCCTTCGAAGTCATAATCCCCTTTTTTTAAAGAGTCTAGTGACCTTTACAACACAATCTAATGATTTTCAAGGAAATATAAATAAAATTATAAATTCCTATGAAATTCTAGAAAATACTATGATGAAACACCATTGGCTACAACATATAACAAAATATCCCTTTTAAATTTTCAAACACACATATATTATATCCCTTTTCTTCTAAAATCGTGGTCATAGTCTTTATAGATACAACATACCCTCTAAGAAGATTGCAGTATAATGGTTTATTTGTATCAAAACACTAAAGTTATTTGGAATTGGTGTTTCTGATAAATATCGACCCTTGTTAGATGGTTTTGGTGTAATTCATGCTTTGAAATTTGGTAAAGTATTCAACACACTCACTCACTCCTCCATGAAACATACACAGCTTCCCATGAAACTTACAGTCTTTATTCCCTGTGTAAACCTCTGAGATTATGGATAAATATTAGACCATATGTACACTTCTATGATGTGGAAGGATTGATGTGGTGCAGTTTATGATCTGATCAAGATCTTATGAAAAAGTTCCAACATCATATCTTTTATATTGTAGTGGAAATCACTAAGGTGAAGTGACTTATCACCTTTTATCACATTAAACATGAGCACAAAAGAAATCTCATATATTTCCATGTTAGCTTCATTAGTCACGTAATAAATCCATTAATAACCTCCTCATTATATAGGGTCACTATGAAAACCTTCATGTTTTCACTTTTTCTACATTCAATGTCGACCCACACTACAAGAATTATCAAAGTCTTGTGTATCACCATGCTATTCTTCATTAATACTTGACACTTTCATGATGATTGAGATTTTATGGTTTCCATATAGAGGTAATCATAATCTATTATGGTTCTTGGGTTTGATATAATATTTTTCATTATTATTCCAAAGTCATAAAAAATTATACATCATAGGCTTAGTATTGTGCCATAAGTCATCATCGTCTCTCCATGATTTTTCTAGGGCTCGTGAATTCTATGATATGGTATACTATAGTTTGTTTTAGTTTCATTTCTAACTCAGACTACTTAAAATTACTATGGTAGAGAGAATAAGTCATGGTTTAATCTGACTCACTCTTTTAAAACATAAACATTCTTTGAACTCTTCTCCACACTTGCAGTTCTATCACAAAATAGTAGAAACACATAAAAAATAATTCTGTGATTCAAAAAAGTACTATAATAGTGGTCCAAAATTATATAAAAAAGTGACTCATTGAATTCCCCCACACTTGAATATTAAATTATTTTCAATAAAACTTCAATATCGAATCAATAATAATTCTCACTCTAAAAAGGGAAGAATTAAAATCATCGTACTCATAAACATGTAGTCATAAATCAAAATCCAAAAAGCAAACAACATATTAAATTAAAAGGTGTCAAAGCATACTATTTATCCAAGTTCAATCCAATAAATATATTCTTTTACACTCACATTAGTTAGTCTCTCATTAAAACCCATTCCATGAATGGCCAAACTCACTTTAAATTCAACTCTCATCTCTCAAGGTACATTTTTTCTTGAGTTATACCCATACCTTAAGTCCATGATCTAATACTTAAGCTTGAAACTCATATCAAATTAGTACTATATAAAATTAATTACCAAAAATAATCATGAGGACTAAAAAATTAGTTCTAATGACTCTGAGGTTGTATTTTGGTATGTAATGATGTGAAAAATTTACAAATCAAAAAAATAAGGTTCTCCTCTAAGTAAAATTCATGAAAAAAAGTGGAGATCAATTTTAATACTCCTATTAAAAGTAACATCACCCCACTTACCAACTCAAATAATAGGATCCTAAAGATATCAATAATAATAATGAAAAAATTCAACATTTATTTTTCATTTATTTTATTTTATTTTATTGAAAGTTATACTAGGTAAAAATATCATATCTATCACCCAACCAATATTATATCTTCTCATAACACTAATTGTAACAGTTATAATAATATCTTAGGATGATTTAAGGTTGATTTTTTACCCACCCAAGACACAACCCAATTTTCCCAATTTTTCATTTTTATACACTCATTTTTTTCATTTTTTCATTACAATAGGTATAACTATAAAACAAAATGAATGATAATAATAAACCTTTTCATCACCTAATTATAACAACACCACTTATCTTCTCATAAATGTAAAACAACCCTTTCCTCCACAAATAACCTCTCACACTTAAACCCTTGAAAATAATGTAATTTTACAAGTGTATTGTTGGAAGGAAATGATGGGATTGTAATATAAATATTCCTATCAAGGTCATTCATGATTTATATTGGCTTAAAAAGATAAAATATCAATGTAGGACTCAATAATAAAGGGGTTAAAATTAAAAATTCTCCAATCATGTTAAATGTGACTTTGTAATTTTATAGCTTTGTTGAGATGCATTAAAAGTTCTTTAAGGTTTACATGCCCCAATATTTTCTCAAGAAAAATGTAAGAAGGAATTATAAAAAAATTTCTAAAATCCTCTCGAGGATAGGACACATTTGAACTAGGAAATCACTAATGGAATGAGTTTTAATAATAAATATCCTAAATTAAAGTTCCTAATAATAATAATCAAGAAACAAATCTAATCAGTAGTAATTTTTGAACAATATTTAAAATTTAAATGGGATCATAACTCTAAAAAATTCCACCAATGTCCCCATTATCTATATTATTATTAATTAAAATTATACAGTGTTAAAATGTTTCTTCTGTTTGAATTTGTATCACAACCCCGTCAATGGAAAAAATATAAATTTATCTAAGGGTGGCCTCTCCCACAAATTAATGACACATTATCCTCAATGTGTAATACAAGAGTAGATATATGGAGGAGATGAAGTAGTGAAAACCAAAAATACAATGGTGAAAGTAAAAATTGCCAATAGATTCATTAAAAAAGAAACATAGGTAACAAAACTCCTAGAAAAATATAGAGTGGTCAGTGTGTCCATTGAAAGGGATCGCTAGGAACTAGAAAGGAATGAGACCAGGTATATTTTAAAAAGAGACGGTTAAACTAATATAATTTTTATTTTCCAAAAAGTATTCAATAAAACTTACATATAATAGTGTAGATCCAAAAAATGTTCCATGTATATTGAATTGAATAGAAATGAAGATATACAAGTAATCCAAAATGGACATGGAAAAGATAACCGAATAGGAAATAAATATTGGGAGATAAAAAACAGGGAGAGGGAAAAAAACATTATAATTATTCTATATGTGATTTGTGAACTCTTTATAAGGATTATCATCCTCCCATAACAACTATATGGGTGGAACTAATAAAGGGGGATCAGTTTCAATAAATGTGTAAGTATTGTCGAGATGTAGCTCAGTACCAGCATAGCAACCAAGATGTCAGTCTGGGTCCTAGGATCCACTAGTTGGGGTGATTCATGATTTGAAAAGTAGCCAATTGATGGGAAGATGGATCAATTAACATAATCTCAATGGGTACCTCTATCAACTAAACTTTACCCTTTCACTGATAATAAATATCCATCTACTATTAGACAACAAGATCAATGGTCATGGATGGTTCTAGTGAAGTTGTATCCCAAATGGGTGTTCTGGGATATTTATACTCAAAGGGGACTATAGGGGGAACCTTTTTTGTGGGATGGGGAAAGGTTTGGGAGGGGAATAGTGGTAAAACTAGTCTAGAGGGATGTTTAGGGACTGCACTGACTAGACTTGGTAAATTTAGTAGTTCAAAATAATAAATCTGTAAATTTTTATAAATATTCCTCAATGTAGTGAATATGAAATGAAAGACCTCCCTAAAAATTGAATCAACTCCCCATATAAACTACTAAAGTATAATTCCTTGTATAAATCAATATTAGATCAAGAAAAATAATCCATTGGTCTATAATTCTCCTGATACTGGTTTTCCTCACTCTCAACCTCGTCCAAATCAATGGAAAACTTAAGCATCCACTTATATTGATTCCCATATTTTTAAATAAGTAACATTTATTATAACAAATGGAAATCAATAAACTCTATATTACCAAGAGAAATGATGGGAAATTTGATATTAAAAACATTTTTATTCTCAGCCAAGTGAGTGATAAATGTCCTTCCTATGAGGGTCCCTTTTTATTTCTTTCTATGACCCTCAAAGTATATTAAAAAATAAAAGACCATATAAATTTTTTGGATATATAAATATAATAAATGGTGAGTATGTAAAACTAGCTAAATGTGATATATGAATCCACTTGGTTAACCATTAATGGTTAATGAATTGATGTGTTATGTAAAAGAGTTTTTTCTATAGTTGGGTACTTGTGGTTTTTACTACAACATTCCCAGAATTAGGGTCATCTACAAAAACTTCAACTTTTATTACATATATTCCCTACTTTTATCAATTTATAAGGATTCATAATCAAGATAATATAAAAATACATAGCTATAATGTTCCAAAACAACACCAAATCTCTGTAGATTCATCTTTAATTCCTTACACCTTAGTCAAAATGTAATGAATTCAACATTGAGTTCCAGTGTGACAATAAACACAAGAAATAATTAAAAAAAATAAACATCCCTAACTTGAAGGATATAATCTTATCCCATTACCACTAATTCCTTTTGAATAGGTTCCTACATCCCAATAACCTTCCTAACTGATAAATCTATTATCTTTTTGGTGAGAATGGTCTTTTTTATCCAACTAATATTACCTAAAAATATGTGTATCGCCATTGAATCAAAGGAATAGATGCCTTTAATTTCAGGTGATGATACCAAGTATAGAGATGTTGGGAGAAATTATTTTTAGTTTAGGTTAGGTGTTGGTTTTTTTAGAGAAAAGGATGAGTGAGATGTTTTTCAGATGATATATCAAGGGTTGTTTCCTTCCTCTATTGAGAGAAGGGTGGCTTGGAAGGTGGTATGGTTTCATAAGAAAGGGTTTGGCTTTGGAGGTGGTATGTTTTTTTTTAGAGATCATTTTTTATAGGTTTTTTGGGTTTAGATTTTGATTTAGATGGCTGGAATGCAGTTGTTTATGTGGGTGAATGAGTGTGGTTGGAAGAATAAGGTGAATTAGAGGATGGCAGTGAGATTAAAAAATCAGATTTAGATAGGTTAGTGGAGGTAGGATATGGATATTACACATGTTTTTCTCACACTATGGTGAAAGATAGGTTGGATATGTAATAATAAATTTAAAGTAAGGTGGTTTATAAAGGTTTTAGGAGTTTTTTTGTGCCATGGAACTAATTCATAAAATAGGGTACAATGGTTCATGGAATGGAGTAGGGTAGATGAAATAGAAAAAGTAAAAGGGAATGGAATGAGGAATCATGTATGTTAGTGTGTAAGGGTTTTACCTAGTTTGGATTGATAGAATGAGTTCTATAGAAATCATATATCATCTTAGTATAAGGATCATATATTTGAGTAGAGAGAGTGATATGATACAAATTTAGGGTTTCAACTTAATTTAAAAGGTATTTAGACCCTTCATTCATGATATTTTATCTTATGGTAGAATATGACCCAAAATTTTGGAATTTAAATTGTAAAAACTTCTATTCCAGAATACATGGCCACAAAATAGAGGTTTAAAATTTTATATTGGAAATATAGATCCAAATTCCCATGTTTTAAGGATCTACGATGTGTCATGGACACTACTATGTGAAGGTGACATGTTTTCCAATGTGGATAAAAAATCTTATCAAAATTATAAAGGTCTCTATGATGTGGAAAATTTCTTTATTATGTGGAAAATTTCTTTATTATGTGGATAAAAAATCTTACCAAAACTATAAAGGTCTTTATTAGTAGTGCACATTGTGAACCTATACACTATAAATTCCCTTTCTTGATAAAATCTCCCCACTTACTACCCTCATCTGGGAATGTTTGGAGGGAATTTGAGGGGGTATTATAAAAAATATTATATAATATTAATATACCATAAGGAATAAATTAAAATTATGAAAAAAACTAATGTGGAATTAATGACAATTAAAGAGAAAACATACCTAGGTTACCTCTCATTCAGTGATTTATTTAATGTCAAAATTTTGATGAACCTTAATCCTTTATTTTAGTCGAAATCCACGGAGCGGATGCCTCCCTGTTGAGAATGTTCAATTTTGGTGTTGATATAATGTGTGTTGATCTTGATGGGTGGATCATTATTATTATATATTTACATGGATCTATGGAGGAATACAAGGATGAAAATAAATATTCTAGGCCATATCGATCACAAATTAAATATAAATAGACATGTGAAAGAGTTAAAAACATAAATCATTTTCAACCTACTACAATTCTCTATTCCTGGTGATCTTATCATGCCAATTCTTAATATTTTATTTGTAGATATTTGAAGTTTTGTAATCTTCCCTCTAGATTTTCTCTAACTCATCATGATCTAAAATTTTATTTCTTTCTATGAAATATTTTTCCTAGATTAAATAATTGACCACATAGAAGGATCAATGATTGATTTCCCCTATCATCTTGCCTGGTTTCCCACACACCAACTAGAATGGATACATCCCCAATAGTTTTATATAGTCTATTTGATAATCCCAAAATGAATCAATAAATTTTCTTGACCAATTCATTTTATTTGAACTCAAAGTATTTTACAAGATATGCTTAAACTTTCTATTATAAATATCCACCTAACTACTTGTTCATAGATGGTAAGTGGTACTTCTATTATAGTAGACCCCATGCTTATTTATCACTTCTCGCAATAGAAAATTATCAAACTGAGTTCTTATGTCTCTGTTCAATAGTTGTGGGACTCCAAACCAATAAAAATGTTCTTATTTAAAAATTTAATCACCACTTTCATGGTGTTAGATGTGGTATCCTTAATTTCAATCCATTTGGAGGTCTAATCAATGCAAAATATAATGTAGGTTTGGACCCAAAAATTGAAAAATGGGTCCCTAAATTTAATTCTCTATACATAAAAAACTTATACTTCCATGATAGGGTGTTGGGGAATTTTGTCTCATTTTCCACTATATAAAATCAATTTTAAACAATCAAAATATTCCATAAAAGTTAAACTATCACAGTAAATAAATTTATAGAATAATATTCATTGTAAAATTTTAGAAATAGTTCTCTCTATTTTGTGATGGCCTTTAGTTAGTGATGAATGATATAATTACAACACTTATAATATTTCTCTTAGGAACACAACTTCAAATCAACCCATCCACCTGCTGCATTAAAATTAGTGAATCATCCTAGAATAAGTGTTGAACATCAATGAGAAATTTCTTTTGTTGATGATATGATAATTTTGGGTACATAACTCCAATAACTAAGTAGTTCAGAATATCTGAAAACCATTGTCCAATAGTGTTTTCCAATAAAAATTGGTGTTCAACTTCAAATTATTCTCTAATATCTACTTCATGATCACACAAAAATTATAGAAACTCTATCCTTTAAATATTGTATGTAACTAAATTATTTATTCTCTTTTTTTCATATTTATAAATTATATTCATACATTTATAAAATCCAGCAGATCAACCTAGGTTTAACATCTTTCTTTAACAAGAATTACTTTAATTTTTTGTGGTAATTATGAACCACTACCTTGGAGAGATTAAGTTTGAAATGAACTTGTTGAAATAAAATACCACTATGAGTAATTACTTCTCTATTGTGGTGTAATTCAATAGGTCCTTCATTAATGATCTTCTTGTATAGTAAATCAGCTAGAAAAATTTATCATTCTTTTTTAAAAGGACTACTTCTAAAGCATAATTACTGGCATTAAAAATAATCTTAAAATGTTCCTTATAGTTTTTTGGGAGTATTATGGGGATAGTTATTGGTCCCATATTCAATTAACTGAAATATTCTTTTCATTTTTCATTAAAATTGAAGTCAATATTCTTTTCTATAAAATGTGTAAGTGGGTAAGGAATATGTAAAATTTATTTTAAAACAAGCAATAGAACCCAACATGTTCAAAAAAGGAAAAAATACCAGGCAAGGTTGTTGGTTTATGTAACTCCTTAATTAATATTATTTTTCTAGGATTAACTTCAATTATGAACTTAGAAAAACAATTTCCAAGGATAATCCCATCAATTACCTTAAAATGAAACTTTCCAAGTTGAGCATAAGACATATATCATCGCATAACTTTAGTACCAAATTATAATTCTTTAGGAACACATAAAAATATAATTCATATACTAAAAAATAAACCATGAATATATCTAAGAATTTATACTCCATCCCATATAAAATATATGTCTTGCGCCGAAAAACATGGTTGATGATTTTCATATTTCAAAGGAAATAAATCAATATGTGAAGGTTCTATAGTGGAAATTTGAACATTGTATTTTCTTGATCTTTCAATCCCATTAGAATCAGATTATATTTGAAATATCCATCAAAAAATAGCATTACTCATGTTCTTCTATATTTTTGAACATTTGATCAATAAATAAAATCGAAAAATGATCTTTCCTTGTATCGTCATTTAAATTCCTATAATTCAGACATATGCTCCATCCCATAATTGTATGAGTGGTTTTGATCTCATTATCTCTATTGAAACTCGTTATTCCTCCTTTTTTTAGAACATCCATTATCAAACTCACCCATTCAATGTCTGAGATAGGATAAATAATTCTAGTTTCCAAGAGCTTCAAGACTTCCTTCATCACAAATTCTTTCATTAGTGGAATCAGCCTTTATGGGGATACCTAATGGGATTATTTTATTCTTTTGGGATAACCTTTTATATTAAAATATAAGGTATGATACCTTTTATATTGGTGATGATCCATGAGTTATCCTTCCTTCGATTATTTAAAATGGTTAAGAGATACTTCTCTTTCTCCTTATAAAAATCTATATTAGAAATCACTAATTGCTCTTCTCCTTCACCAAAAAAATGTAATTGATATTAATAAGTATTTTTTTAGTTCTATATTTGTTGGTTAATCGATAAAAGTGGTTAACTTGGGAAATTAATCCATTTATATCAACTCCAAAACCTAAAAATTCTCTACCACATTCATCGCCTCACTACCATCCACTTTTTGAAATATTTCTTCTTCCTAAATATATTTTCCCTCCTTGGATGATACTTATAGATTTCTAGTATTATATTCCATTGTGGTAATGATATGGTAGTATTTTTTATCATCACTCTAATTCTCTACCATAGATAACTTATTTAGGTTAAGCTAAATTTACTGTTATCCCACTAAAAATATAATATGTAGTAGATTAAAATCAATGAGTGCTCTCCCAGTGGAAAGGAAATTATAACCAAGGATGATTGGAACATCTATTTCTTCCTCCATCTCCAAAATGAGAAATTTGGTAGGAAAAATGAACTTTCTTAATTTGACCAAGAAAATTTCTAAAATTATATTTAGATACTTTAAAGATTTATCCTCTAATTTTATTGTTTCCCATGTGGGGTTTGGGTTTCTTCATAAAAAAATTTAGCATCATTAGATTCACACTTTCTCCTAATTCACATAATGATTTTACAAATGTAAATGATCCAATTGTACATGGATTTTATAAATTTACCTGGTCTCAGAACATTTGAGGGATTTTTTTTTGCAGCATGGTAGAGTATTATTTGTCCAAGGATATAACACCGAAATTTTATAACTTCTTCTTGTTAGAAATAAACTCTTTAAAAAAATTCTATGTGTGTGAATTTGAGAGATTTTCTACAAAAAGGGTATGTTTATGTGAAATTTATTAAGGATTTATAGATATTTCATGTAATTTTTCTCCATTTCCTAAGGAAAATCCTCACTAAATTGGTAATAGGTGGTAGGTAGAGCTATACCTATATATTCTTTTTTATATTATTCTCTTGAGGTTTTTGGATCTGGTTCTCATCTTCTTTTGTATTGATTCCTTCTACTTATTTCTCATGGTGATGATTTTTTCCTTAATCCTCCTCTCTAGAAAATTTATCCTCCTAAAATTGTTCTCCATATTTCAATGTATTTGAGTTCACCTCCTCTCTCAAAACTTTGTAATTTCATAGGAAACTCATAGGGGTTTCCAGATAAGTTTTTGGGAAATATTCCCTAGTATTTTCTCAATGTTACAAATCACTCCTTTGTGATTTTCCAAGTAATTATAATTCTTCTCTATAGTTTTATACACTTTAACGATTCATTATTCATTTTGATAAAAATATTTTTGTGACCATATCCATGAAAGATGGTTGGATTCATATGGTTTCTACTAGAAATGTTATTATTTCTGAAATAGTGGTTGGGTATTCTAGAATTTCTAGTATATGGGTCTCAACTATTTTTATCATTTGGAAAAAACTATAGGACCTAAATTTTACATTGTTATCTATTTGATACTATCTTTATAGAATTAATTTAATAGAATTAACCTCACTCCCTATCCTTACTAATTTTGGTAGTATAGTTGAGGTTGGTTGTAATTAATAAAATTCACCTCATCCATTGAGGTTTATTCTACTTCATCTTGAAAGTATTGAAAGAGGTGAGTACCTATACACTTTTCACGTTATAGTACCATAGGTTCCTTGAAGGATGATCCTAGATTATGGATTATAAATAGTGGCTCTATTTTCATAGATATTTCTTCATGCTAAGTGGCCAGCATGATGGTCTTCTCAACCGGATGTACTCCCCATTTTTTAGGGCCTATATTACCTTTACACTAAGATTCATTGTTTTCTATTTCATATAGGATTTCTTAAGGTGTAGTGTGTGTCTTACTCATTAAACCCAATCCCTCTACCGAATTAATAAAAAACCTCAAGTTTTTTATCCATCCAAAGTTGAAATTTTTCATTTACATTCACAAGGTTACTACATGGTGAGGAAACCATCATATTAACTACTTGAAATAATACCAAGACTCGCACATAGACTCTCCATCATATTGTGAGAGTTTTGGGATGCCATTATAGAGTTTCACTATTTTCACCAATGGGAAATAATTATTTATAAATTTATGGGATAGCTCCTCCCATGTCATAATCTACCATAGAATTTGTGAATTTAACCACAACTTAGTACACCCTGTCAGTGAAAAGGGTAATTAATTGAGTCTTATGGAATAGTTTTACCACTCCATTATTCTTTAACATGACGTAGATCTCAATAAAACTATTAGATAACCATGAGGGTCATCATGTATCATTACCCTAAAAATTTAGACATTATAGATCATCTTTAGGATTCTCTATTGTTCTTGAAAATTTTATAGATCTCAATGATCTCTTCACATGGTCCTTGGTTGCCTTGGTTGTTATATATTGCTTCCCTATAGGTATGAGAGATGAAGTTATCAATATTCTGATTGAATTAAAGAGTCTTATCAAAATCACACTCCTTGATCTTGTGTGAAAATATTATCTCAAAAACCTATAACCTATATAAATATGAACAAGAACACCCATGTATGAAAAAAATAACAAAAATAAAAAACATATGACAAGAGTAGAATAAGATAATCACTCGATAGTAGGTTTCCAAGTTCATTGCACCATCATCCCTAACAATGGTTCCAAAAACCTAATACACTACCATAATTTTTCAATTCTTGGGGTTCTAGTTGAAGTTTATAAATTAATTCATATATACCTCATCATTAATACCATAAAAAGTAGTATTGAAAATTGAAGTCCCGCTTTTGAAGCATAGGGAGTGAGAGGGATCCTAACTTAACTAATCTTTTGTGTTTTTTATTTTGATGTAAAATATGATTTAAAACTAGATGAAACTCATTGGTTACATATTGTTAAATAGTGGAAAAGGTATATAGGTAGGAATGACTTCAAGGATAATAAAACTTGTAACTAAAAATGAAGATGATTGATCAGTTTCTAAGTGAAGATCCATATGGGTTGCAACTAATCCAACACCCAAACTAACAAGGATAACCTATTGTAAGACATCTCAAGTTATCTAGATAACTATTTCGGTGACAACTATAACTACCTAATCCTATAAACACATTTTTTGGAGGTAATACAATAAAACTAAATTCATTGATTCCAATATCTCATGAAAAAGGTGTAATATTGACATATCATACTCTCCCACTCTCCTGTATCACATTAGGATTCATACCCCAATCACCATCACTCTTTATATGTAACTTGGTAATAAGAAAAAATTGAGGTCAATGTGATATTGGTCCTTCCAAGCATTACAAAAATTAAATTAATATTTCTAATAAAAACCTTATCTATCCTACTCTCAATCCAATTTACTCAAAGTGACTACTCACTCATGATGAATGGTTCTTTAATCCTGAATAAAACATTAGCCTTGAGGGATAAAAGTTCCATTCTAACAAGTAATAGTAATAATACAATAATTTAAAGTAAATAAAAATATTCACTATCGTGAAAGAATTAATCATAATCTATGGATAATAATCAAGTATAAAATTTTCTTAAAAGATGTTTGAATCACCTTATGGGATCTCCTCTCTATTCCCTTGGTTTCTGGTCATCCTCTCTTTTTTTTAAATTCTAGATCCCATTAAAAGTTTTCAGACCATAATTTAAATATAATAGTGACCTTTAAGGTATATTCCAATGATTTATGAAATGGTATAGTAAAAATTATGAATTATTATAGGATAATGACAAGGACTACAGTGGAACACCATAGGCTTTTAATAAAAACAAAAAATATCTCTTTTCAAATTTCAAACTCTTGAAAATCATATCCATTCACCCCTCATATCTCTTCCATAATCTATTTGGATACAACTTCTTCTCTGAGCACATTGTATTGTAGAGATGTATTTATGGATTAGTCATCATGTGACCTATAATTGGTGTATTTACTAAATCATGGACCTATAAGGAATAGTAAGATGGTTTTAGTGCAATTCATGCTCTAAAATTTGGGAATCTTTTCATTACACTCATGCACTCATCCATGAAATATATACAGCTTCACATGACAATTATACCCTTCATAAAATAATAAAACATCCATGAATGTGTCCCAATATCAAAACAAATGAAAACTTCCATGACATTTAAGGTTGGATACGATGTAATACAAGCTCCATTTGATTTCTTTTGAAAAATTTACAAAATAAAATATTTTATGTTATAGAATATATTGTTTCAATATAGTGCCTTATATCCTTGTCCCACATCGAAATTAAGTGCAATGGGTATCATGTATTTTACTAAACCCACTTCATCATTCCCTTCATAAATACCTTAGGCACATCTCCATGTCATAAGATCACAATCTCAACCATCATGTGTGATCTTATTCTCCGTACAATGTTGACCCTCACTATATGCATGCTCTCAGGACAATGCCACCCTACATTGTCCTTCTTCACTCCTTAAACATTTCACTATGGTTGAGATTAGTTGGATACCTTTTAGTGCCTGGCCTAATATCTCATAGTTCTTAGATTAGATAGAATTTTTTTTCTTCATTTTTCTTAATTCATGAAAAATTATATTGCAAATTATTGGAATTTTAATAGAAGTCTTCATCATATCTCCAAGACTAGTTTTCAGTTAGGTACTTCTACAGTGTAATATACCAAGGCTATATAAAATTTTCATCTTCAAATCATATTTCTTTATAGTAAAATGATATAGAGTATAGGTTGTAACATAATATAAATCACTCTTATAAAATTTAAAAAAACCTTTTTAACTCTACTATACACCTATATTTCAACCTTAAATTTGTCTAAAGACATCAAAAATTCCTTATTTTATTCACAAAAATTGTCAAAATAGTATACTAATAGTATATTAAAAAGGGACTCATCATCTACCCTACATTGTAAGCTTAATTTGGTCTTAAAAATTGAATAATCCAATTATTACCAATTTTCATGGCCAATAAGGTCAATATCCAAACAATAACATCAAGGAGTAGACCATGGTATTCACTATTTTCAATCCAATAAGAGTGGCCAAAGAACAATTCAAGTAGATAGAATTCTCATTCTCCCTTTAAAGACTGGTTTAGAGGTGGATATATAGTTTTAAACCTAGAGAAGTCACCAATTAGGATGAATTTCAAAGGATTTTTCTCTAAAAAATCCCTTTACTTATAGAATACCTTTCTTGAGAAAATAGGTATATAGAATCAGAAAATTATTATGAGAAAAATTGTATGAGTACTATGAGAGATTCAAGATTCTATTTTCAGTATAATGACATTAGATAGTTGATGAATATAACTATATAGTAATTTTTATCAAGGACTAATTGATAGCAGTTGAAATATTTTAAATTTGTTGCCTAGATGTGATTTGATTGACAATTCACCAATGGAATCTAAGGAAATGATTGAAAATATAGATCAGAATTCTTAATAATTCAAAACAATAGGTATTACTACATGATTATTTCATGAGGTAAGATCAACTAAATCCCCTTTTTTAGAATATAATCTTGAATAACTTACTACTTTGGTCACATTGATAGATCTTATGTAATCAAATAACCAACCAACCCCTTTAATGTAATATGGTCTTTTTTCTTCACCACATAATTTTATTAACTAGTGTGTTTAAGTACAGGACACTAAAAACTATACTGCTACTTATCATAGTATATTATTTTTATAGATATTGAATAACCAAGGATAAAGGTAAAATTATCTAGAATAATATGATTTTCTAAACCCAAAGAACCAAGCTATACTACTATTTCAACACCAATTTTATCAACCTATAGCTTTCCAATAGATGTTTATGTAAGTATATGACCAAAAAATTCCAACATCAACCATTTCAATAGAGTAAATCCTATGAAAAACCTTAAACAAGTGATCAAAAATAATATTATATTCAATCAGAAATAAACATTAAATAATTAAAGAATGAGATGGAATAATTAAAAAACTAGTTAGGGAAACTTATTAAAATGATAACTAAAAATCCTTAAAATTTATCTACTCAGACACTACTAAATATCAAAATTAATATTAGTATTGTAATAAATTAAAGTGGATAGAAAATTAAACTATCACTAAAACACCAATTTAAAAAACCCAATACATATAATGATAAATCGGTTGAATAAAAAACTGAAAAGAAAAATAAATAACCAAGAAAAAATCTCAAAAACAATCAAATAATAAGGAAAAAAATTTCAATACCATTTTCATCAAGAATGGTACAATAAAAAAAATACATGAGGAGTATTTCATAAGTAAATACTTGAAACATTCAAAAAATTATTTAAACATATCCCTTCTATAATCTATTAAATAGATACCTAAGTCTTCAAATTATCTTTAAAAATTATGCACAAAGATTAGGATGATTAAAGGGAATGATATATGGACTCATAGAAATAATGTTTTAGCTTCTATTATACCTGAACTAACCACCAAATTCTATGATCTAGAGACATTTTCAATTCCATTAATAATTAGAGACATTACTTTCACTAATTATTTATGTGATCTTGGATCTTAAATTAATTTCATGCCACATTCAGTGTTTACATCTTTATATATTAGAGTAATTAAACCAACAAGAATGGTTGTTTAGTTAGAAAAAAAATCCATTGTGTTTATAGAAGAAGTGATTGAGGATATTCTTATAAGATTCTAGATATTGTAATTTTTTGTCGACTTCTATGTCATGTACATGTAATAGAAGGGAATAATAGCATAATCACTAATTATTCTAATAAGATCATTTATAAATATAGAAAGGACAATCACTAATGTCCATTAAGGTACTTTGAGAATGGAATTTAGTGAAACCTAGTATATTTCAATATTACTGATTTAATGAAATACCCCCAGGAAGATCACTCACTTATCAAACATACACACTTAATAGAACCCATTTAATATAAGGAAATTATTCTATTAAAAGAGATTTTGAATTTCAGGAACACATTAAGATTTATGAATTTTATAGGTAATGACTATGAACAACCTAGATAGGTTGTACGCTGACCCAAGGATGAGGTAGCCATTGATTTCTTTGATGGATTTGGTTATTTGTTTTACATTTATAAAGAAACGGGTAAATTTAATTCTATATAAGAACTTGAAACAATAGTGGTATGTGAACCAAAAAAATTTACTTCTTAGATTTTTTCACCTATATTGGAATTGAAACCACTACTACCAAACCTAAAATATATTTTATTAATGGGTGGAGAAAAGATACCAATAATCATTTATATAAACCATAATTTTTACAAGAATGGAAAATCATTAAACTATTAAAGGGAAATATTATTTTCATAGGATATATGATAGGTGAAATACTTATACTTAGTCCTAGTACCTATATTCATAATATTTTTCTTGAAAATGATTCCAAACTAATAAGGCAATCCCATAAGAGAGTAAATCCAACAATGATGGAGGTAGTAAAATTAAACTGAAAAATTATTAGAAGTAGGAATCATATATCACATTTTAGACATTCAGTGGTTAATTTTAATGACCAATACATTGTTCATTATGTTTTAAGGTAATTTAGTTATGAATTTTGTGAAGAAATTTACATTTGTTTATTATGGTTAAGGGGTTATTACTCATTCTAGGATTATGATCGTATTTTAGGTAATAGGAGTTTATTTATTAAGTACTTAGAAATGTGGTTTAAGGTTCATAGAAGGTTTATGGGGTTTGAATGATCTTGATGTGAAACCCCCTAATGTATTAAGAATATAGGTGACTCGAGGTGCCTAGTGAGTGGTATCAGGTACCTAGTGGAGTGTATAGAGGGGTGTCTCCCCTAGGGGTTCCACTCTATACCTAGTGGGAATCCAATATGTAAAATATATTCCTAGACCAAATTACCAATTTAAAATGGGTATTTTTTCAGTTCAAACTATTTTTTAATCTCTTTTCCCCTTTATTTGGGATCTCTTTTCTCTTAGTAATCATAGGGCCCTCATATGGCCTCTCAAGTGTATTATTCCCCTCTCATCATTCCCCTTAAATCCAGGGTATTTTCATGGTGTTTTTAAAACCTAAAATACAAGGAAATCATATTATTTTTTCAATTATTCTATCTCTTTATTTTTTCCTATCCTCCCTTGCTATAAATAAATTCAATGAGTTGGAATTTTAAAAAACACTGAGTTAAATACATTAAAGTTCCACTATCTATTTTATATTGGTTAAGGGAAATATAAGAGAGTTTTTTCATGAAATATTTTAATCAATTTTTCATTGTTTCTATGTGCCTGAATTTCCTTTAGTTTCCCTTGATTACAAACCTTGATTTAGGTCATATTAAGTCTGATTGTTGGGGAATTCAATTTATTTTTGGTTATAATTATTTTGGTGGTTATCTAAATAGGTTTTGTCTAATATTTTATTAAATTTATATGTGGTCATTTTTAGACTTATGGTTGATTTCTTATAAATGATAATGATTTGGGTTTCGGTGATTTCCATGGGATTTTATGTTTCCATTCGATTATAGGAATGGTCTCTCGTAGGTAATTATAATGGTTTTTGGTTTCAACACATATGAAATAATTTGGGGATTTTTTAGATCCCTATTCCACAATTTTTATTATGATAATAAATCAAATTTCATTGGTTTTATAAAGATATAAAGTCATGGTTTTAAATAGATCAAATAGTTACATATTTGTATTATTTTCTCACCAATTATATCTTTTAAATTTTGGAATAAATTACTAGATTGACAATTTTAGTTTTAAATTCATAGTGATTCATTAATAACATCATTGATATAATTTAAATCATTGTTTGAAACGTTTTTATTTGATGAAAACATATGGTGTCTATCTTTACTATAAATATATAAAGTTGAAAACATATACCCTTTACTTTCTTATGTTTAATTTATAAATGTTTAAGTAGATAACATGTTTCATAACATGATTAATAAGTTGGTTAAGAATAGCTAAATATATCCAAGATCCTAATCAATTTTATTAATGAGGATATGTAGTACCTTGATTTAAAATGAGTTTTATGGTGTTGTATCCTTTATAAACCCCTAATTTGAAGGTGAAAATTATTTATTATACACCTAAGAATGTACCTAATTCACTTTTCTGAGATTGATAAATAAACATTTGTGAGAGGAATTTACTTTTATTTATAGCCTCAAAATATCATCTTGAACCCATTTAGAATTGAAATAAACATGAAAAACCCCTCCTTAGTCGAGTAAGATAAGAGACTGGGGTAGTGTGACCACTCTTTAAATAAAATCATTTATTATTGTGACATATATTTTTATTAAATAAAACAATTATTTATAATTTAACTTACACAAGTTATAATTCATGATATAATCTTAACCTTGGTTAAAAGTTGTATTGGTGGTGAGGTGACAGTCGGGTTGATTTCAGGTGAAAAGAAGTGTGGCCATATTGAGGCTATATTAGTTTTATTAAAAAAATTCATCCCAAATTGGATACTTTATTTTAAAATCCTTTATTTGGTTATTTTATAAATTATTAGACTCATTCCTAATTTTTAAACTAGTCTTATTCCAAAAATTCATTTCATAAAACCTTATCCTCTTATTAAATTATATATTACAAGAATTATTCCCTAAGTAGAAGGTTTAAAGTTATACTTTTTCTAACATTAAAACCTAATTGTATATTTTACTTAATTTATATTTAAAGTATGAGGGATCACTTTTAAAAGTGTCATACTTTTAAATGGGAAACATAAATTTAACTCTTACCCTACATTTAAATCTATAATTGGGGTGCTTCGGGTATGTATATTCTAAGACTAGTACTATACATGGTCTATCACCTAGTAATACACTAGTAAACCTTATTTACAACCCATTTTTGAGTAAATACTTGTTTTTATATATAGTGTCCCAGTCATTTCATACTTAAATATTACATCTTTTTAGATAAATATTCATTATATAACATCACGATCCCTACCAGAACCATAAAGTTTTAGTGTATTTGAAGACTAGATACATAAGCATATTATTTAGGTTCATTCTTCATCATCTCTCATAATGTAATTCACACATTATAACCTTATTGAAAGACAATATTTAAAACATTTCTTCATAACCTGGTTAAAGGAAACATAAGAAATGGTGAGCTCAGATTCTTAGAATGAGTAAACTTGGGAGATATCAATTGATGATCATATAAAGCATATATTGCATATATAGGTATGATATCATGAACATAACTTAGAAATTTAATACCTCATATATCATATGTTTTAAACATGAGTCATCGAATAAAAATTTATCATTTCAAAAGACATGAATTATAATAGTGATAGATCATCACTAATCAATCATGAACCATGAGTTCAAATCATAAGTATAAAAATATGTTATAAATTTGTGGCACCATCATAGGTATAGAAATAATTTCATATGTCAATGTTGACTATAGAGAACATAAAATCATAGTGGATCGGGAATCAACACATGTTTCCCATATCATAACCGATCAAGTATCATCACATGTTTCCCGTATCATATTGAATCAGGAATCATCACCTTTTTCCCATAGTAGATCTAGTATCCCTATATATTTACATAATGGATCAATAACATCAACTTATTTCCTATTATTATATCATGGTATATAAAGCATTACCCAATGAATTAGACTTCTTTATAATTCTAGTCCCACCCTTCAAATAATAAAAAATATACATATTTTTTCCATAATATTATAAAAAATTCATCATATCATCATAACATAACCAATATAAAGGAAATGATTTTCATAAGTATTTCAACATTTTATCATAGCATAACCTATTGAAAATAAATGATATTCATAAAAAATCAACTTATTAATCATAAACCATCCATATAAATAATAAGGATGGTATCATTTGATCATATCCCTAGTAAATAATAATTAATATTAATGTATTTTACCATTGATGGAAATTCCATTAAAATATCACTAGAATATTTTTTGAGGAAAATAACATTATCATTTTGAAATCTATTCTTTAAAATATAAAACAAATTACAAAATATTATTGAAAAATTTTTATTTTAAAATACACATAAAAGTAATATTCAAAGATTTTAGTCTTAATAATGGAAGGAATTTTTTTTTCATGTTTTGTGTGTTAAAATAAATATTACTTTCACGTGTTTGGTAAAAAGTCAAAAATACTTCATTCAAAAAATGAAAGGAACCTTCCAATGAAATTTTTTAATAGAAAATAATACATGTGTAAAAATGACCCTCAAAAATAATTTTATAATAATAAAAAATACTTTTAAAAACATTTTAATGGAAACATTACCATGGAAGGAAAATATTCCCTTCCAAATAGTAAAACATAGTCAGTTTTCCAAAAATAACATTATTTCAGTATATTGAGAACATAAATTAAGTAAAATTAAAGGAAAACATGTATTATCTATAAATAACATGATGATAATAAACATTAAATGGATTCATCATATAATAATCATAAAATTTACTCAAATGAAATTCAATCATAAACAATCCTAATTAAAATGTGATTAAAACATAGATCACTTACATTAAGTATCATCTTTCTTCATAAAAACTTGAACCACTATTATAAAAAATATAGATTTATTATACTTTTATTCCAAAACCTTAATTATATATATCATACGATATATTATTTACTTATAACATCTTATCACCTATTTATTAAAAAAATTATTCAAATAATTGTTATGTGCAATAATTGCTTCGTTTCTCTTGCATGTTTTGGTTCGGCAGTCATGGTTCTTATAAATTGATCATGGTTTAATAATATTTATAATTTTAACCATGATTAAAATTTCATATATATTTATTATATATTTATTTATAGTCATTCATAAAATGTAGATAGAGAAAAATTAGTTACATTGTTCATAGAAATGGTAATCTGTATCTACACATGAATGTTGTTTCACTTTTTAACAGATGAATAAAAAGAAAGGTAAATAATAATTAACCTTTATAAAATAATTATTATATCATATATTTAATATATATTCATTAAATATATCCTTATTACCATCCAATTAAAATTTAAATGAAAAATAAATCACATCGACTCATAGAGGTGGTAATCCACACATACGCACGAGCGATGTTATCATTTTCCAACAGATTGGAAGGTAGGAATGTTAATATAAAATTGAAGTTACATAATCATAGTAATTTAATAAATATAAAATATATACATTAAAACAATAATAATACCCATCCATTGAATAATGTGATGACAAATAATTTTTATTGCTACGTGGAGGTAGTATTCTACACGTGTGTACAACTGATACTCTCATTCCCATTTGATGGAAAAGAGGGTAGATAGTGGTAGATAAATAATCAAAATAACATTTTAGTATATTGAGGTTACTTAATTCTTTATTTTATTATGAATACCATATATTCATAGGAGATAGGATAAGAAATAAATTGAATGTTCTTGTGTAGGAAGATTGCATCTTCTTTGGTTAGCCTCCTTTAGATCCCTTCTTAAGGAACCTTTGAATAGTATTTTAAGGATACAAGAACCTATAATTTTTGTATATGTAATTTTATAAGATAATTTGGTACACTTTTCTAGATATATGGATCAATGGATTTTTGGATGATAGGAGCAGCGATTCCCTTTTATAAATGAGTAGAGGGGAACTCTTGGAATTACAAAAAGTATTAAAATAATATATAAAAAATCATGGAAAATGGATCCAAATTTATATAATCATAATATAATATGGTTATGATTATATTTAATTTCATAAAATAATATTTTAACAAGTTTTTGTTATTTTTTTACCCATATCTCTTAGTTTTACCCCCCCCCCCATTAACCCTTTTCAGGATTACCATAATAACAAATTTTTTAATTATGTAATGATTAAGAATGTTACCATAAAATAAAAGAGACCCCTAAATGTACCATGGTTGTTATATTCAAACATAACCCATTAACCTGGTCAAATATATATTTTTTATGAATTTTAAATCATTTGATAAAATATTATTTATTATAAAATATCATTAACGTCATTTTAGGAACTAGTCATTAAATTTGACTTTAAAAACAATATGAAACCAAATAAATTACATTAAAAACCTTTAAAACATACTTTATATGTTATATTTATATATAAAATTCATGTAACATAATAATTCAACCAATTTTTATTATTTTTAATATTTTTAAAATCATTTATTTTATTTTTCTATTAATAGAATAAGTATTGTATCTGGTTTGCGTAAGCATTTAATATAATTATTCAATCACTAAATATAAAAAAATAAATCTTTATGATAAAAAAATTAATTTATATTTCAAATTAACCTTTATAATCATACTTATTCCATTTTTATCCTTATGTAAAAAAATTATAGATATTAAAGTCAAGAGAGTGGCATTTTGTATTAATTTTTTCATTAAAATGATGTAAATGTCATAATCAAATAAAAATTTCATGAAGTGGACATATATTATATAATTGGATATAAATGGAAAAACTAAACCCATAAAATAGGTTAATGTCAAGTGTTAGAGAAATTTTAAAGCCTTATCCCATTTTTTAGCACTATTTTACATGTTTTACCCTTACTAAGGTGACAAATATTTTGCAAGGTTTCCATTTATAATGACCAAAAATAAAAGGGACCTATTTACCAAATTTATACCTCCTGATTAAAAATTTTGAATCTATTTTTCATGATTCAATTTTTATAAGTGGAAGTAATTAATTTAAGATAAAATCGTAAAACACAACAAAAAATAGTTTTTTAGAAAAAATGTCTTTTAAGTATAAAAATGTTTTCATACCTAATCCAACAATAAAATAGATTTAAATGAACATAATTATATTATTAATAACCTAAAAACTAATTTAAATTTTAAAAAAAATTAAAGCAAAATGTTACTTTATAAATACTTGACACAAAAATACATTTTTCAATAAAAATCAATATTAATCACTATTCACTAGAAAATCAATCTATTTTAAAAATCCCTAAAATTAAAGAGTAAATAATTTTGATATTATAATTTTAAAAATTATGTTCCTTTTATGAAATCAAATTTATAAAAGTTCTAGAAATTAATTATAATATTTTCTCACAAAATCAATAAAAATTATTTTTGAAGAAAAAGAATTTTTAAAAAATAAAATGATTTTACTAAAAGTTGGGTTCTTTTTTCTTAATAATTAATTAATAAATTTTTATTTATTAAAACCTTTATATAAATTTTATAATCTTATTAATCTTATTCATACCGACAAATTCAATGGCTAGGTTATAACTATCACATTAAATAATAATATTTCAATAGTATTATGTGGTTTGTTTAAAATCAGTGTTGCGTGTAAAGTAATCTATCAAGAAATAAAATTTATTTATAGACATTATATTATAATACCTAGGGGTGTAAAATTATACCCCCTTTAAAATAATTCCACCTTTAAAATTTCATCACTTTAATACAAATAATTAAGGATTTTTCTATTTCATCACATCCTTGGGTTCCCAAGTTGCTTCCTCTAATTTATGGTTTCAATAGAAAACTTTTACCATGTGAGTGGTCTTGTTTCATATAAATTTATCTCTATAATCAAATATTTTCCTTGTTTTTCCTCATAAGAGAGATATTTCACCAGTTTTATGACCTATAAGTTCAGTATATGTGAAGGATTGGGTATGTACTTCCTCATGAGAGATGTGTGGAACTCATCATGAACTTGAGGGAGATTCACTAGAAGTTTCAAATGATAATCTATTATTACAATATGATTAAAAATATAAAAAGGACCAATATATCTATGGATCAACTTTCCCTTCTTTACAAATATAATAACCTTCTTCTAAGGATATATTTGTAGGAATATATTTTCACCAACTTCAAACTCTAGACCTCACCAATGATTGCTAACATAACTTTTCTATAAACTTTGATATGCTCTTATGTTTTTTTAAAATATATAACCTTATTTATCATTTCCTTAGTAATATAAGGTCGAAATATATTTCTTTCTCCAACTTTATCTCATCACTTTGGAGTTCTACACTTCTTTCTATAGAGGGATTCATAAGAAGCCATATGATTTCTTAATAGAAATCTATTGTTATAAGAAAACTCAACTAGAGGAATTTGTAGATCACAAACACATTAGAAATCAATAGAATAAGATCACAACATATATTCAAGGGTTTTTACGGTTATATTAGACTGATTATCTATTTGAGTATGATAATTAGTACCAAAACAAAACTCTAAATATATAGCTTACTAATGACTTCCCCAGAACATTGAGTTAAACCTTGGATCCGGATAAGATACAATATAATGTGGGACTCCATGAAATATTAACAATTTTATGATGTATATCTTTTAAATATGATTAATATATAAATCTTCTCTAATGGAAATGAAGTGTGATTATTTTGTAAGGAAATATTCTAAAACCCATATATCATTATTCCTTTTAGATTTTTTGGTGAGTCCAAAGATGAAATCCATGGTAATGTTTTACCATTTTCATTCATGTATGGGTAGTGGTTATAATATCCCCTCAGACTTATATCCCTTAACCTTAACTTGATGAAATACTAGGAATCAAGATATATACTCTATAATATCCATTTTTATGTTATCCCATTAGAAATATTCCTTCAAATATCTATACATCTTCATACTTCCAAGATGAATAGAGAATGATGAACTATGAGTTTAATCAAAAATCTATTTAAAATATTTTAAGGATAGAACACATGCATAGTTCCTAAACCTTATCATTCCATCACAATCAAGGTTAAACTTAGGTATATTTCTCACTTTATTCTAAAATTCTATATCTTTCCTATGCACATCTTTAATACTCACAAGGATATATGGTTAAACTATCATATGAGAAAGATAGGATTATCCCCCTTTCCTCAGGATTTCAAGCCTCATATTCTATAAATTCGTAAGTATTGGATCCCTTTAAATCCTCATCATGTCCAAACTAGCATGGTCCTTCTGAATCAAAGCATGATCAACCTTGTTATCATTCCCATGGTGGTAATGTATTGATTAGTTATCATCTTTAACCAATTCCAACCATGCTCTTTGGTGAATATTAAACTATTTATGTGTTAAGATATACTTCAAACTTTTATGATCCATGTATATATCACACCTTTCACCATAAATATAATTCCTCTATATCTTCACAACAAAAAATGCATCTTCTAGATCCAAATCATGAGTCATGTAATTTTAATAACGTATTTTCAATTAGCATGAGGAATATCCTATCACTATATAATTTATCATGAGGAAACATCCCATACCCTTATTTGATGCATTATTATATATCACAAAACCTTCTCCACTATAGGTTTGTGTGAGAAAAGGTGCACAAGATAACCTTTTCTTTAGTTACTTGAAATTATCTTCACATTTATGTGTCTATAAGAACATAAAACACTTCAAAGTCAACTTGGTGATTGGATTAGATATTTATAAGAAATATATCACCAAGTATCATTAATATATAGTGAACCCAAGAAACTATGGATTTTGGTTATCATGGTTGGTCTAGGTTATTTCTCATTAACTTTTATATGTGAAGTATCCACCGATATACCCTTACCTGAGATTATTTATCACAATAATGAAGCTTTTTGAATCCAAAATTCATACTTGGTAAATTTTTACTATGAATTCTCTATCCTCGAGGTCTTTAGAAGAATTTTCAAATAATCTATATACTCTTCATTTAACTTTTAATATATAACAATATCATCTATAAAGAATACCAAAAACTGATCAAGCTAATCTATAAATAATTTATTCATTTAATACATGATGATAATAGGGGAATTAGTAATCCCAAATGGAATCACTAAAAATTAATAATTCTCGTACCACATACGGAAGGATATCTTGGGTGTATTATCCTTTTTAAACCTCAATTATTGATATAAAAAATGAATTTAAATATTGTAAATGTATTTATATTCTTGTAATTGATCTAAAAATCATTGATATGGGGTATAGGATACTTTTCCTTGATAATTATCTTGTTAACATACAAATAATCAATAAAAATATGCATTAAACCATCTTTCTTCTTAAAAAAGGAAAAAGTGAACCCCATAGTGATTCACTATGTTTTATGAATCCCTTTTCAATATCATCTTAGAGTTTCTTCTTCAATTATTACAACTAAATTGGATCCTTTTTATAAGGAGTATTTGAAATAGGTGTAGAACCAAGTATGAGTTCTATTGAAAACTCAACTTCATGATTCGAATGAAGACTAAGAAACTCTTCTATAAATATAGCAACAAAATCCCATAAAATACGTATATCATAATTGTTGATTTTTTAATCAACCATCAAATATTGATACACTTCATGAATAGTAATTAAGACCCATATGATAGAAGTAATTTTTATTTGATGTTCATATTCATCCTTGCACTAATAAGTGATCGTAGGTTCATTCAGAATATGAAATGTGACTTCCCTTCCTTGTAAATTGATATGGGATACATGTAAATAAATCCAATACATGCTTATAATCACATAAAATTCAATTAAATGGAGAATGAGAAGATTTTCAGGAAGTAAGTTCCCACAAACTTCAATCAAAGATAAACTATAGACTTGAGATGTGATCATCTTACCATTATGATTTTTCAACACTAACTCAACATTTAATCATTGAGGTGGTAATTATATACCCTTAGAAAATTATATAAATATAAAATAGTGGGTATATAAATAATCAAATAATACATTAACAGTTCTCGAGTGGATGATAATTATACTGTTCACCAAATCATTCTCATAACCCACTTAGGTAGTTGTGATCACATGATATTTCTCTTTGTATTTGGTCTTAAGAGTTTATAATGCTAATCATCATAAAAAACTTTATATTTATACACCAGTTGTCAAAATTCCCATAATCTTTACAATTGAAGAATTATAGTGTGGTTGGTGCATTAGTTAGCATCTTCATTTCCTATATTTTATCAACTAGCCTCTTCATCACCTTTCAATATTCAGAGGATTTATGACCCACCTTTCCACATTTTAAGTACCTCCCAATTCCATTAAATCAATTCCCTTGATGTTTCTTCCGACATTTATGGCATGTAGATGGGTGGAATTTCTTCCCACAATGTTATTTATTCAAGTTTTCATAAGACCCCGTCTTCCTTTTCTTTTCAAAACCACAGGAAAAGTCAGAATATCTAATTTACATTTCTGTGCACATTGAATGATTTATTTTTAGATACTAAATTCTCCTATGACTAAAAGATTTTGGATAATTTGTTTTAAAATAATAAATAATTGATCAATTTTTCTTTTAGGGTTGATGATTAAACGAAAAGCATTCCATGAATGTCTTGTAAAAATTTCCCTCATTGGTACCAATGGATTCATCATTTTTAATCTCAATGAATTCCTTCTCCATTTTTATAAATAGAATATTAGGTAATTACTTACTGAAAAATTTCATCTTAAACCCATCCCATTCCATAGATTCAATTTCTTCCTCTTTCCATGTATTATTAAAAAAATCAATCATTGATCGTATGTGTCTTTAAAATGATAAATGGGTAGGATAACATTTTTCATACATTAAGAACTGGAGAACAAAAAGGTGCTCATCCATCACTCATACACTATTTAATAAAAAACCCACTAAAAGAAGGAATATGTTGCCTCATGAAAGACTCAATGGTAATTTTTTCCATCCTTTGATCATTTGGAATATCAAATTGATTCATGGCCTAAGAAAGGTTCATGATCATAGAAATAATATTTTTCATTCCATCTCTCATATAATTTGGTTTCTTATGTGGAAAATCGGTGCATTGTCTAACACATTCATTTTTAACATGATTTATTCTAGTTCTATCCATTTACTAAAACAAAATATAAAATTGTAAGCATCAATCTATAATAAATCAAGGTAGGATATCATATGACCATGAAATATCATTCCTAGGAAGTATCAATCATGAAACCTTCCATGTGTTTAACCTCATATATCCATGGTCTTTCCAAAACTTTTTGATGTTATCTTATCCTTAGACCTATCCCTAGGTTTTTCACTAAAGTTTTCTAACCCTTATATCAAATGACTAACAAAACACTACCTTGATACCAACTATAGTAGCCCAATAATTTCATACAAAAATATTACATATTTTAGATGAATATTAAATATATAACTTTATGATCCATTCCATAACCATAAAGGTTTAGTGTATTTAGATACAATATACATAAACATATTATTTATATATATTCTTCAATATCTCTCGTAATTTTCTTCTCACTTTGTACCCTTCTATACATACCCTATTTAAAACCTTTCTTTATAAACTGGGGAAAGGAAACATGAGAATGCTTGATCTCAGATTCTCAGTAAGGGTAAAAATGATATATATTAATTTATTATCATATGAAATAATAAGATAAACATAAGGTTATGATATAATAAACACAACATAAAAATTTCATACCCCATATATTATAGATCATAAACATGATCCATGGAATAAATATTTACCATTTCAAAAGACATGAATCGTAAGAGTCAGAGATAATCATTAATAAATCATGAAACATGAGTTAAAATAATAATCATAATAACATGTTATATAATTATGGCACAATCATAGGTATAAAAAATGAATTGCAATGTTCATGGAAAGGGTAGGCCATATGTACGCCTGAATGTTGTTTTCACTGTTTGAAAAAATGGGGGAAATAAAGGTAAATATTAATTCATCTTCCTAGAATCATTTTTATATCATATATATAATATATATTCATTAAATATATCCTTATTACCAACCATGTAAAATGTAAATGAAAACTGAATCACATCGCTTAGTAGAGGTGGTGATCCACACGCATGCATGAGCGGCATTATTATTTTCTAACAGAATGAAAGTAAGAAGGTAGATATGATATTATAATTATAGAATAATAATAATTTCATAAATATCATGTGTAAAAATTAAACCCATCATAATATCCATCCATGAATGATGGTGATGAAAAATGAATTGTATCGCTACGTGGATGTGGTAGTCCACATGTACACACGAGCGATACGTTATCTTCCCATTTTAGGTAAAAGAGAGTGAATAATGGTAGTTAAATAATTATAACAACATTTAGGTATATTTATTATAACGAATCTATTATTTTTTAATGAATATCATAAATTCATAGTAAGTAGGAGAATAAATAAATTTAAAGAGGGCTAGTAAGAAGATTACATCTTCTTCAGTAGGATTCCTTTATATTCCTTCATAAGGAACCCTTGAATGCTCTTTTATGGATATAAAAACCTCTAATTTATGTATAGATAAGTTTAACATAGAATTTTTTCAGTTTTTTTCATTATATATGGCTTAAATAGTGTGGGTAATATAAGAGAAAAGGTAACCCTTTATAAGTGAAGAGAGGGGAACTCTTGGAATTTCTTAAAGTATTAAATTATTATAAATTACTTTTCATGGGGAAATGGCTCCAAAATTATATAATTAAAATATAATATCATTATTATTTTAAATACTCTCATAAAATAATATTTTTTTAAAAAAATTAGGTTTTTACCCTTATATCTTAGTTTTAATCCCCCGTTAACCATTCTAACAATTACCGCAACATCAAACATTTCTACTTCTTAAGGGTTAATATTGTTACCATAAAAGTAAATAGACCCATATATGGACCGTGATTGATATTTTAAAACATATCCAATTAGATTGAACAAAGATAATATTTTTATCAATTTTAAATCATTTAATAAAATATTATTTATTATGAAATATCATTAATGTCATTTTTAGAACTATTCATTTAATTTGACTTTGAAAACAACATGAATGAAAAATAATTAAAATATAAACCTTTAAAAATCCATAATATATTATATTTATCTATAAAATTAATGGAACAAAATTAGTCAGCCAAATTGTATCACTTTTGATATTTTTAAAATCATTCATTTTTTTCTATTAATTGAATAAATATTGTGACGACATTGCGTAAGTATTTAAGATAATTATTCAATCCTTAAAAATTTAAAATAAATTACTATGATAAAAGATCAATTAATATTTAAAATAAACAATTATAACTTAAATTATCCTATTTTTATCCTTATGTAAAAAAATTATAGTTATTAATGTGAAGAGAGTGGCATTTTTTATTTACTCGTTTCTTAAACTAATATAAAGTAATTATCAATGAAACATGGAACCAAGTGGCCATATATTCTAGAATTTTATGTAAATGGAAAAATTCCACCCATAAAATAGGATAGAGTAAAGTTTTATAAAAAATTAAAGCCTTGCCTCAAATTTTTAACCCTGTTTTACTTGTTTTATTCTTACCGATGTGACAAAGATTTACCAAGGTTACAATTCATATAGACAAAAAATAAAAGGGTATTATTTACCAAATTTATACCTTCTGGTTTAAAAAATGGAATCCATTTTTCATGATTCAATTTATAGAAGTGGCAGAAATTATTTTAAGAGAAAACCACAAAACGCAACAAAAAATAGTTTTTCATAACAATGCCCTTAAGTTAAAAAAAATTATAAAAAATCAACCATAAAATAGATTAAATTGATCTTAATTTAATTATTCATAATATAATAGAACTAATTTAACTTTAAAACCAATATAAATAGAAATTTAACTTTTTAATTTCTTGATACAAACATACATTTTCAATAAACAGCATTATTTTTCATTATTCACTAGAAAATCTATATTTTCAAAAAAAACCAAAAAATTAACCCTAAACTAATTTAAATATGTTAATTTAAAAAATTATATCCTTATATAAAATAAAATTTCTAAAATTTCTAGAAATTAATTACAATATTCACTCATAGAAACCAATAAAACCCTTTTTTAATGAAAATTTATTTTTGAAAAATAAAATGACATTACTAAAAATCGAGTTCTTATTTATTAAGTATTAATTAATATTTTTTGAGTATAACCTTTATATATATTTGATAATGTTTTTAATCCTATTTATACCATCAAATTCAAGAGCTATGAGGTAATTTTCACATTAAATAGTAATATTCTAATAGTATAACGTGGTTTCTTTAAACCTGTTGTTGCATGCAAAACAAGATATCAAATAAATCAAATTTATTTTTAGTGCATGATATCATAAAACTTGGGGTGTTACATGTTAAGATATTAATAAACCTTAAACCGCTTTCTACTCTATAATGTGGAGTTGGCATAATATTCCATAGGAATAACTTGAAAAGAAGACATTGTAAACATGTATAACCTTATATTATAAATAGTTGATAAGATAGCTAGTGCAGTTTTTTCAAGTATGGCTATTATTTCCATGTTATGAATTAGATTCATTATGAATGAATTGTTACGTTATAATGATTATTACTTTGATATGTTTAGCATGATTAATACTTTGTATATCGATCATGTTGATTTGTGTAACAAGTAATGTTCCTTGAGTGTGGATAATGATTTTATATTTCAAAATTCTAGTATATAATTGTAAGGTGGTAGTTTATATATTTTTGTTAATTAGTTCCAAGGTATTCCTTTTGTTGTGATTTCTATTATATAATCTATATAACGATTCCCACTCAGTGTTGTCTAAATCATATATATTTGATGGGATACAAGATTTCCTAGACTCTGTTATACCACTTTTCCTATTCCCAAAGGGATGGGCTACAAGATCTCCCCAATCCATGTATACATGACTCTCTATACCTTATTTAATAATTATTTCACTTGAGGTGTTTTATGCTTATTTAGTAGGAATGGATATATGATTTCTTAATCCTACTCATCTCATATCTATTGATAAAGGTTAAATCAAGAATTATAGGTACGAATTGTCCTGGTATAAGTCGTTATGATTCAAGGTTAATTCTAATATATATAATTCATTTTTTTATTTTTTATATGAATTACTTAATAACTACTAGTATATATATTCTTATATATATATATATAAATGAGTTGATGAATCTAGATCACACACCTGAGTGTATTTTATATGTATTGGAATCTTGGTAGTTTCTGAATGAGTATGTTATTCTCATACCAAGCATGTGCACTCCACTGGATATAAAACATTATAGTCTATTTTTCGAGTACCCTTAAGCACTAGTAGATTTTTGGGTGATTTTTTTCTTTTGTTCATTGTCATCACTGGTACGGGTTCAGTTCCACTTGGTGTCACTACGGGAAAAATCAATATTTTCGACGGGTTATTTGCGACGGGGAAATTTCCCCATCGCAAAATATTGGTTATTTTTTATGGGATTTCATCTCCCGTCACAAATATTTTGGCGCGCAACCGTGCGGCATGTGCGCCAAACCACGCGGCCTGCGCGCCAAACCACGCGGTCTGTGCACCAAACCGTGCAAGAGTATTTGCGACGATACTCGTCGCAAATACCCGGCGATGGTTAATAGCTTTTTTGCGACAGGATGTCGCCCCGTCGCAAAAAGAGTGTTTGCAGGAACTAATTATGACGGGGGCCATCGCAAATACCCTTTTAACCACTGACTGTAATTAATGCAGGCGAGGGTTTTTCTGACGGGCCCGTCGCAAAAGCCCGGCATGGTAAATACTATTTGCGATGGGAAAAGCCACACATTGCAAATAGTATGTCGGCAGGTAGTATTTGTGACGGGTCTCATCGCAAATACCCTTTTAACTATGCCCCGTAATTAATGCGGGTGAGGGTATTTGTGATGGGGCCCATCGTAAATACTACCATTTGCGACGGGAAACCCGTCACAAATAACCCCGTCGCAACTAATCTAACCTATATATACCCCCATCCATTTTTGTTTTTCAAATCACTCAGATCTTCTTCTCTTTCTCTATTCATTCTCTAATTTTAAGGGAAAAATTTCTTTTAGTTGAAGTTTTTTATACAAGAGCAATTGGAAGGCGTCAATACCTTCAGAATATCAAAGTTTAAGGTATTTATATTTTATTTATTTTTATATTTATTTTTTTTATATTAATTTTAATTGTTGTTTATTAGTTCTAATTAAATTAGATTTAAATTTATTTTTATTTATTTTTATTTTTAGTAAGAAATTGATATTGTTAGTGATAATTATAAATAATTATTGTTAATTTGCAATAATTAGATATTATTATAAATAATTAGCGGAATTTAGTTATAATTAGGAATAATTAGTAATAATTAGTATTAATTAGATATAATTAGTAATAATTAGTAATAATTAGATATAATTAGTAATAATTAGATATAATTAGTAATAATTAGATATAATTAGGAATAATTACCAATAATTACCAATAATTACCAATAATTACCAATAATTACCAATAATTACCAATAATTACCAATAATTACCAATAATTACCAATAATTAACAATAACTACCAATAATTAGTAATATTTACCAATAATTAGATATAATTTCCAATAATTAGATATAATTGCCAATAATTAGATATAATTAGTACTAATTAGATATAATTAGTAATAATTAGATATAATTAGTAATAATTAGATATAATTAGTAATAATTAGGATAATTAGGAATAATTAGGAATAATTAGGAATAATTAGATATAATTAGGAATAATTAGGAATAATTAGGAATAATCACCAATAATTAGATATAATTACCAATAATTACCAATAATTAGATATAATTACCAATAATTAGATATAATTACCAATAATTAGATATAATCATCCATCTGATGGTGATTCATGGAAACATTTTGACCGTCTGCATCCGTCTTTTGCTATAGAAGCTCGAAACGTGTGATTGGGTCTTTCTACTGACGATTTCTATCCATTTGGTTCTTATGGTAGTCAGTATTCATGTTGTCATGTTTTTATAACTCTGTACAATTTGCCTCCATGGATGTTGATGAAGGATCCTTAAATTTTTTGACTCTATTAATCCCAGGACATCTGAAAAAAAATGTTGATATTTATTTGAAACCATTTATTTATGAGTTAAATGCATTGTGGAGTGATGGTGTTAATACATATGATGTTGCTGCGGAAAAAAATCATATTAAAAGCTGCATTGATGTGGACGATAGTGAATTTCTGGCATATGGCATGTTATCTGGTTGGAGTACACATGGTCTGAAATCATTTCCTTACTGTATGAAAGACAAAAAATCCTTTATGCTCATCAATGGAAAAAAACCTTTCTATTTTGATTGTCACCGTATATTTCTTCCAACTGATCATCCTTTTCGGAGGAACAAATCTCATTTCAGAAAAGGTACAATTGAAAGGGATGAACCTCCAAAGATGATCTCATGTACAGAGTTAAAATCAGTTGTATTTTCATTACCTCCCATCACATTTGGACCAACAGTAAACCAACAGAAAATTCATGGCTTTGGGAAAGAACATAATTGGATAAAATGGAGCCTTTTTTGGGATATTCCATATTGGTCTGATTTATTGGTCCACCACATGTTGGATGTCATGCATATTGTGAAGAACTGTTTTGATAATTTATTTCATACAGTTTTTGATACACCAGGTAAGACCAAAGATACTGTAAAGGCACGATTAGATCTTGACCAAATTTGCAGGAGACCAAAACTTGAACTATTTGAAAATGTCAGATCACAGAGGTTAATGAAGCCAAAAGCAGCTTATACACTGTCCAAAGAGATTCACTTATTATTTTGTCAGGGGATTTTAGATTTGAGACTTCCAGATGGCTATGTTTCTAATTTTGGCAGATGTGTTAAGAATAGTTATATTATTGGATTAAAAATTCATGATTGTCATGTTATAATGGAAATAATAATGCTGATTGGATTCAGAGGTTTGTTGAATTATATTATTTAGGATTCAATAATAGACATATCATATTTTTTTGAGACATTTGTGTAGCGACAACAAACTACGATGCGCTAAGCAAACTGGAACAAGATTTGTTGTAATTATATGTAAACTGGAAACAATATTCCTTCCGGCTTTCTTTGACTCAATAGAACATCTGATATTACATTTTCCACATGAATCTAAATTTGGAGGTCCAGTTCAGTTGCGATGGATGTACCCATTTGAGAGATGCATGCAGAAATTGAAGAAAAAAGTACGTAACAAAGCATCAGTTGAAGCCTCAATTGCTGAAGCTTATTTGCAAGAGGAAATTTAATTTTTATGCTCTCATTATTTTGAATCTCAATATCCCTCAAAACACAATCGCATGGGACGAAATGAGGGGAATTTTAATGACAAAATGGACAATCAATTAACAGTTTTTAATCATCCAAATCTTGGATTCGGTGGAGTTCATGAACGATGGCTTTCAGATGATGAACATTATAGAGCTCATATATATGTTATGCTCAACTGTGAAGAAATGACATCATTTGTCCTGTGAGTGCTTCTATAACTTATTCTATAATTTATGTCACAGTATTTTAACTGATTTTATTTGTAGTTTATATGATAATCATATCAAGAAACAACTTCCAAAAATTACAGTAGCTGCTCTTGAAGAACGCATACAAAAAAATTTATCAATGGTTTCAAAAATTGGTAACATAAATTATTGATGTTTTAATATCAATTTCTTTTATTATTTATTATATTGATAATTATTTTACAAATTTTCAGGTGTCTCAATATGCTGATAAAATTGATAAGAGACTGTGTATATTGAGTAACCCACCATCCAAAATGGTTAAATATTATAATGCATATGTGGGGAATGGTTATTGATTTCATACACATGCATACGGGGAATCAAAAAAAAATTAACAGTGGAGTTTTCTTGAGAGGATCACATCACAGAGAAACTGAAGTTGGCTTTTATGGCATTTTGGATGAAATTATTGAGCTGTGTTATCTAGTACAGAATTACATAATAATGTTTAAATGTCATTGGTTGGATACTGAGAGAGGCTTGTATGTTTATCAGACTCATGGAATCGTCGATATTAAATATAAAAGTATTCTTGTAGTAAATGAACCATTTTTACTGGCTCAATAGGCACATAAAATTTATTATGCAAAGTATTGTGCTACTTCAAGATACTTGAGCGATTGGTGGAGCATAATAAAAATGAAATCTTGGGAAAATTAGTTTACTTAAACTGAATGTGGTTCCGCTGAAGTGGAAGGAATTGAAATTTTTCAAGAGACTGCTCAAAATCCATCTAATTCACAAAGAGACATGAATATTGAAGATGACACCCCATAATTAAGGATCGATGGTGATGAAGATGTTAATGATGTTACAAATGAATTTGAAATGAGAAGAGATAATGAAACTGAAACTCATATGGATATTGATGATGCTGAGAAGTAAGATGAAGACATTGACATTGACAGCTATGGAGAAGAGGATGAAGATGAACATTGACACAGTTAAATACTGGTTATAATCATAAGTAATATATATCTATATTAAATAGTTATTTTTAACTATCTGATAACAACAATCATTTTGTGTTTCATATGGACTCTGATATATTCTACGAGTTTTAAGAGGCTGACCTACCATTGGATGAGGGAGATTTTGGATCATCTAACCCTTAGACTACTAGCAGTTCAGGGGGTACGCGGAGGGGGCGCGGTCTTGCACGACTGATGATTTCTGACCCTATCCCTAAGCGACGTCCACATATTGGTTTCGATCCACACACACGGAGGTATGGTAACATGTATATTTTAGTTAGATTTCATTAATTTATTTATATATATACTAATCATTTGATTATTTATTCCTTTTTCAAAGTTTTGGGCATGTAGATATTGGACAGGGGAGCACTATCTTGCACAATTATTTTTCTCAGCCATGGATCACATGGGAACATATTCCTGTTGTTGTGCGACGTGACATGTTCCATCATTGGATGGTACGTAAATAAATAATATTTATTTTGAAATTTATTTTATTAATAACTTGATATTATAAATTATTTGTAGGTTTTATGGTATCCTATCGATGATAGAATGTGCGACGCTATCCATGTGGCATGGCAGGTTTCTATATGCGACCATTTCCATCAGTTTTTGCACAATTTGAGAAGGGCAGCCATTAAGAAAGCAGGAGTGATAGAATTTGATGAGTCGTGTAGAGCTCACCGACTAGAGTACATTTCATCTCACTTTTGGTATGGATTATGTTTACACTGGTTGGGTGGTGGATTTCAGAGGAGATCTTCAGTGGGACGGCAGAACTGGGGGAGACAGGAGGTGACGCATCGAGCTGGTAGTCGTATATTCAGTTCTCATAGAGAGAATTTGGTAAGTATATTTTTTTAAATATTTTAAATAACTTTAAATATAAACAATTTATTTTATATTTCTGTAGGCATTAGAGCATCCCGATATTACAGAGTTCGACGTTTATCGGAGGATGTACAGTGATCCAGCCACTGGAGAGATTAGAGGTGATCTCCAGTGTCAGATTGTGGTTAGTATTATTTTTTCAGTTTGACAATTAACTGCATATAATATTTTCACAATTTTAATTTTAAATTGGAATTGAAGGAGTCATATGAGGCTGCGACCTCTCAGACACAGGCTAAGATTTAGGACGAGATGATAGAGCAGACTGGTGCTCACCATTTCGATGAGGCGGCATGGATGCAGGCGACTTGGTATGGATTTGAGAAGGGATGAGTAGTTGGTATCGGCCCTCATTTGACTCCTGGAACTTATTATGGTACTGTTGCGATGTCGACATCCATCTCGAGAGGAGATCGTGGAGAGACATCATCTTCTGGATCACAGTATCAGGAGCAGTTGCGAACTCAGGCTGAGCTTATAGAGACTTTGCAGAAGCAGCATGAATAGATGAGTCAGCAGTAGCAGGAGCAAGAGCAGCATCACGAGGAGAAGATGCGTTGATGGCAGTAGCAGCAGCAGTAGCAGCATGAGGAAGAGATGCATCGATGGCAGCAGCAGCATCACGAGCAGATGGAGTACATGGGGCATCTGACTCGTAGTTTAGGGATGGAGTTTCCTCCACCATCTCCTTCAGCTCCTCCTCCTCCTCCAGAAGACGACCCCCCAGTGATTTTTTTTATGTTAAAAACATTTGAATTTAACATTGTAATATGAATTATTTTCATTTTTTTTCTTTTATATCGGTGCAAATATTATATAATTTAATTTATAATATTTTATTATTTTATTATATTTTTTTGTGAATATTGAGAATTTTAATATTTTTTATTTTTTTATTATTTTAATAATATTAATATTATTTTATTAAATATATTTTTTTAGTATTATATTTTTTTTGTTTATTTACTAATAATATTATTATTATTATTTTATGATATTTTTATTTTTTTTTGGAATATTTAGATTTTTTATATTTTTTATTTTTTTAATAATAATATTATTATTTTTTCATTGATTGTAATTTTATTAAATTTATTTTTAAAAAAAATTAATTTATTATTTGCGATGGGACCCCGTTGAAAATAGTATAAATAAATATTATTTAAAAACATATTTGCGACGGAACTACTTACCCGTCGCAAATATTTTGTTGCGACGAGCCTGTCGCAAAACGTTATATATATATATATATATATATTTGCAACGGGATGGTGGGTCAGTCGCAAAAACTCTTTGTGACGGGATGGCGGGTCAGTCGCAAAAACTCTTTGCGACGGGCCCATCATGAAAAATTTTATGTATATATAATGCATATAATCAGAGACTTATTTGCGACGGTGATGTTTCCTGTCGCAAATACAATTATTTGCAACGGGCCCGTCCAAAATAATTGTATTTGCGACAGCATTTTATGCAACGGGATATTTGCGACGGGGCCCCGTCACTAAATCTTATTTACGATGGGATCCCATCACAAATAAGCCATCGCAAATACCAAGAATTCCAGTAGTGTGTGGGAGCTAGAGGCTAAAGACTGTGTTTGGAACTTAGTCATGTGTGTATGAGACCTGTTTCATATTTTTTATCATACACGGGATATTTTTTTCTATTGTATGACATTCATATTATTTGGATAGTACCTATCTCCTTTAATTTTATTTTTTATTCTCGGGGGAAAAATACATTTCATGAGTATCTCTTTGAACCCTAAAACTACTCACTAACCTCTAGTAGTTGTAAGGAATACTTAAGGTCATGTGACAACCTGATTCAGGTACCGGAAATGTGATTTAGGTCATGGTAATTATAAAGTGTAATTATAACATGATAAATGATACCATCCCTTACTTATAGCTTTTAGGATAGTTATATTCAGAGTGGATAATGGATAGGATATCCAGAACTTGAGAAGTAACCCATGGATTTCTGGGTAGTTATGTGGGAAACACCTGTGTTGATGGGATATGAATTTGAATACCTTACCTATCTATAAGTAATAACCTTTAGGTTTCATAGGTATTATTTGGGACACTTTCTCTAGTGGTTCATGCATTATCAGTAGATATCATCAAATAGGCATTATAGGGTAGTATGTTATGCCACATGCTTTCTCTGTATGATTATATTATGGTTAAAATAAATTAGAGGTTTTTATTAACTGAAACCTCAAAAATATATCTATTTTTTTTTTCTTATATACATATATTAGTGATTACTAGGTTAATATGAACCCCTAATTGGTTCCTCTAATTTAGATAGCACTGTTTTATATTTTTAATAATTATTCTCTTGTTAAATGTTCTACTTCTAGTCATTCCTCTATTTCATTATTGATAAGAATATATCTGTTGAATGCCATATTCTTTTTCCCTACATAGTGAAATTTTTTAGTAAGCATGATATATTCTCATGTCTATGTTATTTCTATTTTATATTGAGGATTTATTCACTTAATACATTATGTCAACATCCATGTTAATGTTGTTACCCCTTGAACATTTTTCCTTATTAGTATTTGGTTTATGTGATATGTTATTCACTATCATTTCTTATGTGTAATCCTTGGTATGTAAATAGTGTGATTTGAAAATAAATCAGGAATGGAATTTGGGAAATGAAAGTGGGATTTTCAAAATTAATTGATATTTTTTTCTCAAAGTAAGTATTGTAAAATAGATTCTGAAATGGGATTTTTCAATTGAATTTGAAAGTTGTTTTGGATAAATAAACATTTATAATAAATTTAAATTTATAATAGATGAGTAAGAAAAATATCAAGTTAATTCCTATGGTGGGGAACCTATAAAATGATGGGTATTTGCAGTATTATCACCTTGGTGACTCATTTACTTCAAGATTATTATGGTATATATGGTATGTACATATTATGAATTAGATTTGGGAATATTCTGCTTAAATAATTTCATTATTTTCGATTTGTCTTTTGAATATGATAATTTTTGAAAAAAAAATGATTTCATTTTTGATCATATCATGACGTTATAGATAGGAATGAGTCTAATAAATTTTAATTTTTAGAGAATTAATATAATTATAGTTGGTTATCACTTTTTGTTTTTTGATGATGAAAAATGTTTTAGTGGTGATTTTTTAATGGCCCTTATCATGTTCATTAACTTTTAAGGAAATTTATTTATGTTTTTTTATGAAATTTTAATTTTTTTTATTTAGGTTAGGTGTTAGTTCCTCATTCTATAATTTAGTTATGATTTTCAGTAATTGAAGATTAATTATTAAGTGCTTTGGGACAAGGTTTGAAGTTCGGAAAAGGTTTTATGGTGTTTGAGTGGTCTATAGGTGGAATCACCTATGATAATAATACTATAAGTTGTACCATGAACCTAGTTTGGGGTACTGGGTACCTGATAGAAATACAATGGGTTCTGGGTAGGCCCCAAAAAATTAAATATTAAAAATCTTTATTTTTTCCATTTTACCCTATTCTTTTTAATAAATTTTACCCTCATTTTAATCTCACTCTTCTCCTAATAGTCACAATCATATTCCATGGCATTTGAATTTCCTTCTCCCCCTCTCCTCTTTCCCCTTCATCGCAAGGTGGTTTCACGGTGTTTTATATAAAAAATCCATGGATACACATCCTCTCCTTTCTCTTCTTCTATATCATTCATTTTTTCTCTCATCCCTTACTATAAACAAGTTACATGACTTAGGATTTCACCAAATATATGGTGAAATCCATTCAAGTTCCTTGATATATTCTTTTCTTGGTTAAGGGAGTTCCAAATGAATTTTTTTCCTAACCTTTGTTCACTTCATTATTATTATTATGATGTATAGTGATTTTGTAGGGTTCCTGATGAGATTGGTTTTTCACAAACCACTATTTAATTAAATTCTTATTCTCCTATTAAAGAACCTGCTCACACCACACTATCTTCCTATTGTCCCTATTATTATATTTCTAATATAAAACTAACTTATATAAAGAGGGGGTAGAATATAAAATGCATGTAATATTCGTATAAATATATATAAATTAAATTCGAGTTAGAATAAAGTTAGATAGAAAAAAATGAAGGCAAATGTTCTTGAGAGGTCACGGTTGTTGATATCATTGTTTGAAAGGGATCTCAATATTTGATTCAATGAGTAGATCAAGACTTGTCACACCTCACCTTCTCATTTGAATTGTGATTACCACATACCAAGACCTCTATATAAAAGGAAATCCTCTACCAAAATTCATCTAGGATTCCTATTTACCAACCATCACTATCTATTTCATGATCCACCGTATACATGACACAAATAGTTAAGGGAAGGAAAATTATAAACAAGAAGAACTTTATGTGAGAGAAAATGAGGAGACTACTCACCATAATTGATTTAACCACCATAAAAATTACAATAATTGAATAAATAGATTAAAATTTAAGAACAATGAAACTCAATAAAACCATCATTCCCTCCCTTGAACAAAATTTTAGGTTAGTTCTCCATTTTTAATGGAGTTGATAAGGGAACATGGTGGGAGAACATATAAAAATAAAAATGAGAGAAAGGAGATGTGAAGAAGAATATTAATATATTAAAAGTATAATAATATTACAGAAAAATAAATCCTACAAGTATACTAAAAATTTAAAACTAAGGTTTCTAAACAAATTTCCAACCCATTTAAATCCCCGTCAGGCAGGGGACAGTTCCTGCCACGTGTTATCTGGGCCGGTCTGAGGTGGGGGCCTATTATCTGCCTGAGGGTGGGGGTCTGCTATCTGCCAGAGGGCTGGGCTCGGGCGTGGCCGAGTTTGGTTGGGCTTTAGGCCCGCCGGGTTCGTTACACAAAAACTCATGTTATTCAATGGATTCTGAAGTTATATATTTATATTATTCACTCTCCAATTATATCAATTAATGTTAGGAATAAATTTTTAGATTACATATTTTTTTTTTAATTATATTTTAAATTTATAGTGATTAATTAATAAATTCAATAATGTAATTAAAATAATTTGTTAAAATGTCTTGATTTGATGATATAATTAAGGTGTATGTATTCACTATGCATACATGAGGTTGAAAAATTATTCCCTTTACATTCTAATATTTAATTTCTAAATAGTTAAATAGAGAAAATGGTTCATAATGTGATGAATAATATGGTCAATAATAACTAAATATAACCAAGATAATAATCAATTTGAGTAATAAGGATACTTATTATCTTGATTATCAATTAATTATAGGGTGTTTAATGATTTATAAAACTCTAATTGGTTAGTGGGATGTACCAATTATACACCTAGGAGTGTGAAAAATTAATTTTTCCTGGATTGATAAATAAATTTTTGTGAGAGACATGGAATTTTATTTAAAACTTCAAGTTTTCCACTGGAACCCTTTTTAGACCCATAGTTATTATAAGAACAACATCCTTGGTGGAGTAAGCTAAGATACATGGTTAGTGTGACCAATCATTAAATAAAATTATCTCTTCTTATGACATAGATTTTATTATTAAATAAAAATTTTATTTCCACTTTAACCTACATGAGTTACATGTCGTGATCCAAACTTAATCGTGGTTAATGGTTTCATCAAAGGTGAGTTGATGATTGGGTTGAATTCAGGTGGAAAGGAGTGTGGTAACATTGAAATTTAATTGGTTTTTTTAAATGGGTTTTCCACATGCAATGTCTTCTTTGACTTAAAATTCTTAATTTATTTATATTATAAAGCCTTTGAATCTTTCTTCATTTTTAGACAAACCTTATTCCAAAACATGGTTCTATAAAACCTTCCCCTCTTTTTAAATTGTTCCTTACTATACTTATTCCTTTGGTATAAGTTTTAAAGTTAAATTTTTGATAACATTAAAACCCATTTTATGTTTTACTTAAAGTATATTTCTAGTTTGTAGAATTATTTTGAAAAGTTCTCTGCTTTTAAATAGGCATCCCAAATTAAAATCTTACCTTATATTTATTTTTATGACAAGGTTTATTTGATAATTTAAAGTATAATACCCATAATACACTTGGTATATCACCTATTAATCCATTATTACACCATATTTATTTCCCGTGTATGAGTAAATACTTATTTTTCTAGAATTTTAATAAACCTTAAACCACTTATTACTCTATTCCTTGAAGTTGGCATAACATGCATCTCGAATAACATGAAAAGAATGTCATCTCGTATCTTGTTCCATGCTTATCTTAACATTATATACTTTTTTGGATTTTATAATGTGTTATTCATGGGTTACAAATGTTTATGTTGTAAATGTGCATAACATGAGATGATATATAGTTGATACGATATCTAGTGTCACTTTTGAAATTATGAGTATTATTTCCATATTATGTATTAGATTCATTATGATGGAATTGTTACATGTGCATGATTATTAATTTGAAATGTTTAACATGATTGATAATTTATTTATTGAGAATATTGATTATTGTAACTAGTAATTTTCCTTGATTGTGGATATTTATTTTAAATAGGATAATTCTAGTTTGTAATTGTAAGGAGGGGTATGGAATATATTTATGTTAGTATAAAATAAATCTTCGATGCCATTTTTTTATTTTAACATTGATTTTAGATATAATATATTTCTAAATGATGTTTCAAATATAATTTTAATGTAAATCATAGAAACCAACATTAAATATTATTTACAACACTGATTATTTTGGAAACTATGTTATTACATATTTTATTTGAATAACCGACATAAAAACTGATCTTTCTCCTCATTTATTTGAATGAGGTTAAGATCCCACTCCTTTATCTGTTTTAAGTATAAATTGAGAGCCTCAGGTGAATGTGGATCTAGTTCTAATACCTCGGTATGATCTCTCATAGAAATTATAAAGATGACTAGATCTACCACAAGTGTGACATACCATGGGTACAGCCTAAAAATCAAGTTTGAGGTGTGACTTTTTCCCACACTTACCTGAATCTTCCCAGATGTCCATTACGCACTCCTGCTTCCACCTTAGCATTATTCATCCCTCTTCCTTTTCTGACCAGGAATAAAACTCTGGATACCTCCTTTTTTCACTGATTTTCCAAAGATTCATGTATAAGGCCCCAGCCTTAAACCTTACTTAATCTTGAGTTATTACAAGATTACACATTGAGGATCTCTTCGGGTTTAGAGTTTTAGAGAATTAGATCATAAAACTTGCATTACATTCCACATATAAACAAAGTGGTTACATAAAGATAGTATTCTTCATTCCCATCAATGGAACACACATTTAAAATAAAACATGGATTAATTCTTGACACATCCTTGACTCTATCATCTTATCATGTACCTTTCCCTTGACCTGTGAAAAACATTTCAAAAACTTGGGATGAGCATAAAAACTCAGTATGGGTTATAAAAAAAACATGGAAAGGAAACATGAGTTCATATATATATAAGAATGAAATCATACTTTACCCATAAAACATAGGCACTTTAACATACCTCATAAAATCATGAATAAATCATAGAAATCATAAGACATAAAGGTAACTTGAGGCATTCATAACATTCTTACGTAGGGAGTAACCCTCTTGGTTACGTTTGGAATACCCATCACAGTATATTCCCTAAAAATCTCTTCGGAGAAACCTTAACGTTTCACTCCTTCGCGTTACCCAATGCATTGGAGAGCTATAACGGGCTCACCCGCCCTTAGTTTATCACGGAACCACCCGTCTTCATAATAATGCCCAAGAACCATAACATAATCATATCACATAAAACATGCATAAAGGAAACATAACATTTCTAAATTTCAATCACGAGATATCAATACAACACATTGATATAATAAAAACATTATGAAAACCATTTTCAATACCAAAGTAAAACATGGTATTTATTTTTCTTTTAAAAAAGAAGGTATGGCTTGTAGAGGAAGCTGAAACTCGAATAACGGTTACGACGGCGGAGAAGTCGTTGTCGCCGCATACGTACGACAAAAACATTCCCTTTTGTCGTTTAGTAAACGCTTCGTATAAAAAATATTCCTTTTGAATAAACGTGAAAGTCAAAGGGGTTTATACACCGTATACAAGAAAGTTGTGTATAAAACAAAATATGCCTCAATGAAAGGAGATTGAGACGAAGTCCCATACCTCGTATCCGACTTGACCCGACCGTTCTTTAAACTCCTGAATAATAAACTTGAGTTAATCTCTACTTGCTTATGAATCTTTTTCAAGTTCATTATTCCTTTTATACCATGTTATGAACATCATGTAATCATTTAAGTTAATAATGTTCATTTTGTCGGTATTTGGTTCTTAAGTCAAAAATAGGCTTCTTACACTTACATGTTGTTAATTTGGTCAAAGGTTCATTATATCCAGAATGGTATTCATTATGTAGATATCATATATGTCATATATATCCAGTACATACATTCATTTATAATATTACATCACATTTAGAGGTAAGAAATGAAATGCATCGTTCATGGAGACGGTAAGCCGTACGTACGCATGAACGCTACTTCCATTTCTATTTCATATTTTCTGGAATGGAATCATAATGATATAAAAGTATATTATAATTCCAGTATAACAACATATATAATATCATTAACTTTATCCTTTACACATCCCACATATGGTATTAACGAATCAAATCACTTTTAGGGGGCGGTAGTCCGCACTTCCTAAAATGAAGATATCGTGTTTTACCCATAATGGAAACCATAAAGGTATGCCCAAAATGAAAAAAACAGAAGCTTAAGGAAAACATAAACATATAATATATCATATATAAAAATAGTGACATCATAATGGCCACCTTTGAAGGTGTTAAATGAGTATTGAACAATCATCGTTTCGGGAGGCAGAATTTCGCCATCCACGGAAACCGTATGTTATTTAACCATTTGATGTAGTTGTGTGAGAGTGTAGCTCAAATATATCTTATAACAACATCCTAGTATATTGAAGATACTGGTGTTGTTACAAAAGAAGTAAATAAAAAGAGTTTAGGGGGTCGGAGAAGCAAAATAAAACAAATGAACATGAGAGAATGAAATACCTTAAAAAGTGTAACTTCTTTTGGTTTGAGCCTAAAGGCTTCCTTTGAAAGGATTCTGCCCAAAGGGAATCCTCTAGGATGAGGAGAGGGATGTGGAGAGAGCAAATGGGCAGGGGTTGGCCGAGCCAATGGCTTGAAGAGTGTGTGAAATGAGGTAGAGGTGGGGGCCTTTTTATAAGGGGAGAGGAGGGGCACTTTTGGAAAGTAAAGAAACATTACATTATTTGAAAATGTGTTTCGGTTTTAAAAGGTCCCACATTGATGGAATTCGTGGATAAGGTGATAAGGCATCGAAATCCATTCATCCAATTGGTTTTGGACATGTGTAGTTCATAGATTTTATTTTATCTTTCCATTTTATTTAAATCGTCAAATAATGATGTCATCGCTGCATCATTATTATGTCATAAATAATTAAATTTATTTAATGTATAAAAATTATAAACAAATTACTATGATGTAGGAAATCTTTTTAGCTTTCCATTTAATATTTAGAATCAAAATTTGGACTTGTATAACCCCACTTAAAAATTGTTTTCGTAAAACATATTATGTTTGTGTCATTTTCACTTTAACATTAAATAAAAAGTAATTTATGTCATTTCCCAACAAAAGTGGATCCATGGGGTCCCCAAGTTGACCCATGGCTTGTCTTGGTCGGCCATGACACAACCAATAAGGTTGGGACATGTGTCTAGGTCATTTTATATTATTAAAGCATTATTTATTCCTTAAACTACACTAATTACCACTAATCGCGATTAAAAACTTAATAAGTTACTATTCACCAAAAAATTATTTTAATCTCATTGAACAACATTTTACTTCTTAATGACAACCATGTATGTCGGATTTTCAAAATTCAGTACACATTAGTGGTAAACTTTAATTTAACTGAAAAAAAACAGTTTGTTTGATTACCACTTAGTGGTTTCACTATTCATCAAAATTGGAGTTTTTCAGAAAATTACCAAAAATTCACTCTAAGCTATATTTGATATTACGAATTCAAAAATGAAGTCTATTTTACAAAATTCAAATCATATAAGTCACATTAATTAATTTAATAATTAATTCCCGCTGCCAGAGCAAATAGCGTGTTTTTACAAAACAATAAGTATCAAAAGATTGACACCAGTTTAAGTCTAATTTCAAATAGAAATTGATTCCAATGACCACCATTGGATAAAATGGTAAAAATATATTCTAATTTCACTTCAAAACCAATTCAAAACATAATCTAATCATATAAATAAATTAGATTAAAAAGTAGTTTTGATGTAAAATGCAGTATTTTTCACTATTCATTTAAAAATGAACATTGTCGGAAAATTACCAAAAATTCACACAAGGTAAATTTTGATGTCCCAATCATAAAGGATAATTTTATTTTGACAAACATAGTTTCTAAAATTGTCAAAATATAGATTCAAAAATGGTTTTCCATCAAAAGGCACTAAAACAATCCTTTAAGAATATTAGTGTATTCCATGCATAAGATTGTATTTATTTTCATTTTAAGCCTCTAAAACACTATCTTTATCATTAATAGACATAGATAAAAATATCCATTATTCATTACTTACTTGGGATGTTACATCCTTCCCCCCTTTAGAAAATTGCGTCCCCGCAATTTATTTACTTATCAAATAAATTGGGGTACTTATCCCTCATTGCATTTTCGGATTCCCATGTTGCCTCTTCAATCATGTGGTTTTTCCACAAAACCTTTACCTGCTTAATCACCTTATTCCGTAACACTTGCTCCCTGTGGTCAAGAATCTGGACCGGTTGTTCCTCATAAGATAGGTTCTCTTCCAGCTGAACTACCTCTGGACTCAAAACATGAGATGGATCTGGCATATACTTTCTCAACATCGAAACGTGAAAAACATTGTGTACCTGAGATAAACTTGGAGGTAAAGCCACTCGGTATGCAACTGATCCAACTCTCTCTAGAACTTCGTATGGTCCAATGAACCTTGGACTCAACTTTCCTTTCTTACCAAATCTCATCACACTTTTCCAAGGAGAAACCTTGAGAAAAACATGATCACCTACCTCGAAAGATAGATCCTTCCTCCGATTATCCGCATAACTCTTCTGCCTGCTCTGAGCTGTTCTCATGTGTTTCTGAATCAGCTGAACTTTTTCTGCCATCTCTTCTACCAATTCTGGTCCCATCAACCTTCTTTCACCCACTTCATCCCAGAAAGCTGGAGTTCGACACCGCTTCCCATATAATGCCTGAAATGGTGCCATCTGTATACTAGAATGAAAACTGTTATTATATGAAAACTCAACCAAAGAAAGATGTTGGTCCCAACTTCCCTGATAATCCATAGAACAAGCTCGTAGCATATCCTCCAATGTCTGAATTGTTCGTTCCGACTGCCCATCTGATTGAGGATGAAAAGCTGTACTAAAATTTAACTCAGTACCCAACGACTTCTGAAGGCCTTTCCAAAAGTTAGAAGTAAACCTGGGATCACGATCCGATACAATGGAGAGAGGAACTCCATGTAACCTGACTATCTCCTTAAGATACAAACGGGAAAGTTGATCAAGAGAGAAAGTATCTCGTATAGCAAGGAAATGAGAAGACTTGGTCAAGCGATCAACAATAACCCAGATTGCATTATTACCTCGAGACGTCTTCGGTAATCCAACAACAAAGTCCATGGATATATTTTCCCATTTCCACTCTGGCACTGGTAAAGGCTGAAGCATCCCTTTCGGTAACTGCCGCTCAGCTTTAACCTGCTGACAAGTCAAACACTTCACAGTAAAATCAGCAATATCTCTTTTCATTCCATCCCACCAGTAATACTCCCGCAGATCTCTATACATCTTAGTACTGCCCGGATGAACTGAAAACGGATAACTATGAGCTTCACATAACAACTCTCTCTTCAACTGTGAATCACAAGGCACACATAACCTCTTCACAATCCTCAAAACACAAACACAAACTTATCCAAGAACTCATGGAAAATTTTATTCATAAGGTCCATGAATACAGCAGGTGCATTGGTTAACCCAAAAGGCATAACTACAAATTCATAATGGCCATATCTAGTACGGAACGCAGTCGTCTGCTTCTTTTACTTTCAACTGATGGTACCCTGACCTCTAGTCAATCTTCGAAAAATACTGAGCTCCCTGGAGCTGATACCACTTCATTCGATGGCCCAACATCTGCTGAAGTTGTTGCAAATGATTTTACCACCCCTTTCTGCTTGTAGTCTAGCTGCTTCCCATCACTCAATCTCCTTGTCGGACACTCGTTTGCATAGTGACCCATCTCATTGCACTTATAACATTTCACTAACTGTAAATCAAATTTATTCTTACCTTCACCTTGATCCTTTTCAGTGCAATCACGAGCCTTATGTCCCATCTTACCACATCGGTAGCACTTCCCAGAATTCAGAAGACATTCCCCAGCATGACTTTTGCCACATTTATCACAAATTGGAAACTTAGTTCTCTTACCATCAGACTTTTTTGAAGAATTCTTACCTTTCTCCTGCCACCTCGGTCTCTTCTTCTGCTGGTTGTTATAGGACACTTGGTCATCGGCAAACTCCATTTCCACCTTCTCAGCACATCGAACAAGCTTTTCATAACTTTTAAACTCACGAGAAGCTAATGCCCTCCGATACTTTGGCTTTAATCCTGAGTAAAAACGATTGATTTTACTATCAAGGTCTCGGATAAAATTGGGAGCATACCTTGCCAATCGAGTGAACCTTTCTTCATAGGAAGCCACTGAGTCTTCCTCTTGCCTCAATTCCAAGAATTGCTTTTCCATCCTAAGTCGAACAACCTTAGGAAAATACTTCTCAAGAAACATACCTTTGAATTCATCCCAGTCAAGAGCATCAATCTCATCGGCGTCCCTGATATTTTTAACCATAGACCACCACTGATCTGCTTCACCCTCCAAACGGTAAATAGCAAGACTAACCTTTTGATTGTATGAACACCCCATGACATCAAAAATCTTCTCCAGTGCTTTAATCCACCCTTCAGCTAGCACAGGGTCAGATGATCCTCTGAATGATGGGGGATGTTGCCTCATGAAATGTTCCACCACTGACATGTTCCTCTGCGGTTGATCTGGCTGATCTCGTGCATGGATACCACCACCATTTATAGCCTGAGTCAACTGTGCCATCACTGCAACAAACTGTTCAGTTCCGATTCCGACCATCTCAGGTTGCTGATTTGGAAGGCATTCTTCCTCCTGATGTCGTCCCAACATAGCTGCTTTGTTTCCCCTACGGAAAACCATTCTGAACATGGAAATATCTTAGGCGAAGCAACATGGTAATCCGTAAATGCTATATCATTTCAATCATATTATAATTTAACACTTTTCTAACTCCTAAAGTTGTCTAAACCGACCTCTGATACCAACTATAAGGCCCCAGCCTTAAACCTTACTTAATCTTGAGTTATTACAAGATTACACATTGAGGATCTTTTCGGGTTTAGAGTTTTAGAGAATTAGATCATAAAACTTGCATTACATTCCACATATAAACAAAGTGGTTACATAAAGATAGTATTCTTCATTCCCATCAATGGAACACACATTTAAAATAAAACATGGATTAATTCTTGACACATCCTTGACTCTATCATCTTATCATGTACCTTTCCCTTGACCTGTGAAAAACATTTCAAAAACTTGGGATGAGCATAAAAACTCAGTATGGGTTATAAAAAAAACATGGAAAGGAAACATGAGTTCATATATATATAAGAATGAAATCATACTTTACCCATAAAACATAGGCACTTTAACATACCTCATAAAATCATGAATAAATCATAGAAATCATAAGACATAAAGGTAACTTGAGGCATTCATAACATTCTTACGTAGGGAGTAACCCTCTTGGTTACGTTTGGAATACCCATCACAGTATATTCCCTAAAAATCTCTTCGGAGAAACCTTAACGTTTCACTCCTTCGCGTTACCCAATGCATTGGAGAGCTATAACGGGCTCACCCGCCCTTAGTTTATCACGGAACCACCCGTCTTCATAATAATGCCCAAGAACCATAACATAATCATATCACATAAAACATGCATAAAGGAAACATAACATTTCTAAATTTCAATCACGAGATATCAATACAACACATTGATATAATAAAAACATTATGAAAACCATTTTCAATACCAAAGTAAAACATGGTATTTATTTTTCTTTTAAAAAAGAAGGTATGGCTTGTAGAGGAAGCTGAAACTCGAATAACGGTTACGACGGCGGAGAAGTCATTGTCGCCGCATACGTACGACAAAAACATTCCCTTTTGTCGTTTAGTAAACGCTTCGTATAAAAAATATTACTTTTGAATAAACGTGAAAGTCAAAGGGGTTTATACACCGTATACAAGAAAGTTGTGTATAAAACAAAATATGCCTCAATGAAAGGAGATTGAGACGAAGTCCCATACCTCGTATCCGACTTGACCCGACCGTTCTTTAAACTCCTGAATAATAAACTTGAGTTAATCTCTACTTGCTTATGAATCTTTTTCAAGTTCATTATTCCTTTTATACCATGTTATGAACATCATGTAATCATTTAAGTTAATAATGTTCATTTTGTCGGTATTTGGTTCTTAAGTCAAAAATAGGCTTCTTACACTTACATGTTGTTAATTTGGTCAAAGGTTCATTATATCCAGAATGGTATTCATTATGTAGATATCATATATGTCATATATATCCAGTACATACATTCATTTATAATATTACATCACATTTAGAGGTAAGAAATGAAATGCATCGTTCATGGAGACGGTAAGCCGTACGTACGCATGAACGCTACTTCCATTTCTATTTCATATTTTCTGGAATGGAATCATAATGATATAAAAGTATATTATAATTCCAGTATAACAACATATATAATATCATTAACTTTATCCTTTACACATCCCACATATGGTATTAACGAATCAAATCACTTTTAGGGGGCGGTAGTCCGCACTTCCTAAAATGAAGATATCGTGTTTTACCCATAATGGAAACCATAAAGGTATGCCCAAAATGAAAAAAACAGAAGCTTAAGGAAAACATAAACATATAATATATCATATATAAAAATAGTGACATCATAATGGCCACCTTTGAAGGTGTTAAATGAGTATTGAACAATCATCGTTTCGGGAGGCAGAATTTCGCCATCCACGGAAACCGTATGTTCTTTAACCATTTGATGTAGTTGTGTGAGAGTGTAGCTCAAATATATCTTATAACAACATCCTAGTATATTGAAGATACTGGTGTTGTTACAAAAGAAGTAAATAAAAAGAGTTTAGGGGGTCGGAGAAGCAAAATAAAACAAATGAACATGAGAGAATGAAATACCTTAAAAAGTGTAACTTCTTTTGGTTTGAGCCTAAAGGCTTCCTTTGAAAGGATTCTTCCCAAAGGGAATCCTCTAGGATGAGGAGAGGGATGTGGAGAGAGCAAATGGGCAGGGGTTGGCCGAGCCAATGGCTTGAAGAGTGTGTGAAATGAGGTAGAGGTGGGGGCCTTTTTATAAGGGGAGAGGAGGGGCACTTTTGGAAAGTAAAGAAACATTACATTATTTGAAAATGTGTTTCGGTTTTAAAAGGTCCCACATTGATGGAATTCGTGGATAAGGTGATAAGGCATCGAAATCCATTCATCCAATTGGTTTTGGACATGTGTAGTTCATAGATTTTATTTTATCTTTCCATTTTATTTAAATCGTCAAATAATGATGTCATCGCTGCATCATTATTATGTCATAAATAATTAAATTTATTTAATGTCTAAAAATTATAAACAAATTACTATGATGTAGGAAATCTTTTTAGCTTTCCATTTAATATTTAGAATCAAAATTTGGACTTGTATAACCCCACTTAAAAATTGTTTTCGTAAAACATATTATGTTTGTGTCATTTTCACTTTAACATTAAATAAAAAGTAATTTATGTCATTTCCCAACAAAAGTGGATCCATGGGGTCCCCAAGTTGACCCATGGCTTGTCTTGGTCGGCCATGACACAACCAATAAGGTTGGGACATGTGTCTAGGTCATTTTATATTATTAAAGCATTATTTATTCCTTAAACTACACTAATTACCACTAATCGCGATTAAAAACTTAATAAGTTACTATTCACCAAAAAATTATTTTAATCTCATTGAACAACATTTTACTTCTTAATGACAACCATGTATGTCGGATTTTCAAAATTCAGTACACATTAGTGGTAAACTTTAATTTAACTGAAAAAAAACAGTTTGCTTGATTACCACTTAGTGGTTTCACTATTCATCAAAATTGGAGTTTTTCAGAAAATTACCAAAAATTCACTCTAAGCTATATTTGATATTACGAATTCAAAAATGAAGTCTATTTTACAAAATTCAAATCATATAAGTCACATTAATTAATTTAATAATTAATTCCCGCTGCCAGAGCAAATAGCGTGTTTTTACAAAACAATAAGTATCAAAAGATTGACACCAGTTTAAGTCTAATTTCAAATAGAAATTGATTCCAATGACCACCATTGGATAAAATGGTAAAAATATATTCTAATTTCACTTCAAAACCAATTCAAAACATAATCTAATCATATAAATAAATTAGATTAAAAAGTAGTTTTGATGTAAAATGCAGTATTTTTCACTATTCATTTAAAAATGAACATTGTCGGAAAATTACCAAAAATTCACACAAGGTAAATTTTGATGTCCCAATCATAAAGGATAATTTTATTTTGACAAACATAGTTTCTAAAATTGTCAAAATATAGATTCAAAAATGGTTTTCCATCAAAAGGCACTAAAACAATCCTTTAAGAATATTAGTGTATTCCATGCATAAGATTGTATTTATTTTCATTTTAATCCTCTAAAACACTATCTTTATCATTAATAGACATAGATAAAAATATCCATTATTCATTACTTACTTGGGATGTTACATCATGTCTTCCCTACTATGTCTGCCTCATACATAGCTTCTTTATCCAAGGCCATTGCATATGTGGGTAGGCACATAAGAATCATTATAGATAATATGTATTCACTCAAACCCATTTTAAACCTTTATTCCTTGAGATAATTGTTGGAAAAAAATTGGAGACAGTGCACCAACTTGAAAAACTGAGTAGCATAATCCATGATAGAATGTTCTCCCTGTTCCAAAGTAACAAATTATTTTTCCTTCATCGCCCTCAATGTCTCATTATAAAATGGTTGGTTGAATACCTTCTTGAAGGTATTCCATGTGAGATATTATTAAAATATGGATTTTATGACATATTCCCACCACTTCCTCACTATCCCTTCAAACATATAGTGTTCAATCCAACCATGTATTCTTCTAGAGTTTTGATAAAGTAGAAAATATTCTCAATCCTTTTTATCCATTACTCGGAATATTATGTACCCTTTTCACCATGAATGATCAGAGGATTATTCTTATTAAACTCTAAATCATGATACACCTTTCTTTTTTGGTTCAATATTATTTATGTGTCCCATATATTGGATCGTAAAAATGATAGTTTCCACCAGAATTAGATTAACTAGATGATTTTCCTATGGAGATTTCTCTATAGCATGTTCTCTATAAATCCTAAGAACTCTTCTTGGTGGATATATAATCTAAAAACAGAAGAAAAAAAATAGAAGAAAATTTGATTCCTTTGAAATAAATTTGAATTTAATAACTCAAGAAAAAAAGGATAAAACCTTATACATGAACACTGAACAACCCCGGAATTACCATGGTAACTCGAGGGTTATCATGAAAGTGAGATGGCCAGGAACACTCCCACACTACCTCTTGACTTTCGATAGTTCTATGTTCAGTCTAGAAAAAACCCCAAAATCAAAATGGTGATACACAAGCATGAGCACAGACTTTAACGTAACCTAAGGCTATGATACCAATTTGTAATAGAAAAACCTAGGTAAACCCATAACATCACACAAATTGCCTTGACCCAATGCATAAAGTGTGTTCCTGATCTCTATGGGCTAATAAAAAGCACATGGGTATCACAAAAGAGAATATGGGAATGATTTCACCCTTAATGGATGTATGATATAAGAGAAATAAATTAGAACAATAGTTAATAAAAAATATATAATATGTCAATACAACAATCAAAAAGGTAATATCCAATATTTAGACAATAATACCTCAAAATATATAATATCCCAACCTTTTATGGAGTTATCTTAGGAAATATTTCAGGTACTTTTTGTTTTTACTTAAGTAACTTTGATGGGATTTGTGACTTGGGGTTCGTTTCGGTGATGTCTATAAAAAATTTGGAGAAAATGGGGTTGTTCATGGTTGGCACATGGTTTGAACAAACCATGTGGCTTCCTAGGAGAAATCATGCACTCTCTGGTCTTTTGAGGCAGTATCTTTAATATGGTTAAAGCACGGTTTGAGAGACCGTGTGAGGTAGTCATGTGAATTTTCCCCTGAAGCAGTGTATAACACATTGTTAGCACATGATTTTCTTAACTCTGCGACTAAACCATGCATGGGCCAACAGTTAGATCCTAAAATTGTGGATCTCACATTTTTTAACTTTTAATGACTTATTTCACCTCATATTTTTCCCTAACTCAGTATTTTACTTTCTTAAGGGTAATTAAAGGTTCTCTTATAAACTCAGATAAATTATAAGGCCTTATGAACACCATTCTTTGAGATCGAAAGCCCAAATTGAACATCCTCTCTTCTCTCAGTAAGTGGATTTCATTCTGATGCTCCTCCCATTATTTCTTATATATTTCCTTGAACTTTTCATGGAATAAATCCTCTATTTCCTTGCATATAAACTTGTGTAGTGATATATATATCTAGGATTGTAGATCTAGATCTAGATTTATGAGATCTTGATCTCATTGATCTTGATTTTGGTTTAGAGATTTAGATCGGAAACGTTTATCAACATCGTTGCGCTACTCGTATTTTGGGGATTTTCATTGAGTGAACATCCATCAACAAACCGAGTTAGGTGGTCTAAATCTAATTCCCATAGTCATGGATTTGATATGTATATGCAAAATTATAGAATTGTTAGCATCCTTTCGTAATTTATTTTCTTGAATTGGGTTAATTAGATTGATCAATTGATTTATTGAAGATTTGTTGAGATAGGTGATTAATTGTGGAATTAATCATGAGACTAAGGGGCTTCACGATTAGATAATTAATTTGGGGAAATTGATTATAAGAGGTAGGGGTTGTAATCTGGGTAATTAATCAGAGGATTAATTATGAGATATTGAAATGGCTAAGTTGAGATAATTAATTCTCGATTAATTATGTTCCTTTGATAATATAATATAGATAATTAATTGTGGGATTAATAATGGAAATATGATATTAGAATGAGGTAATTAATTCTTGAAAATTAATTATGGAATATGAATTATGATGTTGATTAATTAATTGATGAATTAATTAATGGTTTTAAGCACTTAGTTATTTGTCAAGTTAACTAATGGAATGGATGTGTTTATATAATTATTGAATTAGTAATGGTATTGGGGTGGATAATTAGTTGGTAAATTAATTATGTGATAAATAATAGGGAACATGGTCATTATAAATTAAAAATCACAAATGGAAACATGGTCATAATACTTATGAGAAAAGAGAATGGGAACATGGTCATTCTAAATTGTGAAGTATACATGGTAACATGGTCATTATACTTATGAGTAAAGAGAATGGGAACATGGTCATTCTATTAAGGAGTAAGCATGTTAATATGGTCATCTTAATTATATTTGTGATATTGGTAACTGTGGAAAGGTGGCTTATAAATGTGAAATTAAAGAATGGAAATAATGGCACACCGAGTTGTGGCCTCACATGAGAATATTAAAACTCTGACATGATTCGAATCAGGTAATGAGATGTCATGGAACCTTTTAATATTTTGAGATGCAGCAAGAAGCAGGTATTAAGATATCATATTACGTAGGGAATGCTTCTGGATTCGGTACGAGATGAATTTAGTATTAAGGTATGGGTATCCTTGGAAACCCTGTAGTTAATGTAGTTAGATAAGAATAAATGATAATGTAATAATTGGTTATTTCTGCATTGTACTTATTTCTTATAGAACTTCATACACTATCCTTTGACTGGCCTATTTTTAGACACCATTGGTGGCATCCTATTAAGTTGTAATTGTACCCTATTTGGGTTGCTTGATCGGTACCCAAATAGATTATATTGTTGTAGGACTAGATAAGGGAGGAGACCCTAGGATAGGTGGCTGATTGGGGATGGATCTTGGAGGAGGGGATCTGACATGGTTCGGAACCCTCTTGGGGAGTCATAGTGTCTTTACATTCAGATGCATTATAAACACTTGAAACTTATACTGGCATAGCATGTATTCCCATTCAGTTTAATATTGTATTTACCATTTGGTTATCTCATGACATGAATATTTTTCTAGTTATATATGCTTTTGTTATTGTTTTGTTACTTCTTCTAGTGTTTTACTATGATAGAATAGGGTATAGTCTCCCCATGAATGGATTACTAGACCCTCCCTTCTAGTTGATAGCCTCTAAATTATGGGGAGGCATGCTGGAGGTCAGGTGGCGAACTGTCTCAGGACATCGTTGAGTGGCACCCGGGTCGGGACGTTACAAAGTGGTATTAGAGGACCAGTTTTCTTTCTTCTTCTTTTATCTTACTATTTTGAGAAAGGTAGACAGGATACTTGGAAGAGTCATGGATTGGTAATGATCTCGTGCATGGGATTTGCAAACCCATGTACAGGGGAAAACCCAAGTACTTAGGGTGGGATTGTTGTTATTAATGTTTTCTATTATGGTTGAATGTTATTTCATCTTGGGTGATGCACTTGTGGTGTGATGTGGTTATTGTTAATGATAATTTTTCAATATTAATTTTTTTTTTCAAGAATGACACGAGAGTTGAGTATGCATGCATCATTCTAGGTACTCGGGTTTATTGTGACATGCATCATTTTAGGCACGCACGGGAAAACGGGTTATGGGTAAGTTTTTGAAGTTGAACTTTTTTCCTTGTTTGTGAGATTAAAATGAAAAATGGTGCCTAGTATGAATTGAGAAAGGTTGTAAAAATGATTCAAAATGAGAATAATTAGGTGTCTAAGTGATAAACTTGATTATGATAGTGTTTTTACCCTTATTAACTAAAACCTAGGAGTAAGATGGTTAAGGGTAGTGATAGAACCTCAGTTTGACCGTGTGGTGAGGATTGGGGAAAAGGACATGTTGTGACTTTTTGTGATTATTTTCTATTACATGAATTTTCTAAGGTTGTGATATGATACCTAATACGTGTGTTTGGCATTATAGAGAGTATGCCTCTGTGAATCTTGTTGAAGGGATGACCGAGGGGCGTTCCTAGGAATGATTTTCCTTTTAGGGGACTTGAGGCACCGATCGTGCTAGATGAAAATGAATGGGATATGTATCGAGAAAAATTTTCTCGCTTCATGCAATTCATGGAAAGAGACCCAGGGCAGGTTGTGAAAAGAATGTCTGAGTTGACAAGGGAGTTTCAGCTACTGCACCCTCTGACATTTACTGAAGAGGGGGAACGTGAGGGAGATGAATTCTAGGTTGAGTCCATAGAGTAAATACTTGACCATTTGTAGAGTCTAGCTGAGAGGAGGTCCTATTTTATGCTATGGGGATCAGTGAAGCACTAGTGTGACATTCAGACACGAACTAGACAGACTGACGGTATGTTATGGAAGGACTTCTTGGAGAGGTTCTTAGAACACTTTTATCTAGAGGCATTGGTTCAAGAGAAATTTGATGAGTTCATGAATCTAACATAGGGGATCATGTCAACGATGGACTATGTTTGATGCTACATAGATCTACAATGCTTTTCTCCAACGTTAGAATGAGATGAGACAGCTATGGAGAAACGTTTTCAGGATGGACTTAAGTGTGAGATTAAGTCTCGAGTGAATATCTTTAGGCTGAAGAAGTTTACAAAAGTGGTGAATCAGGCTCTCATAGTTGAAGGGAACATGAGGAAGGCTTCCAGCACTGGATAGGTAGTTTTTACTTGACGATCAAGAGGTACGGCTTCTAAGAGCAGGAAGTGCTGTTATGAAAACATTATCCAAGGTAGTGGGAAGAAAAATACACAAATAGGAGGGTAATTTGGATAAGAACTTATTGGGGTGATCTTTTATCAGTTTTTTAGGTTAGTACACTATCATCAACATTGTTCCCAACCACCAATAGAGTGTCAATCTTGCGGTAATATGGGACATCTACAGAATTTTTGCAGGTCACAGGGACAAATTGGTACTAAAAGAGTAGTTGGGTAGAGTCATAGTATGAGAATAGGATCTTCTACACCATATTTGGATGGTAGTTAGAGTTTTGATGGCCTATGCGGTAGAGGTAGTGGACGTGGTGCTTCTGGTCAGGATTGTCCGCATCAGCAGAGTGGTGATACTCAGGGGAGTCAGACAGCACTATAGGGAAGAGGGAAGAACAGTTACATATAGTACATCCTACACTTGAGGATAGTGAGGTTGGACCATTGATAGTAAGAGGTACTATTCTAGTAGCTTATACTCTAGATAGTTCCTTTTTTGATAATGGTTCCTCTCATTCCTTTATATCTGCAAAAAAAATTGATGGTTTGAGCCTGACAGTGGAGTTTGTGAGTGGTGTAATGGCTATAGATACATCGTTGGGAGTGCGGTCTAGATATATCTGTCTATGCAAGGGATGTTCTCTAGAGATCGGGGAATATCGTTTTCTATGGGATCTCTACGTTCTTGATATGACAGGCTTCGACCTGATTATGGTTATGGATTGCCTAGTTTCTTACCAAGACCGTATTGACTGTTACCATAGGAGAGTGACCTTTACATCTTCTAAGGGTGACAATTACATTCATAGGGGAGAGTGGGATATCCAATCAGGCCGAGCAGCGCCAATTACTCAACAATTGGGAGAGCTCATGGCCCAAGTTACTAGTCTTTTTTTGGATGATGAGGGTGTTAGGAAAGATGTCCTACCACCAGTAGTGGAGTTGTTTCATGATTTCTTTCTTGAAGAATTCTCAGGGATACCACCTGAGAGAGATGTGGAATTCACTATTGATCTCATGTCGGGGGATGATCTAGTATCTATTCCATCATATATAATGGAACCAACTGAGATTCAAGAGCTCAAGACTCATTTGGAGGAGTTGGAGGATAAGGGATTTATATGTCCAAGTACGTCTCCTTGGGGATCACCTGTTTTGTTCACAAAGAAGGTTGATGGGAGTTTACAGTTGTGTGTTGATTACTAGAATTTGAACAAAAAGACTGTGAAGAACCGATATTTTCTTCCACGTATTGATGAGTTTGTGTGTTCTCAAATATCTATTTGAGATCAGGGTATCATTAGTTGAGAGTACAGACTTATGATATATCAAGGACTGCTTTAAAAAGTAGGTATGGCCTTTATGTGTTTTTCATAATGCTTTTTGGGTTGAAAAATGCACCAGTAGTGTTTATGGATTTTATGAATAGGATAATTCATCCATATCTGGATCCTTTTTTGTGATTTTTGTGGAAAAAATCATGGTGTACTCTAAGACTCGTGACGATCATGCCCAACATCTTGGCATTGTCCTGAGTACACTAAGAGGGAATTGATTATACTTAAAGATATCTAAGTGTCAATTTTTGATTGATCAGGTTCACTTCTTGGGGAACATCATCTTGGAGGAAGGTGTGTCATAGGACCCAAATAAGGTTCGGGAAGTGGTTTCTTGGGAGCATCCTAATATTTTTTTTGATATTTAAAGCTTCTTGGGATTAGCTGGATATTACAGGAGATTCATCTAAGACTTTTCCAGTTTGACAGTGCCACTTTTGGGCTTGACCAAAAAAGGAGTAAAATATGAATGTTAAGAGGCTTGTGAGAGAGATTTTTAGGATTTGAATAAGCACTTAACATCAGTACCAATTTGGACCCTACTTGATATAGGTGAGAAATATACAATTTATTGTGACGCTTCTGGGATCGGACTTGGAGTTGTGCTAATGCAGGGAGATCGATTTGTGGCGTATAGGTCTTGGCAGTTGAGTCCTCATGAATGGAATTACCTTATGAACGACCTTGATTTGGTAGTATTGGTTTATGCTCTTAAGTGTTGGAAGCACTGTCTGTTGGGAGAAAAGTTTACAGTTTATACATATCATAAAAGCTTGAAATATATTTTTTACAACGTGATTTAAATATTTGGCAGCAGATATGGGTTGATTATATACATTATTTTGATTTTGAACTGGCATATACACCTAGGAAAGGAAATAGTTTGGTTTATGACTTGATAAAGAAAACTCATACTCAGATGGTTCAGGAGTCGAGTGCAGAGTGGAAGACGATAACCTTGCTGGCTGAAATGCATGTAGTAGTTCAAGAGAGTCAGGAGAAGATGACTCTGGTTTCAGTTGTAGTGGAGTCTATACTTTTGAGATGGATAAGGGATAGATATTATGATGATCCATAGTGCTTTTCCTCAAGGTAAATCTTTGAAGGTAGGGATACATCTTCAGAATGGTTGAATGATGAGGATGAGATCATCTATTTGAAGAATCGGGTTGCGGTGCCTGTGAGCATGCGAGAGGATCTCATGAAAGAATTACGTGCCTCAAAGTGGGAGGTGCATCTAGGTGTAACCAAAATGTTCCATGAACTATGACGATATTATTGGTGGCCAAGCATGAAAAAGGAGATAGTAGGGTTTTTGAAAAGATGTTTTACTTGTCAGCAGGTGAAGGCAGAGCATCAACAACTTGGAGATTTTATACAGTCGTTTCCCAACCCATAATAGAAGTAGGATGACATGGCCATGAATTTTGTGGTGGGACTCCCAAAGACACTTAGGAAGAATGATGTTATTTGGGTCATTATGGATCAATCTAAAAAGGTAGTGCATTTCCTACCTATAAGGGAAACCTTTATAGTATAACAGTTGGGAGAGATTTACGTATGGGAGATAGTCTGTCTACATGGAGTGCCATAGACTATCATTTCATATCATGATTCATACATTACTTCATGCTTCTATAAGGGTTTGCAGAAAGCACTTGGCACACAGGTATTATTGAGTATGGATTTCCACCCATAGACAAATGGTCAGTCAGAATGTACTATACAGTTTCTTGAGGATATGATACGGGCATGTGTGCTTGACTTCGGTGAATCTTGGGAAAATAAATTGTCTTTAGTGGAGTTTTCCTATAACAAAAGTTATCAGGAAACTATACAGATGGCACCAAATGGGGATCTTTATGGTAGTCCATGTAGATCACCGCTATGCTGGATGGAGGCTGGTGAGTCAGAGTTATTGGGACTGAGTCTCATACATGATACATCGAAGCAGGTACGGATGATTCAGAAATGTATGGTTATGGCTCAGAGTAGATAGAAGTTGTATGCTGACAAATAGAGACAACCCCTAGAGTTTACAGAGGGTGATTGTGTGTTCCTTTGGGTATCACCTAGGTTGGGTCACCACAGGATACGGAGGCAGGGCAAGTTGGCGCCCAGGTTTGTTAGACCCCTTGAGATAGTGGAGACAATCGGGTCGGTGTCATACTGATGGGATCTTCCATAGAGATACATCGTTATGCATGATGTTTTCCATGTATCACAACTTTAGTGGTATCACCCCAACCCTTCTCATGTGATTTATGTGGATGAGGTTTACCTTGATATAGATGCGTCCTTTAAGGAGCATTCAATACATGTGTTGGATCATAGTGAGAAAGTGTTGGGGGGAAAGATCGTGTCGATAGTTCATGTGTTATGACAACATGGATGTGTACAAGAGGAAACATGGTAAAGAGAAGCGTATATGAGGGCTCAATGGCCTGCTATTTTTGGCTCGAAATCGTAGAAAGGCTTGGAGGTGCAGCTTGAGGATGAGCTGTTATAAGGTGGGGAGATTGTAATATCCCGACCTTTTCTAGAGTTATATCAGGTGTGATTCCAGGTAATTTTTGTTTTTACTTAAGTAACTTTGATAGTAATTGTGACTTGGGGTGTTTTTGGGTGAAGGCTAATAAAATTTTGGAGAAAAGGGGTAGTTCATGGTTGGCGCACGGTTTGAACAAACTGTGTGGATTCCTATGAGAAAATGTACGCTCTTTGGTATTTTGAGGCAGTAGCTTCAGCATGGCTAAAGCACAGTTTGGGAGGTCATACAGGGTAGTCGTATGAAGTTCCCCCTTAAATCAGTGGATAATGCATGGTTAGCACATGATTTGCCTAACAGTGTGACTAAACCATGCATGGGCCAACAGTTAGATCCTAAAATTTTGGATCTCACTCATTTTCAACTTTTAATGACCTGTTTTACCTCCTATGTGGCCCTAACTCGGAATTCTACTTTCCTAGGGGTAAGGGAAGGTTCTCCCATCAACTCGGAGGGATTCTAAGGCCTTAGAAACACTGTTCTTTGATATTGAAATCCCAAATTGAAGATTATCTCTTCTCTCGGTAAGTGGATTTTATTCTGATGCTTCTCTCATTATTTCTTCTATCTTTCCTTGATCTTTTCATGGAATATATTCTCAATTTCCTTGGATATAAACCTATGTGGTGAGATCTAGATCTAGGATTGTGGATCTAGATCTAGATTTATGATATCTTGATGTCTTTGATCTTGATTTTGATTTAGGGATTTAGACCTGGAACTTTTATCAATGTTGTTGTGCTGCTCGGATTTTGGGGATTTCCATTGAGCGAATGTCCATCAACAAACTAAGGTGGGTGGTCTAAATATAATTCTCATAGTCATGGATTTGATATGTATATGATAAATTGTAGAATTTATAGCATCCTTTAGAAATTGATTTTCTTTAATTGGGTTAATTAGATTCACCAATTGATTTATCGAAGCTTTGTTGAGATAGGTGATTAATTGGGGAATTAATCATGAGACTAAGGGGATTCCCTATTAGATAATTAATTTGGAGAAATTGATTATAAGAGGTAGGGGTTGTAATCTAGGTAATTAATCGAGGGATTAATTATGAGATATTTAAATGGCTAAGTTGAGATAATTAATTGTGGATTAATTATGTGTCTTTGATAATATAATCTAGATAATTAATTGTGGGATTAATTATGGAAAGTTGAGATTGGAATGAGATAATAAATTCTGGAAAATTAATTATGGAATATGAATTCTGATGTTGATTAAATAATTGATGAATTAATTAATGGTTTTAAGCACTTAGTTAATTGTTGAGTTAACTAATAGAATGGGTGTTTAACTAAATGTTGAATTATTAATGGGATTGGGGTAGATTATTAACTGGTAAATTAATTATGTGATAAATAATGGGAACGTGGTCATTCTAAATTGAGAAGTACAAATGGTAACATGGTCATCATACTTTTGAAAAAAGAGAATGGGAACATGATCATTCTAAATTGAGAAGTATACATGGTAACATGGTCATTATACTTATGAGTAAAGATAATGGGAACATGGTCATTCTATCGAGGAGAAAGCATGGTAACATGGTCATTCTATTGAGGAGTAAGCATGGTAACATGGTCATCTTACTTATGTTTCTGATATTGGTAACTTTGGAAAGGTATCTTATAAATGAGAAATTAAAGAAGGAAGATAAGGGCACTCCAAGTTATGGTCTCACACGAGAATATTCGAACTCTGACATGAGTCGAATCAGGTGCTGAGATATCATAACACCTTTGAATACTTCGAGCTCCGACAAGAAGCAGGTATTAAGTTATGATATTACCTAGGGAATGCTTCAGACTCTATTACGAGATGAAGTTAGTATTGCGGTATGAGTCTCCTTGGGAACCCTGGAGTTAATGTAGTTAGATTAGAATAATTGATAATGTAATTACTGCTTATTTATGATTTGTACTTATTTCTTATAGAACCACACACACTGTCTTTTGACTGGAATGGATTTAGACACTATTGGTGGTGGCCTACTAAGTTATACTCACACCCTATTTGGGTTGGCTGATCGGTGCCTGAATAGATTATATTGTTGCGGGACAAGATAAGGGAAAAGGCCCTGTGATCGGTGGCTGATTGGGGATGAAGCTTGGAGGAGGGGACCAAACATGGTTCAGAACCTACTTGAGAAGTCGTAGTGTCTTTACTTTCAGTTTCATTATAGACACTTGACACTTATATTGGCATAGCATGTTTAACCTTTCAGTTGAGTATTGTATTTCCCATTTGGTTATCTTGTGACATGAGTATTGTTCTGGTTATATATGTTTCCACCATTGTTTATGTACTTTCAATAGTATTTTACTCTGATAAAAGATGGTATAGTCTCCCCATGAATGACTTACTAGACACTTGGTGCTAGTCGACAGCCTCTAGTGTATGGGGAGGCACACTTGAGGTCATGTGGCGAACCGGCTCGGGGCACCGTTGAATGGAACCCGAGACGGGATGTTACAAAAGATAACAAGAATGCCATCAATAACATGAAACCCAAAACAACCCATGTGTCCATATCCACATGACCATAAGTCACCTCCATCCCAACCCACTAGTAGATAACACGAGCAATGAGAGTCATCATCTACATGAGGCTCTTCCCTTTACCTGTATCCTTCAAAACCAAGGGTACAAGTGCCCAAAGGCAAAAGTAGTATGTGAGCACAAAATGTTGAGTATGATACCGGAAAAGAATCTATATAATGTCTAACCACGTGCATCCATTAGTTCACATTCAAAACAGAGTTCTAAAATACATCATAAGAAATCATTTTCTATTTATAAAACATCCTTTGGTTTTCTTTTCAAAATCATGCAATATTCAATAAAATAGAGCAATGTGGCATATCACATTATTTTTCAAGCATCATTTCATATAACATGAACAAGTTGGGAAGTAAGCATATCGGAAGATCATACACATAATGTAATCTCAAAGCAAACAAGTGGATTATACATGACACGAGGGTGAACACTACCAAACCTCTAAGACTCTCAAAGGAACACTAGCCAGCATACATGACTCCTATAGTCTGGGAACCTCAGTCCATCAGAAAGGCTACCCACTAGTCGCCATGACATCAAGGGAACCTCACGTAGTGATAGCTGACTCCACTAGGGCTGGTCTTTGTTTAGTTTTTTTCCTGTACCCCAAGGTCTCCCAAGTGTGCTATTACATCGTCATTACGTTCAAGAAAACCAAAACAATGTTCCATAAACATTTTCTAAGGAAAAAGACAAAAACCATGTTTCATAAACATTTAAGTCATTTCAAATATTAGCCCACATTTTTATAAAAATAATTTCTATAGCGATGCACACCATTTTCCATGCTTGAAAACCCATTTGGAAAACCCCTTTCATAGCCCCCAAAGGTCATATCCAATTTCAAAAATCAATTTCATAATCAAAACCAAAGGAAATCATCAATGAGGCATGTGAAGGGTTAGACTATAGGATAGAGACGCCTACCACATGAACTATGAAACAATGTTGCCTCTTCATGACCGATGACGAGAAACAAGGAAATCATATCCTCAAGAACCTAGATTCGATGAAAAAAAAGGTCAATTCCCCATGTCAATGCTATATACGATGATCTAGTCTCATGAGACATCAAAAGCACGGAGAAAGTGAGGAGAAACCAGATTAGACAGAGTCCTCTTACCGGTATATGAAGAATAGAGAGTCAAGTCTTCAATCCGCACAACAATTCAGCAAAAGAGAGGGGGTAGAGCCAAAACATCACCCAAGAGCCTCTAAAATTGAGAGAAACCAAATTATGGTCGAAGAGTTAGATTAAGAAAACATTTCGGGTCAAAATGACAATTAGACCCTGACTAATTCACGTCCCCAACGACGTCATCGGCAGGCCAGTGGCTACAATGAGTGAGTCTGTGGCTGCAGGACTCCACCGGCTAGTCGGTGGCACCTACAGACCTGCAGGGTTTCTGTCGGCCAGTCGGTGGCCTCCTACTGCCACAACTTATCGAAAATCCCGCTCTCGACCTATGAGCGACCCGAAAAATGAAAAAAACAAAAAATTAAAGGGCTTCATACATGGTTCAGCATACCTGGGTGTGAAAATGACCAACAATGTATGTCTCCATTGAAGAATGTCCAGACCGACACAAAAGTTGAAGGAGGATTGAGCAGTGACCTAAAGGCTAGCAGCCCACATCATAACCTTGTATTAAAATATATGAGATTTATTGAATGTAACACAATGCTCCACCCTATCATAAAATTTATGGAAGAAAGTCTTGACATACATAGTAAAGTCATTAGTGATTTGGGGGTTGAGTCATCCATTGTATCTGTCTTCCAATGCCTAGGGCTGGTCCAAGTGATAAATGGCCATATATGGTTCAATCCCTCGGGCAAGAAGAGTATAAAAAATCCCCGACCCAGCTATTTAGATCTTGTAGGCATCCATTCCCATGTCTTACATTCGCTATATGCCTTCAGCATAAAGATGGTATTGATTTGCTCCAACATCGACATTACTATCATCAATTACCTTGCCAAATGCATGCACAAATGAATTGTGATTATGAAAACATGATACGAGTTACCTTAATATGTTTATGTTGTTTGGGTGTTTCCATAATGCTAATTGAAGAAATTTTTCCCTACTTGAATTTCAAAATAGAACACCTACCCATGAGGGTCCATCTGAAAATACTTATTCAACTGTTTATGGGTTTGGTGTAAGTGGTTTCAGATGGCCTAATATTGAAAGTGTTTTTATGTTGGTAATTTAATTGGGTTTCCACTGGAATTTAAGCTTGTAAATGTTATACAAGTGTTTCGAGATTGATTATTGAGAAGTTTTTTTCCCTGATTATTTGCAGAATCCAATAAGCCCGTGTTGACGCGGTTTAAAGGACCTGCTCTTCACAGCCCAGTTTAAGGCAGACATACGGTACAAAATGACTATCACAGCTCTACTAATTTTGTGAATTTTTTTAACCACGCAAAAGCGGGCATTACCACAAGTATGTGCCTGGCACGTAGATCACACGAACTGGCTCAAGTGCTCATCAACAGTCGTGTATTTGACGTCTGGGAAAAGCTTCGACGCTTCCACGCCCAAGGATTCATCAATCTCGAAGTTCGTGGGATCTCCCTTGACGAACACGGAATGATTGATCGCCAAGCTCATGTTGATGGGCTCCGGGGACTCTGCAACACCAAAATCATCAGATTAAAGACCTTAGAGCTACGTCAATGAAGTTCAAGCGCGGGATGATGAAAATGATGATCAGCGTTACCTTGGATCTGCTTCAGCAGTTGCTCTTCCGGGACGTAGATCCGTTCCAGTGTCTGGCCGATCTTCTTCTCCCACAGAGATACGACATCGTTAAACGACAGAATGTTGGCGGGAGGGCTGATATAGAGGGTCTTGTTCAGGGTTCTAGGATCATCCACGGCTCTAATGGTGTAGGTGCCGATATCCATTTCGTAGTTGAAAATTGTTTTCATGTCTCCATCGCCTGGAATAATAACCCTGTCTCTTGGCGGCTCTTCGTCTCCAGGCTGCCCTAATGTTGAGAGGAAGTAACCTGCGAAATAGTTCGATGAGACATAGGTATGGGGAATCCCTTCCGCCTCGATGGCCCGACGAATTGAGGCCTGGATCTCAAATGCGGTCTTCACTGGTTCGACAGCATGGACGCGGAACACGTCATTCCCAAACTCTGAAGGGAAGAATCTCTGCACAAAATTAGATCAAACCATCCGGCACATCACAATTAACCACAGCCAACTGACGAGTTTGAGGAACATTAATACCTTCACGTTTCCAGATTCTTTAATGGCCGCGACGATATTGAGTTGATCGGCAAACTGATCGTAGCCTACAGTCGAGATCACCACATCCACTTGCTTTATCGCCTCCAGCAAACTTTCGCGGTTGCCGAGATCCCCCTGCAGATCACCAGCGCGATCAAAAAGACAATTCAAATACCAATCGATCCAGGAAGATCAACCCTAACAGTGTATACTGAGCAGAGATTTGAGAGGGGATGAAATCCCATACATGAAGAACAGTGACGCCGGCGCCCCTGAAGCCCTCGATGATGTTGGACTGAGCGGGGTCAGCAAGTGTGGATTCTCCGACGAGTGCAAAGGTAGGATGGCCGGATTTGACACTGGCGTCGACAATGAACATGCCGATGTATCCGGTTGCGCCGATGATTAAGATCTTGCTCTTCTCCGCCATTTCTGAGACCTCTCTCAACGAGAAGCTTCCCGCGCGACGATTTTGAGCTGAAAATGAGCGGGATGGTAATATACATATATTTACTAAAATAATAAAAAAACTAATTAATTTAAAGACTTGTAACTTAAAATGAAAAGATAGGTGAAAAAAAAAAGAATAACGCGTTTGAAAATTACCAAGGACTCAAGAATATGGATATATGATATAATTATGAAATTTTAAAAATATAAATATATATGTAGCTCGGGATCAAATACATGGCATATATGAAAAATCACTCGAATATGATTGAGTTTTTTATATATGCTTTATGGATTTTTTTTTAAACAACCTATGTTATTTTTATTTTTAAATGCACCTTAAAGGCGGAATCAGTGATGGCGCCTTTTGCCCTAAAACAATTTTTTTTTGTATTTTAATTATGTTTTTTGTTATGAAACGTTATTAATGGATATCATAATTATGACAATAATGATGACTCCTCAATTCCCAATTAATTCCTCTTTTATTGGCCAACCTTTCATATTCTCATCTGTTGGATCAGATCTCATGTACTCTATAAATATGGTAATATGTTAATGAAATTATGTGGTTGAACTGATTATATAAAATCATTGTTTATGAGTAGAAAGCAATAAATATATTTTCCCTTGAAGAGGAAAATGAATATATCGACAATATTATATCTTTTTAGATATTGTCCCTGAAGTGACACTGGTACCAGAAAAATTATGAGATCTCAATCAAATGTTGATGATATATTTTCTATGAATGCTTTTTAAAACTCATTGATTACAATTGATTTTTATAGATGTCGACATCATAATAATTAGCCAAAATTATTAAAGGAACTTATGAAATGTTCAACATATAAAGTTCTGGATTGATTATCCAAACTATAAAGACTATTGAATATCAATGATCTTATTATAAGAAATATTCTTCCTTGTATATTTGGATATTTATATGAATCCTAGAAGGGTGCGAAATGCCTGAAGCATATTCAAAATTATGGAAGTTTCACCCAATCTGATAAATTATGCGGTGAACTTAATAAGATTTATCCATATTAAGTTAAGGAAGAATATACATTGAATTTACCATTCCATGGTTTGTATGAATCATTGTATTCATCATATTATTAAGGTGTTTTGAAAAACATTTAAACTCTTGAAGAGTTCTAAAATCAATGAATTATTTGATCATGAAATTACATGGAATGTCCTTGTATTTTGAATTAATCATCCTGAAGATGAAATATTAAATTTTGGAATGGTTTTACCCTTAATGAATAATTAAATCTCTTGCTTCCAAGAGTGATATATAAGGGGTTGATGAAGAACATACCTATCCCATAAGGATTAAATATAAATGCACATTTTATTAATCCCTGAAGGATATAAATGTACATGTGCATATGTACCTTGCAAATGACAATGAATCATATTATGATGCAAGTTAATGTTCTTCCCAATTTATTGAAATCCAAAGGGTATAAGTTATTATTATTCCAAAATTCAAAATTGAATGTTTTGGTTATGAATTGATCATGGACATTCTATGAGATAAATGATGATCATTATGAATGGGAGATGGAACTGTTGTACTCTTTTTCCCTTAGTCAAGTTTTTCCCACTGAGTTTTCTTGATAAGGTTTTTAACGAGACAACACTTTGGGGACTTGATGTCAATGTATTCTTTTTCCCTAATCAAGTGTTTTACCCTGAAGGGGTTTTCCTTGATGAGGTTTGTAATGAGGCAATAATACGTCATAACAGATATCCAATGGAATGTTATAAATTATTATGGATATCTATAATTAATGGCAATTGTTGGTCCTCCCTATGAGTCATAATTTTCAATGAGACCATTTATTATTACCTATGGTCTTCCTCCTATGTCCTAAAGACATAATTAAATAATAATAAAAATTGATGTCTCGAAGACACAATTAAATGATATAATCAGAGGGAGTTGGGAACACTGCACTCTTTTCCCCTTCATCAAGTTTTTTCCACTGGTTTTCCTGATAAAGTTTTTAATGAGGCAGCATGACATGAAATTATTTCATTTTGGCTTCACTTATTTTTCCCATAGGGTTTTTTTAAGTGAAGATTAAATAAAATTTCATGAAATTATGACATCCAAGGGGGAGTGTTATGAAATGTTATTAATGGATGTCATAATTATGACAATAATGATAACTCCTCAATTCCCAATTAATTCCCCCTTTAATGGACAACCTTTCATATTCTCACCGTTGGATCAGATCTCATGTACTCTATAAATATGGTGATATGTTAATGAAATTATATGAACTTTTGGCTCTACATTGTGTTCTATACTTATTGTATTTCTTTTGTATTTGTATTTCCATCTGTTATTATCATCGTCATACGCAAATTCGAATTTCGCTTTCTCAACGATGCGCTTCGCCTACGACCGATCTTACATTTCCGGTTTTGAAATGCATCATAGTTTCAATCGGCGTTCGACAAATTTCACAACATTTTTTATATATTTAAAATTTTAATGTTTTATTATTATGTTGTTATGGTTATATATATATATATATAACTTAATGTTTCAACATAATTTATCTTTTATTCAAGTACGTACCTTTGCTAGTCTATATAATATAAACTATAAGACCGATATAAATGACATTTTAAACATTGATTAAAGATATAACAAGTATTCAAAAATAAAAATAATTTCTTAAAATATGTTGATGAAAAATAATTTATAAGCTTTATAATCCACATACTTGAAACTTAAAAATGTTTCAAGTACGTGACTTTGTTAGCCTATATAATATAAACTACAAGACAAATATGAATAAAATTTTAAACATTGATTAAACATATAATAAGTAGTCAAAAATAAAAATAATTTCTTTAAAATTTTTGATAAAAAATAACTTATAACCTTTATAATCCACCTACTTAAAACTTCAGAATGTTTCAAGTACGTGTCTTTGCTAGCCTATATAATATAAACTATAAGATAGATATGAATAAAATTTTAAACATTGCTTAAACATATTACAAGTAGTCAATTTTTTTAAAAGTGTTGATGAAAAATAATTTATAAGCTTTCTAATCCACCTACTTGAAACTTAAAAATGTTTCAAGTACGTGTCTTTGCGAGTCGATATAATATAAACTATAAGACCGATATGAATGAAATTTGAAACATTGGTTAGACATATAATAAATAGTTGAAAATAAAAATAATTTCTTAAAAAATGTTGATGAAAAATAATTTATACGCTTTCGAATCCACCTACTTGAAACCTAAAAATGATTCAAGTACGTGCCTTTGCTAGCCTATATAATATAAACTATAAGTCCGATATAAATGAAATTTTAAACATTGGTTATACATATAATAAATAATTGAAATAAAAAAATTTCTTAAAAAATGTTGATGAAAAATAATTTATAAGCTTTCGAATCCAACCACTTGAAACCTAAAAATATTTCAAGTACGTGCATTTGATAGCCTATATAAGATAAACTATAAGACCGATATGAATGAAATTTTAAACATTGATTAAACATATAACAAGTAGTCAAAAATAAAAATAATTTCTTATAAAATATTGATGAAAAATAATTTTTAATCTTTCTAATCCACCTACTTTAAACTTAAAAATGTTTCAAGTACGTGCATTTGTTATCCTATATAATATAAACTATAAGACCGATATAGATGAAATTTTAAACATTGATTAAACATATAACAAATACTCTAAAATAAAAAAAATTTCTTACAAAATGTTGATGAAAAAGAATTTATAAGATTTTGAATGCACCTACTTGAAACTTAAAAATGTTTAAAGTACATGCATTTGCTAGCCTATATAATATAAACTATAAAACCGATATGAATGAAATTTTAAACATTGATTAAACATAAAACAAGTAGTTGAATTTTTAATTTCTTTATATGGGTCTTATAGTTTATATTTTATAGGCTTTCAAAGTTAAGTAGGTGGCTTAGGATGCTCCTCAACATTCATTCGTTTCGCTCTCACTTCTGAGTTACTTTTCTTACATTCCTTTCATTATCATTTATTTATTTTATTTATGAAACTCTTTATTTTCAACAACTTTTTAGATGATTAGGCTATATTTAAAATTTTATTTACATAGTTTTTATACTGTAGATTTTTTAATCTTTTATAGTAATTTACGTGAAATTTACTAATTGTTTCTATGTTTCAAGTAGTCGACTTTAAAAGCTATCAAATATTAACTGTGCCTAAAATATAAATGAAAACTGAAATACTGGATAAAAATATAAGAAGAGATAATAGTAATAATATTATTTTCATTTCAGTAGACATAAAACATGTAAATAAATATGTACAATCAATGTCTATGTCTATGGTGAGAAGATTCTGTCCCACATGGTGGTCTGTGAATAGGATTTACGCGTCGAGTGTGCACTGGAGTCTGATGACCTGGAGAGGGCTAATCCTCAGGCACTAGAATATCGATTGGCACATCCTCTATTTGTGTGTCAGTGGGAGGAGTTGTCAACTGCATCTCGTATTGCCCTCTGGATCCTTCTCCCTCTAAGGTGGTAAAAGGACCTGCTATTATCACAGTGGGGAACCAAGCCCATGATGAAGCTATACCCCAAGACTGTGATGGATCTGGAACCCAAGGTTGTGATGGATCTATACCCCAAGGCTGTGATAGATCCGTAACCCAAGATGGAGAGAACTGTGAATATCCTGTTAGGAAAGACGGATCCCATGCCATGTGAGGCACATCCTGAATCGGCTGATCTTGGACTACAAGAGGGCCTACCTCTGCCTGTGGAACAGGTGAGGCCTCACGTGTATCACGACGCTGTCTACATTGCCGTGGTCATGGCTCCTCAACACCAGCAGCTGCTGTAGGATGTTCCTCTAGGGAAAGAACCTCCTCTCTTCGGTCCGGACGCACGAAGATGCTCCCAGAAAGCGCATGAAAAGATGCCCTCACCTCTAGCATTGTAGCATGGATGGCTACCTGGATAAAGACCCCCTCCTCTTCATCACTCATGCGAACAAACTTCTATGTGTGACTTCCTTGTAAAGTGATTCAAATTGAATTAGAAAATAGTTCAATAAACAAACTAATGAAAATTTATTGACTTACCACCCTCTGCAACTCTATACCGGGCCAGGTAAGATACAGTATAGACTTCAGTCTATACCATGACTCATACTCAATCTTCTTTGAAAGAAAGAATCGATTCGTAGGAACAACCTGAATACAAAACTCTACACATTTATGCCAGTAGTCGATAAATCCAACATGTACTCGGGGCCAGTACTCATCCTACCTCCCTGTCATCTTCATCCCATAAAGCCACTTTGTCTGTCTCGACGAAAATGGAATCGACTGAGTATAGTAAAACTAGCTCATGACTCTGTCAGGAAGCTTCTACTCACTAATATGGAAGTGAATGAGGGGCACTAAAGTCATAACATCCTCAAGCCCGACAGTGCAGTATGCTGATAACTGGTCCATAATACTCCAGTATGGAAGCCATGAAATCTGAAATTAGATGTGACTTTGTCAAAAAAGCACCTAAATAAAAACCAAAATTGATTCTATTATTAAATAGGTTAGAGAGTGATAGATTGTATATACATACCTACTCAGGTAAGAGACAATCCAAATAGAGCCGATATACACCCAAATGTTGTCTCAGAACCGCGTCGAAATTGTGTCGCTAACCCCACCTGTAAAATACATCATCGATAATGATAAATAATGAGAAATTAATGTCAATAACTCATAGTAGCATCATAAACCAATAGAAATGAATAATCATACCAGTGTCCATGCGGAGCGTCATGCAACACCTCCATATCGACTGGCGGACCAGCAAGCTCAGGGTGGAATGCGGGGATGTGCTCTCATGCCCACATTTAAATAAGGATGACACATCCCCCAAGACCTATGCAGTCCCTATGAGATATCCTGCATAATGCTCTATACGTGTATGCCAATTAGGCTAATCCCTAATTGTACGTCTCGTCTTGATCAAAGTCCTCTTGTAGGGGTAAATACATCATGTGCACGTGCATCCCCGAGTGATCAATACACATGGTCCTACCAATGAGCCGTAATATATATGCACAGGCATAACGCATGATTGTCTTCTCGTCATTGTCATCCTGTAAATGTGGAATCTGTTCCTCCAACCAAGACATAAATATTGACGCTCCATATGTAGCACTACGGTCAAGCAAAATGTCAACGCCTAATAAGCGTTGAGCAAGGTCTGGCCAAGATGCACGAGTGAGTCCAATAACGGGTCTCCCCTAGATAGGAAGACCGAGAAGCATTTCCACATCCTAGAGGGTGATGTTCATCTCTCCCTCAGGCAGGTGGAATATGCATGTCTCCAGTCTCCACCTCTCAACGAAGGCAGCAAGTAGGTGATGGTCTACAAATGTGAAATCTGATACGACAAAACCATAGAAGCCAGCACAATGCAAGTATGGTCTAATGGCATTTGGAGGCTCCTTGTGATGAAAATGGTGCGCTCAATGCACCCTGATCGATCGATCATCACCACCCTCTAACACGGCCAATGAAATATGTGTACACTGCTAAGTGAGTAGTATGGTATCATCCATCTGCATAAAAACAAATGAAATAAGTCGTAAGTGTAATATGTAAATATAATTTCATGGTCAACATAATGTTATGACTTGTAGAATTCAAGACATGAAATGTTTATTCACATTTTTTATGAAGTTATTTTTACCAAAAGAAATATAATTCTCCATATATTTTGGTTTGGAATGAAATAAATATATCAAGAGGAAAGAAGAGAAAAAAATAGATTGAAATAATTTTGTTGTGAAAGAATTTTATTAATGAAAATATCTTTGTAATACTTTTATTAATTGATACATGCCTTAAGGGAATATATCTAGGATTTTTGATTTTTTGTAAGGTTTTAGGGTTTAGGTTTATGATTTTTGGGTTAGGGTTTAGGTTTAAAGGTTTGGGGTTTAGAATTTTTATATTACGGTTTAGAAAAGATATTTTTGGGTTAAGTGTTCTATTTTTGGGTTTTGGGGTTTAGAAAATTGAGAAAAAAAGAATATATAACAACATTTAATTTAAAATATAGGTTAAGTGTTCTGCTTTTAGATTTATGAAAAAAATTCTATAATCTAATATTTTATTTAAGAAATAAGGAGAAAGTTAATTCTTAAAAGCATGGATGCCTTTATTATAGATTTAAGATTAATAGGGTATTTAGATATTAGGTATGTGTCACTAAGATATACATTTTTGGAATAATGGCATATTGATTTTTAGAATCATAGAGACAATATTTCTAAATTATTGGGTCTTAAATTTGGTTAGACATATTTTTGTGGGGTTTTATGATTAACTAATTATAGATTAGATTAAGATACACCATGGGAATTGCTAATGATGTTTTAGAAATTTATATAATTATTTATATTTAATAACATATGATAATCATTATGATACTATTATTTCGTTATATAAAAGTTTATTAAAATATCACACACAAAATGTTATCAAAAACCATGGTAAAGGGAAGATGTTTTTGGGTTAAGGTTTAGGTTTGAAGGTTTAGGGTTTAGAGTTTTGATATTAAGGTTTAGGAAATATGTTTTTGGGTTAAGTGTTATACTCTTGGGTTTTGGGGTTTAGAAAACCGAGAAAAAAAAAGAAGATATAACAACATTTAATTTACAATATGATAATGTCACAATGAATATAATACATCATTCTGGATGAGACTTTGAACTCGACCCAACAACGTTAGGGAATCGTTTTCGGTTATGACCTTATTTATGGAATATGGTGCATCTCAAACTTTTCCCTTGTTCTTGAGGCCAGTCCATCTCATTACGCATCCTACTAGACTCCAGTCTCCCACGAGGACTCAACCGATTAATGTCAGGTATCACTATCGGTTGGCCTTTGGGTATTGGGAAATAACGATACTCTCCAATAGGAGTCCATGGTGCAACATAACAGTTAGCAATGATATCCATGTGGTACACTAGATAAACATATTCTTCCCATGATATGTTCATAGAGGAACATGCTGCGATGACGTGTGTGCATGGAAACTGCAAGGCTTGAATGTTTCCTCATTGACATTGCCTTATTTCCAGTAATACCACCATTTTTTCACCGATGCAATTTGTGATGGGGTCTGAATTCTCTTGAACATTAAATAGAGATTCCTCTCGTCAAAAAAGGCATACATGGTAACTAGAAGATTCTTCAATATTATTTTCAACATCTCGTTGAAAGTGTCTTTCATACCTTATCCCCTACTGTATTTTGTCTGATGATAGTTTTTTTATATCAACAAAGTACTTCACGCATCAATATAATGCATCCTGAACTAGGGCGATTATAGGTAGCTTGCGAAGCCCTTTAAAGACACCATTGATGCACTCCACAATTTTTTTGGTCATGTGTCCATACCTCTTCCCCTCGTTATATGCCAATGTCCATTTTTCTTTTGGAATCCGCATCATATAATCCCAAACTTCTTGATTAGCCTGGAGGATTTGTTCAAAAAGTTCTTCAAACCACTGTGGATCTGAATCATATGATAAAAAAAATAGATTATATTTCACATAATTTGATTTTATCTTTATATTGAAATAGTAAAAAATAACAAATACAATGCGTACCAAGGCTCATGATTTCCTTCTTCATCAGTTCGTTGTGGAATTTTTTATGCACATTTCTAGAAATGTGTCTAATGCAGAACCGATGATGTGAATTTGGGTATCTCCATGTATCATGATCTATATTGATTGCCTCATTAATTTCCTTATGTCAATCAGATATCAAAAAAACACACCGAATGTTGGGGGAATGGTTGCTGATACATGCCAGAAACCAACTCCATGATTCATAGTTTTCTTTCTCTACAATGGAAAAGGAAAGCAGAAGAAGTGAAAAATTTCCATATTGGTTTTCTGCAATCAACATTACGCCCTTGTATTTTCCATATAGAAATGTTCCATCAATCTGAATGAACTATTTTCTAAAACTAAATGTAGAGATACATGGGAGGAATGCCCAGAACAACCGATGAAATTAAACACGAGATGGATCAAGTCAGTTATCATGAGACACATGTTCATTTGTATCAAGATGGAATAAAACTTGGTTATGATGCCTTAGTATAGATAAAAATTGTGACACCACCCGATATGAGTCATCCCAACCACCATAGACCTTCACAATTGCCTTCTATTTCGCTATCCATGTCTTATTATAGAAAATTTTATAACCGAATGTCTATTGTATCCTCTATTGCATAAGGGCTATCAGAACGTCTTGAAATTTCCTAATCATCTCAACAACAATAGATAACACAAATTCGGCATCCAATGAGGTATGATCTTGTGACAGGCTTGGATGAACGCAAGTATGAGCTGCCTCAATCCTAAAGATTCTCTAACCTCCAAATTTAATATCTGGAATTTCCCTCAAGAGAAATCTACAATCATCCCCATACTTCTCACACCGTATGACATATTTACTATGGAATGATTGGTGAACTATATAGTTGCAGTGCCTCTCAATGTGAAATATCTTTAGCGTGTTTTTTAATGCATCTTTACTTTGAAATTCCTTCCAACATATAAGGTTTTTTCTAACTCACTAAACCTATTTGGTACAACTCTGGGGAACTCAATTGCCGATGTGAGAACATTTTTGTCGAATTCAGGCACACGTGTCATTACTTATGACCAAGATGAAAGGATTGGTGGATGATTTATTGTAGGTTGAGGTTGATGTACAACTAATTCATTTTTCAAAACCTCCTTCCTAACTTCCGCTGATCCCTCCTCATCAGCACTGTTGTCACCATCTGATCCATCATCACAAAACTCCTCATTGAAAGTTGGATTGACATGTATATTCGGGAGATCATCTAGGTTGTACTCTTATGCTGTATCATTTGGAATAGGCTCAATTTTATGGGGTGGACTTTCCTCAACAACTCTTATAATTATACATCTTTGTATAACTGGAAATTGTTGTTGTACAATAGAAACATCAATATATAACTCCATCATGATACCATCTAACCGTTAAGAAAATAAATTAACTTCTTGGACCCAATGCGCATCAGCAACCAATATACAAGCTAGATTCTATAGTGTTGTCAGGAATTGATAATGTCTATAGCTCATAGACTTGATCTGTTGATCGGGTCCCAGATTTGAGGAACCATAAATTCTCTCTTGATGGTCACTTAAAATTACACAATCAGCTATACTAACCACCGTTATTGGTTGTGTACTATAAGAATCTCCTTACTCAATTTGAATAACCTCCTCATAACAATACACACAATCAAACATGACTCTATACGTCTAAAATGTTTCTTTCAACAAAATTATGATAGTGTAAAAAAAATTAACAATGCTGGTTGACCATATAATATTTATTAGAATGAAATTTTAGGACACCTTTCTATACCCTAAAATATGTTAGTAATGTTTCATTATATAAAATTTTATTCACTAGTTAATCATTATTAAGTTATTCTTTAATTATTTATTATTTAATCCTTAATCATATTATATTCACTAGTTAATTATAATTAACTAATCATATGTATTAATTTTTAATCCTAATTTATCATTAATTAATCTATAATTAATCATTACTAATAATAAGTATTATTTCTAAACTATATATAACTAATTAAACTACTTAATACATAACATCTTTAATTACTAATAATAACTTTTTTAACTAATCACTCATTCTTTAATCACTAATTAATCACTATTAAGTTATTCTTTAATTATTTATTCTTTAATCCTTAATCATATTATATTCATTAGTTAATTATAATAACTAATCATATGTATTCATTTTTAATCCTAAGTTATCATTAATTAATCTATAATTAGTCTTTACTAATAATAAATATTATTTCTATACTATATATAACTAATTAAACTACTTAAACATCTTTAATTACTAATAATAACATTCATTCGTTAATGATTTTGTCCTTATTTCATTCTATAACATCATAATTATCATTTTATCATTGATGAATATACTAATTTGTTTTTTATTTTATTAGATATTTTAGTAGTTTATAAAGAAAATATGAATCATCTTAAGCACATCCCCCAGGAGTGTCAAACCAGGAGTGTAGCAAGGCCCGTTGTTGTGTAACAGGATACCCCGGGTCAAGCCCGAAACTCCTTGTCAGAGTTTTCACTCCTAGGTACATCTGTTCCAGAGCCACATCCACTTGTTTGTATACAGAAAAGGATTTGATTTCTTAGATAACCATATAATCTTTATACTACCAAAATTTCACAATACTTAATCCTAAGTTAATCCTAAGTAAATCTATACTTAATCTATACTTAATCTAAACTTAATCTATACTACTAAAAATAATTATTTCAAAATATATATAACTAATTACAAAACCCAATAAACAAAATATTTAGAACTAAATAAACTACTTAAAAAATGAAATATTTAAAACTAAAAAGAATTCAATTAAATAAATAAAAAACATTAAATTAAAAAAATAAAAATACCTCTAAATGATGATTTGCAAACACCTGCACGGAAAATGATTTTTTTAGAGAAAGATGGATCAGATTTAAGAGAGATGAGGGGAAAATCATGTGAGGAGAAGTGGAATGCTCTTTTATTAGGAGTTGAGACAAAGGCAGTATCGCCGATGTCGCGTTTTTCCTATGCTTGAGGCCAAAGGCGACATCGGTTGTGCCGCCTTTTGCCTTACCCATAGGCTAAAGGCGAAACTGCCCACTTACCTCATTTTCCATGTTATCGATCTAGGACAAAGGCGGTGTGGGGGAGGGAAGGCGACATCGGCGATGCCACGCTTTTGCATCAACACAAAGGCGGCATTACCGATGCCTCCTTTGTGGTGTATTTTAAAAAAAAATTAACCTATACCATTTTAATTTTTTTCTTCAGAAAACGTATAAAAAAACAAAATATAATTGAATAAATTGAAAATATTTATTTATAATTGAATAAATTGAATAATTTAAGTTTAATGCTGTAGAATTATATAAATAATTAAACTAATTTTTTTTTGAAAAAATGTAATGGCTGTGTAACAGAAAATATAAAAAAAACATGTATGTTTTTCACACTAAAAAATAGAGTCTTCAACATTACCACTATATAAGCAAAGGAAAATAGACCAAATATGAAATAATATATTAAAACCAAATGACACATTAAAACAAACATAAAATTTAACACAAATTTGAACATAAAAGAAAGGTTTATAAAATAGGTCTCAGTCATAATGTTGAAAAAGTACTCATTGCCCGCTATAATTTGGATTTGTGTTTCAAGGTCTTACATAGTCTGAAAAAATATAATCAATTAAAAATTAAAATTTAACACAAATTTGAATAGTGGGATACTAATTTGAATGTGACCAGTTTCTAAAATTAGAGAAGTAATAGAATTTTCATGGTCTATAATTTAAAATAGATTAGAGTTTTATCACATATTAGCTTGTTGATATTAATTATTATCTAAGCACTTGTAATGTGTCTTGTCATCAAGCATTCAAGTCAAAATGGAGGAATCCTTTCATATTGGGTGGTGAGTTTTTTTACCCGAACATACCCACTAAAATCAACCAATACTAAGTATGAATAGCATGAAGTAATGGTATCACCAACCTCATCTATCCAGAATCCTTTAAAAATGATAGAGTTCATAAGTGAGCTAATTTGAATCATTCCATCAATTATCTCATTCCCAATTGAGTGAAAATTTACAATACAAGACAACTAAAATGTGGTATACAAATATCATCAACTCAAGAAACGTCAATTTTTTGTATGACATTTGTGGAATAATATCACAAATCTCATGATTATATAGAGAACCCTTAATGTTCAATTTTTTTGTCAAGTACATTTACAGTCTTTAAATTTGAAAAAAATAAAAAGTATAAAAAACAAAATGCAGATGAGAAAATGAGATTTTGTACAAACTACAAATTTAATAAAGTAAGAGTGACATCAAACATGAAACCAATTTAGAGAAATTTGAACATCCACTGAAAAAAACCATTAGATACTGAATACATGTTCACAATTAAATTGACAGATTATTTTTAAAGCATGTAATCATCATCTCCACCCCTCACATTTGACCAAAATCATTAATGAGTGAAATAAAAATGAACCACCTAAATCAATAGCTGGTCTAAAAGTATTAATAAGATAAATGGAAATGTAATAACTCAATTTATAGAAAGACTTATTATCCCTAATATACATCATATTTTCATAAAAGAACAAAAAACCAACTGATTGGGTAGGGGGAAGAAATAATCAACATCTCACTTATAGAATGCTCAAATGCTGCATTACGGACCATGTAGTCAACACCAACATCAGAGAAAAGGGATTATTCTTTCTCCACAGCTTGATTGAGAGAATGATCACCAAATTGTAGTTCCAAAGGTAAGATTTTCACTTCCTGAGGTGCATGTGTACATATGGAAAGATGAATATTAGTCCAAAAAAGATAAATAATACACATAAATACATGAAGTCCTAACCAAAAAACATAATGGTCTCATGTACCAATAACCACCATCTTAAATCGCTCCAAATCAGCTTCATTGCATGAAGAAAGAACAATACTTTCACCAAATCTTGCATGTTTTTTGGAAAGCATTAAATAAACCCCAAGCAACATAGAGAGCACATGAGTTTATGATAAGTGTTATAAATTCAGATGGTAAGTGCAATGAAAATTTATCAGTTAGTGCTTTCAATCTGAGCCTTAGTAGTGCAAACTACTATCAACATTTTTTCAATACATCAATCTTAAATAAACTTCATTGATCATATAAGATGGGTATTAAAATATAAAAATGTAAAATGAAAATATTTATGATATATAAATATATTTAATAAAAATATATATGCTAGAATGTATATATTTACATATATAATTGCAAAATGCACATATACAAAAAATATATGTGTGTGTCATAATGTTTATATAAATTGAAAAATGTATAAGTATATGTGTGTGTGTATATATAATATATATATAATATATATATCAGAATGTATATGTACCATAAAAGTGTGTGTGTGTGTGTGTGCATGCATGTTTGTACAAGTGTGTGTGCCCACATGTGTGTACATGTGTGTGTACACATATAGGTATAACTGTAGAATATGTTAAAATGAATATATAATTACATATTGTAATTATATATATATGAATATATTTATAAATATATAATTTCATAAATTGTATATATAAATTGCAGAATGTATATATATATATAAATATATATTGTAGTATGTTTATATAAATACTTCGATACACACCCTAACATAATTGAATACAAACATAATTCTAACACTCTTTCAGAAATGAAAATAACATGACTTGCTTTGATATTCACCCTGAAAAATAGTTAAGAATATACCATGCCTGAAAATGTAGTACAAACACAAGCCCAAGGGTTGCATATTACAAATACAATTGAAGTACATACCCTTTTTGTGAGTTTTTGGATCATAGTTTCTACTATATTAGTATCTGAAGATGATTTATAAGTTGATTCAAGGGTGTGTGTCACAATAGCAGTGTCCATGAAATCGAGGAAAAATCCTCACAACCATCCTATCAAAAAAAAAATCAAAAAAAATCAAAAAATTCTCATTAAAATCATTGGTACTAGCCTAGACATTTCCTGAGAGCACAATCTAGGTAATCAACTAATGGGATATTCACCAGAATAGTTACCTTACAATTACTATGCATTACAATTATCCTATCAAAATATTTATTTTTTGGATGTCAAAAGTGATCAAAAAAACATTGCATTTTTAGAAAAGGAATCCCATAATTTGAGAAGTGATTCTGGAAAAAATACATTTTAATTTGAAAAAAGGTTGATTCTATGATAAAAATCAATAGGATGACATGCAATGTGCTCATTTATCTTGTAAAATATTTTCCAAATTTCATTTTTAAAAGTTTTAAATATATGTAACCAAGATATAGTTATCATAAACCATAATGAAAAGTAGTAATCTTTATTTGATCATTAATTTATAAAACATAAAATAATTTCATTCATATAGATTAAATTATTGTAAATATGCTAATGTTTCATAGAAGAAAAGTGCACTTCCATTTTCTAGAAGGAAAATAAGACCAAAGAGGTCAAATAATTATATATTTCTATAGAAAATGGTAAATAAAAGAGTGCACCCAATGTTTCCATGTTTTTATATCATCATTATCATTCACAATGTAGAGATATTGACTAATAAAAAAACTTCAACTTGAAAAACACTGTAGCATCTATAGAATAATGTGATTAATATGCTTGAAGAAACTGTAATTGTAGAGGTAAAACATGGGAAATAAAAAAGGATTTGGATTATTTCATGTTATAGTATGGTCTCACAATTTAATATTACAAAGTCGAGAATGAATTTCCATATTAAAATGTATAGACAAGTTTCATCATCCCCACCAAAAAAAGGTTAAATGTTTGCTCTAGTGACCATACTGACATTTCCATCCAATAGTCCATGTAGTTTATATACTATCTAAACACATACGGAGTGGAAAAGGATAGAACACATTAGCTAATATAATCTAAAAAATAAGATATATACTCATGCATTAAACATGACCCACATTATAAAAAATATATCATAGGCATTCTGATAGGAATCACACATTGACAACCTCATCCCAAATAAAAAGGTACATGACCATGTAAAGAAATTTTCTTTTTTACCTTCTTTATTCCCTTAAGGAATATTATAATTAATGGAATTAAATAATTTTAGCTTTAAAGAAGTTGGGGAATTCATAAGAACTCAACAATTTTCAATAACACAATGAGGGTAGGATCAGTCAAACAACTCATCTAGATAATCTAGTTGTAAATTGTGGTTCCTTCCAAAAAAATTGCATATATTTTTATTTTATTTTAATGGATTGTTTATTAAATAATCAATAGCTTGGTAATCAAGCTACATGATAGGAATATGTTGAGAAATGTAAGGGGTTTCATGTTATGAAGTCAATAAAAATTTCTATATCAATATTCAACAAAATTATATTTTAAAAAACAATAATCCACATATCAAATGGCATCACTAAACTTCAAATGAAGAAAAATAAAAAATTGAGTAATGGAATGAATCTAAAAAATAAATGTGATATGGAGGAAGAAGGATATGGATGCAGGAAAATGATAAATGTTAGGATGATACATGTACACATAGTTACATGATTTAATTATTAATATTCACTAACAATTTCATGATATATGTAACAATAGGAGTGATTGGTTTTTCACCTATTCATTAAAGAAACAACTCTCAAAGGAGTTCCAATACCCAAAAGCTTTAATCATAGTTTTTTAATGAACATATCAACTCTATTTTGGGATTAATTTAGTTGATTCACTTATTTATCATTCACCATTGTTAAACCTTATACTACTTCATCACATTCCTCTCATGACACTTCTATTAATTTAAAATTATGAAAACATATTAATTAGCATGGAAAATATAGGAAAAGAGGCTATATATATAACAAAAAATTATAAAATAAATACAAAAAGGGATTAATTCAATTAAAAACTTCCTCCTTATCATTATCAAGAAGCATCAGCATATCTATAAGAATTTGAGAAACATGTAGTGTAAAAATAGACCTAGTCATTGTTGTAATTTTATTTCCAATGTAGATGACATTATCCCATCCAACTTAAATTCTTGTCAATGTAAATTAATGAAGAGTTTATATATAAAAATGAAAACATGATATAGGTCCATCACAATTAGAAGATTATGATCCACATAACAACTAATATATTGGTATCAATGACACAAATTTGTATATATGAGTCTATGATGATTTTCATAGACATTGTAGGGAAATGGGGAATATATTTAACAAAAAATTATAAAATAAATGGAATAAATTCATCAAATAAACAAACAACTTACCCCTTATCTTTTTCAAAAATCAAATCTCTTATGCGGATAGGATGATAAAGATTGGTAGAATTCCATATTCCAAATAAAATTAGACTTGAGGCTCATGATTTCTTATTGGGTCAAGATATAAATTTAGAATCCCATAACCCAATAGCTATTCACACCAACTTGAAACCTAAAATCAAATAAATACCATATAAATCATTGATATTTGTAGAGGATTTTTATGTTTATTGGTACATATACAGTCAAAAAAAAATTATAGTATTTTTATATTTATATATCATCTAACATCATAAAATTATTGTAGATTACTAAAATAACTAGCATGTAGAGGATTAAACCAATATCAGATAGGTTAATATTATAAAAATTTCATTGTTTAAGATCCATATCATATAAATTAAATAAGAAAATATTTATAAAATAATGAATATTTAAGAAGAAAATAATGGGTATAACATGAGGAGAAAACTGATATCACACCAAAAATTGTATCAATGGATGTCTATACAATGATAACTTTCATTTCTAGGGTCAATGCTTGTATAAAATCAGAATAAGAAACAACTAATCTTGGGAATGCTGTATCACTGCCTGGAAAATTAAATTCTCTCTTGTATTGAGACAATTTTGATTAGATTTATCCTTCAAAATATGCTCATAAGGAATATTACTAAAGGAATAGACAATCATAATACTATAAAAAAATAATGCCCTGAAAAAATCTAATATATTTTTATTGAAAAATTAATGATTTAAGCTCAAAGGGCATTATCTGCACCAACACCAATCCCTATTGATCATCCATGTAATTGGTGTCCTGTACCTATATGGTAAAGGGATCAATGAGTATTTTTATTTAATGGTTGAGGGGAAAAAATGTTCTATTAGAATTAATTTAGTGAAAGTTAAATTACATTTAGTGATATAAATTATAATCCTATTTATTTTTATAGGAAAAAAATTAGTCAACAGTTAAAAGGTATGGATTAGAGTGTGGTGTAAATGTTTGCACTACTAGTATTTTAGTTAGAAAATGTTTTTCCTAGGTAAGTTATATAAATAATGTTCTTTTAAATTATTTATTATCACAAAGCATCATGTAATATAGTTATGTTAAATAAATTGATTTTTGGGAATGAATAAATCATGATTCACATTACCAAAAAAAAGTAACAGAGGCATGTTAATGAATAAATATAATTTATTATTTAATTTTGTGGTTGGATAGGTGAATTATGGATAGGCATTCACAAAACTTGATTTTTAAAAACATTTTTCAAATAGTATGGTATTGAATTTAATGTTTTAAAAAGATAATTATATACATGAAATAAATCATGGTAAAAACATACAAAAGTTCAAGAATTTTTTAGAGATTTCAAAATTTATTAGAAATTCATTAATTGATGATGTTTTAGGATTAACTGCAAGTATTGAAGATTAGAAAAGTAATATATAAGGGGTAGACTACATAACATTTAGAGGATTGTTGCCACTACATCTATAAAACAACTTTGTATTCAAAAAACATTAGTGAGACAAGATGAATGGATTTTAGGAATCAATAGTAATGGTTAATAAGAATGGATTTTTTGAATCAAGAATGGGGTAATTGAATCATTTTTTACTACCACAATGACCTACTTTTATCAAATATGTAGTCAATAGGAAAGAGGAATGACTTTGGTGAGGAGTTTGGTTAGAAGATGAGTGTACAAAGTTATATATCATGTTATAGGTAGGAATTTATAATTTGTAAATCACAAAAATATGGAATTCTTACATCAATATGAAGTCAGTAACAAAAAAATACATAAATTTCCTAAGATTTTTTGACAAAAAATATAAAGACTATGATTCCTAGGAGATATTCTATACAGGTTTCCAGGATATTGATAAACCAATTTAGAGGAGGTCAAAGTCCAGGGAGTAAGTCGAGAGGTGGGGAGGTAGAGGAGAGGGGAAGGTGGATTTGGAGGCTGGAAGGGGTAAGGAAGAGGTGGAGACATAGGCTGAAATGTGGTATAGAGAACGAGAAAGTGAGTGGGAGGCCAATACATAGATGAGGTGAGGCAGAAGAGTAGTCTCCATGTGGAGATAGTTAACCATATGGAGTAGTGTATGAACACTAGGATCTCAGTGGGCAGAGTGGCTCTATTTTTCTCTTTTGTCTATGCTAGTTGTGACGCCTCTTGCAGGATCACCTTTTGAGACTTTCTGGCATTGTTCCAAGTAGGAGGGTTGCCGTGGTTTGTGGGAGGGGACTTCAACACCATTGTGGATATCTCAGAGAAATGGGGTGGGTCGACTATTTTCAACAATGGCATGTAGGCCTTTCAGAATTTCCTAGGGTCGAAGGGCCTTATAGATATGGGATTTGAGGGTAATAAATAAACGTGATGTAATAACCGTAGAAAAACCAACCACATCTGGTGTCACCTTGATAGATGCTTGTCTAACCTTTAAGTCTTGGATTCATATGGCTAGGCATCGGTCACTCATCTGGTTCGATCTCTCTCTCTCTCTGATCATGATCCTCTTCTTATGAAGCTCAAAAGGGTTACAGATAGGAGTAGTTTATTCTTCTACACTTTCACTTGGCATAGAACTGAGGGCTTCATGTAGATGGTGAGAGATTCATGGAGCCGACTAGAGGAGGAGAGGTACTGGGTGGGCCTTTCCAATCGTTTAAGCCGATTAAGGAAGGACATCCAGAAATGGCTGGTTTGCATTCCCAACGATAACTCTGGTGTGGAAAGGTTAAAGGAGGAAATTGAGGCTATCGAGGGGGACCTACAACTAATATGGGATGCGAACACCTTTGTTTTTCTATGTGATAAGAGACCAGTGTTGGGTGAAAAACTACTTGAGCTGAAACAGACTATAAACAAAGGGCTCATGTGATATGGCTTAAAGAGGGTGACCAAAACAGTGCATTTTTTAAGGCCTGCCTGAAGAAGAAGAAATATAAAAAAATAAACCTCAACCTGGGTAACGGTTCCTATACGTCATATGTGAATCTTTCTGGTAAGATGTTTCTTGAACATTTTAAGGGGTTTCTGGCAGGGTCATCCATGCAAAGAGGTGATATTTCTGGGTTGGATGAGTGTGAGGGCAGTTTTTTGGAATCTATACTACACCTAATTCTCAGTTTTGATAACAGCCACTTGGTTTCTTTGCTCAATGATAAGGAGAACAAGAATACAATTTCCACGATTTATCTGGACAACGCCCTGGGACTGGATGGATTCCTGGGGGACTTCTACTTGGTGGCATGGGAGATTGTGGGTGGTCATGTGGTGGAAGCAGTCCGAGAATTCTTTCAGGGAGGGATTCTAGCTCGGTGTGTTTGTGCTTCTCATGTAGTTTTGATCTCGAAGGTTAAGGACCCATCCCTACTCACTCATTACAGACCCATATGTCTGTGTAATGTTTTCTACAAAATTATTTCTATTCTGATTGCAAGAAGACTGAAAAATCTTATTCCTAAGTGTGTTTCTAGAGATCATCAAGGGTTCGTTAAAGTAAGGAGCATACAAGGGGAAATTTTGATTGAAAGTGTGATGGTGAAGGATATTAATAACAAATACTTGGGTTCCAACATCATCATCCAAGTAAACATGGATAAAGAATATGAAAAAATTGAGTGGAGTTTCATCTTTAGGGTCATGAGGAAATTTGGTTTTGATGAATGGTTTTGTGACCTTTTCTTTAGGTTCTTTTCATCCCCATGGATCTCCATCTCTTTAATGAGGAAAAGCTTCGGTTTCTTTAAAAGTGTTCGGGGAGTTCACTAAGGGGACCCTCTATCTCTCCCCTTATTTATTTTGGCTCAATATTCTCTCTCTAGAAATATCCATAGTAGAATTAGGGATGGGAAAATATTACCCTATTCAAACTAGAGGGGAGGGTCTATGGTGTCTCATATTATGTTTTCAAATGATATTATTTTATTTTTTAATGGGAGGAAACGATCTCTCCAAGGGTTCTTGGAGGCCATGTCCATCTATGGGAGCTTGAGTGGACAAAGAATCAATTCAAGGAAGAGTCAGGTATTTATATTAAAGAAGAGTTATGGCTGGTGCTGTAGAGATATTCAAGATATCCTAGGAATTCAATAGGGGCATTTTCCTATGACCTACCTTGGTACCCCTCTATCCATTGGCCGCATCAAAAAGATCTTCTTTGAGGACATCATCAACAGAATGCTGGGTAGAATTCTTAACTAGAAGAATAAATTTCTATCCTTTGGAGGGAGAGTTATGCTGATTAACATCATACTTACTTCCATACCCATGCATATATTGCCTACCATTACTCCACCCCAAGGTTTGCTCGATAATACGGAGAAAGTTTTGACAGCTTTCATGCGGGACACTAATATTTCTGGACGGTGCCATTGGGCTTCTTGGAAACGGTTGGCCAAGCCAGTTGAGGAAGGTGGGATGGGCCTAAGGTACATTTTGGAAACCATGCATGTCATGAAAGGTCATTGTGCATGGGATATCCTTAAAGGGAACTCCCTGTGGGTGGCTTTCTTCCATGCGAGATATGGGAACTCTTAGAAGGGGGGAGTGCACCTTAGAGGCCATACATCTTGTCAGGATCATTCTATTTTTCCTCTTTTGAACAAGTTGCATGATTCCTCCATGTGGATTGTCAGGAATGATTATATCAACTTCTAGAATGTTAAATGGATGGGAGAGACTCTTTTCTTCCTGGTGTGTCTAGTGCCGAGCAGCTCCTTCAGGGAGGCAAGTGACCACTGGGATATAATCAGGATTCTTCTTTCCCCAGAGAAATGGGAGTTGTTTGTGTCGATATCTCTCAATGAAGATCCTAATATACGCTGCTACACTAGGTCGAGCTCAGGTTCTTTCTCCTCCAGTGATTTCAGGAGTGTTCACCATGCAGTGGTGGAACATGACCAGTGTGGCACCCAAATTTGGTGCAATGATCTTCCAATGAAAATGAATTTTATACTTTGGTGCCTAAGAAACCAGGCACTCCCAACTGATGAGAATTTCCAGAGAAGGGGGATTACTCTGGACTCCCGCTGTTATTTCTATAATACCCCTATGGCCGAGTCTACAACCCAACCGTTCTTCCAGAGTGAGTAGGCTATCTTCCTCTGGTCCTCCTTCAAATAAAAGCTTCAGCTCTCTGAGGAGAATTTCTCTATGCAGTCCTTCATCGTGGATTGGTTCCATGGTGTGGAGAATGGCATAGAGTCCAAGGTGTAGTCAGTCATCTTTGCCTCCATCTGTTAGACACTCTAGGATTCCCGCAACCAGGTTTGAATGGGCCACGTACGATCCAGGAGCTACCACAATTTGAGAGTAAGATATCTGATGGTTGAGTTGGGGGCTCTCTTTAAGGGGGGATGTAACCTATTTTCCCCTTCCATTGTGATGAGTATAACCCCTATAGTTGAATGGACTAGTGGACAGTGGGTTGGATGGTCACCTCCTTCAAATGGCCTGAAACTTAATGTGGATGGATCCTTTATGAACGAGAAAATGAGAGGTGGGGGGATTCTCAAGGATTCAATGGGCTCTGTCTGGTTTGGTTTTAGTGCATTTTATGGCCCTGGTTTCTCATTGGGTGCAGAATCTAGGGACCTCTATACGGCTCTCAAATTGTGTAAAAGATTGAATATTCAGGCACTGGAGGTCGAGTCTGACTCAGAGGTTTTGGTTATAATCCTACAGGGGAAATATGTCACTCCATGGGAATTGGTTTACATCACTAGAAGTTTCTCCTTAGATACCAATGGCATATAGATGGTGAGGCACATTTGGCATCAAGCCAACTTCTCAGTGGATTCTCTTGCACAGGTTGGTAATCCATAGGACCCTCTTATCCTCTTTGATATTGTGGGTTACCTTCATTCTAAATGTAAAATTGTTGTCCAAGGGGATGCCCTTGGTCTTCATCACTTCAGACCGCCTTGAGACTCCTTTTTTGTCAATGGGTCTTTACCCTCCTTTTTAATAAAAAATTCAATTTTCAGCAATAGATGAGGCATTTTTCTTAAAAATAATTAAATTTTATTATATATATTTTTTCATAGAAAAAAGAAGTTCTATATAAATTTAAATTTTTTTATTGCGTGATTGTTTCATGTGGTTAGGATTGTTTCTTTTCTAATTTTTTAATGATTATTATTAATGTGTATATTTGTTTGAAATCATGAAACATATGTTTTTTTTTGAAAAAAATTTAAGTTAATTTTTTTGTATTCTTTGTAGGTGAAGTTCTCTATGAGTTTAAATTGTATTTTTTGAATCAATATAACTATAAAAAGGTTAAGTTATGGGTGATAGAGTAAATATCCACCCAACCAATGAAATTTTAAGGTGCTTCTATGTGTTATGATAAAGAGTGAAGTTGATTCTCTTGAATAACTAGCTAGAAAAATTTAAGTGGGAAACCCTTTAATATCAGTTGATTATAGAGTTGTTCCTCATGATAAAGACAAGTTATGATGTGTGATAATTCTTATATATAATAGTTTGAATGTATTATATGAGAATGAATGTTGTATTATAGACTGTGGGTGTGTTGGAAAGCTTTTATAAGCTGTAGTTAAAATGATTTAAGCATGTTCAAAATTTTTGAGTAAGCAGGACAAATTTTGAAAAATCTATCCCAATGTTACTTAGCATTTTTTGTACTGAAATCAATGAGAAAAAAAACACATGAATGAATCCTAAAAATATTTTGAGTTAAGCTAGAATAATTTGGTTCAGACAAAATTTTGAGAATTTTCCAAAGTAATGAACCCTGCATACTTTGCAAGTTAAAACATGAGCATCATAGGGTAAAATCCATGGATAGTATAGGGTATATTAGTTGGAACTTCACAAGGTTCCCTGAGTCTCATAAGGAATATAAATTTGTGAAAAAATAAACATTGTAAGGTTCCTAGAAATCCATTATAATATACTTGGATCTTTATAAGGTATAATTAACTTCCTAGGGTACCTACATCTTCATAGGGTTAATCTGAAGATGAAAATTGAAAAAAATCCTAATCCCTATGTTGTAATTTGTAGGTTAGACAGGTCTTAATAAGTTATCTTCATAATATATATCCAAATGTCATATGTTACATGAAATTAACACCACTCTGAGTGAGAACTAGAGTTCGTATGGTACAATGAATCCTATGATGGAACTTCATAAGGTACAAAGAACCCTATGATAAAACTTTGTATGGTATAGATTGAGATGAAATATAAAATTATAGAATATGAATTAATCCTATAAAATTCATAAGTGAAACCTTTATAGGGTACATAGAGCATTGCAAAGCAAAAAAGTTAGATAAATTTTGATTTTTTTTTTGAGAAAAATGAGAATTTATAGAATTTATATTTTTAAGAGAAATATGAAATGGGATGATACAATATCTATTATTCAGTGTTTTAAAATTCACAAAAATAAAAAATGGTGTGTGATTCAAGAAAAATAATTATGATAAGTTGTTATTTAACTTTTAGAAAGGGAGATCAAAGAAAGAAGAGATTTTTGGAAATTAAGTATAGCTGAAATATAAAATGAATTAATTCTAGAATAAGGAGAATAAAATAATTTTATGTTTAAGTTGTGATTCACTTATATAAGCATCAAAAAATTAATTATGATTCTTACTGGATGGTCTAAGAATGAGATTGAGCCAAGATGTAAGGCTGGGAATTTATCTACCATGAAATGAGAAACTTCTAGATTTATTAAATATGGGAATGAAAGCTATAAAGATTCTTATTCTAGGATGATGTGATTTAAATAACACAAATAAATTTATTATTTAAGTTGGAAAATGAGAAGATGATTGCAGTCGAGTGTTATGAAAATATTCATTAAATATAGAGTCCACTGGATTTTCAGAATCTATAACACTTCAATATAAGAATGATTTTATGTGGATTTTCAGTGGTATATTTTGTAAAGAATAAGACTCAATACTACTATAGATAAATTTGAATACTCATTCAAATGAGAATAATAAATGAGATGAAAAATAAAAAAGGGTTAGTGTTGTCATTTTTCATGGGGTAACCATTGAAAAAGGAGGAGATATGGAGATCATGGGGTGTGGTATATGCATGAAGATTAATTATTTTTATTGAATGCATTCCTTGAAGCATTTCCATTTATGGGAATTGAGAAAGACCCTGAAAAAGGTTAGGATGTGCATGTAAAATTATATCATGTGATCCTCTCAGGAAAAGTGGGTTTTCTTATTAAAAATTAAAAATAACCCTTGAGAAGGAATATATGTGCTAAGAAATACTGAGATAACCTAAAAATATTGAAGAATAAAAAGAGGGAATTGATACAATGCTATGAAGTAAAAATATATTGTGTATAAAATAATAATAGAAGAAGAATATTTCAAACTGATCCTGGTAAAAAAATTCAATCAAAGAGAAGAATTGAAGCAACAGACCTATGAGTGTCTGTTATCAGTGAGAAAGAACAAACTTAATTTACCATGTTTTCAATGATAGGAAATATTCTAGAGATATGATATTCAGTGTATACACATCAGGTAAAATTTTGGCTACTGTGTTATTAAATCATGAGTTATGAGAAACCAATGAGATAACTTAAAGAATATATAGAAGCTGTGAAATGTTTTTATAGGTTTACTGGCATGCTAAGTTTTTGAAAAATTAAAGGATGCTGAAGACCCTCTCAGTTAAGGAAGTAGATCAAATTTTGGATGTAGTGAAATACCTATCCAGTGCTGTGATCTACTTTAAAAGGAAGAAGTGTTGAATAGAAACTAGTGGGATACCAATTAAGAACCATGAGGAGGTGATAAGTTCACTTTTTTAATATAGTTAACTGCTCCCCTATATAATATGGTGAGAGGTAATATGATGATTTCTATATAATCATCTTTTAAATTGGTTATAATATTTATAGTGGAAAGTTTGTGACTTGAATATCTCGAGCACAACAAGTAGTAGCATTATAATAATGGGATTAACCTTATAAAAACACATGTTCCATAATTTATTACTTTCCTACATTATATATATGTTTATGATAGATTAAATAAGAAGATATCCATCTATCTTAATTAGAAACAGAGGTTCAAAGTTCAAAGGGTTTAAAATGTTAAAATATCAAATTGGAATATGGAAAAAGATGACCACTCCCAATTAACCCCCTCCTAGGTGTTTCTACACCAGTCCACAAAGAATTACAGTTGGTATCAGAGTATAGGTTACCACTTATTTGATATATATCGTTATATTACATTTGATATCAGAAAAAATGTATCTCTAGTTGGATCTATTTTTAACAACTTTATTGGTTTTTACGTGAACACATGAAGTGCATATTTTAAATGTAAATTCCTTATATCGAGAGATCATATTCCATCCATGTTAATATATATTTAGAGGTTTCAACCAATACATTGAGATATAAGAAAAATAAAGAGGTAAAGAAGCTCAAAAAAAGATCAAAAGTGAAGGAGGAATCCCCATTATCTAAAGGTAGTTATAATGGTGAGTTTTGTGTAAAATATTTTGATTATTATTCCTTTGATGGTGCAAGAATAATCTATGATGAAAAAGAGTTCAATGAATCACTAAGTGATTTATATTCCAATGTAAAGGAATACTTAAATAAATTCATTATTGAGGTTGTCACATTTATATTTTCATACATAAAATGGATACATGATGAAAAGACATAGGTGGAAGAGGAAACTAATGCAATTAAAGGTGCATTAGCAAAAAAATAAGTAGTTGCAACACCCTCATAATACTTGTGAAAAAAAAGGAATAATATTTCAAAATTTACAATGAAATAGTTTCTTTAATTGATAGTTAATTGTAAATAGATATTTGTGAGAATTTAGTGTTAAATAATGTTGTTAAAGAGGTGATCTATGTGTTGTAAAAATTACATAAAGTCACTATGATTGTCAAGGATACTCAGTAAGAAGTGAAAGCAAATAAAATAAAAGATATTGAAAATTCTTTACCGAAGAAGAAAAATTCACGAATAAAAGAAGAGTAAGATAAAGACATATTGTAATGAAAGATTTAGAAATCTTGAGGCCCATAAATACATTCTTGATATGAAATTTCTAGAGTTGTATGTGAAGTTGAAAAATCTAGAGAACACACAAGCTATATCCTTACAATCAATTATAATAAAGGATACTATCACATGAAATTTAGAGAAGGGTATTGAGTATAAGAAGACTCCTATTGGTAGAAAGATGAGTAGGTAATCCTCTCATGATTAATACATAGACAAATTATACAAAAGGTAATCCACTATCCAGTTAATTAAGATTGTACTAAATCTATTTCAACTACAAGTACAAGGCTCAGGTTTAAAAATATAGAAAATAGAGTGGAGAAAAAATACAATAAATTCACCACATCATAAAAGGTGAATTTAGGAATGTATAATAATAGAATATTCGTAAATTAATCCAAAAAATATAGGGATACAATCCAAAAATATAAGTTTGTAAATATGGGAAGACTACACCTAACAAGAGAAAGAGGAGGTTTTTGGGACATTGTTGCGGTTGTTGGAGGTTTGGACACATGGATATTGATTTTTTGTATAATATTCAATAAATGGAATTTTGGAAGGATTTAATAAGGGGGAGTATAGATTTCAAAGGAGACATGTTTAAATGAAGAAGGATTCACATAACATAAAGAATCTATCCAAAATGAACAAATCTGAAAGCTCAAAAATATTCTATGATTTTTTACAGCACATATATTCACTGTTATGATGAGTGTTGGTATGTACCAAACAAACACAACTCTTATACTAATAAGAAGATGTGACCAAAATAACAGGTCAAGAAGAATAGAAAGAGTAGTAAGTCTACCTTAGGAAATAATGTAGTGATTAATATTGTTGAGTCAATTACTCCCAAAAATCTAGAAAAGAAACATGAAAATTATTCCACACTAGAAAGGAGAAGATTATTTTATTGTGGTAGGAGTGGACACATTATAGACTATTTCCCAATGTACATAAAGATCAATATCTAAAGAATTAATATGGAAACTAAAATAGAATCAATCTAATAGAGATACAATCAGATTGGTATGGTTATTGACACTCCTAATGAAGAGGTTAATAGGTTTTCCAAATATAGTGACTCTAATGTTGATAAAGAGGTGTGTTTAAGGTGAAAATAGGTAGGGTACATGGTTTTAATATGTATTTATATTTTTCCTAGAAAAATGATAAATAATGGGAAAGCACCAATTAATCATAGTTCTAAAGATTCAGTTGCAAAGGAGTCAATACACACAAAGAAGAATTAGCATGTGAAGAATGTGTGTTTGAAAATATAGCCAACCTAGTTGGAATAATTTAGGAAAATTGTTAAAGATGAAAAAAAACATTGTACCTTAATTTTAAAAGTTTAAAAATATTATTTTAACCAAGAAAAAAATTAAAATAAAGAAGTAATTGCTTCTACGTGAAGTTCATATATAGAAATCCAAAAAAATGGAATCATGAAGAGGTCTAAACATTTCAGACCTTTAAAAAAATATATTTGGACTGAGAAACATGTCTCAAACCTGCTTCTCACACTAAAGATAAATTTAAGGACTGTATTATTCCCATTTAATTTTTTTATGCTCAAAGGCAGGGGATTTGAGGTGAATCATGAAATAATATAAATGATGAAAGTTATACTTTTTAAATATCTTTAAGGATTATCATTCCTATAATACCAATTAGTATTCATATATCTATTGGTATAAGACATAAAATGGTATCATATATGATTGAAAAGAGAAGATAATCCATGGTGAGGATGTTTTAAGAGTATCCCTTGAGGTGGAGTTATCAAAAGGGGAGATAACATCAATGATTTATCATTTATATATAATTCTATAATACTATACAACCCATGTAAACCTAAAGGTTGATGTATAATTTTCACTTCCCAATTATGTTCTTGATTTTTATTGAATATATTTATCAAGGGAGAGTGACTATCTTTCAAAATGGGGGAAGAAGAACTCTTTCTCTTGAATGTTTTTGTTAAAGTGAGTGCAGGTTTATGAAATTTCTTGATTATCAATTTATATAACCCCCATGGAAGAGAATTTTAGATTTGGTGTCACATTTTGAGTATTTTATAGATATATTTATTTTTCTAAATCAATAAATATTTTTTTTTCTATATAGGGTTATCCCACACAAACTTAGATTTTATTATTCAATGCCACATTTCTAAGAAGTTTGTGATATCACCCTTCTCTCATAGAATGAATTGAGGATAGTGAAAGTGAAATAAAAAAGGGAGAAGATGTATTTCTTAAAATTATATAGATAAGGAAGAGAAACCCCTTCCATACACCCAATGTGTAAATAAGGAGAATAAAATATTTTCCTTATATATTTATTTTCAATTAGGGGGAGAAGACTTAAATTGACTTTTGGAGTAAATTTTGAATTGAAAACAAATCCAAAAGGGTGATATTAAAGCGACCTTTGGGTTTTAGTTGTATTTTTTGTAAATTATGTTTCCTATTAATAATATTTTCAATGTAATTATTAAAAGGTGAAGTGATTTGTAATGGAGTAAGCATACACCCAACCAAAGGAAGATGAATGTGCTACCACATGTTTTAGAAAAGTATAATGATATTACCCTTGAATAAATGGATAGGTATATTCATATGGGAATACCCTTAATATTTGATTATTATAGAGATATTCCTCATGTCAAATATCTGTGGTGATGTGTGAGAAGTCTTTTCTCAAATAGTTTGAATTGAATATATAATAATGGAAACTAGCTGCTAGAGTGTTTATGTGTGTTGGATAACTTGTATAAGTTATGGAGAAAATGATTTAAACATGTTTAAAGTTTTGGATCAAGAAATATAGATATTAGAGAATCTATCCCTGTGTTACTTACCATGTTGGATTTTGAAATCAGTTAGAAAAACAATTTGGATAAAGCCTCTAAGAATTTTGAGTAATGTTGGAACAATTTTTTTCAAATATAATTCTAATAATATACCTAAGAATTGAACCCTATAAACTTTTTAGGGAACAATAATATCATTATAGGATACAATCCTTGGACTTCATATGGAACATTATTTGGAACTTCTTAGGGTTTCCTATTCTTTATAAGGTATATCCTTTTGTGAAAAAATAAATTTGTAAGGTTCTTGGAAAACCATCATAAGTTACTTGGATATTTGTAAGGTATAATGAACTTTATAGGGTACCTATATCTACACAAGGTTGATCTAAGGAAGAAAATTGGAAAACTATTAAATCCTATAATGGAGTTCATAGGGAACGTAGATCTTCATAAGGTACCTTCATAAGGAACATTTATAATTTTCAGTGTAAAAAGAATGAACCCTATACTGAGTGAGAATTGAAGTTCCTAGGGTACATATGGAGTTCATAGGGTATAATGAACCCTATTATAGAACTGTGTAAGGTAAAAATAACCATACGACAACACATCATTATGCATAGACTTAACTAAAATATAAAATTTTAGAAAAGGCATAAAACCTATACACATAATATGGTACATCTTCATAGGTTAGATGAAACATTTTGAGGTACAATTGTTATCCAAATATTGAGAAGAATTTTGAGAAAACTAATAATTTATAGAATTTATATTCTGATGAGAAATATGAAATGGGATGATATAATATTTTTCCTCAATATTTTCACCATCACAAACACCTAAAAGGGTGTGAGATTTAAGCTAATTAATTATGAGAATTTGATATACCTTTTTAAAGAAAGATCAAAGAAATAGAAGATTCTATAAATTAACTATATATAAAAACCAAAAAGAAGAAATTATATAATATGGATTATAAAATCATTTGATGATTTAACTATGGTTATTGATCTACAAATTACAAAATTAATCATTATTCTTGATGAATGGTCTGAGGAGGAGATGGAGTTGAGATGGAATTATGGGAATTTATCTAGATTAAAATGAAAAACTTCCAGTTTAATTAAATATGGGAATGCAAAATGTGATGATTCTTGTATTTGGAAAACATTATTTAAACATAAAAAATATTTTATGATTCAAGATGATAAATTTTAAGATGAGTGTAGTGGATTGTTCTAAAAATATTGATCCAATATGGAATCTAATGGATTTTAATAGCTCATAAGATACATGATAATGAGCCATGCCATAAGTGATACTTCTGTATATTTTAATAAACCCTTTTATGGATGTTTTTTACAGATTTTTAGTGATATATTTTATTAAGAATAATATTCGAGCCTACTATAGAAAAACTGGAAGACTTATTCTTTTGAGAATAAAAAATGATAAGAAAAATAAAATAGGGGTAGTGCTGTCATTTTGTTGGAGACAACAATTGAGAAAATAGGATATATGAAGAACACAGGGTGAGAGATATACATGTGTATTAATTTATTTTACTTATTTGTATTCCCAAAAATATTTCCATTTATTGGAATTGAGAAAGACCAACCAAAGAAAGAAGGCAAACATATGTAAAATTATGGCATACGAGCCTCCTGCAAAAAGTTTTCTTTTTTATATAAAACTAAAAATAACTATTTAGAAGGAAGATATTTGTTAATCAGTTCAATGAAAACCAAAAAATATTGAAGAAAAATAACAAGAGTCCTAATATAGTGTTATGAAGAAAATATCAGCTGTTTATCAAATAAGAAGAGAATAAGAATAAATTGAACTGAACCTGATGAATAGATTCAATCAAAGAGAAGAATATAAGTATAAAATTTACGATAGTTTTCAAGTAGTGAGTGAGAATGTAATATCCCATATTTTTTTCTAGATATGTCTCTCTTTGAGTTTTTTTATTTTAGACTTCGTGGTCAAGTCTTGTTCAGAGACATAGATCCTTGATTAGAGAAAATGACCTAAATTTTGGAGATGTATGCTAGTTTGAGTTAATGGAGTCCAATTATAAATTGGAATAAGTGTTAATATGGATTCACTATAAGTAGAGAAGATTTAAAGTGGGTTTTGTTGTTTAAAAGGAAATTGTGCGGAAAAATCAACTACAGAACATTTACACGTCATGTAAATGGATTACACGTCTGAAATTGTTCAAGGGTTTTAATAAAATAAATCTATGGTGAAGGGTTTTTTGGTGAATTCCATTAAAAAAATTTACATGATGTGTAACCACATTACATGTTGTGTAAATGCCTGACCTGTAGTTTTAAACATTCTATGTGGATAAAATTCATTCTATTTCATTGTAGCTCCTCTCCTTTGAAACCTAGGGAATTATCTAGGCGAATTTAGAGTGCCATAATCCCTTCTATACATTATTTTTTCATCTTCAATCCCCTGTAAGTTCCATTGGTTAGGTTTCTTCTTTATTCTCTTTGGTTCTGCAACCATTTCAATGAAATCCTTTGGATTATTGCATTTTTTGTTTTGATCTTGATCAATTTTGATCTAGGAACCTCTTTCTAATAATCCACACCTTCTTTCTCATGGTTGTTAGATATTATAAGTGTTGTTGGATCATCAGTTAAAGGTATGGTGTATAAATATTAACCCAATGGTTTGATAATTTCTAGGTTTATGTAATATAATGATCGTGCTATCATTCCGTGTGCCCAAACTAATTAAATAATTGAATGATTTTATTCATTTATTTCCTTTGGTTCCAAATGGATTTGTAATTGTTTAATGGCTTAATGTATGTTTAGAATGACATGTGACCTAGGGTTATTTCTTATTATAAAATACCTAAATTAAGGCTTATTTCTTATTGATATAATTTTTAATCAATTATGAATTGAATTGAATGTGGCATATGAATGAAGAATGATAATTATCATAATGAACCATTGAGAATTGTGATATCCATGTTGTATGATAGAGAATGTGTTCCATGTTGTAATGCTTATATATCAGGATCAAACCTAAACATTTCACACTTATATGCTATAATACTGATATTGAGTGGGATTGACCCAGTCCCATGCTATAATTATTATAGAGAGAAGGTTATTCCCAATGACATGTTGTAATACTTACATATGTTTGACATGAAATTATGCAATGCTTATAGTGATTTGACCTGGATTACTATAATGCTTTTATGGATTTGACCTAGATTTTTTTGACTATACCACGGTTATATGATTCTGGTTGGTATGGTTGTAAGACATGATCAGATATATTCCGTCATGGAACGAAAGTAGGTTATCTTACCTTGGTTATATGACTGTGGTTGGCATGGTTGGAAGACATGCTCAGAGATACTATAGAATGGAACTGAAGTAGGTAATATTAACTTGGTTATATGATTATGGTTGGCATGGTTGTAAGACACGCTTATAGATATTCCAGAATGATGCTGAAGATGGTTTTTTATCTATTTAATTATTGAATTAATTAATACAACTATTCATCGTTTTATTAAATAGACTTATCATCAGATTGTTTTAGTATAGAAATGATGGTTTCGACCTATTGAGTTATACTCACACCCTATTTGGGTTGTCATTTGGCACCCAATAATATTATGTGGATGTAGGTTTTTATAATAGAAAAGGACCTTTTCATTGATTACTTGTTTTCTTTTGGTATGATGTTTGGAGATGGGATTAACATGGGGTTTGTGACCTTGGAATTTGAGAATTTTATTTGAGTCTTCTATTCCTTTTATTATATCATTATAACATGAAATTTAGTTGCATTCCAACATGTCATTACATTATTCCTTTATTATATATTAGATTATTTAGTTGGTTTTTATTCTTTTCTTCCACAATGTTTTTACTCAGATTATTTCTATTTATTTATGAATTATTTCTACTACTATGACACTTCATACCAGGTGGTATAGTATCCCCACTATACTATTCACACCTTTTCTACTAGTTGGAAGCCTTTCGCATATGGGGAGGCAGGATTGAGGTCTCATAACCAAACTTTTCTGGACATGTGGGAGAGTGCCATATTGGGAGACATGACAAAGTGGTATTAGAGAAGCAAGTTTTCTTTTTTTCTTTTCCCTTATACTTTGGGAAATATAGAAAGGAGACTAGGATGTGTCAGAAATTGGAAATGATCTTGTCCATTGGAGTAGATAATCCATGTACGGGGGAAAATATGAGTGACCAGGGATGGGATAGCTGTTTGTGTCGTGTGGTTGTTATAATTGATGTTATTTCACGTTGGGTGATTCACATGTCATTTGAGGTTATTGTTTTATAATGTTATTATTCCTTGATATTTGAACTAATGGCCTGGTATGGTGGGAGATGAGAATACATACATCATAATAAGAACATAGGGATATATTGATCTACATTGTTCATAATAGAGTCATATCTATTTTTTCATTTGATATATACTTTCCTGCTGAACTATAATATGAGATATCTGCTTCATTGGATAAATGAAATGAGTTGTCATGTCATGATAAAATATTTGTAATCTATTTATAGAGAGACCAAGATTTAGTGGTTCTCTATTGCCATCATTTATGGGGTTGACCTTATTGTTAGCCAGTTCTTTAAGGTGTGTGTTTTTCTTGTAGAGAAAATGACTCCTCTTCATCTTTGACTTGAGATTTAGGAGAGTGGAAATCAACATGCTCCTAATATAGCCGAACTATAACTTCCTATCGTTCCTAAGGATAATATGGATGTTAGATTCACAACAACTTTCTGAGGGTCATGTGATCCATGGAAAGGAAGAACATACGTTTCATTCTTTTGATATGATATGAAAAATATAGTTTTAGCTTCAAAATCCACCTATCTTTAATGGGGAAGGGGGGCCACATGTAGCCAATTTCTAGATCGAGTTAGTCTAGAAAATCTTCACGCATCTTGGGACACCCACAGATAGGTGGGTGAAGCTTTCCGCATATATGCTTCATGGACCTACCAAATGTTGGTGGGATATTTTGGAGAAATCTAGGTGGCAGGCTGAGCTATCTTAGAAGGAATTCGAGATGATTTTTTTGATCTTTTTATATTCCGAAACCTTGAGGGATGAAAAAGCTCATGATTTCATGCATCTGACGTAGTAGGGTTTGTTGGTACTGGACTATGCTGGACGTTTTACCGAACTAGAGTGCTTTGAGTAATCCTTTGAATATGATGATATCTCTATGGAGATACATTTCCAGGATGGTCTTCATTATGAGATCAGTTCATAGGTAAAAATTTTCTATTTAAGTATCTTTGAAGACATGATGAATTAGACACTCATCACAGAAGGGAATCTGAGAGTGGCCTCGAGCAGAAGTCATACTGTTTCAAAAGGGTGATATGGATGTTCTTATTCAAGTGGAAAAAAACGATGTTATGATACCTTACTCTAAATTAATAGTGGGTAGAGAAATTAGGGTAGTGGACTACCATATTAAGACAATATTCCGTTCCAGTGCTATCAGTGTGGAATGTTTGGTCACAAGCACCCACAGTATCCTTACCCTGCATTCGAGTGTATTATATGTGATAAACTAGTTCAGCTTTAGAGGTTTGGTGCAAAATTTCCATAGAATATCAATGGTAGAGGATTAGGACAAGAATCTGAGTCAGGAAGGGGATTAAATACCCCTTAGTAGGCTGTTAGTTGGAGTTCCACATGCTATTCAGGCCGAGGCAGGGGATGTGGTACCCCAATGCATGATAAATGGTACCAAGAAAGGGATGTAGCTCAGAGTATTCATACTAGAGCCCAGGGTATAGGGACAAGTCGGTTACATGTTATACAGACTACTATAGATAATGTGGATGCATGAACATCTATCGGGTGATATATGATTCTTGTATCATCTACCTTAGCTTGTGTTTTGTTTGATATATGAGAATCACATTCTTTTCTATCTTCTATTTTTGAAAATGGATTGGGCTTGGATTTGGAAATATTTGATGGTGTTTTAAGCATTGACACAACGTTGGGAGTGCATTTAGAGAATGGTAAATGTTGCAAGGTGTATTCTCTAGAGATTGTTGGTTATCGTTTCTTTTGGGAACCATTCATACTGGAAATGATAGCCTTTGACTTGATTCTTATTTTGGATTGGTTAATTCTATATCAGGCTCATATTGACTATTATAGGAGGATAGTTACCTCCCCTTATCCAGAAGGAAGCATCTATTCTCACCAGGGTGAGTGGGATCTTTAAGCTGGTTGTGCGAGACAAATTCAGTGCATATTGGATTGTCTCACGACTCAAATTTCTTGTTTTTCTATAGATAATGGCGGAATTAAGCAAGATTATTTTTCTCTAATGGTAGACCATTTTTTGGATGTTTTCTCTGATGAGTTCTATGTCTTACCCTCTGAATGATAGATCGATTTCATGATCGAGTTGGTTTTAGGAGTATATCCAGTTTCTATCCCACCTTACCAAATGGAAATAGCGGATCATTGGGGTTTGAAAGTTCAATTGGAAGATCCAGAATCTAATGGCCACATATGACCTAGTACATCTCTTGGGGGTTCTCTAGTTCTCTTCACAATAAAGGTTAATAGATATTTGGGCTTATATGTTGATTACCAGAGGTTAAACCAGATGACAATCAAGAATTGGTATCCTATTCCCTGCATTGATGATCTTTTTGATCCATTGAGAGGTAATAAGATCTTATCCAAGATTGAATTGAGATCAGGATATCACTTGTTAAGGGTGATACTATCAGAAATACCTCATACTACTTTTAGGAGTAGGTATGGTTCTTATGAATTCATAATGATGCTGTTTGTATTGACTAATGCGCATGCAGTATTCATGCCTTAATTAATAGGATCTTTCATCCTTTACTGGATTAGTTTGTGGTGGTTTTCATCGACTATATATTATTGTAATACTAATTATAATATGATCATGCCAAACATCTTGACATCATCCTAAGTATATTTAGAGAGAATCATCTTTACACCAAGCTAACTAAATACAGTTTGTGGATAAATGAAGTGCACTTTTTGGGCCATTTCATCTCAGAGGTAGGAGTGTTAGTGTAACTAGAAAAAATAATATCCATGATATCCTGTGAATATTGTAATAATGTCTTTTAAATTCAGAGTTTCCAAGGATTAACTGGTTATCACCAACATTTTATCCAATATTTATCCCATTTGGAAGCACCAATGTCTAGGATAACCAAGAAAGGGGTGAAGTTTGTTTGGTATGATGCTTGTGAGAGTTATTTTCAAGAGACGAAATATAGGGTGAACTCAAAACCCATCCTCAATTTACCTGTGTTGGGTAAATCATATACCATGTACTTTGATGAATCTGGAGTTGGACTCAGAGTAGTTCTAATTCAAGAGGATCGTGTGGTTTCTTATGGATCCAGACAACTGAGACTATATGAGAGGAATTACCCTACTCACGATCTAGATTGTACATGCCTTGAGATATTGAATACACTATCTCATGGTTGAGAGGATTGTGTTATACATGGATTACAAGAGCCTCAAGTATATATTTTTTCAACAAGAACTTAACCTTCAACAGAGGAGGTGGGTCTAGTATCTACAATCTTTAGAATTTGTATTGTCTTATACACCAGCCAAGGAAAATATCATTGTCGAAGCTTTATGATAGAAGACACTGAAAGATGCAATATGGGAATCATGTGACAAGTGGAAGATAATGGACCTTTTTGCAGACATAAATCTGGATGTTTAGGAATCTCAGGGGTGAGTAGCTCTAACATTGACATTAGTTATACCCATGATTTGGGACCAGATTAAGACCAAGTAGTTGTCTAATATGGTGGTCTCATTTCTAAGAGACAAATTATATGGTGGGTAGATTCCATTAGGATGGTATCTCAGTAGTGTACATTCTCTTCTTTTTTTGTGGATCAGTATGGGTTTATATGGGCTTACCCGAGGATCTAATGAGGGAGGTTCATGCTTCTAAATGGGTGGTGAATCCTGGTTTAACAAATATGTATTGTGATCTATGTAGATAGTACTGATGGATACGAATGAAGAAGGTGGTGGTAATATTTTTGCTACATGCTTCACTTGTCAGCAGGTGAAAGCCGAGAATCAGAGGCCATCTAGGATTTTTCAGCCTTTACTCATCACAGAGTAGAAATGGGATGATGTACCAATGGATATTTTTTGATAAAATTACCTGGGACGACCCATATGAATGATTTTGTATGGGGTTTTTTGGATCGACTAACTAAGGTATCCCACTTCTTACCAATCAGGGAAAACTTTACAATTAATGATTCAAGAAACCATTATGTGCGCGAGGTGGTTTGGTTAGACGATTTTATGAGGATTATCGTTTCATATAGAGATCCTCGTTTCACATCATGTTTCTGTCAGGGTCTTCATAAATCCATAGGATTAGGAGTTCTTTCAATCACATCCTATCATCAACAGACTAATGGTCAATATGAGTAGACTATTCAGGTTCTAGAGGATATTATACAAGCATGTGTTTTGGGTTTTGGTGGTTCATGGGAGAAACATATGGAAATCATTGAGTTTTTATATAACAATAGCTTCTAAGCATCATTACAAATGGAATTTTTTGAGGCTTTGTACGTCAGGTTATATTTTTTACCTCTTTGTTGGTTGTAGGTTGTTGATTCAGCGATTTTTGGTCCAAGTCTTGTGCAGGAGACATCTAAACAGATTTAGTTGATTAGACAGTGGTCGGTGAATGCACAGAGCAGGAAGAAATAATATGATGACCATCATATACAAACTCTATAATTCCCGGTTGGTCATCATGTTTTCCTTTGGGTTTCACCTTGATTGGGAAAATGCCGTTTCAGGAAACATGCAAAGTTAGCACCTAGGTTTGTTGGACCGTTTGAAATAGTGGAAAGGGTCAGTTCAGTGGAATACTATCTATCCCTTCTACAATGCTACAATGCCATGCATGCTATGTTACATGTGTCAGAACTATGAAGATAACTTATAGAACCTTCCCATGTGATAGACATAACATATCTATAACTTTTTGATGATGCATACTTTGAGGAGAATCCGAAATGGGTTGTGGATCATAGTGAGAAATATCTTCAGGGTCAGAGTATACCATTGGTTCAAGTATAGTGGAAGCATGAGTGAGTTCAGGAGGAGACATAGGAGAGAGATTCTAATATGAAAACATAGTGGATGGAATTGTTCGCCAAGACATCACAGTGATTCTTAGAGTATCTTGGGGACAAGTTGTTATAAGGCAGAGAGTTTATAAGATTCTATTTTTTTCAGGTATGTATCTCTCTGAGTTTTTATTTTATAATTTGTGGATATTTCTTATTCAAATATGGAGAGTATTTGTTGGAGAAAATAACCTAAATTTAAGGGATGTACGCTTATTTTATTTAATAGAGTTTGGGTATAAATAGGAATAAGTGTTAATATGGGATATTGGTAAGTTGAGAATCTTTAAATGAGGTTCGGGTTGTTTAAAAGAAAACTGGGATGAAAACTCAAATGAATAAAATTTACACATCATGTAAAAGGATTAAACATCATGTAATTATTCAAAGAGTTTTAGTAAAATAAATCTTAGGTGACAGGTTTTTCGGGGAATTCCATTAAAAATATTTACACTATGTGTAACCACATAACATACTGTATAAATGCCCAAACTATTGTTTTAAACATGATATGTGGCTGAAATTCATTCTATTTCCCTGAAAATCCTCTCCTATTACACCTAGGGAATTATTTGGAGTTCCAACATCCCTTATGGACATTCTGTTATCTTATTCAATCCCTGGTATGTTCCTTTGGTTTGGTTTATACTTTATTATTTTTGGTTCTCCAACTGTTGCGGTTAAATCCTTTTCCCAATTTCATTTTTGGTTTTGATCTAGGAAACTTTTTTCAATCATACACACCTTCTTCCTCATGAGCATCAACCATTGGAAGTATTCTTAGATCACCAGTTAAAGGTAGTGGGTCTAAATATTAACCCTATGGTTTGATAATTTCCAAGTTTAGGAAATACTGTGACTGCACCATCATTGTGTGCACCCAATTTAATTAAATAATTGAATGATATTATTCCTTTATTTCCTTTGGTTTCAAATGGATTAAATTATTTTTAGAATTACATGTGTCCTAGGGCGATTTATTGTTATAAAATTCTTGAATTTTTCCTTATCACTTATTGATATAATTTTTGATCAATTTTGAATTGAATTGAAAGTTGAATATGAAATAAGAATGGCAATTCTCACAATTAACCATTGATAACTGTGATGTGATATTGTGATATCCATGCTGTATGATAGGGAATGTTTTCAATGCTGTAATGCTTATATATCAGGCTCATCCCTAACACTTTCACAATTATATGCTATAATGCTGATATTGAGTGTCTTTGTCCCATTCCCATGGTGTAATTCTTATAGAGAGCAGGATGTTTCTATTTCCATGTTTTAATGCTTATAAGGCTTTGACTTGGAATGTTGTAATGCTTATAGTGATTTGATCAGGAATGATGTAATTCTCAGAGGGAATTGACACGAAATGCTTCAACTATACCATGGTTATATGGTTATGGTTGGCATGATTTTAATACATGCTTATAGATATTTCGGTATGGTGACGAAGTAGGTTATCTTACCTTGGTTATATGATTGTTGTTGGCATAGTTGTAAGACATGAATAGAGATATTCCAACATGGAACTGAAGTAGGTTATGTTTCTATGGTTATATGATTGTGGTTGGTATAGTTGAAATACATGCTCAAAGATATTTCAACATGAAGACGAATAAGGATATTGTATCTATATAATTATTGAATAAATTAATACATCAGTTCATCGCTTTATTTCATAAACTTCTTATCAGACTTTTTTTCTTTAGAAACAGTGGTGTTGACCTACTGTGTTATACTCACAACCTATTTGGGATTCCATTTGGAACCCAATTAGATTATGTGGATGCCGGTTTGGACAAGGGAAAATGACATTGATGTTGATTGGTTGTTTGCTATTGGGATTAAGTTTGGAGATGGGGTCGATGTGGGGTTCAGGGACTGGGACTTTGAGTCTTTTATTTGAGTATGCTAGTCCTTTTATTATATTGTTCTAGAATGAAATTTATTTACTTTAAAACATATCATTACATTATTCCATTATTATTTATGGGATTATTCAGTTGGTTTTTATTTTTGTCTTCTATAATTTATTTACTCTGATTATTTCCATTTATATATGAATTGTTTCTACTACCATGACACTTCATACTTGAGGGAATAGTCTCCCCACTATATATTCATACCCCAATTTTGGTTAGGATCCTCTAGAATATGGGGAGGTGCGCTTGAGGTCTCTTAACCAAACATTTTCAGCCACATGAGAGAGTGAAAGATTGGGGGATGTTATACAAAACAGAGTTGATTTTCAGTGTTTTCATCACCAAGAATGATTCAAGAGCCTTTTTATTTAGTGTATACATGAAATATAATATTTTATAGGGATATTTTCTATGAAACTGAGTTGTGATAAGATAGGTATAATATCTAGAAGTTGTATAGAGTTTTTAGAGGCTGAGTTGGATGCTTAGTTCTTGAAAAATATATGGGAGTTGAAGGCTCTTAGAGTTGAGGAAGCATATCAAATTTTTATTGCAGTAACATCTATATTAATTGTTTTGATCTAATTAAAATGGATTAAGTGATAAATTGGAAACTAGTAGGATACCAGTATAAAGAACCTATAGAAGTAGATAATTTCACCTGTGTAATATTGTGAACAAATCACTTGTGTAATATGGTGATAGGGTTCAAGATAATACCTTTCCAATGCACTTATAAATTGATGAAAACATTTATAGTGTAAAAGCCATGAATTGAACATCATGAGAATAATAAGGATTTGGATTCTTAGGATGAGTTTAATCCTATAAAAACAATTGTGTTATACTTTATTACTTTCTTGCATTGCATATAGTCATATGATATGTTAAACAAGAAAGGATATATCAGTAATAACTAATAATAAAGGAACAAATTTAAAAGGGGTTAAAAGGTTAATAGCACATGAGCCTCAAATCGGTTGGTGAGAAATCTTTAATTGCATCCATGCGACCTAGGTTCGAATCCGAGTAGAGGAATATTTCTACGTTATTGTAGCCGTACTAAAGAAGGTTCTTTAGTAGCAAGTACTATTCACCTTAGGGACACCAGTATGGGCCTGGAGTATTTAAGGCCTTCAGGATACCCAGGATTTTGGGCTATTTAGGCTTTTGGGCCACCTCAAGGCCTTCAGGCCACCTGATGTGAAGATGTTAACCAGAAAAATTCTATAAGGAATAAGCTCAAATGGAGGATTCAAAGCAAGCTCATTCACTAGAGCGGAGATATTGGATTTGTAAGAATGAGAGGGTATGAAATTGTCTATCAGTACCAGGTCTGTGAATCTATGTACAAGATAGCTATCCGAACAGCCATGCAAAGGTGGAGAACTGATCTCAATACAGATGATGAGGAGGGGTAGTTTCAAGTATTCATAGTCTAGGATGTATTCCTTTAAGTACTTTGGGTCATATAATGTCACGAAGACTATGAGAAATGTAGTGTAAGGGTTTCACTTCAAACCTTAAAAGAGGAATTATAAAAAATGAATAAAAATGAAGGCCTTTGGGCTATTCACTCAGTTAGTCAAAAGGTTAAAATAATAAATTAAAATTTGGAAAAAGTTGACTATACTATATATACCCCATCTCAGGTGTGTTTGGACCGGTCCACTGGGACATAAAATACACAAAAAGATATTATATATTTATTTAAAATGTTTTTTAATTTCTTGTTTGTTTTGTGTAACATTGTATTCATTTATCTATTATTTATGATTATTTTTATTAATTTTATATAAATTTTGAAATCCCAAAGCATATGTTTTGTTAAAATATAATTTATTTATATTTATATTTTATTTCTATGTACATAATGTTTGATATATTTTATTTTTGTTTTCTAAATTAAAGTAGATATTTTTTTTGTATCAAATTGTTTCTTTGGTTATTTTCTTAGATTATTCATTTGTTTAATTTTTTGAAGCTGAAAAACATGTGATTTGTTGTATAAAACTAAAAATTAATATTTCTTTTAAAAAAAGTTTGAACATAGAAAATTTAAACATCATAGAAAATGAATAAATTAAAAGAGAAAGATAAAATTTGTTATAATTTTCTATGAATTTCTCGTATATCTTCTCAATTAAAGAAAACTAAACTTCCCTTTTATAGTCATTACTTTGAGTGGGTGGGTGGATATTGATGACGGTGGGTATCCTTACACCATTATTCTTTGATAGTTTCCAAATGCAGCTTCTTAACCCCCCATTAGGATGCACACCCCTTATAATTTCATATGTGTTTTAATTATTCTTCATTAAAAAAATTTTATTGAAAATTCTAATCGGATAAAAACCCAAATTAGGAAAATATTATTTCCACATAGACACCCCTTTAAAGTTACATTTTTTAATGAAATAAAAAATATTTCAATATATATATCCCTATATCATGTAAAAGTTTTCTAAAGACAATGGTTGGTTGTGCCTTTGTAAATATAACATTAAAATTATCACTAAATCAAACATATTTCTTATTGATATCTCCACTCATCATTAAGTATATTTTGAAGGATATATTTTTTGATTTTATGTGTTTATTTTTAACATTTTCAATGATAAATTCCTTTAATTGCATGACACACCATCAATTAATATTGTCAAAATACTATCTATAGGTAATCCACTTACCACTTGATTGTGTTGATTCATAGATCACAACCAAACACATTCTTTCTAGGTCTTGGGAAATGTGATCACTTTTACATGATTTTAATATGTCAAAAAGATTTCACACTTCTATACTCTTAAAGATATGGCAGTATCTTTGACTGCGAACACATAGAAAATATGTGATCATGCATTATGAATATATGATAATTGAATTTCATCTATAAAATCAATCATCATTTTCTCTAATTTGATATAATAAAATAATCCAAAATCAATAGTTCCTCAAAGATAATGAAAAACATGTTTAATTCTATTCTAGTGTATTTGTGTATGGGTTAGAATAAACCATTACAATAAATTAGTAGAAAAATATATATCAGGATGAGTATAATTAAAAATATATATAAGTTATCTGATAGAACTAAGGTATGAAACTTCTAAACTAACCAACCCTATAATTTTTAAACAATCTTGGAATTTATATTTCTCAATATTAAAATATTAAAGAACCATTTGAGTATATAAAATATTATATTTATCCATAATAATTAATTTTTAGACATTTTCAATGTAATTTTACTGATATAAAAATATAACACTTGGAATATGATCAATTTTTAAACTAATAAAATACATAGTTTCTCCCAATATTTTTATTTTAAATTCTCCCTTTAAGTTTCTTATTGCTTCATGGATCTATTTGGGAATACTAATGATATTTAAATAATTAATATACAAAAAAATGATTGCATATACATATGTTTTTTGTTAATAAAAACACAAGGAAATATAGGATCATTTATATACTATTTATTTAATAAATATTCTCTCAAGTGATTATACCACATATGCTCAAATTTATTTAATCCATTAATTAATTTTTTTTCAATTAAATTGTATATAGGTATTTGGGTTTTGATTTTAATGCTTTCAATATTTTTAATCCTTTGAGGATTCTCACATATATATAAATACTACTATCAATTGACCCAAATAAATGAGTTGTAACAATATCCATAAGATTTAAATTTCCATTTTTAACTACTATAAGGATAATTAAATACCAAAATAAATAACATCCATAACAGGATAATATGTATCCTCACAAATAATTCTTGGTCTTTGGTAAAAGATTCATATGATATGAAGATATTTTTATCTAATAATCTCATTTTCTCATTAAATTTATACAAAATATACAAATTATATCAAGTAGGATTTTCAGATTCTAGTGTTAGCATGATATGTATGAAGACCCTTTGCTTATTAAGTGAATATAATTCAGCTTTAATTTCATATTTATATTTATTGAAATATTTTTTCTTTGAAATTTTATAATGAACCTTGGTTCAATATCTTCATTCTTGATATTATATTCAATAGGATAATTAAATACCAAAAGAAATAACATCTATAATAGGATAATATGTATCCTCATAAACAATTCTTGGTCTTTGGGAAAAGATTCATATGAAATGAAAAGATTTTAATCTAATAATATCATTTTTCTCATTAAATTTATACAAAAAATACAAATTATATCAAGTAGTATTTTCATATTCTAGTGTTAGTATGATATGTATGAAGACCCTTTGCTTATTAGGTGAATATAATTCAGCTTTCATTTCATATTTCTATTTATTGAAATATTTTTTCTTTGAAATTTTATAATAAAACCTGGTTCAAAATCTTCAATATGAAATATTTGTTCAATTTTCAAAATCCATTTAAAATATTCAAAGCCAAGAAACTAATATTAATAAAAAACACATTATAAAATTTAAATATTGCAACATCAAAAATAAAAATCCTACAATAAAATAAAAATATTATATATCATAACTATTATATTTTTTTAATTGATTTCATCTATCATGTCATAAAATTCATAAGTAAAATAACATTCCTCAAGGTATGTGAAATCAAAATTTGATGATTTATGATTCTCAATAAAACACTCTTCCTTTTATTTCTCTTTATGAGGTTTATTAGAAATGTTCAATTAATTATTTTTTTTCTTCAAGAGATGATTTATCTAGCTAATAAATGTGCTTAGGGTTTTGGAAAATTTTAGAACAATATCCCTTACAACTACACCTATAATAGGAATCTTTAGGAATATTTAGAGTGCTTGATGTAATATTTATTCTATTATTATATTTTTTTGAATATTTATATGGTTATGGAAACATCCTTGGCCACACCTTCTACCAAAACCAAAACCACCATCATAATAACATCCTCAAATTCATACTCTTACCTGAATATTTTCATGAAATTTAGCATTTACTTCATGAAATGATACAGTAGAACCAGTATGGTGAGACTAATGATTTTTAATAAAAATATCATTATTATTTTTTCCTATAAATAATTATGATATGAGATATGAATATTTTGTATATGAAAAAAACCGATATTTATTTTATAGGGTTATTTGAGATGTATAAAAAATCAGACATGACATTTAATGTTTAGAATCATATATAACATAAATTCCAAAACACCTTAATTATGATACAATTATTTTCATAAAAGAATTATAATATCAAACCCTTTTATATTCTTGGATGCTTAAGTCATTCCATCCATCATAGATTGTAGGAATAATAAAATCATTTTAATGACCATATATCTCTTTTAAACACTTATAGATCTTTCTTAGATCTCTTTTTATGATGAATTCACATTTCCATCCCACTTTGATATTTCTTGTAAGGAATATCATCAATTATGATTTATTTTGAATGGATCGTGAATTATTTTCTTTAATTTTTTCCATAAGATTCATTGATTTGATATGCATTTCAATATCCATTATCCAAGACATGTAATTACTTACAATAAAATTGAGTGTGGATAATTCATGTTTATCAAGATTTAACAAGTTTATAACTAGAAAAAACAATTTAATAATAATAATAATAATAATGAAATAAGAGTTTATATTTTTCTTAAATAAAATTCAATAAATAAAAGTGTAAAATAAATAAAATTATTTGTATAGAATTATTTACACCATAATAAACTTCCATAATTATAATGGAAAGTATAACTATAGTCCAAAACACTATAAAGATCAAAATTAGGCTTATAAAATTATTAGTATCACTTAATTTTTTTTATCTTACCTTAATCAGTTAATAAATCCTTTACATAAATGTTTAAAATAAATAAACACATATATTATTTACTCATTGAAAAGAATTATTTGATGTACTAATTTATTAATTATACCTTGCAATCAGGTGGTATAAAATAAATAAATTAAAACTGTTTAGGTAGGTGGAAAACCGACCTTTATAGTAATAATTAAATATATTACATAAAACATTCCAATATAATGGAAAATAAATAATATTGTACAAATATTTAGATCCATTTAACAAAGTGGTGTAAATAAAGATTAAAATTAAACTATAACTTTCTCACTTGTTAGGGGATTTGTGTTTTTAATGTGTTATAAAAGAAAAAAAAATTAAAATATATATAAATTAAGTATCAGAGAAAAAGAATAAATTAAAATTTAAAGAGACGTTTTTTTATAATTTTATATATGTTTCTTATATGCATTATCTATTAAGGAAGGCTGCATTTCCTTTTTATAGGTAGTGTAGTAAAGGGGTAGGGGAGATTAGTGGGGATGGGAATCCCCCCACCATTAGTCTTTGAAAACCACTGAATGTTATTGCATAACATGATTTACTTTATTATTTTGAAAGTAAAACCATGTATTTAGTGTATGATTATAGTGTATTAATTAAATATAATTTTCTGTTTGATCTTTTATAATAATTCTTATTCCTTTTTAGTTCTGTGTGATTATTATTTTTTATTTTATTTATGATTTTTAAAATTTATAAATAAGTATATATTTATTTTTGAATCCCATAATATATGGTTTTTTTCAAAATAATATAGGTGTACTTTTAGATTATCATATATATATATAATAAATTTTTTGTGATGATTATATTTTTAATTAATTTATTTGTTATGTTTTATGTAAATCTTATACTTGTTTCTATTATATAAGAAAGAAAATTTTAATATTTACTTTTTATTTAGAAACAAAAAACATTGTCTATATGAAAGATGAAATAATTTTTAGTTATTGTATTTTTTTAATTTTCAAATAATTATTTCTTTATTTTTTCTCTTCAATGTTTTTATGAATTTTTTTATAATTATTTTTTTTGAGTGTGTGTTGGTTTTTAAATCACATAAAATTATTCCTATTTAATAAAAATTAAGTGTTTTTTGTTTTTTCTCAATTGAAGACAAACATTCTATGTTGATTTTATATTTATAAATTGATGTAGTTTTATATTTTTTCTACATAATGTTTTGTTATATTTTATTGGTTATTTATGTTTTATGTTGTTTTATTTATGACATAACTTGTAATTTGTTATATAATAATAATATTCAAGAGAAAAAACATGTGTTTTGTGAAAGAATTATTTTATGTGTTTGATATTTTTTTATTAATTAATTTTATAAATTATGTTTTTATTTTTATAATTTATAAATTTTTAATATGAATGTGTGATGGGTTATGTATTTTGGGTAATTATTTTCAATTATTCTAAATAAATTTTCATTTTTAAGTTGAGGAATTTTATTATTGGTATTTTTTTAAACATATACATGAAATATGATATTTGAATTCAAAATAAAATTTATCTTTCCATTATAAAATTGATATAAATTCTTCATTAAAGTTTCCAAATGATGAATATTTTGATAACATGTTTTTTTATGACTACAAAATTTGAAATTGATTTGTTGGATTTTATTTTTTCCAATGGATTAGCATAAAATATATTTAGTTTGAGAAACATTTTTCATGTTTCTGAAAGGGATTGAATGTTACCAAAATTTTTTTGAGCATCATAAATTCATTTTTTTGTAGTCAATGTTCTAAAAGTGTTACTGGTTTTGGTAAAATATTTATTTAAAGTGTTATTGATTTTCATATTTTCTTAAAATAGGATATAAATATTACTTGTTAATGAAAGTATGATAAGAATAATATAATGACAATAAAATGTGTTTTGAATATTTTTTTTTGGGTTTATGCAGAGGTTTCATCATATTTTGGTTCTATAAACTTGATATTTCACTTTTAAATGTCTTGATAATGTCCATTCACATGTGTGATGTATCGATCTGGTAACCACCCGTTGACCTAAGATTGTGCTCCACATCACATCAATTATTCCTCTGCATATGTACAAGACTATTTACTAGCTATGAGAGTTAGATAATAATTCATGGAGAGGCTATACCCATAGTTTCATGACATATAATTGTTAGAAATTTACGCTAAAGACTAAACTATGTCATAGTGGTATAAACAATGTCAGGACTTGAGCCAGTGTAAGCCATGATGTAGTAAAGGCCACTACACCTTGGATTTGGCATAATAGTAAATATTTTAACAACCGATATAAGTTAATTTTAAAATTTGATTAATTTTTTTTACTTATCATGTATTTTTGTGGTTTATAATGTTGGAGTATGGGGTTGGGAATTGAGAAAAAAAATTAGTGGTGGAGAACCTGTCATCTGTGATAGAATGTACTGATTACCTAGTGTCTCGGTTTCAGATACTCGATGTTTAAAATAGAAGAAGGGTTGAAAAAATTGACCCCCAACCACAGAGAGGCCCTAGGGATGGTATGAAGTGATGAATTGGTTACCTGATGGAGGATTATTGGGTACTCTATATCTTCTTGTATTGTTTTTTAATTTTAATCAATTAATTAATTTTTTTTAAGTTTTTGAGAAAATAAAACTCTTCTCCCCTTCTTCCCTAATGCGCAATCCAACCTCCATTCCTCTCTCTTTTACTCTCTTGTATATGGATTTTTCCTTTATTTGAGCTCCAAATCAAGTGCCAATCCTTGAGTTAGATCATCACCATTATCTCCAAGCCTTTTCCTATATCTATTCTTGGTGTCTCTTATTGCTTCTCTATTCTTTATTGGAAATATATATATTGGTGTGTGGGGGGGGGGTATCTTCTTATAGGATATCATATAATTAGGATTTATTTAACTGAAATATTTCAATAAGGAGACTACTAATACTATGGGGTAGGTGGTCCCTATGTTTCCCACTGGTTTACATGAGTTTCTTGTTACATTTAATTTGAATATTTCAGCAGGTGTGTATGAATGACCTGGAATAGAACCAAAATGTATTTCCTTGTATGTTGCGAGCCTAATGTGAATTGTTTGAGCCATGGGAGTTAAATAGATTGATATGTTTGTGTTACATGGTCATTGATAAACATGACTGAATGGGGACATGTTTTTGAATGTGAAATTGGAACATATAATGGGTGCTCTCCTTTGATATGTGGTAGCTTTGTGGACTTTATTATGTTCCCTTTGAGTATCACTTGATGATGGAGAAGTTGTACATGTGATAGGTTTTCATGAAGGTCAATTATCTTGTCTTTCTTATAGGATGGGTGAGGGGATGCTCACTTGAGAATGAAAATTATTAGGAAAAAGAAATCGTTCAATTTAAATTGGAGAAAAGAGTTGTTCTTATAAGATTCACCGAATAATGATTATGAAATAAAATTAGACATTATACCAATTCATACTGGTATACGATAATGGATTTGTATACTGTTCCTCTACAACATGTACTTGAAAGTGGTATGGGATGTTATTCTCATTTATTCATTTTCAGGGTCATGGTATTGGATGCTATGCCAATTCACGATAGGCTTGGAAGTGAGGTGAGATTATTTTCACACTAATTCCTTATCTTGACTATGGGATGGGATTTACTTCCCATTAACTATGAAATTTTGTTATGGAATAAGATTCCACACCCATTCACTCATGAAATATTTTTAATGAGTTAGACACTATGTCGACCTAGTAAGTGGGAACCAATAGTTTCAACAAGTTAGATATAATGAAAATTAATGTTGGGATTGTTGATTATTATGATGATTTATGGTTATAATTCCTTGTGATATGTGATTTATAATATTTTATATATAGGAAGATGATATTCTATCCTTTTATATTATGGGTGATATCTTTAGACATGATAACGATATTGACTAAAGCATGTATTTCCACTCTCAAAGTGGCTTGTTAACACTTAATGATATAATGGGTGTTATTTGTTGTTTTCATTTATTGAAACATAACCTGTACATGAAATTATGTACTCAAAATGTATTTAGGGGGAATAGTTGGTGGTGGAATACTAAATTGTGCTCACACCCATCATGTACACTTCAATATCCTCATTTTTTAATGATAATAAAAACCCTTATTATTGATAATTTATACGTATTTTTATGTGAAAATGTAAATTTTCAATAAAATAATTTAATAAATGATTTAAAGTATTTACATAAGGATAAAAGCCCCATTATCACTTTTCAATATTCGATGAAATATTTTTTTAGTTAGGCGCAGATTTAACAAAGGATTCTGGGGCCTGTAAATCCTCTGTACTAATAGAATGAAAATATTAAACATATTTTTTTCACAAGAATGCTATTTTAAAAAAAATAATGGAATATCTCCCGAACAACATATTATATTGTAAATATTATACCACCATTAGTTTTGGGATACAGGGTTTACCCTAGGTGTGACATAACATTTGTGTGCTTTAGGTGTTTGGTTACATCTCATACAAGAGTAATTTATTTAATTTTTTATTATATTTTTTTATAAAAAAATCATGTAACACCCATATGGTGTATCATATGTGAAATATGAGACCACTGTTAGGTTTGAAATACAGGTTTTATCCTAGGTACAACATAATATTTTTATGTGTCTGGTGTTTGGTTACATCACACATAAGGGTAGTTCTTTTATTATATTTCAGTTTATGGATTTTCATTAAAATAAATAATATAGATCTGTAAATAATTTTATCAAATTATTTTGATTTGGTTGAATTGATAAAATTATTTGGTATTAAAATATTTTTGGTAAGAAGTTAATAATAATAATAATTGTATTATCATGATTATTATCCAGGTTGAAGAAAAATGATTAAAATTTACATGCGTAATTAATAAATGTGTTATAGTGGAAATAATGAGTGTTTAAAGTAATAATGAATAAATTATTACTTGTCCTAAATAAATGAAATTAAGGGCTTAATAAAAATGTATTAATCAATTTTTTGTATTTAATGGAATTTTTTATTAACATGTTTATGGTGGTAATGATGACAATGATTTAATAATAATAAAATATTGTTGTTATTATTAATATTATTAATTTGGGAAAATAATATTAGTGTGTATAAATATAATGTGTGTATATATATATGAGGTAAATATATATGTATATATATAAATGTGCAAGTGTATATATGTATATATATATATATAACATGTATATATACACATTAAATATATATCTATGTGTGTGTGTGTCTGTGTGGGTGTATATATATATTGAGTATAAATATATAGATATATATAATGAGAATATATATATATAGTTGTATTTTAATATATATTTAATGAATAATTAATTGATTTAAGAGGAATAAATAAATAAATAAATATTTGAATTAAGGGAGGGGCCATGGGCGGTGCTATACAGTGAATTATGGAGGAGGAATTCATGCATTGCGCATGGATTCAAATATACATATAATAAATGGTATTAATTAGAATTAAATAAAATTACAAAAGATAATAATATAAAATGTATTTTCAGGTTTTTTTGTGCGAAATATACATGGGATTTTTACCCCGTTCACATGCCTCTCCCCTCCCATACACACCTCTCTTATATCCCTCTCTCTAATATTTTTTATTTTATATTATTATCATTTTACCAAACCTATATCTTTATTATATTATGTGATATTGATCAGATTGACACGTTGTTGGTTCCATTGGGTTCATCTCGATGAGTGGAATTTAAAACCTAATTTTTTTCCAAAGGTAGTGAGGATTCTATGGTGAAATTAAACTTAGTAATCAACCATTATAGTCAATCACCATTTCACCTACGGTAGGAAGTTCATTACCTTATTAGGCTCATATATACATTTGTTTACATGATATGATTGTTTCATTGGCATGTTTGATACCGTGCTTGATTATGATCACATGATGGTTTTGGGCACATTGGAAGCATTGATATTGATGATATATTTAAAATATATTTTAGAAAAATGTCTTGGAACCCCAAAAGAGGATATTTCAAGCTAAATTTTCAATTAATTTATTAAGATTGTAAGAAATTATTACGTTGGATTAAGATCCTTTCTCCATTGATGATTTTTATATTCCAAAAACCCTTTCAGATTGTGACACGTACCTTTCATGGGGTGTGAAAAAAATATTTCCTTAGTTAAAATGTAGTACAGTGTTTGAACCTAGATGCCTCCAGATAAGTGTGCACAAAAATCAAGCTTTCACCTTAAATTAGAGAAATAAGTGAAGGTTGATTTTTGAAATTTATTGATTTAAAAAAATAACTAAAGTAACAAAACAAAATAAAAAATAAAGAAAAATATTAAAAAAAAATTGAAAAATAAAGAGGTTGAACAAAGTGATATAAATTGGGTGATCAATTCGGGATCAGTTTTCTAATTGCAATGCTATCGTAGTTCCAATTTATCCCATTATCTTATACTATGCTGATGTAAAGTGATATTCCCCAATCGCTTCCTCTCACACCCTTGGTCAATGGTGATGGTTAGAGTAAAACTTACCAAGATCTCATCTTATTCTACTCTCCGTCCTATGTGTGAAAGAGTTGTAGTGAATACCCTCAATTGACTTAGGCAATTCCCAATCGGATATTGTTTCTCCCAAATAATCAAGAATACCCACTACCCCTCCCACACGCACTAACGATCTTTGAGAACTTCACCAATAAGCCATGATCTATTCATTAATATATATACCATAACATATTAGTGAGTAAAAAATTATCATTGACCAAAGAAACAAAAACAACATAATATAAAACCAAATACGATCATACTTGATAATAAAAACCATAATTAGAAAATGAAACCAACTTTAAAAAAGAGAAAAAACATTTCATAACATTAAGTGAATGAACTCAAACTTTCCAAAAGTGAAAAACTATACTTTCCCATTAAATCAGAGCATTACCCCTCCATGTGAAGGGAATCCATGAATAATAGGTAAGAAAAAGACATTAAAAAACTAAAAATAAAGAAAAGAGGGAAAAAGAAGAATAGAAAATTTATCATCCTTAATATGTCTGCCAAATTTCTACTTCTTTTATGCCCACAAAACTCCAAATATCGATTAGGTGTCCTCCAAAAATTTGTTCTAAATTAAGTTTTCTATATACCCTAGAAATTTAAAATTTATTGGACACATGTATATAGAGTTATGATTTAATTACTTAAGTACACTTTTTATGGACGAGGAGACTCTTTAACTTCCTCCACTTAGATACATGAATAGGATGACTTAATGAGATAATTTATCCATTAAATTTAATTTATTAATGAGTAATTTATTCTTATTTATAATACAATTTTAATCCCCTAATTTGGACATATATATGTTGAGATATGCCTCATTAACTAAGGTGAGGTCCATTCTGTCTTCTAGAAAAATTTCTCCTCTTGATTGATTTTTTGGGCCATTGTGTTTCAAATTGGATTTGGGTCTAGAAGATAAAATAGAATCCCATGAACAAAGGAAGTATAAAAAATGAATCAATTAAATTGGATCAAAATTATTAAAGTTAAACCCAACAAACTAATGATTCAAAAAATGATAAATTTCCAGAATTAACCAATTTTCACAATTATGCCCAAAATTCACAAAAAATACTAAAATGATGAAAATAAGATCAAATTGATTAATTTTCTAGGATTTAATAATTGAATAATATATATAAAAAATTAAAATATTAACTTTATCAATTCTCCCACACTTAACACTTGGATACTTGGACAGGTGGGCATCAAAATCAAATCATAGAAAATTTGAACACATAAAAATAAGATCCACCAATTCCACACCATGAAAAAAAGATACCATGAATCGTAAAAAACCATCATTACATGTTATCCATTTAGATCATTCAATATTTTTCCTCTTCATTGCTCCTCCCATGAACACTATATACCTAACTCACATGAATTTTTTATCATCTCACTAATGTAAATTTTCCACAAGGATTTTCTCATCCAAACCCATGAAAGAGTAACCATAGGCTTGATAAATTCATACTTATCCACCCTATGTGAGTCAATGATATATGTTTATTATGATTACTTTTAAGGGTTATTCCGTGGATTCTGTTTGGGAGGAATTTTATGGGAAAACTTACAAGGCCGAATGAGGAGGTTTTGGTTCTTTTGCAGAACAATTGTAAGATTCAAATTTTCACTCAAGTATGACATCCTTCTCACTCACATTAGTATAAAATCATCTCCATCATCACGAAAAATTAAGGAAAGTTCACACCATTCATTATTTCACTAGAAAAATGTCAATATTCTAAAAAAAAAATTCGTGAAAATTCTAGAAAAGCCACAAATTTCTTTCTCCATTAGAATCTCCAGAAAATAACAGCTTCTATAATCATAAAAGATCTAGAAAAGGAACATATATAAAAAAACGATTTTTTCAGTAGTAAAAACATATCTTATGAATTTTATTTTCCACTCAAAGTATCACCGAATGAGACTACACAACACAATATAGCTTCCCCCCCACTTAAATAGATCATGCAATTTCACTTCAAGAGTAGGTTGGATTGGGAAAATCGGCTTTTAATGTGGTTAAACAAGTAGGAAGTTAATATATTCTAAGGTCTAAAAGGATTAAATATACATGGAAGTCCATAATGAAAAGGATTATCTTGAAAATGGGGATTTAAAACCAAATAGATTCCTCAGTCATTTAAAACAAAAGCACCATAAACCCTTAAGTTTTGTTAGGAATAAATCATATTATGGTAAAAGAAATCATGGTTTGTTTCTCTAAATAAGTCATTTGATTGAAAATAATATGAAAAAATTGTTCTGAATCCTTATAGGAAAGTGATTTCAAAGATAAATATAATGAAATGTGGTATGATATTCAAAGGTTAGAGTACTTTCCATGAAATTTCCAAAGAATTGAACATGAATTAAAGTTATTCCAAACATTAATTTAATCTCAATTTCATGATATAAATTGCTTCACTCATTGAAATAGGTTTCAAAAATGTAAATGATAATCATTTAAGCTCCAAAGTTTCAAAAACACACAAAAATTTAAAAAGAAACAATGAAAAATTTGAAAATAATACACTTTTTTTAAATATAAAAAAATAAGTGAAAATCCTAAACTACAAAGTTTCACTCCCCCACACTTAAAATATATAGTGTCCTCAATTAATTCAAGTGGATTTAAACATGTAAGTAGATTTTTGATTCAATCACAATAAGAAAGAAAGTGTAAAGGAGTGGTAAAACTTGACTTATTTGTAATGTAACATTGAGTTAAGATATTAACTACTACACTTTAAAAACCTACATGAAAAATTAGATAATATAACAAAATATATTTATTAAAAGAAACTAAATAAATATATATAAATAGAAAATAAGGATAGATAATTTTTATCTCCCAAGTGGGCCTTGGGTTTTGACTACCTCCAGATGGGAATTTCTTATTGGTTATCCCTAATCTGATGGTGGGTGGATTTTTTTGAGATAAACCAACATAATTTTATCATTACATCCTACAATTATTCCTTTTTTTGATGACTCCATGGATATAGTACACCAAATACACCCCTAGGAAAATGATATTAATTATATATAATGGGTTTAGGACAAATAATATTCATCCTCCTTTATTTCCACATGCATAACCTTTTCTTCATTTTCTAGCGGTTGCTGAAGGTATGTCGTATCAATGGAAAAATCAAAGGTAATTTCAGAGTATAATTATATTTGAATAAAATTAAAACATGAGGAAGAAATATAAAATTATTCCGTTTTAAAGTAAGAATATTACATCACTTTTTTCTTAGGAAAATTCACCTTGGTATCCTCTTATACACCCTCTAATAAAAGTTAAACATGTTTGGGGAGTTCAATATTCTCCTCCTCAGTTGTATCATTCCATTAATCATATTATTACAAGGAAAAAAAGTTATAATATTATGAAAATTTAAAATACAGGGAGGTACTACTCAATTAAAATTCATTAAAATAAAAAGATAACGAGTTTAAGAAAATATCATATCCCTTAATTGGATCAGCTACCATTGCTTCTTTAGTGGGAAGTGCCTCTTGAAGTAGAGTGGTAGTATATGGAGGTGGGTAGTCTGGATTATCTATTTTAAAGATTAGTGGGGAAATAACTCCCACCACTGGTTTGGATTCTGGTTTAGGTTGAGGTCCCTCATCCAATGTAACTTCTTCCTCAAACTTCAATATTTTATAATCAATTTTTACTTGATTAACAATGTCTATAAGTTCTTGAAGCGGAGACCTATGACATGACCATTCAACATTTTCTAGGTCAAAAAGTGAGTTCATCAACATTTTGTAATAGGGTCATGTCATCATTATCTACCATTTCTCCTTGAACTTGCGAGTTATCAATACAAGAAGAATAATTTCATTTGGAATACATCAATTATTTTTTCAGTTATTTTAAATGAAAGAAAATAAAATATTTAAAAAAATTTAGAATTAGATTGTAGGAATAACCTCCCTGACAACAATGCCAAGTTTTAACACATTCCTGTCATAGGGTGTGAATAAAAACAAATAGTTCCTAAGTTTAAATTCAGTATAGTGGTTAACCTAGGATGTATACAGAGAGGATTGCACAAAAAATCAAGATGTCTCTTTAAATTAGAGAAATAAGTTGAGGTTGTTTTTGAAATTTGTTGATTTATAAAACAAACTAAAGTAACAAAAAAATAAAGAAATGAAGAAAAATATTAATTTTTTTTGAAAAAGAAATATATTGAAAATAGTGATATGAATTGGGTGATTAGGTTGGGATCAATATCATAGTTCCAATTTATTCAATTCTATTCTATTAGGCCGATTAAAGTGAGATTCTACGATCACTTCCTCTCACTCCCTTAGTCAATGGTGATGATGAGAGTAAAACTTACTAAGATATCAGCTTGGTCTACTATTCTTCATATGATCAAATGAGCTGTAGTGAATACCATCAGTTGACTTCAACAATTCCTGATTGGGTCTGGTTTATCCCAAATAATCAAGAATACCCACTACCCCTCCCACGTATATCGACGGTCATTGAGTACTTCACCAATAATACATGATCTATTCCATCATATATAGACAATAAAATATTAGAAAGAAAAAATTATAATTTACCAAATAAATAACAATAATAGAATATAAAACCAAATAAGATCGTATATGATAATAAAAACCATTATTAGAAATTGAAACCAACTTTGCAAAAGCGAGAAAATATTTCATACCATTAAGTGCATGAACTCAAAATTTACAAAATGGAAAAACTATCCTTAACCAATAACTTAGAGGATTACCCATCCATGTGAATGGAATCCATGATGAAGGGGGAAGAATAAGACATTTCAAAACTAAAAAGAAATAAAATATGGAAAAATAAGAACATAAAAATTTCTCCTCCAGAATCTGTCTGCCAAAATTTTTCTTTAGTTTTGACCACTGGGCTCCAAATACCATTGAGGTGTCTTCTTAAAAATATTAATAAATTATGTTTTATATATACCCTTTAAATTTAAAATTTATTGGACATGTTTAGAGAGATTTATGACTGAATTAATAAACTAATTTGTTTTGGATGAGGAGACTCTTGAACTTCCACCACTTGGGTCCATGTAAAGGAATTTTTAATGAGTGAATTTCTCTATGAATTTAATGGATGAATTTTGAATTTAGTCCTATTTCTCATAAAACTTAAATAAACTCATTTTGACCTATCTAGGCTGATATATATCTCATTAAACAAGGTGGGTTCCATTATGTTGGCCAGTAAAATTTCTCCTCTTGATTTATTTTTCTGGGCCATTGTGTTTCGCATTGGATCTGGGACCAGAAGAAAAAGACAAAGCCCAATGATAAAGTAAGTCTAAAAAAGTAATAATATAAATTTTATAATTTTTTTAAAAGTTATACCTAGAAAATTTATGCTCCAGAAAACTATTAAATTTTCAGAATTAAACAATTTTCACAATTAAGCGCAAAATTCATCAAAATTACTGAAATGATGAAAATTATATTAAATTGATCAATTGGAAGGGATTAAATCATTTAAATACAAATGAAAAATAATGAAAATATTAACTCTATAAATATCATTCATTGATCTATGAGGATCCAAGGATAGAATATATATAGCGGTGATCCACACATGCTCCTTTGATCTCCAAGTAATGACAATTGATTTGTGGGTGCTAGAATGAATAATCAGTTGTCTTTAATTGTTCATGATGATCAATCATACTTTTTTCTTTAATGAATCTATATTTGACTTATTTTTCTTGAGAGGGAGAGAGAATTAGGAGTCAAGAGATAATTTTATTGTGTGCAATGATTCTCTATTTTCATACCCCCTACACAAATAGACAAAACTTTCTAGTTATAGATATAGGATTTAGGTTAAGAAATATTATTTATTTTAATGTAGCCCCTTAAAATAATATTATATTCTTAACAAACACCATGCCACTTAATAATAATAATAATATTATTTAGTGATGTGTGCCGGTGCGTGTAACGATAAATAACATTTATGGGCTTATAAATAAATATTTATCAATGGACATGGTCTTGGTCTATTAATCCTTCTGAAATTTATTAAATACCTAAATAAATGTTTAATTTAAATATTTCATTCATAAATAAATATTTTTAATCGATAACATGTGATTTTTTTCCTCAGTCTTGAGAATAATAATTAATTTATTAAATTCAAAATATAATTTAATAGAGATCAATGGAAACCCTTAGTGTGTGAACCTCTGGGATTATTTCTCATTGAAATTTGTAAATTTTGCCTACACTATAAGGTTACTATCTAGAAATAGGTCAAGGAACCCAATAGAAATAATTTAATATCACAATGACAACAACCACATATGAGTTCTCACTATGTTATATAATCATTTTTTTACAATATCTCATCAAGCAGGTTGCACATTCATGTCACCAAAATATATGCTCAATATATCTTTATTTGACAATGTAAAATAAACATGTTGATATACCGTGACCTTGTAATTTAAGGAAATTGTTCTATTTCAATCAAAGGGATTATATTTCAACTTCTATAAAGATGGATGGGACAAATCATTCCTTAACTTATCCTCTAATAACATGTCATTCATGATATAACCAATGCACCATACTTCCCACCAAAATATATCATGATGGTTTTTTTTAGAAAATATAAGTGCACAAGTCATGATATGAATTAATGATAATCTTAAATTTTAAAGGCCATTACACATGCTCATAGATAGGAATTTCTGATGACACCAAAGCATGTGGAATTCCTATAGGCAAGTTTATTATCATAATCTCCTATCTTGGAGATTATAAAGTGTGAAATTCATGAGAAGAAGCCTCATCTATGTACGAGTACTCACTTATGATTGTCACATTCTATATTTTCCATCATAGAACATTATCCAAACACATAACTATATTTAATAATATAATCATAGCACTTCAAGGTTCTCATCATAGCATAGAACTACTATGACTTTATCAATGTGAGGAATACCTATGAAATTATTACATAAAAGTCATGAATAAAAATTAAAAACATGTAATAAGATATTTTATTAATATTCAAATGATCAAATATACATGTAATTAAAGTATATAAAGTTGGAACTAGGGAATCAAATCCAACAAAATCCCACTTGGACTAGTGCCAACTACTTATGAATTTTAGTCTACTAGACCTCACATGATAATCATTAGTTAAGGATTTATTTAAGGGGCCTACCATGTTTTCTTCCATGGAAATAATGATTACTATAGCCTCATATCTAGGATAAAAATACTTTAATATATGATACTTCCAAAGTTTGTGCTTCATCCATTGATGCACCCTTGGAGCATTTGCGAGAACCACCACTATAGAATTATCAAAATAGTGTATGATAAGATAATTTCATCTAGGTAACACATTAAGATTCTGGATGAAGTTACATATCCATATTACATATTTAGCTACCTTATATTCTATAATATACTCAGAATCTATTGTAGAATATATGACTATAGCCTAATTTGAGCTCATCCAATTCGCAACACCTCCATTTAAAGTTAATATGTAACCTGTTTGTGATTTTATATGATCATGATATATTTAGAAAATAGAATCTTCATTTCCTTTGATGACTAGTTCCTCATATCCTCCATAGATGAGGAATATATCCTTAGTATGCCTCAGGTACTTTAAGATAGTCTTAACTTCCATCCAATAGCGATTAACTGAGTCTTATTGATATATTCCTACCACACTAAATGCACAATTAAAATCTATCCTAGTACATAGAATACCATACATGAATGAACCAATCATTGAAATTTATGGAATCCTTTCCCTTATATTTATTTACTCATGTGTTTGAGTATACATTTTTCTAAAAATATTAATTCAATGTGACACTAGAAACTATCCCCTATTAAATTGTTCTATACTGAACCTATTCATTATCTTGTCAATATATGTACTTTGAATTATACTGAGAAACCTATTGGATCAATCATGATGGACCTTGATCCCAAGAATATATTCTACCTTTCTGAAGTCTATCATAGAGAAGAATTTATTCAACTAGGCCTTAACAGACTCTAAACCCAGTATCTCATTTCTAATAAGCAATATGTCATAAACATATACTATTAATAAAGTGAAACAACTCCCACTAAATTGTTTATATACACAAGACTCACATTCATTCTTTACAAAACCAAATTTTATTATGGATTTTTCAAATAAAAATATCCATTCCCTAGATGATTTATTTAATCTATACATGGATTTTTGAAACTTTTATATCTTATTTATATCCTTTGGAGTCACAAAACCTTTTGGTTATATCATAGAGACATCTTACCAAAGGTTCTTATTAAGGAATTTTGTTTTGACATCTATTTTTCAAATCTCATAGACATTAAAGGCTATAGTAGAAAGTAGAATTATGATGGATTTTAACATTGAAACTGGTTAAAAAGGTTTTTTCATAGTCAATTCCTTAATTCTATTTAAACCCTTTTTCCAAAAGTCATTCCTTATATGTATTGAATTATCCTTCCATGTCTAGTTTCTTCTTGAATAACTATTTCAAACCAACAAGATTTACATCCATTAGAGGATATACCAAAATCCATAATTAGTTTTGATACATAGAATCCATTTCAGAACTCATAGATTCTTTCCACTTAGAATAATCTATACAAATTACTACTTCCCTATTGGTTGTAGGATAATAATTATCATCTAATAATTAGTCACTATCCTTGGTGACTAGAAAACCATATCTTTCTATTTCTCTAACCTCTCTTGCACTTCTACATAGAACTTTTGTCTCTAGAACTATTTCTTCTTCCATGGGTATTTGTGGAATCTATTCATATACTAACTATTATGTATCTTAAGCCTATACTTAATTTAAGTATATTTCTCTCCCAATATATCTTTTAGATATATTATACCTCTCAAGGAATATGGAATGTCTTTAAACTATTACTTTTTTTATGATGGGTCATATATTTAACATCCCTTTATTTTCTAAGGGTATCTTATAAAGGTATACTTTATACCTTGAGGTGAAAGTTCATTACCTGAAGAGGCCTTAAAAAACGCTTCACTTCCCTACATATTTAAAAATATCAACAAGGTTTTTCTTCCACTCCAAAGTTCATATGAAATACAATTTATCAATTTAATTGATACCGGGTTTAATATGTGTGTTGTTGTTTGTAACATGTATCCCCAAAAGGATAATAGAAAAATCACATGACTCATCATTGATATCACAGTGTATAATAAGGTGTGGTTCCTCCTTTCACTTAATCCATTACAATGAGGTGTATAAATAGTAGTGAGTTGTTATAGAATCCCAAACTTCCATAAATAATCAAATAATTCTCGATTAATATTATTCTTCACCATGGTCTGAGTTGAGTTTCTAAATATTTTTACCAAGCTAGTTCTCAACTGAATTCTTTAATCCCTTGAATTTATAAAGAAATTTGACTTATACCTCATTAAGTATACATATATATATCTAATAAAATCATCATAAAAAGTTTGTAAGTATGAGTACCCACCCCTTTATTCAGTAAGAAAAGTTCCACACACATCGGTATGAACTAATTCAAGGGTATCTTTATCCCTTTATCCTATTACACTAAATGAGGATTTAGTCATTTTACCTTTTAAACAGGTGTGACATATACCAAGTGGTTTTAGTTCAAAATAATATAAATATTCATCTTGGTAAAATTTGGTCAAGTGTTTTTCATTTACATGTCCCAGATAGTGATGCCATAATGGGGTGTGGTATTATTAATGTAAAGTAGTTTTATTATCGATTACCATTACTTGGTTTGTGTAATAAAACATATGAATAAAATTATTTAATTGAAACTTATCATAATAAATGCTATCTTTATAAAAGAAGAAACATTTACTTCCAAACATGAAAATAAATCCATTTGTATCAAGTTTAGATACAAATATAATTTTTTTTGGTAATGCATGGAACATAATAAAAACCTTTTAAAACCAAGATATTTTTAGTTGGAAATGTGAGGTGGTAGTCACTGATAGTTATACCATCAAGTTTAGATCCATTGGATGCTCATAGATCTACCTCCCCTCAGTCAATATTTCTGAATATACTTGGTTCCTTCATTTCAATAGATATGGTATAATAAAAAGCTATATCTAATAACCAATTTATGAAAACAAATCAATTTCACTAGATAAAAAATGCACCTAGATATTCCCTTTTCATCTTTGGATGAGTGTAGTTTTTTCACACAATGTCCCTTCTTGACACATGTGAAACAAATGGAATACTTATCCCTTACTTTTCCTCTTGATATTTCTCATATTATAAGGGTGTGAAAAATATTTTTCCACAAATATATTCACTTTCCATTTCCATTTATAAACTATAAGGATAAAGTTATTTTTGTTCTTTTCCTTCTTATCTACTTTGAAAATAAGAGTAATCATATTTGGGAGAAATTTCTTAATGTTTTTCATATTAAAATTAACAACAAAACTGGAGAATCTATGAGGGAGTGATGGAAGAATAAAATCAATGGCCAATTATTCAGAGATTTTAAACCATAAAACCTCTAGAAAATCAATGTATCTAATGAAAATGACTAAATGAAACCTATCTAGGGAACCCTGTCCATGATTTCTTTAAAAATAATCCTTGGAGATCTCAAATCTTTCTTATCTATCTATCTCCTAATATTGACCACAGAGATGATCAATCATGCTATAAGAATCCATGTTTTTGCGAGACTTCATAAGTTAACTGGACATAGACGACAACATAAAAAATTTAATATAAACTGCATCATTTATATGTTTTTCATAGGAATGGAACTCTTCATCACTTACCTCCTTATTAGTAAGATAATGCATAGAAGATTCTAGGACATAAGATTTCTATTCATGGGGAATCATAACCCAAAGGCATATAAACCACTCAAAAAATTTAATACCAGTAAGGAGATGATATTTCTCTAATATAGATCATAGTGATAGTGTGGATGATGAAAATTCCATTTTTTATAATTATAAAAGATCATATTATAATTACTTTTCTTGATTAAAAATTATTTTATAAATAGTAATAATTAATTTTATTAAATCTCCCACTATTTTATTATGTCCTAATAGACCTCACAATTGAACTCTAAATGTCTAGTTTATTTTAAATTCTAGTGGGAAGGATTCATATAAACCTTCACATAACCCCCAAAAGGGTTGGTCATGCTACTTGAAGTTATTTAGGTAGGAATGAATTTTCCAACTACGGGATTGAAACTCCATGATCTATTGAGTGGATTCCCCAATCCATAAATTCTTACTTTTATTTCCTTAACAATTGCCTCCAAATTACACTATTTTTAGAAAGAGATACTCCTCTTGATGTAAAATGGTTAATTCATCCCAAAACCTTCTTAATAACTCACCTTATAAATGTAATTGTCCTAGTAAGGTTTGGTCAGACATTTAGTTTTACTAGTTTCATTCCTTATCAAGTAATGGAAGTCCATTTATGACTTAATATATATTGAAGGGATTTTAATTTATTATGAATAAACTATAGGTTGTTTTACCCTTTATATTACTTGTTAATATTAAGTTAATTTTAATTAATTAATTAACCATTTTAGATAAAACATTTATGCATAATATATTTATTTAAATTTCTTCTTTACACATTAAATTCTAATGACCATTACACATGCTTAGAGATATGAATATTTTATGACACAAAAACATGCAGAATTTCTATTGGAAGATGTGCTATCATAATCTCCCATATTAGAGATTATTAAGTTAAAACTTCATGGGAAGAGGACTCATCCTCTTACAAGTATTTTCACCAGATAGTCATGTTTTATGTATCCCATCGTAGAATAATATATGACATCGTGAATATATTTAAGAATATCATCATATCACTTAAAGGTTCTCATCATAGTAGTTGACCTACTATGACCTTTTTAATTCAATGAATAATCTAGGATATTCTTCCATTAAATTTATGCATAACATGAAAAATATGTAATAATATATTTTATTAATATTTGATTCATAATATATACATGTAATCAAAGTAAAAATATTTGGTCCTAGGACACCAACTTCTATAGTTGGGTTCATCTCAATGAACAAAATTTTAAACCTAATTTTGTTTCTAAAGGTAGCGAGGATTATATAGTTCAATTAAGCTTAGACGTTAACCATTCTCTTCAATCACCTTTGTACCAAAAGTAGTAAATGACTTAACTTCTTAGGCTTGTGGATACACTTGTTTCCATGATATGATTATTTCATTAGCATGTTTGATACCATTCTGGATTATGATTACATGTGTGTGTGTAGCCCATGAGACCTTTTGTGATGTTTGTTCCATAAGTGATATTAGAGAAGCTTGTTACTATTTTTTATTATGATCACATGATTATATGTGTTTTGTATTTATTTATCATGTTTATATACTTTTCATGTATACTCTACATTATATGTATGTATGTTATCCATGCAGGAGGTACCATTCTTGGTTCTCAGAATAGGTGGACTTTCATGAAATGATTATCCCTAAGAGGGGGAGTGCGCATGACTTGCGATAATGGATATGATGGAACTATACATAAGATGTACATATGATGATGCTATAGAACACTGTGTATTGGGAACTCCCACGAGTTTCATTCCATATATCGGGTAGTTCCGGAGTTTCATTCCATATAACAACATCTCCTTAGAGTCGTATACCATATTATGGTAACCCTTGTGAGGGGAATGCCACATATCAGTCACTTTTATGAGTTTCATTCTACATATTGGGTGCTCATATGAGATGCATTCTATATATTAGACACTCCTATGAGTTTCATGTCATACACTGGGCACAATGATGTGAGGTTTTTGAGAGATAGAGAAACTAGCTAAAAGGCTATTTTAGTTACTAATGAAATCTTCTATTAGTATTTTGGTATGGATATTAAGCAGGTAAATTTGAGGGTTTGTGATGGCTTGGTTAGTGCATGAATGCTTGGTTTTGGATTGTGTGTTTATGCATGTTATGAATTTACATTTATTATAGAATACACTTGTTATAATTGAGCACAATAAGTTAAGGATGCATTGGTAGTGTCTTACCAAGTCTTTTACTCACACCATAATTGGGAATTTTGGTTCACATATATATTTCATGAGATATATAATGAAGAAAAATGGACCTGTGGTGGACAGACTGAGCATAGGAGCATGGTGCAGGCGGTGGATCAGGATGGACTTCAGAGGACCCCCAAAGTGTTGTTTGTTTATTTATTTCCTAATGATTCAAACTGGATATAGAAACCCTATTTTTTCATGTAATAATTTAAAATATATCAAGGAGTATTTTTTAAGCTAGGTGATGAGATGGTACATGATTCTGAGGCCCGATGTTTCAAAAATTAATTTTATAAAAATATTAAATATATTTTATATTATTCACAATTTTTTTAAGAAAAACTATTTTAAACTTAAATGAAGTATCATGTGAGAGATCTAAGACCACAATAAAATCTAGAATGTGAGCTTTACCCTAGGTGCAACAAAAATTTGGTCAGTGTAGGATGATCATATGAGATGGACATTAGTAGCTACATTCAGTGGATTAATTAATTAATTAATTATTCAATTCATTAATGAACTAAAACCTAATCCCCTAGATAAATGAATAATTATGGAAGATCTCTAAGGTTATACACACAAACCTGGGACTATTTAGAGGAGAATTTCACCACCCATCGTTGGGGAATTAAGATCAGACGATGATGAGCTTCCAGATCTAGGTGAATGAAGGTGCATAAAACACAAAGAATTTTCCTCCTCCATTGGAAGCAGTATAATTCATCGAGTAAGGATAAAATATTGAGACATGACTCATAATTTTTGTATTTCCTCTCATATCATTAAAATATTAAGAATAATCAAATCTATTTCATTGATCTGCATTTGTTTTGAGCCTTTTCATGCTCCCATGTATCAAATTTAATATTTTTATTCAATTTACCCCATTGTGCCGTGTTTTATAACCCAATATTCCCCAATATAAATTTGTTTCAAAAGAAAATTTAACCAATAATGGCTTTACCATTGTTTCTTGTAATTTTCCTCCATTATTCATCGTGTTCTTCATCATTGGCCTATGGGAACCATAGTTTGACATTGTTAGAAAGGATTGATCATGATCAAACCCCTTGAATTCAGGTAAGATTCATGAATAGTGGTCAGAATGATGAATTGAGGATGAATTAGGAAGGTTTGTAGGTGGATGAGATGGATTTGTAGATCCGGTATCTAAATCCAAGGTGGTGATTATGGGAGGTGTTTGTAGAAGCAATGACATTGTATAGGAGGGATATAGATCTAATTTATGGACATCGAAGGGACAAAAATTATGGATGGAGGAGGGTTCCACTAATCCTAGATAGTCAAATTAAATTATTTGTATTGGAGAATCTAGATATGAGATGCGTAGAGAAGATATGATATTCTATAAAAAACATGACTACACACTATCTGGTCTGAAGAACACATAGCATGTAGGCCCCTAGATGTGACAAATAGGTTTTATAGGTGAGTTAAATATCACAATACATATGGGAACCTTACAATCCATGTGACCTAATTATGGTTACTTGGAATGTACTCGAGGAGTAAACAATCATGGGAAAACCAAGCACACAACTGGTGTACATAGACATGGCCCGAGGGACACAGGCACGACCAGGAGAAAATAGATCGACATCAGGTAGCTGAGACAAGCCATTTAGTCCCCTCACACAACTTTTTGGGGTAAATTTCTAATGGAACATGTACTGGTGAGGACATGGCTAACAAAAAATTATGGGACCACACACCATGTGGGTCCCCTTACACGCTGTGTACCCTCCCTTTTAAGGAAACTTCTACCTCTCACATATTCTTTGATTAGACTCAAATTTTAACATGATAGTAGCCTATCCTAAGTGATTTACATGTATAAAATGATTCTATAATTCATATTATATTTTGAAATAATACATGTTATGTTCTAAGGGTGATTCTTATTTAGGAGGCACTCAATGATGGTAGTGATTAGGTGAGATCACTAGAGAAGAACCCTCCTAATGAGATAGGGTATGGGCCCACTACCCATAGAGTTGAACCCTACTATAGGAATAGGGAATGGTCCATATATCTATTTACAATTAGAGTGTAACCCTCATTTGGATTCAGGTCATGGGTACTCTACCATTAGAGTGAAACCCTCCTAGGGAGTCTAGGCATGGGTCCTCTGCCATTAGAGTGGAACCATCCTATCATATCAGGGAATGGGTCCTCTACCATTATAGTGGAACCATACTATAATATCATGGCATGGGATCTAGTCTATTATAATGGAACCCTCCTACATAGTTAGGGTATGGGTCCTATACCATCAGAGTAGATACCTCTTGCTATAGAAGGGCATGAGTCCTCTATTTATCTACAGAGTGTAACCCTCCTAGAGTTTAAAGAAATGAGTCCTCTATCTATATATAGAGTGGAACCATCCTATTGTACCAAGGTATGTGCTCCTCTATATAGATATTAATCCCCCTGGACTGTAAGGAACAATGGAGAGGTGTGGCTTGACATGGTTGTTTCTTCAGGTATACATACAAGATGATGGGAATCAATTATGTAATTCTTGGAACTAGTGATATACTATTTTTTTTGGAATGGACTATGAGATGAATATCCACTTTATATCATATCTAGGTTTATTTTATGAGCATATATATCCATGTTTATTGGTTTTCATTTTCCCTCTTTATATGGGTTTAGATGTTTCCTTCGGTCATGTCTCTTACTGCTCACCCTTCATATTTCAGGGTGTCCTAGTAGGTATATATATACTCACCCTTACATTGTATTTTCCTACACATCTCATGTATTATGTAGATTATAGATAGGTTGGTAGTGATTATAGAGGAGCATAGGGATACCTTAGTGAATTTTACCTTATATGGTGGTAAGGGATTAGAGATTTTGAGATGGGATCTATCGTTATTTACTTTTCCAATTTTTTTAGGTTATGGCATCTTTCTAGTTGGGTGTGTACTTTTTCCCTTTTCATTTCAGATTATATTTTCGTACTCTTTTATTCCCTAGAGGTTTTATATGCATGGTTTATTCTCTGGATGTTGCAACTTTGATTATTATTCCTTTGCACTTATGAATGGATATGGTTGGGTGCATGCATATAGGTACACTAGGAAAAGGCCTCCCATATTAGTTATGACTATTGGTTCTTATCTCCATCCTATGGCCTATAGAGGTGGGATTATAGAAGTTGTGGATTGATCCCCATTATCTCAGGTCAGGAAATATTTTTATTAAATGAGTTTATTACTTGGTATGATTTTTAGAGTTTTCCCCTTATGAGGATTTGGTTGGGGCTTAGGGAAATAGTGTCAAAGTGTCTTTATGGTACCTTTTCGGCTAGGTAACCTAGTGTTGGTGCGACAACTAACATATCTATTCATCAAGACTCTGCCTACTTGCTTGTCGACTCAGAACACCAAGAAATTATTTATAGGGATCAATGATACATGAATCATATATTATTATGATTTTTTAATATCCTTCTTGAGTCAGATCCCTATATATATATATGCGCATCTGACCAACGTACATCTTGATTAAGTTTTCAGGATGCCTCTGTGAAGACTACCGACTAGGCTATTAAATCCAGATCATAATGAAGATTCGACGTGTGATGAGGCCTCATTTCAATGGCCATAGTGCAATATTATTCCCCTTGGTGGATAAGTATTAGTATCCTCATCTATTTAGTATAAGATTATACAAACAGAGTAGGATTAGGATGCACGTAAGATAAACATACACCATGAGTTCCAGTGCTAGAGGCCGCTGAGGTTCCATGTTGATCCAGATCCCTAGGCAGTGGAGGATTACCTAGAGTCAATGAATAGATTTTTAAATCTTATCTAAACAATGACTAATCAGGTGGTTTCTCTGGTATTTCATTTTTTCCATGGAGCTTCTGGGCACTGGTAGAGCCTAGACACACATATGCATGATGTTTCGACACTCTCAAGAACTGAATTATAGTAGTTATTTCATGAGGAGTACTACCCGTCATGCTTACACATAGTTCATATTCAAGAGGTTATGAAGCTGCAATAGGGAGAGATGATAGTTTCTGAGTATGCTATGAGGTTCACAAACCTTGTGTGGTACTCCCTCAACATGATTTGAGATGGATACTTCCAATTGTGAAGTTTTGAGCAGGGTCTCCGTAGAGATATCCATGCTAGTGTGATACCCCTATGCATTCCCACTTATGCCTGCGTGTTGGGGAGGGAACTGGTGATAGAGATATTATTGTTAGAGATATTTCATGTAGATGGAGCCAACAATGGGCCTCATGGAGCTGAGTCATCTGCAATAGCTAGCAGGTGCCAATCAGTATGGTCTCGACACATTAGATCTTTTTATAACAAGACTCAGACATATGTCTTTGTGACACATGGATTGTTAAAGGGACTAGGGTATCATGGATAGGGGTGGTGCTATGAATTTTATGGGTGAGGTCACATGTAACATGATTTCCTGACCTAACATGTTGAGGAGGGAAGGCAGCGAGTGGATGGAATACCATGATAGAGAAAATATCATGATCATAGATCTCCCAAGAAAGGGTAGGGTGACCTCCAGGGAGGAAAAGATAATAGAGGAGTGGGTGGGGATCTAAGTGTAGGATATGTGGGTGGTGGATGCTATTATGAGATCCTTCCACTACCACCACTAGGTGGACCATGTTAGGCTTAGGGAGTTTGCGGTCGAGGCCATGGGAAGCTACATGCTATGGAGTCATATGACCCAGAAGCTCATGAGATGATTATAGGTATGATATGTGTTTATTCTAGCCTTGATGCATTATTAGTATACATAGGTTTATGTCATTACTTAATATCCTTACTACTAGTGTGATAGATGGATCTTCTAGTTAATACGTTATCCCATCATATTTTCCTTGAGGTTCCAATGGGGAATGCTTCTTCGATCTATTTTATTTTCTGTCTAAGAGAGAAATCTATTGATGGAGAGAGTTTCTCATGGGACCTTTTGGTAATAATTATGAGGCCTTATGAAGTCATATTGTGTATGGATTGGTTTTCCACATTCTGATCCAAGATTGGTTGTCACTACAGATGTGTTATATGCCTTCACATAGATGGGATGAGATTCTTCTTTGTGGGTGAGAGAGATCTCATGAAAGGATGAATGGGTTTCACGATTAGGAGGGTACAACCCATCATCACTTAGTTGGAAAGTGTATCACTTGGTGTAGTAGGCTCTTCATGCATTTTGATTCCATCATTCACGGAGGATAATATGGATATATACCTTGAGGACATTTGAGTACTACCTCTGAGGTAGGAGATGGAGTTTTTCATCTACATGCATCTCAAGACTACTCTGATATCTTCTGAGGCATATCAGATGGCCCCAACAATATTTAGGATCTATGGTTGTAGTTAGAGGACCTTCAAGATAAGGGGTTTATTAGAATTATTGTGTCCCCCATGGTAATATCTGACATTGTTTGTGAAAAAGGTGTACTGGAGATTGTGACTTTTCATGGATTATCATCGCTTGAACTGGGACACCTAAAGAAAAAGTACCCATTTCCAAGGATTGATGACTTCTTTGACTAGTTAATAGGTATGGTATGGTTCTAAAATATTGATCTTAGGTCCAGCTACTACTAGTTGAGAGTTAATGAGGCTTATATTTTGAAGCTGGCATTCCGATGTCAATATGAACACTAGGAGTTCTTAGTGATGTCTTTAGGTGTGATGAATGAACCCACTGTGTTTATGGATTTTATGAATCAGATATTCTAGCCATACTTGAACATATTTTTTTGTCTTTATTGATGACACAATCATATAATCAGTGATAGAGGAGGAGCATGCAGATCACTTGATGATGGTTTGGGACTTTCTCTGGGAGCACCAACTTTATGGTAAACTCTTGAAGTGATAGTTTTGGATCTATGAGGTTCACTCCTGGGTCATGAAATTTCTAAGACTAGATTATCTATTTACCTAGTGAATATCGATGTAGTGAATGCTTGGGATCTACCAAAGATCATGTCATAGGTGTGAAGTTTCCATGGCCTAGAGGGGTTCTAAAAAAAGATTTTAGTAGAATTCTACAGGATTTCAGCCCCTTTGACCACCCTGATGTAGAAAGGGTATACGTTTATCTAGACTAAGAAGTTTTGGAGAGACTTCTAGGGGTTAAGGCAGAGGCTGATCAGTAATCCTATTTTAAGACTAACAGAGGAGTGCGTGGAGTACATAATATATTATGATTACTCTAGATCTAGGATCATCTGCATGTTGATATAGATATATCTAGTTATCATATGTGGGTTGAGGCATTTGAGAACCCATGTGAATAATTACACAAATCATGACATAGATTTTTCAATGGTAGTTTTCACTTTGAGGATGTGGATGCACTATCTTTTGGCGAAGAAGTGTTTTGCTTACTTAGACCATCAGAGTCTCAGGTATATCTTCATTCTGAGAGACTTAAACCTGAGACAAAGACATTTTTTGGAGTTCATAAATGAATATTAATTTGAAATATTCTATACTCTAGAGAAGGGAAACATGGGGGAAGATTCCCTCAGTAGGAAGTCCTAGACTCATTTGGTGAAGGAGGAATCAAAGCGGTTGGCTTCCTAATAGCTGAAATTGGTTGAGGAGGAGGGTGAAACTTTTCTTCAATCGATGGCGTTGAATCCTATTTTACTCCAATGTGTATGAGAGTCCCAATTGGGATACATCAACTCTAAGGTCTTTCATGACCATATATCTTCAGTAGATTCACTAGATAATTTCTTTGAAGGAATCACATCATCCTTTTCTAAAGACAGATGGTGGTCCCATTCATGATGCAAGAGGAAGTGCTGAGGGAACTTTACACTTCTCATTTATATGTAAATCATAGTGTATAGAAGATATAATGAGACCTTGAATGGTATTTTTTGGTGAGATAGCATAAGGTATATCATGGATGAATTTATCTATCGGTTCCTCACATGTTAGTAGGTGAAGGTTAAGCACTAGGTTTTGGTAGGTTTGTTATAACCCCTTGAGATCTTAGTGTGGAAGTGGGATAGAATATCCATGGAATTTGTGATCAGGATTATGTGGATAACTAGAGGTCATGAAACCATCTAGGTGATAGTTAACTAACTTATGAAGTTGTCAAACTTTCTTACTAAGAAGGAGAAGAGTCAATTGGAGAGTTTGGGGTAGTTGTATATGTTGAAGATTTTTCACCTTCATGGGGTTACCTTGATGATTGTATCAAACTATGATGTGTGGTTTACATCACGATTTTGAAGAGGCGTAAAGGATGAATTTGATACCTAGATGAGGATAAATATAGTCTATCACCCCCACATAGATGACCAGACTAAGTGTACTATATAGGTGATGAAGGATATGATGAGGGATTGCATGTTAGGATTTGGATAGAGTTGGGAGGATCACTTACACTTGTTGGAGTTTACTTATAACAATAGATATGACTATATTATTATTATGACACCTTTGGAGGCCTTATATGGGAGAACCTATAGGCCACCCTTATTCTAGACTAAGATTGGTGAGTCATATCTTATTGGGCTAGAGATGGTACATGTGATGATGGAAAATGTCTATGTGATCCATGAGAGGATGAGGACCACTTATATCATGTATAAATCTTATGCAGAATGATGTAGTAAGACTTTGGAGTTCAAGTAGGGAGACTATGTTTTCTTGAGATATCTCCTTGATAAGGATTATAGAGATTCAGTCAAAGAGGAAGGCTATCTCTAAGGTTCATCAGGATGTTATAGATCTTGCAGAGGGTTAGAAAGGTTGCATATTACCTTTCATTATCCTGATAGTTGGAGAGGGTACACAACTTCTTCCATTTTTCATAGTTTAGGAGATGCATATGTGATCTAATGCATATTATTTAATAGGTAAAGATAGATATCGATGATGGAGTAACTTTTGTAGAGCCCTAGTGGAGATCTAGGATCGAAAGAAGATGATCATATACAGATGGACCATTCCATTGGTTCGTGTGATATGGTAGCATGCGAGCATGCAGGAGAGATATTGAGAGTGGTAGAGCCAAATGGGGACTCAGTATCCCCCACTTTTTTTAGTTTTTATCTTTTTGAGGATGTAAAACTAAGAGGGAATAATATAGATACATTGTTTTTCCTTGTAATATTTTGAAATGTATCAAATAATATTTTTAGATCTAGGTAATGAGATGATGTGAGATTCCAAGAAATGGTGTTCCCATAATTATGTTTTTAAAAATATTACAAATATTTTATATTAAATGTGAATTTTTTTTCAAGAAAATTGGGATACCACTTAAAAAGAGTCTTAGATCAGAAATCTAAGACATGGTTGAATCCAAAATGCAAGGTTTACCCTAAGCGTGACCTAAAGTGGTTCACCATGGGGTGTTTGAATATGACAACTATTGGCAGGTGCATTCAGTGGATTAATGAATTAATTAATTATTGACCTAAAACCTAATACCACTCTAAATTCATCATTATGGTGGATTTATAGGGTTATCTTCATAACCCTAAGACCATTGATAGAATAATTCCACCACCTTTCATTGGTGAATTGAGATAAAACTATGATGAAATTTGAGATCTTAGTGAATTGAGGCAAAAAAAAATGCAGCAGATCCTCCTCCTTCATTATAAGTAGCATTATTCACCAATTAATAATTAAATATTAATTTATGAATCATTATTTATTTATTTCCAACCTTATTATTAAAATACTGAACATAGTTTATTCTATTTCTTTGATCTGTGATTTGTTTGAGCCTACGCATGCACCCACATATCAACTTTAATTATTTTTATTCAATTTACCCAATTTTTCTATGTTTTATCACCAAATATTCCCTAATATAAAGTAATTGGACAATAATTATTGGTCAATGATTACTTTACCCTTGTTTCTTATGATTTCCCCCCATTTTTCTTCACATTCTTCACCGTTGGCCTATAGGGACAAACATTCAACATTTAAGAGATGGATCAAGAATTATTAGAGCCATGGATTCATGGAATATTCATGTATGATGATTTGAGGATGGATTGGGATGGTTTGAAGGTGGTGGAGATGGATTCATGGATTCAATATTTGAATCCAACACAACGATGATGAGAGGTGTTCGTGGAAATAGAGACATCATAGAGGAGGGATGAAGATCCAATTTCTGGACCCCAGAGGGTTGGAAACGATATCCAAAGGAGGTTTCCTATGATTTTAGGTGGTAAAAAAAGTGGGATTTTTAGTAGAGAATCTATATTTTAGATGTGTGGAGAGGACATGAAATTCTGTGAAAAACCCGACTAAATTTTGTGTAGTCTGAATAACACACAGAGTGTAGGCCACTAGCTACGGTGGCTAGAGTTTATAGGTGAGTTAAATATCACAATACATGTGGGATCCCCACACACCATGTGACCTGATGTTGGAAAACTTATATCTACTTTGGGAGTATATAGACATGGGCATGACCAGGCACATGGCCAGTGTACACAAACACAGCCTGAGGGACATATACATGACCAGGAGAACACGACTTGGCCTTGGGTGGTTGAGATATACCATGTAGTCCCCTTACATGTTTTATAGAGATACAAGGATAGTAGTACATGTATTTTATAGGACATGACTAATAATCAAGGTGGGACCATACACCATGTGGATCCCCTTACATGATGCATACCCTCTTTTTTGAGAAAAATTCTACCTATCATATATCCTTTGATTGGAATCATAGTTTGGATTATGAGTAGCCTATATTGAGTGTTTTTACATGTATAAATTTATGGTGGAATTCATAATGTATTTTGAAATATAATACGATATTTTCCAAGTGGGACGCTTCTTTAGGTGGCACTTGATGATGGTAGTGATCTGGCAGGATCATCATAGTGGAACCCTCTTAACGGGATAGGGAATGAGTCCTCTACCCATTGAGTGGAATTGTTGAAAAAAAATCACTCAATGTGTCCTATAATTATATTTTATGTGTTATTGTGTTTATTGAAAATCCATATGACTGTGAATGAGTATGGTTGGTATTTTATGAAGATAGGTTTTTAAGGTGACGTAGTTCCCTAGTGTTCGCCAAATTTTTGGGCCTCAAAATCAGGAATCTGTGTTTGGAAATGTAAAGTTTTATTTATAGGACTAAATGGTGTGAATAATGGTGAACGATATGGGAAAAGGAAGAGAAATGTGAAGCCTAGGACATGGACTGCGTACCATGTCCGAGAAGGGTTTGCGACTGCATACTAGGCAGCATGAACAATACGTAGAGCGCTTCACAGAACTGAAAATGGTTCAATGTAATGGTTTTCTGCGAAGGGTGTACAGTATGTGGAAGGAATGATGTTTCATAGGATGGAATAATAAAATGGTGTCACATAGGAGAAAAGGCAGTACATAGTCTGCTGTGAAAAAACGGTTCATAGAATGGGTGCACTTCACTGTAGGAGGATCGGTATGCGGTGGGGTATAACGAATCAAAGATTTGGTAAATATCAATTTAGTAGATTAAAAAGATATATTTGACTATATAAGGAGAGATAATCCAACTTATTATATAAATATTTCAAATATCATTAGATAACATCACTTTTCTCTGGGAATTTGGTGATGTATGAAGGAAGTTCATGAGGGAGAATTCTGCGAAGGCTGAAGTGGTTTGTAGAGAAGAAATCTTGTTGAATGTTTTTGTGGGAAACTATATCCCACAAACAATGTGGTTCGCAGAGGATGAAGATGAAGTAAGTGAAGGAAATCCACGAACAAAAAACAATTCACGGACAAAGGGTGGTTTGCAGAGGAGGTTCACAGAGTCGGTACACAGAGGCGGTACACAATAGCGAAGGTGAAAGAAGTACACAAATGGAGGACAATTTGTGGAAGCATAAATAGTATGTGTAGGAGGAATTCCTCATACCATACCTAGTGCACAGTATGTGGGAGGAGAAGGTGGTTTGTAAAGCACTCTAGAAAGCTTCAAAAAGATTAAAATTAGTTTGTGAAAGTATTTTCAGGTATCTAACAATACCTTGGAAGGTGGACTTCATCTGTGGGTGAAAAAGGGACTTCAAAAAAGCATCTACCTAAAGTTAGGGATGCAGAAATTAATTCAAATGAAGGGACCTATATGTCCATAAATTGTGTTCAACCTAAAAGTCTATAAACTATGAATGGATTTCTTTCTAAGAGAAGTGAGCGAATGAAGAGGAAGATGATAACCCTTTCCATCGACAATGAGCTAGATAAAGAGGCATAGGGAGTGACCCTTGAGAATGTAGTGAGAAAACCCTAAACCTTGTAAAGGTAGTGATCCTAGGCTTATAAGATCTAGCATGAACCTTGTACTCATTATTGGCAGTGAGCCTTAGTGAATTTGGTACCTTGACACATTTCCATTGTATTCTCCTTAGATGTAGCCTAATGAGGGTGAACCAAGTAAAAATAACTATGTCCTATGCCTGATTTCATATATGTTCATATATTTCCACGGGAGGAAGAGATAATTGAGTTTTTTTAACAATTAAATAAGATCTGAAGGGGTAGAAGTTTTAATTTTTCATACCCTGATTCACCCCCCTCTCAGGGTACTCAACCATCTGGACCTAATAATTGGCATCATAGGGAAAGGTTTAAAGTCCATGGTTCTCTCTCAAAAGAAAAAAATCAAGGTGGTCAATCATAAAGGAATTCCAATCTTTGACAAAAACAAATTTCAAATATGGAAGAATCAGATGCAACATTACTTCTGATCATTAGGAATGGATGTATTCACATCAGCTATGGATGGAATATTAGATGACACCAATAGTGGTGCTTTATAAGATGATGAAAGAATGAAATTAGATGCTGATGATAAAGGGATAAATGATTTATGGGGAGCCCAATAAAATGCAATTTATATGAAGGTGATGTCCTGTAAAACATCACATTCTATGTGGGAAAAATTGTTGAAAATTTATGAGGGAGACACAAATGTCTGAGAATCAAAGCTGTAGGTTCTGTGGAATAAGTATGAGGATCTTAGAATGAACCCTAATGAGGATTTTGATACATTCTTCGATAGGGTAAATATTATTGTGGAAGACATGTGGGATCATGGAGAAGTCATTGAAGACATAAATATTGTGAAACTTATCTTTAGAAAACTTGCACCGCAGTTCAATACAAAATACTTAGTATTAGAAGACAAATACTTTAAAGAGATGACACTGGATAACCTACACAGTACCCTAGCAGCATATGAAATGAGAAATGATGATAACGATGCAGTGGAAAAAGGGAAGTCCAGAGAAATGGAATTTAAATCCCTAAATAATCTCTCTATTGAAGATAGTCCTGAGGAGGAAAATTTGGATGATGTCATGTCACTTCTCTCCTCAAATCTACAATAGGGAAAAGGGAAGTTCAAAGTTAAACTTCCATTTTCATGCTTTTAATGTGGAAAGATTGGGCATTTTTTTAGTAAAGTGTCCTAAGAAGTTTGATGATGAAAATGAAGATAATGATGAAATTCCCCAAAAGAAGTATTCATTAAATGATAATGGTAGGATAAGTACTAAGAGAAAATTATTTAAAAAGAATAATCTTCTTTAAAAAGAAGATGAAAGTTCAGAATAATCAGATGTAGAAGAGTTTGAGGATTGAAAGGATCATAAAGTATATTCTTTGGTGTAAGTTTTCAAAAATTATTTAACAAGAGAATAAAGTGACAATGAAGAAGGAGAAATTTAAGGAAGGGTTGATCTTTAGGCTGAATTAGAAGTTTCCCTTGAAGAGATAGATATTTTGAGTGAAAAAAAAGAAACCTAACAAATTTGTTTGAGATTACAAAATATATATGCATAAAAAGGAAGAAGATAATTCTAAGATAAATGTAGAAATTAAAAAGATGAGGTCATCAATGGTAGAAATCTCAAAAAAGGTGGTTGAGTACAAACTCAAATTTTGAGAACAGAAAATAGAAATCGATAGTTTGATTGAAACTGGAAAAGATCAAATAAAAATTATTAATAAACTAGAAGAGGAATTCGTCGGTCTGTGAAAAATAGTTAAAGATCAGGAGAAACTATTAACTCTTGGTTCAACATTAGGAAAGATGATCATATAGGAAACAAAGAAGATGGAATTTGAGCAGAGTGGTCTAACAGAACAAAATCACCAATCAACTCTGAATGATAAGGATGGTATGGGGATTGATCTAAAATAAAAAGTTGTTATGGTTTATGTTAGACCACAAGAACCCACTACAAGATTGAAAATTGATTTGGGTATGAAGCACAATCAGAAGTTTCAGATAACCCATGGCACAACTAGTGGTGCATCATTTCCATATAGGAATGTTACTTACATAAGATGATATTGTTGTGGTAAGGTGGGGTGCTCTAAAAATGTATGTTCAATAGAAAATAGATACTAAAGAGAACAAGACCAATATAGGTGGTCATACGGAGCTCAAAATTCCAAGTCATCATTTGATGTTCTTTATTTTAGGTGTAAATTACTCAGACATATGACAAGATATTTCACATCAAAAATGTAGAGGATTATGCCGAGGAAGTCATAATTTGTTCATAATAAGTATCCAAATGTATTATCATGAGAGATGAAAATTAAAATTCTATTTGTAGCTCTGAAAGTTGAAGCTGGTTCATCATATACTAAGGAAGATCAAGATTATCATTCTTTGTTGGGTATGAAGTTAAGGACTTGGGTCAAAAAGAAAAGGGATGAGCAGACAGTGGCTGCAGAAATTGTATTCAAGGCATCAGATCACACTGGGATATGGATCATTGATAGTGGATGCAATTCCCATATGATGGAAAATAAGGATATAGTGAATAAAATCAGGTATGATAAATAAGGTATCATAATTTTTGGTAATGATGAGGGTCTAAAAATTATTGGTTCTGAAAAAACAAAGTTTGGAGGAAAAGACATGAGATGAGCATATGTCATGGTTGTTGAAGGGCTTAGTCACAACTTAGTTAGTGTCAGTAAATTGTGCGACTCAGGCCATGGAATAAGTTTTTATAAGAAATTGTGTATCATTAAGGAAAAGGATGGTGCTATTGTGTTGCAAGGAAAGAATACAGAAGGGGATATCTACCTCATGATTGGAGAAGAAGATAAGTGATTTTTATCTAAGGATGAAGAAAAAAAGTTATCGAATAATTTTCTTGGACACATAAGCCAAACTTCATTGGAAGATCCTGTGAAATATGATGCTACTCTAAATATACCTAGATTATCACATGATCATACTCATACGTGCGATGCCTGCCAACAAGGGAAGATCATTCTGAAGACATAAAATCTAAAGAAGAAAAATTCGACAAAATTGCATGAGTTGGTGCATATTGATGTGTGTGGTCCAGTTTCTCCAAGGGATATTGATGGTAGGATATATTATTCCCTATTCATTGATGATTATAGTATAATGGTATGGGTTTCAATAATCACCCAAAAATATAAAGTGTTCAGTTTAATTACAAGATATCGATGGGAATGTGAAAATATATTTGGTTAGAAAATATAGATGATTCAAACAGACAATGGAACCAAGTTCACAAAAATCCATATATAGGATTATCTTGAAAAACATGGGATAAGGCATCAAGTTTAAGCAGTAAGAACTCCATAGAATAATGGAGTATTTGAGAGAAGAAATCAGATTGTTAACAACATGGACAAAACAATGATCATTGAGAAAGACCTTCCGAATAAATTTTGGAAAGAAGTAGTGATGAAAAAAATATAAACGTCAAATAGAGTTTTACTTTGTCCAAAATAGGAGAAGACTCAATACAAGTTATGTTATGTAAATAAGACATCATTAAAGTAATTTCGATTCATCGAAAGTAATTGTTTCATTCTCAATAAGAAGAATACATGAAGTTTGAATCCCATGGGGATGGAGGGATATTTCTTGGATAATTAAAGAAAATAAAAGTGTATAAATGATTCAATAAGAGGCTAGGAAGGATAGTTGAAAGTAATGATGTTACTATAATGGATAATGAACATAATATTCAGAAAATAAATGATCAGAATCAGGAGGATAGTGATAAATAAATGAGAAGGTTAGGAGATGATCTAGCTTCAGAGGTAGATTCAGAAGAAGACTCAGATGATGAGAATAAGTTAGTGTCTAACCAGAGGCCAGTTAGAAGAGATAAAATTGATAGGTAGAACATAATTAGGGATCAAACATCTCTAGTGAAGACAAGGGGGATGAATACTCTACAACAAGAATCAAACTTATCGCAGGTGGAACCTAAATGTTTTGATGAAGCAGCTGAAGATGAGAACTGGGATCAAGATATTAATGAAGAGATTAACCAAATTGAAAATAGTCAAACATGGGATATTGTTTCGAGACCAGAAGACAAGTATTTCATAGGTATGAAATGGGTATTTCAAAATAAAATAAATGAATATGGTGCTGTGATTTGAAACAAGGCACAACTTGTGTGAAAAGGGTACTCCCAAATAAAGGGTATAAGCATCGATGAAACATTTTTACCTATCGCAAGGTTGGAGACAATCAAATTATTCTTGGCCATAGAAGTGTAAAGTAATTTCAAGGTTTTCTAGATGGATGTCAATTCAAAATTTTTTAATGATGTAATGGAAGAAGAAATTTACATTGAGAAACCAAATTCTCTTTTCATTCATGAAGATGAGAACAATGTTTGTTGACTGAATAAGGATTTATATGTTTTTAAGAAAGCAGAAAGAGAAAGGTATTGAAGGTTTGATCAGTTTATAAAGAATCTCAGTTTTCATTGTGGTGTATTTTATTACAATCTCCATTTAAATAATTTTAGTAGTTAAAGGATGATGGTGCTGGTTTATGTTAATGAAATAATCTTTTGTGGATCAGATGAAGCACAATATAGATAGTTTTCTGAATTCATGAAAACTGAGTTCAAAATGCCGATGACTGGTGAGATAAAAATTTTCCTTATCTTATAGGTGATGCAATGAAGTAATGAAACTTTTATTTATAAATATAAATATTCCAAGGAGGTTTTGAGAAGGTTTGGAATGGATATTTACAAAGAGATGAAGACCCCGGTTTCTACCCATTTGAAACTATCACAGGATGATGAAGGCAAGGAATTTAATATCACATAATATTGGAAAATCATTAGAATTATGTTATACCTGACAATAGAAAGTCCTGATATTGTATTTTACACATGCCAAGCAGTGAGATATCAAAGCAATACCAAGGATATCTACATGATTTTAGTGAAAATAATACTTCGGTATATCAAGGGAACCGTGGATTTTAGTTTAATGTATAATGTCAAATCTCATCCAGAGTTATTGGGATATATAGATATAGATTGGGCCAAATCATCATATTATAGGAAATCAATATCCAGAGGTGATTTTTATCTTATATTATTATGTGTTTCTTGTATGAGAAAGAAACAATATTTCCTTTCATTAAGTACTGTAGAAACTGAATATATTGTGCCTACTCAAGATTGCATGCAACTATTATGGATGAAGCAACAACTTGAGGATATGGGAGTTGTAGTGAAATATTTGATCATAATTCATCATGATAATTCAAGAGATATAAATCTTAGAAAAAATCTAGTCCATCACTAAAGGACAAATCACATTGAAATCAAATATCATTTTATTAAAGAGAAGGTGGAGTAAGGGCTTGTGAAGTTATAGTATGTTCCAGTAGAAAAACAAGTTGTATATATTCTTCTGAAGGGCTCACCCAAATAAGCATTTTAAAGTCATTTATTGGCTCTGGGAGTCTAGTTGAATCCCCATAGTTGAAAAAGTGTCGATGTGGGACCCTCTATCCTTGAGGTATGATGTGTCTTTCCCTATTGTATTGATATGTGTTCTTTATCCTGTTGTAGAAAACCTTGAAGTTCCTTTTGGGTTCATTGAAAAAAGGGGAGAAAGTGTGGCTATTAAAGGAGAGAAAATACACAGAGAGAAGCTGTTAAGTGGAACAGTGAGATATGGGTAGTTGAATTTGAGTTGAAGATGTCATAAGGAGTTGTAACATAGGGGGAGTATTAAATCTAACGATTCTAGAAGTGATTGATCAAATATTACATATCCCGATAGCTAAGGTTCGTGATGAAATTAGTTGATTCGTTTATGGAGTTGGTGCCAGGAATGAAGTGATTCATTGATTTAATTTTTATTATACACTTTTTTCTCACACCGATCATGCCTCATGTGGTCTTAGAGTATATGTTGAGTAAATCTATGATCTCTATCTTAATCGTATGAAGTGAAAGATTATTGGAGAAGGAAGGAGCCTTAACGAGGTATCAAAATGCAAAGAATTGTTATGGGAAGAGTTGGGGTGATTGTTGGGAAAAAATCCCTCAATGTTTCCTCTTAGTATGTTTTGGGTGTGATTGTGTTTGTTGACAAAGCCATATGACCATGAATGAGTTTGGTTGGTGTTTTACAATGACAAGTTTTTAAGGAAGCACAATTTCCCAGTGTTTACTGAAATTTTTGGCCTCAAAATTTAGAATTTGTGTTTAGAAATGTAAGGTTTTCTTCATAGGATTAAATAGTTTGATGAACGGAGAATGAAATTGACAATGGAAGAGAAATATAGAGCCCAAGAAATGTAAAATGTATCATGTCTGGGAAGGGTTCGTGAAATCACACCAGGCAAGGTGAACAATATGCTGAGCGGTTCGAAAAACTGAAAATGGTTCATGATGATGGTTTGTGGTAAAGGGAGTGCGGTATGTGTAAGGTGGGATAGTTCATAATATGGTAGAAAATAATGGATCCACATAGAAGAAAAGTCAGTACACGAACCTCCATGGAAAAGTGGTTTATAGAATGGGTGTGGTTTGCAGCAGGAGGATCAATATGCGGTGGAGGCTGTACCGAATCAAAGATTTGGTAAATATAAATTTAGATAATTAAGAAGATATCCTTGAAAATATAAAGAGAGATAATCCCACTGATTAGATATATAGAAAATATCACTAGAGAACACCACTTTTCTCTGGTAATTTGGTGAAGTCTGAAGGAAGTTCACAAGGGAGAATTTCGTGATGGATGACGTGATTTACACAGAAAAAATCAGGCTGAAGATTTTTGTGGGAAACTATATCCCACAAAGAATGTGGTTCGTAGAGGGGGAATATATAATAAGCGAAGGAATTCCATGAATAGAGAATAGTTTGCAGATAGAGGGTGGTTCGTAGTGGAGGTTTGCGAAGTCGGTACGCAGAGGTGGTACACGATAAAAAAGTCAGAGGCAATCCATTAATGTAGGGTAGTTCTTAGAAGTTGCAGTAGTATGCAGAGGAGGTATTATACATAACATACCCAGTACACAGTACATGGGAGGATAGTGTTGTTCATGAAACACTCAAGGAAGCTTTAAAAAGTTTCAAATCACTTTCTAAAATTATTTTCCAGTATCTAATAGTACTGGGGAAGGTGGACTTCATCTGTGGGTGAAAAAGGTACTTCAACAAAGCATCTACCTAAAGTTGAGGATGAATTAATTCATGAAAATGAAGGTACTTACATGTCTATCAACCATGTTCAACCTAAAAGTGTATAAACTATGAGTGGATTACTTTCCAATAGCAGTGAGCGGAGGAAGAGGAAGACAATGAATCTTTCCACCAACAGTGAGCCAGAGAAAGAGGCATAGGGAGTGACCCTTGGAAATGAATTGAGAAAACCCTAACCCTTGTAAATGAGTTGATCCTAGGCATAATAGATCTATCCCAAACCTTGTACTCATTAATTTTAGTGAGCCTTAGTGAATTTGGTACATCAACACATTGTTGTTGTATACTCCTTGGACATAGCCCAATGGGTGTGAACTAAGTAAAAATCACTGTGTCCTATGAATGATTTCATATCTGTTCATATATTGATATTATACAGAGATAATTGAGTTTTTTTAAAAACATTATCTGAAGGGGAAGAAGTATTAATCTGTCATACCCTGATTCACCCCCTCTCTGGGTATTCAACCTTGTCAACCTAACAGGAACCCTCTTATAGGGATAGTGAAGAACCATTATTATAAAATGTTTTAAAAAAGTTTTTTTATTTATTAAAAATTTAACATTTTTGTATAAGTTTTTTTTATTTAGTAATCAGACCCAAACCATTATAATAGATATTCACCAGACATAAAATTTGTTACAAAGTCAAATGTTTCTGTTTGAATAATTTCTATTACTTCAAAAGATTGGGAAGTGAGGGGTTAAATTTTTTTCTTACTTTCTAAAATAATTAATATGATGCTTTTATAATAATTATGTTCTACAATATTATTAAAACTTTCATGACAAAATATTTTTCATAAATGGTGGATAGGTTTGATGAAATTCAAATTTGTAGACTAAATAATTCCATCATAATGGGGAATTCAATCATAATGAGCCAAGAAGGAATTTTTTTTGTAATCATTGAGAAGGATATATATTTCATAATTACTTATAATGAAACATAATTCATAATTGTATCAGATGGAAACAAAATTATTAACCACTGAGAAGGATATAGAATTCATAATCACTAAGAAGGATACAAGTTTCTTAATCACTAAGATGGAAACAAAACTCTTAATGAGTTGAGAAGGAAACATAATTCATAATCACTAAGAAGGATATAAAATTGACAATCAATGAGAATAAAATATAATTCATAATGATTTGAAAAGGAATAAAAAATAGCAATGATATGAGAAAGTAATAAAATTCATAATCACAAAGAAAGAAACATAATTCATAATGAGATAAGAAGAAAACAAAATTCATAATTATTTAGAAGGATAAAAAATTCATAATCACATATAAGGTAATATAATTCCTAATGAGATGAGAAGGAAATAAGATTCTTAATGAGAATATAAGGAAATAGAATTCATAATCACTAAGAAGGAAACATAATTCATAATGAGCTGAAAAGGAAACAAAATTTGTAATGAGATGATAAGGAAATTGATTCATAAAGAACTAAAAAAGAAATGAAGATAATAATGAGATTATTACGAAGAATACTAAAAAATAATATTCTAGAATTTTTATGAAGAGTTGAAGAGTTTAAAATGTGAAATTCAATTTTGCATAATTCTCAAAGAAATATAAGTAGGATTTAAGAAGTCAAAGTTAAAGTTTAAATGTGAGTGATCTTCTAAGATTTTGAAATTTTAGGAAGTGAGAAAATTTTTCATGTTTTTAAATTTTGTTTTCTAAGTCACCTATAAATATTTTCTCTAATAATTCATTCATTAGTGACTTTTCATGAAAGAGGAAAAGGCAGAGCACTAAAGAAATCAAGTAAAATTAATATTCAACCAGAGATCTTATGAGTATGATCATACAGTTGAATGTTTGTTTACCAATTGAAGAATTTGAGTAGATTTTGAGTTTTCTATATTGAGAATGATTTCATCATAGTGAGTCCTTCTTATTGAGAGAATCGGATCTAGACTCATAGTATTGAGAGAATCAGATCTAGAATCATCATATTTAGAGAATCAGATACAGAATCATTGTATTTATAGAATATGATCTAGAATCATGGTATTGAGATAATTATATCCAAACCAATAATATTGATAAAATTAGATCCATTCAAACCATACTGAGGATTTGGATTGAGCAATTGTGGTGCAGTTTCAAAAAATTATTTATTATTTTTTTGGCTCAATTGTTTTATAAGAAAACTTTTTAAACTGAAAGGATTCAGTATAGTATTTCCTATTAGGATATAGAAGGTGTATAATGGGTGTTGTCACAAGTTATTTTCACTTATTCATAATAGTGGATTTTCATAGACCCATGAGAGTGGCTATGGAAAGGATGTAAGTTCTCACACTGAGGCTAAACCTTATAAATTTTGTTTTCTTTACATTCATTCCTACTTTTTCATGAATTATTATTTACTAATAGTTGATAAGGAAAAAAATCTTAATAGGTTGTTGGAATTAAGTTTCTAAAAGTTTTGAAACTTATAAAAAGTGAAAAACTAATTCAACCTCCCCTTATAAGTTTTTATTCAATACATTGGAAGTTAAATTGGTATCAGAGTGATGGTTACCTTGTTGAATCCTTATCATGGATAATATCAATATTTTCAATAGTATAGTAATTATTACATTTTATGGAAAAAAATATTATGGATGAAAAAATAGGATGATTCCTTATCTCCTATCCCTTGTCCTGGAAGTTTTTGATGCTACTCCAATTCATTTTCCACATATTGGGAGAAATGATATTATAATGTTTACTAATAATAGAAATATAGAAGTTTATGGAAATTCTAGAAATGAAATCCTTATGTCCTTATTTGAGAATTTTTATCAGAATGTGATGGGTATCAATACTTTAAAAAGTATGTGGTACAAGCTAGAAGGTATTTTTTAAAGGGAATACTAAAGTGAAGGAAGAAAAGCTACAAATCAAGCATAGTAAGTATAAATATATCCAAATGAGAGATAGATAAACTATAGGTTAATACTTTACTATAGTAAATGAAATTTCTTGAAATATCAGAGGATTGGGATATGTTGTGGAAGATTCTAAAATTGTGAAGAAACTTATGGGAAACTTTCTAGATATATTTTATTCTAAAATTTTCTTTTTAGAAGATAATGATGATTTATCTCATTATGGTTTTCATTAAATTCTTATTGCTAAGAAATGAATAATTCTACAATTTTTAAAAAGAATATAAAAGATGAAATAGATTTTGAAGCTATAAGAAATATGAAAACACAAGATGTTGAAGAAACTGAACCTTGTGAGTCTGAAGATAAAGAAGATGCTGAATTTAATGATAAGATTATGTATATTATATTTAAAATCTATCAAATAGAAAGAGGAAAATATGGATGTAAACTTCCAATCAAATTTTCTGAGTGTGGTGGAATTAGAAAATTTTCTTTGAATTTCCCCAAGAATAAAGTTGTAGAATATCAAGATGATTCTGATGAAAAAATTCGATGGAATAAGTGGAATAAAAATGATAAATAAGAAAAGTCATCTAAAAAATACAAGAAGAAATTTATGAGGAGAAAGGGAAGAATGTTGAGTAAGAAAGATGAATTAGATGCAAATGATTATAATTTATTTATAAAGATGATAGTTTATAAAAATTATAAACCTTCATTTCAAAAATTTATAAAACAAAAGATTCATTAGAGATTGAATATGGGGGTAAATAATCTTATAGAGAGTATTAGATCATAACAAAACTTGTTGCATTTATTGAGAAAAACCAAAATCTTAAGAAAGAAACTACTGTAATGAAGAAATATTATGAAGAAGTTTCTCATGGAAGAAAATATGTCATTAAGAAGAAGGAAAAATACATTTAGGAGATCTTAATTTATAAACTTAAAACTGTTAAACAAGGAAAAATTATTGAAGATACAAATATTAAGTTGGAATCCAAGGAAGAAGAAGTTAACAAGTTTCAATTTAAACTTCTTAACTCTTAAAGTAACTTTAGGAATATAAATAAAAATTTCAATAAAGAATCAAAATTAAATGTGGATAATTCTAAAGTTGTTGAGAAGGATCAATATATGAATCACGTGAAACCTTCACTCACCAAAATTAATGTTTCATCTAATTATTTTAACATTTTAGGTTTTTGGAAAAGGTGTTGGTAAATCTTGGGTGGAGAAAGGATGTGATAAACCTATCAAATCTACAAAATTAGAAAACTCACTCAAAAGAAAATATGGCCCATGTTCTAAGTATGTTAGAACTGAAAGAAGTTACGAACCTCAACAAAGTTTCTATAGAGAAAGACCTTTCTTGAATAAAAAATCATGATTTTATAGATATTGCTGGTGTTATGAAATCTATGGAAACAAAGCTTATAATTTTTGTCACAACATAACTCTACCTAGAATAAGGTTTCAGAAATGTGGAATAAATATTGAAAGTATAATGAGAAACTTTCCTAACTTATAGAAAATTGAAAAGGTGAATTCTCAATATTTTAGAAACTTTACAATAAAAAATAAATTTGAATGTTTGGAATAAGTTTTTGGAAGATGTGATCAGAAGGTTCATCATACTGAAAAATGTATGAGACTCCTTTCGGAAATTTTTTTTATGATAGAAAGGAAAAAGAATTTTAGAATAAGAAATTTGAGGAAAGATATTTTGTTATTGAGACAACATTGAAAGAATGTAAAAGAAACAAACAATGGATAATTGATAGTGGTTGTTCTCCACATATAACAGGTGATATAAAAATCTTGATTTTTTTTGAAATTCATGATGGAGGAGAAGTTACCTTTGGTAATGATAGTTTTTTAAAAATAATAGGAATTAGAATGACCAAGATTAAAACAAAAAATTTAAAATCTAAGGAATATTTATTTTTTGATGGGGTAAAACATACCTTACTTAGTGTAATTCAACTTTTTGATGATGGAAAATAATTTGTTTTTAGGAAATTATTTTGTATCATTAAAAGTGTGAAAGTTGGAAATTTTATTACAAAACGAGAAAGAACCAGTGGGAATCTCTTCCAAATACGAGAATTCAACAACTCATGTTACTTGAGTGCTGAATATGAAAACAAATTGTGTAACCAAAGACTTGGGAATCTTGGACAGAAAATTATGACCAAACTTTCTAATGTTGATGTCATTAAAAATTTTCTATAATTTAAAATAATAGAATAATATGATTGTGTAACCTTTCAAAATGGGAATATGACTAACAAAAGTCACAAAAGAGTTGAAATTCAATATACCAGACCACTTGAGCTTATTCATTTCAATTTATGTGAGCCAATGATACATCAATCAAAAAAATGAGATTTATACTTTATCACTTTTATTAATTATTACACTTAGATAAAAATCATAATATTTTTGAAGCACAAGTTAGAGGCTATTGAAATGGTCATATTCTGTAGAAAAGATGTTGAGAAAGAAATGGGGGTTTCTATAAATAATTTGAGAACATATAATGGTACCAAATTCACTAACAATAATTTTGACCCTCATCTGAGAAAGAATGGTATAAAAAATAAGTCTAGTTCTCCTTATCCTCCACAAAAAATGGGGTAGAAAAAATAAGGAATAGAAGTTTGGTGAAAATGGGAATAAGTATGTTATCAGAATACAAACTTTCAAAATTATATTAGAAAGAAGCTATTAGTACTGCTGTACATCTTCAGAATAGATAACTATTGAGACCATAAACTATCATAACTCCTTATGAAATGTGGTAAAACAAAAATCCTTCATTTAAATACTACAATGTTTTTGGAATTCCATTTTTTTCTCAAAATCAAAAATCTGAATTTGGGAAATTTTGATGCGAAAGATGAGGAAGGAACTTTTATGAGTTATTCACCAAATATAAGAAGTTACAAATGTTGGAACAAATGTTTAAAGAAGTTGTTAAGAATGCTGAGGAGGATAAAATTGGAAATTCCAACAATAGTGAAATTAATTCAAAACATCCTTATCAAGATTTAGAGGAATCTTGTGATGAGGAAATTTTAGCTGGAAAAGATACTTTGAACTTTACTACCTTACAAAAAAATGTTAAATCCAAAAATATTATTGGGAATCCTTAGGCTTTGGTTCAGACCATAAAGAATTTGAGATTAGAAAATTAAAATTCAATTATCTCAAAAGTTAAACCATAATCAGTTTCATAGGATATTTAACATAAAGAATGGGTGGATTCTATGAATGAAGAGTTTAACCAGATTAAGAAGAATGAAACATGGGAAATTTTTCCATGACCATAAAATAAAAATGTTATTAGAGTAAATTGGGTTTTTTGAAAAAAATTTAATGAGCATGGAGAAGATTCAAGAAAAAAAGAAAGGCTTGTTTGTAAAGGATATTCATATGTGGAAGGTGTAGATCTTGATGAAAAATTTTCCCCTGTTTGAAAGAATATATACTATTTGAATGTTTCTTGCAGTGGATACTCATTGGAATAACAAAGTTTATCAGATGGATGTAAATTCATATTTTTTAAATGGTGATATTGAGGAAGAAGTTTATGTTGAACAACTATGTGGGTTTCTACTTGATGAGGATTAAAAATAAGTTTTTAAAATTGAAGAAATCTTTGTCTGGGATGAAACAAGCTCCATGTTCTTGGTATTATAAACTTGAAAATTGTTTGAGAATGTTGATTTTTTCTAATGGAAAAATCGATAGAAACTTATATGTAAAATATATTGAATCTAGAACTCTAATTAAAATTATTTATGTGGATGATATAATATTTTTCTAGGGATAGAGAAGATGTTTGTAAAACATTTTCTGAGGAAATAAAGAATAATTGGAAAATGTATATGTTAGGAGAATTAAATTTATTCCTTGGATTACATGTTCCACAAAAGGAAAAATACATTTTCTTATCTCAAGAAAAGTATTATAGGGAATTGTTAAAGAAGTTTGGGATGAAAAAATCCAAAAAAAATTCAAATCCTATTTCAGCAAGCAAAAAGATGAGTAAAGATGAATATGGAATCAGTGTGAATTAGAAAGACTTTCAGAAGTTGATAGGAATTTTTCTTTACCTTACAACCTCAAGGCCTAATATGGTTTATGCTTTGAATTTTTGTTCCATGTATCAATGCAAACTAAAAGAATCACATATGTTGGAAGCAAAGAGGATTATGAGATATGTCAAAGGAAAAACTTCACATGGGTTTTTATATAAAATAAATATTGATATGAAGTTTCATGTTTATAATGATTCTGATTGGATTGGAGATTGTAATGACATAAAATTAACCTTAGGAGGAACATTTTTCTTGGGTGAATGTTGTGTGAGTTGGCATAGTAAAAAACAAAATTTAGTAACTTTGAGCATAATTGAATCTGAATATGTTGCAGCTACTTAGGATTGTACTCAAATGTCATGGAAGAAATATCAGATATAATATTTGAAAGTAAAATTTACTAAACCATTTAAAATAATTTGTGATAATCATAGTGTAATTGATCTTTCTAAAAATATTGTACAACATTAAATATCAAAACACATTGATATACTATTTCACTTTATAAAATAGAAAGTTTCTACTAGAGATGTTTTTTGGGAATATATTTCAAAAAAATTATTAGATTTATGATATCCTTACAAAATAAATTCTGAAATAAAGGTTTGTGGAGTTGACATTGCAACTTCATGTTCAACCTCCTCCCTTGATTTACTAAGCCTCATAAGGAAGTTACCCCCACCATGCTTTGGATTATGTGGACAAAGGGGGAGAGAAAGCAACAACTTTGTACTTTGTAATAAGTTTTTAGTTCTCTATCTTAAATGAATATGAATATGTGGTTATCATATAATGGGGGAGAGAAAAACAAAAGTGAGAGAGGAAAAGATAAAAAGTAAGGGGGAGTTTATATTTACACAGCTCCAGAATGTTCTTACCACCAAGATATGTAATTACTTCAAAAAAATTACTTTATCCAGTAGTGCGGTGTTAGAAAACTCTCTTTTGAGAAATGCTATGTTTTGATAAAAGTTAAAAAACATGAGTTGTTTATAAAAGTTCAGCTATGGAGAAAAATTCTAAGAGTTGGAAAAGTTGTTAACAAGGTTCATTAACAAATCCAAAGAAGGAGGTTGAAGAACCTTTGTGATAATTAATTTTAAAAAAGTTTTTTTATATATTGACAACAAAATTATTTTTATTAGAATGTTTTTTTATTCAGGAATTAAATCCAATTTATTATAATAGAGGTTTATTATACTTATCATTTGTTATAAAGTCAGATATTACTGTTTGAAGAAGTCATATTTCCGTAGAAGAGTTTTAATTTTTTTTGGGAATTCAGGATTTAGAAAGATTTAATACATTCTAAACCAATTCAAACGATGCTTTCTCTTCTTGAAATTCTCAAAAATCATGAAAAATTTCATGATAAAATATTTTGAAGAAATGGTGGAGAGGTTTGATGAAATTCAAATTTAAAGAGTGAATAATTCCATTGTAATGAGAAATTAAATCATAATGAGTTGAGAAGGAAACAACATTCAAAATCACTAAGAAGGATACATAATTCATAATAATTGAGAAGAAAATAGAATTCAAAATGAGCTAAGAAGGAATTTTTTTTATAATCACTGAGAAGGATAAAAAACTTGTAATCACTGATAAGGATACATAATTCATAATCATTGATATGAAAACAGAATTCGTAATGATATGAGAAGGAAAAAAAATTTATAATCACTAAGAAGGATATATAATTCATAATCACTAAGAAGGAAATAGAATTCATAATGATTCGGGAAGGAAATAAAAATCGCAATGAGCTTATAAGGAAATAAAATTCGTAATCACTAAGAAGGAAATATAATTCATAATGTGTTTATAAGGAATTTGTTTTTTTCATCACTAAAAATGATACAAAATTAATAATCACTAAGAAGGAAACAACATTCACAATGAGATGAGAAGAAAATAAAATTCATAATGAGCTGAGAAAGATACAAAATTTTTAATCACTAAGAAGGAAACATAATTTGTAATGAGATGAGAAGGAAATAGAATTCATAATGAGATGAGAAGAAAACAAATTCTTAATGAACTTAGAAAGAAAGGCAGATTATAATGAGTTGATTATGAAGAAGACTAAAAAAGAATATTACAATAGTTTTAGGAAGTGTTGAAGAGGTAAAAACATGGAATTTAAATTTTCATAAATTGGTGAGAAATATAAGGTGGATTGAAGAAGTCAATGTTGAAGTTTAAATGCGAGTGATATTCTAAGATTTTGAAATTTGAGGAAGCATGGAAAGTGTTCAAGTTTTCCACTTTTTTTTTCTAAGTTGCCTATAATTAATTTCTTAGATAATTAATTAATTAGTAACTTTTCACACAAGAGGAATTGGTGGATCAATGAATAAATCAAGTGAAATTCATTTTTCCTAGAGATATCGTGATGAGGATCAGATAGATGAATATTTGATAACCAGTTTAAGAATTTGATTAGAGTTTGAGTTTTATAGATTGAGAATGGGTTGATCATATTGAGTCCATTGTATTGAGAGAATCATATCAAGGATCATTGTGTTGAGAGAATCAGATCTAGACTCATTGTATAGGGAGAATTGGATCCAGAATCATCATATTGAAAGAATCATATTCAAAATCATCGTATTGAGAGAATCATATCCAAACCAATCAGATTGAGAAAATTAGATTTGGCCAAATTGGACTGAGGATTCAGACTGAGAAATTTTAGAGTAGTTTTAACCAAGTCTTTGTTATTTTTTTAGATCAATTATTTTATAAGAAAACATTGTAAACTAATGGGAGTTAGTATAATCATTTGTATGGAAAGAAATAAGGTGTGCAATGGGAGTTGAAACAATTTATATTCACTTCTTCATAATAGTGGATTTCTAAAGTCCCACGAGAGTGGCTATGGAAAGGATGTAGGATCTCAGACTAAGGCCGAAGCTTGTAAATATTGTGATATTTACTTTCTTTCCAATTTTTTCATGCATGATTATTTACTAAAAGTTGACAATGAAATAAATCTTAAGAGTTTTTAGGGGTTAAATTTCTATAAGTTTTAAAACTTATAAAAAGTGAACAATTGATTCAAACCCCCCTTATTTGTTGTTATTAGATATTTAATAACTTCTTATAGGAAATGGTTCCTCTATATAAATATCATTATAATGGAACCCTCCTGTAGATTTAGGTCATGGGTCATCTACCATTATAGTGTAACCCTCCTATGAAGGTAGGACATGGTTCCTCAACCATTAGAGTGGAATCCACATGTTGTATCAGAGAATGAGTCCTCTATCATTAAAGTGGAACACTCCTATCATATCAGATCATGTTTCCTCTACCATCATAGTGGAACCCTCTTGAAGATTCAGGGTGGATCTTCTACCATTTGTGTGGATCCCTTTTGCAGTGGCAGGGCATGGGTCCTCTATCTATCTAAAGAGTGGAACCCTCCTACACTGGCAGGGTATGGTTCCTTTATCTATTTACATAATGGAACCCTCCTATTATACAAGGGAATGAGTCCTATACCTATAGATTATTCTTCCTCTACTATGAGTCATATTGGCTTGGTGTGGTTGGACATGGATGTTTTTTTGGGAAGACATGCGAGATATTAGGAATCATTAGTAGACTTCTTGTAAATGACGATTGACTATTTTCCTAGACTGGGGTATGGTATGGAGATCCCCTATCATTCCCACCTGGATTTATTTTATGAGAATATATATCCTTTTTGTTTGGTTTTCATTTTTTATCATACTATGGTTTTATTTCTTTACTTATATCACGTGTCTTACTACTCACCCTTCACCTTTTGGGGTGTCCTACTGGGTATGTATCTAATGACCCCTATATGGGATTTTCCCACACATGTTGTGTCTTATTCACATGAAATATAGGTTTATGAAAGCTAAATAGGTGCATAGGGATACCCTAGTGTATTTGAAAGTGTATCGTGGTCGGGGCTTGGATATTTGGAGTTGGTATCTCTTAGCATTTACCTTTTCATTTTTTTTCTAGTCAGGAAATCTTTTTGGTTGGGTATTTAATTTTCCCATTTTATTTTTTGATTATAATTTCATACTATTGTGTTCCCTAGAGGTTTTACATGCATGGTTTATTATCTATATGTTTTATCTTTTATTAGTGTTCCACTACACTTTTTCATGAAGATGGTTGGGTGCGTGTATACAGGTACACTAGAAAACAACTCCCATATTAGTTATGTATTTTAGAGCTTGTCTCCATCCGCTGACCTATGGAGGAGGGCTTGGGGTAGTTTCATCTTGAGTACCATTGGGTCGGGTCATGACAGTAGATAAGATTTACTCATTGGGAACTTTTTTTTATGTGATATGTATTCCATTTGTTTAGTTTCTGTGTGTTTACTCTGATTATTTATTTTATTGTTTATTGTTTATTGTTTATTATTGATATTATGATGTGATATCGAGGGTATAGTCACCCCACTAAGGGAATCAAACCCTCACCACTAGTTGGAAGCCTATTGTGTATGGGGAGGCACACATGAGGTCATATGGTACTCTAAATCAGAATCGGTAATTCAGGTTGGGATGTTACAAAATGGTATCAGTGCACCAAAGATCACTAACTTGTTTCTTATCTTTGACTTGATTTGAGATAGGGTAGATAGGAGATAGGATGGTTAGGAATTAGGTAGGGGAACTATAACAACATATGTCTATCACTGTATAAATAACCTCTGAGTTACCATAATGTTGGAATTTTTTTTCTATTACCATTGAATGAATTCATGTTGGGTGATGCACATGATGATTTTATGTGATTTATGATATTTCAAGTGTGTTCATGCATCAAGAATGGTAATATAGGTTCACATAATATATATATATATATATATATATATTATTGAATTGCATTGTAGTTATTTAATTAAATGATTTGATTTTTTCTATCTATTCGGGATAATTTCTATGATTGTGTGATATATCTGTGTTTTCTATTATGATATATCTTTATTGGAACTAGTTAGTATAATTGAGCATGATTTTGTGTTAGTGTTTATAATATGACTGTGACTAATGTGCATGGATGAATATTGAGGTTAATTCTAGGAGGGGTATACCTTGGGTTATGGGTAGACTCCTAGAATAACCTTGTGTGATCCAATAGAAAGGATATAATCTATTTATGTTTCTAATGTTCCTTATATTAAGAATTTGTGAGAGTGGTAGTCTGATACTTGATCTCAGTGGATTGAGTTTTTTGAATATTACCAGTAGATTTACTTCTCAAGGATAAGAAGTCGATAGAGGGGGAGAATTATAATATCCTAATTTTTTAATGATAATAAAATCCCTATTTGTTAATAATTTAGGTTTATTTTATGTGAAAATGTAATTTTTTAATAAAAATAATTATTTAATGATTTAAAGGATTTACATAAGGGTAAAATATTCATTAAAAATTTAGAATATTCTATGAATGATTTATTTAGATAGACACTAAGTTAGTACGAGATTCTGGGGGCCGTAGAGCCTTTGTGATAATAAAATAAAAATATTAAATATATTTTTTTACACGCATCCGATTTTTTTAAATAATGGAATATATGAAAAAAATGTATCATATGAGAAATCAAAACCAATTTTAGGTCTCAGATGTGAGGTTTACCCTAGGAAAAATATAACATTTCTGCACATAATCCATTTGGTAACATCACACATGAGGGTAATTTATTTAATAACATTATTTTTTTTACAAAAAATTGAAGTATCTTTAGAATGATGTATTGTATGAGAAATCCAAGACCACCATTAGGCCCAAAATGTGTGTTTAACCCTAGTAACAACATAATATTTGTGTGCGTTGGGTGTTTGGATACATCACACATAAGAGTAATTCTTTTATTCTTTTTTATTTTAATAATTTTTATTAAAAGATAGAATATATGTATGTAAATAATTTTATAAAATTATTCTGATTTTTTTGAACTGATAAAAATATATTTTATCTGAATATTTTTTTGAGCAGTTAATAATAATAATAATTTTTTTTATTATTATCATCACCTGGGTTGAAGAAAAATGATGAAAATTTACATGAATAATTAATAACTATTTTATGGTGTAAATAATGGTTCATCAAAGTAATAATGATGAAATTATTACTTTTGATAATTAAATGAAATTAAGTTATTAATAAAAAATTCATTAATCTATTTTCGATATTTAATGGAATTTTTTATTAACATGTTTATGGTGATAATGACGATGAAGATTTAATAATGATAATAAAATAATTTTATTGTTATTATTATTATTAAATTGTGAAAATTATATTGGTGTGTGTGTGTAAATATATTGTGTATATATATGGGATAAAAACATATGTATATATATACAGGTGCAGGTGTATATATATACATACGAATGTTTGTATATATATGACATGTATATATATGGGTTATATATATATATATATCTATGTGTCTATGTGTGTGCGTGCGTGGGTATATATATATGATGTGTATATATATATAATATGAATAAATATATATATGGTTGAATTTTAATATATATTTAATGAATGAATGATTTATTTAAGAGGGAGAAAGAAATAAAGAAATATTTAAATTAAGATGGGGGGCATGGGGGGCATCATATAGTGAAATAAGAAGGATGAATTCATGCACTACACATATATTAAAATATAAATATAATAAATGGTATTTATTGCTATTAAATAAAATGAGACAAGATACTAATATAAAATATATTTTTCTTGCATAATGTACATGGTATTTCTACCCCATTTACATGCCTATCTCCTCCCCTACATACCTATCTCTTCTATCCCTCTCTATGATAATTTTTATTTTATTTTATTATTATTTTTAAAAACTTCTACCTTCAATATCTCATGCGATATTGATCATATTGAAAAGATATCAGCATCATTAGGTTCTTCTTGAAGATAGGAATTTTAAGCCTAATTTTGTTTTTGAAGGCAGTGAGGATTCTATGGTGCAGTTCAACTCTGACATCAACCATTATCGTCAATCATCATTGTACTTAAGGTAGGAATCTCCTTACCTTCTTAGTCTCGTGTATACACTTTTTTCAATGATATTATTATTGTGTTGTCATGTTTGATACCATGATTTATTATGATTGCATGTGGGTGTGTGTTTGGCCCATGAGACACTTTGTGATGTTTGTTCCATGAGTGATATTAGAGGATCTTGTTGCTGTGTTTGATTAGGATCACATGTTTCTATTTGTTGCTTCACTATTATCATGATGATATACTTTCCATTCATGATATACCTTATATGTATGTATGTTACCTTCTTTGGAGGTTCCATTCTTGGTTCTCAGAATAGGTGTACCATCATAACATGATTATCCCTAAGAGGGGGATTGTGAATGACTTGAGATGATGGACCTGATAATAGGGTGGAGATATGATGATTCCATGGAACAATTTTTATCAGTAACTCACTTAAGTTGCACACCATATATCAGGAACTCTCTGAGTTGTGTTCCACATGAAGGGTGCTCTATAGAGCCACATGTCACATGATAGGCACCCCTATGAGGTTTAAGCCACATATTGGGAACTAATATAAGTTTCATGTTTCATATCAATCATTCATGTGAGATTCATTCCATATATTAGGTTTTACCACAAGTTTAATGATGTTTACTAGGCATGATTCCGTGTGGTTGTTGAGAGATAAATACACTATCCCAAAGGCTATTTTGGTTACTACTGACATCTTCCATTAGTATTTCAGAATGGAGAAAAAGCAGGTAAAACCAGGGGTTTGTGAAGGATTGGTTAGTGCATGACCGATCAGTTTTAGATTGTGTATTTATACATGTTACACATTTACATTTATTATAACATACACTAGTTATACTTGAACATAGTAGGTTAAGGATGAATTGATGGTGTCTTATGAAGTCTTGTACTCACATCCTACTTTGTAATTTTGGTGAGCCTAAATATTTCATGAGATATTCGGTTAATGGAAAGGGATATATGGTGGATATATTGAGCATAAGAGCATGGAGTAGATGGATGACTAGGACAGACTCCAGAGTACCCTGCTGTGTTGTTTATTTATTTATTTTCTGATGCTTTGCACTGAATAGGCTTTCCATATTGGGAGCTATTTTATTTATACGATATGTATAGAATTTTTTTAGGTTATTCATGTTTAATATGATTATTTATCATATTATTTATTATTTATTTTTGATCCTATGATGTGATACCAAGGGTATAGTCTCCCCATTGATGGACTCAGATCCTCACTTCTAGTCGAAATCCTATTACATACGGGATGGCACACATGAGGTCATATGTCAATCAAAATCAGATCTGATGGTTCGGGTTGGAATGTTATATACACCTTAGTGGATGTTTAGACTTTATAATTAGTAATATATTTAAGATAAAGGGCGTGATTATGGATTGAGTAGGTTGGATGGTAGGAGTGGGATATGAGACCGAGTGGTGACTTATACCCAATTTTTATATTATACCCCCATTATTTTGTTCTTTTGGGATAACATTGTATATGATTTAAACAATGGGAAATCCAATTTATGTATGTATAATTTTTTGACATTAAATTTGGTAACATTATGTTATAATAAGGGGTATTTTATGTTTTGGTTATATCATAGATGCAATGTCCATATTTTTCTATTTGTTATTAATAATGATTATTGTAACTTATATTGATTTTTATGGTTAATTGATATAGAGTGTATAATATCCATACATACCTGATAGGACCTTTCCACTAGTCACCATAATCTATAATACATGGAAGGATTCTTGAGGTTACATAGCATAACCCAAATCGACACTGTAATTGTTGACCAAGCTCAGGATGTTATAAAGTGGCATCATAGCCAGATTTTGTTGTCTTGATATTTGGGATATGGTAAACAATGATAAGAGTAGTTGAAACCTAATATGGACTCTATACCTAGGAACAACTAACATATATATAGTGAAAATACAATTTTTTATGGAATGGTATTGTTGTTCTTGGTTTTAAAATGTTACGATTTTTTAAAAATTTAATGAATATAGTGTGATTTATTATTTATGATTTTACTCTTGGCCCAGGATGGATAATAGGAATGTGTTTAGGCAATATTTTTTTTACATAAAATTCAGAGGACATTTTTATTCCCATATTTGATTTATTATCTTGTTATGATAAAATGATTAATTATTTAATGTATCAATAACAATCCATAGAATGATTCATAATATAAGTTATCAGTATAACTCTATTTGACTAAACTAATGTTATTGGATATTTTATTATTATTATTAAAGGATTTATTATGTAGATATTATATGTATTATATTCCCAATCCCAAGAGAGGGTAGGTGTGGCTAGATAGCTGTTGAGATGTATGAGACCATTGCTTTTATTTAGTGGTTATAGAGTAGTAGTACATGATTCTTATTACCATTTTTAATAAGTTGTGACATCAAGAACTATTATAAATATATTTTTATAATTTAATTTAAAAATTCAATGATATTCCACCATTGATTCCTACAGATGAGTTTTAGGAGGGTGGTGATGAGTATGCCCCACTGATAATGGTGTTAGAACCCTATGTTGCATCAAGACCTATAAAAAATGAGAAGATCAGAGAGAGTTAGATCCATGTTTTGAAGGACCTAAGGTCTCCGAAAGCTAATAATTTTATGAATTTTTTTTCATGAGAGTTTTAGATGAAACACCCACCTATCTTTATGGTCAAGGGTGGTTTATACTATATTTAGATATAGATTGATTCTCTCTAGATTATTTTTGATCATGGTATGGGACAAACTAAGAAGAGGGTGAGAATTTTATATATATTCAACATAGACTAGCTAGACACAATTAGTATGTATTAGTTTTGTTAGACTAGAATGAGGGCCTATTTTGAAAGGATTTTTGGATCATTTCTTCAAGTAATTATTTCTTGAGATATTAAGGGAGGATAGGGCCCATAAGTACATGAATCTTGTAAAATGGGATATTTTTATTATATAATAGTCCAAATTATTTATTGATTTACTTAAATTTTCACCCATGCTGGTAGTTTATTAGTTTTCTAGGGTTATATAGTTTAAGGATGGTTTTAGGAATATGATATTAGTTCAGGTGAATCTTTTTAACCTTAATTATTTTATTAATGTAGTGAACCAGAACCTCCTTACTGAGAGGAACCTGGTTAGTTGTGTTGTTCTAGATTAGTTAAATTCCATTATGGGATGAAAGAGTTGATCATCTAGTATTAGAAACTAGTGTTTTGATGATAAACAATATATTTGGGATATAAAATACATTCATTATCATGGTTCATCACTACCCTCACAAGGGAGTATACTTATAAAATATTACTAGTGTGGTGGGGTGAGGAATATTTGATCTCAATTCCATTGAAAAATAATGAATTGTTGACCTTATTGATAGATGATGGATCTTCAATGGTATTATCAGAGTATTTATCAATCAGAAAGTGCCTGAGGTAAAGGATATTCCTAGGGATCAGGATCATGGTTAGGGACATCACCTCAGAGTGTAATTTGGGTATCCTTAGATCAATTGTGATGTATAAGAGGATGTGGTTCCTAGTGTTAGGGGTAACATCATCATAAGGGTGGTACCCTATTAGGTATCATGATGTTAGGGGGTTATGAGAGGGGGTTATGATTTAGATAGATTCATGCAATTGAGTATACACCTATTGATCATAGAGAGGGTCCATCAATAGTTTTATGTACTATCATTGTAGTATCTACCTTGGCTTCTGTATTTTTTGATACTCATGTTTCAAAATAATTTATTTTTTCTTAGTTAGTTGGACAATTTTGTTTTATTATTGAGTATCTGATAGGGTTTATGAACATTTATACATCCTTAAGGGTGATATTTGAGGATATTATAAAGTGTTTGGTGTTTAATATTATGATTATAAGTCACAAGAATTTTTTGAATTTCTTCATATTATATAAGCATAGTTTTGATGCGACCCTTATAATGGATTGTCTAACTATTTATTGTGTAAACATTAGTTACTACCATAGGATGGTTTCATTAAATTCACTAGTGGGAAACTTATATACCATATTCATGGAGTGATATTTTTTGGTAGTCTATTCAGGACCTAAATATTGATAGTTTAGAATGATTATTACCATGTTTACGAGTTTTTATCCATGTAATAATGAGTATATGAGACATATGGTCTTTCATTTTATTAGTTTTAATAAATATATCTTAAAGACTTGTTATGGATTCTTCCCAATATATAGGATTTTTTTACCATTGATTTGGGGTTAGGTACCAATCCCACATCCATTTCAACATATAGCACGTCTCTAAAGAAGCTGAGAGAGATAACGGTCCATCTTGAGAACCTTGAGGTGAAGGTATTTATTCACCTAATTAATTATATATAGGGTAAAAATATTTTGTTTTTTGGGAATAATTATGACTATTTGTGATTATTTTTGGATTAATAAAGGATAAATCTAGTGATGATCAAGAACCCATAACCTATTCCACATATAAGTAACCTTTTTTGTTAGCTTAGTGGATCCAAATGGTTATCTGAGATCAATTGGATTTTAGAATATCAATAATAGCATATAAGGATAGAAAACATTATTTATGTTTTATTTAAGAGCATATATGGCCTATATTATTTCTTTATTATGTCATTTTATTTGAATAATGTGATAAAAGTGTTCATGGATTTAATAAATATGGTAATCCATCCATATCTTCGCTCCTTTGTGGTCATGTTCATTGTTGAATTATTTTTATAATACTATAAATGGTAGGATAATTCTTGATAATTAGAGATAATATTGAACACATTGAGAGAGAATAAACTTTATTTCAAGCTCTCAAAGTGGAATTTTTGGAACAGGGAGGTACAATTTTTAGGGAACATGATACCCGAGGTAGGAATATTAGTGAACCTTAAGAAGGTTAATGAAGTGGTTTATTAGGAGAATATTGAGAATGTATTTCATATTTACAGCTTCTTAGGATTATTAGGCCACTACTAAAGATTCATGAAAGACTTCTCATAATTGAAAGCACTAATGATGGACTTGACCAAGAATATGGAGATGTCTGAGTGGTATGATCCTTATTAGAAAGAATCCCAAGTGATGCTAGAGAGGTTTACATCTATACTAATCCTAAATTTACCTGATTTGGGTGAAAAGTATAATATACATTAGGATGTACATGGAGTTGGGATCATAGGAGTTCTAATATAGGATAAATGAGTTGTTCCTTATGGTTTTAGTAGGCTGAGACTGTAAGAGTTAAGTGACCTAATATATGACAAGGATTTGTTAGGAGTGATGGAAACATTGAGATTCTGGAATAAATAGTTATTAGGTATGAGTTTTAAGTTCTATAATAACCAAAATATCCTAAATAATATTTTCTCATAGCTTAAACTGATCCTTTGACGAATAAGGTGGGTGGAGTAACTCTAATTATTTGACTTAGTGATGATGCACAACCTTAAAATGGGAACATGATGGATTAAAAAGATTCATGACAAAGTGGTTTGAGAGGATGGTAGTGAGTGGAAACCAATTCACTAAAATGAATCTTGATGTCCAGAAGTACTAGACTATGTTTTCAATTTTGATTTTTAGTATTACCACCCCACTCCTGGATATAATGAAGTAGATTCAAAATTTCAAATTCAATTTTTGGGTGATAAGGGATAATATATATCATGGGAAGATATTACTATAATGATCCACGTATGATCATGGGATCATATATATATTTATATATAAGTTATAGTGATATTCCCAATGAGCATATAATAGGTGATGATTTGGGATTCATAGACCCCGAGATAGTTTTTTACCCGTGTTTACCCATGATATATCACAAAATATATAGGAATTATTGATGGTATGTGATAAAGTAAAATATTATAGTGTTTATTTTACAATGACTCACTTGAAAAAAGATGAAGTCTGACCATCCAATACCTGCTAATATTCTTCATCCTCTACTCAATAACCAAGTGTAAATGGAATAATGTGATTTTGAACCTTATGATGGGGTTCTTTGATCACTTTGAAGAACTAATATAGTCTATACTATCATCAAACAATTAAAAAAAGTGGTATATTTCCTCCCAACCAGGGAGTCCATATTTATTTATGAGTCGGTAAGGATTTATGTTTAGAAAATTTTATGATTGTGTGGTTTGATGAATATAATCACATCAGACTAGGATACCTGATTCATGTATCATTTTTGTAAGGGATTAAAGAAATCCTAGGATACTTTGGTTCCTTTTTATCACAATATACTATCCTCATATTAATGTAATTTTTTATAATATTATGAAGGTATTGGAGGAAAATCTATGAGAACAAATATTGTATTTTTCTGGTTCTTGGTAGATGCATCATTAATTTTCAAATTTCACATATAATAATATTTTGTAGGGTTCTTTTTAGATGACACCATTTAGGGACTTCTATATAAAATTTTAAATATTAGTTATATAATAGATTTAGGAAATAAACCATTGTATCATTTAACTAATACTTGTGTATAAGAAAATAGAGAATATATAGTTGATCTAGAGGTTATCAAAGAACTACATGAGCAGGAACAAATTATATGAAGACTAGTGACTACTACCTCAAGAGTTTGAGTTAGGAGACCTAGAGATCCCAAGAGCATCGCCTCAGTTGAGGAACTAGTTAATTTGGAGATAAAGGAAGTACGTATTGATATTTTCTAGGTTTTTTGAGGCAATCAAGTGGATCAGTATTATAACCTACTAATTAGTGATTTTGTTATGATATAGTGATATGAATGAAAACTTCCATATATCTTATCTTTAGATATATAATTATAGATCCTTCTCACATGATCAATATTGATGATGAAAATTTGGAGATTGATACATCCTTTAAGAAATTATTATATTGGATAGTGTATCAGAGTGAGAAGGGGCGGTCACCAGGAGAAGATTGCTGAATTGAAGAGGAGGGAAGAAGCTAGAATGGTCCAGTTCCAAGCTTTGGAAAGGAAGAGTGTCGAACTCCCAATGATGGGATCTTTGTATCAGACCAAGGAAAAAGTGAGGAGCTGGGATAGGGGTAAAATAGTAGCAGTGTGGGTTGATGAGGCTGAAGTTGAAGGTGGGAATTTATGTGGAAAATAAATTGTGATTTGGATAGAGGTATTGGTGAATGATCCCAAGGTCACTTTAAAGCATAGGGCCTCTTCTTTGGGGGCCAAAAATCATCAATTTGTAGGGAAAGGTTCAGTTTGTGAAAGCAGTCAAAATCACAACCTTTTTCCAGACCATGATGATAAGGGGGATGCCAGAAATTCAGTTGGCTCAGGACATTTGAATTCTTATGTTGACAACAAGGTGCGGAAGGGGAGGCCTCTTGCTTTTCCTCTTGATATGAGAGTCCAAGATGTTTTTAGCAGACTAATAGGTGATCTTAGTGGTGTGAGAAAACCAGTATCAGTGCCGAATTGTAATGTAGTGGCCAAACATAGTCAGTACAGACCTGTAGGGTAATGTCAAACTAAAACCAACGAGGAGTGTTCTATGAAGCAATCAGGTTGTTCCTTACAGGGTGTGGTTTTAGAATATTTTTACAAGCAACCTCAGTTCATGGGGCGTGGCTTCTTGCAGCCTAGTCAAGGTGAATCTAATGGAAGGATGCCGTTGGATAGGGAGGCTGGTTTGGGTATGGATATTCATCCTTTGGATGGAAGTGGTGATATTTCTGGAAGGGAAGTTCAAATAGTGAATGTGGGAGGGGGTCAGGACCCGATTCCTACATCAGTTTCTTTGGGAAATACGTTTTAAGGCCTTTTAGAGGCTGATGAGATTTCTGAATCCTTTACCCTAGGCAAGGGAGATGGGTTCGGAGTGAAGGATAACAAAGGGGGTGAACATGGTGAATCAGTAGATAAGGATTCAAGTACAAGGAGCATTAGGGGTTACAAGAAGAGGAAGGGGAAGAAAGACTACTCCTCGTTACCTCCTCCTCTTGTGACTCACTTTGCAAAGAAGATGAAGGACGAGAAGACAGAAAAGGAGTATAGTCACCTTTAGAGGCCAGGGGATCAGGATGATGATGACTTGGTTCTATTTTTAAGTTCTGAAGATGCGGTGAGGGAGAAGGTCTTGATTCTTAATGCAACTAAGGAGGAGGAAGCTAGGATGATGGGAAGGTCACTAGAGGTGTCCCTTAATGAGGAACAAATTCCATGGATTGACAAACAAGACTCAATTCTGGTAGTGGGGTTTAACAGAGGGGAAATCAGCATTGAGGAGTACATTCTGACGTGGGATCAAATTTCTTCTAAGTTTTAGAAGAATATGTTGGAAGTTGCTAACTTACAGGTTTCATCTATGTTCTGGAAACTTTTTAGGGAGAGAGATTCAGGTAATACTAATTTTCTTCTTAGTGATTCTGGTCAAGTTGGTGGTTTTGACCATTTGCTTTGAGAGGTCTTGTTTGTGATAATGTGAAACCCTTTGGTTTTTCCTGTTGGCTGTCTTTGTTTGTATTTTTTGTGCTTATTTACAATTCTTTACTTGGACCTGCTATGGATGAGGATCAGAGCACAAAGTCTTCATCTATGGAGGCCTTTTGGATTGGGATGCTTAAGAGGGTATGGCTACGCCATTGGTACTATGCCCGTGCGCTATGCACAGGACTGTTTTTTGAAGGGTATTGTGTTGGTGAAGGCTTGCTATCATGAATCATTTGCTGGGGTGGGGTAGGTCTGGTTGTTTTCTTTGGTTTATTTCTATTATCTACTTGTGTTGTTTTGAGATCGTTCAGTTTGATTTTGGGGTTTCTTACTTTCTCCCTCAAAATTGTTTTAATAATAAAGAAATTAATTTTCAGTCAGGCATAAGAAAATCATGGAGACTTTGGAGTGAGAGGTGAACATGTGAGCACATTGACTATATTTTTTTTCTACTGACCATAATGATGAATCTCAAGGATTTAATGCCATATGATTGTGAGTTATAAACAATCAACGTAATTTGAGGTATGTAATTAATTAAGTTTTTATCTTACCAAATTTATTTTTATGGTTTTGGGATATTCAAATTTTTGACTAAGGCTAAGGGACATGAATTGAGTCAATAGACCAGTAGTGTAAAATTTCTTAATTTTGAAAGAAGGCACCAGGTACTAGGTAGCCTAGTACTGGGTACCTAATGATTAAAATAGGAGATCGACAAGTCCAAGTGGACCAATATCAACCTGGTGGACCTTTTATGGTTACCCGATGAGGTACCATGTACACGGTGGAGGAAGACTAGGTACCTAGTTTATTTATATTATTTTTTTAAAAATTTAAATAATTAATTAAAATGTTTTAAAAATTTATAAAAAAGTTACACCTACCCTCTTATTCCTAGATGAAAGAGTTATATTAACTTTGTACCCATTGTGATATTTTATAAGTGGTATTATCCCTTATTTGAGATCCAAATCATGTGTCAATCACTGAGTTTTATCACCACATGTAAGTTTAATCCTTATACTCCATCTATTCTCAGTGTCTCTCAAAACTTCTCCATTCTTCAGCACAAATCCCTAAATTCAGGGGTTTTTTGTACTTTTAAGGATTATAATGATTGGGATCAATTAATTTTTATAAACATAAATTTAGTATCTTATAATAACATGATATTGGTGGTCCCTATGTTTTCTTTTTGGTTTATATTTATTTCATAAAAAATATGATATATGGATTGTGAAAGGTGTATGTGCATACTTTGGATTATAATAAAAGTGTTTCCTTATGTATCAGGAGTCTAATATGTATTATTTGGTCCATAAAAGGTCCCTTAAGTGATATTCTTGTGTTTCATTATTATTAATGACTATTTTTGAAAGGGTATGTTTTATGTAATATGAAATTAGAACCCATAAGTGGTGTACTTTGGTATTTTGTGTGTTAGTATACCTTGTTAGGTTCCCTTGGATTATCTATTGAGATGGGGAACTTATATATGTGATAAGTTGACATAAGGATAGCCTTGAGATGATATTTTAGTGTGACTGATGGATTCTTAGACTATTTTTCTTATTGGATGGATTAGGGTCTACTTATGCATGAATTGAATATCCTAGGAAAGATATATATTCGGTTATTAATGGGTTAAAGGGTTTTTCTGCATGGGAATTAATGTAATAATTATTATGAAAATTAATTGGATATTATTCAAATTCATGTTGGTATGTGGTAATGGTATTGGACACTGTGCCTCTCTACCTTGGACTTGGAAGTGGTATGGGATGCTATGCCCATTCATTCTTTATCATGGTTAAGGGATTATATGCCAAACCAATCCACCATAGGCTTGGATGTGGGGTGGGATAATATTCACTCTCATTTATTATCTAGGATACAGGATGGTATTTTATTTTAATTCAATATATACTTTGGTTATCTAATGGGTTTGCATGAAAATTCACTAATTAAAAATTTATAATGGGTTGGATGCTATGTCAACCAAGTATGTGGGAACCAATGGTAATATAATGTTGGATAGAATTACAAATTTATATGGGGATTATTGATTATTGTGATGATATATAGTTATACCAAATTTTATTTTATAATGTTTTATATGGGATAAATAGGTAGATGATATTTTGAACATTGATGTTATGGTTGATATGTCCATACAAGATACTAAAAGTAGACAAAGTAAGTATTCTTTCTCATCAAATGTCTAGTTTAAAACTTAATTATGTAATGAGTTTTATTTATTATTTTTGCTTATTTTAATATGATTTGTACATGAAATTATATATTATGGATTAAATAATAGTTGTCTATGACCTGATAATTTATACTCAAATACTAGATGGGAACCTTGGTGGTTGTGAAGAATTCTTGATTAGGGATATAGGTAAAGGAAAGGTCTTGAGGATGGATGGTTGAGTAGATTGGATGGCTGGAGTGGGAGATAGAAAAGGGCGATGACTCTGACCCAATTTTTTTACATCTACTTTAATTTTTTCTCTTGGGACAACTTTTTATATTATTTACCCGTTGGGTAATGTGATTTTTTATGTATACTTTTATGAGATTAAATTAAATTACATTATGTTATAACATGCGTCATGTGAAAATCGACAATGTCACATGAACTGATCCTCCATGAGACCCAATACGTTTTCTCCATAACCACAGGGCAAAAAATACTAGGGGATCAAATAAAACAAAGTAAGAATGATTTATCCTTCAAATAAAAATAAACAAGTAGTTTATCTTTTCCAAGAACCCAACATTGTGAATTTATAATTTGTATTTTTTTGAATATGAAATAAATAATTTTAAATAATATGAAAAACCAAACAAGAATATAAAAGTAACAAACCAATATTACATTGACATTTATAACATCATTAATAATACATAAAAATAATTGATATAAATGAATACTAAAATATAAAGCTGGTCAAATTGGATAACATATAAATAGTCCCAACTAAACTAGAAACCTGAACAATTTCATGATCATCACCATGTGACCTAAGGTCCACCGCTATATCAAAAACATCTATCAATGGACCATGATATAATCAAACATCCTGATATAATAACTTGGGAATCTATATGAAAAAATAATTATCACACACACACATGTGTGTGTGTGTGTTCAAGGTTTGAGCTAAATATGCCTAGTAGGATTTCGACAAAGACCCAAAAAAGTACATCCAAAAGTAGAAGATCCTAACATTATATTAACAATAAATGAAAAGTAAACAAAGTAATGGATGAGGTCAAAAAAATGTACATACCCTCATCCATTAACATAAGAAATAGAATTAATGATCCTAATATGACAAATAATTTTCATACTAATCACCATAATCATAATTAGTTTCCTACTCCAACTATGAACTATGTTGATTGTTGATATTAAGGATCTCTTATTTGGTTCTTTCCATATATGAAGTTAGCTTGTATTTTTAAACCCTTGAGTATCATATGGTAGTCAAATTCCCTGGAAGGTTTGAATAGTCCTTTTGTGGATTTCTCTTTGAAGGAGGAGTGAATCTTTCACTATCAAGCACCTTTTTCTTTCCATTTTTAATATAATACATATAAGAGTTATGCCCACCAATGCCTAAATCATGGAGGGATTTATATTGATCCTTTTTACTTTATCTTTCAAAGATGTCTCATAACTTACTAGAAATTCCTAAAGAGTCGAAAACATTATTAATATCTTGATAAAATTCTCTATTTTGATGAACATTAAGTTTCTTGAAGTCACCTTCCTATGTATTCTATCCTAAAAAATCAGTTTCTACAGGCTGTGCTATAAAAAATTTACCCAATCTCTCAGGTTGTGTAGGAATATCCTCTAAATATACACATTTAACTACCTCATGATTAGTCTATAAAATTTGTTACAACTCCCCATAAATTTGTTGAATCTCAACACACTCCGGATGAGTGGAGAAGTTTTTGAGAACTACTTGCAAGATCAAATCAATGCTGGTTCCCAGAGATGGATCTCCTATGCCTGACTCAACATCTAAACCAACCAATTTTGGTGCCAATAAATTAAATTAATAATTATCATCATGGTCAAAAACATAATATAACTTGTCTCCAACTTTTACATTACACCATTGTTTATCAGGCTTGCTTATATTACATTTTTTATAAGGTCCCAACTGGTCCTTTAGATGAAACATGGAAAATCAAGTTATAAAAAAATCAATTTGAAAACCATTTCTTGGAAATAGCATTTGGAAAATAATTTATAGATTATGAATTTACATGAAACCTTATAAAAATCATGTTTAAAAACCTGAGATATTAACATTATAAAATAAAACAAAGACTAATAAATCTTAAGAATAATTTAGTGAAATCCAAAAACACCCCTTTGATTGAAAACAAAAATTTGAAAACATGATCTAACCTATTTATAAATAAATATATTGTCAAAAACCTCTTTAAATTTTAATTTCATTTGAAAATTTCCTCATAGGAATTTATACAAACACTTATCATGCATAAAAATTGGTTTTTACACTTTTAAAACTAGAAATCCATGATAATCCTTTTATACAAACTATAGAAAACATTGAAAACATTATAAAAACACATAAAGTATATCACATATTGGTATAAATTTATTAGTAATAAAATATAGAGAATCCAATACTCATATTATATGTCACATAAAAATGATTCCACAAAAACACATACCCCAACTCATAAGATTCAAGTTGTCTTCAATAGAAGAATCCAAACCATTAAAGGAGTCAACCTCTACAAGCCCGAGACAACCAAATCCCTAATATGAGACCAAATAAAACCCTAGGTTTGAACTATATAGAAATTAGGGTTTATAAGAGAATAATAGACCAATAATAAACATAATAGGGCATGATAAATAATAGGAAAAGAGGGCATTATCTTCCAAATCCCACTAAAATATAGAGAAAAAGGGATTGAAAGTAAAGTTAAATATAGAAAAATCTCTAATATATTTCTATCTTAGTTGATCAAACATAAATTGGGAATAAAGGAGACCAATGGGTAAAAATTAAAGTATAGGTATATGATTAAATTCACATTTAAATTTATGGGAATGTCTCATGGTTAACCACATAATTTATCAAACTATGCACTGATCGTGAAACTTCAACTGGTATCGAGCTACAACACCTCACACAATTTTCCCATATGGTTCTCCAAAACATTCTTAAACCATGAACATGTACTAAAGTAATACACCCTCATGTAAGGTGAGGTCATATAATTTCTCTTAACTATGAACTAACTATGCACCACAACCGAACTAAAATTACCATACAAAATAATTAACTACATCATTTCCTCTATATAATAAATATCTATACATTTACTATTATAAATAAATTATGAGTAAGTTTTGACCATAAAATTACTCCAAACATGTATCAACCATAAAATATTCATTAACCAAGACTCATAATGTATTAATGGGAAATAATAATAATACCAATCATGCAGTAATTGTACAACATAGAAAATTTTCAAAATTTTCAAAGTTCAAATTCAAAAACTTCTAAAACATTAAAAACGACCATATTTATTTAATTTATTACATAATGGTGGAATGTGGGTGTCATAATTATTCCCACCATTCCAATTTTAACCCCTATAAAGTCATCAGTAAATATAGAAAGCGATGATAATAAAACCCTTTTCACCCAATTATGGGTTCAATGGTATAAAAAATTAACTTAGTAATTAGATACAAATGTTCCACCTTATGAAATAAAATTCTATTTATTATAGATTTACCAATCCTTATAAACAAATATTAAACACCACCATCCCTTCATCTGGATGTATAAGGTGGTATGGTTGAGAAAAAATAAAGAGGCCCAAGGAAAGTGGATACTAGACATAATACTATTCCTCAAGATCAATAGAACTAATCTTAAAATATTATTTGGTAATCTCAAGCACAACCTTAAATTGGAATCAAGAGATTCAAATATCAAAGTACCAATTAAAATTAATAGTATTTTATAATAATGAATATACAATATTGTAATCTATTTCACATATGGATACCAAATATAATTCTATATACAATTTAAAAATCATCTTATAATGATGATGAAAGGATAAACACTCTTATGAGAAACACATTTCTAAAGTAAACATGTCTCCAAAAAAATATCGAAGAAAATATAATCCTCCTCCAAAATCAAAAAAACACTCAAGAAACCAATTAATAATCCATAAAAAGAAATGAAAACTAAAATAATACCAAAAATACCATAAGATAAGGTAAAAAAATTCATCCATATATTATAAAGTAAGAATGTAAAATGAATCATTATTAAAAAAATCCTCAACATGAAATAACATGGGATATAACCATGGGTTATGAAGCTAAAAGGGAGGGTAACCTAAGAAATCACTCAATTTATTTACCATGGTAAAAATTATAGAAACCCAACCCTAAATTACCCTATGGGGTTTCTAGACGAATACCCCTAGTCACAGAATAATCTTAAATAAAGACACTAATCAGTGCATAATCTATGCTGGTATAACACTCATCCTATAAACCCAAGAACCCACCCAAGGCTTCCCATATGAAATTCTTCTAAAATCCAATCTAATAATATGGATAACATTATTTATAAATCTCAAATAGCATAAAAAATCGGTAAGTCACGTGAAAAACAAAAATATCCAATATATTATAAGGTAAAAATAAAGTACCCAAGGAATGAACCAATTAAAAATTACCTCAAAGATTCAATATGTTATAAACATATTTTTCATGAATAAAAATATATGTTATTATTTATTTCTGGGATATATCCAAATTTCATTACTCTTCAATCAATAATTCAATTTAATAAAATTTTAAAGTTTACCTAGATAGCCACATTGAAGAAAGGTCTTCAAAAATCATAAAATATAGGGTTTAAAGTTACCAAGTGTCCCATATTAGAATCATAAAATAGATTTATTCTTATTATAATAAGACTCATGGATCTGAGAAGACTGATACATATCAACCTGACTTCCAAATCAGACACATCTTGCTTTTACTTCACACCAGACTAGACACCCTTTCTCATACAAGATGGGTTAGATACAACACCCACCATAGGTTGTATTGTCAAATTTGATTCAAAAACCATATAAATTTCAACCACTTATTAAAAAGAATTCAGATCATATTTAAATACAATTGATTTGAGGTCTAAGTGAATATCTATTTTGAAAAATCATGATTATAGAGAGTCATTAGCAACCATATCGGGAGAGAATAACACTGACATAGGGTTATGATCAATATAATCCTTCATTTTCCACTCACCCTAATGAATAATCTTGAATTTAATTGATTTCTTGACCTTTATATTCTTGATACAATGATATGAAATTAACGTCATCTTAAAGAATTTCCAATGCAAGTCCCTATATAGCTAAGATGGGATGACAGTTTACCACCACACTTGACTCATTCCTTCAAATAAGAAAACAATATCCTTTAACCTGGAAGATTTAGAAGTTTCTAGATTATTTAATAATCCTTTAATCCCATAAAAACACCATATTGACTAATTTATAAATTGATCATCATGGAAAATAGGAGGACATTGATTTAAAATGTCTTGGATATAGACTAAAAGTAGAAAAGAATCGTACTTTTCCACTATATTCAAAATCAATAACTTGAAGGGTGACACTCATATGATGAGAGGAATCACCCTGAGAATAATACCTAGATACATCCATTCCATATTTCATCAAGACTGTTCTATGATGAATTTTATAACTAACACAAAACATAAAAAAAATTAACACATACTCCACAATTCAAATAAAAAAATCCATTATAAACCATTGTATCAAGACAAAAATAAAAAATTCACTAAATTTTAAAAAAATATAAAAAATTATTTCTTACACCATATTTTATTGATGAATAATATAAAAAATTATTTTATAAAATCCCAAACACTTAAAAACATACTAATATTTGAAAAAACTTTATGAATGTCAGAATTCTATTTACAAATACCATAAAACTAGGTTATGCAATCAAAATATTGAATGAAATTTATTTCCCACAAGAAACTATTGTTTTATTAAATAGAAATAAACAAAATGATATGAAATATAAAACATAACATAAATATATAACATTAATAGATTTTAGAAAAACACCCTTTAATATACCTTAAATAATTGTTAAAAATCATTAGAATCAATATAGATATTAAAAATTCCAAACACTACATTCAATAAAGGTTCATAACTATTCATGGTTTTTGTGTATAGTTTTATAAACTATACACCAAATATGAAAAAATATTAAAAAAGATACCATAACCTACACGTGTTCACTACATGGCTTTATAGACCATGATATCAATCTGTGCACCTATAGTGCTTCTTATATTTCCACTGAAAAACTAGTTAAACAAAAAAATATATCATCTTTATCAAATCGGGATAAAAAACCATCAATTCAGATAATAATATATCAATAATAATTGAAAAAAACTAAAATTCACAACTCACTTTCAGAATACCCACCAAAAGTCATGTTTCATCATAAAAAGGTGGTGATCAGGAACCTACTCCTAAATTACCTCTTGAGTTCTGATAGTCATATCTCCATACTATTATTACCCCCAAATAATAATAGATTACTTTGATATGAAATTTTAATGAACCAACCTAGTTAAACCTAAAACCTCACATAAAATAATACACCACAATTACTAAAGCATGTTTCTAATTGCCATAGGTTGGAAACAAGCACTAGGGAATAAAATGCAACCAAGTGGGAATGATTTTTCCCTAAAATAAAAAAATACCAGTGAATATTTTCTAAAAATATTGCATGTTACATCCATATGTTTTACTACCATTCAAATGGAATAAATAGTTTCAAATAGAATGATAAAACAAATATGGAATATAAAAATAAATAAATAAACTCATATTGAAATATAAAACATCATAAATAATACATAACTAGATTTACATAAAGGAAAAAATATATAAATATGGCCAAATTGGTTGGTACATAAATAACCCCAGATAAACTATAAACTAGAACTACCACATAATTAACTCTATGTGACTCAAGGTCACCCACCACATAAAAAACAACCATTAGCTGACCATGAGAACATCAACCATTATGTGATTAAATATTGGTTACCTAACAAAAATATATGAGATACACAATAAAAGGTGTGTATTTAGGGTGTGAGATAAACATTCCCAATATGATGTCACCAAATATTATATAAAATTCCTCTTATAAGATATTTCATAAATTCTTTTAAGAAAATAATTCAAAAAATAGGTTTTAATATGTGAAATTTCAAGGAAAATATGTATCAAAATTTTATCCCTTAGAGAAAATAACACTCAATTTTAAAATAAATTATATAATAACCTTTTTTCACCCTTTATTTAAAATCCCCTTTTTATAAATCAAAATTATAACCACCTATTTTAAAAGAAAACAATTTTGAAAACCTTGAAAATTGGTTTTTGAGTCTAAGAAAAAGAAACAATTCTATTTTACACTTTTAAAAATGTTCCTAAAAAAACCCATTTCAAAACCTTGTTGGAAGGAAACTAAACTACATAATTCGAAATGAGAAATATTAACTAATATCATAACTCATAATACAAATGGTAAAGGTACTACTAAAAAGATAAAATGTTAACAAGGAATCATTATAAAAATAAGAATATCAAAATGAGTGATCAAACCAATGTAATGGTATCAAGGGAAACTCACTAGGCACTAATGTGAGAATATAATAGATATAATTGAGTAGAAGAAACAGTTTACCAATGTTACATTCCTAATATAAATAATAGTCTCCCAACATTATCTCAACTAGCCTTACTAGGGAATTTCCCTGCATAAGAATGATCTACACTAGGGGACACTAGCCATTTCAGTAATCTAAGACAGTGAAACAAGACCGTAATTTCCCACTTAGCTACCTAAGGGTGGTATTCCATAACTCAAATTTTAGTTAATAAATAATTAAGACATATTATCATAAAATAAATCATAAATAAATCATAAATAATAATCTCTTACCTCACCTCTAAAACCCTCTCAATAGGAAACCCATTTGAAAATTATACAATCTTCAAATAACTATTTAAATAATTCCTTATAAAGAGTGATCTTATACAAGTAATATAAAAAGTCTCTCAAAACAATGGTGTGAATATCATCAATAAAACTCTTTTATATGGTTTTAATTGGGCCTTTAGATCAAAATTGAAAAAATTAGTCATAAATCCATGTCTATGAAAACCAATCCTTTGAAATGATATTTTAAAAATCATTTGGAAAATAATAATTTCCTTGAAAATGCATAAAAATCAAGTAGGAAACCAATAAACATGTGAAAATCATAAAAAAGAACATTAAATATGAATAATAATTTAGTAAAATACAAACACAACCCTTTTATAGGAAACAAAATTTTTCAATCATGGGTCACCGTATTTAAAAATTAATACATTTTCAAAAAATATATTTAAACAAAAAAATTCATTTTAAAAGATACACTTAGTCCTTTATAAATAAACTTGGCATGAAGAAACAATGGTTTCAGAAATTTAGAACTATAAATCCATGAAAATCCATTTATTCGAAGTTTATAAATAATCAAAAACATTTAAAAAACCCATTCAGGGTATCAAATATATGTATAAATTAATATTAAATGAATTTATAAAACCCAATCATCACATTATATTTCAAATAAAAATCATTACCCCAAGACACCAACCTTAACTTATCATAATCAACTCACCTTCTATTCAGGAAGCCAAAATATGAAAGGAAATAAACCCTATATTCCCTAGATATCCAAATCCCAAACATTAGAACAAATACACTAGGTTTAACCCCTATAAAAATTAGGGTTTATGTGAGATGAATAAATCAATAGGAAATGGAGGATGGAAGGAGAAAGAAGAGATAATCGGGGATTTACCTTTGAAGTTGACTTTAAATCCATGGAAGAAAGGATTATAAGTAATGAAGAAAAAGATAATAATCTCTTAGATCTCTCTCTCCCTATTTATTTTCTAGCTAAATGTAATAATAAAAGAATGGATGTTAATGGGTAAAAATTAAATTAATGGTATAATAGTAAATTTATATTTAAATTACTAAGAATCTTTCTTGGGCTGGATACAAGCTTTACAAAACTATGAACCAACTATGTAACTTTAACTAGAATTGAGTTGCAACACCTCACATGGTTAGCCTACATGGTTCTTCAAGCCATGTTCATACCATAAACAAGTAATTAAAGAAACAAAACCCCCATGTTAGGCGAGTCCACATAGTTTCTCCTAACCATGTACTACAACTAAACAAAAATACCTATACATAAGAATGACCTACATGGTTTCCCCTATATAAGTAATATATGAGTAATTATTACTAAGAAGTAACTTCATATAAAGTTAGTCTTCACATTTAATCTTAACAATGTTCTAACCATGCATCATTCATTGAGAAAGACTCCCCACATACGGATATACCATATAATTTCTCCTATAATTTTTTTAACCTTGTAGTAACCTTAAATCATATAAATTTATTAAAAATGTCAAAGTTCAAAATAATAAACTTCTAAAAATTAAAAATATGACATATTTATATAATTTATTACAAAACAATGATATGTGGGTGTCAAAGGATATATTTCATTATATTTGTATCATAGTTTTAATTTCTATATTATACAATTTATTATTGATGATTTTAATTATTATTTACATTAATGTTTATGGTTATCTTATATAGAGGTTATATCCTCCCCCATTATTGATAAATTCTTTCTACTTGTCTGAATCCTTTCACATATAGGTAGGAGCATATGATATAATGTAGTGGCACCCATCTTAGTACTATTTGGGATGACCATGTTGGAGTTGGTTCCTTAGAACCAACTTATAAGTACATTATGATTACATGTATTCTTGTATTTGAATATTAATAATTTTTTTTATCACATCCTGATTTTTCTCTTACAGAAAATAGTATTTGATAATTTTCTAAGGGTATTTATTTCACTGAAAGGTCATAGTAGTTCCCAGTTATGATGAGAACCTATAAGTACCATGATAGTATTTTTAAATATATTTTTCATATCCAAATGATATAATTTTATGAGACTGAGATGTTATAGGCTGTCAAGGGTTGATACTCATAGGACATTGAGATAATTTCTCAGGGTTCACACCCTTGGTAATATTTAGTACAAGAAATCATAATAACATGACCCACCAATAGGAAATCCACATTTATATGTTTCATTGCATATTAATTTTTTACAGACTTGTGTAATGGTACATAGACTTTAATATTATTATTAATACATGTCATGAGTCACATAATTTGATGTATTTAAAAAATTCATGACAAAATATTCTCAAGGAAAGGTATGATACGTTTGGTACATCACGAGTGGTGTTATATTAATGAATAATATGAGAAAGTATTTATCCCTTTTGTTATTTAATGGTATTTGATATCTTAGATTATTTTATGGGAATTAAAATTCTGAATTAAGTTCATGGACATGGTGGTATTGTCGGTAAGTTTATTTATGGAAATTAAAAGAAAGTCACATTGAGAATAATGCTTGATGACACAAGTATGAAACCTTTTTAATTAAATATATCAAGATAAAGAGATTATATTACATACTTTATATTCATTAGAGGTTACATATCATTGTGACATTAACATCATTCTCTACAGGATCCTTCGTGTGTTACTAGACTCTAAGATTTAACTTTAGGAAGTGTAGCCTAATGCTATTGAGAAAGGGGCCCAGAGGGACACACACTAAGTGTAATCATAACCTCAGTTAATTTTCATATAAATTCAACATGTTGGATAAATATTATTCCTACATATGGTTTAATAATTATTCAGGTTTTTTTTATCATGAATATTCAATCACCAGTTATTTGAGAGAATATATATGTGAGTTTAATGTTTATTAAATATTTATTTAGTAGGTAATTATTTAATTAATTAAGTGAATACATAATATTTATTAATTATGGTTTATTTACATGGTAAGTAAATATTTATTTATTTAGTTACATGAATTTTTAATAAACACTTATTCAATAATTTAGTGAATATGATATTTATATATTTATTGGTGAATAATGTATTGATATTTATTTAATTAATTAAATATCCATTATTAAAGGGCCGATAAATATTTAGGAGGATTAGTGAACCGATTTTGACGGTTCGATGAGAAATGTCATATTAAAATATTATTTCAATAAACAATAATTTATTTATTAAAAAAATAACATCTATTTTATTTGTGAGTTTAGTATATGTCAAGTAAATAACAATAATTATATTATTATTTAGACATGGAGTTCCACATGGATTATAAAAATTATAACAACCATTATGAAATTATTATTTTCTAACCCTATAATTATTTGGACATAGTTTTTACATTTTCTAATTTTAATAACCACATTATTTCATTATGAATAATGAGTTATAGAGAGGATTCTATCAAGCTATAGAGAGATCTATTATAGAAAAATATAAAGAAAATAGAGAAAATTATTATCCTCCATCATATAAAATGCCTTTTTTTCTTTGAGGATTCATTTACAATCAATGTCAATCTCTGCAAGTGTTAGAACCATACATTCTACCACTAAAGGATTCTATGATGATGATCAGAGGTTCGCGTAGCCTCTGTGAATTACCACTAGAGGGAATCCAATATTTATTCCTTTTATAGAATGATATTATGATAAGGAGACTTTACCTGATCATCAAAAATGAAGAAATAACTCAATGAAAATTAATTCATTAATTAAATAAATTAATTATAAATTATATATGAAAAGATCTCCTCTTACCAGTTCTGAGTTCTTATGAATTAATATTTATATTGATTCTGTTGGTCGTAGAGATTCTTCATAATGTACGTCACCTATTTTTATTGGGTTATGAATAATAACCATGTTTTTAATGACCTAAATGACACTTCTTCTATGCTCGGAACATTTAAATGGCATTAGAGCAAACATATCATAATTTATAATTATTTATTATTTATTGATTAATTATCTGAAATTATTGTTAATATTTCAATTATAGTTTATTCATTTTTAATATGAATATTCATTAACATATTTTCTATACATTAATAAACTTTATTCATGTTTTTTATCATCTTAAATAGATCAAGAACATATGAAGAATGATTAGAGATTCCATCTAGAATTTCGGAGGATTCTAGATGATAGAAATGGGTACATGATGTATAAACAAAATATACATCATGTATCCAAGTTCACTGCTCCTGGAAATGTCTCGAGATACAAAAAACACCGAGCAATAATAACACAAAGTGCATTTAATACACAATAACTATTGAATGAGAGAACCTGGAAAATGGTTTGTCAGACCACCTAGCATATAGATGATGTACACATCATATAGTCTACATGATTTAGTGGTGAAATTCACACTAACTATGTGGTAAAATATGGGGCATATTCCTCATGAGACTAATAGGTTGTATCACTAATGATAAATATGACATGTAGTTGGAATAAATTATATGTATACCATTATTTATCATGTCAAAATAACACGCCGAGCCTACAGGCTGGTTACGTGGATACATGACAATAAGAACACATGGTATGTAGCTCGTTAGTACATGCCATGCAACCCAACTAAGATATATGATGAGTCCCTATAAATTTATCCAAGATACATGTAAATATATGAAAATATAATTTCTATCACTATTACACCCATGTATTATCCTATTAAATAATAGAATTAAATTACATATAGAATACTTAATTACAACATTAAAAATCTAATTACAATGCTCATATGTGATGTGTTGACTATGTAATAAGGTTTATAAAATTACTAACAACTCAATTAATTCTATTAAATTAAATATTAAATATAGTCTAAGATGTTTATTTTACATGTTGATATTATTATAGGTATCTCTGAGAGGCTTCAGATGGTCATTAAGATAAAAATAAATAAATAATTAATTTTTCAATTGAATTAATCCAAGCATGTTTATCTTAAGAATAAATAATTAATTGAAGTGATTTCTATCAAGTGTACTTTTGTGTATTTTTTGTATATATTTGGTTGATCATGAACTTATACCATCCTATTTATGTGATTGGTTTATTGAATTTATTATTATTACATGTTTTATAAAATAATTTATTAAATAAAATAATGGGCTATGATTCATTTCTCTCCTTTCATTATGTAAGGTCCTACATGATGATGATTTATTTTATGTAAACCCCTTGAACCAATACTTTTGTTCCACTCACTAACATATGAGTAAAATTATATAATAAATTGGTATCCTAAGAAAATAGAGGTTGTTCAAGTTTGGAACCAAGGTGAAACTAGTGTAATAGGTACAAAGGAGCCTAGGTGGAAGGTTACAACTCAAACCATACATGGTTCTAAGAGTTTATTCCATAGTATCAAGAGTTGTTTTATCACCCTATAGTTAAAAAAACCATTATAAAAGATCATGGTCACATGAATTTTGTTTATTTTATTTCTATCAATTTCATGGATAATTATTTATGGATGTTTAAATAATTAATCTAACTAATTAATAATCATGAAATATGGAATTAAAATAAATATTATATTATTTATAAAAATTATCTATACATGTTTAACAACTTAAGTAAAATCTAATTAATATTAAAAAACATGTAACATGATAAAATGGGTAGTTTACACATAATGATAAAAATACATCAAACTAAATATTAAGTATGTATAGCCTTCCACTAACTGAGTTAAAATCAAACAATAGTTCTAAGTGATTAAATGGAGTTAGATGACATGCTTTAAATTATTGGGTAATTTCAACTTGAGTTCTTAGGTTGAGATAACTAAGTTTACATTAAGTGTTGACTACCCAAGTTGGACTTAGTGTAACTAAGAATAAAATCATTGAGGAAATTATTATATTGGATTTTAGGATTGGGGAGTCCACTCAATTTATCAAGGAGATGCGAGTTAATATAGTTCTCAAATAACTACTTCCTAAAATCCTTCAAATAACATGTCAGGACCAAGTCTAGTTAATGAGTAGGGGAATATGGATCCCTAAAACTAGAATATCTATATGATGTGATATTTTGAAACTAATGGAGTGGGATATTAGTTTTCAATAAAGTAGTGGGAGATTAATAATTTTTTAATTTATTATCTAATTTAGTAATCTAGAAAAAGTTCTAAAATTATTATCTTATTTATTATAGAAATGGAAACCCACAAGACTGACTATATCAATTTGATAAATTTTATAGAATGATAATATTATCATTGGATCTAATTTTTAGGAATTTCATAGGCATTTACACATCATAATATGCAATAAATAAAAATTATATATTCTATAAAACCCTAATCTTAAGGCTCTTGGAAAATAGGCCCTTGAGGAAGAAAAATATATCTATATGAAGCCTTTGAATGATGTCATGGGTGTCTGATGGTTCATGTTTTAATCCATTTACAATGAGATTTTAAAGAAACACAAGGATATGATTGATTATATCATCATTCCCCACCTTTGTGATCTTCTTCAAGAGAAGGGAAGAAGAGCGATATGAAATCTCTAATTCACTATTCATGTGAAAACTTAGAGATTATGATCCAGTTGGTCCTCATGTAGTCATGATGATTGGATATATTAATCACTTAGACATATTGGGTGTTTAGATCCTTGATGATATGTGCACATATGTCATTATTTACAAAGTGACTAAGACCTTATCCTATTTCATTGTAAAATATAATATGATAAATAGTTATAATTATCTCTAATAACTACTTAAACTGATTCACCAAGTTGATAAATACATGGGGTGTGAAAAACCTGTGGTTCTTAGAGTGAACAAAAGTAATAACAATAAAATGGTAAATAAGACTTTTTCCAATTATAAGGATCCTAAGAACCATCCTACCATTAAAAGAAAGATCCAAATTTAGAAAAATGAAAAGGATCTAGTATGTTTTTCTTGTGGAAAACTGGGACACTATAAGAAGAACTACATCTAGTTAAATACGAAAGGGAAAGATTTAAGTGATTTTTTTATTGAGTGAAATCTCACTATATCTACACATTGGGTATTAGATACATCTTGTGGTACTCACATCAATATTAAACTATAATAAGCAAGTAGATTTTGAAATATTATTAGAAGTGTTGTGGATTTATAGGTTTCTAATGGAATGATATTGGATGCTCTAGCCAAAATCAAGTACCACCTTCTATTTCCAACTGAGATGGTCTTAGTTTTAAAATATTTTTTTATGTACCAACTATTACCAAGAACATAATTTCTATATCTATCATATATAGAGATGATATTATTTTCTTGTTTTTAAATAAAATTTGACACTTTTATAAGTAATGAATATGTTATGGTATGGAACATTTAAATTATTGTATTTTGGTGTTAAATCATGAAAATAAAGTATCATCAATTGATAAAGAATTAAGCTCACATGACTCAGTTCACACCCAACTATGGCATCACTATCTTGATTATATGATTTTTTTTAACAAATATCTATCAAGATGGTTACCTAGATTATTTTGACCTAAAACCATTTTAAAAACATCATGCTTGTTTACATGATTAAATGTCCAAGCCACCTTTTGATTGACATAGTGAAAGGGATATAAGGATTCTATAATTGGTACATACTGATGTGTGTGAAAATTTTATAATATAACATATAAGTGGATATTATTACTTCATTACATTTAATGATTACTTAAGTAGAAATGGATATGTCTACTTGATGAGGTATAAGTTTGAATAATTTGAAAAATTCAAAAAGTTCATGAATAAAATAGAGAATCAACTTGGTAAGAAGATAGAGAAGCTTTTATTTGATCTATGTTGAGAGTATCTTAACAAATAATTCATCAAATTTTTTTAGGAGTATGGGATTATTATCCCAAATGAATTCTCCTTATAAACCAATGTGGAGTGGTTTCTATGAATAGAGGTACCATACATTCCTTGAAATAGTAAGGCTGATGATTATCCATGAAATTATTCCATTATCTATTTTTGGATATGCATTACATGCTATAACATACATTCAAAACCGATTACCAACTAAGTTAACAAATGGGATTCCATATGGGCTAATCCATGGAAACAAATCCATGTTGTAACATACTTTTTCATATGGTTTCATGTTATTTATTAAGGCAAACTATATAAACAAAATAGCCCCCAAGGAACGAAGTGTATCATTATAGGGTTTTCCAAGGAAATAAGAGGATTATATCTATATAAGACCTTGTAAAAACAGGTGATGGTCATAAGAAAATCCATTTTTATTTAGAGGGATCACATTCTCAGTAAGGATAATGGGAGAAAGATTGACATATATGAAATTGATACTCAAGATACACAATATTTGGTATAAGAAGACATTCTATATGTCCCCATGGAAGATGTTGTTCCTAATAAACAAGTAATGTGTAGGAGCACCAAAGAGGATAAAGAACTAGAAATATATTAATTTATATTCATTGAATATGGTAACTCATTATTAGTTGAAAATAATGATAATCTTATATAAAAAGAGGTAGTAGAGATCTTAGAAGCTGAAAGATGGGAATAAGACAAGAATTTTGAGATAAATTCTATGTATCAAAACTAAGTACATTCTTTTCTCTATACTATAGTTGATGAAAATCATATTGGTTGATATTGGTAATTCAAAATAAAACTAGACATGGATAGTAAAGTGATTATATATAAAGAAATGATAGTAGATATCGAGGCATCGATTAAAATGGAACCTTTTCTCTAGTTTCCATGTTTAAATCCATTATAATTTTACTTTCTATAACACATGTCCATGATTATTATATTTAGTATATGGATGTAAAAACAAATTTAATTATTGGGAACCTTAGGAATATGTCTATATGACACAACCTGAAGGGTTTGTGACATCAGAAAATTATAATTAAATATGAAAGCTATATAGATCTATTTATGGGTTAATTAAAGTATCTAGGTTATAAATAATTTAGTTTGATGAAGATGTCAATATATTTGGTTTCATAAATAATGAATGTTACCATGTTTTTTAAGGTTTCTTAGTGGGAGTATAGTCATATTTATAGTAGTACATGTTGATGACATATTACATATTGGAAAAGGTATATAAGTCTCACAATTAGGTAAGGATTGGTTAAAAAAGTCTTTCTACATAAAGGACTTAGGTAAAGAAACATATATATATGGAATCAATATCATCCTTGATAGATCCAAAAAGATTATTGGATTAATTCAAAGTACATTTATGGATTATAAACTAAAGATAATTAGTATGGAATAATTAAATAGGGGATTGGTTTCAGTGTCACATAGTATACATATCTCCAAGAAAATGTGTCCTCAAACACAACAAGAGAGAGGGAGAGAGAGAATGAGTAGGATCCCATATGAATTTTTGATGGAATATATCATGTATTAAATGTTATATACTAGTATTGATGTTGCCTATGATTTAATAATGAAAGTAATATATCAAGATAATATAGGAGAACAACATTGGTATGCTATTAAGGCTATCCTTAAGTATCTAAGGTTCACTAAGGATATGTTCTTGGTATATGGAGGAGACATGGAATTAGTCCATAGAGGATATAATGATGCTAGTTTATAAATAGATAATAATGATCTAAATAAATATTCTGAATATTTCTTCAGTCTCAACATAGGTGTTGTGTGTTGGAAATGTTTAAACTAGACAATTGGCATAGATTATACAATAGAGTATAAGTATATAGAAGATTTTGATATAGACAAAGAAGTAGTTTGGAGTTGGCATATCATGTAAGATATTGGTGTAGTGTCTAGTATTAGAGATATTATCACATTGCACTGTGATAATATTGTAGTGATGGATCTATAAAAGGATTCAATATCACATCAAAAAATAAAGCACATACTCCAAAAATATCACCTCTTGAGGATTTTTTCTCAAAGTATTAAAGTTTCTATGTGTGGAGTTTCCATGGATGAAAGAATAGAGAACTGAAAGAATAAATACTTATCTTAGAAGAATCATGAACAACATGTGGGAGCTAGCGGTCTAAAGGTTGTTAGCATTTGTATCTAGTTTAAGGGGAATTCTATTAGAGTTAGTGGCATAGAACCAAGTTCTAAGTGGTTTATGATAAATTTTATTCATGTATATGAATATAAATATAGTTCTTATTACATAATGATTATTATTTTTCATGAAATAACATATGATAATTTCATAAGTGTACTTGTAACACTAAAAAGTCATTTTAGCTCCTCACTATGATGAGAACCAATAAGTTCCATGACCAAATTCATAAAAATAAGTTCTATAACTAGATGATATCATAAAATCAAACACAAATGATATAAGACATAATGGGAAGAGACTTATTGGAATTTGAGAAAATTTCTTATTGTGCATTACCTTAGTAATATTCAATACAAGAGATTGGGAGAAAAGAGTCATAAATAATAAATCCACATTTATATGTTTCATTGGATATTCCTATCTACAGACATGTATTTAATATTATTAGTAATGAATTATAGGATTTATTTACTTTAATGTATTGTTGAAAATCAAGATGAAACATTCTCATGGTGAGGTAGAATATGTTAGGCATGTATTGAGTGATTTTATATTATTTAATAACGAGATAAAAGATTTATTCATTATGTTCTTTAATGGAAGATGATATCTTAGGACCTTTTATGGGAATTGAACTGTCTGATTATGTCAATGGACATGATAGTGTTAACCGCAAGTTTTTTTTTGAAATTTAAAGAAAGAGACATCGATAATATTGGTTGATGACACCGGTATGCAACATTATTGATTAGAGATATCAAGATAATGTAATTATACTATATAGTGTACATTTTTAGGAGGTTAAATTTCATTATGACATTAACTTATTTCCCTATGGTAGCCTTAGAGTATTTCTATATTTTATCCATGGATGTTAAGAAATATAGAAAAATGCTACTAAGAAAAGGGTCAATGGGGTCACACAGTTAGTGTATTCAGAGCCTCAGTTAAATTCCATATAAAGTTAACATGTTGAATAAATATTATCCCCACACATGTTTTAATAATTATCCTTGTTTGTTTTATCAAAAATATCCAATCACCAGTTATTCAATAGAATATAGATGCAAGTTAAATAACTAATAAATATTTATTCACTATGTAATTAATTATTTAATAATAAGAATATATAATATTAATTTATTATGGTTTATTAATAGAGTAAAAAAATATTTATCTATTTAGTATATGTATATTTAGTAAATACTTATTCACTTATTTGGTGAATATTATGCAGTGATATTTATTTAATTAAATAAATAGGAATTATTCAAGTACTGATAAATACTATGGAGGATTTGCAGATCATGTGTAATGGTATAGTGAGAAATTTAATTTTTAAATTTTATTTGGATAAATATTAATTTATTTAAACAATAAAATAATATTTATTTTGTCTATGATTTTAGCGCATGTCAAATATATAACACACCATAACTTAAACAACCCATAATTATAGGATTTATAACAAAGGTTTCAATTTATTACATTTTAGGATCTTCTTGGTTTATAAATTTATATAATTAGGTAAATCATTACATAAAAAAGTAGAAATTTCCACAAACTATCAATTTTTCCCACAAAACTATTTCTTTATAAAGACACACTTTCTTTATTCAAGGTAACTCCCATATCTGGAACTCTAACTTCATTAATTTTTATATTCATCCTTAATCCCTGTGAAAAGTAATTTGAAATATGATTTGAGAAATAAAAAAATCTTATTAAGGTATATAAAAGAAAAGAAACCCGTAAGTCCATTTTAAATCATAAAAATTCATAATAATGTTTCCTTTTTTTTCATAATAATCTTTTGACCTCAAATACCCATTTACTTTTCCTTGAAAAAAAACCTAATTTATTAATAGATTTAATAAACCATTTCACATAAAATAATAAGGGAAAAATAACAATCATAAGGGTTTCTTAGAAAACACGTGAACACATTAAAAACTTTCTTTGAAAAATAATATTTACACCTTCATTTTTAAAAAAGTCAAAAAATTTCTAAAAAAACATTAGATTATTTTCTTAACATTTGAAATTAAAAGATTTACTTTATATACCATCACAATCATATCATTTAAGTACCATATGAAATTATCCTTACATTCATACTTTTTATAACCCTTATAATAGAAGCACCAAATCAAATAATTCCCATATATCTTAGAAGTAACATATCTTTGGTAAACTATACAACTTTAACCAATACATTAGAGAGCTATATTGGACTCACCCATCATCAGAGCTATATATAAATCTCCCATAATTCATATAAATTTATAAGAACGATATAATAGATAAAATACATATAGATTTTTCTTTAATCATAAAACTCATTTTAATTGGAATTGAAGCCCATAAACAATAATAATTTCAGTTATATCATAAAGATGAGAAAAAGTTTTTGTTTCCTTAGAAAAATATTTTAAAACTAATAATTACCAAAATATTGAGAGAAATATTTTATTTAAAAATAAACATGGAAAATTTATAGTAATCTTAATAATGAATAATGACTATGAAAACTGGAAAATGAGGTTAAACCGTATATGTTTAAAAAATCATTTTTTCCACTATGGTAAAAAATGATAAAATGAACATTACAATATATGTTTAATAGATTCCATTTTAAAACTTAAAAAATAAATACGAAATTAGTTTAAATTAACTTTTGAAAATCTTTGTTTTATAAATAATATCATTCTTAGAACATTTTTATGACATGGATAAGGAGCATAAATATTTGAAAGGAATACTTTAAAGCAAAATTTTAAAGAAAAATCACTTACCTTAGTCCCCTCTATCATTGTACGTTCTCTTAAACTTGAATAATAAAATTACATTAGATTTATACATTCTTAATAACCCATTTTCATGTTCTTTTCATTATTTTTATTCCTTTTTTATTTCATTTATTATGTTGACTTATTTAATTACTAAAATTTTTATGTTTACGTTGACCGTTTAGGGGTTGTTTAGTTTATAAAATCAAAACAAAATTGGTGTGTTGACTGTAGTCAACGGGGTTATGGTTACATTACCTATAAAATATTAAACATGTTATAATTATCATATTTATATATTCCATACTATATATTGTTCAATATTAAGTTCTATCATTTATCAGCACTAGATAAAAGCGTTGATAAAGGGGGTGCCATTATCAGCACTAGCAAAAAGAGTTGATAAAGGATGTTTTTACTAGCGTTAAAAAAAATTAGGTAAAAGTGACCATTTTTATCACTTTTTCATAATTGATAAAATTACCCTTCATAATTTCTTTTATCTAGTACTGATAAATGGTAATTTTATTATCGCTAAAAAAAGAGCTGTTAAAAGTGCTATTTTCAGTACATTTTTAACACTAATAAAAGTACTCTTTATTAGCACTTTTATCCAATAATAATAAAATATATATTTCATAAAAAAATTATATATCATTAAAAATATATATTAATATATAAATATATTTATATTGATATAATTTTAATATATTTTATTAAATATGATTTCTACATGACTAAATATTCATTTACACTTAATATATGAGATATTTTGGGAAAAATGAATTCTAAAATAATTAAGAATTAATATTAATTAATAAAGTAATAATTATTATTGATTAATATTTATTTAAAAACAATTTGATGATATATAGTTTTAATAAATTAATGAATGATCTAATATAAGTAAAAAAATTTCTTGAACTTCCAATAGTCATAACATTTGATTGTTTTTCATATTTTATTATTATTTACAATTAAATATATACATATTTTCATATATTTTCATTTAATAAATCAATTGTACAAATGAATATTTAAACGGATTTACATAATAATATATTATCCATAAGGATATAAATATTTATTATTCATTTTATTTAAAAAAAACATTATATATTTTATTTACCTTACAAAATGAATTAATATATACACACACACATTCCTATACAAATAATGTTTATATATAAATATGTGTGTGTCAATAAACAAATTTTATTTATGTTTATATTATAATATTTTAAATGAATACATATATGTTAATATTTCTGCAAGTATGTGTGAAATATAAATGTGTATGTGTGTGTAATATGTGCATGTATGTGTGTATCGATATTATGTAGATAAATCACATATAAATGAATTTTTACAAATATATAATTATCATTAATAATAGTATATAAATGTATTTATAATAAATATTTATAAACATATTATAAAACATTTATAATAAAATATATAATTATATACAAATTTTTATAAAAATATATGTAAATCTATAGACATATAAATATATATGTAAATATGTATAAAATTTATATCTAAATATACAATATATTGACATATTTTTAAAATTCATTTAAAAATAATTATATAATTATATATAATTATATGAATAAATATATAAATAAAAATGAGTTATATATACATATATATACATTGACATATCATGAAACATTATAAAAATCTTGATGGTGTAGTGGAAAGGTGTTAGGAATTGAAGATAGAGGTTAGGGGTTTTATTCTGGGTGAATGCAACATTGAAGGGTGTGGAAAGAACTGATAAAGTGCATGGAAAGCACTAATAAAGGGGGTGGGCTCAAGAAAAGCTGTCTGGGCACATGAGGGGGGGGGGAGGGCACATATCCCTGATGGGGGGGGGGGGTGGAGAGATGATAAAGGCCACATTTATCAATGATAAAAAAATAATTGATAAAGGCCACCTTTATTGGTGCTAAAATAATAATTGATAAAGTCATATTTATCATTCTTAAAAAAACACTAATAAAGATGTCCATTATTGGTGTTTTTGTTTTAGTACTAATAAAATTATCCTTTATTAGTGATTTTGTTAACACTGATAAAGGCATTGGATTTTAAATGAACATAGAATGTAGGGAATTTTTGAGAATCAACAAAGATAATTTCTACGTATTTTAAAAGCATGATCTATAATAGTGATTAGATTTATTTTTAAAACCAACCATGTAAGGAGGTAATGAAAAATTAACCATGTCATTTCATGCATATGGTATTCCATACATACACATGAATGAAATTTTCATTTTTCTAATAGGTGGGAAATAAATAAATTATAAAATATTTCACTTTTCTATAATCATAAATATGTTATAGATGCCATATTATTCATTATTTACATTTTTATAACCAATCTTGTAAGTTAGAGATGAAAAATAAAACATATCGCTTCTTGGAGGTGGTATTCCACACGTACGCATGAGAGGTGTTATCATTTATAACAGATGGAATGGTAATAAGATAAGTAATATATTATAATTGAAGAATAATAATTATGTGACATATATATATATATATATATATACATTTTTTCAATTATTTTAACCAGCTATATGATCCAATAATTTAAAATTAAACACATAGCTTCGTGGAGGTGATAGTACACACGTAGAATGAGTGATGTTTTAATTTCCCATAGGATGTAATAGATGAAAAAAGGATATACAATTATCATAATAAAATTTTAGTATATGAAATATACTAATGTTATTATTTCATCATGGTTTAAAAATATTTTATGGAGGTAGAATAAGAAATAAACATGAAATAGGTAAGTCGAGAGTTACACCTTCTTCTCAGATGTATCCCATTGGCTTACCCCTTAAGAAGTTTAGGATTGGTATTTTTATAATACTAGTACCTATAGGAAATGGGGAGGGATTTTGTGAAGATATCTTTGTAGGGATTGGTATAAATAGAGTTCTCAAAATGTGTGATTAAGGGAGGAGATAAGGTTTTCTTTTATAAATGAGGGGAACAACACACTTGTAATTTTTCGAAACTTTTAAATATTATAAATTATTAATCATGGGTAAGTGGGTACAAAACTATCCAATTTTAAAGATAATGTGATAATGGTCTAAATACAATCATCAAATATGATTTAGGATGAACATTTTCAGCCTTATCAAAAATTATTTAACTTAATTAACCTAAATTACCCTTTACCATAGAGACATGTTTTTACCATGATTACTATTCATATTGAAAAAAAAGAAATTGAACTCATTACTAAATTTGAATGTACAAATTGAAAATATAGAATCTATTTTTACATTATTCAATTCATATAACTAGAAGAAATTAATTTTAATATAAGTGAAAAAATTTAAATGAAAAAATATTTTTTAGAAAATTATATTTTAGTCATTAAAATGAACATATAGCAAAATATGTGAGGATAAATATAGGGTTAACCAAAGGATAGTGGTTTTGAATCATTATTTGATTAATTTTTATCAATGTAAACTTTTAAACATTTCTTTACCTCCTTTATATATTTAAAAAATAGATCTCTTATTGTCTTCATCTATAGTTTGCAAGTAAGCACATAAAACATTAAAGTACACAAAAGGCATGATTTTTAATGAGGTTTACATTCAGTGTTGATGGATACATCCATGGGGTATGGTGGTTATTATCCTACTCACACACAACTTCTATTTTATTATCAATAAAATCCCAAGGATGGTAATTTCCTTCAACCCGTTCTCCTAGCACTGACTAGGTACTATTCAAGTTTTACATTTGAAGTAAAATATTACATGATATCGACCTATCCCTCATGAAGTAGAAAAAATATAACACATATCTTCTTTAATAGACCCCAATGAACACTGGTAAAATTCTTCAAATATAATCAATCAAATGTATTCCTTGAATACAATAATAAAAATATTATATATATAATGCAACAATCAAGGGTTGAATCTTCTTCTTCTTCTTCTTCTGTGAAAAAATGAATGTTTTATAGACTATAAATCTAATAATTATTCTTTGACACAAATGATAATTAGTTTATATAAAATTGATCCCAACTTCTTCTTTTAATTTTTATCTTTAGTAAACAATATGATATATCAAATTATAGTGTCAAATTCCTCATTTATACTTCATACAAATTAATTTATGGAATTATCATATAAACCCTAGAACATATAAGATATAATTTATTTTTATTCTATTTTATTTTCCTAATAAAAAACCCATGCACCCTCACACTTATTCTTGGATTTTCCTTCCAAATCATTGAAGTGTTTCAACGTTTTCAATTAGGGTGCATGAAATGCATTTTCTTTATGCAATGTTTTTGTGTATTCATTTACATAATAAGAAATTTGAGGTTACTTAATTCATGTAATATGTAATTATATGAAGTTTATATACCTATTTTAAAAAGTCAATGTTCTTTTAGGGTGTCTTATTCTCCTTTTTAGGAAGGGTTCATGTGAGTACCTCTACCTTTATGCGGACAATGCACATAATAGGGCTTCCACTTTGAGTGACTAAGGTTTTCTATGCGTTTCTTATTCTACTTCATGTAATGAAGAGGTTTTTAGTTTTATATTTATGAGCTCAATAGAGATTCATGGATCTTCTTACTTCATGTTAATTGATCACACAAGAACTTATTCTACTTCACATGAAGGGTACACAAAAATTCTAACTTCCTCCATGTAAAGAGTTTATGAGGATGATATGTTTTCCTAAAATGATAGATATCTCTTAATATCTCGAATAACATCATCCCCTAAAATTAATCTCTAATTCCTTGGTATTATAAAGGATAATCCACCACCTCTTCTTTGAGAAATATATCATGTTTAAAAAAAATAGTGAGCCAAAAATCTTGAAACACTTGAAGATCTCAGCATACCATTGAATGTTGAAACTCTCAGCATTTTGAACTTCATTTAACACAAAAACTATTACATGATTTCATGATAAATTTGAATGATCTATTCACTTTATTGCTTCTCTTGATCACTTTTCTTGATCACCTCACATGATCATGTGAAACCTCAATGGAAAAATTCTCTAAAAACTTCTATAGTATTTATGTGAAGAAAACTTTATATGATGGTATCTTGTTCCAATAGAAGATAAAATATTTTTAATGAGAATAAATCATGTGATGAAGGACGTGTTCTTGTGATGTCTCGATGATTTTTTCTATACGATCGCGTAATCTACAATACTTCTCATTATGAATTCATGTAATGATGTGAGGATGCATGATATAATATTCATGAGATGACTCAGTTCTTTGAATAATGGAATGCATTCAAGATAAAGTTGCATACGTGGATTTGGGATTTCATGAATGCCTTCTTCCCTTCTATTTGATCAGTGGATATGGTTGGAATAATGTTTGATAAACACTGATATGATGAACTTCCTATATATAATAGATCTTCAATGAATCAAGGTAGAATAAAACAAGTGGGATCAATCAGATAGAGGAGGCGCATTTGATCATGTAGGCCAAATTATAAGAATATATTTTCTAATATGTGAATAATAACTGTGTTTTAATTCATCCCACATTTCTTTTACACGTTTTCTAACTCATATTACTAAAAAACTCTATTCCATTAGAATCTTGATCCGACAATAGGGTTCAATACAAGCAACACTATAGACACATCACCCACATAGATCACTCCACACCATTTTGTGGTCCATGGGCACCCTACACTCCCCATTCATGATCCCCATGGGCACTATGTTCATCCTCTCACACCTATAACCTGCAGTGGCTAGAATAACTCTTAGGTCCCACATGTATGGTTGAGGGGGTCCTAGGTTGCTAAGGGCTAGCCCATTTTTTTGATAAATACCATTAAAATACTTAGTAATTACTAATTATGAAATTTCCAAGCCTTATTTAAATATAAATCATAATGTAAAAATATAAATGTATTTCCTCCTTTTTTACATGTCCTTCACATCTCTTCATGTAAATAAATATTTTCACGGTATTCAAATTAGTCAATTAAATAGTTTTTGAAACAATATACAATCACCAATAAACTCTTTCATATTTTTAGAACATTAAGAATATTTAAACAATCATTAGAGTTAAATCCACTTCATCTAAAATATGATCATGTGACCTTTGTACTTCTATGGATATATATTCCTCAAATTTTCAAAAAATATATCTGGGAACCCTAATGAACTTAAAAGTAATTATTATTTTCCAATACATATTGAAATTATGTGATTCAACACTTAGTAACACATTGAAAAAAATAAATCATAAAAAGTAGGATTATCGATCTCCCCATTTGTATTCACTATCAATACCAATATAGAAAATGGTATTCCAATATTTTTTCTTCATTTTCTTCTCCCCCCTTTTGAAAAAAATTCAAAGTTCCTGAGAGAGGATGGTATCAATCCTTAATAAATTTTCCAACAATTATTACATTCCAATTCTATTTAAGATAACCTATTTTAGAAAAAAATAGCATCTAATTAAGACATAAATGTTGTCCATTACCAGTTCATAAAATTATACCAATTGATATAAAAAAACTTGAATCCTTCATCAAAGAATTTTCAACTATTTTTTAGGTTTATAGTAATTGGTGGATACCAATTTATACAATTCAAGTGGAATGTGTATGATGCCACTTGTTGAAAAAAATATTTTCAAGAAACTTTCAACCCTAAATTCCTAGACTACTCTTAACACATAGATTAAAAACATTCTTGTATGCTTGGATGGTTATAATCATGAATTCAGTCCTAGAACATCTTCAACAATCCCTTTTTTATTTTATTGATTTAATTATGTTTTCCCCCATAAGATCAGACATCATTACATTTTTGTGAATAAGGATAATAGAGTGTTTCAACATACCACATCAATGAATTTTTGAACAATTACCTTCTAGAGATGTCAAATTTGGATGAAATATAATGATCTCAGAAATTATTTGGACACTCCCTCACAAGGGTTGATATCTAACTTAACATAATTAAGATGGATCATTTATATTAGATGATACTATGAATTATAATTTATGTAAGAACCAATTTTTGTCATCACATCCATGATAGTGACTTCAAATGTTTTGATCAACTATGGTAGGTAGATCATCTTCATCAAGGATGATCATTGAATTTTTTCAAAAACTAATCTTCACGATAAATATAGATAGATAAAACTTGGATGGTTACTTACATAAATCTTAGAATGAATATTTCAGCTTATAGATATGGAAATATAAACTTTAACTCAGTTTTCACCCTGCATATGTGTATCACCTTTAATGCCTTGTATATATTGAAGAAACCCCAAGTATACAGGAATATTGAGGATATAATTTTACTTTAAGTGAGAAAAATAAGAATAGGAATTATTTATCAAACATGTAACTCATTTATTTTTTTATCCATGTGAGGGTTAAATCTTCTTGAGGAATCATTATAATTTCTTAGTAGTTTTTGGCAGCATGGAATCTCTACTTTCTTTAGTAATAACTTTGTGTGAAATTTTATTCTTCCCACTTGACATAAAGGTATATTCATTACTTCATGATTTTTGATTCTTCTTCAGTATTTATTATTGATATGGTTTTATAAATAAACATTCATATGATATATATCCAACCATCTTACTCCTTCCACACAATACTTTTAAAATTTTCTTGTAATAATTTATTGAAAAACTCTCATGAAATTCAACATCATCATTTGGAATCTCCAATTTTATTTTAGTTTCTACATTCATATATGAATATTTCATCTTTCTTTCTATTTCCAAATAAAATTGGAAAATGTAACACCCTGATATAGGATCCACTTTACTAGTTCCCCAATCTAGTGGGTCACATGCCCTTAATCTCACCTCCCCGTATGTTATAGGCTACCGATTAGCATTATGGGTATAAGGTGGTATAATGGGGAGACTATACCCTTATATCATAGTGTCATAGTGGGTAAAATAAATAAATATACAATAGTATAAACTTGAATAAATAGTTTTCACAATGGAAAAAATAATAATAATTAGATTCATAAGCATAAATAACCAAACATCTAAAATAATAATTAAAGCCCATAGGCTGAGTCAGATACATGATGATGTCATGAAATGATGATATACATAAAATTAGATGGGGGATACAAGGGACAAGCTTATAAAAATTTCTATAAAAAATAAAAAATGTCCAAAAAACTATTACACTTGTATCATAAACATATTCTATGTCCTCTATTTTCATTCTCCAATCTATAAGTAAAAAAATAAAGCATTTTTATTAGGGTTCCTACCTTTACCCATACCTACAGACAAGAAGTTTACTCAAGTACTAAAGACGTCCCGAATAGGGTATGAGATAAACACATTAGTCCCCTACCAATAGTGTTTAGAAATAATTCATCCAGTGTACATAGCATAGGTGTGTGCATGTAAAATAAATAAGAAACAATGCTAAATAATAAATACCATTCATATTAGGTTCTATCAGGACACATGGAAGACTCTAACTACTTTTTCATAGTCCATGATATGTCTGATTCGAGTACCACATATATATATATATAAGTAATAATATTTATATAGTTATATGCTATACACATGTATATGTGATAAGTACATGAGGAAATAAGTAGGCATATACATTGATACAAGTTGCTAGTGGGACCTAGGGCATAAATCAGGAGTCCGTAACTAGTATAACAAGATATAGGCTCTAACAAAGGGTACAAGACCTAAATATTATATAAATTTGAGACATTATTCCAATCACTCAAGGTGGGGGGTGATTCTTCATGCCCAACACCTAATATAGAGGAATGTGTAATCTTATTACCATCACCCAAATAAAAGTATAATGATGTGAGACTTCATGATCAACACCTCATGTAAGGGAGCATGAAACTCCATATGAAACAAGCACCTTAACCATCATTCTATAAGAAGAAGAAATTAAATACTCATAATAGTTATAATAAACATGAGGTATCACCTCCCATGAATTTATAGTCACAAAGAACATATATCTGAGGGTGATAAATTCATATATTTGAAATTATTAATTATAAAAAATGAGGCCTTTCCGCCCATCTCCATTCAATTTAAACATTCCATTTAATTAATAAAGGTAAGGAAAAACAATTCCATGGTCGATCCAAATAATCATAAGGTTCTTTGGTCATCTAAAAAATATATAAAAGAGATAAATTCTATTTCTAGGACAATCCAAACACTTAGGTGGTGTTTTGTCCATTAAACAATTACATAATAGAGGAAATTAATTTAGCACACCCAAAGGGGTGGAAATGAACAAGGTCTACAACCTTTGATCCTTTATAAAAATTACATAGGATTAGAATAACATGCTTGAATTTATTTTGAAATCAAGAACTTATTTATGGGAAATGTGTGACAAAAAATGGTGTTTAGAATAACAAAGAAGGTATAAAAACATCACAAATTATTGGGAAAAAAACTATACTACCTAACTTAGGTCGGTAAAGGACTACTCATCCAATATAAGATTTAGGTTTGATATAGAATAGATGAAATCAAAGAAACATACCAACACTTAAAAAACAGCGTGAGTGATATTACACAAAAATATTGTGAGATATGAGAAGATTAACCAAGAATATAATCAAGAGTATTGAGGTTCTTTCCACTAGCTATCCAAAAAATCAAATGATGACCTATTTGGAGTTTTGATGAGGGAGTTATCAATATCCCATGGTTGGGAGGAGGAATAAACCATGGGAGAGGGGAGGAGATCTTGTACATTGGAAAAGAATGGAGAAAGGATGTGTGAGGGATTTACAGTCATTAAGGGAAAAATCATAAATCACCGTTTAACACTGGGTCTCATGGTTTGGTCACATGATTGAAAAAATTATACAAAATATATGCATTGAGATCTATCAAAGGAGGGGACCCATATAGGATAGGTGATTGGTTTTCCTAACCGTGAACAAGCCATATGGAACCCACTATCACCAAAGTCTAAAATCTTGTATGTGAGTGTGGCTCAACTAACATAGTTACAAATAAACCATTTATCCTCCTACGGTACAATGAGTTCCCCATATTATTAGGTTTCATGGTTAGTACTAACCATACACTAACCATTTTACTCACTATGTTTGTTCAATTTCTAGAGCGTCGGGCTCTGAACAGGCCTCTGACACTCCTGAATCCTTGCTTAGGCCATAGGGAATATTTACCAAGGAAACAAATTCAAATTGAAAAACAAACAAGATGTAACTTTTAGAAAATATGGGTTTTTACAACCTCCCATTCTTAAATAAACTCACCCTTGAGTTGGAATTCATAGGATAAAGAGGGATTAATTAAGAAAAGATCTGGACATTGGTCTTGTATATCATCTTCCTGCTCCTAGGTCTTGTCCTGCACTATGTTGTGCTTCCATAGCAACTGTACTAAAGGAGCTAACGTACCTTAGAGTTTATTAACACTAAAATCCATGATACACTCTGGATACTACTTGAAGGAATCATCAACATTCATTTCAACCTCACAAGGCAGTAAAAAACACGATGAGTCTAGATAATATCTGTGAATCTGAGATATGTGAAAGACATCATGCATAGAACAATATATCTGAGGAAGTGCTATCTAGTAAGCCATTGTTATAATTAGTTTCAAAACCTATAAGGGTCCAACAAACCGAGGTGACAACTTACCCTAGCTCTAATGTCATCGCATGCCCAACCTGGGAGAAACTCATAGGAAAACCCAGTCCCTGAATTGAAACTCAAGAGGTCATCATCATCAATTGGAATGTGACTACTATCTCAACTGAGCTATAAAAATTAACTTCTTGATCATCTATACCTACTCCAAGGTCTCCTAGATGAGACATGGTCTAAGAAAAGATGCCTCTGCTACCTCTAACTAGCACAAAGGTGATCAGAAAGTCCTAGTATATAAGGATTCATAAAAATTCATCTAAATGGATTCCTAAAAGAAATTATTATAAGTGAACTCAACTAAGGGTATGTGTTTCTCCTAAAAACCCAAATAATCAAGGACACATGCATGAAGAATGTCCCCTAACACCTAAATCATATGATCTGTCTGTCCATTAGTCTAAGGGTGGTAGGCCATGCTCTAAATAACTTCTATACCCAACACCTTATGAATCTACATCTAGAACAGAGACATTAAGCGAGAATCCCTTCCATATTTGACAGATCATTGAGATATATAAAGATTTATAACCTCCTTAACATATAACCTCTCTAGATCATCTACCAAAAAAGTCTCTAGAATAAGTAAGAAGTGTCAAAACTTCATCAAACGATCAATGACTACCCAAAATTTATTGTTTCCTTGAGTTGATCAAGGGAAAAAAGTCACGAAGTCCATGGAAACATCATCCCATTTTCACTCAAGAATGGACAATAGATTTAAAATTACTATTAGTCACTGATGTTATTCGTTCACCTACTAACTGGTGAAATACAAAGTGATAAAGATGGATATCTCCCATTTCAAAAAAAGACATGAATACTTGATATGTAATTATTGATACTTCTTGATGAAACTATGATGTACTACCGAAACTGATTCATGAAGTTCCCACATCAGATCCACTCCGATGCTTGTTGGGACCCAAATATGCCCATGAAATCATAAAGTCTAATCCTCATTCATAGTCCACCCATGATCCTCTTGAGCCTCAATGAACATATCTAAAACCATGTCCATGAGTTTACACCCACTCATGGACTCCTGAATATCATATGTCTGAGTCTTTTAGCTCATAACATCAGCTAATATAAAGCACTTTCCATATGTATAAGAAATCTCAAAATCAAAGGATTTTAGGTATTCAACCCAGCTGCACTGCTTGAGATTGAGATCATGCCTTGTGAAGCTATAATTAAAGATTTTATAATCCATGAAAACCAAAGAATTATCCCTAATAAAAAAATTTCTATAAATTCATAAATCATTAACTACATCAGCTAGCTCAAGGTCATGCATCGGGTAATTATGCTCTTGTGGCCTCAACTGACGAGACCTGTACATGATGACTCACTCGTCATACATCATAACATCTCCTAACTCTACACCTAATTCATAATAGTAAATAGTATAACTCCTATATATATCTATAAGAATTAGGATCAACACTAAATTCAATCTTCCATTCAAATCCTAAAAGGATCCTTCAAAAGCTCCAAAACATAAAAATTTCACACCCTTATTAGTCAATCCTATAAGAGGTGTTGGTAAGCATGATAAATCCTAGATGAAGTGTCTATAACACCAAAATATACCCAAGAAACTTCTTATAGAAAATAATTTCTTGGGATTAACTCAAGAAACTACATCTCTCACCTTCTATTGGTCTATTTATAATCCTGAATCCAAGATGATATGACCCAGGAAGTGAAATATTTCGATCTGAAAGTGTCATTTGCTGAGCTTAGAATAAAGACGGTGATCAATCTATTTATTCAGAATGATATCAATATGTTCAACATGGTTTTATCAAGAAAGAGTATACAGTAAGATATCATACATAAATACTACCATGATTGAATCCAAATATAAGTGGAAAACTCGATTCATTTGATCCATGAAAGTAGATGGTTTTTTCCTAGGACTGAATGACATTACTAGGTATATATAGAGACCATACCTACTCCAGAAAGCTGTAAAAGGTATGTCTAAAGAAATAAGTCGCACCTAATGATAGCCCAACCTCAAATAAATCATTTATAATACCCTCTTTTCTTAGGTATGATCAAATAGGTCATCTATTTGAGAAAGTCGATATAGGTTCTTAACCGTAAGGTGGTTCAACAAATGGTAATCCACATAAATCATAAGGTTTCCATCTAAATTCATGGAAAAAATGACCAATGAACTCCATGGAGAAGTTATAGGGTATATAAAACCTATATCCTCTAAGCCTTCCAACTATTTATTTCTCTCACGAAACTCTATATGTTATATCCTGTAAGGTGGAATATAAACTGGTGTAGATCATGTCATAAGCTCAATGGTAAATTCTACCTCTTTCACTAGAGGTATCCTAGAAAATTAATTAGGGAAAATGTCCCTAAAATGATCCACTATATGAGGGAAAATATTCGGTAGTATTCCCAGATCATCCAGGAAGAGACTATCAATCTAAGATGTCTCCCTTACCAGTACCTAATTCTTAGGTCTTTCTTGAGATGCATTGACACCCCATTCCCCCTTGTTCACATTTCTACCTCCCTCTAGTGATGTAAATGTCACCCTCCGGTGATAAAAATCAATATGGGCTTGATAAGAAACTATCCAATCAATCCCTATAATTACATCAAACCCTGTCATGTCGAGGATGGAAATATTACACTTAAAGATATATCCTCATATCTTAAGGGGAACATCATTACAATGGTGAATACTCTCTGATTGGATACCCAATAGGGCATAGAGTGTCATGATACCATAGTAAAATTCTACCATGAGGCCCAAAATCTCCATAATTATCTCTGATATAAATGAATATGATGTGCCTCTGCCAAATTAAGTAGAAACTAATTTAGAAGCTACAAGAATAGTACCTAGAATAGTAAAATGACCAATTCTCTACTCCTCCGGCATAGGTTTCACTACATGTAACCAGATCTTATCACATCCCCAAGTCATAACCTGACTACCTTGAGCAAGCCTTATCTACTGGTGCTGAAATTCCTTAGTCTAACTACCTCTTCCTAAAATAACACCTTAGCCTGAGCAGTTGGTGGCCTTCTTACTAACTACCTAGAAAGATATTATTAGCCTCACTCTAGAATGTGGGGTAGGTGTAGGTACCCAATCACCAGGTACTGGTGAAAAACACTTGTAGAATCACTGGATATATCCCATCATACCACATCCTCAACACTCCATTGGATCTCTCTTACACTAAGGATTTGTGTGTCTCAGATTCTTTCCTAGGTGACAAACAAAGAAGATGTCAGTGTGAGTAGTATGAATGCTACTACCCCCATGAGAAAGTTTGAAGTAATTATTTATCACACTATAAGAACCACTAGAAGGTCTAGGTGATGAAATTTTTTGTTTACCACCTTCGGTTTCCCTCAAATTCCTATCATTAATGAGGGCCTAGTTTATGATCCTAGAGATAGTTTTCTTCTAGAATACATTGACCTATGATTAGATTATGTATACCATACCATCCTTTTCTTATTAAAGAGAATTAGTGTTCTGGTAAAAGAACAAAACACTAAAATTTTATTGAAAATCAAATAAAGTTACACAAATCTGAAATAAGCCATTTTGCAAACATCCCTGACATAGAGCGGGATTAACTCCGAAGGGAGAACATCACTCCAATGCATCTCGTGAGAAACACCTATGTTGGGAAGGCCATCAGTGATCTTGTTAGCTTCACGATAGGTATGAGTGTCTATGACATTTATACCTGAAATACATTCCAGGCAATCAATCCAATGCGAGGTGAGTGTCCAGGACAAGTGAATGGAACCATTCCAAGTGGCCTGAATAATAGTAGTAGAGTCACTCTCTATCCAGATATTTCTCTAATTATGAATCCTGGAAGAGGAAGTCGCATGAATAACACTCATCGTATCATCTATACCATCCCATCCTTGAATTGGATCACATTCATAATATTATCACTAGATAAAGTTATTGAGAAACAACAGAGCTTAGTAAAATGAGAAAAATTTTCCATGACAGACATGGATACCTACTGTAGGTTCATAAACTCTGTATCCTAGTGATTCCTAAGTTTATATAGAAATAAGTAATTGTAAAATATCTTTTATGTCATAACCAAGTCCTTTTATAGTTGGAAATATAGATTGGTTTGTGTTTTTTGTCAATCCACACTTGGGTGATAAGGGAGTTTACAAGGTAAGAGATCTTACAATACAATATGGATACATTGTTTATGGTGGTGTCATTTCCCAATGTATTCCAAATTTTTTGTCTCAAAAATAGAAGGAAATAGTAATATTCATGAAATGTGGATTTATGGGATTTTCTATTTCCAAATATGGTAAAGGAATGAGTTTTAAAAAGCTTTATCTTTGAAAAGATTTGGGTCATCGTGAATGAGCATCACAAATTCTCAATGGAAAGATGGTGAATCTTGGAGACTATGAGAAGCTTCATAGATGGGTTAAATTTCACTAGTTCTTTCTGAATGAAGGATATTAATGAGATTTTTTTGGAGGTTCGTGAAAAGGATGCTAGTAGCATGTGATCTTAATGACGGTTTGTTCATATAAATAGGCATCAAAACCCACTTCATTTGACATGAAGATAATTGGGGACAAGACTAAATCTCTATAATTTCATGAAGTCTATGAGAATCATGATTTTTTTTTCTATTTCTGCTTGGGAATCACAAAAATACTAGTTATTTATTAATTAATGCCAATGCCTTTGAGTTAATGGAGTTTTATGAAGACTGGTATTTTTGTGATGACTCTGTGTTCTTCTAAGGTAGTAATCTTTGTGAAGGTATTTTGTTCTATGAATTCTATGAGATTCATTAAGGGAGTGATATTTTCAAAGGTGTGTTGGTTTGTGAGCACTATACTTTCATTGAAACATAAATGGGGTTTCACGAAAGCTGAGATATTTATGAACTAGTAGTGTTGAACATATCATTTAAGTGAAAAATACTTTTAAGTGAATCAACTCTAGCTATTGGTGCAAGAATAGCCTCATGATAGTTAGGGAATGTGACTTAAATGAAAATCTATTAAATGGACCTTCAAGTCATTGAACTAAGTAAGGCTTCACCCAAAGTAGTGAGCTAGGGGTAGTCGACAAAAGTGTTATGATGGAGGCAGTGTGCTATCCCTAAAATCATGTAAAGGCTGTGTGACTGGAATATATTGATTGTGTAGGAACTTATGTATTATAAAAAAAACTAGTGAAGCTTATTTTAATTTTGGTAGGAATGACACATTTTTGGTGTATTCTCCTTAGACTAGTTCTTAGTGGTGAACCAAGTAAAACTATTGTGTTGTATATTTTCATGAGATTGTTTAATAACTGTATGATTCCATCATAAAGGTTTTACAAGTTCCTACAAATGTGGGAACAATATCTTTTGTTTTTTTTAAAAAGTTGACACATATTTTCACTCCTCCCCTCTCAGGGTGTTCTAGGGTCCTATAGTCTAGAAGTCTGTCTAGATCATATATCGATGATGGTCTTACCGGGTAATGGAATCCCCCCATTTATTGGAATAATTGTATAGAATATAGGTAGAGAGTTTGAATATCCACTATGGAGGTGTCTTTAGATGCTTGAAAATAGAGAGCATGGCCTCCATCTATGACTCTATAGTATGTGGTCCGTTATCCCCTGAAAAGGTGGGAGGATACTGCTACTAGAACTCTCAAGAAAACTCTTCCATAGTCAGGGTAGGTCAAGTGAGACCTTTCATATTTTTCATCATATTGAAAAATACCTATTGAAATCGGGTATCAGTTCCCATATCAACAATTACATGTGGTTCTATAGGTGGAACTACAAGAGGTATCACTAGTGGCTCAAGGCCCACCACATCTAGTGTATGTTCATCACTGCCTTCTTGGTGTACGGCTCGAGGCCATCATGGTGGAATGATTTTATAATTACAAATAAATGACTCAAAAGAGAGTCTATTATTTGAGAATAATTATAGATAAAAAATCAGAAAGGTATAAAAACTTCCTATAGAAAAGGTCACACCTCTCTTCCTGCTCCAAAATTAAGGTATAAGTGGTAAATAAAACCAAAATAGGCTATAGATAATGTGATAGACACTCCCAATTACCCACTAATAAGGCCATGTTCAGGTCTAGGTCTCATATTAAACAATAATGGTTATGATATATGGAGTCTCAATTGAAAGGTATAGAGAAAAACATAATTTAATTTACAATTGGAATTCAATTTTGTAGTAACCATTTATTTTTAAAGGATTTAACTTTATTTACATTCATAATATTATATATATATGATATAAATATCACAGTCTAGAACTTGTAGGTCCAAAACCCACAACATGATATAATTAGATAATTAAGTTTTCATTACCAATCTATGTGGGAAAACACTGTTTATATTGATTTAGGCACTTTAATTAATCCAATTATATTTTACCTATAAGAAATTTCATCACATTTCAATATATAATAATCAGGTATTAAATATATGATGTAGAAAAAATCACTTAGAAAATAGATGTGTCATGAAAAAATGCATTTCATATTAGTCTTAAAGTGCATATAATGATGCATGAGATGAAAAATTACTTCTCTAAAAGGAAAAGTAATGGTAATACATAAAAAAATAATATCTATAATGTTAAAGAACTTGTTCATCACCCAATGGTGAAATCATATCAACTATAAAAGGTGAAAAATTGGATAAACAATAACCCATCCCCAGTAATTTGTGTTTCCCCGATATGTGAGTTAGATACTCCCACGCATAGGATCATTACCAAATTCCATTTCATCATAGTCTACAATATAATACCCAACCAGTAAGAGAAAGGAAAAATAATATTTGATGCCACTTTTTAACATCTTGACCTTGGATCCACTTGACTGGTGCCTCAAGCTGGTGGGTTACAAATCCTAAAGAATGACTCCCCATATGCAAGAGGATTTTGAGTAGTAGTGAAGGTCTAAGGTGGTATAAGGAAGAGAATATACCCTCATACTAGAGTGGCACAATGAGTAAATTCAATTAACAGAAAATAATGGAAGCATGAATAAATAGATGACACAGGAGAAAAAAAATGATAATCAACTAAGAAAGCATGAATAACCTAACATCTGTAATAATAACAAAAATACCATATAATGAGTCATATAAATTATGATTTCATGGAATGGTAATATACAAAAAATGGAAATAGGGGATACAGGGGGAATATGTATATAACATGCCATACAAAAATAAAAAAACTCCAAAATAATTATCCACAATAATCACAATAATTTGATCAGTCCTATGATTCCATTATCCAAGATTTATGTAAAAAAAATCATGCATCTTTAGTAGTGAAAATGCCCTTATCCATAACTAAAGACATGAAGTCTACTCAGGTACCAAAGGAATTCCGAGTAGGGTGTGAGATAAACTCAGCAGGCCACCAAAAAACTGTTTCTAGAAATAATCCAGGCAGTGTACATAGCATAACAGTGCACATGTAAAATGAATAATAAACAATGGTGAATAATAAAAACCAGTCGACTCAGGTTCCATCAGGACACATGGAAGACTCTACCTACTTCGACATATATCAAAATATTTCTGATCTGAGTACCACAAAAACACACACACAATTATATATATATATAGTTATATAATTTATACATGTATATTCTCTAAGTATGTGAGAAACTAAGTAGTAATATTCATGGATAATAGGTTCTATCATGACTGGGGGAGCTACTCTAGCATCCATAAATAGTCTAATGAGCTATAGGCTCAAGAAAATGGTACAATGCCTGAATATAATATGAATGTGAGACATCATTCCAATCACTCGAGATGGGGGAGTGATTCATCATTTCCAACTCCCGATACAGAGTAACATGTAACATCATGATCATCATCCAAATAAAGGTATAATGGTGTGAGGCGTCATGCTTAATACCCAATGTAAGGGAACATGAAACATCTTGCTCAACAAGTCCCTTAACCACCATTCTCTAGAAAATAGAAATGGAATACTCATAATAGTAAGAATAAACATGAGGGATAACCTCTCATACATTTATAGTCACATATCAAAAATATCCATGGGATATAAATTCATATATTTCAATTTCATAATAATAAAACATGAGTTGTGTCCTTTACACCCATTTCCATTCAATTTAAACAAGCCATTTAATTAATCATTGAAAGGGAAAAAATTCCATGGTTAAGATATACACTTAGATGGCTCTTTGGCATTCTATACAAATATATAAAATAGGTAAATTCCATTTTCGAGAAAAGAAGAATACTAAGATAGTGTTTGGTCTATTAAACAATTATAAAATTGAGGGTAACTAATTTAGAACACCCAAAGTGGTGGAAATTAACATGTTCTAAAACCTTTTATCCTTTAGAAATGTTTCATGAGAGTATAATAATATGATAGAATTTCTTTATAAAGGAAGATCACATTTAAGGGAAACACATGACAATGGATGGCGTGTGACACAATGAAAAATATATTAAAACATCATAACATATAGATAAAACAACTAGACCATCTATCTCAAGGTTATAGATAACTCCTTGTCCAATATTAGCTATATGTTTGAAGTAGAATAGAAGAAATCAAAGAAACAAACAAAACACCCTAAAAATCAGAAAATGAGATTAAACCAAAATAGCACGAGAGACGAGGAACGTAACCAAGAACAAAAGTAATAGGATTAAGTAGTTTACCACTAGCTATCCAACACTTCCAAAATCGATCTTGTAACGCCCCAACCCCAGTTACCAAGATTCAGTGCATTATTACATAACATTGGCATGATATAAGGAATCATGTTCTGAAATACTAACAAGTTTAGTAGACTATTCCTAAAGGTTAATTGTAATATAATTCTTTTTATCTTGGAAAAAATAAAACATAATAAAGGGGTGATCTCAGATTCTTAGTAAGGATAACAATATAGAGGGAATTATCATAAATAAGAACAAACATTTCAGGTAATGTATAAGACTAGAACACAAGCCTTTCAAACATAAACTTCAACACAATATGAAAAAGATAAATCAAATAACACCATTTGATTATTCACATGGATATTATAATAGTAAAATAACCACATGTAATATCAATATCCAATTTCATAATGACGGAATGCATAATTCCAGACTTCATAACCACATTTCAATGCCTTATTCCAAGACTACAAATAAGTTTTTGTCAAAGCCTTATACTAAGAAACTAGTTTGTCTCATGAGTACCGATGCATCGGGGAGCTATAGAGGGCTCCACCCATTAATTACTGAATACAATGAATTTATCATATGAAAAGGTTTAAACATAACATAAACATTCATATTAAAACTAGCATACAAAATGCCCAAACTTTATCTATAAACCACGAATGGTATAAAAATAACACATCCATAGTAAAACATATCAAAAAACCATCAATACAGTATAAAAGATTTTTATCATAATAAATAAACCTCAATGATGAATAATAGCCTGTAAAGTATGTTGACATAGTTGAAAATGATCAGTATAAATCTTATAGGGAAATATCCCTTTTTCATGAAAACATTTAAAAGTCTCACTATTTATCAAGAAGCTGTTTAAACTTGATTTTTGAATCAAAATGTCCCATACCAATTTGAAACTTTTAAAAGGAATTTCAATTTTAAAAAATTAATGTACATATAAATAAAACCTTAAAACCATTTTTAAAACATGGAAATTAATGAGAAATATTTAGAAGAATAAATTTTTAAAACATTTAAAATGATATTTTAGTTAGAATTCCTAAAAAAATGAGAGATGCTTGAATAAAAATAATTGAGGTAATAAAAACTTTATAATATCATGAGAATAAAGTGATTTGTGATATATTATGTCAAACTATAGTATATACAACAAATAAAAGTTAATTGGTGCATAACAGCAAAGAAGTCTCAATGGAATGTAAGTTGAGATGAAATCCCTTAAAAAGACCATATTCTTAGGTTAATGATAAATAAATGACATAATTATTTGTGAAAAAAATAAATGCACTAAATATTATTAGATATTCAGTGTAAAAGAATCATAGGTCATTCACACATATTCTTGTAACAACACCACCACTGACTTGGATGTTTAACTCAATGAATGAAAATTCAGTTAAGATTACTCTTATCAAGTTCATATCGATGACTTGAGAATTTATAAATGGAGTAATTATGTGTATAAAAAGAATAACCACAAAAAGGGGAGTGGAAATTACTACATAAATAAATAAAAAGTGATTTCACACATAATCGTGGAGTAAAATAATCAATGAAGTTTGCGTAAAACCCAATGAGTCGAAATCAAAATTAGAAATTCCCTTACCGATTTGGGGACTTAAGAAACTTACACCCCATGAAAGAAGGATCATAAAATGAATATGTAAATACCCATAAATTAAAGTATATTAAATAAGTAATACAATCATGGGTAGTACATACACCACACAAAAGGAAATAGTAGCAATATAGAATGAATCTCATGGAAATAAGAAGTGAGATGAAAACCCCTTACCATGTTGTAATCAATCGAGTCGTATGAAAAAAAGATAATAACCAAAAAATTAATTGCATAATACAGTTAATATAAATAGAATCATGATAATATATATCGAATGGTAGTACATTATACACTACATGGAATAAATAAGTAGTGAACAATAGAAATATCACGAAATTAAAAGCGAGATAAGAAACCGATTACCTTGTACTTTTACTTTGTATATGGTAGGTTAACCTCCTGTATAATGGTGAAATCATTTTTATTAAATTTTAAAAGAACCAAATACATGAATATGATATCATATATGATCTTCTAATATTTCTTTGTTAATAATATTTCTGTAGTATCATCGTTTTAGGTGTTAACTGATTCATTTTCCTTTATATGATTGGTTATGTAAGACATGTTTATTATGGATATGATGTATTTGATTCATATAAATAATGATATTATGTTTATAAACATTATTTTTAATCATAAAATGAAAATTATTTTTGAATGATTATGACGCGGAATGAATCTCATCACGTTCGTGGAGACAGTAATTTGTACGTACGCACGGGCGACAATATCATTATATTGATGGTGAAATCATATGTAACTTTATGGTATATAATATATAAAAAATCATTATCATGTTATATTTATTATTTAAATCAGTTATACTCATTATTATACCCATCCAAATAATGAAGTGTTTGAATAACAAACTACACCCCGACGTGGAGATGGCAAGCTGTACGTATGCACGTATGATGAATTTGTCATTTATAGGATGGATAGAATAAAGAATATGGTTGTAACATATTTATATTAACATCAAATTATGTAGAAGGTACTGGAGTTATTATTTTGTTATGGAAAAAAAAATAAAGAGGAAGTGGAAGAAGAAAAGAACTTGAAAGAGGCTGGTGAAATTATTACCTCTTCCTCAGGTGTTTCTTTTTGAGTTGATCAAAAGGGCTCCTTAGGTTGGATTTCTGATCAAATTAAGGACTATAGGTTGATTTGAGGGATGTTGGGAGGATATTTTGGTAGGGGTTGGAAGAGACAAATGGATTTGGATGTGTGAAATTAAGAGAAGGGGAAGTACCCTTTTATAAGAGAGGTGAGGGTCACTTTAGGAAAACTTTGAAATATTATTTTATAATAAAATAATTTTCGGTTTCTAATGGATCCAAAATGATTGATTTCAAAGATAATGTGGGTATGGGTCGAAAAACTCTCAACCAATAGGTTTTATACAAATTTAGGTGACCATTTTAACCTTATCTTTTAGATTTAACAATTAGTTAAATAGTGTAACTTTTACCGCGTCTTCTTGTATTATTACACTATATGGTTAATAAAAATACACTAAAATTCCAAAAGAAACTCAAGTGGTTCATTAATTACATATATAATATTATTTTACCCTTTGGACAAACCTTATATTTTTAGGAATATTATATCAACCAATAATATTGTATTTGTTTTTAAAACTCTTTTAAGTCAATTTTGACATTATTTAGTATTTGTTTTTTGAGAAAATCATAACAGCATGATTACTTTGAACAAAATTTATTTAATCAACCTATCAGGTCATATTAACCTATAAAATTAGTTTAATTCATCAAAAGTCTCAAATTAAAATTATTTGGATATTTATAATATCAATTATTTTAATCATTCATTAATAAGGTAATTACTGCATCATCATTGTGTCATAAATAAATTTAATTATTTATTGTCTAAAACATATAAATAAAATAAAATAATGTATTAAATCTTTTTATAATTCTAATGAAAATTTATAGTCGAATTTATCCTATGTATAACTCTATATTAAAAATGGTTTAGTTATTAAACTTTGAATTTAACTCTTTTAACTCTCTTTAAATAAAACAATAATAAATGTCCTAATATAATAAAAGTGGAACAAAGAGGATCATATTTTATTCATAAGGTTGTTTTTGGTCGAATTAAACTTATCCAATAGGATTAGGACATGTGTTAGGGTAACTATAATATCATTTTTACCTTTAATTACCCTATTTATTTTTAACCGTGGTAAATAAAATTCAAAAGTTACTATTTACCAAAAATTATTTTCATCTTATTGAACCAAATTTTACTTACCGATTTCAACTATAGATTTCATATTTTTGAAATTCAACTCAAAGAAGTGGTAAAATTATGTTTTATGAAAATTTGCAAATGCACCTAGAAGGTGGGTAAAATACGGTAAAAAGTTCAATAAAATTTTATACATCTAATTTTATTATAAAATGACTCCAATGAATTAAATTGAAATTATATAGGTATTATATATCTATTTTTACTTAAAATAAATTTATATAAAATAAATAATTATTTAAATAAAATCCGCGTTTAAACTATAACACAGTGTTCTTCACTATTCATCAAAAATTGAATGTTTTCAGAAAAATACCAAAAATTTACCCTAAGATAATTTTGTTCTTAAAAATTAAAAAATTAATTATATTTTACCAAATTCAAAACATATAAGTTTCATTAATTAATTTAAAATTAATTCCTGTTGTTGAAACCGAAAGGCGGGTTTTTAAAAAAGTAAAAACCATCAAAAGATTGACATATATTTTTGTCAAATTTAAATGTGAAATTACTTATAATGACCTATATTGTATTAAATGATAAAAATATAATATAATTATATTTACAAAACATTAACATTCATAATTTAACCCTATAAATTATTTCAATTAAAAAATATTTTTCAATTAAAATTTAGTATTTTTCAGTATTCATCAAAATATGAAAGTTATCAGAAAAGTACCAAAAATTTATTCAAAATAAATTTTTATGTATTAATTATAAAAAAGAATTTAATTTCATTAAATTTAATATATAAAACTGTCAAATATTGGTTTTAAAAAGGGTTATCCATTAGAAAGTGGTAAAATTGCATTTTTTGAAAAATACTTTTTTTATCAGAAAAAATGAATTTGTTCTTATATTATGTCTAAGAAACACATAATATTGATTCTAAAATTATATGGAGTATATAAAATTAAACATTCAGTTAATATTATCCATAACCACTTTTGAACGACTAGTTTGGTAAGTTGTGGCACTCTCAAACTCGGTGTTGCATGTAACGCAAGATTTTGAATTACTTTAATGAAAATAACTTACTATGAAATCTTGGGGTGTTACATTCTTCCCCCCTTTTGGAAATGTCATCCTCGTAATTTTTAAAATTGGGCTTGGGAACTTCATTGAAAGTCCCATATCAGAAAAAGAGTCAATAAAACTATCACTTTAAAATAAAGAAAGAGAAGTACAAAGGTCACTCGAGATAAACCATACTAGGATTCCATATCAGAAAACATGGATATGGAAGATAAACTAAGTGTAAAGTTCTGATAGAGAGTGATAGAAAACATGATTAAGAGAAAGTTAACGACAAGAAAACCAAAAAATTGTGATGGGATAAATGGTCATTAGTTTTCCAGTAGGAAAAGTAAACGAATAACATTTTTTTTTGTTTTAAGTTCCATTTAATAAAGTTGTAGAATTTATTTATGATATTGACTAAGAACATAAAGAGATATACTTACTTTTTAAGTATAGTTTCATCCTTTAATAAATTTCTATAACTAACTCATCATTTTTTTTCAAATGATGAGTATTTAAGATGACTTGGTCACACCATAAGCGCTAGAATCAACTTATATAGAATCACATGATCCACAAAGGATAAAATATATATTTAATTTTTCTTTAGAGATTAACCAAAACCAAAATGGTTGGTACAAGATCAGATGATCCCCAAAAAGGATAATCCTTTAGATAAAAAATACAAATCATAATTTCTAAAATTAAACCAAAAATACTCAAAGTTAAATAAATACCATTCAATAAACAATTGTCCTTAAAATCCTTCAATATAATCCAAAATAATATTGAAACCCAAAAATTAGAATAATTTGATTATGTAGTCTTCCATGTTAAATTGTATCTCCAAATAACATCGACTTATCTTAAAGTCACATACTTAAAGTAATTAACCTACTCACATATTCTCTATGACAGGTTAATCATTTCCATAAATAACCCAAATCACTATAAATCCATAATAAAAACATAGATAAAAATCCACCATTACTCCTTAAATGAAATATCATAGTATTCTTTTTTCCATATACATATAGTGTTCCCAACAGATCAAACATCTTCTAAAATAACATTTATCACTTAATCACCAAATCGTTTTCCTATACTAAGGATATCCATTTGATAAGACATAAGATCCCAAATCAACTTATTATTGATCAATAAAATAATTTAACTAAAAATAATTAGTCACACTAACCAGGGACTTCACATAGTCCCACGGTATATAATAAATCCCAATCACACTCTAGTAGTGGGTTTGATTCCCACAGTTTTGTCCGACGTAACAGATTGTCACATGGTCTACGTGTGGTCCTTTTTCAAAAACAATATTCTATAACATTCCCTAAATGAGAAAAATTATTCAAAATAACCCTAACATAATTTCACCACAAATGTTATCTCATACCTCACATTTTCATCCCAAAATTTAATAACTTGTAATTTCCTCAAATTCAAGGATCATATAAATCCAAATGGTTATTTATAACTATGATAGAAAAGATAATTCATCCTAAAATAGTATTTTCACATAACAAAATACAGGGTTACACATACAAGAGAAATTTTTTCCAAAGTAATCTTATCAACAAAGAGCATTAACACTTTTAATCCTTTATCCATCAATTTATTTCCACATAGGTTATTTCTTGACCAAGTGGTTATCTTAAAGAATAGTGCATTAACCTTGGTAATGCCCAGGTCCCCTACATTTATGGAAAATTACTGTAAATTAATTCTTGGGATCTTTTTTATTTTCTTCCATAGTACTCTTCATTTTTCCTTGGCGATTCTTTACTTTATGTCCTTATTTCCCTCACATAAAGAATTTCTTTGTTCCATTGAGACACTTTCCTAGGTGTCACCTTACAAATTTCTTGCATGGTGGAAATTGAGATTTATTTTTTCCATGGTCTCCACTGTAGGAGATCTTATCATTCACAACATTTCTCTTCTTTGTTGAGTCCTAGAGTTAGTTAATATATAAGTTGTTGATCATATTTTTGGAAAATTGATTAGGCATGAACACAATATCTTTTAAACCTATCAACAATCAATTTCTTTGATCATTTCCACCACCGTGACCACCTTGTATATCATGTTCAATGTTACTATGACTTCCTTGTAATCCTAACATTGACTAACATAAGAAAGAATAATGTAAGTCATAAAATCATTTAGAGAATATCATAGCACCTTATTTTCATTCTAAATCACCTTAGGATTAACCAAGTTTATTTATTCTCATATTATATTAAAATACTTCAAATCAGTTTGTAAAGAAAATGTGAATTATCCTAAATATATCCATAGAGAGTGTCGTAACCAAGAGTGCAACAATGCCCATTGTTGTGTACCATGATACCCCGAGTCAAGCCTGAAACCCCTTGTCGGAGTTTTCACTCCCAGGTACATCTATGCCAGAGCCACCTCTACCTGCTCGTATCTAGACAACGATGTATTTCTTGGAAACCCATATAATATTTACATTACCAATTTTTTTGGATGTTCTTATATACTAATCCTCAATTTCTATCTTAGGGCAGTGTTTCCTAATCTGAGTTTTTTTCTAAGTCTAGCTTCTAAGGCTTGTACTAAACTTACACTGATACCAACTTTAATGCCCCGACCCCAGTTACCTTGATTTGGTGAATTATTACATAACATTGGCATGATACAAGGAATCATGTCCAGAAATACTGATCAGTTTAGTAGCCTTGGAAGTACTAGATATATACATAAGTTTTAAATTACATCATGAAATAAAAAACCAAGATTGTTTACCCTTTGAACACAAGCCTTTTAAACTTAAACTTCAACATAATATGGAAATGATAAATCAAATAATTCAATTTACTTATTCACATGGATATTTTACTAGTCGAATAATCACATGTAATATCAATAGACAATTTCATAATGATGGAATGCATAATTCCAGACTTCATAACCACATAGTCAAGGCCTTGTGCTAAGACTACAAATAAGATTTTGTCAAGACCTTATACCAGGAAACTAGTTTGTCTCATGAGACCTACCGAGGAATTGAGGAGTTATAGCAGGCTCCACCCATCACTTACTAAGTCTAATACATTCCTCATATGAAAAGGTTTAAACATAACATAAAAATTCATATTAAAACTAGTATACAAAATGTCAATACATTCTCTATAAATCATGAATGGTATAAAAATAAAACATCCTCAGTAAAAAATATCCCAAAACCTTCAATACAGTATAAAATAATTGTATCATAATAAATCAACCTTGATCAAGAATAATATCCCGTAAAGGATGTTGACATAGTTGAAAATGATCAGTATAAATCTTTGAGGGAAATATCCCTTTTTCATGAAAACATTTAAAAGTCTCACTATTTATCAAGAAGATGTTTAAAATAGACTTTTGAATCAAAGTTTCCCATACCACTTTGAAACTTTTAAAAGGAATTTCAATTTTAAAACATCAATGTACATATAAATACAACCTTAGAACTATTTTTAAAATAGGGACATTAATGAGAATGATTTAGAAGAATAGATTTTTAAAACATTTAAAATGATATTTTAGTTAGAGTTCCTAACCAAACGAGAGATGCTTGAATGAAAATAATTGTGGTAATAAAAACTTTATAATATCATGAGAATTGAGGGATTCATGATATATTATTTCAAAGTATAGTATATACACCAAATACATGTGAATTGGCACATAATAACAAAGAAGTCTCAATGGAATGTAAGTTGAGATGAAATCCCTAATAAAGACCATATCCTTAGGTTAAGGATAAATCAATGACATAATTATGTGTAAAAAATATAAATATAGTAAATATGATTGGATATTCAGTGTAAAATAATCAGAGGACATTCACACATATTCTTGTAACAACAACACCAATGACTTGTATGTTTAACTCAATAAATGAAAATTGAGTTAGGATTACTCTTATCAAGTTCATATCGATAACTTGAGAATTTATCAATGGAGTGATTATTTAAATAAAAAGAATAACCACACAAAGGGGAGTGGAAATTAAAACATAAATAAATAAATAGTGATTTTACACATAATCTTGGAGTAAAATAATCAATTAAGTTTGCGTAAAACCCAATGAGTGGAAATCGAAATTAGAAATTCCATTACCGATTTGGTGACTTACAAAACATACATCCCATGAAAGAAGGATCATACAATTAAGATTTAAATAACCATAAATTAATTTATATTACATAAGGAATACAATCATGGGTAGTACATACACCACACAAAATTGAAATAGTGACAATATAACATGAATCTAACTGAAATAAGAAGTGAGATGAAAACACCTTACTATGTTGTAATAAATCAATTCATATGAAAAAAGTTAATATCCACCAAATTAATCAAATAATACCATGAATATTAGGATATTCATGATAATATATATCAAATGGTAGTATACAATACACCACAATCAATAAATATGTGGTGAACAATATAAATCTCACAAAATTAAAAGTGAGATAACAAACCCCTTACCTTGTACTTTTCCTTAGTATATAGTAGGTTAAACTCCTGTATAATGGTGAAATAATTATTAATAAATTACACAAGAACCAAATACATGAATATGATATCATATATGATCTTCTAATATTACTTTGTTAATAACATTTCAGTAGTATCATCGTTTCAGGTGTTAACTGATTTATTTTACTTTATATGCTTGGTTATCTAAGCCATATTTTTTATGAATATGATGTATTTGATTCATATAAAGAATTATATTATGTTCATAAAAATTATTTTTAATCATAAAATGAAAATCATTTTTGAATGATTACGATGGGGAATGAATCTCATCGCGTTCGTGGAGAGAGTAATCCGTACGTAGGCACGAGCAAAAATATCATTATATTGATGGTGAAATCAAATTTAATTGGATGGTATATCATATATACAGAATCATTATCTTGTTATATTTATTATTTACATTAGTTATACTAATTATTATACCCATCCAAATAATTAAGTGTTTGAATAAAAAACTACACCACGACGTGGAGACGATAAGCCATACATATGCATGTATGGTGACTTTGTCATTTATAGGATGGATATAATAATGAATATGGTTGTAACATATTTATAATAACATCACAGTATGTATAAGGTACTTAAGTTATTAATTTGGTATAGAAAAAAAAAATAAAGAGAAAGTGGAAGAAGAAAATATCTTGAAAGAGGGTGGTGAAATTATTACCTCTTCCTCGAGTGTTTCCTTTTGAGTTGATCAAAAGGGATCCTTAGGTTCAATTTATGATAAAATTAAGGACTCTAAGTTTATGTGAGGGAATTTGGGAAGATATTTGTGTAGGTTTTGGCCAAGACAAATGGATTTGGAGGTGTGAAATTAAGATAATGGGAAGTACCCTTTTATAAGCGAGGTGAGGGTCACTTTAGGAAAACCTTGAAATATTATTTTATAATAAAATAATTTTCAGTTTCTAATGGATAAAAATGATTTATTTCTAAGATAATGTGGTGTTGGGTCGAAAACCAATCAAACAATAGGTTTTAGAAAAGTTTAGTTTAGCATTTTAACGTTATCTTTTAGATTTAACTCTTAGTTAAATAGTATAACTTTTACCATGTATTCTTGTATTCTTACATTATATTGTTAATAAACATACTATAAACATACAAGAGAACCTAAAGTGGTTCATTAATGACATATACAATATTATTTAATCCCTTTGGCTTAACCTTATATTTTTAGGAATATTATATCAACTAATAATATAGTATTTGTTTTAAAAACTCATTTATGTCAATTTTGACATTATTTAGTATTTGGTTTTTGTGAAAATTATAATAGTATGATTACTTAAAAAATATTTAATCAACCCTAACATTTCATATTAACCTATAAATTAGTGTAATTAATGAAAATTCTGAAATTACAATTATTTGGATATTTATAATATCAATTATTTTAATCTTTCATTAATAAGGTAATTACAACATCATCACTGTGTCATAAATAAATTTAATTATTTAATGTCTAAAAATTATAAATAAAATATCATTATATAGGAAATATTTTTATATCTCTAATTAATATTTATAGTCTAACTTATCTTATGTATAACCTTATATTAAAAATGGTTTAGTTATTAAACTTTGAATATAACTCTTTTAACTCTTCTTTAAATAAAATAACAATAAATTTCCTAATATAATCCAAGTGGAACAAAGATGATCATATTTTATTCCTAAGATTTTTTTGTTGAATTAAACTTATACAATAGAATTTGGACATGTTTTAGGTTAATTATAATACTATTTTTACTCTTAATTACCCTATTTACTTTTAACCGTGGTAAATAAAAGTCAAAAGTTACTATTCACCAAAAATTATTTTCATCTTATTGAAAAAAATTTTACTTACTAATGTCAACCATGTCTATCAGATTTTTGAAATTCAACTCACAGAAGTGGTAAAATTAAGTTTTTTACAAATTTGCAAATGCTCCTAGAAGGTGGGTAAAAGACGACCAAAAGTTCAATAAAATTTTATATATCTAATTTTATTATAAGATGACTCCAATGAATTATATTGAATTTATATAGTTAATATATATCTATTTTGACTTAAAATAAATTTAAATAAAATAAATAATTATTTAAATAAAAAGTCGGTTATAAACTATAACACAGTGTTCTTCACTATTCATCAAAAATTGAATGTTTTCTGAAAAATACCAAAAATTCACCCTAAGATAATTTTGATATTCTGAATTCAAAAATAAATTCTATTTTACTAAATTAAAAACATATAAGTTGCATTAATTAATTTAAAATTAATTTCTGTTGTCAAAACTAAAAAGTAGGTTTTTAAAATGTAAAAACTATCAAAAGATTAACATGTGTTTTTATCAAATTTAAATATGAAATTACATATAATGACCTAAATTGTATTAAATTATAATAATATAATCTAATTATACTTTCTAACCATTAAAATTCATTATTTAACCCTATAAATTATTTCTATTAAAAAAGTTGTTTTCAATTAAAATTTAGTATTTTTCAGTATTCATAAATATATGAAAGTTATCGGAAAAATTCCAAAAATTTATTCAAAATAACTTTTTATGTCCAAATTCTATATAGGATTTTAATTTCATTAAATTTAATATATAAAAGTGTCAAATATTGGTTTTAAAAATGGTTTTCCATTAGAAGGTGGTAAAATTACATTTTTTGAAAAATACTTCTTTTATCTGAAAAATGAATTTGTTCTTATATTATTTTTAAGAAACACCTAATATGGATTATAAAATTATATGGAGTATATAAAATTAAAAATCCAGTTAATACTATTCATAACCACTTTTGAATTACTAGTTTGGTAAGTCGTGGTGCGCTCAAACTTGGTGTTTCATGTAACGTAAGCTATTGAATTACTTTAAAGAAAATAACTTAATATAAAATCACGGGGTGTTACAGATATATTTGGAGTTTGTATTAGGGATTTATAAAGATCCCTAGGTTGGGAGGTGGAATAACCCACAGGAGAACGAAGGGGCTCACGTCTGCTGGAAAAGAAGAGAGAAAGGAGGGGTGAGGGATTTAAGATCATTAATGAAAAAACTATAAAATCACCCTCAAACATAGGGTTGATTTTTTTCCCACATGGTTAGCCAAACTGACTTCCAACCATGCAATAGGATCTGTCTAAAGAGGGACCCCACATGGGTTAGGCACAAGATTTGGATAATCGTGCACAAGCCATGAGAAACCCACTATCAATAAAGTCCAAAATCTCACATGGGAATGTACCTAGGACCTCATGGTTGCATACAATCCATGTGGCCTCCTGCTGCCCACCGAGTTCCATGCACAATTAATTAACACGGTAAGTAATAACCATGTGGTCCACTCTATTTGTCCAATTTTGGGAGATCCATGCTTCAAAATATCCCCAGATGCTCTTGAACTATCCTTAGGCCACATGAAATGTTTACCAAGGTAAAAAATATTTAAACAAAAAAGGGCCATATCTATAATAAAAGTTGGGTTATTATAGAAAATTATTAGTATTTAATTTATAATATGTATATATTTCTTGTTAAATCCACATGGCTTCTTTGGTGTCCTCTAGACGACTTTAGTCCATTTATATTGCTCTTAGAATGATCTTCCCCTTTATTACATATGATTTTTTCCATTAATTGTGATATCTATAGCCTAGTTACAATGATACCTTGTGTGACCTCTTCTTAAATAATAGAAATAACCTCTTCTATTTGACATGTCACTCCTTTTTAAGTTATTGGTTTTGTTGTAAGTTTAGTCTTCTACAGATTTTCATCCAATATTGACATTCCAACATTCTTTGTGAACTTATTAGAAATTTTATTTATAAATACTTTATCATGATTATCTACCAAGGTATAATTATTTCTAATATTTATCTTCCATGGAATTTTCTTAGGAATTATTTTTGTGGTATGATTGAATGATTTATACTTGCATACCTCTTCATTATGACCACTTCCATTTAAAATACCATAAATATTATTCAAACTGTAAAATTTATTAGATATACGAAGATTATTTCCTTTAATATGTGGTCTTCCCTTATTATATTATTTTATCCCCATTTATGTAGGAATATTTTTATTTTAAGATATTGTCATATCATACCAAAAATTAGATTATCCATGCTCGAATCTTGAACAACATCAACAGTAGAAAATAACTCTTTATCTTTTCATTTGAATAACAGTCTAGATAGATTGGTATACTTGATGAATATTTGATATGTTATTATTCAGTTGAGATTATATAGGGAAAAAAATTCTTTTACACTTATCTTTCTTCACTATATTTTTAGGGGTGAGCACACCATTTCCCTTCTTTATCAACTATTGTACATGCTTTTATTTTGAACTAGTACTTTTCATGAGATCAGAGTTAGCACAAATACTATTATCATAGGTGGATGGTACCTTCTTATTTGATACTACATGAGATTTATCATTAGATTATATGAATCTATTCTTTCTACTTGATAAAAGTTTTTTAGGATAATAATACTCTTTATAAGTTTGTGTGGTTGCATCTCTTGGAGTAGTAGTAGTTCTTCATTCGGCTTGTTATGAAGACCAAGCTTGAACATTTTCAAAATTTTCCTATTTGAAATCAATTTAAAGAAATTTTATATTTAGGATGAATTTATCATTCTCCACTATCTTCAATATATCTTCAAATTCTTTATCGACCTTTATAATTTTGTTGCCATGCATTTTTTTCTTATCTTCTATCAAGGTGTCAAGCCATTGATCTTATTTTATTTAATTTCAAGTTAATATTTTATGACATCAATGATGTTATTTTGGTTTTTTTCTAATTCATGGAACTTATTTTCAAATTCCTTAGTGGAATCACTATTATCCTGAATTTTATGTAGCCATTGATATTTAAAACTGGAGAATCTTACTTAAAGATTAACTATCTCTACTTTTTTGGCTCTAATTTTCTCAACGTGCATGAAATTTTATTTCATTATTTCATAAAATAATTTCTCCAAGACTGAATGTCACAACCCGTCCTCGAAACCCATGCCGTGACTACCCCAAGCCCGCCTTCCACAGGCCAGGGGCTGGCGACTAGTACCAAAGGGGTAAATCCCTAAGATGGGAAGGCATTGACTTAATAAAAAGAAATCATACACAGTCAGAGAACAAGAGGAAGAAAAATCTAAGTAAAAACTTAATAAAGAAGAATTTCTAGAAAGTAAAAGGGCCAGAAATACAAGCCCAACAGTAAAGTACAAGGAAAGGACATACAAGTACAACTAAAAAGAAAAATAGCTGGAAGGTTCCTAGAAGCTCCTAGATTGTCCACCAGAGATCCTACCTGAAGTATAGGTACAGATAGCCTCCTCAGTGCTCCATGTCCGTCCGTCTCCTCCAGGTACCAACTTGTCGTGAGGTTCACCTTCGGGTACCGTCCAGTCCTCGTACACTCTGCCATGGTCAGCAATGTCTGTCATCTGAATCCAACACAACGAGGTGCGGGCATATCCCGTGCAGGGGTGAGTATAACGATACTCAGTAGGGACCTTGAGATCCTCAAGGTATCAAAAAATACACAAAGGATAAACCAAAATATAAAGATACAATCATGAAGTTTCAACCAACCCTACTTAGATATATGCCCATACATATACCTAAGTTATCAATCATAGTCTGGCTCCAACTCTCAAGCCCAAGCACAAACCATTCCACAAAGGAAGTAAAGTCAATCACCATGTTGATAATGGTTGAAAGACATGACTCATCTCACACAAGTATACAACTCATGAATAGGGGTAGATATGATTATATGTGTCCTCTGAATCATCTCCTCTATCAAACCCACATAGGATCCTAGCACAAAAGTTGTCACTGTCGAACCCACGTAGGATTCCGGTATAGTAGTCATCGCTGTCGAACCCACATAGGATCCTGGTATAGAAGTAATTGTTGTTGAACCCACAGAGGTTCCCAGAACAGAATTTGTCACTGTCAAACCCATGTAGGATTCTGGTACAGTAGTCATCGTTGTCAAACCAATAGAGGATTCTGTCATCTCAGTTGCAGCCAACCCTAGGGTTCCCACACACAGCACGCTTGATTCCGGGAGGGTCTGCTCCTCGAGCCAAGTGTCGATACATAAACTATCATGAAGTAATAATTTTATGTATCACATAGTTCTGTATCATCATAAATAACCCAACACGAGAGACGGTGCGTCAATCGGACGCCTGGTTTGAGAGTTATTGGCATTTCTATTACAAGGGGACAGTTGGATTTTAGGCACAATCCAACCTAGACATACTCCAACCTAATCTGAATCCTATGTGGAGTATTCCAAAAGGACTATCTCATCAAAGGGAATCAAACTTAATTGATGACACATCAATCAGACGTCCGGTTCTTACGTTATAATCATTTCCGCTCCGAGGGCCCGGTTGGTTTCGGGTTCGAACCAACTCGGCTGTACCCAAACTTTGCCAAAAACTAGAGTGTAATATATTGAAACGATCGACTAGATCCAAGGAATCCTACGCAACTGACAGTGCATTGATCGGAGGTCCGTAGCTCATGTTAGCGAAAAAAAAACAAAAGTGGTCCGAAGAGGGGGATCTGGGTCTGGTCCGACTCGGCCCAACCTGCCCTGGGTGGGCCCGAACCGGGTCGACCCGACCCGGATCCAGGCCCGACCCGGCGGGCGCGGCCCGGCCTGGCAGCTATGGCCTGACCTGAACGAGGGCAGCCCGACCCGCGTGATAGGTGGCCCAGCCCGTGCGGCAGACTGCCTGGCCTGGCGGCGGGCGCGACTCGCATGACACTGCTTGGCCTGTGCGGCCAGCCACAGCTCGGCCAGCCGACCGAGCACGTTTTCACATGGCATGTGGAGTGGGGGAGGCACGGACCCCCTGGTGTCCCGTAACGGCGGCGCCAGCTGGCGCCACCTGTCTTTCCCTAAACCTACGGTTGCAGGTTTTGCTCTGCGGGCGCAACCGGTGCCGCGATGGCCTTCCACCGGCGGCGCGCGAGGGGCACTGCCGCGCTCCTCCGTGGGCCACCGGAGTCGTTCCAGTTGTCTGTTTTGCCTCTCTTCTGTTCCTACGGCCTCCTCGGGTCCTTATATTCACTGTGACGGCCTCAAATCAGGGTTTTCATTCCGTTCATCTATTTCCCATCAAACCATGCATCAAGAACGAATTGGCGGTGGGTCCGAACTTGTTCGTTAGCCCGTGCCCTCCACGTTAGAGGCTCAAATAGTAATCCAGAATATAATTGAACCAGAAACAAACCCCATCTTAATCTATAAACCATCCTGCAATCAAAAACCGTTCTGTGGATCGACATGTTCAGGGGGTCGATGCACGGTTGTTGTTTTTATCCAAGGGAAAAGAAGAACTTAAAACAAAGGAATTCAACCTCGAATTCAATACCCTACCTCATTTTCAAAGTTCGCTTGATGGTGTCGCGGGAAGAGAATTCGAAGACGACGTCATACGTTGAGCCTATCACATGCCGCCGATCCCAGCCTCGAGCATCTTCCTCGTTCTACGTCGGAGAGAACATCATTCTTCGTTGGAAGGATAAAGATGCATTCTTCATTGAGGGAAAGAATTTCTCCTTAGTTCTTCTCTTCCCCCGTTCCACCAAAATAATGCCAACCAAAGTAAAATAATAGGTTCCCTATTATTTTAATGTGACATGCATTTCAAATAAATTCAAACACTCGAATTAATTAATGAAGACATTAATTAATTGCATTGGCGCACTTAATGAGAGGAGGAAGGTGGAGAGTTCACCCACATTAAAGAAGAGTGTTGGATTTAATAAATTCTAGGGGAGTTAAAGAGTTAAAGGGGGGGTTTCAAGCGGAGTTGAGAGGTTTAAAATATCGTGGGCCCCACCACAAAATATCATCCCATGGGAGGATATGTGGGGGTGGTTCCACCACTAACTTCCCTTTAGAGTAAATAACCACCACCCAAATAAAGTTATGTCACACATAACCTTTATTTAATTTATCAAGAATCTACAAAAATAAAATTCCATCATTGATAAAAGGAAACTGTGGTAAAGGTCTCCTTAGGCGATTACCGGTGATGCGAGTTCATCAGTGCCCTCAGATTTAAATTCCGAGCATCGGTTCCAAAGATACAAAATCCCACACGTACGTTTACTGAACACACCTAAACAAAACTTCAGAAATTGATTCCGGGCACACCAGGCATCGGAATCAAGAACCATCAGAAACTACGGACTTGTAAAATTCCCATGTATTTAAGAAAAAATTTTCCATGGGATTTACGGGTATTTAAATTCTCCCCACCTCAGGGATTTATGTCCTCGTAAGCTATAACACACACTAGGGAAACAAATGGGGGTACTGAGCATGCATCTGAGCCTCCCGCTCCCATGTGATCTCTTGGAGGTTCCCATACTGTCAGTGAACTTTCACCAGAGGAATCGACCGTCCACGTAGGACCTTCTCCTGTCGATTGTCAATCTCCATTGGAACCTCCGTGAAAGTCACCCCATCATCGATATCTATCTTTCCGTGGTCAATGATGTGGTACGGGTCATGCACGTATCTCCTCAGCTGAGATACGTGGAAGATGTCGTGCACCCGGTGAAACTGAGGTGGAAGGGCCAAGTAGTAATCCACCTCACCTACTTGTTGAGGACCTGAAAAGATCGGAAGCATCAAGAAGATAACTTGCTGCCTCAACCAAATCTCCGTAGACCTCGTCAAGGCGAGACCCATAGAAAGACGTGGTCTCCATCCTCGAACTCCATAGGTCTTCGTCTCCTGGATGTACCACTAAAGGAGATGTGGGGAACTCTCTCAAAACTTCCTCCTGAAGTGACACTGGTACCATAGTACATTCTTTGAAGAGGATGACATACTCCCCACCTTCAGAAAATCCATCAGGTGCCTATCCTATGGATATCTGAGCACGTCGTGTCTCACAGTCCGCATTCCCACACTGTGCCTCCCTGACTCACTGAAGAAGTGGGGGAGTGACTGTAAGAGACTGAAGAAAGGCTACTCTATATCTATCCACAAAGAATATCTACAACGTGTCCAGCTGATCCATCACCTCTCCTAACAGATGAATACCAGATCTCCTTCCGAGAATATCTGCTATAATGTTCCCCTTTCTAGGAGTATAGACTATCTCGAAGTCATAGTCTTGGTGGAACTCAAGCCATCGTCATTATCTCAGGTTCAGGTCCTCATGAGAGAAGATATACCCGAGACTCTTGTGATCTGAGTATACAGTAAACCATTCTCCCATAAGATAGTTCCGCCACATATTCAAGGTGAAGACCAATGATGCTAACTCCAGGTCATGGGTAGCGTATTTCTGCTCATGCAGTCTCAATTGCTGATAACCATACACGATCACTCCTCGCTCCTGCATCAGGACACACCCAAGTCTGATCCCTGATACGTCATAGTAAACTACGTACCCAACGCTATCCTCCAGTAGACTCAAGATGGGTGAAATAGTCAACCTCTTCCTCAGCTCCTGAAATCTCTACTGGCATCTCTCTGACCATACAAATGGTTTTCCCTTCTTCGTCAAAGCTGATAGTGGTGCTGTAACTCTGGAGAAATCTGGCACCAAGGTAAGTCTGGCTGACTCCTGAGTGATCGACTGAACCCTCTTATGCATGATTCCATCCTGTGCTTCCTGGGTTTTCCTTTTCACCGACCAAGTAAAACCCCATCCCAACATTGTAGATAAACCACAACCTTTTTTCCTAATACAATCAATCTGTGTATGAACTTAGGTTTCCCAGTCCATACCCAAACTAACATCGTAAGGCCTCGATACTGCCACTAAGAGGTTCCAACCAAAACTCTCACCTCAAGGGTCAGATCACACCATCGACATAAGTGTGATTATTGAGTCTCCTCCCAAAGGTATCTCCAACGTGAGAGTCAAGTCAACGGCTTAACCGAAAACTCTAGGTCTGGGACAAGATTCATGGAAGGAAGGAATGATTGGTACCTATGTCTATTGATACGAAAGATAGTAGTAGACACAGACCATACCTCAAATCATTGTTAGATCCCTTGGGTCACACTCCTTGATCTCATGTAGCTAATCTCTTCCCCTAACCCCCATCTCCTTGATCCTAACAGGGACTTCAAAGGTGGGTGGTTGTAACATGTAGAATTGTTCACCACCTCATGCTGCTATCCTAGCTCTGCTTCCATGTCTGCTACCCTGAATATTCATCTGTCCTTAACACTTCTTCTTCTTGAAACATCTTACACACCCAAGTCTCTGAGACTGATGCCAGTTTCATGCTTTACAACTGCTAATATTCACTAGTTGTATCCGCTCATCCAATGAACATTCAACCACAAAGGTTCTCTCTAGCACCCTAACATAAGTAGAAATGCATAAAGGAAAAATTTATGGATTAGATATCCTTAAACACACATCGCTCAGAGGTCCGAGCTCTAAAGCACTGATCGAATCATATTCATTGAATACCAGGAAAGATTGGTATTCCTCGATGAATACTCAGCTACCCACACATCGTCCTACCGAAGCTGTATAAGCTCTAGAAAACTCTCAGCCACCTCCTCAAGCCAGTCCTCAGCCACCTATGGGTCAGGATCGCCTCATAACATGAGGGATATATGGTGCTGAAACACATGTAAGGCACTAAGCCTACAAATTTACTCTACCAGTACCACCGATAGTGTCTGCTGACCAACAGGCAGTGATATAGTTGGCACACAGCCCGAAGGTACCATCTTGGAAAACAGTGCAAGTACCGAAACCTCATAATTATGCGGATGATTCTCATGGTCACTCAATAAAAAATATTAGTATCTAATATCAAAATCTTCTCTAATAGTGTCTCAACTAGTCATAAAACTCCAGTAATCATCTCCATCCAGTCCTCTGCTACCTGGGAATCTGTCTCGCCTCGAAACCTCAGAGGCCTCTATTGCTGGAACACGTGCAACATGCTTAGTCGGCATGCACCGTACGCCAGTGCGGCTGGGGGTATCTGCTTCCCTATGGGTGGTGGTTCTACTGGTATACCACCCTATGGTGCCAACACAGAAAGAGGTCCCTAAAATAGAGCCTCGTCGCTCGGTGTCCCGTCATCGTGTACTCTCTCGAAAACCCTAGCTGGCTATCTATGTAGTGGAGTCCTGATAAGGAACAAGTGTGCCACAGTCCATAAGTTATACCTGGTGAGCTGAATCAAAGAGTTCACAAAGAAGACTCTTGAAAACACTCTCACAATCAGTGTTTTCGTGCACTGAGTCAAAAATCAGAAGTCAGGGTCCTGGTGTATGGATACGTCGACAACCGCACCAACACTAGACTCCCTAGACTGAAAACCTCACTCAACACTCTTAATACTATTGTTTCATAGAAAAGAAATATCAGAGTCCTAATTTCTGTGGTAGAACCGACTCCTCTGATACCAATTTTTCACGACCCGTCATCAGGACCCGTGCTATGACTACCCAAAGCCCGCCTTCCATAGGCTAGGGGCTAGCGACTAGCACTAAAGTCATAAATCTCTAAGCTGGGAAGACATTGACTTTATAAAAAGAAATCATACACAATCAAAGAACAAGTGGAAGCAAACTCTAATTAAAAAATGAATATAGAAGAAGTGCTGGAAAGTACAAGGGCCATAAATAAAAGCCCAACAGTAATGTAAAAGGAAAGGACAAACATGTACAACTAAAAAGACAAATAGTTGGAAGGTTCCTAGAAGCTCCTGGATCGTCCACCAGAGATCCTACCTGAAGGATAGGTATAGATTGCCTCCTCAGTGCTCAACATCCATCCGTCTCCTCTGGGTAATGACTCATCGTGAGGTCCACCTTCGGGTACCATCCAGTCCTTGTACACTCTTCCTCGATCAGCGTTTTCTGTCGTCTGCATCCAACACAACGAGGTGAGAGCATAGCCTGTGAAGGGGTGAGTATAACGATACTTAATAGGGACCCCGAGACCCTCAAGGTCTCACAAAATCCAGAAAGGATAAACCACAGTAGAAAGATCCAATCACAAATTTTCAACCAACCCTACTTAGGTATATTCCAATACATATACCTAAGTTATCAATCATAGTTCGGATCCAACTCTTGAGCCCAAGAACAAACCATTCCACAAAGGAAGTAAAGTCAATCACCACGTTGATAGTGGTTGAAAGACATGACTCAGCTCACACAGGTATACAACTCACGAAGAGGGGTTGAGATGATTAGATGTAGCCTTTGAATAATTTTCTATATCGAACCCATGTAGGATCCTAGAATAATATCAGCGCTGTTGAACCCACGTAGGATCCTGGCACATAAGTCGTCACTGTCGAACCCACATAGGATTCCGGTACAATAGTCATCATTGTCGAACCCACATAGGATCCTGGTACAGAAGTAATTGCTATCGAACCCATAGTGGATCCCGGTACAGAAGTCATCACTATCAATCCCACGTAGGATTCCGGTACTGTAGTCATCACTGTCGAACCCACGAAGGATTCCGTCATCTCAGTCGCAGCCAGCCCCAGGGTTCCCGCACACATCATGCTCGATTCCGAGAGCGTTCGCTCCTCGAGCCAAGTGTCGATACACCAACTATCATGAATTCCTGAGTTTATGTATCCCATAGTTCCATCTCATCATAAATAACCCAACATGACAGACGATGCGTCAATCAGACACCCAGTCTGAGAGTTATTGACATTTCCATTCCAAGGGGCCGGTTGGATTTAGGTTATAATCCAACCAAACCATACTCCAACCTCATCTGAATATTTTTTGGAGTTTTCCAAAAGGACATTATCCTTAAAAGGAATCCAACATAGTTGATGGCACATCAATCAGACGTCCGATCCTTAAGTTATAAGCGTTTCCGCTTCGAGGGCCCGGTTGGTTTCGGGTTCGAACCAACCAGACCGTACAAAAACTTCACCAAAACCTTGAGGGTGATATATCGGAGAAACCTTCTCGATCCAAGGAATCCTATGTAACTGACGGTGTGTCTATCGGAGGCCCGTAGCTCATGTTATGGGAAAAAAACCAAAAGTGGTCCGAAGAGGGGGGTCTGGGTCCGGTCTGGCCCGGCCCCACCCCCCATGGGTCGACCCAAACCAGGTCGACCCGACTCGGATCTAGGTTCGGCCTGGAAGGCGCGACCCAACCCCGCGGCTATGGCCCGACCCACGCGAGGGAGGACCGGCTCGTGCAGCAGGCGGCCCGGCCCGCGCGACAGGCGGCTCGGCCCGACGGTGGACGCAACCCGCATGTCACGGCTCAACCCGCGCGACCAACTGTGACTTGGCCAGCTAGATGAGCACGTTTGCATATGGAGCATTGAGCGGGGGAGGGGTGGACCCCCCCGGTGTCCCGTAGACATGGAGCCAGCTGGCGCCGCCCGTCCATCCCGGAACCTACGATTGCGGGTTCCGCTCCACCGCCGCGGCCGGTGCCGCGACGGCCTTCCGCCGGCGGCGCGTGAGGGGTGTTGCTACCCCCAAGCAGCCAGCCGGTGCCAGCCATTTCCTCCGGTCGCCGGTGCCACCGCGCCGGTGACTCGCGCCGCCACGCTCCTCCGCGGGTCACTGAAGTCGTTCCGGTGGTCCGTTTTGCCTCTCATCTGCACCTACGACCTCCTCGGGTCCTGCTCTTCACTACGAAGACCTCAAAGCAGGGTTGTCATTCCGTTCACCCATTTCCCATCAAACTACGCATCAAGAACGAATTGGCGGTGGGCCCAGACTTGTTTTTTAGCCCGTGCCCTCCACGTTAGAGGATCAAACAGTAATCCAACATATAATTGAACCAGAAACAAACCCCAGCTTGATCTCTAACCCATCCTGCAATCAACATCCGTTTCGCGGATCGACATGTTCGGGGGGTTGATCCGCGGTTGTTATTTTTATCCAAGGGAAAACAAGAACTTAAAATAAAGGAATTCAACCTCAAATTAAAAAGACTATCTCATTTTCAAAGTTTTCTTGATGGTGTCGCGGGAAGAGAATTCAAAGACGATGTCGTACATTGCACCCGTCACACACCGCCGATCCCGGGCTCGAGCGTCTTCCTCGTTCTCAATCAGAGAGGACATTGTTCTTTGTTGGAAGGATGAATATGCGTTCTTCATTGAGGGAAAGAAGTTCTCCTTAGTTCTTCTCTTCCTCCATTCCACCAAAAGAATTCCAACCAAATTAAAATAATAGGCTCCCTATTATTTTAATGTGCCATGCATTTCAAATAAATTCAAACACTCAAATTAATTAATGAAGACATTAATTAATTGCATTGGCACACTTAATGAGAGGAGGAAGGTGGAGAGTTCACCCACATTAAAGAAGAGTGTTGGCTTGAATAAATTCTATGGGAGTTAAAGAGTTAAAGGTGGGTTTCAAGGGGAGTTGAGAGTTTTGAAATCATGTGGGCCCCACCGCAAAATATCCTCCCATGGGAGGTTATGTGGGGGTGGGACCCACCTCCAACTTCCCTTTGTAGAAAATAACCACCACCAAAATAAAGTTATGTCACACATAACCTTTACTTAATTTATCAAGAATCCCCAAAAATTAACTTCCATCCTTGATAAAACGCAACTGCGGTAAAGGTATCCTTAAGCGATTACCAGCGCTACGAGTTCATCAGTGCCCTCTGATTTAAATTACGAGCATCGGATCAAAAGATACAAAATCTCACATGTAAGTTTATGGAACGTACCCGAAAAAAACTTCAGAAATTGATTTCGAGAACACCGGGTCTCGGAATCAAGTGCCGTCAGAAACTGCAGACACGTAAAATTCCTATGTATTTAAGAAAAAAAATTTCCACGAGATTTCTGGGTCTTTACAGTGAAAATATTTCTTTAATCCTAGTGATATCTTTCTATATTCTTCTAAATGTGACAAAAATTAAAGTGAATATTTATTTGATAATGTTGTGTATTATATCATTCAAAGTAGAAATTGACTGAGTATTGAACTCCTCAAAAATATGATCACTTATACTAATTCTTGGATCATCATGAGGAAAATTTTGGAAAGATATTTTGATTTCCTATCCTTAATTTATGATAAAAAATTACATGATATAGAACATTTTTCCTTAACCTTGGTAATAGATTGTACCATTGGATATTTTAAATCCATGTTAGACTTATTTTTCTCATAATTAAAGAATGAAGAAACATGAACTTATTCCTATTTAATAAAAGAGGTATTTTTATTCATCATTATCAATTATTTATTCTTTATATTCTTCAAGTTCTTGAATGATATAGATTTTATATTTGTAATAGATATAATTCCTCTTTGTTTTATCTTCATTTTAAATTGATAAGAGAAATAAAATCTTTAATAAGCATCAAATTTGAGAATCTAATTAGAAGTGTTACCTACCCTTATAATACCAATTGTTTGATTAGTAGAGATAGCCAACATGATGTTCAATGAAAACTAGTATGAAGATATTATTGTGTATAATAGCCCTTCAATGGATCAAGGTAGATGATGATGTGTGGGATTGATTTGATGACAAATATTCATTTGATTGGGAAGACTATCTTATATGTGCATCTTTTTTAATGGGTGAGTAGTACATATGTTTGGATTTGTACCACATAGATTTGTTTCTTGTTTAGACTCCACACAATAAAACATTCCATGCCATCAGTAGATAAAGCCAACAATGGGGTTTAAAAACTACAATAATATACATAGTTTGTGAACATGGGCCATACCACACCGTTTTATGGGTCCATGGGCACCCTGTACACCCCATGCATTCTCTACATTTGTGTTATGATTTCTCTCTCGCAATTACTACCCAAGGTGTCTAGGTTAGACCTTGGGTCCCACATGTGTGGTTTAGGGGAGCCATTATTTCTAATTTATGACACTTGTTTGGATAAATCCCACTCAAATACATAGTAATTAATAAGTATGAAATTTCTAATCCTTATTCCAAAAAATAAATCATCATACAAAAATATAATTGCATTTCATCATTTTTTTTGTGGAATTAAAATCGCTTCATGAAAATATATATTTTCATGGTATTCAAATTCATCACTTCAATAGTTATAGTATCAATATGAAATCTCCAAAAACCTCTTTAATTTGTTTAGAACATTAGGAATAGTTCCCCGATCATGTGAGTTAAATCAAATTCATTTAAAATTGTCTCTTGTGACATTTGAGCTTCCATGAAAGTATATTTTTCAAAGATTCAACCAAAATTATTAGGAATACCAATGGACTTCCAGGAAATTATTATTTTCCAATACTTATAGACATTATGTGATTCAACACTTAGTAACACATTGACAAAAAATACCACATAAACACAAAGTAGGTTCATCAAAACCAAATAAAATTTCAATTCTCACAGAATTATTTATATTATGTTTAATCAAATTGATATTATGTTACTTTTTAAATAAATCCTAAATAGAATGTTACTTTTAAATAAATTGATTAAATAAAATAAATAATAGTTTTGCAAAAAGTTACATTTTCACTATTTATCCAAAAATTATTCTGTTAAAAAAAATACAAGAAATCCATCCTAAATATATTATGAAATGATGATTTAAAAATTATTTCCAATTTTTTGAAAAAATAATTTCTAAAATGGATATAAATAAATTATAATAAACACACACATAAAATGTAATAAAACTATTTTAAAGAAAATGTATTTTTGAAGAATGAAATTAATTTATTATCATTCCTTTCCAGATAAATAAAATTAAATGAATGTTAATTATTTCAATTAAATATATAATACAATTATTTTATTAAAATAATTTATCTATAGTTATTAATTTAATATATTTTGATAGAAATACAATTTGAGAAACAAGAAAAATTTTATGAAAAATATTACCTTTACCTTAAAAATATTTTATCTTTATTTTCATACAATTGATAATCAATGTAAAATTTGTTATGAATTATATTAAGGAAAAATATTATACTTATATTTGAGAATATGTTTATTCATATTCATACATACCAAGATAAAGAACATGGCATAACAATAATATTTAAATATTAATATTTCTATAGTATATCATGGTTTATTAATGCTCAGTATTGTGTATACCACATGATAACAAATATTTTATTATAAAAATAATAAATTATATAATATTAAGTTTTAAAAAAATTAAATAATAATAATTATATTATAATTTAGTCATATGGTTTTCATGGGATAAGGAAAATAATAAGATCACTTGTGCAATTATCATTTTCTAACCCTAACACTATTTAAACCTAGCTATAAAATTTTCTAATTATGAGTGACACATTCTTTTATTGTACAAAATATTATCTAGAGGGGACTATATCAATACATATATAACCCTAAAAAATATTAGTTTAAATAATTTATAGAAAATTATCCTCCACCACCAGATATAATCCCTTGGATCTTAAAGGTTTTAGTTGCAATAAACATCGATCACCACAAGCTTTAGATCCATATATTCTAGAACTCGAAGGATTCTATAGTGGTGTTTGGATTATTAAAAAGCATAGATGTATCACCATTAGAAGAAATAAACCCTTTATTCATATGAAACAATGATGTTATGATAAGTTTTCTTCGTCTGATCATTAAAAATGAAAAAATAATTCAACAAAAGTTAATTATTTAATTAAATAAATTAATTATAAATTATATGAGAAATGATCCACTCTTCATAGTTATATTTTTTTTAATTAATATTTTTTTAATTCTATCATTTATGGAAATACATCATCATTTAAATCACATATTATTTGTGTATTAAGATAAAAAACTAAGTTGGTAACAACCTAACCAGCACTTTTGCTGTGCCCAAAACTTTCAGACTAGGCTGAGGATATTACGAATATGTTATGTGATGACATATTTTTATGCTTTTACAAAATACCATATTATGTTTGATCATTGTATTATAATTGTTTTATGTGTTTTAATTTTTTATTAAATATTTAAACATTAAATAATTATGAGGTTAATTGAACTATAAGTTATGAATAATTAAAATGGTTTACAATGATTTATTAATGATGTGAAAATGTATGAGTTTCAAGGTGTATCATTGGGTGGATATATAAATGAGTGAAATTATATTATAATATTTCTTATTAAAATATTATAAGTTTATGTTTTTAAATCCCTCAAAGTTGATGATCTTCCTCTTTGTCTATATCTAACATAAAGGTTTATGTAGTTTATGAGGAAGAGATAATCCATACTAAGTGTTGGGAGATTCATACTTACCAAGAAAATTTTTAGAGAAAGGTTTAAATTACCAACATATTAGTGATACTAATAAATCTAATGTCATGTAGAATTAATATATATAACCGAATTAAGAAGAAGTATATGTTTTTCATTTATTTTATTTAGTTTAAAATCAATGGATGGATCTTGTATAAATGTGTTTTTTATTGATTGTTTCTATTACGTTTGGATAATGTTTTCCCTTCAAAACCCTTTAGTGTCATAAAATACCATTATATATTACTTGAATTATTATTTCAAGTAAATAAAGAAACAAGGGAAAAAGTTATTAACCATGATATGTATTATTAAAAATATTCAAAGATCGCGATGTTTTCAAAAGCATGATGTTTTTTAAAAGAAGACAAGTTTGGTTTATTTTTTTAAATAAAAACACATCATGGTTTAAGAAATATTGGCATGGAAAGGTTTTATGAAATTAAATAATCATAATATTATAATAAAATGATAATGATTTTATTTTAATATGATCATGGTTAGTATTAAAATGTGTTTTCATTAAGAAAACCATTCCATAGTTGAATAAAACCATGTCAGAGTTTTAGAACCCAAAATATCAAGTTAAAAACATTAATATAAGAAAATGGATGTGGTTTTACATTGGAATATGATGTCACCAGGGATAAACCATGTCCTGGTTTATAAAAAAAGGCATATTTTTTTAATGAAAAATTAGTTTTTCTTAAAATTCTCAAAGTGACTGTTCTAAATCAAAAATGGACTTTAACCATACAAAAAAAATATTTTTTTGGACGTGATATAGGTTTAAAGTGGACTTACATGTTTAAAAAATTTATAATGTGTTTATTAGTATTAAAATCTAACTTAATATAAATTAGTTTATATCAATATATGAAATGGCCATAATTTAGAATATAAATTTTTTATGTTAAATTCCTCATATGGAAATTATATAAACCATTAAAAAATGATTTTTGATTGATCTAATCAATTGTTGAAATAAAATAAATTATGTGGTATTTTTTTTCATGTACACAGTTAATACAAACTATGAAATGTGCATTTAATTAATTTTTTCATAAATAATATATATTTTGGAATATGAAGGAGTTAATATTAAATTACATAAAAATGATGAAATATAAAATGTTAATATTTATGATATAGATATAAAACAATTATATTTATAAATTTTGAAATGTATATAAAGAGAAATTGAAATTATAAAATGTTTATAATTAATTAATTAATATTTAATAATAAATTTTTATCTCTTGACCAAAATTATTAAATATTAATTTATTTAGTTCATTTCATGATTTATTAAAGAATTTAAAATATTTATATTTTGAATATATTTATATATATATGATTTATTTTAAAGTGTTAAATTACCTCTTTTAAATGCCCTACTATGCATATAAATAGTTACGTTTTAAGTATAAAAATATATTTAGTTACACTCAACAATGAATTTGATTTTTTTATCAGTTATAAATCTGTTCATAAAGGTTTATTATGATTTATTTACTGGCTATATCATGGGAACTCTCAAATGATGTGTGGTTTTTGGGTACTTAGGTTGCGTAGAAAGGATAACCAAGGTTGTCTCTCAAAGAGGTAGTAATTCAAAGATATTTTTAAAGGTATTATAAAAATATAGATAAATGAAATAAACAACTCAGAATTATGGAGGATGGGGTTCTATTTTATGTTTATAAAAGAAGAATAATAAGTATGCTGGAATAATATTTTTTTTGTTTTTGAAATGAGATTGAGAAAATGCAACGAGAAGATATTTTTTATAAAAATATTTAAAAAATTTATTAAGCCTAACTATACCTCTTTAATTACATATTAATAATTATAATTTAAATTAATATTCACTTAATTATTATTACCTAATTTTTTAAACACCAGATACTATAATAATTAACTATACCAAAAAGATGAAAAGAGTTAAACACTAGGCTAGCTTCGGAAGAGGAAATCCCAACACCATACTTTGATTGTTATTATAAAGATAGATTATGGTCAGTGGTAAATTAGGGAATAAATAAATTCTATAAATAAGAATTAATTGAGTTTAGGGACTATATTTTAACTCTATAAATTTATCCCATGTGGTTTTGTTTTACTGATTAAGTTTGCACTCTCACAATTTACACAAATCTTGACCTTACATGTTTTTGTGTTAATTGTTTGATTTGTTTCTTATAATTTAAAAAATAAATTCATGGATCATACTACATGAATTATAGTAGATCATTTATTCAAAATTAATAAATGAATAAGGTAATATGTAGATCGATTACTAAGAAAACTAATCTTCCATGGGTGGTGTAGTCATTGTAGAAATGAATTGCATCCACAAAATTTTAGAAAGGGTATAACCCAATATCCTTTATACTATTGATTTCTAGAAAAGAATGGGGTGAGTATAGAAGAATAAAATTGAAGAAAATAGAATAATTTTAAGAGAAACAAAGAAGTTTATTATAAGAAAAAAACATTACAATAAAGAAGAGGAAAAGAAGATCATTTGGAGAAGATCATAGCTTGGTAGCTTCCCTTATCCAATTGTGAATTTAAATGGTATGAAACCACTTATACTATGCTACAAATACCCTAATTCACTTAAAAACCCCTCTAAATGAGAAAAACACACATTTATAGAGTTTATGGGAGGCTAAGTTACAAGTGGCCGATTTCAAGTGTGAATTTGGAAATTCATCCAAATATTTTATTCCAATTTGTACCACCTATTTGACCTTAAAAACGCTTTAAATAGCTATCCTTCCCAATGGATGGTTTGGGAGAAATTTTTCTCTAGATATTATCTCCAAATGTGGCCCCAATCCATGTATGGATGAAGAAGTTTTGACCCCAATACTAACATAATGTCCAATTTCACATTTCCAGCCAAAATTTAACTTAATGGCTCATTTAATCCAATTAAATGCACAATTTAGCTATGATTTCCTAAATAAAAGTTTCATTCCATTAATTCATAAACTAATTTAATAAATTTTATTTTCAAATAATTTATAAAAAAATATTTATGTTTGAAATACTATAGTGATTTTTTTTAAAAAAAACTAAAATTTTCATCAAATTTTAAAAAGAATGATCTAATCCCAAATATTTTATAAATAAATATATTTATCACAAAGAAATAAAATTATATAATTTATTATAAACAAAATATTAAATGAAATTATTTTTATCAACTTCCACACACTTTGCTTTTTTCAATCTTAGGGAAAACATCATATCATGTAATCCATAAAATGATGCAGGTTGAAATTTATCAGTATAGGATGGAAATATGAGCATAGAAATATTCACAAAAAATAAGTCAGTATCAAAAAAATAAGGAATTAAATTTATAAAAAATTGTATTAATACAAAATCCAATTATATAAATTAAACTAATTAGGTGAAAACATCTTATGAGACAACTATGCCATAAATTACCCCTGTATGTGTGTGTCAATCATTTCAAGCTTGTCTCTCCACTCTTTATCCAGTATATTTAGGTTGAGGAAATTTTTTATTCTTACCTAATTCTATTCTACTGAACCTATTCAATATACTTTTCAATAAAATTTCCAAACCCACTCATTTAATCATTTCCATAAGTAAAACCTTGAGCTCTTGACCGATATCCCCACACGTTGTACATTTATTTACTCTTCTCTTTATTGATTTTTTTGTTTTGTTTTTGATTTTTTTTGGGGGGGGGGGTAAAGTAGTTAAATATTAGGTACACATTCATAGGTCAATCTAATATATTAATGAAAATGATCAAAGGTGAAATGAACATATGGGAATACCATGTTATAAGATAAAAAGGATTACTAACCATGACTAGACATTCAATTGGGTAAGAGAAACTCAAAAGTCATGATTATGTAGGATTTGAATGGAGAGATTAAATAAACCATTTTACCATAAGTTCCCCACAATTAATTATGTTATAAATATAAAAGGAATCATAAAGACAAAATAAAACATATTATTGACCAAATTCCATTTTCAAAAAAATTGATAACCAAAGATAAAAAATTTCCCATTCTTAACATGATTCCTATGAGGTTTGAAGAATCAAACATGAAATCTCAATTATATCCATGGATGAAATGGACATGTGAAATTATTATATTTTTTTTGGTTTTTTTTAAAATAATATCAATTAAAATAGGTAACACACAAAATAACAATCCTAAGAAATCTACCCCAAATGTCATCCCCTCCGCGACACATAAAATGTTATATTTTCCTCAATGTGTCTCAATTAATTGTTAAAATTATCATGAAATGTGGAATTAAAATTAGGAAAAATAATATTAAAGTGAGAGGGTAAGGGATATATTGATGTTTTCAAGTGATGATGGGCTCATGCAGTGTGATGATATCAATTGCATATGCTAGGAATCCCTCAAAGTATTTATTTAACCAATACCCATTAACTATAAATCTCTTTCCTGTTTCCTCTTGAGTGATCTCCACTACACGATAAGGAAAGACATTAGATAAAACATAAGGGCTTGAACATCTAGAACATAACTTACCAGGAATCAAATCTAATCATGAACTATAGATAATCACTTTGTCTCATACAATAAACACCTTTTTGGATCATTTTATCATGAGATTATTTTCATATTTCCTTATAGAACCTTGGGTTCTCATATGATGAAAATAAAATATCCTCAAGCTCTTAAATCTGAAGCATCCTTTGAGGTCCAGCATGGGATAAATCCAAGTTTAATTTCTTTATATCCCAATATTCATGATTCTTGAACTCCATGGTGAGATGAAAGGATTTACCAAAAAAACTATGAAATGGGATATACAGATGAGAGTTTTTTATTTTATTCTATAATCCCAAAACACACCATCCAAGTTCTTGCTCCAGTCTTTCCTATTTGGCTACATAGTTTTCTCCAAAATTTGTTTCAACACTAAATTTAAAACCTCAACATGACCATTTGTTTGAGGGGTGGTATGGTGTTGATGTTTTGTGTGTAACTCCATACTTTCAAAGGAGGGAAGAAAAATTATAATTGTAGAAGTGTCTCCCTTGATCACTGATGATAACGTTTGGTACTCCAAACTAGAAAAAAAATCTACGCCTTCACAAAATCGACTACAACATGAAAATAATCAGTTGCGGTGGAATTGGCCTCCACCCATTTTCTAACATAATCAAAAGAAACCAAAATATACAAAAAACTAAATGAACTTGGAAAAGAACCCATAAAAGAAATTACCCATACATAAAAAATTTCAAAGAATAATATGGGATGCTGAGGCATCTCATATCTCCTAGTAATATTTTCAGTGTGCTGTAAATGTGAGAAAGACTTAAAAAACACATGAGAATAATGAAATAATCTAGGTTAGTATAATCTAGAGTCTAAGAATTTCATAGCTGCTCGTTGGGGTCTATATTTTCCTCCATATGAAAGTGTATGGAAAAAATGCAGAACAGACTCAAATTTAGGATCAAGAAAACACATCCTAATATCTTGATCACTACACATTCACCATAGGTAGGGATATTCTAACACATAAAACCTAGAATCGCTATTTAATTTTTGGACTTGACATTTCTTTAGATATGTATGAATTTCAGAGGCTACAAGGTATTTAACTAAACCACCATACTAATGATGTGTACCTAAGAGTGCATAAATATTCTCATCAGAAAACGTGTCTCAAAGTGGTACTTGGTCCAAGGTATTAGCCTCTAATGTGTTAGTAATCCTAGTCATATGTTCCTCCACCAAGTTTTTTAACCCATATTGTCCTTTATCTCAACATTTAATTACTGAATAAGGAGTATCCATTAGATAAGTCTGGTCATTTCATCAGTATTCTTCAAGAGGTACCTTAGTGCTCTATGGTAAGAAAAAACAAATACTTTAGAGCCCAACAAATATGAAAAAAATTTATATAAAGAAAATATGATGTAACTAAACTAATTTTTGTGGTTGTGTAATTTGATTGGGCCGAATCCAATGTCCTCAAATCATAAGAAGTAACATGTGAATGTCCCTCCACCTTCTGTGATAAGACAACTTCAACTAAGAAGTTTGAATAATTACATATAAGCTCAAATGGAATGTCCCAGTATGGGGAATGTATGATCGGTGGAGTGGTCAAAATCTTCTTAATCTTATCAAAGGAAACCCTATACGAATCATATTATCACCCATTCTTACCGTGAGGCAAACATGGTGTCCCCTAACAACAATATGGATGACGTGCCTCCAACATATGACAATGCAAAATCATATTATCACCCATTCTTACCATGAGGCTAATAGGTTGGTGGAGGATCTTGCCAACAAAGGAGTTAGTAATGATATTGAGTGTATGTATGACCTTCCAACAAATCTCATCCCACTCCATGAAAAAGATTGTAATAAATTTCTCTCTTCCAGACTTTGGTAATCTTGTTTTTTCATCTTTATATATTATAGTGCTTTGGTCTTTTGACCAAGGAATCATCATTTAATGATGATCAAACACAAAATCAGAATCCTTTTGAAATATTTTTGATAAGGGAAGAGTAATCTTACTGAAATATTTGAAGAAGTTCCAATAAAATTATACATTCCCTAAGAATTATCTAACATCACACACACATGAAAGATATGATAATGATGAAATAATATCTACCTTAGATATATCAACCTCTATCCTGTGTTTTGACACTTCATTCCCTAATATAATGCCATGATCTACCATGAAATTACACTTTTCAAAGTTCAATACCAAATTCTTTTCAATACAACGATTCAAAACCGTTCATAAACTAAATATACATTAATTAAATGAATATCCATACACTATAAAAGCATCCATAAATACCTCAATGTTGGTCTCAATAAACTGTAAAAAAAATACTCACCATGCATCTCTTGAATGTACCTAAGGAATTTCATAGTCCAAATGGAATCTTTAGGTAGGAAAATGTACCAAATGGACAAGTGAATATTATCTTCTCCTAATTCTCCAGAGCTATAGGAACCTAAATATATCTATAAAATCCATCCAGAAAACAATAGTTTGTCTTCCCAGCTATTCTCTCAAGCATTTGATCAATAAATGGGAGGGGAAAATGGTCTTTGTGAGTGGATTGATTTAGTTTCCTATAATCAATACACACATTCCAAACTTTTTACACCCTCATTGGAACTAAATCCTCTCTCTCATTTTTAACAACATTAACTCCAATTTTCTTAAGCATAAACTGAATAGGACTCACCCACTAGGAATTAGAAATGGGATAAATCATACCTGGCTCGAACAATTTTTCAATTTTTTTTAATAAAATAAAGAAGAGTTGGATTCAGTCTCCTTTTTGGTTGCCTAACTGGTTTAGCCCCATCCTACAAAAGAATTCTATGCCTGAAAATGGAAGAGCTGGCACCTGATATGTTATCCAAGGTTCACCTAGTTTCTCTAATGTTCACCCTCAAAATATACATAAAATTTTCATCATGTTTAAAAGGCATATTGTTATGAATTATAATCAGCAATCTCTCACCACTCAACAAGAATGTGTATTTGATATTTTATGGAAATGGATTGAGTTCCAATGATGGGGGTACTGTATGGATGGAGACATTGAAGGGACTGAAATATGTGAACAAAGAAAATCAGTATCATAATATAAATCATCAAAATTGAATAACGAATCAAATCTGTCATCATACACAACATCCAAGTCATAATCATAGTGATCATGATCGAAAACAGAATATAAATCCATTTAAAAATAAATCTAAATGAGGTTTGTTCATTAGAAATAGGTGTGTAAGTTATCTTAGACATAAAACTAGAATCAATACTCATAATCCCCCTAATAATAAGACAATAAAATTCCATGGGGTATTTATTTGGTGGTTAAAAATGGGAGATAACAAAAGAAGAATGATCCTATGATGGGTACTTCTTGGAGTCCATAACATTAAATATCACAACTTCTTCTCCAAACACCATGTAATCTGTACCCTCATATACATTTATTATCATTTTTTAGTTTTCAGGAAGGTCCTACCTAAGATAATGGGATCTTGAGAACTTACCTGATCATTGTCCATGTTAAGAATGTATAAATATGATGGAAAGATCTTGTCTATTACCTGAAAAAGTACATCCTCAATGACTCCTGTTGGATATGTTGTATCTATATTCACCATCTAAACCACTAATCTGATTGGATTCCACTCAAGAACCTATAAAGAAGAGAATATAGATTGAGTAATCACATTTATTAAAGATTCTAAATCACATAAAGAATCAGAAATGTGTAACTCTATTATAGTGTATGGGATGGTGAATGTCTCCGGATCCTTGCACTTTGTTTGTAAAAAACTGACCTAGGTTACACTGAAACCCAAAAACAGACCAGATCCATCACATAACCAAAGGTAATTCCCAATCCCCACAGGTTGGCGAGAATCACCTGTTCATTGAAAGACAAAACTGAGGGAATGATTTTTACCAACCTGAATAACCACACAACATATATATATAGTAAAAATGAAACAATGTAAGAATAAATAAATAAATAAATAAATATATATATATATATATATGCCACAACTTTAAGAAAAAATAGTAAACAGAACAACTAAAATAGTTGCCAAAAACTCCAAACAACAAGTCCAACTACAAGGGACTCAAAACCAAACAACTACTCCAATGATGGCATGGAAGAAATCGAACCATCTCACCACCAGATACCTATCCCAGTTGACATGAACCTCACCACCTCACCATGATTCCTTTCCTTTCACTGCACTGGAAGACAAACAAAGGTCTACACACCACCGAAGTAGTGTTCAGGGTGTGAGATAACAGGCTCACTAGGATCCCACCTAGGTGTTTGTTTCGCAACGATGAAAGTCGGAGGACCGATGAGCCTAGTGGGTCGATCTTGCGGAGAGATGAGTTCCGCTCGATTGCTCAGGTTGGGTATATCGGTCTTCATTTCAAAACGCCCAATGGTTATTTGTCCAACGATCCATGGACCATCTTCCCAAAGGCATGCATTTGCTGGGTGATTCATCCAGTGATGCTTAAGAACTCACATTGGTTGAGAGGATGGGAATTCGGGCTCATCGCACCCTTTTGGGGGGGATTATTGAATGTTCCAGGACTCTCTTATAGATTTAAGATGTATTCATATGTTCACGAATCATTGGTTTATACCCAAGCATAGTATCCACAGATTACTCCTGGTTGGCAATGGTCAGTTAAACGCAGGGATTCAGAATCATTTAGGCCTGAGGTTTACCATCCCTCATTGGATTAATGAATTTGAGGTGTTTAGACTCATTGAGACGACACTGGCTTGAAGCCTTATAACTGGGCGCTCTGGAATTTATTGTCATCCCGGGAGGACAGATAACGACTTGAGCGTCTGAATTGAACCCGTGACGAGGGCTTCCTACGTATACTCGTGAGAGGAATCAAAATCCACGTAGTTCGGTGCCACTTTATGGGACACATCACCTTTTAAGGTTGTGCGACAAGGACCCAACCATACAGTTTAACGTCTTGTGGAAAGGAAACCCGGGTGAGAGATGCCCGATCAAAGTTAGTGCGAGACCTATGCCGAAGAGGCCTGGAAGACCCAAGGGAAGTTATTTCCTGGGTCTAGAGATGGTCCTACTGGAGTATAAGGACATGGTCAGAAAGAGACAGATTTGTATCAGACTTAGATATCAGGGTTTCACCTTTGGGAGGCTTCCTACATATCCCGGTTGGTCAGGAATCGAAGTCCACATAGTTCTTGGAAGATTAGGGCTTACATGTGAGAGTTTCCTATTACTGGGATTGAACCTCAAGGAGGCGTCCTACATACCCTGTTTAGGAGACATGGATCAAAACCCACATTGTTTGTTTTGAGGGGCATGATTTGGACTTACACATGGTTAGTGGCCCGAATTAGGATTGAACCTCGGGGAGGATTCCTACGTACCCTACTTAGGGGATAGGGATCAAAACCCACGTAGTTCGTTCTGCTGCCGCTATCGTGCAGATGCCATGAACATCACAAATCTATAATCCCAAGTGAGTCATGCTAGGTGTGAGAAACAAGATAATGCGACAGAATTGGAAAGCCTCGAACATTCTCCCTACCGATGGAAGGGGATAAAGACGATGAGCGGAGGAGAAGGCTAGGACCACTGGACCCTCCTTCTCCCCGATGTTAGAGGAAGGTAGAAGTCGTGCATTAGATAAATGAGCCTTTCATGATGAGAGGGGAAGGTCCATTGACTTATGATGAGGATGGTGTGGGGCTTACTCTAAAAGGGATTCCCAACCACTTCCAGGAGAGGGGAGAGGTGCTCACCGTTGGTGCTCGTAAAAAGGAAACGCGAGTGGGGTCCCTCAATCCTGACAAGTGGGGAGGCTGAAAGGGGACTCTTGGGCTTGGACCCTGCACTAACATGGGAATGTGAACCCAAGAATGTTTTGTAAACCTGCTCAAGGGCCGGAGCAACCCCTTTTCCCTAGACTACCGTGGGTATGCGAACTCAAAGCGGCGTGCTGATGCACCTGGAGATTGCATCATACGGATCCGGTGGCTTCGGTAGAGGCCTTGGCTCAGGGCCAATGAATAGACCACTGAAGGGATTGCGACAGATCAGACCAGATTGAAAGGATTTTATCTGACTCAGGGAATGGAAACACTGAAGGATTTGGTGGGACACATGGGTGTATCAGGAGTGGCACCCTTCTCATTGGGGAGTGCTACGTGGCTGGAGAAGCCATCCGCATACCAGGGTGGTGCGCAGACTGATAGGCATCCCGCATACCAGTGTGGTACATGGCTTCAGGTTCGGCCCACGTATCAGGTTCGTACGCGGCAGAGTCTGTATGAGAAACGACGGCCAGGGGTGATGCCTGTCGGGGGTTCATCGGTCAGGGGTTCACCTGTGTAGGAGAGTGCTACGCAGTGCATCAGATCGAAAAGGGGCATAGACTCCCTGGTCCGTAGGAAGTACATCCGCAGAGGGGACATGGCTCGCAGTCTTCTCTTTCTATTTTATTTTAAGTTTGTGGTTCACCAATTTTATGCATTTTTGGTTCCTTATTAATTTGTTTCTAGTTTCATACCTGTTCTGGTTCACGAATTGGAACTTCGTTGTTTGCGAAATCCCATGCTCCTTCCTCTAAAATCCTTCGACCCGAATCTAATCAATCCCTTTCTTCTCCCCCTTGATGTCCTTTTATAGAAGGGGGAAAGAGATGTATCTGTGGTCATGCGACAAATTTTGCGGAGGCTCATGACCGAAAACCCGGTTTACGGATGACTTGGTAAATCTGAAACTCGTGGGGGGCATTGAATGCACCTTCCCTGCGAACCAAATTGGTTTGGGGAGTGCTTCGCGACCGCGCTGGGCTTCGCCTCCATTCTGCGAACGACAACACATGCGGTCTGATCCGGTTGACGCGGTTCACAGCTGGGTCAGTTCATGAAGGTGGACCGGCTTGGCGCCTGTCCTGCTTCGTGCCCACGGAGGGTTCCTGTCTCCGTTTCACGGACGACACTAGTCTACGGAGGATGGAGGCTTGTTGAACCGGCCACACATCGTCACTATTGGACCGGTATGTGGTCCGGTCGATCCTTTTCCAATTCTTAGGTGTTCTCTGTATTTTTGCCCAGTTCTTTGAAGGAAATTGGGTAGAATCCTTTCCCAAATTAAGGGGGTTCCCATTCTCCTTTGCAGATTTTTCAGGACCCTACAAATTCCCCCCATTGGAATGGGGTCCGATCGGAACGAAGAGGAGACTATTCCGATGTAGAGTGGTCCCGAAATGTGGATAGTTTGCAGTATAGGAGTGAACCCGGTAGGAGAACATGCCTATAAATATGGGGGGGCCTTCCCTTGTATTTTATCAAATTCTTCATGAAAACAGAGATCTCTTTTCATCTCTGCGTTCCTGCCTCCTTCGCGAAACTTCTCTTCCGCGAACCAACTTCAGTTTCCGCGAACATCGTCCTCATTCGCGCTTGCATTCACCTACAGACCAATCTCCTAGCCACGAACCGAAACTTTTAATCAACTAAAAAGTAAGTCATGATGGGATGCGTAGAAATCTATAAATGGGTTCATATGGTCCACGAACTGAAATAATCTAGACTTCGAATAATTCTGAAGTCTTCTGAACTTAAACATTTAAATCTGGGGTTGAGATTCTGTGGAGCAGCATGGTTTGTGGCTTTCTAGCCAACACTCCATAGGCCATAGTGTCATGGGATTCTTCTACTTAGGGATGGTTCGTGGGATACAGCCATCGCGAACCACCTTTTGAGGCCCTATGTGGATTTTTCCATGAAGGATCCTTGGATAATCGAATCATCTTCTACTTTATGGTTTTGTCCTTCAAGAAGACGTCCCTATCCCCCCATATCTTCTTAGGTATTCCGTCCCCTTGTTTGGAAGCGTCGCCGAAGTGAACTCAGGCGAATCATGCCCAGTCAGGAGAGATGATCTCTAATTATGATCCAAAAGACACTTTTATTTTGATAGGATCCGCTTGGACTCAAAGTTATTGGTACACTCAGTAATTATCCCAAGAGGCCATCCTCAAGAGTTACCCCTCCTTGATCAACCTTGCTCGAGTGGATCCTGATGCGGGATGGATCCCCTGGTGGGATCTTCGGTCTGGTGGGATCTTCTCAAATGATTGGGCCTGGGCCTTCTGGGTCCATTGTCATTGCTGGGAATTTCCCGAATCATTGGAACCGGAAAATCTATACTCTAAAGGGTGGGATTCCCAGTATGTCGTTTACCCACCATATATGATCCTGCCTGACTTGCTCAGTCACTGGTGTTCGAGCACGAACACTTTCGAACTTGATCATGGTGAAGTTGGTATTAGTTTATGGGACATCTACCAACTAGGAGTGATTCCGATCATTAGTGAGATGCATGAATAGTTTTTTTCCCACCCTTGACGCATGGGACGATGCCGAATGGGTGCCTTAGTTGGAAAGGGATCTGCTGGTTATGGCAGAACAGTCACTGGGTCAGCCCTTGCGTGCCTACTCTCTTATTCCCTATAGCACCTAGATAGGGTTATTTATGAAGACCACTAGTCCTATACCAATGATGAAGCGCCCCAGGACTCATCCTTCTCAATAATCACAAACTATCCCAGGTTCCTACTGGGTGGTTCTGGAGGTGGGAGACTACCTTTCATTGGGTTATGAGGTGCACCCCAGTGTGCCGCCTATGCTTAGGCTGGTAGGACTTTTCACCTTGTTTTTGAGCAGGTGGCTATTCCCGTCTCAGGATATCAACCCAAGTGTCAAAGCGTGCACCCTAATGATGGAAGCTGAGTTGGCGGGAGGCTTCCCGGTGAATCTGGCCGTGCCCACCATGGGTCACATTTACGAATTACTGTGCCACATGTAGGAGGGTGGGTCACCCTATCATCTGAGTGGGCCATTTCAATTCTTATATGGATGGGTAGGTATCATTGTCACTGTTATGTGTATCATCATAACACAGTCATCCCGCTTCCTACCCTTCGGCCTACCATGCTTGATATATCTTGAGTTCAACTGAAGTCCCTTAGATCTGATGAAGTTGTCAAGATTTTGAGTGACTTTTCCCAGTTCTCTATCACTCCCTACCCCACTCCTTCTGGCATCGTGGTTGATAACCATAGGGGGATCTTAGAAGGGAGTTCTTTCATGATTTCGCTACGGGATGAGTTTTTATACGCGTAGATTGATGGGGTTTCTCTGGGTGAGTTATACGCCCCATATCATTTTTCTCGCTAGTTTGGATGTATGCAACTCCAAGTTTCCCTTCCCCATCCTCGGGCCCGAGGACTACATCAGACCACTCTCTATCAATGGTGGTTGATGTTGATCCATGAGGGATCTGACACAAGTATCCCATTTCCTGACATAGGAGTGGCTTCCTGCCTATCCTCAGAGTATGCGAGAATATGGATAAAGCATTATCCATATGGGATCTTGGGGAAGTCTATCTGTAAATTTCTCAAATTGGGGGTTACTGCAACTACTGTGCTTACCGCACCTTCCTCGTCGGCTTTGAGGGAGGACCGACTGATGGCTCGTAGGTCAAATCAGCTCATGGAATCTTCCTATTTCAACCCCTCTACGGCCAAAGTTCAGATAGATCCAATCCTTTTGGATGTAAATTAGGATGACCTAATGAATTTGGGTCCCCATGATGTAATTCATGAAGCTCCACCGGCCGATACTGGACTTACCAGCTCTACTCCCAAGCTAGAACTAGGGCTAGAGGCTTCTAACCCTCCAATACCAGAACCATATTCTAGTGCGCACATGTCTGCACTGGCTGTAATGCCAGACTTCATTTCTGTGCTATCTATTGATGATACCAAAGACCTTCGTGTCATGGCAGACCACCGAGCAGTGCGAAGGTGGGCCTGGCCCCAAATCTGTGAGATTGTTGCCGAAAATCCTCTGACTGAGATGATGACTAAAACTGAAGCCCTTTGGGAACTATTCCTAGGCTTGGGGTCAGGTGGGTTCTACTATCAACAACTTCATTTTCTCACTTTCCAGGTCGTCATTGCCCGTGGGGAGGCTACCTCTAGTGAACACAAACTTGCTCACCTCACTACCTCTCATTGCGGGACCCGAGTCTTTGAGGAATCCATGATGAATCTCCATCAGTTGATAGCACTAGAGGTGAGCTATCATGATCCAGCGACCACCCTATATAATGAGATGCATGAATGCGAAGTTCGAGCAACAATGCTGAGGGATCAGTTGTCATCTCTGACTGGTAACCTTGAAGCTACCAGGAAAGGGACCAATGATCTCTAAACGACGGTGAGACATACTTGTTCGGTGGCCGAAGATGAGGCGAGGGAGAAGGTTGTGCTGGATAAAAATTGCAATAACCTTCACCACATGGTTTCTGATCAGATGGATAGAGCGAGCCAGGCTCCTTTGTGATTGCCAGAGCTATTTATATACATTCTATTTTACCTCTTTTTTTATGGAAAAGGAGAGACTCCGGCTTATGGATGTCCCCATTTTTCTTGTCCAAATGGAATACAATCTGTTGTGGATCTCCCCTTGCTATAAAATTGATTGTTACCAAAACAATTGTTGTATAAATAACAATTCACCGAATTATAATTAATCATAATTCAGGAAAATGGTTGAAACAAGCTCTAATTTTTTCTTGGACCATGGGATCCAGCGAGAATAGTTTGACTATTGCTAGGGTTTTGTAGAAAAACCCCACAATTTTTTTTTCTTTTCTATTAATACCCTAATTTTCCTGGGCCCATTTGGTGTGGACCCAGAGGGTATGGCTTGACTTTTTCTTAGGTCACCCTTTTTGGGTTTTTAGCCTAATGGGATTTGAGCCTCTTTTTGTGAGCGGTTTAAAGTCCCACCGACAAGGCTATCATTAGTGATGTTTTAGGTCGAACAGATTTGACCAGATATGGTGGGGTGAGGGCCCTGACGAGGTTTGGTTGATTAAAAGATGTCTCAATACCCTTCAAACACACTTGGGGGGAACATGTTAAGATTTGAACGACATGCAGGGCATGTCTCAAGGCATGGGAGCTGTATCGGCATGCCAAGGTAGGAAAAGCATCACCTAAGGAAGAATTACCTTTGTTTGACAAGACAGAGGAGATCAATATACAGATCTTCTGAGGTCATGGTATGGAAAGTCATGCAAAGGTGTCCTTAAGTCAATGACTGTCCATTTTTGATGGCCTGAGGACTTCATGGAAGTCCGACTTATGGAAACCACCATGGGTGGGTTGGGGAATTATAAAAACCATAAATGGTGGCTTGGGAAGGGTTTGTAACACCTGAAAGGATTTGGGAACATCTATATTAATCAAGAGTGTGGATACATGATCCCTGTCCTATGCATTTAGCTAGCATAATGGATGGTTGGAGCTTGGTGCAGTTTAAAGTCATGCAGCTGGGACATTCTTTAAAATGGAACGGCTTCTCCTGGTTCTTGGTAATCTCATCAGAGATGTTCTAGGGTATTTAGGTAGGGTTGTGAAAGAGGTTGGTAAACTACAACTCAGGGGGTTTCCGAATCCCGGGATGGATATGGGGGCTCAGAGGCCAAGAGGTTTACGGAGAAAAGCATTGCTGAAGGAAATCATGCCTTTTGTAGATGGGCTAGGGGCGATCAATATGAAGAGCTGGAGAGGACATGGTATGAATAGTCATGAAAATGTGTCCTTAGGTCAATGATTGTATTATACCGATATCCAAGAAACTTCAGGGAGGTTGAAATTCGGGACAACCAGGGGTGGATTACAAGGGTTCGGTCCTTTCTGGGTACAGAGTGTGATTTATGAGGAGAGAGTGCCTGGATACGGGAGAAACAACTGGGCTAAATTTCTCGGGAATGGGTGAAGTCATCCCTTCTCACGCTGGTGTGAGACGGTGGTTTGTACAGGTCTAGCCTGTACACTGAGGGACATAGGAAAGCTTCCATTCCTGATCGAACCCATGACAGGTTTCGACCATGCAGTTTAACGTCATGCAGAGAGGACATGGAGAATTTTTAAAGATACTGTGCAGTTTGACGTCATGCAGTGAGGATAGGGTGCATTTTTAAATCTTTGAAAATTCTTTTAGTTGGAGGAATTTACCTGGATGTTTAATGCTTGGTCTTTGCAGCTGCATGCCAAGAGGCAAAGACATGTTCCGTGCAGTTTTAATCGTCATGCGGTTAGGACGTAGTTGCAAAGGAAACTCTTGATTAAAATGTAACTGGGCTTGAATATATATGAATGTCTAGGATGTGGAGAGGGGTTGATGTTGTAAATCATGGTTCCAGGGCTTCTTGGATCAGGAGAGATGATATGGGGGCTCTAAGGCCAATAATTGTACGAGGCTAGGAAGAGTATCACCTGAGGAAATCTTCCCTTTGGTAGACGGTCCAGGGGATATCAATATTCAGAGCCATTGGGGGAATAGTATGCATAGTCATGCAAAGGTGTCCATGGGTTGATGAATTTCCACTTCCGATGTCCATGGGTGTTTATGAAGATCCAAAATTTTCCGGGCCGTGAAGTCTGCCATTTGGTATGGAAATATCTGGACATGTCGGGGATGTTCGTCCCTGGTTGTTGTTAAAACTTGAAGAGTTCACTGTGATGATTTATCATGCCCATGGGGTGTACCTTTACTCCATGTAGTTTAACGTCGTGTGGTGAGGACGAAGTACTCTTAGTTTAACGTTTGTAGAGTTTGGACCATTAGGTGACAATTTCTACAATTACACGGAGGGCAACTGAGTTAGGAGGCTCTGGTATACTTTGAACAAGTGTGAGGGAATGAGGGTGTAAACTGTAACTCTGGGGTTTCCTTGATCAAGATGTATGGTATGGGGGCTCTAAGGGCGGTAAGCATATGAGGCTAGGAAGAGTACTACCCGAGGAAATCTTGCCTTTGGTAGACGGGCCAAGGGTTATCAATATGCAGAGCCACTAAGGGCATGGTATGCATAGTCACACAAAGGTGTCCATGGGTCGATGACTTTCCACTTCCGATAGCCATGCATGATATTAAAAACCCAATATTTCTCATATAAAGGGTTTGTCATATGGGAATAATGGTGTCCAAGAATACAAGAAACATCTTCACCGCAATTTCCCATTGATTCGAAGTAGCCTATCCCCGACTTGATGGTTATAGATGTAGATTGTCATGTTAACCATGAGTAGATACATAGTCTAACCAAGTAGGGATCCCTTGGCAATGTTTGGATGTGAGAGGATAATGAACTTCTAAACCACTGATTCATAAATTTTCAGATCTAGAGATATGATATGGGGGCCCTGAGGCCGGTAAGCGTACGGGGCTAGGAAGAGTATCGCCTGAGAAAATCTTGCCTTCGGTAGATAGGCCAGGGGATATCAATATGCAGATCCACTAAGGGCATGGTATGCATAGTCCTTCAAAGGTTTCGACGGGTCGATGACTTTCCACTTCCGATGGCCATGAATTATTATGAAGATATGCAATTATCCAGGTCATGGAGACTGATGTATGGGGAGGATGCATCCAAATGCACAAGGAGTATTCCCATATCGTTTCTCCGTATATCATGGGTGGGTTGTGACTAAGTTCATGCAGTTTTAACATCATGCGGTGAGGATGAAGTCTATGCAGTTTTAACGTCATGCAGTGAGGACGAAGTCCATGCAGTTTTAACATCGTGCGGTGAGTACGGATTCCATGATGTTTTAACATCGTGCGGTGAGGACCGAGTCTATGCAGTTTTAACGTCGTGTGGTGAGGAAGAAGGTGAAATGACGTGAAAAGAGGATTCAGTGTAGTTTAACATCATGCGGTAAGGACAAAGTCCGTATATATACCTGTGTTTTCTTTTATCGGCGGCTGATCTAGGAGGTAAGATCCCGACGTCACTATGTATCCCGAGAGGGCAAGAATCAAGCCTCACATAGTTCTTTTAGGGAATACACCCTATGTGGGTCTGGTCTATACGGGGGAAAGGGGGTATTTATAGCTTCATGTGGGGTGGCTACACCAGGGTGTGGAATTATGGTGTCACTACGTATCCTGCGAGGGAAGGAATCAAGCCGTACATAGTTCTTTAGAATATAATACACCCCGTGTAGGTCTGGCCTGTACACGGGGGAAAAGAGCATTTTTAATCTTCATTCGGGGGTGGCTGGGCCAGGATGGGGGACCCTGGCATCACTACGTATCCTTAAAAGGTATTAATCATGCCGTACGTAGTTCTCTAAAAGGGATACACCCCGTGCAGGGCTGGTCCGTACACGGGGGAAGAGGGATTTTTTTTATTTCATTTGGGGGTGGATGGGCTAGGATGGGGGACCCTGGCGTCTCTATGTATCCTGAAAAGGCAAGAATCAAGCTGTACGTAGTTCATTGAAAGGGATACACCCCGTGTAGGTCTGGTCCATACACGAGGGAAGATGGAATTTTTTTTATTTCATTTGGGGGTGGCTGGGCCAGGATGGGGGACTCTGGCATCGCTATGTATCCTGCAAAGGCAAGAATCAAGCTGTACATAGTTCTCTGAAATCCATGTAGTTTAAAGTCATGCGGTGAGGACGAAATACTCTTAGTTTAGGGTCCTAGAGTTTTTACCATTGAAGCTTTGCAGTTTAACTTCCTGCAGCTCAGACGATAACTGCTTTTGGTTATGAAAAATACTTCTTCAGAAATCTTACATTTGTAGGAGCGGTAGTGAATTACCTGTCTATAGAGATCAGTTCATATTCTCTATTAGAGTAGACCTTGTGTATAACATATGGTCCCTCCCACTTAGGCTCCAGCTTTGGAGGTTTCTTTCTGGGTATCATTGTGGCCTGGAGGACCAACACCAATTCTCCTTCCAAGAAAGACCGAAGACGAACCTTTTTATTGAAGGCTCATGTGATCCGGTTCTGATATACTTCAAGATGGTGCAAAGTGTGAAACCATTTCTCATCTCGCTATTCCAATTCACATAGACATTTTTCCAATTTCTCATCGTTGGATAGCTGATCAAAAATGGCAATATAGAGTGAGGGAAATTGGAGCCCAATTAACATGACCGCTTCTGTTCCATATACTAAAGAGTACGAAGTAGCTTGAGTAGCAGTGCAGATTGTGGTTCGATAAGCCCACAATACATGAAGGAGTTTATCCGACCATGATTTCTTGTCTTTGTCCACCATTTTATGGAGAATGTTCGACAGGGTCCTGTTGAAAGCCTCTATCTGTTCTTTGGCTGCTGCATGGTAGCGTGATGAATGGTTATCCTTGATACCATATTCTTGGCACAATTTCTCCAATTCGGCTGAGCAGAAGTTGGTTCCATTATCCGTTAGTATGGTATGAGGGATGCCAAATCTAGTGATGATATTGGTTTTTAGAAAGCTAACAATTTTTCTCTCCCCGACTTCCTTGAGGGGTACAACTTCTGCCCATTTGGAAAAGAAGTCGGTTACTGTGAGGATATACTTCAGTTGTTTGGCCGGGCGGGAGGATATGGTCCCACAACATCCATTCCCCAGATGAAAAATGGACATGAGTACTTAGCCTAATGAAGCAACTCTAGGGGTTGGTGTATGAAGTTGGCATGAATTTGGCATGAGTGGCATTTTGAGATAAAGTGATCGTAATCTCATGCCATAGTGGGCCAATAGTACCCAAGCCTTCGAACCTGACAGGAAAGCTTAGACCCTGACTGGTGTGCTCCACATACTCTGGAATGCACTTTAGTCATGACGATAGTGGTTTCTTCTCAATCAATGCATCTGAGGAGGACTCCATCGAGGCCTCATTTGTAGAGGACCTCTTTCTAACCTGTGCTGTTGTATAGGACAAAGTTGATCTCCCTTCTCTGTATTTACTCTCGTTCAGTCCTATCTGATGGAAGTTCTCCCATTTGAATGTAGTTTGCAATGGGGTCATCCAGCCAGTGGCAAGAGTGTATGGCTCAGGGACAGGACTGACTTTGTTGATTTCTTCCATCTTAGTTTGAAAAAATGGCAATACCATTCATCAATGAGAAATACTGATAATTGTTTCATCTCGGTCTAGGTTAGCTAGGGCTCTGTCCGTGTTAGCTAATGCATCATCCTGGGCATTCTGAGACCGAGGAATATAGGTCAATGTTGGTTCTGTGGATAATCCTGCCATTAACCCTCAAACATGGTCAAATAGGGGAATCAACTCCTCCTTTTTAATAGCACAATCACCATTGACTTGCTTGATGACCAGTTCCAAGTCACCTTTTACCTTAAGGTGCTGTACTTGTTCCTGGAGTGCGAGCTACAGACCTGCAATGAGGTCTTGATACTCCGCCTCATTGTTTGTACACCCTTATGATATAAGGAAGAAATATGGAAAGACTTCCTTTTCTGGGGACATGAGTATTATCCCCAAACCCACCTAGTTAAATTTGGGATCCTCCATCCTCTTCCCTGTATGGCTTCAGGATGCACCGTCAAAGTACATTTCCCATGTTGGGAACTCCTCTTGACCCGAGAATATGTCTTCATCAGGTAACTCGACGTCTGGTGCAGTGGTCCCTATCGAGGGGTGATCTACCAGAAAATTGGCTAATACCTAGCCGTTGATCGATTTATGAGGCACAAACTGGATGTCAAACTGTTGCAGGATGACCACCCATCAAGATAGGCACCCGGTCAGCATTGGCCATCTGAGGATGTACTTGAGCATGTTACTACACGAGACCAAATAGACTTCATGATGCTGCAGATAATGTCATAATTTTTGAACAGTGAAGACCAAGGCCAAACAAATCTTCTCGATGTTTGAGTATCGAGTTTAAGCATCGATCATGGTTCGAATGAGGTAATAGAGACCGTTTTCACAGCCGGTGTCATTTTTCTGTGCGAGGAAGGCTCCTAGTGACCACTCTAGGGCCATCACGTATAGGATAAGAGGTCTTCCTTCAACTGGGGGCATGAGAACTGGTGGGATTAAGTGGTACTTCTTTAGGATGTCGAATGCCTCTTGGAAATCATCTATCCATTAGTACATAACCCCCTTTTTTATTAACCTGGTGAAGGGAAAACATTTTCCCACCAAGTTGGCTATGAACCGCCTAATGTAGGCTAGGTTTCCTAGGAATCCTTTCAACTCAGTGTGATTGTGGGGAGGTGGCAGGCCAAGGATAGCCTTTTTCTTTTTAGGGTCGACATCGATTCCACGATGGCGTACGGCGAAGACAAGGAATTTCCATGAGGTAACCCTTAAGGCGCATTTCAAGGGATTCATCTTCAGGCTATGTCGTCAAAGTTTATTGAAGACAGTTTTAAGGTCTAACAGGTGATCTGAGCGCTGTGTTGATTTGAACACCAAGTCATCCACGTAGCATTCGATGAATCTCCCCTTAAATGGTTTAAAGATACGATTCATGGCACGTTGATATGTGGGGCCAGCGTTCTTGAGACCAAAGGGAATGACCCTATAACAGAATATTCCTTGAGGGGCTCTGAAGGTAGTGACTTATTCGTCTTGTCAGGCCATCTGGATTTGATTATACCCAGAATAACCATCCATGAAGGATAGATCCTCATACCCAGCCGTTGCATCGATTAATAACTCTATAATCAGGATCGGGAAATCATCTTTCAGGAAATACCGATTGAGATCTCTTAAATTGATGCAGACACAGATCTGTCTGTTCTTTTTCTTAACTGGGATGATGCTGGCTAGCCAGGTGGGGTATTGGACCTCCCAAATGAAGCCTTATTTAATAATCTTATCGACTTTAGCCTCTATGTTGGTATCATGTGAGGGGTGCGTCCTTCCGGCGGCTTGTTTAAAGCCCTGATGGTATTCTGGCAGACCTAAGTGGTGCGTCTCCACTTCAGGATCGAGTCTCGAAATTTCTGTGTAATTACATGAAAAAACATCCTAATGTTGCCTCAGGAAAGAGGTATATACCTCGTTCTCCTTGTGAGACATGGCTGTACAAATGAGAGTGGGCCTCGGGTCTTCCTCGGTACCCAGGTTTATTTCCCTGAGCTTGTCCACAGTTGTGGAGATACATTCCTCAAATGGGGGAGGTGCATTCCTTAGATCTTCCTCCTATTCTTCCCCCACATTCTAATCTTCTTGATCCGATAGGGGGAGAGTTACCGGAACGGGATCTTGGGGGTCCGGAGGCGAGGCATCATGGGTGTCCTTTCTCAAGTATTCATCCCCAAAATTAAGGGCTAGTGTTCATTTCCTCATTTTCACACTCAGACGTAATAGATGAAGTCATGAGGACAGTTGTGTGTGTGTCCAGGCTTGAATTCCTGCTCTCAACATGGTTGATGGCCAGTACTTAGTCTCCACCGAGCTACTTGAGGGGGTCATCCGGAACCATTTCCAGACCATTTGGAGTGGGGATCTAGTAAATAATATCAAGAGAAGACTTATTTTTCTTTTTCTCATAAAACCTGGCGTCAATGTAGTGTGACTCAAAGATCTCTAAAGGGGCCTTGTCAATGTGTAATGTCTCACTTTTTCCATTGACGCAATACTTGATACACTGGTGGTAGGATGAAGGAATGACCATGTGCTTATGGAGCCATGACCTTCCAAGAAGGGCATTGAATGCTGTGTTCTTCTAGACCACCAATAATTCCGAGTAGGCCACAAGGTCACCAAAATGGGTTTTTATCTTGATTTGTCCCATTGGCTTTTGTTCACTCTTGTCGTAACCAAACAGAGTTTTGGCTGGGGGTATTAGGTCATCCTCACTATATCCCAAATTACAAAGTGTCCGTAGGGGAAGGAGGTCAACTCCAGAGCTGTTGTCAATAAAGCATTTTCGGATCTCAACATCATTTAGCGTTCCAGGCACATATAGTGGTTTGATATGTCCTTGCATGATGGCATCTTCATCCTGATTGGTGATGAAAATTACTACATTACATTCAGTCGGGCCAGTCTCCATCCTGTAAATCTCGACGGCAACTACCTCACCTTAAAACTCCAGGGGAATGAGAAAGGATTCTATAAGCACCTCCCTGAGATCTGCTGACAAACTCAGGGCATCTAGGATTGACAGTTTGGCTGGTACTGACGCCAGATTCTTAAAGATATCGTATTTCTACTCCAATGGCCTATGATTCTCCATTGGCGGGAGAGTTTTTTCAGGAAGATTGGGAGCTGGACTATGTGATGAGGACGGACCGGCTGCAGGGTCGGATGTCGACGATGTTCCCACGTTCTGGGGACTCGGCCTGGATGGTCTATTTGTGCGCACTAGGCGGCTAGACACTTGTTCCTCCTCTGACGGGTACCACAGAATGACGGGGCCAGAGTGGCCGCTTGTGGAGGTGGAGGGATATTCTTTCTCTTATTGAGTCCGTTGAAGGGCTCTCCCACAGGTTTCCGTGATATTAATGGTCTGGGCTAGGGTAAAACCATAGGGTTGGTTTCGGCCGTGACTGTGCCTCCCCTGGTATCCCCTTCTTCTGCGATTACTCCTCCCAGCCCCTTATGTTAGGAACTCAGGTTCGTAACAATACCCTTCATCATGGAACGATTCCATTAGATGGATGATGTTGATGGAACCAAATATTAGCTCCTCGTCATGTGACAGGTCAACCTGGTCAGTTGTCCCTAATGGTGCCATTTGGTGGGTCGGTGCCCATGGTACCAAGTTTGGGGGCATAAAATCCTATAGTGTCGGGGATAACTTCGGCCTCGTTGTGGACTGCTGCTCTTGTGCTTGTCTCCTCCCTCCTTGATTATTCCTGGATGACCGGATCATGGAGGGTTTTGAGGCTGATATTGTCGGCTTTGCGACATTAGGGGCTGTTGGCGGCAACACCAGCAGCTGTAGTTGAGCTCAGAGTATTCCCTAAGCTCGGTTGAAAGTATTTCGATTCATCCACTCATCAAATTTATGCCCCTTCTTTCTAGTGACTTTTTTCCACCCCTCCCCTTTGTTGGAGTCAGTGGTAGAAATATACGTCACATGTGATGGGGGTGGTCCTAGCTCGACCTGCCCGAAGTATACCATCCTTTGCATGAGGTCTTTGAAGATGAAGCATTCCTGGATATTGTTCCCTAACATTCGATTTTAGGGACAGTAATCTGAACTATCATTATGGCTGACTTCATCGAGCTTCCTTGGCTCCAGAAGGTGGATAAAGTTTCTATTCATGGCGGCGATGAAGTAGCCACCGACTTTATCCTCTCGGAATGAGTATACTTTATGTATCCATTCCTCGAACTAGTTCCGCATCTATCCTCTCTTATCATACCGCTTGGGCATAGGTGATCGCTGATATACATGGGCCCTTGATGATTTGGTGGAGGCCTAGGCAGTGGAGCAGGCACAGGGGCTGGCTTGAGCGTGACAGAGGATGCTTCAGCTCCAACTGTTCTCTTTGTAGGATCTTGTGAGGCTATTCAAGACTTTATATTGGTCCATTGAAGGGAGTCTTCAATTCTCCGGGCAATGGAAGAGAGATTTATGAAGCCAGTGGTGCACTCCACTAGTATGTGTGGTATTTTCAGCTCATCTAAAAGGTTACCAATGCATATGGCCGACATATCATCTTGAGGAATTGGCATATTCAGAGAGTAGGTCAGAACCTTCCATTTGGAGATGAAATAAGAGACCCTCTCGTTATCCCTATGTTTTCAATTCATGAGGTCCCTGACCGTTGTTTTAGGCAGTGTTGAGCTGAAGTGGAACAGGAACTTCTGCCAAAGGTCTTCCTAGCTCTTTATAGACTAAGCTGGTAGATTCATATACCAGACGAAGGCATATCCTTGTAAAATACACACTGAGTTTCACTACTTCTTTTTGTTCCAGAGTTCCCATCATAGGGTCTCAATAAGATGCATAGTACATCAAATGTTGTTCCGGATCACCCAATCCATTGAAAATAGGGAATATAGGGATCCCAAAATTGGGTGGAGGAGGCGTGTTTCTCACCCAATCGAGGTAGGGATTTAGCTCTGGCTGTATCGGAGCGCGTCGACCTTCTATTGCTTCCAATATAGCTGTCAATGCCTCGATGGTGCTGGTGAGTCCCTGGTTTACATCCTGTTGGGACCAATCTTGGGAAGGTGTAGCCTGAGGCATTGCTTGAGGATCCGGCTTGGCCGACACCAAGGGTGCATATTTCGTTTGTGACACCTTTGGAGGATCCAGAAGTACTCGCTCTGGTTTCTTCCTGAGTGGAGGTAAGTCTTGGTATTCACCCGAATCCATGTTTAGGTAGTTGGATGGACTGACTGCTTCATTGGGCAGGGCAAAGCTTGGTCTTTGAGGTGAACTTGCAAGGAGTGCAAGGTGTGTCTCTTCTTGGGAAGCGCTTTCAAAAAGACAATTCCTCTGGAGTATCTCAGCATTGAGCCACCTCAATTCCTTCATTTCCTCTTCCTGTCGAGCGAATCTCTCTTCGAGAGTAAGTGGATCGTTTTTACCGAGAGAAGGAGGTGGGTTAAGGGTAACCGGTCCTTTGTTCTTATCCTTGTTGGAAGCTCATAGGGTAAGCAGAGGAGGGTTAACCAATTTGTGTTTGGGGAAGGACACACCTAGGTGTCTAGGCAGAGTCACACATAGCCTGACATAGCACGACACACCATTTTAATTACTTTTACATACCAAGTAAAAGAGGAGACATGACCAGGTTTTGGATTCATTGGACATGACATGTACCATATAATGAAATTCTATATACTTACCTAATAACTTCAACATTGTGTATCTTTTTCTCTGAAACTCAAATTCAGGCCACAAGAGGCATATCCTTAGTAGTTTTCGACATAGAATAGGATGGTCTACTTTATTTGAGAATAAGATATATGATGATAGGGGATGTTATCAGGGTGATTATACATCAATTCTTATCTAGTGGTAGTATTTGGGTGTGATCATCTATGTGTTACCATGGTTGGTACCACAACCTCACTCTAGGGTGTGGGTCACCCATATCATCCTCAGTAGTGGAGCATATGTGAGGCGCATTCCCTCCAAACCAACTCTCAAGAATTTGTGTGAGATGTAGGGTTAAAAGATAGTTCCTTCTCATCTGTTTCATGTAGTTGTAAGTTATGGGACCTCAACTCTGTATCTTATGTGGTTATGTGGGATGTTTGGATTCTATGATGGGACGTTTGGATCAGTGGGCAGACTATTTGTTTATAGCTGGCTTGGATGATAGAGATCCAATTTCATCCCATATATTGGGTTTATTTTGATCATATATGATTCTATTTTTCTTTACCCTCTTTATTATAGATTGATCTAACTATTCTTATTTCTATTACTTCGACTTCCTGGTTTTCTGGGTGTCTTTCTGGGTATGTATATACTCACCTCTGAATGGGCTTCACCTAAATGTGTTGTGTATTAAATAGATGACAATAATACCCATGGTGATATTAGTTTACCTAGTTTTAGTGAAGAAATTTGTTCTTTTAACTGACTATGTTTGGTGGTCATCCTTGGAGATTGTGAGACATGATCTCTTTAATATTTACTTTTTTCATCTGTTGTTGGATTGGGACTCAATTTTCAATGGGTGTGTATTTTCACCCTTTTTATTTTTTTATGTTGTTTTACTATGGTTTGTTTCCTATATAATGTTTCATTAATGTTTTACAATCTAGATAAACAATTTCCTTTTATATTTCTACACAGTTTTGTAGAGCTTGTTTTGTGCATAACTGTAGGAACTTTAGGCTAAAGCATCCCAATTCATTATTTTTCCTACTCAATGGTCATTTATAGACCCCGACCTAATGAAAGTGGTATTGGGGTGTCACAATTGGCTTAACCCCATCTAGGAAGGCCTCTGTGGGTTTGGTTGTAATAAAGTGGTATCATAGGCGATCTGTCATTTGGGTTGGTGTTTAGAGTTGGACATAATATTCATTTTAGTTTTGGAACTTAGGTTAGTGATTTCAGAGTGTCTCTATTTAATCTCTCAGGATAGGAAACCCAATGTTAGTGTGGTGACCAACGTATCCAAACACAATGAATTTGACTACCTTCTATTCAAATCGGCATAATGATACATTGGTCATAGGGAAACAATGGTACATGCATCATATATGATTAGGTATTTTTACTTTCATGTCCTTTTGGAGTTAGATTCCCAAATATGTGTATCTAATGGTTATACATATTTTAAAATTTTAGGATGTTTCCATGATGAAATCCAACTAGGATATAGATAAAGGGTCAAATCGATGAAAATTTGTTGGAGAATGCCCCAGTTCAGGGCCACTGTGGTATCTAACACAATACCAAGGCTCTAGATCAAGAGATAGTTTGTGAGGTGGTTTTGTCAGCTAGGTAGTGAGAAACGTCACCACCCATCAAGTAGCAAGAAGAACCACACCAAGTGGGTTAGTTTTATGTTTTATTTTAACTAAAATAGACATTAGGTTATAGCTATCTATAATTAACATGCATATACACATAGATTTATTCTAGTGTTTTAGGATTAGGGACCACCTAGATTCTGGGGTGAGACATAACCTTAGGAAGAAGAGGTTTGGTTGGAGTTTATAGTTTTAATTTTTCATTTTATATGGATTCCACCAGTGAAAATGGTTTACTTTAAAATTATCCTCTTTATTAGGGTTGAGTAGAGTTTGTGGGGTTCAGTTACCTAGGAATATGACAAGGAGAAACTCTCTTGGGAAGTGTTTGTGTGCCTGTTCCATAGATATTTTTATCCCTCTAACAAACCACCATTTTTGGTTCAAGATTTTATTGAGTATTCATGGGACTTGGAGAGCTTACTAGGAATGGAGTGTTAGGGATATAAGGTTATCCATGGACATCATAGAGCTATGTCTTCTCCTGCATCTTATAGGCATCAGTCATCTTGGTCATGGTGTAGAAGGAATACTCATACCTAGACTCAAATATGAGGATTTATAGTGTAGTAATCACATGGTGGGATCAATGATCATGAAGGTTCTTCATATCTTAAGCCTCATAGAGTTTCAGACATCAAAATACTGGTACATTCTTTTCCTAGGGTGGGAAATGACATTATGCTCAAATTTTTCTAACCCATTATGTCGGAGTGGGAGGGAAGAGTACAGTAGATTCAAATCAAGGGACTCTAGATATCATATGAGGTATGATCTATATCCATTTTTCCATTTTATTTAGTTAGTTTTTATTTATAACCATATCTTTGTTCTGTGATTTATCCCAATATGGTGATACATGGTATGACTTCAAGCATATAAGGAAGAGGGGTGCTTCCCCCACCAACACACATTCTCTTATGATGCGATTTAGAGCTGTGAGGGTGATTCGGTGCCACCCAAATATGACTACATTGAGGTATGATAGTTAAGTTCATTGATTGTATATTTGAGGTTATTTTTAATTCTATAGGGTGTTGGTGAGAAGCTTGGTTATGGGGAACTAGAGATAAAATGAAAGGATAACTTCAAGAAGTGGAATCTTAGGACCTAGAGATTTTAGAGTGATCCACTGTATGACCTGTTTCTTATTTACTTATTATAAATGAAGGTTAATGTCACTCCTATATCACCTCATATCTTCATTATGACCTAAATATTATAGTATATCATTATCTTATAACTTTTTATAGAAATACTATTATTAAGGGTGTATCAAAATCACACTTTTGTTCCAGTAGTGCAGCTTGGATCTTTGAGAAGAGAGCTTATTGTGGGATCTTTCCATAGAATTAATGAGATAATATGATGTTTTTTCAGTGTATCTAATTAAATTATAGTTTTAATTCAAAATTGAATTACAACATGAGACTACACTAATATCTTCTATGACATATCATACGACCTCTACTGGGCTATGTGAGCTGATGGTGTAGTTGTGCGACCTTTATGATAAGGGTTCATCCAAACCCAAAATTCCACCCTTGGGCATCTATGAAGTTATTCATGAAAAAGTAGGATGAGAGATTGAATCTTTTCATTATTTATCATCTCCTGAATCAAGAAATGATCAAGAAGAAGTACCCTTTGTAGAATATTTATGAAACTTTTAACTAATTGAATAGTGTGAGTTGTTTTTGAAAGATAGATTTCATGTCCATATTGGTAGGTCCCTTGGTATGGAATAAGTGACTAGAGGGGGGGGGGGGGTGAATAGTCCTTTTTGATTTACTTTTACAAATTCTAATTTATCATAGTTATAATAGTGTTAAAAGTTTCAGTGGAAATAAAACAAATATCACAAGATATTTTTTAGGGGTTTAGATCAAAAAGATCCTAGTTCCCTCTTCAATCTTCTCTACTCCTCATAGAGAATGGTATACACTGTATCCTCACTTTTTAATGGGAGTGATAACATAATTACAGAATAATACAAATCTACCTTTTTCACAACTGGTTGTATAATGCTTGAATTTTAAAGGAGTCAAAACCTACCTACCTTTTCTTATGGAGGAACAACCCAAACTTCCTTTTAGATGGGAGGAATAACCCAGTGACAACTTTTAGAAGGGAAAAGTTTAAACCTGGAATCTAGAGAACTAATATGTAATAGAAAATAATACAATATAAAAATAATTGAAAATAAATGAAACAACATATTGAGAAGATGATGAAGAATTTCCTTTCAGCTTGTGTTCATTGATCACATCAGTGAAGGTAGATGAAATTGATGAAGATCCTAGATTATTGTAGTAAAAAAAATAATTGTCTAAGAAGTTTATTGATCAATTTTTAGAGAATCATAAAATGAATTATCATATCATTTTTGAATGAACAATCAACACTGTTACATGTGTTTTTATTCCTGAAACATTAAAACAAATATTCACAAGAGAATGTCAATGTCCAATGTCTATACCACACTTGCTAGCATTTAATAATAAAATAATATGATAATTACCTTATATTGTTGAAGCCGCAATGAAAAAAAAACAATTGGATTAAAATTTATTCATGAAATATTAAAATGAATATTTAATATATTAAGAATAATAATAATTACTCAAATAATAATTGAAAAATATTTTAAATAACAATATAATTCAAAAAATTATATAAGCAGAAAAATGTTATAAAAAATAGAGCATTGTAAGAGAAACAATCTTCATGAGCATCTGTCACTAAAAAATGCTAGAATTATTTTTAAACAAATTTGAAATTGTATTTTATCATAAAATAATAAACATTTGACAATTTCATTTATTTTAAAAAAATTAAATAAAATTGAGAAAATAAAAATTTTGGAAATAAAATTTTAACTAATGGTGAGTCATGACACACCATTGAAAATAAAGAGTGATGAGATATTACTCACTATTGGAAATGTACAATGGTGAAAAAATAGAGTATTACCTACCATTGATATTTTAAGAAAAGATAAAATTAATTAAACAAAACTAAAATCAATTAAATGCATCTTAAAATAAAAGGTATCCATGAGAATAATAAGAAGTTACCTACCATTGGAAATCCAATAGTGAGTAAATTACCTACCGTTGGGTTCCAATAGTGTCTAAACAAAAATACCTTCAAACATAATATAGAAGATACATATCATTAAAACAAAAATATTTATTTTCTCAAAGAATCATAAAATATTAATAAAAATAATAATAAAATATTAAAACAAATCTACTGCCATGTTTCTGATTAAATAAAATATCACAAAAAATATATACAAAAAAATTAAAACTTATGATAAAAATAAGAATAGAAATCTAAAAAAATTCAGAAAATGATAGAATCATCACATGAGAAGAGGTAGTTACTCATGCGATGGATTAATAAAAGATACTTAAAAAGGCATACAACAATAATGAAAAATAGATGGTGAGTGAAAATATAACTCACTCATAAAGTTCAACAGTGGGTACATTAATCTACTATTGAGGTGCAAGGGTGAGTAAATTTACTCACCATTAATCTCTTGGTGGCGAGCAAGTTACTCACCATTAGGTTCAAATGGTGATTAAAATTACTCACCACTGGAAAATTTCCAACGGTGACAAAAACAATCACTATTGGTAAAAACTAATAGTGACTCAAAACACTCAACATTGGTAAAATCCAATGGTGACTCAAAAACTCACCATTTTTACAAACCAATGGTGTCTCAGTATAATATGGGAATCCAAATAGATATGGATATGAACCAAAAGAAAATTGAGATGATAAAAAAATTATAAGAAGAATATGATGAAGTAGAGGGTGGAGAGAAAGATAACTCTTGAACGAAAAAAACCCAACAAGAATTGAGTAGGGAAAAAGCTTGAAGAAAAGAAACAGAATGGAGGCTTGAAGAAAAAAAAGAATGAAGATCATACTAATATTTTCAGAAGAACTAGAGATTCATGGAATGGATGGGGAAGATGATGAACTCAGGCCATTATTAGATCTAGTAAAATGCAAGATAATAAAAAACAAAGAGAGACTAAATCGAAGGACAAAATAAACTCAGTTAAGAATTAATAGAGGTACATCGATGATCTCTATTGAAATGGAGGTAGGAAGATGACTGATTAGGATGATATAAAAATAAAGAAGAAATACACAGGAGAGGAAAGATTTTCGAGGAAATCAAAAAGAAGATCTTGCGGGATAGGAAAGGGAGATCGACAGATGAAGTAAACCACATAGAAGAATAAAAAAAAATGAGATAACATATATGGTTGAAAATTTAACCCCACATCAAAATAAATATGTAGGTACCTAGTTGTATATAAGCTAAAATAGGGAAAAGGCTGGCCATAACAAAACACAACACACACACACTCTACTTGTGGGCCATGTGAGTGACTTAAGCCCATCCCTTACAAGTGAACTACTCAGTCTTTATACATGACCCTAAACCCTTGTAGTGTGCACCATGGAAGATATGAAACTTAATCTTTGTAAGACACTAATACTGGACCTCCCATGTGGGTTGACCCATTCGGGTCCCCTTAAGAGTCTTTAAAGGTTTGGTTAAAGGCTTTCAGAGAAAGTCTTAATTTTTGAGTAATAAAATAAAATAAAAAATATAGAAAGTAAAACAATTAGAGATCGTAACAAAAAATGAATACATGTTAAAGATAGAAATTATTATTTTAAAAAATAATTTAATTAAATATAATGTAAATTAACTATAGTAATATAATTAAATATATATTACTATTAATATCTAATTAAGAAAATATTCCATTTTTTTTAAATTACAAAACATAATATTTATTAAATTTTTAGTCAACATAAAATAAATTTGTTAAATCTTCAAAAAAATTCTCCCCCTTTTAGAAATTTATCAAAATTAAATTAATAAAAAAATCAATACAAGTGAAAGAAAATAGTAAAACATTAAATTTAGATACAATATTTAAAAAAAATTATTTTTGTTTAACTCATCAATTTTAAACATTGTGATTTAATTATCATTTAAACATAGTAAAAAAAATATAATTGAGACAAATAAAATAATAGATAGTTGCAATGATCAATTAAATAGTGTTATTTAATAAAACGTAATCAGAATATAACAAATAAACTTCAATTATAGAATACAGAAAAATTAAATTGAATTACTTTATCAAAACAAAAATTATATTAAAAAATTTAGTTTCTATCATACCCAATTCAAAACAAAGATTATTATATAAAATAGATACTCTCTTAAAAAAATAAACCACTATAAAAATAACAATGTACAATATTCAATGGAAGAATAATCGAGACATATTAATTTTAGAAAATATTTTTTAACCAGAATGATCTAATTACCATTATTTCATAATGATCACTATTTAAAAAAACATTTACACAAAATAGAAAGGTTATGATTTTTACAAGTTAAGTTTAATCACAAGAAGAGAACAAAACATTGTTACATTCTACAAAAATCAAATTTTCATATATAAATTAGATAAAAAATACTTCCAAAATAAATTAACTGTTTATTTTATTTAAAGGTTTTTAACCCCCCCCCCCAATTTTAATCATTTAAATATTTTATTTAAAAACATATCAACAAAAAAAATTTATTATCCAAATTAAATAAATTTTAAAATAAATTCATTATTTAAAACAATTTAGGATTCCATATATATATTTCAACTAATAATTATGAAAGGATTCAATATAAAACACATAAGATATTTAGAATTTTATTAAGAACTTCCCGAGATCAGTTTTTGAAAAATTAATTCAAAAAAACTATGTAATTTTATATTTTTAAATTCTAATTATTTAAAATACTTATTTAAAACCTAAATAGCAGTACATTGTTTCATATAAAAAATGGGTAAATCCCCCTAAATTCAATAATCTTTCAAGAAATATTAAACAATATTGTTAAAACATTTTAGAGAAAAGTAATCATATAATTGACATATTTAGAACTGAAGTTTTAACAAAGTAAACTATAAAAATTTTACATGCTAATAAAAAATAGATAGAAATTAAAGAACATTCATTGAATCAGAAAAATGATTTTATAAAAAGATATCAATATCTTATATTTTAGTATATCAAATTATATTAACGTATTTTATACATGAAGGTGAAAAATAAAATTATCTAGACATGGTGACCATCTTAGGTTTAAAAGGATTTGAATCAACCTTTTAGATCCCATGTTGTCCATATACCATGTGACTTTGTAACTATTTAGGTAGGTTTCCTACAAAACTAATCAAGGAGATGGTTGTTTGGGTACCAAAGACTGGTTTGGGTACAACTGGATTAATAGAAAAATATTTATGTACCCATACATTTTTGAGACATTTACTGTATGGTAATCTAGAAGACAAATCCTTAGAAATGAAAGTATTAGTATAACCTAAAGACTGAGTATACTTTAAAGAACATTTTTTTGTATAAGTCCATTTCCCATTACAATTTAATTAGGTGAAAATTGAAATATTCAAATTTATAACTTTAATAAAAATAGTTTTATACATATTAGGAAACCAAGTATTATAGACACAACCCATTTTATCATATTTGGGTTTCCTTATAGCCATTATTTTATAATTCTTATATTGGACTCAAAAAATATAGATAATGATTCCTTTAGACCAATAATTTTCTTTTTAATGTTTTCATTCTCTTTTTGAATTAATTCCAGGCCAAAACATGATTTTATAGTTGAAGATGATCAAGAATTTTTTCATTCCTTATTTTAATATTTAATAAGTCCACCTTCATTTTTAGTTTTATCTAAATCATTACAAATTAATGATTTTTTTTTGAAATTCATAAGTTTTTGAAACAAAATATTTTATTCACATTTTCTCATATTTAACATTTAACAATTTATCATGTACAACCCTTTTACCTTTTATATTATATAAAACACGATCATTCAGTTTTTTATTTTCTTCTTTAATATTCTTATTTTCTCTTTGCATTTTCCCTATACAGTTTAAACATTATTAATATATCACTTTGAAAATTTTCATTTTGAGTAGTTTATTATTTAACTTCATTCTCAATACCAGTTTTATTTCTAGAATTGTAATTACAGTCAGAGTGTACCTTATTTATAGTAGTATACATCAAAACTAGATTTGAAGATTTTCTTTCACTTTTAGAACCAACATCACTTGTGTCTGAATCTTCTATAAAACTCCATCCCACAAGATATTCCTTTATTTTCTCCTTATTATATTTATTTTCCTTTTATTCTTGTTCAGGTTTGGGAGAGTTAGATTGTATATTCTCCTTTTTCCTTCACTCATAACATACCAATTCAAAAAAATCATACTTACTAGGTTTACCTCTTTTTCTACCCTTTCTATCATATATTTTAAAATATATTCTATGATACTTCTTAAAGCCACTCATACCCTTCATGTACTTGTAAAAACCTTCTGCTAAATTTAAAATTTCATCCTTCTCAATTTTCTATAACTCAAAATTAGAATAATTGCCAATAGCATTTACATTTGATTTAAATTCTATATATTTCCTTTTACAATGGTCATAAAAATTTTCATTCTTCATTTCCAAACTATATTGAAGAAGTGATCCTTAAATAGAAACTTTATTTAAATTCCATCTCTTGGGTAAGGCTTGGAGTAGTCTTTCTATGGGAGCTTCATTCTTCATGGTCTCTCTGAGAGAAACCATTCTATTGAAAATTTTGGTGAATCTATTGTAATTATCATTTATTCATTCTTGATCAATCATCCTAAATTTTTGAAACTCAACTCGGTGTATGCCTTACTTAGTTCTATATAACTTTTCAGTTCGTTGATGAGTAACTATTAGAGTCCTATAAATGGAAAAAACAGTTTTACTGGATGAAATATGAATATACATATTTCTAATTAGAGAGAAATATATATAATTCATAACTTTTAATTTAAAACACATTTTGCAGCATCCTTATAAGTAAGTGTTTGTAAATAAACATCAGGAAATTTATTTGGTTTGGCCATTATAGGCCAATAATAAAGACCTATATATTTTTTAGAAATATGTCCATTATTTCTTTCCAGTAGACATATCCAATTCACTTAAAGTGAGGTGTTCTAATGGGATTCAACATATGAAAATCTTGATAAGCCAGAAGTGGATCTTTTCCTAAGACTTTTAAGTATAGGATAATGGTTAGTTTAAAAATAGATATTGAAACAATTAAAACCAAATCCTTAAAAAGGAACCACCCTCCAATACCAATTGTTAGTTCCCTTGGTTTGGAAGAAGTGACTAGAGGGGTGGGGGTGAATAGTTTTTTGGATTTATTATTACAAATTCTAATTTATCAGAGTTATAATGGTGTTAAAAGTTAAAAAGGGAATAAAATAAAAAATAAAAAAGAATTATATAGAGGGTTGGATCACCAAGATTATATAGCTCTCTATAATATCTTCTATTACTTTATGTTACTGATATGCACTATATCCTCACTTTCTAATGGGACTGATAATCCGATTACATAAAAATAAAAACGTACCATTTTTATACATGGTGGTATAACCTCTGACTTTTAAAAGAGCCACATCCTACCTTCCTTTTCTCTTGGAGGAAAAACTTGACCTTACTTTTATATGGGAGGAAACCCTATGAAATATTTTGGATGGGAAAATCTTAGAACATGAATCTATATAACAAAAAGGTAATAAAAAATATTACAATAGAGAAATATTTTAAAACAATTGAAACAACATCTTGAGAAGATGATGAATAATTTCATTGCATCTCATGTTTTTTAATCTCATAAGTAGAGGAAGATGAAGGTGATGATGATCGTCAGTGATCATAATAGAACAATAGATGTCGACGAAGTTTATTAATCAATTTTCAGAGCAATAGGAAATGCATTATCATATCATTGTTGAATGAATCACCTACATTAGTACATGTGTTTTAAACCTTGAATAAATCTACCAAAACATTAAAATTGATATATATAAGAGTGTGTCCATGCCCAATGTGTACACGAAACTTGTTAATGTTTAATAATAAAATAATATGAGTGTTACCTTATTTTTTTGAAGGCACACTGAAAAAATACAATTGAAATTACATTTATTTATGAAATATTAAAAATAATATTTAATATATTAAGAATAATAATTCATAAAAAAATCACATACTGAAAAATAATTGAAATAATAATATAATTTTTCAAATTATACATGCATTAGAAAGTTATGAAAAATAGAGCATTATAATAGAAAAAATATGCATGAGAACATGTCACTAAAATGCTGCACTTATTTTTTTTAAAAAGTAGAAATTGTATTTCACCATAAAATAATAAAAATTTGACAGTGTAATTTATTTTTATAATATTAACAAAAATTGAAAAAATAAAAAATTTTGGAAATAAATTTTTAACTAATGGGGTGTCATGACTCACTGTTAAAAATAGAGAGCATTGAGACAATACTTACCAATGGAAATGTCTAATGATGAAAAAATATAGTATTACCTACAATTTATTTTTAAGAAAAAATTAAATAAATTAAACAAAAATAAAATAAATTACAATAATCTTAACAAAAAATGGATCCATGAGAACAATAAAAATTTACCTACCATTGGAAGTCCAATGGGGAGTAAATCACGTTTCATTGGGTTCCAATAGTGGCTAATTAAAAATATTTTTAAACATTAGATAGAATATGTAGATGATTAAAAAAAATTTCTTCCAAGAATCATAAAATCAGAAGAATAATAAAAAAAATTAAAACAAATATATTTCCATGTTTCTGATTAAATAAAATAACACAAAAATATATACAAAAATGAAATTAAGACTTACGATAAAAATCAGTACAAAAATTTAAAATAATTAACAAAATGATAGAAGAAGCACATAAAAATAGGTAAGAGATCATGAAATAGATCAATAAAAGATACTACAAAAGTCATAAAACAATTAAGAAAAATATATAGTGAGTGAAAATATAACTCACTAATGAAGTTCAATGTTAGATAAATTTACCTACCATTGAGGTTAAATGGTGAGTAAATCTGCTCAATATTGATATCCTGGTGGTGAGTTAGTGATAAAATGTCATGTTCTAGTGGTGAGTAAAATTACTCACCGTTGGAAAATTTACCAGGGTGATGAAAACACTCATTATTTGTAAAAAAATGTGACTCAAAACACTCACCGTTGGTAAAAACCAATAGTGACCAAAATACCGACCATTGGCACAAACCAATGGTGAATCAATCCAATATGGGAAACCAAACAGAGCTTTCTTTAAACCAGAAGAAAATAGATATGATAATAAAACTTCGTAGAAGAAGATGATGAATTAAAGAATGAAGATAAAGAGAACTCTCAAACCAAAAATAACCCAACATGAATTTAGTAGGGAAGAAAATTTAATAAAAGAAGTATAATGAAGGGTTGAAAAAAATTGAATGAAAAGCATAATGTGATATTTGTAGAAGAACTAAAGCTTCATAGAATGTCTTAGGGAGATGATTAAATTAGGACACTGTTAGCTCGGGTAAAAAATAAATATTACAACAAATAAGATATACTAAACTAAATGATACAATAAGATCAGTTAAGAAGAAACATAGGTACTTTTATGATCTTCAGTGAACTTGGGATAGGCGGGTTGGGGATGAGGATGATTGAACAAAAAAGAAGAAATGCATGGGATAGGAAGAACTATGTAGGAATTCAAAAAGAAGATCTCATGAGATAGGACATGGATATAGATGGATGATGTAAAATACAGAGGAGATTCAATAGTTTAGATCAAATATCTGGTAGAAAATTGAGTCCCACATCGAAACCAACATGTGGGGACTGAGCTTTATATAAGATAAAATTTAGAAAAAGATGACCATAATAAAAAAACACACACACACTCGGCCTATGGGCCATGTGGGAGACTTAATCCCATCCTATGTGGGTGAAGTACTCGGGCCTTATACATAGGGCCAAAATCGTATAGCATGCACTATTAAAGGTATTAAACCTGCTCTTTTAGAGACATTTATACTAGACCTCCCACAAGGGTAGATCCACTCAGGTCCCCATAAGAGTGGTAGTAGGTTCAGTTGGATTCCTACACAGAAAAACTAAATTTTAAATAATAAAATAAAATAAAAAATATATAAAGTAAAAACAATTATAGATCATAAAAAATGAGTACATATTAAAGATAGAAATTATTATTTTAAACAATAATTTAATTAAATATTATGTAAATGTAATATATAAAAAAAGGAAAGTTATATAATTTTTAATACTTAATTACAAACACAACTACCATTAGTTGAGGTTTGGTGAGGATGATATTCTAAAGGTGGAATTACGATGTCACTATAAAAACTATGAGTTTCTATTGATGCATTCTTGAAGTGTTAATTTTTGATCTGATAGGTTCACATTCTCAGGCATGTCATCTCTGAGTATGGTTTATCTATGGATCTAGTGAAGATCGATGTATTACATTATTTTTTTTCCATCCAAAGTGTAACAGATGTATGGAGTGTCCTCAGTTTGGTAGGGTGCTACCGAAGAAGGGCATCATTTATGTGGTGTTTTGTGATGCCTCTGGAGTTTTTCTCAAATGTGTGTTGATAAAGAAGCTAGATGTTAATGCTATGAACTGGTCATTTGAGACAATATGAGTAGTTTCATGTGACCCATGACTTGGATTTGGCAGTAGAATGATTTACCTTGAAGTTATATAGATACTGACTTATGGGTGACCATTTCATTCTTTTCTTAGACCACCATAGGGACTCACACACATCTTCTCTTAAATAGATATCAACTTTATATAGAGTAATTGGTTGTAGTTTCTTTTGGACTATGACTTTGAGATCTTCTATACTAAATAAAAGTTTAATGTAATGGAATATTCCATTGGTATGAAATCCTCATCTTTCTTGTTGGAATAGGCATCAGAGAAATTGTACATGTTGCAGTTGACCCTAACAAGGAGAAGGGTGCATATTGTCTTCAGTTTATGGAATTATCTCTATAACTTCTTAAGCATGTGAGACATACTCAGTTGGGAGATGTTGAATATGAACTTTTACATGAAAAAAATCCTCAAGAGATGCACCAGATGGATTTTATGAAGGAGTAGATCACTTAACCCTTTTATAATAATAGATAGTAGTTCCAGTCACATAATATGTGGAGGAGTTGAGTGAGTTTCATACCACTCCCTTGACTATGAATCTGGGTGTGTAAAATATGTACAAGGACATTGAGTGGTAGTTTTGGGTCCAGAATAAGAGTTTGTTTGTTGGTCTTTAGTTGGAGTTGGAAGGATCACTTTCCATTGGTAGAGTATTATTATAATAACAACCATGATTTTATAATTTTCATGACACCTTTCAAATAACTATATGAAAGACCCTTCAGGTTATCCTCATGCTGGAATGATATTGGATAAGAATCTATTATTGGGCTTATTCTAGTGAAAGAAATGATAGAGAAGGTTCTAGTGATCCATGAGAGTTTGAGGACTGCATGATATTGAAATAAATATTACGAAGATCGACATTGTATACATTCCAATTTTGAGCAGGGTGACCATGTATTCTTGAGAGTCTCCCCATGACATGGATTGTAGAATTTTGGTCCAGTAGTAAGATTTACCCCCTAGTTCTTTGAGTTTTATGAGTTTCCATGGAGGTTTTGTGGGGTTTATTACCACTTGGAATTTCCCACACAGTTGGAAGAAGTGCATGAAGTCTTCCAAGTGTCATAACCGAGGAGATACATGCATGAACCGTAGCATGATATCGAATATGGAGAGATGATCATTATGGGTAGATTCACCTTCTCAGATTACTCAGTAGAAATCGAGGACCAATAGGAGAATATTTCTCATGGATAGATAATTCTTTTGGTTTGAGTTCTTTGGTAGTATGGAATAATGCATGATATCTCTTGGGAGTGTGAGAGTAAGATGCATGTTGATTACCCCCACAATTTTTTTTGTATCTCATGATTTTGGGGGAAAAACCTTGAAGAGGGGAGAATTTAATGACTATGGTTTCATTGGTCTAGTCCTTTGAATATATCTATATATATCTTTAGATTTTTCCTCAAATTCAGTGCACTATTTGGGTTTCACAGGACCTCATAATTGATATATTAAAAATATTAATATATATATATATATTAAATAATGAACATTCATCTTTTTGGGAAAAATTGTTTTCTAAATGATCTGGATCTCAATTGGAAATCTGAGACCATGGTTGGTTCTTGAACCTGGGGTTTACCCTAGCCTATATAAAAATTTGGTTAAAATGGGGTGTTTGGTTAAAGGCGGACATTGGTTGGTGTGTTAAGTGACTTGAATAATTAAATTATCTTATTTATTTAATGACCTAAACCTAGTTCACTCCCTATAAGTATTCAATTAGGAAAAATTCCAAAGGTTAGCTGAATAACCTTGGATATGAGATATGGGAAGGAGGATATATCCATTGGTGTAGATGGTCTAGGAACATGTATCGATGATAGTAAATCATGTAGAATCATGATATGGATAAAAAAATCGGGAGATCATCATATTTATCACCAACGAACACAATTTTAACCAATGATTGATAAATTTATACGGTAGAGATCATTTTTTAGTTTTCCATCCTTGATTGATTTTTTGAGCATAGTGTTTCATATCTTCTTATTTTATTGAATTCTATGATATTTTCAAGATCCTTATATTTAACTGGGTTTCTTGGACCTATTTATTATATTTTCATTCATATATTTCACCCTTGTTTATACTTTATGTGATTATTGGATATGAACACATTAACCAATGATGGTTTTCACTTTACTCTTGTGCCTGTCCAACTTCCATTTGTTGTGATCTTCATCATTGGACCATGGGGTTGATGATTTGACATTTTTGAGTCATATCAAATCATGATAAAACCCCTAGATTCAATGATGATGTGTGAATGATTGTGTAATTAGTGTTTTATAGATGGATAAAGATGATTTTTGGGTTGAGGGTGATGGATTCAAGTTTTGTTTCCCTAAACGGTGACATGAGGCATGGAAGATACCCCCACGGGAAATCATAGATCTAGTTTCTGGCCCCCAGAGGCTGAAAATAAATAATCAAGGGCCTTCATACTAAGATTTTTCCATTAAAGGTGGACCAAATGGAAAGGTAGGTGACATAAATCATGTATTTGGCATCCTTATGAAGAGGTAATTTAGTTTCTACAAAATATGTGACTATACATCATGTATCCTGGAGGAACATACACTATGTAGTATGCGTCTTTATAGAAGCTATGGTTTTAGCTGATTTAAATATCACACACCATGTATCCAACCCACACACCGTGTGATCATACTAGGGAAGCCAAACTATGTGTTAAAGGTAGATGCCTAGGACCTCATGTATCTGAACATGCTATGTACTCTAAGGGACTCACTGTGTTTAAGAACATGACTAGCTGAGCCGTATACCATGTATCCCTGATCAAGACCCTAGGATGAATATACATATTGCGTTATTCCATCTACACACCATGTAGATTTACATGGTTATCCAATATTTTTCTAGGGAAGGACATGCCCAAGAGTCCCAGAAGTGTCACAAGTCATGCGAAATAACATGACACACCATGTAATTTACTCTTATATGTTGACTATAATGAGGAGACATGTTCAGGTTTAAAATTTGTGGAAAATATCATGTACCCTAGAATGACACATTGTGTGATTTACTTAAAACTTCTACATCTCATATATTATACCCCTGAGCTCAAATTTTTTCCAAAAGTATCCTATCATTATAATTTTGTGGGAAATATTATAATTTTATGGGAAAGAAATGGTGGAATTCGTTTCAACATTAGAGATACAACATTATGTGGTGTTAGTGGGGAACTTCTATAGTGAAGCTTATCCGATGGTAGATTTTTGTGTGATCATTGGTGTGTTACTAGGGTTGGAACCCACATTATCTCTTCAGGGTATGGGTCTCCCATATCATTCATATAGGTAGGGTTGGTATCAACCATACTAAAGAGGGAATGAGTATTCTATCTATGGAGTGGAACCCCATTTCCTTAAGATATGGTGGATAGTGGTTCCTCCACTAGAGTTAATTATCCATCAACTATGGAGCTAGTGGGGAGGTGTGGGATATCAACATAGATTCTCAAGAGGTTACACAAGATTCTTGGTTAAGAGATAGTCCCCCCTCAAGAGTGAATCGTAAACTATATATCTTATGTGATTATATGGGCTCTTTTACTTTAATGTTGAGATATTTAGAGCTATAGGTAGACTCTTCATTCTTATTTGTCTTTTATGATAGATATCTCATTTCCTCCCTTTGACTATGTTTCTTTTGAGCATATATGATTTTGCATTTATTTACCCTCTTGATTATGGGTTGAGTTAACTAATGTTTATTTCTATTTTTTTACCCTTTTTGGTTTTCAAGGAGTCATACTGAGTATGTATATAGTCACCCATACATGGGATTATTTCACACATTTTGTGTCTTATGTAGATGATATGATTATCATCATTTATATTAGAAAATTTAGTTTCAGAGAAGCATAATAATTCTTAGCACTAACCATGTCCAGTGGTTGGCCATGGATATTGTGATTTGGGATTTATTCAATATTTATTTTTTCAGTTGCTTTCAGGTTGTGACCTAATTTCTAGTTGGATGTGTATTTTCCCCCTTTTTATCATTTTTATTACACTTTTGTATTATGGTGTATTTTCTAGAGGTTGTTTCATGCATGGTTTACACTCCAGATGAACAAAATTTTATTATATATCTACACTGTTTCATGGATATTGTTGGGTGTGTTCATATAGGTACATTATGCTAGGTACTCCCATTTTATTATTATTCCTATATAGTGTTTGTCTCTATCCCTTGGCCTATTAGAGGTGGGATTCAGGAGTCACACATGGATTACACCAGCCATATGGACCTAGTTGGTTGAGTCATGAGAAATATCACTCTAATGATCCCACACAAGTCCCATCGATGTCCCTACTGAGCTGAATACAATATCTACCTACCTTAAATAACAAAAATACCTAGATGGACTAACAAACTAAACCATTACAGTATATATAGAAAAATACTTGGGATATAATATCTTTTTATTGAAAACATACAATGGGTAAAAAACATGCATTTCATCATACAAAACACGTGAGACATTATATGATTGGACACAAGGATCATGCAATGAGTCAGATTTAGGTAACCAATATTGATATTTAATTGTTTATCTCAATATGTAGTTCATGATTCCACTAATGAATTATTATTTAGACATCAAATTAATAAGTTAAACTTATAATAAGAATCAATAATAATAATAATAATAATAATATATACTATTTTTTTAATACTAGTAAAAATATATTAATTATATTTATATTAAAATGAAATTATAATATAATAAACATTTGGAGTAATTATTCACGTGTTAAGCCTGTTTATTTCTCTAATCACTTCCATCATTCATCTTAATATATTTCTTTTAATGTTGATTTACTTTTTTTGTTAATCCAGAGGTAGAGGGTGGTGTGAAAACAAGAATACCCCCCTATAATTTTTCCCAAAACCATTGCAGACAACCAAGCACCAACATACCTCCACTACACACCACCTCACAACATTTCTCCCCATGAAAACCACTATTCACAACCACCTCACACATGTCTCCTTGCACTATACATAACTTTTATCTTCCTACATTCCTCAACATGTATCAACCACATTCCTCCCTAGTTGAGCTGAAAACTGACATCTACATCATCCACTAATAATAGGTCTCATGGTCTTTGACCCTTTTCAAGATAATAGGTGAAATAAGGGAAAGAAAAGAGGAGAGGGAGGCCATAAAATAATCTGAGGGATTCACATCATGAATCATTTGTTCTTCATCATTTTTACAGTGGATTCACATAAACATTAACAATGTTAGAATGAATACCCAAGTGTCATTGTATTGTTTTTTATATTATCTTAAGTCTTTTTGAGTTAGGGTAGTTTTCTATCTGAAATTTCACATTTTTCAAGGCTTTTTGGGGGAAGTATGGTTAGCCATCATAGTTAGTAGTAACCATGAAGTGCCTTTGAGAATGGGATATCGGGGAGACAAAGTCATTTTGTGTGGATTCCACATGGTTTTCAAATATATGTAGATCTTCCTAGAAACACTACAACTAGTTTTGAGTATGTATATACTAGAAAATATTTGTCACATGGTTTGAAAAACTATGAATCCAAACCATGAATGTGTTCTTTTTCAATGTAGTGGGTTTCACGTGGTTGGAACACGGTTTGGTAAACCATGCATCGAAACCATGTGAGTTATCTAGGCGTTTAAATCTTGGTGAATTTACCAAAATGACCTAATAAATTATGATGGGTTTCACCTATACTCTATCCCATTCATTTCATATGACACCTTGGAGCCTAAGTAAGAGATACCACCACATCATCACTTCATTATTTGTATCTCTTTAGTGATTTTCAAGAGGTTTTGACATATTTTCTCTATATTTTTCTCTTATTTAATTTCATATATCTTTCCTATTGGTTTTGGATTCTCCAATGAACCCTAGAACCCTTGTAGAAAATTTTAGGCATCCTTTTGGATATAATGTTTCATTTTTTGGTGTATAGGTCTTATAGACACAGTCTCTGTCCCTATCAGTGTTCTAGCCATTAAAAGAAACATGTTTTAAGTTGCTTTATGCTTCTTCTAAGTAGGTGTTTATATGCAATTGGTTTATTTTGAAATTGAATGTGTGATTTTAATTTATTATTATTTTATTTAAAGTATGAATATATGTGATATCATTGTGTTGATGTAAAATCATTTCATTGTATATTGAGCTTGGTATAAAGTGTTCCTCTTATAATCTCCATGTTTTCTTGTTTAAAATGGAATGTTTTCAAGTGATAATATTTTCTCAAATGTCTACATGTATTTTGAAATGGTTTAACTATAATTATTATGTTTTGATTTTGTTTTAGTTTCTAATGAGATAAAAAAAGTTTTAGTTTTTTCTTCACGTGAGGTGCTAACCTCAAAATGATTTATAAAGGGGTTCTTTATTGGATTTCAAATGGTTATTTAAAATTAACGTATGAGTTACCAATTGTGTAAAATACCTTAATCAATATTTTGAAGGTATTTGATGTAAATGGTTGGACTTTGGCCTTGTTTTTAATTTCAATGAAAAAGAACCATATTTAATGGTGGATTTGAAAGGTTTTGAAATAGTGTGTGTTATTTATATCATTTTTCAAAAAATTACTGAAATGGTGTTTATGATATTGGAAAATGGATTGGAATTTTGAGCAGTGTTTTAGTGTTAAATCCCTAATTGTCACTTTGGTTTTAAAATCGATGATGTGAAATTCACAACATGATTTTCATTTTGAGTTTCTTACCACTTACGTGGGTTTATAATCTAGATTACACATTGTGGGGGTTATTTCTATCCATGAGATTCTTGTTTCCCCCTTATGTGATAATGTGTTTTTTATTCCATGAGTGCATGTGATATATGGGGTTAATCATTGTTTAGGAGTTAGGGGTGAGGGTTATATATTTATTCTACATTTTATGTTAGACTTGGATTATAATTTATTTTACCTTACTTCACTTTTTCGTCCTGGGAACCTAGGTACTAAGTGGGAAATACAAGTCCATTCTCCTAATTGGTTCAAACACTGCTAGTGGCCCTCCCACCGTGTTAGGAATAAGGGATGGCAAGGGGTTCCCTCACAATGAAGCTTGTGTGTTCTAGTTGGATGACTTGTGTGTTAGACTTCATCACATTCCTTTAGATGGTTTTTGAGTTGGAATACTATTATATGTCTAGATACTTTGTACGTTAGGTATCCAGGGAAGATACCATGACACATTAAATTTCCCGATCAGTTGTTGATATAGGGGAGATTGATATAGTTTTCATTTGTATCATTAACCCTAATTTTATTAATCTGACACCATTTCGTGCTTATATAATTATCTTCCTTATGATATATGATGCCTTATTAGTGTTTCTTAACCACTGTGTGATGGGTCATTTCTTTTCTAAAAATATTTTTGAATAATGTTTTGAAAAACTATTTTGAATTTTAATACTCCTGTGTGGGTTATGAAAGTGGATTTCAAATTGGGTGTTTTGGTTTAAATAAATATTTGTGTGGTAAAACATTTATAGAGAGACCATTTTCCTTTAAATAAAAAATGTGGGTTGTTTTTAGAAATGTTAATAGGATTTTGGATTTGAAATGTATTAGGCCAATGTAATTTTTTTTTTCAAATCACGTGTTTTCAATTTGAGAAAACAATGTGAATTATTTTTAAATATGATTATGGAATTGTATTTGTTTTGAATAATTTATATTTTAAAATGTATAATTTCTAGTTTTTTTAAACTAGAATTGAATAATTACATTATGAAATGAATAATATAGTTTCGGTGGGTTTTGGTGACTTTCTTGGATTTTCAGATCAGGCCTATATATTTCTGGTTCTAGATTCCAATTTGATTCAGTTTTGAACCTTGTGGTCTGTGTGGGGTGATTAACATGGTGGTCATAAATTAGAGGTTCCATGGTGATGATTATATCTCAGATTGAGTTAGTTTATAGTTATTTTATTTTTTGCTTAATATTGTATCTACATTCCTTATTGTATCTTTTCATTCCTGTACGATGTTTATATTTATTAAAATGGTTTGGATCGGTTTATTTGGTAGTGACCAATTTGGTATGTTTATTCATTTTATAACTTTATATAATCATTCTATTATTTTTTAACTCTAATATGGGAAAATCATTCCCAAATTGGATTCCTTTGGTTCCCATAAATTTCTTTCTAGACAGTGGGGATCAGGAATTCCCTTCGAGCCTTATGATGGGATGGGTTGGGTGTTAGGATCTTTGGCATCCAGAGCCAATTAATTAAAAAATGATATCAGAGTTTTTGGTTATTTGGTAAGTGCCTAAGCCACTTATATAACCCTTTTTATTTTGGTAAGTCTTGGTAGAAGGGATATTAAGGTTGTTAAAGCTTGAGAGGTATGGTTGGGGAGATTCTAGCTAGCTCTTCTACATCATGACCCTTAAGCTACCAGGGGAAGTTGGTTTCAAATTGAGAATTCAATTTTTTTATGTTTTTAGGACGAAGTTGATGTGAATTGATGTTATTTTGACCCTGTTTGAGTATACAAGTGATATTGGGTGTCATTCCATGGGTTTGGGGTTAAAATATAAGAGAAAATAAACTACATGGTTAGATCACATGGCTTGAGAAATTGCATTGTGCTATTCATTTGAGTCTCCCTCCTTTATAGAGCATGTTGTATAGTTGGCGGATGGTTTACCAACCTATATGGAAAAACCATGGAAAAAAATTTTTCTTCATAAGTTACCCTATTTTTACTCCTATAAATTAAATATTTCTCTTAAATATATTCTCACTTGTAATAGGTGTATTGATGAGTGTGTTTACTCCCTTATAAGATTTGGTTCTCGTATACCTTGTTTGGATGCTTGTGTAGTGATTTATTATGATTGGGTTTAAAACATTTTTTATAAGATGAAGGGTCTTTGTGACAAGGTCAATTTAAAAAAAGTTTTATAAATTAATTGGAAAGGAGATTTTGTTTTGAGACAAGTTTGAAAGGTGTTTTCAAAAGTAAAGTGAATTGGATGATAAATATTTGGATGCTTGGTTTTCAAGATTAAATGGAATTTTGGAAAAGAGTTTTGTGGTGTGATTTTTTATGTGGGATGAGTACTACTGCAGTTTTTTTTGTTTGTAATGATTGTATTGGATTGGTTTAAAGCATGAGCCTTAGTGGAGAGTGATTTCAAAATTCCTTGGTAAAAGATGGTTATTAAAAAAGAAAAGTTTCTTCTTTTGGTGTGGATGATGTGTGCCTTGCTTGGTGTCTCTTTTTTGTCTTAATTCCTTGACTTTGAAGGAAAAATTTTGTTTATGTTTTAGAGAATTAATTGATTTGGTTCATATTTTTTTTATATCTTCTCCCCTATCCCAAAATGGTTGAAATGGGTTCTTCAGTTCTGAAGCTTCCCAGACTTTTAGTGGAGTGTTGGACATGGAACCTTCCTTGTGATAAGGCCATATCCTAGAATTATTGATTCACCATTTTACTTCTCTTAGTAGTTATCTAATGTCTGTGGAAGTAGTGAGGTGGTTTGAAGAGATTGAGGTGATTATAAATTCCTTTAATAAACCAAAATATTCACGAGTGAGAGATTTTGAGAGATCTATTGTTGGTTTAGCCATGTTTTGTGGGAGTCGATGGTACTTCTCAATTGTATAAAGGTATACCTTGGGAGTTGTTTAGGATGAAATTTTCCAGTAGTTATTTACTGAGGTAGTGAAAGGAGAGACAATTAGTGATCTTATAATACTTTATCAAGATGACCGATTAATGGGAAAGTATGTCAATCACTTTTTATAGTTGTTCATATTTTATCTAAAGTAGTGGTCAATGATAATGATAAAGATCATTTAATTTGAAGTGGTATTCACCCAGATTTTGGTTTAGTTATACTTGCAATGGGATTTACATCTTTTGAGGTGGTCATCAGTGAGGCCATGTAAATAGAATCTTACTAGTCTAGGAAAATGTTTGTGGATGATACCTTAGTTTCATCCAATAGAATAAGGATAACCCAACAAGTAATGAGAAAAAGTGGGGTGAGCTAGAGATTGGGACAAGGATTATTTCTTAAGGTAAGAAATGATATCTTGTATGCTTCTAGTGTGGGTATCCAGGGAATTATAAGCCATTATATAATAAGTCTATTAATTTTTTCCTTCATTCTATTCATTTGGTTCAACTTCCGAAGTTTTTTTTTAAAATGGTTCTTCATAAGTGGTCTTAGGTTTAATCATTTTTTTTGATAGGTTGTTTTTTGGAGATTTTGTTTCCTCATTTTAATTTTGAGTTGATAATTTGGATCATCAAATATTGTGGATGGAATATTGTTGATAGTTTTTGGGACTTAATTGGATTTAATTTTTTGGAATGCCTATTTTTTATTTATGGAATACTCCCTCACTTTTGGATGAATTTTAAAGGTGTCGATATAGTTTTCATTGTTCATTTTAGGTTAGTGGCGAGTTCCATTTTGAGGTGCCTCATTGTTTAGATGGAAGTTTCTTGATATTTTAGGTTTTACTCATTATTTTTTTGAGCCTTTAAATTTATCATTTATTAGATATGAGAAATTCCTTGAGAGTACAATTGGGTAACTAATGTGTGTGATATTCCAATTGATTTGGGTATACTAGATGGTGTTTGGCTTGGTCCATTCAAGGATCCACCATTTGAGGGTTATCCAATATTTGACCCTAGGTTATCTGCATGTGACATGACCTAAGGTGAGAGTTAATATCATTCCTGAATGCTTCTTGTGGTTGTTTATCCTTCCTTTAGTGTTGGAATTGTTTCTAGTTTGGGAGTGAGTTTCTCCCATGGTTTCTCAGTTATTTGAGGATGAATCTCCCAATCGGTTTTCTCTAGTTCCATCATTTTATAATAATTATAAATAGTGGGGAGACAATGCTAGGTCTCTCATTCCTCATAGGAATTCTTTTGGAGGTTCTTATTTTGTTTGTTGTTGGATACATTTGGAAACCTTTTTGTTGATTAGTTCAATGATTTTGAGGATTTTGGTTGTTGGTGTTGAATTTGAATCATGTTAGGTGGTTAATTTAGTTAAGTCCTCTTTGGATCTTTTTTCTTTGTCCTATTGTATTGAAAAGAATTTATAGGAGTGGAAAGCGGTATGATGTAGAGTTTGTGAGAACCCTTTGTCACTGTGCTGTTCTTTTTTATTTTATTTTATCTTATCTGGAATTATTTTTAGTTTAAATAATTTTGGGGTTTTAATTTATTATTTTTGAATACTTTTTTGGAGAAGAATGGTTATCCCTCATAGTTAGTAGTAAATATGGAGTGCCTATGTGGTGCCCGTGTAGATGGGTCTATCATGGTTATAGAGCTACATTGCAAGGATTCTAAAAGGAATTTCACATCGTGTAAATATCCCAAGAAACCATATGGCCTCTTTGGACTAGGTAGTGGATGGAACATATTAGGCACATGGTTTGGAAAACTGTTACTCCCAACTATGGGGGTGATCTATGTCTAGGTAGTGGGATACACAAGATTGAACCATGGTGTGGTAAGTAGTGTAGCCGAACTATACAGCATGTCTCGGTGTTTAAATTTTAGGAATTCCCCAAAATTCCATCCCAATGTAAATGGGGTTTCACCTGTCTTTTCCACTATTTATTTTTCTAGACGTTGGGAGCCTAATTGGAGCACTAACCTCCTTCTTTATTGATTATTGGCATTTCTTTTGTGATTTCCAATATGTTTTTAGGTATTTCTTCCTCTCTTTCTCTCTTATTCCCTTACCTCTTTCTTTACTCTTGGGTTTGAATTCTCCCAGGTACCGTAGAACCCATGTAGCCTATTTTAGTGTTCTGGGTGGATCTAATGTTGGGGTTTTTGGTGTCTAGGGTTTTTAGTCACTATCTCTATTCTTTTTGGTGCGCTCTCCATTGTACGTGACTTGTTTTAGCTAAGTTTTTCCATCTTCCATGTAGGTGTATCTATGATATTGTATTATTTTGGAATTAAATTTGTGTTTGTGATTTATAAATTAATTTTTATTAAAATTATGTTTATATGTGTTAACTTAATGATGATTTAAAACCATTTAATTATGTTTTGGGATTTTAATAAAGGGTTCCTCTTATAAACACCATGTTTTATTATTTGGAATGGAATTTTTTCAAGTGATATTGTTTTGTGAAATTACCCCATGTATTTTGTGTTGGATCAAATAGTAGATATATATGTCTATTAGATGGAACAATACAAGAGGGGGGGGGGGTGAATTGTATGTTTAATAACCTTTGAGTTTTAGCAACAAAGAAATTAGTTTAAATGATCTTAAACTAATACAAATATAAACACCCACAATTGTATTGAATATAAAAGGTATGATGTATTGTAATACTAATGTAAAGTAAAACAATTGTATTCAAGGTGAACACAATAATTAGAGTAATACAAAGATGAATGATTCTACCTTAAAGCATATAGAATCAATCAATACAAAAAGTAATAGAAATATTGTAATTGTAACAATTACAATTGAATATGTAAAGAAGAAAGGAAACAATACAAATCCCTTTCTAATACAAGTACCAGCGGAAATGTAAAAGTAATACAAATCTTTTAGCCCAAAGAGAAGGGTTATCCTTTCACCTAGGATAAAAGGTCTGTCTCACCAACACCTTGGTGAGCCCTCGATACGATGATCGGCACATCTGTCTGCCTATCCCTGGCAGCCCTCGATACGATGATCGGCACGTCTGTCTGCCTATCCCCGACAGCCCTCGATACGATGATCAGAACGTCTGTCTGCCTATCCCCGGCAGCCCTCGATTTTGTAGGTAATCACCACCTCTGTCTTTCAATTACTTGAAAGCCCTCGATACGATGATCGGACACACAAGGCAGATGAGAGAAGTCACAGTGTCTCTCTCTAGAATCTTGATAGTTCACAGAGTCTCTTCATTCATTCTCTTCGTTCATCATCGTTCTCTCAGCTTCAAATGACCTCCTATTTATAGGACTTGGGTTCCAACGGTCATATTGCCTCCAATGGTCATATTGAAACAGAAGTCACGACATCGTTTTGATTAGTTTGTAACGAACTCAACGACATCGTTTTGTTAGGACAAGAGATATATAGAAATGAAAAACATGAGTACGATTCATATGTAGTGAGTGTTTTTGACTAAGTACCAAAACAAATAATGAATATCTGAATAGAAGAGTCAGTACGATACGATTGACAGAGTCAGTATGGTACGATTGACAGAGTCAGTACGATACGATTGACAGATTCAGTATGGTACGATTAACAGAGTCAGTACGATACGATTGAAAGAGTCAGTATGGTACGATTGACATTGTACGATACGATAGACATGATAAAAGTCAATTTGTAATTTACAAACATATGATAGAATACATTTGTGATTTCCAAAACATGATATAGAAGTCAAAAGAAGACTTTTGACTTAACAATCTCTCCCTTTTTGGAAAGCACAATACACAAAGTAAATGTAACAAGATATACTTATCTCCCCCTGAGTTATTGAAAACTCTTCTGAATAAGAAATTGAATACAACTAACTCCCCCTTAGGTATGGACTTTCCTAAGGATTGTATTCGTAGATTTTCCTTAAGAGCATTGTAAAGCATTCTCCCCCTTTGTAAAACATTCTCCCCTTTGTAAACATTCTCCCCCTTTGTGATTTACAAAAAGAAAGGAGTAATCTTGAATTGTCTTTCTCTGTTAAAGTCTTTTTCTATAAAAGTCTTTGAAGACATTTCAGCGGGAGTATTAGCAGAGGATTGAGACATAAAGGTTCTGCCGATGAGAAGATCGTACGATGATTTATAGCTGGTGGAGCAGAGCTTCACCTGAAATCCTGAAAAAAACAATGTGGATTTGGGGAGGGGAGGGGGGCTATTTAGGCGATAAAGAGGTGACCGTTGATCTTCTACGGTCGAAAAAGGGTGACCATTGATCTTCTACGGTCAAGATTAGAGAAAACCAGATCAATGGTTAGGATTAAAACAAAGAAAAAAAATGAAAAAGAAACCTGTCGGAGAATGTAAGGTAATTGTTGGTTTTGATAGAAATCAAAAGAAAATACAATCGTAAGGAAAAAAAAATATCATCATGCCGATGGAAAACAAAGTCATTACTATGAACTGACCGTACGATATAAAACAATCTTGTTACCATGAACTGACAATACGATGGAAAACTATCTCGTTACCATGAACTGACAGTACGATGGAAAACAATATCAATACCATCATCGGTCGATTCAATAGAAAAGAAAATCATTACCATCATCGGTCGATATAAAACTATTGATACAATGGAAAATAAATTCAATACGATCATCGGTCGATTCAATACTATTGATTGATTGGTACGATGGAAAAGAAATTCAATACTATCATCGGTCGATTCAATACCAAGATTGATTGATACGATGGAAAAGAAATTCAATACCATCATCAGTCGATTCAATACTATTGATTGATTGGTACGATGGAAAAGAAATTCAATACTATCATCGGTCGATTCAATACTATTGATTGATTGGTACGATGGAAAATAAATTCAATACTATCATCGGTCGATTCAATACTATTGATTGATTGGTACGATGGAAAAGAAATTCAATACCATCATCAGTCGATTCAATACTATTGATTGATTGGTACGATGGAAAAGAAATTCAATACCATCATCGGTCGATTCAATACCAAGATTGATTGATACGATGGAAAAGAATCTAATTACCATCATCGGTCGATACGATGGAAAAGAATTTGATTACCATCATCGGTCGATACGATGGAAAAGAATTTGATTACCATCATCGGTCGATACGATGGAAAAGAATTTGATTAACATCATTGGTCGATAGTAAATGATACTATAAAACTATCAATACGATAAACAGGAAAAATGAACGAAACGATAAAACTGTCAATACGATAAACAGAAGGGAAAAATGAATGATACGATAAAAACTGTCAATACGATAAACAGGAAAAAAAATAATCCAAAGAGTAAATAGTTAAAGAACATAAGATAAAAAGAAACATAAAGACAGAAAGAAATGTCCTCCCCCCTTTCTACGAGGAGTTTCTTACTATTATGAGAGATGTAAAACAGGAAGTAGATATGAATGATTATTTTAATGTAATCATTCCTAGCTTCTGTTTTATATATTCAAATCTATCGGAAGGTAAAGGTTTTGTAAAAATTTCAGCAAGTTGTTCTTGCATTCCGATGAATTGTAAAATAATACCTCCTTTTACAAAAAAAATTGGAAACAATATTACATATACAAACAATCATTTCTTGAGCATTATCTCTGAAGGTAACTTTTCCACCTTTTGTTTTGATAACCTTTTCAAAGAGATCTTTGTTTTCAGTCATGTGTCGAGAACAACCACTATCCATGTACCAAATATTCTTATTGGTACACTTTTCATTTTCCTGAAAAAGAAACAATTAGATTTTCGGAATCCAAACTTGTTTGGATCCAGAAGGGTTAGATAAAAGAATTTTAGGAATCCACATTTGTTTTGCAAAATGAGCTTTATGAAATCCTAAAGATTGAGTTTTGTTAAGAGAACAATCACTTCTCCAGTGTCCACCACATTGACACTTAGAACAGAAAATGGTTTTTTGAGGAACAAAATAGTTATTGCTAAAAACAGGTTTGGAATAAGTATAACCAAGACCAGAACGATTTCTCAAAGGTCTAATTTGAGAATACATCCTATCAAAGTTTTCTTTTCCATGAGTAAAGTTTGACAAACACTTTTTCAAAGATAAAATCTCTGACTTTAGTTTTAAAACCAAATTCTTATTTTCCAAAACATTTGGATTTGAACTAGAGTTAGGCTCTAAAATATTTTTCTTCGAAATTACATTTTCAAGATCCTTAGAAAGTTTATCCTTATCAGATTTAACTTTCTCAAGGGTTTTTAAAATACTTTCAAAATCAGAAGTTTTCACATCAAGATCTTTAGAAAGATCTGATACTTATTTAGTCAAAATAGAAATTCTAGAATTTGCTTTATCAAATCTCTTTTTGAGTTTAGAATTTTCATTTTCAAGTAACTTAGCAAATCTAGAGACCTCTTCGAAAGAAGGTAATGTATCATCCTCTGATGATGAGGATTCATCATTTGAAGATTCATAATATCTATTATCAATATAATTTTCATTCAAAGAGACATTTGTAATAGCTTCAGCATTATGTACCTTAGCAATGAGACAATGATCTTCAATTGGTAATCTAGCTAAGAGTCCAATATTCCTTTGTCCTGATGTCTCATATTCTGAAGAATCATCTGAGGAATCACTACCACTTGCACTCCACATATCATTTGGTTTCAAGACTTTCTTTGTCTTATAAAACCTTTTCTTGTTTCTTTCAGAGTGTTTCTCTTTTCTATCTTTCCTCTTCAGTAAAGGACAATCTGGCCTTATATGTCTAGCTTTCTTGCATTCATAACATGTTACCTCTGAATCTTTCCTATCTTTCTTTTTGAATCTATATTGAAAATCTTTCTTTCCCACAATCTTGTTCATCCTTCGAGCAAGATTGGCTAACTCATTATCTGGAAGATTACAATCACTTGAATCAGATATAACAATTTTCTTGGATTTAGACCTTGTAAGCCTTTCAGGTGTTTTAGCTTTAGATGCAAAAGCTACACTTCCATTCCCATTCTTCTTCTTATTGAAATCATCATCTCTCTTCATTATTGTCTCATGCTGTAGAAGAGTTCCAAAGAGTTCATCAAGAGTAATCTGGGAGACTTTTCTATTCTCATCAATAGCTGTTCTTTTTGACTCCCATTCATTTGGAATTATATCTATAATCTTATAAACAAGAGCTTCATCATCAAGACCTTTTTCTCCCATAGATTGTAAGCTGTTTACAATTTTCATAAACCATTGTTGCACTTTACATACTGGCTCTCCATAAGGAAAAACAAATCCATGATACTCTGCTCGAAGCATTGCTCTCCTTGTTTCTATAACCTTGGATGTACCAAAATGAGTAACTTCTAATTTCTTCCAAATACAGTTGGCTGCTTCACATGAAGATATATGACTATATATATTCCTTGTCATAGAGCATAATAAATTATTGCGTACCTTGTAATTCAGTTGATATTATTGCTTCTCTTGGTTGGTGAAAGTACTAACTTCTTTGTCAGGAATTTTGTAACCCCCAGTAAGCATAATAAAATTGTCTACACCAGTATTGATAACGAATGTCCTCATAGGATCTCTCCAATACTCATAATCATTCCCATCAAAGATTGGTGGTCTAGAAGGATTCAGATGATCTATTGACCCGATATTCATTCCTGCCATCTAATATAACAAAAACAACTTTTCCACTCGACACGTTAGTGTAGTAAGTATTCAAGATAGTAATAAGAAATAAAGCTAGTAATACAAATCAGTAGAAAACCTCCTTTGATACCAATTTTTGGATCGAATAGTAGATATATATGTCTATTATATGGAACAATACAAGAGGGGGGGGGGGGGGTGAATTGTATGTTTAATAACCTTTGAGTTTTAGCAACAAAGAAATTAGTTTAAATGATCTTAAACTAATACAAATATAAACACCCACAATTGTATTGAATATAAAAGGTATGATGTATTGTAATACTAAGGTAAAGTAAAACAATTGTATTCAAGGTGAACACAATAATCAGAGTAATACAAAGATGAATGATTCTACCTTAAAGCGTATATAATCAATCAATACAAAAAGTAATAGAAAGATTGTAATTGAAACAATTACAATTGAATATGTAAAGAAGAAAGGAAACAATACAAATCCCTTTCTAATACAAGTAACAGCGGAAATGTAAAAGTAATACAAATATTTTATCCCAAAGAGAAGGGTTATCCTTTCACCTAGGATAAAAGGTCTGTCTCACCAACACCTTGGTGAGCCCTCGATACGATGATCGACACATCTGTCTGCCTATCCCTGGCAGCCCTCGATACGATGATCGGCACGTCTGTCTGCCTATCCCTGGCAGCCCTCGATACGATGATCGGCACGTCTGTTTGCCTATCCCCGGCATCCCTCGATTTTGTAGGTAATCGGCACCTCTGTCTTTCAATTACTTGAAAGCCCTCGATATGATGATCGGACGCACAAGGCAGATGATAGAAGTCACAATGTCTCTCTCTAGAATCTTGATAGTTCACAGAGTCTCTTCATTCATTCTCTTCGTTCATCATCGCTCTCTCAGCTTCAAATGACCTCCTATTTATAGGCCTCGGGTTCCAACGGTCATATTGCCTCCAACGGTCATATTGAAACAGAAAGAACGACATCGTTTTGATTAGTTTGTAACTAACTCAATGACATCATTTTGTTAGGACAAGAGATATATAGAAATGAAAAACATGAGTACGATTCATATGTAGTGAGTGTTTTTGACTAAGTACCAAAACAAATAATGAACATCTGAATAGCAGAGTCAGTACAATATGATTGACAGAGTCAGTATTGTATGATTGAAAGAGTCAGTACGATACGATTGAAAGAGTCAGTATGGTACGATTGATAGAGTCAGTACGATACGATTGACAGAGTCAGTATGGTACGATTGACATTGTACGATACGATAGACATGATAAAAGTCAATTTGTAATTTAAAATCATATGATAGGATACATTTGTGATTTCCAAAACATGATATAGAAGTCAAAAGAAGACTTTTGACTTAACATTTTGAAACGGTTTTTAATCTAATTATTTGATTTTGATTTAGTTTCAGTTTTAAAAGAGATAAAACTATGTGTTATGGAGAGTTCTTTTCAAGTGAGTTGTTGACCTCAAAATGATTTATAAAGGGGTTCTTTATTAGATTTAAAATGGTGATGTAAAATGGGAGTGTGATTTACCCCTCATGGAAAATGAATTAATGGAGAATTTGGAAGGTATTTGATGTAAATGGTTGTCCTTTGTCCATGTTTTAGCTGAAAAGTAATTTTTTATTCTAAGAAAACATAAAATATTATATAGAAACAAGACCATGAAAACCTAGAGGTATGAAAATAGTGAAGGTCTAAATAATCATTCATAACAAAAGGTTTTAAATCATTGGGAAGAGACCCAATTCTAGTGTATAGAGTCACGGTATCTCCTGATCTACCTTGTATAGCATGTAAATAAGCTGCATAATTCCATTCTATCTTGGTTTGACTGAAACAAATATTTTTGTTATTATAGTATCTATAATACCTGATAGAGTAAACTAGATCCCAGGTAACACCATATTTTTGTTGAAGAAATATAACAAGAATGACCAATTCTAATTCAAATTCTAAGATTGGAAGGTTGAATGGACTACATAGAGTAATACCTAGATCCATTTCATTGGTATCTACACCAAGGGAATTACCAGCACCAAAGAAAGAGCTGAATCCCAACAACATGGAACCTCTAAAATTACTAACTAGACTGTCTCCTATCTTATTACCATAAACCCTAGAACTATATATATTGAGTTTAAGACCCATGTAAGGAAGTCTCTAATTGACCCATCAGCTCCGATTAAGTTTACTGATAACTATGGAAAAAATAATACTCAAAAGAAACCTTTTGATATTTGCTGATAGATGAACATTTTTAATCAGAACTTCGAACTATTCCACTTCAATTTTAATTAAAATTTGTTGGTAATACATAGAATGAGTCACACAATTGAGGGATTTGTTTATATTTTCCCAGATAAACCATCAAGTGGCCAAAACAATCATACCTCAGTACTTCACTTCCATACCTTGACGTTAAGCACCCAAAACCTGGACTCTTTAAAGTTCTTCTTGGATTCACCCAAAATATTAATATTCATTCCCTATTACTAAAAATTCCAGACTCCCTGTGCTCAGTCACCATGAATAAAAATGATTCTCAATTATCTCCTAACGAGGATGTGAACAAAAATGTCAATGAGAAACATTGGGAACACCTCTTCTTTGAATGATTTCATCAGTTGTAATTGTGTTGTTCCTTAAGAAAAAAACTGAGAAGTGTTTCTTACCTATAATTTACTTGCACCACAATTTTGAATCCCAAACATCTAGACAACTAGAAGAGTGAAACATATTCCTGATGTCGTGACCGTAAAACCTCATTGAATTTGATCCCATGAAGTAGAATCTATTTGAATTGAATAAAAGAATGATAATATCGTAAATATTTTTCTGGTCTTGGATCAAAATTGTGTCTAGGAAAGTCTGATATCGACTAGCCTCTTTAGAAGAGCTAGTTGGAACTAGGTAGCTTGAAAATATGAGTAGTGTAATTGAACAGTTTTCTTAAAAATATTTATGTCCCCACAATTGACGATCAAATGATAGTTCCCATCTATATCCTCTAGTTGATTAAGCATGCAACGAGTAAGGCCTGAACATCTTTGAGGTGGATTATTATAGCTCTTTCAATCGTCCCCATATCTGTCGATAGTAAATTTATCCCACAGAGAAGTTCCCAAGATAATTTCTCATGGAACTTTCATTGAATGGAATGCATATAATCTTCGATGTCACATAAACCAATATCCCCTTCCTCCACTGGTTTCTCCATCCACTTCCATGAGGCCCAATGACATCAATCAGTTTGATTAACATCCTAGAGAAAGCATATCATGACATTATACAATCTTATAATTGTTTCTTTCAAGGCCTTGATAATGGATAAAACATGCATCAAAATGTATTTAAGGAAACTATTGATTATATTAATTCTCCCTCCATAAAACAGGAATATATAATTCATATTGAAAATTATCCCTGTTATCCAGTTATTAATATCTTCAAAAAGATTTTTTTTCAATCTTCTATTATAGTTTGAATCAAAACAGTAAACCACTGGGAGATGTCGATGCAGGATAAAAATATTTGATTAGATAGTAGTGGAACATCATCCTGGGAACTTTTTGGAAAACAGAACACTAATTTTTCTTGAGTTGATGTTCTAACCACTCAGATTTATGTAATTAGACATGATATTAGGGAAAAACAATTGATCTCTGCCTACATTAATTAAAAAAATCATGTCATCATCAAACATGATGTGGTAAATAAGGCCATTACTAAATCTATTTCTGAAGGGGAGGATATTTCCATCATCAATATTTTAATGTATGTTCCTTGAGAGTGCTTGTTGATCTATAATGAACAGAGTGGGTGAGAGGGGGTCACCTTTCCTTACACCATAAACCTATTTAAAGAATCTAAAGGCCTTACCCATAAAATTGATTTTGATCCATGGGGAATCAAAAAATATAAAGCAATGGTCACATAACCATTTTTGGAAGCCAAGTGTTATCATAACCTTCAAAATGAAGCTGCATTCTAAATTTTCATAGGTCTTGTCAATATCAACCTTGATCATTATTTTAGAACTGACTATTGTTTTGTTCAAGTCTCTGACCATTTCGTATGAAATACCAATAACACCCAGAATACTTATTCCTTTGACAAACCCATGTTTCTCTTCTGATATAATTCTTGGAATGAAACTATAAAGTCTCCCATTGATAATAATGATAAGAATTTTATAAGCAAAGTTACCCAAGATTTGGTTTGAATTGATTGAGGGATGATGGTTCCTTCACTTTAGGGATGAGAATAAAATTTTGAGGCATATGCAGCCTGGGTTAGGAGACCCCCTATAATGAAACCAAATATGGCCTCCCTAATATGAATTTTAACAATGTTTCTGGCCTCAATGAATAATGAACTAGGGAAGCCATCCAGGCCAAGATCACTTTATTTATTCATGTTGAACATTTGGTTTTTGATCTCGTCCTGATCAATAAACATTATAAAAATATTATATTCTTTTCCATTAACAAAACTAGGAATACAATTCAAAAATTTATCCTCCTAAACATGACTATAAGAGTTACTATCATTGTATATATTCATTCCATCTAATAGTATTTAAAAATCTTCCAATGCCATCTTCCCAACCACTTCCACATCTAAAGTATATGAGAAATCTTCAATCTTATGATTGATCTTCCTGCCCACCCTTTTATATTTCCAGTAGGCCTAAAAATAAGTAGAATTTATGTCTCCCTCATTAAGTCACATGGACTAAGAGTGCTATTTGTAGGGTCTCTAAATGAACAATAATCTCTCCGTAAGGATGTTTTTTTTCCACCAGTAGAGTAAAATGATTATCATTACAACCACCATATGTGGTATGTACAAATCATTATCCATATGATCTTTTGAAATCACCACCGATCTATCTGTCATTTGAAAAATACATGACACGTGATGGAAAATCCCATGCATGGGTGAGTACATACATACCGAGTAAGATGCATCAAAAAATGAAGAAGAGGAACTATAAGAAATTATAAAAGTATTCATATAAACCCCATGCAAGAGGGAAAAAACCCAACAACAAATATATATGCTCATATAATAAACCCATATGAGATATAAAGGGGATATCCATCTCACATATACAATTTCGGGACAAAAAATATACATGAAACTCCAAAGGTACATTATCAATAACCAATATCTCACATTTATGTCTAATGGTTTCATGAGGATGTCCCACACCTCACCACATATCTATATCTTGAGGGTTAAAAATCTCCAAATGATAGAGGACTCACACCAGGGTATAATAGGGGGGATTCCACTCAGTATATAGAGGACCTACACCCTTGTTGGGGTGTACTTCCTCAATATCTATGTAAAAAATATGGGGAACCCATGCTATACTATTATAGGGGAGTACAATCCCCATAAATATAAGCCCCACACCAGTATAGAGGTGTAACACCTATGTATATGAAAAACATTTATAGAGAACATGCACCTTGGTGCGACAGGGGAGTGCCATCTCCCAGGATAATAGACCTTCTCCAACATAGGGGAGTACCACCTCTGAATTTATAAGAAGTAAGGGGACCCTCACCCTAGTGTGATAGGGGAGTACCATCCCCATGGATAGGGGACTCGTACCCTCATATGATAGGAAATCAACACCTCTTCCTCCAATAATGAGTTTGGAGGAACCAAACCCTTGTGATACAGATGAGTGCCATATCCATGGATATATGACCCACACAATGGTATAAATGAGGAGTACCACCCCTTCCTAAGAAAAGTGTGGAGGACTCTCACTATTGTGTGATAAGGGAGTATCATTTCCATCTGAACTCTATGATGATCCTTCTTGGTCACTGTCATCATCAAGTGTAACCTAAAGAATAATCTCACTTGAAACATCTTATACAGTATCTCAATATCCACTAATAAGGTCAGTATCACATTACTCGTTGAAAAATAATTTGGATAGGCTACTCATGGGCCAAAATCTGAGTCCATAAAAGGATATACGAGAGAAAGAAGATGTAGAGGGAAGTATATAGTGTGTATGGGGGCCCATACAGTGTGTGACCCGACCACATCACTTGGAGATGTTTCCTATGGAAATATCTAGGAAGCCACATCACCATACATGTAATTTAAGAGGCCCACATAGCATGTGTTGGCCATCTGGGCCTTTCTAGTGTGCTCCTGGCCATGCTCATGTACATCAGCCTCTGTCCATGCACCTGGATGTAAACCTAAATGTATCCCAGCCCAGGTACCTAGCCATGTACAAGACTATGTACCTAGCTATGTTCATGCGTCTTGTCATGACCGTGCCTATGTACTCCTGAAGTACAATCTGGGCCACCAACATTGGGTTAAAAGACATGTGGGGGTCAGACATAGTGTGTGATACTTATCTCTACCCAAAAACCCTATGCATTGTAGCTGGGTTACTACATGGCGTATGGTTATCCCAGTACACTCCGTGTAGTTAATATTTTTATAGAATGCCAGATCAGTCATGCAGAAACTATATCTATCTCAATATCCATATTTTAAACCATTTTACCATGTGAAATAGATGGGGAAGGTCTACACTCATCGATTTTGTCCCACCAATTAATGGAAACTAGAAATCGATGGTCTTCATGAAAAACTATAATGCCTCTATTGTCTATAGTGCCTCATGTCACCACCCGTCGCCGATTTGGATCCATGATCCATGAAGGAAAAAAAATTCATCCTTTTCTATCTTCAAATCAATAATCCAGTCATTATACAAACCTCCACTATGAACATGGGGTCCAATCATGATTTTACCTTCTTGGAAAAGTTGAACCACGACCCCATAGCCCAATGACAAATAACACGAAGAACAGGTGTGGGACTATCATAAAAAAATGATAAAACATCATTGACCAATATTTCTTTTCCTAGGATCATATATATGGGAAATAATGTAATATTATGGAATAATTCAATAAATAATAGAACAAACAACTTAATTCAATAATGGGGTCATGCAAAGAACCTGAGGTCAAAAATTCAAAAGTAGATGCAAATCGATGCACAATATTTTAATTGAAAGGGAAAAAATCATAATTGATGATCCCTATCTCTTTTTTTGGATCAATCGCTAGTAAATAAAATGTTATCTAACAATGGCAAAGAACATCCATGTTTTATCTCTTTTAATGTACCTTGATCTGATCACTGGTCATTGTCCGATCTCAATCCATCAATGAAGAATGATGAAACCTCCTCCCAATAATCCAAGGGTTAGGCGACCAAACCTAGTGATTTTCCATAATAGGATATTTAAATAGGAAAATAGTTTTTTGGGTATTAAATGGATTAAATAAATTAATAAATTAATTCATTCACTTAACGTACCTGCCAAATACTTTATCATATGAATGTCCAGCACCGACCAACTTTAGGTTGTGCCTAGGGTAAGCCTCATACTCCAAATTCAATCATGGTCTCAAATTACCAATTCAAACTCTTTTTAAAATATATTCCATTATTTATGAAAAGATACACTTTAATGATATAAAATATATTTAATATTTTTAGGAAATTAATTTTGGGCTCACCAGGCTTCATAATCTCATTCCGCATCAGTGCCTAGATCTGAAAAAATTCCTTAAAAATATTTCAATGTCTTACAAGGAAAAATATATTCTCTAAATCATAGAATCCTTTAAATATTTTCATCCCCAAAAATCTAAAACAAAAAAATTGTGATTATTTTGAGCCTACATCTAACTCTCTCACTCCTAAGAGCTCTTATGCATGCTCCCATGTCGTGATAGAACATGAACCAATGGAATAGTCCATCCATGTAGGATCCTTTCATTCTAATCCTCAATTTTCATTAGGTACTTTGATATGGTTCCTCCATTCTCAATGTATAGAACTCCCCATTTAATAACATGAATAAGGTCATGAATTTTTTTCCTCAACTGAAACTCATGGAAGACTTCATCCATGCAATACAACTATGAGACTAAGGCTAGGTTGTAAGAAATCACTCTAACCCTCTGCAAGATATTCATTAACCCAATTAATCTTAGGGGTAGCTTGCATCCTTAGCCGAATATATGAAATCCCCATCACTGGGAGACTCTTCAGAAAACATGATATACCTAATCAAACTCCAAGGGCCTAAGACATCGATAAAAATTATATTTTTGTTAGATATATGATTAATTTATTTTCTCACAGATCACTTGGACCTTCTCTGTTGTCATATGTACTATATATGTTCCAACAAGAGATGCATCACCTATCTTATTCTGGTATAAGGGTGACCTATAGGGTCTCCTATGATGGTCCTTAAAAGGTCTCATGCCAATAGTAAAGTGATATCTATTATCATAAGAATACTATATAAAAGGTATGTGACCCTCTTAGCTTTGGATTAAATCTAACAAGAATTACCTTGAAATATTCTCAAAAACCTAGATAGTTCTCTTGTCCTACCCATCCTTATAGTGGTAATACACTATAGTCATCCTCAACTGGGTCCTGAATTTCTACTATATACCTCTCTTGAATTGTGATGTGAAACCTGCAATACATTTGAAGACAATCATAAAGGGAACCCTATAGCGACAGACAATCTCCCACACATACAACTTCCCCAAAATCTCAACAAAACTCTACTCACAAAAGGGAAAAAAGTGAACCAACTTAGTAAGTTAGAAAATTATCACCCAGATGGAATCATGACCTCTCACAATCCATGTAATCCCTTTCATAAAGTCCATGGATATGTTTTTCCATTTCCACTCTAGTATATCAAGAGAATTTTCAAACTTGTAGGAACATAGTGCTTAACCTTCACCTGCTAACATGTGAGACAATGAGAGATAAACTCATCCACACTTCACCTAATTCCATCCCACAAAAACAACCATTGAAGGACTATATACATATTCCATACACTGAGATATATAAGAAAATGTGAAGAGTGAAACTCCCTCATCACCTCCTCTCGCAATGTGATCAGAACCACCACCCATCCATGGAAAAGGATGACATGATTCTCTCATTCAGACAATCTATATGGTGAATATATTTTGGATATATAGTCATAGAGAACACACAGTTGATGTATCATAACATATACTCCCTCACACACTAGGGAAGTGTATTAGTCAACACCATTGAATAAAGGTAAGTTTCATCCATCACCTCCACCAAGGTTAGCTACAATGAAACCAACTACTTAGAAACCTCATCTACCAGACAAGAACATGAATTTTTGTTAAGGGAATATTTCAGAACATTCCCATTCCTAGGAGTATAGAATATCTCAAAGTCATAGTCCGATATAATCTCCAACCAGTGCCTCTATCTTAGGTTTAGATATCTTTACATAAATAAATACCTAATAATTTGATGGTCTGAGTAAACAACAAAGTGCTATCCCAAAAGATATTGACTCCACATCCTTAGAGAGAAAACTTTTGTTTCTAACTCTAGGTTTGTGGTTCATGTAGTTATACGTAGAGGGACACAAATACCTCAACCCATATGTGATCACTACCATACTCTACACCAACATGTAGATGATCCAAGCTCTAGAGGCATCACAATACACTACATACCCCATGCTGTCCTCAAGTAGTCTCAAAATAGGATCACTCATCAACCTCAACCTCAACTACTCAAAGCCTCTATATCACTAATCATTCTAAGTAAACAACTACCCTTTCCATTTCAGGTATGTCAAAGGGTCTTCAATCCTAGAGAAGTCTTTCACGAACCTTCTATAGTGCCCCATAAAGCTAAGAAAACTCCACACATTTAACATTCTCTTTGGTGTCTCCAAAGAAAGATCCAAATCAATATTTACTGGGTCTATAGACGATCCATGATTATAAATGACATTCTAGATAAACTGAACCTCATAGATCCATAACTGGCACTTAGAGAGATTACCGTAATGTTGTTTCTCCTAGAGAAAGTATTGGACCATCAAAAAGTTCTCTTATTTCTCCTCAACTGATGTAGAGTATATGAGTATGTGATCAATGAATATAACCAAAAAATGATCCAAGTATGGATGAAATATATGTTTCATCAAATACATAAACACATTGGGGGAATTTTTACACTAGATTAAATCATTGGGAACTCATAGTGTTCATAGAGACATCGGAGTGGCAACTATCTAATATCATCCTCATGAACCCTCAACTAGTGGCATCCATACCTGAGATCAATCTTTAAGAACCATATATCACCAAAAAATGATCAAATAGAACATAAATACTCACCATGGGGAACTTTTATTTATTGTGACTTGTAGTAGTCAATAATAATCAACAACAAACCACAAGACCACATTTGACTTTTTCATGAGAAAACCCAGTACTACATAGGGGAGACACTCTGAGTCTAATAAAGACCTTATCTTAAAGGTCCTCTAATTGCTCCCTCAGATTATGGAGGTTATCAGGGGCCATAAAATATACTATAGAATATATTAGTGCACTCTCTAGGTATAAGTCTATACAAAAATTTAACTCCTACCTTAGAGGTAGTCCTAGAACATTTATAAGGAAAATGTTTATATAATCCTCTATAAATTAAGTAACCTAGTTGGATAGAGATCCAAATATACCAATTTATTAACTCACCGACTTATTGGTGATGAGGTTTAGCTTCCTTCTCACAAGACCCACTTACTCTTCCATGAGATCTCTATCAACCATAAAAGACAATATTGTCCTGTCTATCTGAAGGCATTTTAATAATCTGAAATGAATTTTAATATGGGATTAGACAATGGGAAAATAGTATGTACCAAATATTATTTTATAATATATCATTGTGATAAATAAGATTTCACATGAGATATATCAACACTAAGATATATCTCACACCATCTAAAAAAAGTGATATTGATGGAGTGTTCCTTGTAGGAACCTTAAGACAAATATTATAGGATAAAGTATCAAATAGGATCTCCATATCTCACACCATATTCAAGGAAATGATGGAATGAATCACGCCTATGTCTAATAGTACTAAATAACACTACTGGAAATACAGTCTTTCCCAACAGTTCTGAACCGTTGGGAAAGGCTGTAGAACCGTTGGTATATGTTATACCAACGGTTCTGAAAACTGTTGGTATATGTTATACCAATGGTTCTGCAAACCGTAGGGAAGTAAGACATTGGGAAACCTTTTCCCAACGGTTTACTGTGAACCATTGGTATAGGGTGGGGAAAGCCTAACCTATCCCAACGGTTGTGCCAAACCATTGGGATAGTTTTTCCCAACAGTTTAGATTGAACCTTTGGGAAATCCCAAGGATTCTCCTCTTTCCCAACAGTTTAGAAACCATTGGGAAATTTTTTTTACCAACGGTTCATTGAACCGTTGGTAAAAAAGCATCAGAGATGCTATTCCAACGGTTTGAAACTGTTGGCATAGCCTATGCTGTGCAAATTGCACAGCAGCCTGCAATTTGCACAGCAACTCTGCAATTTGTACAGTAGGCCTCATTTGTGCATTCCCTCCCATTTTCAATCCAATTATTATACCTGCAATAAACTAACACATACATATACAATTATTGTACCTGTAATAACCAACTAACACATACATATAGAAAACAAATTCATACACATTTAACATATAATGCATCCTGGAACTATACACATCCATAATTAAATTAGAATTCATAACGTAATTATAAAGATACATAATTCATTTAGAATTCAATTTAAAATTTAGATGACAATTATATGTGGAATCTGGAATTCAATTCATTATTTGATCGGTTTTTTGTATACCATATATTTTAACATGAAATGATGTCCATTTTAAACAAAATACATACACCTGGAGTGATACCGGACACACCATGCCTCAGATTGAGGCAAGGTTAACTCTTACATGTCACAAATGACCCATTGATCATTTTCCTAAAGTATCATCATATTCCGAAAGATTTTTCTCTATTTTCTGTATGTCAGTTGATGTTTTTCACTTAAAATGACGTCCTTTTGAAACAAAAGATAGAAACTTTGAGTGGTTTCGGCTACACTGCATCTCAGATTGAGGTGGGGTTGATTTTTACACGTCACATATGACCCATGGATCATTCTCCTAAAGTTTCAACGGAAACCAAATGTGTTTGGTCGGTTTTCCGTATGTACATAAAATGTTTTCCATTTTAAACAAAAGAGAGACACTTAGACTGATCCCGACCACACTGCGGCTCAGATTGAGCCCGGGTTGGCTCGTACAGATCACATATGACCCAGGAATCATTGTGATAAATTATCAATAGATTCCAAATGCGTTTGGTTGGTTTTCCGTATGCCAGTTGTTCTTTTCACTTATAATCCTGTCCATTTTAAACAAAAGAGACACAGTTAGAGTGGTGTCGGCCACACCGCACCTTGGATTAAGGTAGGGTTGACTCGTACACGTCACATATGACCAATGGATCGTTGTGATAAAGTATCGAGACAATCCTAATGCGCTTAGTCGGTTTTCTGTATGTCAGTTGATGTTTTTCACTTAAAATGACGTCCTTTTGAAACAAAAGACAGACACTTTGAGTGGTGGAGGAAACAACGCACCTCATATTGAGGCGGGGTTTACTCTTACATGTCACATATGACCCATGGATCGTTCTCCTAAAGTTTCAATGGAAACCGAATGAGTTTGGTCGGTTTTTCATATGTACTTAAAATATTGTCCATTTTAAACAAAAGGGAGCCGCTTAGAGTGATCCCAGCCACACCGTGCCTTGAATTGAGCCTGGGTTGACTCGTACACATCACATATGACCCATGTATCATTGACCTAAAGCATGAACACAGTCCTAATGTGTTTGGTTAGTTTTTCGTATGTCAGTTTTTCTTTTCACTTATAATCCTGTCCATTTTAAACAAAAGAGAGACACTGTTAATGGTGTCGGCCATACCGCGCCTTGGATTGAGGTGTGGTTGACTCGTACACATCACATATGACCCATGGATTGTTATCCAAAAGCATCAACACATTTCGAATGCATTTGGCCGGTTATTCGTATTCCAGTTGATATTTTCACTTATAATCCTGTCCATTTTAAACAAAAGAGAGACACTATGAATGGTGTCGGCCACACCGTGCCTCGGATTTAGGCAGGATTGGCTCGTACATGTCACATATGACCCATGCATTTTTTTTCTAAAGTATCAACACAATCAGAATCTTTTTGGTCAGTTTTCCGTATGTACTTAAAATGTTGTCCATTTTAAACAAAAGAGAGCCACATAGAGTGATTCTGGCCACACCGTGCCTCATATTAAGGCAGGGATGACTCATACACATTACATATGACCCATGGATCATTTTACTAAATAATAAACACATTTCGAATGCATTTGGTCAGTTTTCCGTATGTTATTTGTTCATTTCACTTATAATCCTGTCCATTTTAGACAAAATACATACACAAGGAGTGATCCCGCCACACCATGCCTCGAATTAAGGCGAGGTTAATAGGTACATGTCATAAATGATCCATCGATCATTGTCCTAAAGTATCAACATATTTCAAAACCGTTTTCTCGGTTTTCCATATTCCAGTTGATGTTTTTTAATTAAAATGACGTCCTTTTGAAACCAAAGACAGACACTTTGAGTGGTGTTGGCCACACTATGTCTCAGATTGAGGCGGGGTTTATTCATACACGTCACATATGACCCATGGATCATTATCCTAAAGTTTCAACGGAAACCGAATGCGTTTGGTCAGTTTTCAATATGTACTTAAAATGGAGTCCATTTTAAACAAAAGAGATACACTTAGACTGATCCCAGCCACACCGTGACTCGGATTGAGCCCGGGTTGGCTCGTACAGGTCACATATGACCCATGAATCATTCTCCTAAAGTTTCAATGGAAATCAAATGCTTTGGTCAGTTTTCCGTATTTACTTAAAACGTTTACCATTTTAAACAAAATAGAGACACTTAGAGTGATTCCGACCACACCGTGCCTCTGATTAAGGCAGGGTTGACTCATACATGTCACATATGACCCATGGATCGTTTTCCTAAGGCATCAACACATTTAAAATACGTTTGGTCAGTTTTGCGTATGTCAGTTGTTCTTTTCACTTATAATCATGTCCATTTTAAACAAAAGAGAGACACTGTGAATGGTTTCAGCCACACCGCATCTCATATTGAGGTGGTTTTGACTCGTACATGTCACATATTACCCATGGATCATTGTGATAAAGTATCAACACAATATGAATGTGTTTGTTTTGTTTTCTGTATACCAGTTGATGTTTTTCACTTAAAATAACATCCTTTTGTAACAAAAGACAGACACTTTGAGTGGTGCTGGCCACACCACGTCTCAGATTGAGCCGGGGTTTATTATTACACATCACATATGACCCATGAATCATTCTCCTGATGTTTCAACAGAAACCAAATGCGTTTTGTCGGTTTTCCGTATGTACTTAAAATGTTTTCCATTTTAAACAAAAGAGATCCACTTAGAGTGATTTCAGCCACACCGTGCCTCAGATTAAGGTGGGGTTGACTCCTACACATCACATATGACCCATGGATCGTTGTGCTAAAGTATTGACACAATATAAATGCGTTTGGTTGGTTTTCCATATGCCAGTTGATGTTTTTCACTTAAAATGACGTCCTTTTGAAACAAAAGACAGACACTTTGAGTGGTGGCGGCCACACCGTGCCTCGTATTGAGGTGGGGTTTACTTGTACACATCACATATGACCCATGTATTGTTTTTATAAAGTATAGACACAATCCGAATGCGTTTGGTCAGTTTTCCATATGCCAGTTGATGTTTTTCAATTAAAACGACGTCCTTTTGAAACAAAAGATAGACACTTTGAGTGGTTCCAGCCACACCGCGTCTCATATTGAAGCGTGGTTGATTCGTACACGTCACATATGAACCATGAATCCTTATCCTATAGTTTCAATGTAAACCGAATGTGTTTGGTTGGTTTTCTATATGTACTTAAAATGGTGTCCATTTTAAACAAAAGAGAGCCACTTAGAGTGATTTCGGCCACACCATGCCTCAGATTAAGGAAGAGTTGAATCGTACACGTCACATATGACCCATGGATCGTTGTTCTAAAGTTTCGATAGAATATGAATGCATTTGGTTGGTTTTCTGTATTCCAGTTGATGCTTTTCACTTAAAATGACATCCTTTTGAAACAAAAGATAGAAACTTTGAGTGGTGGCAGCCACAACACGCCTAAGATTGAGGCGGGGTTGACTCATACACATCACATATGACCCATGGATTGTTGTGATAAAGTATCGACACAATCCGATTGTGTTTGGTCGGTTTTCTGTATGCCAGTTGATGTTTTTCAATTAAAATGACGTCCTTTTGAAACAAAAGACAACCACTTTGAGTGGTTCCGTCCTCACTGCATCTTAGATTGAGTCAGGGTTGATTCGTACACATCAAATATGACCCATTAATCATTCTCCTAAAGTTTCAACAGAAACTGAATGCGTTTTGTTGGTTTTCCGTATGTACTTAAAATGTTGTCCATTTTAAACAAAAGAGAGCCACTTAGAGTGATTCTGGCCACACCGTGCCTCAGATTAAGGTTTTCATGACTCGTACACATCACATATGACCCATGGATCGTTGTGCTAATGTATTGACACAATATGAATGCATTTGGTCAGTTTTCTGTATGCCAGTTGATGTTTTTCACTTAAAATGACGTCCTTTTGAAACAAAAGACAGATACTTTGAGTGGTGGCGGCCACATCACCCTACACCCACCCCACATGGAAAACCCAGCCCCCCCACCATACCTGGACACCCCTACCCACCAGAACCCACATGGAAAACCCAGCCACCCCCACCCCACCTGGACAACCCTACCGTCACCCCACTTGGACAACCCATCCCTCCCACCCTACCTAGACAGCCCCTCCCCCACCCCACCTGCACACCCTCCCCACCCCACTTGGACAACCCTGCCTAGACACCCTCCCCCACCCCAAACATCCCTACCCCCATCCCATTTGGACAACCCAGCCCCCTCCCCCACCCTACTTAGATAGCCCCCTCCCCCACCCTACCTAGACAGCCCCTCCCCAAACCCAAACAACCCTACCCCCACCCCATTTGGACAACCCAGCCCCTCCCCCACCCTACCTAGACAGACCCCTCCCCCACCCTACCTAGACAGCCCCTCTCCCACCCCAAACAGCCCTACCCCCACCCCATTTGGACAACCCAGGCCCCTCCCCCACCCTACCTAGACAACCCCCACCCCATTTGGACAACCCAGCCCCCTCCCCACCCTACCTAGACAGCCCCTCCCCCACCCCACATGGATATCCCTCGACATCCTCTCCCACCCCATCTGCACACCCTCCCCTACCTCAAATTGAAACATAAATTCATCCAAATCAAAATCCAATTTTCAACTAAAATAAATTCCACCAAAAGTACCATATCATCCCACTAAACAAACCCTTTACCATGTTTTAAGTGTATAACAAAAAACATAAAACAAATCCAAGGGTTCAGTAGACAACAACCCTAATTTAGCCAAAATCTAAACATCAAACACCAAAAAAATAGAGAAATAACTCTAAAACTAAGGTAACACTTACTAATTTTAAGTGTGAAATAAGATTTTGTTTGATTGAAGATGGATCTTGGGTGGAAAGAGTGTCGCAGTCAAGAAGAATTCAGGAGCTCGATTAGGTTCTGTCTGCAATCGGTCTGCAATCGGGCTGGGTGGGGGTTCGACTGGTCTGTATTTGGGGGAAATCTTTCCCAACAGTTTTTAAAAACCGTTGGGAAAACTGATTTTCCCCATCTTTCCCAATGGTTTGATGAAACCGTTGGGAAAACTAATTTTCTTCCAATATTTCCCAACAGTTACATCAAACCGTTGGGAAAAATCAATTTTTATAGATCAATACCAACAGTTAATGCAAACCGTTGGTAAATATCACCTATACCAATGGTTCAAAAGAACTGTTGGTATACAACTGTTGGAAAAAACATGATTTCCAGTAGTATAAAGAGATGAATAAACACAGATCAGACCTCAAATCATCTTATGAGATTTTGGGTCATAAATCTTAATATCATGTATCATCCTACAGTTCCAACTGCTAGCTCCCTGAGACTATAATGGGAAACATTATACTGGGGTAGAATTAGTTGATAATATCATCCACCACCACCATCTCATATATCTAGATCTATGCTTTCACATATACTAGAACCACCTCCCTAGGGGTTTCCCTAACCTCTTCAAGGAGATCCATGATCATAGTGACGCCTCTTCCATGGAGTTCTATCCACTATCTTTCTTTCCTTATCAGCATGTAAAGTTAGTAAATCACATTCCATGGGACCTTTCCTATTAAATTCATAGAATCTACCCCCTATAGGATTTCATGGTCTTTTACAAAGTCCCTAAGATGTTTGATTTAATACCCAAGTTTGAGTATGGGTATGCCTCCCTTTCCTTGACACCAATCATCTACCATCCACTAAATATGACTTAGCCATATAATTCTTATTGAGGACTTCAGGTTCATTGTGTTTCTAAAATAGGAAGATCTCTACCACCAGTTCCTAAACTATCACTCCAATGTATGTGGGAATTAATAATTGTACCACACTGAAACAAATGTATCTATGGATACCCAAGTAAAACATCCACACCTATAAGAAACATTCCAAAATCTTGTTAAGGGAGTACCAAGTAAGGTTAGTGAACCTCATAGAATACTCAAAAACTATAATCCCTCCTTGATGGAGCTTAAAAATCTTCTGAATCCAAATTGAGTGTAAGCATGAGGGGTATTACTCCTCATGAAACAACTGATGGAAGTATGACCATGTGAGTGTAGACTCATCACGAGTCTATGTGACTAGAATCCACCAGTTCTCGACTGTTCCATAGAAAATACTAGCTTCTAGTGAAACCATCTGATCAGTCTGGGATGAAAAAGTCTAGAAAATTAGATCACTAACTCAAGAAAAACCTTCGTTTCCTGGGGGTCTAGCTCACAACCGAACCTCATCATCCTCTGGTGATAGAACTCATGGAGGGTTCTAATCCTACATGCATACTTATCCTACAGTTTTTTACAAAATAATTCCTAAGAGGATGGGGTGATACTGACTTCCCACCTAGAGGAGAGATCTCATGAGATGACCCCTTAACTTAGGCCTCATCACTCATCATATCATCATCATGATCCTCAACTAGTAACCCAATTAAATATATTTATAGAAGAATAATGAATGTAATCAAGGTGTAATACAGTCATATGAGCATAAATACATGGGCAGATGACTCATGATGTATAATCGAAGGACTCAATCATATATAACGATTGTAACATTATTCTATATAAACAATGTCTCGATATTTTGAGTTGAAAAGTAGGTAGTTATAGTCTTGGGGTATGTAAACATTAGTTTCTGCACTAAAACTAGGTTCCCTAGCCTAAAATGTACACTTGAGACACATTGACACCATTTCCCTAAATTACCAACCAAACCACATAAGGTGAATAACTCCAAACACCATCCTGAGGTCAAAAATCCCTCTAATACCAATCTATAATTCCCCGATCCATTGGGCCCCACCTGACCAGTGAATTATTGGGCCTCCACCACCCCAATTCCACCTCTATAGACCATAGTTTATAGATAATCATCGAGAAGTAATAACTAAATAGAATACCTTTGTCTAAATTACCCCTACCCACTTACCCAACCATATCTATACAGAAGTTCATAGGAATAATAAATAAATGTAGTCACATATAGAGTAAACACCATGCATGAATAAACTCTATGAAATAAAAAATTGTTTGATAGTGAAATCCAAAAATTAAATGGTAAAAATACATGACCAAACATAAAAATATGTCCCAACATATAAATAAATGGAATAAAAAATATGTTTGGGTTTTAGCTCCTAATATCCAAGCCTCGACTTCCATACATAGTTTATAGACCCAAGTATCCCTATGGTCCTCTCAAATCACCTCTTATGTATTCATAGTCTTCATAAGACATGACACATGTGGGAAAATCCCTTACAGGGGTTATTATATACACACCCAATAGGATTCCCTAAAAACTAAAGGTAAAGTAATAGAAGACGTGATATAAGTAGTCATCTCAACCCAATGAAAGAGAGAAATGAAACCCAACAACAAAGATATATGCTCATATAATAATCCTAGATGAAAAATAAATGAGATATCCATCTCAAAAATCCCATCCTAGGATGACGAGTCTTCCTACAGCTCCAAAGGTCTATCATCAACTCCCAACACCTCACATCTTTATCTAAAGGTGTCATGAGGAGGGCCCTCACCTCACCACTACTCCACATCCAAATAGAGTAAAATATCCATAAGATAAAGGACTCAAACCCTAGTACAATAGGACGGGATGCCAATAAATATATAGAATACCCACAACCATATAGGGGAGTACCACCTCTATAACTGTGTATGGAATATGTGGTACCCTCACCCTACTGTGATAGGAGAGTATCATCCCCATAGATAGAGGTCCCGTACCTATATAGAAGAGCACCATATCTCTATCTAGAATAACTTGTAGGGAGTACCCACACCATGATATGTCAGAGGAGTATAATCTCTAAGGATAGAGAAACCTTTCCTATGTAACGTCCCGACCCCAGTTACCCAGAGTCGGTGCATTATTGGGTAACATTGGCATGATCACAAAAGATCAAGTCTCGAAAGGCCGATTAGTCTAGTAGTCTTAGAAACACTAGATACATTCATAAGTCTTACATTACATCATAAATTGAAAAATCACAATAACATAGTCTCCATTTTCCACACTCATATCCCCTTCAGACTATCCCTGCAGGTCATTCCTAAAATACTTCTTCACATCTTGGAAAAATTAAAACATTGAAAGGGGTGAGCTCAAATGCTCAGTAAGGATAACAATATAGAGGAATCTTTCATAAATAAACATAAAAATTTAAGGAAATGTATAACTAAAAAAAGCCTTTTAAACATGAACTTCAACATAATATGGAAAAAGTAAAATGAAATAATGACATTTACTTATTCAAATGGATATTCTACTGGTCGAATAATCACATGAAATATCAATAACCACTTTTATAATGATGGAATGCATAATGCCAGACTATCATAACCACGTAGCCAAGGCCTCATGACAAGACCACAAATAAGATTTTGTCAAGGTCTCGTGCCAAGACACTAGTTTGTCTCGTGAGACCTACCTATGCATCGAGGAGCTATAGCGGGCTCCACCTGTCACTTATTAAGTCCAATGAATTCATCATATGAACAGGTTTAAACATATCATAAACCATAACATAATCATATCACATAAAACACGAATAAAGGAAACATAAAATTTCCACATTTCAATCACAAGATATCAATAAAACACATTGATATATTAAAACATTATCAAAATCATTTTTGATACCAAAATAAATGAAAGTTAAAACTTGGTTTTTATTTTTCATTTAAAAAAAGTTATGGGTTGTAGGGGAAGCCGAAACTCAAATAATGGTCACGGAGGTGGAGAATTCATTGTCGCCGCATACGTACGACAGGAAAAACATTATTTTTTGTCATTTAGTAAAATGATTCAAATAAAAATATTCCTTTTGAATAAATGTAAAAGTCAAAGAGGTTTATACACCGTATAAAAGAAATTTGTGTATAAAAAAAATATGTCTCAATGAATGGAGATTGAGATGAAGTCCCTTAAAAAGATCATTTTTAAATAAAATATATCTATTATGTGTATTCACTATATGTACACATAAAGAAAGTATAAATACAATATAGGAAATAATAATATCATGACATAATTTGAAAGTATAAGATTAACCCAAAGAATGGAAATTAGGTTAAGAAGTTCCCTTACCTCGTGTCCGACTTGACTCGACTGTTCTTTAATCTCCTGAATAATAAACTAGAGTTAATTTCTATTTGATTAAGAACCTTTTTCATGTTCACTATTCCTTTTATATCACTTATTACCATGTTATGAACATTATGTAATTATTTATGTTAATAATGGTAATTGTGTCGATCTTAGGTACTTGAGTCAAAAATAAACTTCTTATAATTACACGTTGTTCATGTGGTAAAATATCCATTATATCCAGAATTATATTCATGATTTATATATCATATATATCCTATATATCCAGTATATACATTTATTTATAATATTACATAACATTTAGAGGTAAGAAATGAAATGCACCGTTCATGGAGACGGTAAGCCGTACGTACGCATGAATGCTACTTTCATTCCTATTTCGTATTTAATGGAATGAAATTATAATTATATAAAGGTATAATATAATTACATTATAATATAATGTATAATACCATTTAATCCATCCTTTATACATCCCATATATGGCATTAACGATTCAAATCACTTTGAGGGGGCGGTAGTCCACACTTCCTAAAATTAAATTATTGCGTTTACCCATAATGGAAATCATAAAGGTGTGCCATAAATGAAAAATACAGAATCATAAGGAAAACATAAACATAATATATATCATATATAAAAAATAGTGTCATAATAATGGCCACCATTAGAGGTGTTAAAATAAGTTTGAACAATCATCATTTCGTGAGGTAGTAATTCGCCACCCACAGAAACATTATGTTATTTAACCATTAGACGAAGGTGTGTCTAAGTGTAAATAAAATAATTCTCATAAAAACATCCTAGTATATTTAATATACTAGTTTTGTTACAAAATAAAGGAATTAAAAGAGTTTAAGGGGTTGGAGAAGCAAAATAAAACAAAATAACACAAGAGAAGACATTACCTTAAAATCAGGTAAATATTTTTGATTTGATCGAAAGGCTTACTTGGGAAGAATTCTGCCCAATGTTAGGATTGTAAGAGTAAGAGAGGGAAGTTGGGAGAGTATTTGGGAAGAGGTTGGATGATAAAAATGGCTTTAAGGTGTGAATAAGGTGGTAGTGGTGGGGGCCTTTTATAAGAGGAGAGGAGGGGTACTCTTGGAAAGATTGAAATATTACATTATTATGAAATGATTTTCAAATTATAAAGGTCCCAAAATGATATATTTCTAGTATAAGGTGATAAGGGTTCGAAATATTCTCATCCAATAGGTTTTAGACAAGTGTAAGACTTACATTTTAAATTATCTTTCCATTTTATTTAAATTGTTAATTAATGAGGTAATTACTGCATCATCATGGTGTCATATAAAATTTAATTTATTTAATGTCTAAAAATTATAAAAAAAATATAAATGATGTATTAAATCGTTTTATATTTCCAAAAAATATTTATAGTTGAAATGTTAACTTATATAACCCCATGTAATAATTGTTTTAGTAAAACAACACATGTTTGTGACAATTTTATTTTTACTTTAAATAAAAAGTTATTTATGTCATTTTCTTACCCAAGTGGCTCCATGGGGTCCCCAAGTTGACCCATGGATTTTATTGGTCATCCATGACTCACCCAATAATGGTAGGAAAAGTTTAAAGGTATTTTCATATTTTTATAATATCATTTCTACCTTAAATTTCACTAATTACCTTTAATCGTGATTAATTAAACTTAAAAGTTACTATTCACCAAAAAATTATTTTAATCCCATTGAACCACATTTTACTTCCTAATGACAACCATGTATGTTGGTTTTTTGAAAATCAAATCATATAAGTGGTAATGTTTCATTTAAATGAAAAATCAGTTTTTTAACTACCACTTAGTGGTTTCACTATTCATAAAAAATTGAAGTTTTTCAGAACAATGCCAAAATTTCACCCTAAGCTATAATTGATATTCTGAATTAAAAAATGATATCTATTTTACAAAATTTCAAACATATAAGTTGAATTAATTAATTTTATAATTAATTCCCACTGTCACAACAAATAACGTGTTTTTAAGAAACAATATATATCAAAAGATTGACAATTGTTTATGTCTAATTTCAAAGTGAAATTTATTCTAATGAACAAAATTGGATAAAATGGTAAAAATATATTCTAATTATACTTTAAAACCACTAAATAGTATAATTTATCCCTATAAATTATTTTGATTAAAAAAGTTGTTTTTAAGAATTTTCTCTATTCATAGAAAATTGGAAGTTCTCAGAAAATTACAAAAAATTCAACTTAGGATAATTTCGATATTCCGAATACAAAAATGAAGTCCATTTTGAAATATAAAATTTATATAATTTCAAAAAGTGGGTATTACTATTCATAACTGCTACTTTGATTGGTCGCGGTGTGTTAGAATCTCGAACTTGTGTACAATAAAAGCTATTGCATTAATGAAAGAGAAGCATATCGTGGAAGCTCGTGGTGTTACATTCTCCCCTCCTTCAATAAATTACGTCCTTGCAATTTGAAAATAAAAGGTTGAAAATAGAAAATACCTTTGTGGAAAACCCACATTGGAAATAAGGTTAATAAAATTTAGCCTTAATAAGAGGGAAAGGGAAATGAAAAAGTCACCACCAAATTATGATCTCGATAAGGAGAACATTGGTGGAAATTAGAGACATATAATTGGAGGAAAAAACGTAAATATTTTTAGGGAGTGATTGAGATCATCAATCACAAACAAGTATAAAATTGAGGTCCTCAAAGCCTTCAATCTGTATTGATTTAAAATATTATAAGTTCAACAAGACATAAGGTATTAGGATAACACATTTTTTTGTTTTAATATCCCTTTACTAAAGTTTTAGAATTAATTTAATCATAGAATAAGAGATAGGTATATATATATTTATACTTGACAATTAGAGTTTCAACCTTCATATAATTTCGACCACAAACTCATATTTCACTCAAAAAGATAATAGAACTCAAAAATATTATATTTATACTAATCGTACAAGGTTCAAAATATTAACACATACCATTTAGATTAGGAAAACAATTTTTTAATAACCAGGTACTTCCTGTAGGCTAGTGGTAGGTAATAAAGGCATGTCGCACTATGGTTGTGGGTTTGATTCCTACAGCTTTGTCTGACACAATGGGTTATCCCCCGACCTACAGGTTGTCCTTTTCCTAAAAATATAGTATTATAATATTCCAAAAATAATATTTAGAAATGTTTTAACCTTAAACAATACTATCCAAAGTTCAACTTAATCCACTTCAACCTTTATAGTTATCCAAAATACCTCTGTCCATACTTTTTCTAAAATGTCTCTAAATTCAAAAATCAATTGTATCATCAGATTCCCCAAACAAAGTAAAGTTTCTCTTATTGTCACATATGAAAAATATTATTACCTTCATCATATTAAAACCTTAATGAAAACAACAAGTACTGCAATACAATCCTTATATATATATATCAAATTATCCTTATAACCAGAATATAATCCTTGGGTCCAAAAGCACCAATACATTAATTATTCCACTTCAACTGTAGTAACAGCATAAGATTGTCCTTGATACCTTGGCCTTTTCTGAGGTAAGTTTCCCTAACGCTTAGGAAATTCATTTGCATAATGCCCCATTTCCCTACAATTTTAGCATTCAATATTGATTTCCTCTTTCTTTCCTTTGTAATCACGAGCCTGGTGACCCTTTTCTCCACATTTATAAAAAACTCCCATTCTTTTTAGGCAAGTACCGAGGTGATTCTTCCCAAAATTATAGCATAATAGAAAATCCTTCTTTCACTTTTTCCAATTATCTGTCACTTGTTCCACTATTATCTTCTTATCTTGCTTTACTTTATTGTCATAAGATTTAGAGAATTCCTTTTCTGTCTTGATAGGACATGAGACAATATCTTCGTATGATGAGAAGGTTTGTGAGACTAATGCTCGATGGAGAAACGGTTTTATCCCATCAAAGAAACAATCGATCTTACTTATTGGGTTGCGTAAATAATTTGGAGAATGCCTCACTAACCATGTAAAGTTAGACTCATACTTTGCGACATTCTCATCCTCCTTCTGCCTCAGACTCAAAAATTACCTTTCCATATTTGCTCAATGGTCACGAGGAAAGTATTTTTCTATGAAAAGATCTTTGAACTCTCTCCATTCCATACTTGATACTTCTTCATATTCCTTTGTATTTTGAATCAATGACCACCATTGATCAACATCTCCATTGAGGTGGTAAACTGCCATGATAACCTTTTCCCTTTCACTACTCCCCAAGGTATGGAATATTTTCTCTAAGGAATTTATCCATTGCTCAGCTACTAATGGATTTGTAATTCTATTTAATGTTGGCGGTTGTTTCCTCATGAAGAGGTCTAACATTGATCATCCACGTTGCGAATCAGGGTGTCCCATACGATTAAGGTTATTATTCATAGCCTGAGTGAGTTGTCTCAGTATGGTGATAAGCTGATCAGCACCAGTTGTATCACCAGCTCCATTATAATTATCTTGAGTAGGAGGGCAATCCTTACATGGAGTGTGTGCATTGATACGGTTTCCATTCCTTCCACTAGGAGCCATTTCTAAACAATGACATAAACTAGATTAGTTTATGAATCAAAATACATAATTCTATACTTGTAAAACAATCAACATAAATTGAAATATTTATGGATATAATCCATAATCATAAAACAATTTTCAATTGAGGAAGTATATACTCATAAACCCTTCATAATGGTTTGTAAAGAAAATGAGAATTATCCTAAGCATTTCCCCCAGGAGTGTCGTAACGAAGAGTGCAGCAAGGCCCATTGTCATGCACCAGTTCCCGTTCGAGTCTAGCTCCAAGTAGTGTTTTCGGGTTTTACCCCTAGGTACATCTGTGCCAGATCCACCTCTACCTACTCATATCCAGATAGGGATGTATTGCTCAGAAAACTCACAAAATATCTACAACAACAAAATTATAGGAAGTTCTTCTATAATAATACTTGAAGTCTATCTTTTGGCTATGTGCTCTAATCAGAGTTTGTCTAAACCTAGCTTCCAAGGTTAGTAATAAACTACCTCTGATACCAAATATAACTCCCCGACCCCAGTTACCCAGAGTCGGTGCATTATTACGTAACATTGGCATGATCACAAAAGATCAAGTCTCGAAAGACCGATTAGTTTAGTAGTCTTGGAAACACTAGATACATTCATAAGTCTTATATTACATCATAATGTGAAAAATCACAATAACATAGTCTCCATTTTCCACACTCATATCCCCTTCAGACTATCCCTGCAGGTCATTCCTAAAATACTTCTTCACATCCTGGAAAAATTAAAACATTGAAAGGGGTGAGCTCAGATGCTCAGTAAGGATAACAATATAGCAGAAGCTTTCATAAATAGACATAAAAATTTAAGGCAATGAATAATTAAAAAAAATTCTTTTAAACTTTAACTTCAACATAATATGGAAAAAGTAAAATTAAATAATTCCATTTACCTATTCACATGGATATTCTACTGGTTGAATAATCACATGCAATATCAATAACCACTTTCATAATGATGGAATGCATAATGCCAGACTATCAAAACCACATAACCAAGGCCTCGTGCCAAGACCACAAATAAGATTTTGTCAAGGCCTCGTTCCAAGACACTAGTTTTTCTCATAAGACCTACCGATGCATCGAGGAGCTATAGCGAGCTCCACCCGTTACTTATTAAGTCCAATGCATTCCTCATATGAAGAGGTTTAAACATATCATAAACCATAACATAATCATATCACATAAAACATGAATAAAGGAAACATAACATTTCCACATTTCAATCACAAGATATCAATACAACACATTGATATATTGAAACATTATCAAAACCATTTTCGATACCGAAATAAATGAAAGTTAAAACTTGGTTTTTATTTTTCATTTTAAAAAAGTTATGGCTTGTAGGGGAATCCGAAACTCAAATAATGATCACAGTGGAAAAAAAATCATTGTCGCTGCATACGTACGACAAGAAAAAAATTCCTTTTTGTGGTTTAGTAAAACTCTTCGTATAAAAAGATTACTTTTGAATAAAAGTAAAAGTCAAAGGGGTTTATACACCATATAAAAGAAATTTTTGTATAAATCAAAATATGCCTTAATGAATGGAGATTGAGACGAAGTCCCTTAAAAAGATCATTTTTAAATAAAATATATCTATTATGTGTATTAAATATATGTACACATAAATAAAGTATAAATACAAGATATGACATAATAATATCATGACATAATTTGAAAGTAGGAGATTAACCCAAAGAATGGAAATTGTGTTAAGAAGTTTCCTTACCTCGTGTCCGAATTGACTCGACCATTCTTTAATCTCTTGAATAATAAACTAGAGTTAATGTATATTTTCTTAAGGACCTTTTTAATGTTCATTATTCATTTTATATCACTTATTACCATGTTATGAACATTATGTAATTATTTAAGTTAATGACGGTCATTTTGTCGATCTTAGGTACTTGAGTCAAAAATAAACTTCTTATAATTACACGTTGTTCATGTGGTAAAATATCCATTATATCCAAAATTATATTCATTATTTATATATCATATATATCCTATATATCCAGTATATATATTCATTTATAATATTACATAACATTTAGAGGTAAGAAATGAAATGCACCATTCATGGAGACGGTAAGCCGTACGTACGCATGAACGCTACTTTCATTTCTATTTCGTATTTAATGGAATGAAATTATAATTATATAAAGGTATAATATAATTACAATATAATATAATGTATAATACCATTTACTCCATCCTTTATACATCCCACATATGGCATTAACGATTCAAATCACTTTGAGGGGGCGGTAGTCCGCACTTCCTAAAATGAAATTATCATGTTTACCCATAATGGAAATCATAAAGGTGTTACATAAATGAAAAATACAGAATCATAAGGAAAAAATAAACATAATATATATCATATATAAAAAATAGTGTCATCATAATGGCCACCATGAGAGGTGTTAAAAGAAGTTTGAACAATCATCGTTTCGTGAGGTAGTAATTCACTACCCACAGAAACAGTATGTTCTTTAACCATTAGACGATGGTGTGTGTAAGTGTAAATAAAATAAGTCTCATAAAAACATCCTAGTATATTTAAGATACTGGTTTTGTTACAAAATAAAGGAATAAGAAGAGTTTAAGGGGTTGGAGAAGCAAAATAAAACAAAAGAACACAAGAGAAGACATTACCTTAAAATTGGGTAACTCTTTTTGATTTGAGACAAAGGATTCCTTAGGAAGACTTATGCCCAAGGTGAGGCTTCTAGGAGTAATAGAGGGAAATTGGGAGAGTATTTGGGCAGAGTTTGGCCGAGAAAAATGGCTTTAAGGTGTGAATAAGGTGGTAGTGGTGGGGGCCTTTTATAAGAGGAGAGGAGGGGTACTCTTGGAAAGATTGAAATATTACATTATTATGAAATTATTTTCGGATTATAAATGTACCACAATGATTTATTTATAGGATAAGGTGATAAGGGTTCGAAATATGCTCATCCAAGGAGTTTTAGACAAGTTTAAGCCTTATATTTTACATTATCTTCCCATTTTATTTAAATCGTTAATTAATGAGGTAATCACTGTATCATCATGGTGTCATAAAAAATGTAATTTATTTAATGTCTAAAAATTATAAAAAAACTATCATGATTTAGGAAATCCTTTTATCTTTCCAATGAATATTTATAGTCGAAAATGTAACTTATATAACCCCATGTAATAATTGTTTTAGTAAAACAACACATGTTTGTGGGAATTTTATTTTTACTTTAAATAAAAAGTTATTTATGTCATTTTCTTACCCAAGTGGCTCCATGGGGTCTCCAAGTTGACCGATGGATTTTTGGGTTTGGCCATGACTCACCCAATAAGGGTAGGACACGTTTAAAGGTATTTTGATATTTTTATAATATCATTTTTACCTTAAATTTCACTAATTACCTTTAATCATGATTAATTAAACTTAAAAGTTACTATTCACCAAAAAAAATATTTTAATCCCATTGAACCACATTTTAATTCATAATGACAACCATGTATGTTGGATTTTTGAAAATCAAATCACAGAAGTGGTAATGTTTTATTTAAATGAAAAATCAGTTTTTTAACTACCACTTAGTGGTTTCACTATTCATAAAAAATTGAAGTTTTTCAGAACAATGCCAAAAATTCACCCTAAGCTATAATTGATATTACGAATTCAAAAATGATGTCTATTTTAAAAAAATTAAAACATATAAGTTGCATTAATTAATTTTATAATTAATTCCCGCTGTCACAACAAATAGCGTGTTTTTAAGAAATAATATATATCAAAAGATTGACAATTGTTTATGTCCAATTTCAAAGTGAAATTAATTCTAATGACCAAAATTGGATAAAATGGTAAAAATATATTCTAATTATACTTTAAAACCACTCAATAGTATAATTTATCACTATAAATTAGTTTTATTAAAAAAGTTGTTTTTAAGTATTTTCTCTATTCATAGAAAATTGGAAGTTCTCAGAAAATTACAAAAAATTCAACATAGGATAATTTCGATATTCCGAATACAAAAATGAAGTCCATTTTGAAATTTAAAATTTATATAATTTGAAAAAGTGGGTATTACTATTCATAACTACTACTTTGATTAGTCGCGGTGTGTTAGAATCTCGAACTTGCGTACAATGCAGGATATTGCATTATTGAAAGAGAAGCGTATCATGGAAGCTCGAGGTGTTACATCCCGTATAAGGGAGTACTGCCTATGCCTATATAAAGAATATGGGGGAACTGTGCCCTGGTGTGACTGGGGAGTACTATCCTCATGGACAGAGGACCCACACATTAGTATGATAGGGGATACTACCTCTACATGGAATAATAAGTGTGGAGGGCATATTCCTTGGTGAGACAGGGGTGTACCATATCCAGGGATAGAGGACTTGTACCCCAGTATGATAGGGGATTATCATCTATACATGATCAAAGTGTGGAGGTCTAGCACCCTGGTGAAACATAGGAGTACTCTCTCCAGATGAACTCTCTGATTATCATTCCTGATCATTTTCATAATCAAGCATCACCTAAGGAATCATCCCACTCAAAATATATTTCCTCACATCAAAAATTCCTTTAATAAAGCCACCATCACGTTCTATGTGAAAAAACACTAAATATAAACTACCCACAGTCTAAAATATGAGTCCAAATGAATGATACATGAGAGAAAGAATACGTAGAGGGTAGTACCGAAGAGTATGGGGGTTTTCATGGCGTTATACCCCACTTAATCACATATGAATTTCTCTTTTAGACATGGCTCGAAATACATGTTTCCATACACAATGTGTATAGGAACTCCACAGTGTGTCTTGGACACTCAGGGGCTACCCATGTGTTCCTGGTCATGCCTGTGTACATAGGCCCATGCCTGTGCACCTAGTCATGACCTGACAGTGTCCCAAGGTGGGTACCTGGCCATTTCCAAGACCATGTCCCTAGCCATGTCTATGTTCCTATCCATGCCCATGCCCTTGTACTCCCGAAGTACATTCCTAGCCACCAGTACCTGGTCACATAGTATATGGGAGTACCACATAGCATGTGATACTTATCACCACCTAGAAACCCTTGCTTCCAGAGTTATATTACTAAAAGGATTGTGTTTATACAAAAACATGTCGTGTAGTCTAGATTTTTGTAGAATGTAAGATATATCATGTGCATTCTAGATCCAGATCTCCCACTACATCTTCTACCTTTTGATCACCCAAAATCGATGGGTAGTTCTTCTATCATTGATTTTGACCCTACAGTGTCTGGAAATCAAAATCCAATGGTCTGATCGAATGCTGAAATGCCTCTTTCACCTATATAACCTTGTGTCACCACCTTTTCCCACTTTATATACATGATCCATGAAGGATAACCCACAATAAATTTAGGTCTATCCACATATCACTGAACCGATAATTGTTCATACATCCACTATGAATCCAGGGGTCTCATCTTTCTTAGTACCACCTAGAAATGTCGAACCTTGGCCCCATAACTTGAAAATGAAAAACCCAAAAAATTGGTAGGAGAATAGAATAAAAACAAAGGTTTACAAGTTGTTGACCAATATTTCTTGGCCAAAAATCATAGATTAGGGAAATCATGGTGCTATTATGGAATAATTATCTAAATAATTCAATAAACAACTTAATTTAATAAACATGCTTATGCCAAGAATGTTAGGTTGAATAATAAAAAGAAAATACAAATTGATGGTCAATATTGTTATAAAAAGGGAGGAAACCATAATTTAAGATCCCTTAATCGATGACTGGATCGATAATTTGTGAATAAAAAGTTTTCCAATGATGGGGAAGATCTGTTGTGTTTAATGTCTATAGACCCACCTTGATTATACCAAAAGTCATCGATCGATCTCAATCAACCAATAAAGAATGTTAAAAACTACTCTAAAAAATCCTAGGGTTATACTGATAACCTTGTATATTTTACATAACAAGCTATTTAATAAGAGAAATATGTTTTTTGGTATTAAATGGACTAATTAAATAAAACAATAAATTAAACCAATTAACGTACCCTCCAAAAGCTACCACATATGAACTTATGGAATTAAAATAATTTAGGTCATGACTAGGGTAAACGCCACACTTTAGATTCAAATCCAGTCATATATTTCTGATTCGAGATTATATTCATGAGATATTCCATTATTTATAAAATAATGTATTTGTGTGATATAAAATATATTTAATATTTTTATAAAATTAATTTTGGGATCAACTGGCCTCATAATCTCACATCGTCTCAACGCCTAGCTCCAAAAATATTACTTTAAAGTATTAAAAGGAATAAATAGAGTCACCATAATTGTGGACCACATCAATGATCATATGGATTTAAATTTTATAACAAATGAATATTTTTAATCCTGTTTTGTTTTAATGTTATAGGAGGAGTTATTTTACGTAACAATTTTCATAAATAAGTGAAATGATTTTTTTACACATGATTTATTATTTGATACAATTCTATAATATGTTTTCTATTTTATTAATGATTAGTGTGGTTATATAAGATATTTTTTAATGTATGATAAAAATTTTTCCCACCACCCAACATTGATTTTTTTTATGAATTAGATTTTGTAATAAAATTTATCTAAATACCTAGAATACCATATATGATATGATTCGAAATTAAGTTTTTTATATTTTTCTATAAATATAATATGTGATATTTTTTAACTCAATGAAACCTATGTAATATAAATATATTTTAGTAAATTTTAATTTATAAGAGGATAATGTGAGTATGTTTGGATATAGTGAAGTTCAAATTATGAAAAATTAATGAGTATACCGGTCTAATTTAATGTAAATATAACTTTATATCCTTAAATATGTTAGGGTAAACTGGAAAATAATGATCTTAATGTGAAGACTTACACATTTAAATTTGACACAAAATGATATCAAAGGAAAATTAGAAATTGAAAAGTTATAATATGATGATGATGAACTTAGAAATAGATTTAAATATAAGAAAAAGTTATTAAAATTATAAAATTTGATATTCTGAAGTAATGAAGTTTGATTATTATGTTAAAAATTTCAACAAGGGAATTTTGAAACTTAATATCACCATTATTCAAACAGTATTACTTTATTGATGTCACCCATTGAAAGAGTTTAGTGGGAGGATTTATTAGATGGTAATATAAAGTTTTGGAAGGAATTACATAGTGATGTAATGATCTTAAAGAAACACTAAAATTTTAATAAATAAAATGAAACTTTAGTGATATATAATATAGTATATGATAATATATTCATTTATGTGTTACCTTTTAGTATTCCTAAAATTGTTTAAAAATATATAAATCACAATTTTATAAAAAATTTACCACCCAATTTTTCATTCCTTCAAGTTTCATATATATATTTTATGAAGTGTAATGATAATTAAACTCTCTATATATGACCTTTTATTATCCCAAATTTATAGTCATCCTGGATGTAACAACCTACATGATTGATGGTCAGTGGAACCAGAGAAAAAATGGACTTCAGTTACACTAGAGATGAGATGGATTTGAATCATTAGATTCAAATTGAATATTTTACAAGTAACAATTAAATAATTTATTTTTGGGATATTTTCAAAGGCATTAGAGTAAATTTTGAGTATTGGGAACAAGATAAAAGAGGGGATTAATTTCTACTAAGGGTAACTGGTGCTGTTAGGCACTTGGTTGTGGTGGATAGGTATATGAGGTGAAAAATGGTGGTTCTGTAGTTTCTATCAATACCATTAGGTATTTAGTAATGGTTTATTGGGTAATTGATGGGGTTTCTATATGTGATGTGATCCCTAGAAAACCACTAGTTACTTTATGAGAGTATATTGGGTACTTAGTAAACCCATTGATCCATTTATTAACCCCTTTTGGGTTTACTTCTTCCAGAAGATGAAATAGAGGGGGGGGATACCCCCTTTTTATCCTATTAAACTATTTATTACACCATGGATATAGAAAGTTTGAAGGTAGTTTCCTTATCATAATGAGGTAAAATTTCTTCCCCATATACTTATTTTACTCTCCCTCAAATTCTTCATAATTTTAGTGTGGCTGGAAGAATGAATCTGTTATTGATTTTCCTAGAGAATGATAGAATCACATTTTTTTGAAATATATTGTTTAGTATATACTATATAAGGATAAGAGAGTGTGATTCTGACTCATTATATTCTATTTATTTAGAGGAAAATTGCATGATGGATTATTCTTTTAATATTATTACTTATGGATAAAACTGGCTGTTAAATCCCTATGGAAATTTGGGTAATTTCCTACCACAGGATAAGATACATGCTAAAGTGGGTTACACTTTGTTTATTGATGTTATAAACATGGGATAACCCTCATTGAGTTTATGATATTATATTTCATGTAAATCTAAATGTGAAAATTACCTTTTTTTTATAATTAATCTTATTTCTACTATGATGAGTTAGAGGCTTGTGGATGTGGATGGGGGATGAAATAGGATTGGAAATTGGGGTTACTCATTATTGTGGTGGGTGGTCCCTAATTTTATAGCTCTTATCTGTAATTTAATGTGTTTTATGACATGCTATTTGGGTCAAGAGAGTGAAAAGAACCCGATCTAAAATCAAGGTTTGTTCTTAGCATGGGATGAGACTAGGAGGGTCTATTTCATTCATAATATTTTATAGAAGTTTATTTATTTGATTACATGGACACCAATGGCTATGATATCTATAGGATGGTTCAATTTGTATTGATATTGAACCTATAAGGGTTGTTCTGTGTAAAGTGATATTGAACCCATGAATATCAAACCTTTAATGAGGGATCCCGTTACTTAGATAGGTTTAATGTGGTAGGGTATATTTTTTCCCTTGATTTATGGTCATAAATGTGTTGAGTGAGTGGTTATTAAGGTGTAATAGTTAAATTTTGGGTTATCCAAAAGGTTTTTCAATGGATTTCATGATATTCCTTCACTACTATAATATCCCGAATACATCCTTTGATGGGAGATAAATTTGGATGTAATATTATTTTAATACATCTAATGGATCTTGTTATCAAATGGAAATAATGATATGAACCTTTCACATGAAACCAATAATCCAACACATCTAGGTATGAAAAATAAATACAACAATATAAAGGGTTTACATGGTTCACCTCTGAGGGTTTCTCTAAGGATCACACATTGATGCTGTGTTGATGTACCATGCGATATTACTATAAACTGTATATGATTACAATATTTTTTAAACACTCACTATCGATCTAAGGGTGACTCCCTCTTTCTTTTTATTTTTTCACTACTTCATGTAAGGGTTATATGACAGTATATAACTCAAATCCCACTCATAAATAATATTATAATATAATTAACAAAAAATCCATGAGGGTGTTATAATTATGATTAAAACTGCTCAATTAAACATTATACCATTAAAGAGTTACCAATTATAGTAAATCTTCTCTAGAATATTAGATGTAGTATTTCACCCTCTCTATTATTTATTTCTTCTCATTATCTATTCTGTCAATTTAAAAATCAATACCTGTAACTTCTAAATATTTCATCCTTATAATATCCCTGTGTCACTATTTGATATGTAATTAAATTAATCAGTAATTAAATGAAATAAAGTTTTATTAAAAACAATTTTAATTCCAATATCAAGATCATCTTGAGTTTATAATTTTTCAAAATTAATCATTCCCCATGACAGGGCTAGTTCCACCATGAAATATTCTTTATCATATCTATATATCAAATCCATGGACTATGATCACTAAAATATCTATATCTTGATAATTTTTATCATTATGAAATTTAATCCTTCCCTTATCATGACCCTATATAATGTAGAAAACTCATGAACATGGAATAATAATTTTCTTAATGAAATGCCATGCACTAGAATTCATTTTGTATCATGTTTCATGTTTCATAGATTATTTCATACAACTTGATATTTTAAATGGATTATAAAATGGGTTAATGTATTTTAGATACTTTTGTTTAGTAAAAGTTATCTGATACCACAACAATTTATGAAATTACAATTTTGAGCCTCCTCATAGAACAAAAGAAAATTTTAAATACAGCATGACTTAATATATATCATGAAGATCATCAACTCAATATTTCCATTTTATTCCATTAAAAATAAATATTTAAAAATCATTCCATTTTTAATTTTTAATATTTACCTATTTCCTTCCATATATAGGGACCATGGTCACAAAACCTCCTTGAAAGTCGATTATACTCCATTTTTTCTCCCAAAAAAGAAAATTATATTTATTTTGGATCCCCAAATCATTTTTTATATTGATTTATTCATCACACAACACCCACTAATACACATGGAACAGTGATAAACTAACTGTTTTTATCTATTACATGGAATAATATAACACTCTATAGTGTGGTCTCATCATCCTTTACTAAATTATATTCTAAAATTCCATATAACTTCTCGAAGATTCTTTAGGATTTATGTCAAGATAAATATATCCCAAATTTTTTTCCCATCTTTTATAGATGAAACAACACTCCAAAATTCAATAATTATACCAAAAATCTCTATGAACAACATACTTGGTTGGAAAATTACCCTATTTTTATTTATTGGAAATACAAGGTATCTATAGTGAAGTTAAATTCCTTCAAACTCTAAAAAATTAAAAATTAAAAAAATTACTCTTCCATCAATTTAATTATGTTTGAGTGGTGATCAATGTATAAATTGAGAAGTCATATGATAATTCCTTGCTAACAATACCTACATTATAACTTTGGCTCAAGGAATCACTTGCTTAATAATTTTGAAATATATCCCTCTAAAATCATGCATCCATATTGTCTTCTAGATCATTCTAATAAGTCATATCTCCCCCAATTATATGCTAAACCACACCCTAAAGAGGATATTTCTCCCATTTTGATAGAATATATTTATCACTTTCTTTAAAATTCACCATTCTCTCAAATTCACTCAGTTTTTCAATAATCCCAAAGGGTTAATACCTAATAAACACCGATTAAAAATTTAAAACAAGAAAAATATAATGGTTGAGGGGATTTTTTCAAAACATCTTCAAGTCAAAGGAGGTTGTTTCACACCAAGGATCAAAGGATGTATTTCAAATGTTAGCATGACCAAAGGTTTTGTAAAAATGTCTTGCACTTACAAATATGTTGTAACATACTCCATCTTGATCACTCATTGATCTACCTTCTCTTTATTGCACTTGATTCCATAAAACTTATTGTATTTTTATTTTTTATCAATATAATATATATATTATCCTTATCAAGTATTTATTGTTATTCTGTGTTAATTTATTGTGATAATATATATGGATTATATTTCAAATAAATTGGTAATAGGTAGTTCCCTACTATAATTAGATCCTAGAGATTCTATGAGAATATACTTAAATAAATATTTACTATAGTCTATATATATTTTTTTGATAGATTAAAAATGATTTTTAAATATAAAGTGTCAAAGGATCATAAGAATTAATAATTATTTTAATGAAGATCACTCTTGGTGATATAATAGAAGGGAGATCATGAGGACATACCCAAAAAATGTAAACCAAAGTTTTATATGTCATTGGATATTCCTTTATGAAGAAATGTGTATTGGACCACAGATTTGAGGTTATTATTAATGCATATTATGAATTTCATACTTTAATGTATAGATGAAAACCATGATGACATATGATCATAATGAGGCAGCATACATCTGGTGAATCTTTGCGATATAATATTTATTGAATTTTCAGGAAAGGATTTTCCCTATCCATATTAATGAAATAAGAAATATTTGGATATTTTATTGTAATAGATATATTTTTTGAAATTCATAGACATGTTAGTTTATAGAGTAGTTCATTTTGGTAAATCAAAGAAAGATAAATTGAGTATATAGGTTTACAACACAAATATACATACTTCTTGATGAGATATCAGTTGAAAAAGGGGTTATATTACATAATATCACCCATGGTAATGTTTTATAAGTTTATACACGAACTATTTTATCTATGGGTTTCTTGAAATATTACTCGATTTAGATCTTAGATTTTAGGTTGGTTAATCTACCGTAATTTAGAAATAGGCCTAGTGGCTTCCATATTAAGTGAGTCTAGAATATCATTTAATTCTATTGAATTTAAATTTTAGAATTAATTTATTCCCTAGTACACATAATAGTATTTACTTAAGAAAAAGTTGGTCAGAGAAATTAAATCACAAGATATTCAAATTTAGAGTATTTGAGTTATTTTTATCTTTTATTTAGTTATTAACATGATAATGAATATAATATTTATTTTTTCATGATTTTAGTGGATATAGTAAAAAAATATTCCTTAAATTAATGTGATTATTAAAAACAAATATTTATTCACTAGTTTAGTGATTATAATATTTTATAATAAGACATGCATCAATTTTAATGATTCAATTGAAATTTTATATTTTATTTAATATCATTTAAACAAATATTTATTTATTTATTTAAAAATGATATTATAATAAACAAATGTCAAGGGGATAATAATAATAATATATTATGGGGAATAAAACAAATATTAGGATCTTTGTGGAATTATCATTAACCATAAATATATTGTTGGTCGATGTAAAATGAAAAGTAGGGGTAAATTTTATTTTAAAATTTTAAAATAAAAAATAGAATAAAAATATGTAATTGAGGGATATATTAATGTAATAAAAGAAAGCACAAAATAATGATAATAGTTTTGAAATTCAAAAAAATGTGCATAAAGAAAATAATAAATTAATTAAAAAAGACATTAATTTATTTAATTAAAGTGATTAAAAGAATAACTGATTAATTAATTAGTTGAAATAATGAAAATATAATGTGAAATATGTGGATTGTAAATAAGGAAAACAAATTATTAAGGGAGTTAAAGAATTATAACCAATGCTTGTTTCCAATTTATATGGCTCATTGTAGTTTATTATTGTTCAGAATTACATATTGAAAAGCTTATATTAGACATTATTTATATTCTCATGGGTATCGAGGGTCAATATGGGGGTGAAACGGGGTTAAGGGGTCCATTTAATGCCATAATCAATGCAACGTTTGACTTTCTATGTAGAAACCAACGTCTAGCCACTCAATCCCACCTGCTAGCTGATAAGCATGCTGTAGGTTTCTTGGGTTGCTGAAGACTTTACTAGGAAGCCAATGGCTACCACTGAGTATCTGGTGAGTTACATAAAAATATATAGGTTTTGTAAAGTTCCTTCATCTTCTTGGTGACACTTTACTAAGTAATCAGTGATCTTTGAGTTTATAGAGTATTCTGTCCAATGCTACCACATGGCGGGTGACATTGCAATCTGTATTTGGTGGTAGTTGGCTTTGGGGGATCCACATTTTTGTCTCCTTTAATCACCTTGAAGTATTTATTTGGTCTATTGACATCCTATCTCTAGGATCGAACATAAATATTTAAATCCACTCAATCAAAATGTCTGAACACCAAAATGTTGTTTGTGATTGTTAAAACAAACTAAGAGAGTGAGGTACTATGATCTACCCCATTTTTATTATCACAAACACTTGAAATATAAAAAGCATAATTTCATAGGAATTTATATATTTCATAATGAAATTAAAATTATATCATTAATAAAAATTAATACTCAAGAGATTAAAATATTTTTTTTTCAAAATATTGAACAAAATAAAAGTTGAAGCATAATTTCTATATAAAATATATTTAAAATAACACAACCAAAGTTAAAAAATAATATCAATTTAAAATTTATTTAAAATAATTAATAAAATAAAGTACATTACCATTTATATAAATTTAAATTTTTTTAAACAAAAAAATTCAATTATGCTATAAAGTTATCCATCATCTTGAAAGAGATTAAAACAATGAATTTTTCCCTTATTTTGACAATAAAAATAATCATATAAATAGGCTTATAGAAAAAAATTAATTATTTTAAACGTTCTTAATGATCAAGAAGAGAGAGTAAAATATATATATTTTTTTAAAAATTAAATATAATTTTGAAAATTAAAAACATTCAATTTTACAAAACAGAAAAACATGTACTTTCTTAAAGTATTATTTTTTTGAATCTATATTTTCAATAATGTCAAGATTGAATTAAAATTTTTAAAATAAAACTAAAAATTTAAATAAAATTAAAATTTTAAAATAATATAAATATCGAAATAAGTTTTTTCTTTTAGTAAAATTTCAATATTAACAAGATAAGGTCCCACTAAATCAATGCATTACAAATATTAGGAGCCATAAAATAATGAAATTAAATAGATAAATGAAAAACATATTTTAGCATCAAGAAAACCTTTCCAATACATCATTATGGTTTTTGAAGGTTATGTTAATAATCTAAAGAATATTCTATAGGCGTGTCAAACCAGATGTGAAATAAAGTCCCACTTCTCATGGATAGGGTGAAAATATGATTAAAAATACAACTATTCCATTTCTAGGTAATAAAATATTGGTAAATATTCACTAGAAGATCATCCAATTATTTATATACATAAACAAATTTATTTTTTTAGAATATTACACTTACTTTAATTTACCAAAATTTAAGTTTTATAAAATTTTAAAATATTATTATTTTCTAAAAGAGGTTTTAAAAGAGATTAAAACATTTTAAACATTTTAAATAACTCAATCCTATAAAAGTTAAATAATAAGTGTTATAAGAGAACCATAATAATAAAACATTAATAGAATAAAAATGATCAAGAGTAAATGGATTTATACAAATATTATTTAATTGAATATTGGTACTAATGAACTTAAAAAACATATTCCCTTTTTTGGAAGTGATATCTAAAAAGTGGTTCCATAGGTTAATATTATTAGCGAGGGAGTGTTGAATAAGATTTTTATAAATACTAATAGCACTAGTGTTGTCCCAATCAATAGAAAAAAGATTTTAAATTTTCCTATAATCTAAGTGAGTGTGTTTAATCTAAATAATTTGGGTATAACAACTCCTAGAAATAATATATTCTATTTTGGTTGAAGATAGAGTAATAAAATTATACTTATCACTACTCTAAGAGACAATATATTTTCCAAGTTAGTGAAAAGTACCACATGTAAAATTTCTATATGGTTTCTATCCTCTTAAATTAGTATAATAAAAATTTTAATGTTCAAAGGTGGTGTCATTTAGATAAAACAGACCAAGTCTTTTTGAACCTTTTAAATATTAAAAAATTATTTTAAGAGATTTAAAATATGATACTTCTGTATTTTATTAGAAATGAGTTAAAATGGATACACTAAACATGATATATGTCTAGGTCGTAATAATATAATGGATCCCAATAACACCACTATAATTTTTTTTTGTAAACTGATTTACTGACTTCATCAAATGATAACTTATAAAAAATAACCATAGGTGTACTTATTTACATTACATGATCCATTAAAAATTATTTAAAATATTATTATCCTGTTTTCTTTGATATAGAAAAATTATATATTTATTTTGAGAAATTTTTAATCCAAGAAAAAAAATTATGTTCTCCCATAAAAATCACCTCATATTATTTTCTCATGAAATCAAAAAATTAATTCCAAAAAGATTCTTTTTTAAAACAAAAAATAATATCATTGATATGAATTTGAATAAACAATAAGTCAGTTAAAATATATTTTAAAAATAAAGTCAAATCAACCGTTCCAATTTTAAAATTACATTCTAAAATAAATTTAGTCAACAAATCGTAATTTTCCTAAGTAGTCTATTTAAATCCAGAAAGAGACTTGGATAACATAAAATTGATTTAAAAATTATGAATGTTCAAAACTTTAAGGTTATTTTTTTAAATAAAACTAATTAAAAATCACTTTTAACATCAATTTAAAAAATTTAAAATTTAAATTGGTGTTGAATTATTGAATGAATTGAATGGATTCTAGCCTAATAATGGGAGAAAATGTATTTCCATAATAAATGACTTATTCTTGATTAATTAATTTGGAAATGAGTTGAGGTTTTTGATGAGTGTTTTTGCATTTCTTGTCTAATTAATTTTGAAAACCGCATTTATTACTAATAATAGGATGATCATCAGGTCTTTAAATAAGAGTCAAAATGTGATTCCTTTAAAATTGGTTTAAATACTCTTGTATGGAAGGTACCCAATTTCCATCATTATTGGAATCATCAATATTCATGGGTTATTAGTGTGAAATAGAATCATGATGTTTAACCTCATTTTAAACCAACCTTCTAGTACGAGTACCAACTTTAAAGTCATTAATAACATTTTTTGAGGGACACTATTTAGATTATAACCATGTATTATTAAAGGTATAAATGGTGGTTCTCCCAAAAAAAATCAATTTCTTTAGATACATGGGATTATTTAAGGTAAAATTTCCTAATTCAACCTCAACATCATCAATTTGGGGATGATGGTTACCCAAATTATCATAAATTTGATGTGAATTTATTATTATACAGAGTTGGTCCTTTCATTAAGGACTCAGTATTATTTTCTTAAGTTAGAGTACCTAGAAAAATTACATTTATCAGATTTGAGGTCAAACCATCCTAGGCTGTATGTTTTATTAATAATACAAGATTTATATCCAAACACTTTAAGAAAAAGAAATTTTGGAATTTTATTTTTACGAAGTTCATTGAGGGTCTTTTGAAGGAAGGGTATTATGAGAAAATGATTCATAGTATAAAAATAGATATTAACCACCTCAGAAAAAAATATTGATAATGATTAAATTCAATTATTATAGTAATTGTAATTTATTAAATATTTCATTTTGGTCTTTCAAAAAACGTATTTTTTTATGGTGTCCTTGGAACATAAAAATAATGACTTTAACCTAGTGAAGTAAAAACATTCTTCAAAATATTGATTATCACACTCTCACCCTTGATCACTCCCAATTAATATGTTATTACTATCCTTTTCCCTTTTTACAATCTTGGAATATTTAATAATGGGTTTACCATCCTAATTTTTGTGAGACAAGAATAAATTTATGTAAATATTTTATAAACATAAAAAATTACAAAAGTGTAAGATACACCTCATATGCTTGCATTTTGGGTTTGTAAAAAAGTTCAAGATTAATATGGTAAAAGGAATTAAATTTGGATACAAAATTTTTATGTTTAAAATAAGTTTTTTGATTCATTCTATGATATAATGGTTCATAATAAATGTTATTTTTGAAATGAAATTTTGAAAATACCATAAAATATGATTTAGTTGAGTTTGAAAAGCCTATGTGTGATACAGTGATCAATTAATCTATTCCAAAACCTTGAATCACTATATCTTGCACTCAAATATTTATGATTTTGAATAGAAATATATTTTAAATCAATATCAGAAACATTTTTAAAATGAGAAATTAGAAGTAATTGTTTTCCATTGGAACCAAACACTTTACAAAAATAATTTTCAACAGAGAATTTAAAACCATTATTACATAATTGACTAATAACTATGGAATTTTATTTTAATACTTTCACATATAAAACATCTATATTAGAGAAGAATTTATAATTTTAATAGTACATATATGGATGATCCTACTCATTGAGCTATCACTAAATGTGATGTTACTCCATTGAGCTATTCAAGATGATTAAACTCAAAGTAGTAACCTAATATGTGTCTCAATCACCCTCTATCCATGTAATATGTATCTCTTTAGGTTTTTATCTTGAGAAAAGTTTACTAGAAAATAATCAAGAGGCTAAATATTTTGGTACCCAAAATTTTTGTCCACTTATTTAAGCTAAAAAAGAATTTGGAATACTTACTTTATTAGAATATTTATCTCCATAAAAATTAATAAAAAATGTATTAGATGATAGATAAATTGTCTTAGGCCTACCATTATTAGAACTTTTAAAATAACATTCAAAAATAAGATGCCCAGTTTTTCTAAAATAATTGTAAATAAATATTGTGAGAACAATTTTAAAAAATTAGTATTAGTTTTTGGGAATTTATATATATTTTTAAAACCAAAGCCAAAATGATGTTTTATATTTCATTGACACCCCAAAGGTTAATTTAGATTTTGTTCACATTTGGTAAATTTTGTAAGAGAATTATTGAGATATTTAATAGTTTATTCAAGTTTTTCTACATTAGTTTGTTATTTTAATTTCAAAAGATAAATCTTCATTTTATTTAGAAAGTTGATTCTATTAAAAAGAAAATTGATTATAATTATTTTTTATTTCTATGAATTTTTTGTTAAGTTAAATAAATGAATCTAATAATTACTAATAATCTAATTTCCTTGAATAAAAAGAATATATGGAAGAATTATAAGTGCAAGAAGTATGAGAAGTGCAAGAAGTAGGACATTTAACTTAATAACATACCTCAATTTAAACATGAGACATTTGGTACTTTTATTACTTGAATTGGAGGAGGATATGTGATCATCGCTTATATACCATGTACATACTTTGAGGATTTTCATACTTTTTTTATTTTTCTTTCTAAGAAAGGATAAATTGTAACATTTAAAACTTATATATATATATATAACTTTCCTTTTTATTGAATTATTCTAGTAATAATTAGGTATATAATATAGTTTAAATACATGAAGTGTACAATTATTTATTGCATAAAACATGAATATTGTTTTTATAGAATAAATATATCCATAAGAATAAAAAAATATTTCAATTTTAAAATAAATGGAAATCAATAAAATTATAATAATAAGATAATTTAGATCATCTTGATCCCTTGGAATGATCACAGTGATGAAAAAAATTTTAAAAAAGAGAAAGAAAATTAGAAATCCAAACAAAATTGCAGAGAATAAAAATGTTAAACCTTTAGTGGATTTGTTGTAAATTATGAATGATGGAATTAAAGGGTATTTATAAAAGGTAATATGACCATTGAAATAATAATTTAAACATTAAAATAGTAACATGAACATTAAGAATAGTAAAAAGATCATTGAGAATGTTAACATGACAGTTGGAATAATAATTTTACCTCAAAATAATAGAATAAAAAATAAAAAATATTTATTTTAATAAAATATAAATATTTTAATTCCATAAAATCTAGAAACTCAACGAGATTAAATGATTTTTAATAAATTTTATTGTAATGTATTTCATAAAAATAATAATATTTATGTTAAAAATTAAAATTAAACATTTTATAAAATTATTTTGTTAAAATTAATTTAATTTTTATAATCAAATCATTATGGTAGTAAATGTTTTATTTTTTAGGAATTTTCAGAAAAACTTCAATTTTTAGGTGAATTGTTAAAATTCAATTTTTTTACAATCAATATATTTTAAATTACATCATTTTTTGTTATAATAACCTAAAAAATATATAATTTTCGGATCAAAATGTTTCATAAGTTAAATTATTCATTAAATTCAAATTATAAATGTAAAAGGTGTTTCTAGTGTCCAAATTGATAAAGTATCCCCTTAAAATAACATTTTTTCAATTTTCCACTTCCTCTTTTAATGAAATAATGAATTAAATTTGAGAAATACTTAAATGAATTTAAATTATTTTAGTTTATAAAAATATGACTTAAAATGTCAATAACATCACTATTAAATTTTTTACCATGGAAATCATATTGTTATAAATTTTTTACTCAAAAATATACCTCTACTCAAGTTAATATAGAACCTCTCCCTCCCGTTAGAAACCACTTCTCCCTCACTTAGAGAATCCAAATATCTAACCAAATTCCCCCTATTAATACCATTAACTTCCTTAGGTACGTTCTAGAGTCACCAAAATCTAATAATTTAGGGATTTTATTGTTGAACGAAAGAAGAAACACCGAGAAGAGTGTAAGGTTTCATCAATTTTTCTTCTCATTTTCCTCTTATAATACACATTTTATCTATTTGTTTTAAACCCAAACCTTGAAAAATTAATTAATAAGTATGTTAATATTAACATTGTTAAACTACTGAAATTATTATACTTATGGAATATTTTATGTCATACTTCTCTTCACCCTCTTTTAGAAATGTCCTATCAACAGTTCGTTAAATGCCTATGAGGACATTTCCAACTCTCTACTTATCACAAAATTCCTAGATGTATAGTTTTAATTATATATAATATAGAAATATATAACTATATTTATTTTTGGCTTCTATAATTTATTTTATTTATGTATAAATGAAAACATGACAAAAAAAAATTATGTATAACAAAGAGTATTATAAAATAGAATCCAATAATTATGGATCAATAATGGAATAAATAAATATATTTCCATTCTAGTTTCTTTTGTTAGAAAACATAAGTTTATTATACAGTAGTTTTAAATAAAAAAACATAATGAGATTTAAGTTAAGGGTATTCTTAAACCCCACTCTTTCTCTTTGGGTTATCTTATATTTCAAATTATTTTCTGTAAACATATTTCTCTACTGTCCTTAAAAAGTCATTTTACTATTCATTACATTTTCTTTATATGGATATACATGTTTTTAACTTGTAAAAATTATTTATAATATAATTTTAATGTTTTCTTTAAAAGGAATTTATTTTCCAATAAATAGCATTGACTCCTCTTGATCTATTTCTTTTCCACTCAAGAATAATGATGATTTATGATAAAATAAAATCTTCCATATTCATTTAGGAACCCTAGAGGATATTAATTAATTCTTGTTTTATAAAATATCTATAAAACCCATTCATTTCAATGGTTTTTTTTGGAATAAAATTGTTATATGTTTTCTTTACATTTTTCATGCATGATCATGATCACTTTATGATATAGAGGGAGGAACCATAATTATATATCTTCTTAATTTATTGGGTAATGTGATATATGTCATGAGACTATGTGAATTATGAATAAAAATTATACTATCTTTGTTTAGAATTATGATTTTATGATTTATACCCATATGTTTTGTGTGAACATGATTCTAGTTTTGTTTACAACTATATATGGTATTTGACCACTATATTATGATGTTTTATTATTTTTTATTTTCCACATTCTATTTCTTTAAACATACTTTCATGGTTATGTTGATGATACCATTATTAAGATATTATTATAATGATTATGATCAACCATGTACTATTTATTCATGTATCTTATTTCATCTATGTTATCCCTCACCTCACTGAGATTTTAGATCACCATTTTTCTGATGTGCATCCGCAGGTAGATACATGAACTATGAAGAACATGAGAGGTTATATAAGTACTATGACTAAGTATTTAAATTATGTTTTTGTTTTATTATGTATAGGTGATGCATGAACCAAAATTTCTAAAGATACTAAAACATTCAATCCTTTAATGAATTATAAGTATGTTATTTATCTTAAAAATGATATTGTAGTCATGTAATAAAAATTTGTTTTAATATAGTTGGTATCATAGGAATAATTTAGTTAATTTGATAATTAGATCTAGAAAAAATTAGCAAAAACCCTAGGGATAAGTATGATTTTTATATAAAACATCCTAATATTTTGGTAAAGTATAAGAGCATGTGGTTTTTGTGGAATTAAATCACTATCTAGATTCTACAATTAGATGAAGCTCTAGACTAGATGTACCTAGGGGATATACCCACAAAATGCATCATTGGGTATTAAATCTACTTATACCTAGTTCAAAATAAATAGGTCTTGATTCACACATTATTTGAAACTCATAGGGGATATGATTATGTTACTCATAGGAACTATAAAAACCATTTTGAAGGATATATATCTAGATTAATTATTCCTTATAATGTTAGGAATAGATTAAAGTACATGATTTTAGAAGAATTGATTTAAAATAAGGATTTTCTAAACTCAGGTTTCCTATAAGATATGATTTTAAAAAATTTATACAAATAAAAATAAATTAAATATTCATGTTTTATTGAATTTTATTTGTTTCCCACCATTTACATTTTAGAAAATTTGGGGAACTAGGAGAAACTTGACTAAAAACCCATATAAGGGACACTATAATAGTTTTCCAAATGATATTCCAAATTCAATGAGAGGTGGAGTTTAAAACATAATAGAAATTATTACCTAGCTATCTCAGGTTATGACTAATAAATAAAACCATATGAAACATTCTATTTTTCCCAAGTAAGAGAAAATAACCATCAAGTACTTTATACGGTAATAACTATTGATGTTTAGTGTATCTTTAGATCCACTTATCATGGATAAATTGGTTAACATAATGGAGAATACATTTCCTATACTCCACTATTTTGAGAAGGTGAAAGTCACCATAGTCATCTATCATTTATATGGATAAGTTGATCAATAGTGGGAATTGATAAAGATAAAAAGGTGAAATATATAATAGAATAAATGGGTTTGGAATAATTTAAGAAGAAATTTTTTAATATTATTTCTCTCAGTATCTTCAAGTATGATTAAAATAGAATTTCTAAATCTTAAGCAAAATGGGAGTAAATTTTTTATGGTTTAGGAGGAAACTTTTACAAGTCTTAAAAGAAACTCCTTAGGATTCATTATCTACAAAAATAGAAAAATAGATATTTTCACTAGTGGTTTAACACTAAATATCTTCAGAGATCAAGATATTATATAATTTTGGAGTTACGAAGAAGTGGTTAAATGTCCTCTCAATTTAGACATGGATTTTCTGGAATGGATCCATGGATATGGAGATAATGAGAGAATAGTTAATTTTCATATAGGGGGATCGAATGATAAAGAATAAAAGAAGATCTAACCATACACTTGTCATACATATTGAAAGAATTATCTTGGTAATTTCCTCAAATGGATGATGAAGTGGTATAACTGTAGGGGAGAAGTCCACTATTCCCATGATTTTTTAAGATACTTGACAAAATTATCCAAAGTAATAGAGGAAAGGAAGGAACCTCTAATTTCACCACTCATGGTTCAATGATTCAATTATAAGTAGAAAGGGATCTATGCAAGCTAGAATACAAAACCATGAGTCCTAGAGGGTAATAAATATTAGAATCCATAAAGCTAAAGTTACAAGGAAAATATTATTCCATCACAACTGCTGAGATGGAACATGAAAATGAAGTCATACAAAATATTTTATGACCCACATCGGCATGTGTTGTGAAAATCAGGGAAATTTGAACATTTTTTCTCGGGTTTGTTTAGGTGAAAAATGGTAAATTATCTTACAATATGATATCAGATAAGTTTTCTGACCACTATGTTGGTCCTAGAATAGGGTTTTATCCTAGGATATGATTTTGATAGAAATATGAGATGTTTTATTTTTTTAAGGACTATTTAATGTTTAATTAATTAAATATTAAGTTGTTCATGTATTTTAAATTGGTGGTATATTTTAAATATAGTTTTGGATTGATATTCCATCTTCAAGGTAGAGTTTGTAATGAGGAATTTTTCTAATGTGATTCATAAACCCACATTGATAAAGGTATCGGCCCCAAACCCCTTTTCTTTTCTTTTTATTTTTTTATTTATTTCTTCTATTTTAAAAACATTCCCATTTGGATTATCATGCACACTACCATGGTATTCCATTCACATGACTGAGAAATGAGATAGATAGGGAGGAGAGAGTGTGAGGGAGGAGGCACCACTACAGAGCTTGGGTCATGCTAGATTACCGTATGGTAGATTGTGATTGCAAATTGGAGCATAGTGTCAGCTGTTTCTACCTGAAGGAAGGCCCATTTTTATGTTTTCACCATAAAACACTATTTTTTAATTGTTTTTAAGTTTTAAATCCTTTTATTAGTTTTTAAGGACCAATAGTGGGTCAAATTGTGGTTCTGGGGGAGAAATTTTGGGTTGTGAGCTGTTTGGAGTGTCTTCAATTTAGGAATATCTATGAACACAACATGTAGTCGAGAGAACACACACTGTGTGTCCTTCCTATTTGGAATGATAATTTTTTGGGGAATACATTCCATGTACCTAGGGTACAAAAAATGTAGTGTTAACTTAGGGTGTTCCAGGGGAACATGACCTTGTAGGGTACACGGTCTGGACTCGTGTGAGGCACACAACTAGTGGTTGTGTATTATGCTTGGTCTAACACCATATGGAGATATATGGTTATATAATTAGATAGGGAACCAATGTGGTGTAAAATTTATTTGGGTGGTACATCTTGTGTGCTCTGATGGGGTGTAACAACCTAATATTTCATGGTACATTATCTTCAATAGCGTGTGTTTCATGCAACACTGACTTGGCTTGCATTACACATAATGTTGAGTTTCTATGAAACAACACATCAGTATTATAATTATTTAAATGATATATTTATAAAATATCCCTTAAATATAGTAATATAAATGTTAATAAATAATTTTTAAGTGTTATTTATAATTTCTTCACATAAATAAAACATATTTATAATGAAATATATATGAATCTGAAAAATAGTTATATGTTTTGAAGTACTATTTTTATAGAGGAACTATTTTTATGTCCATTTATGAAAAATAATAAAATTAATTTAAGACACTCATATATATTTAATATCATAAAATAGAGTTCATTTTTTAATTAGGAATATCAAAATTACCTTAGGGTAAAATTTATGAAATTTTCTGAAAAGTTTCAATTTTTGATGAATAGTGAAAAACACTGCATTATTGTTTAAAAACCGACCTTTTCATTTAAATAATTATTTTAATTTAAATTTATTTAAAAGTCTCAATAGATAAATAATAAATATATTAACTCAATTTAGGTCATTGGGTAAGTTTTAATAATATAATTAGATCTAAAAATTCATTGAACATTTTTCACATCTTTTTACCCACCATAGCTACATTTGCAGATTAGCATTAAACATAATTTTACAACTTCTGTGAATTGAATTTCAAAAATATGACATACATAGTTGTAATAAATGTGATTTTTCTTTATAATAGGATCAAAATAATTGTTTCAGAATAGTATCTTTTGAATTTTATTTACCATGGTTAAAGGTAAAATAGAGTAATTAAAGGTAAAATAATACTATAATAACAAAAAATTACCCTAAAACTTGTCCTAAACTTATTGGACTAGTCATGGATGACCAATAAAATCCATGAGTATAATTTTTTTCCTTTTTAATCAGCTTTGGTGTGATTAAAACATTTATAAAATTTAATTATATATAAAGGTAAAAATATTATAAACATGACTCTTATTACTAATTTTTTTAATACAGGGTTATATAACTGATATATTAGATTATAAATAGTAATTATGAAGATAAAAAGATTTAATACATCATAGTTATTTTTTTTTAAATTTTAAGAATTAAATAACTAAATGTAATTATGACACATTGATTATGTAATAATAGAGTTATTAATAAAATAATCAAATAAATGATATTATCAATATTAATTGAAATATTTGATGCCATACATGAATTTTTTGGATGAATATGACATTTTATGATTTAGTTAATGCATTGTTTTCAAAATAATCAAGTCTTTATGACTTTAAAAAAATCATGTATTAAATATTGTCAAAATTGACAAAAATGAGGTTTTAAAATAATTACTATTCCATTATATCATATAAAAGTCATAAAAATTTATTATTCATCCCAATAGCTTGAATAGTGATAAAAGGTTTATAAATTATCCACTTTAGGTTCTCTTTGAATTTTATAGTAACTATATTAACCATGCAGTGTAAAAATAGTAGAAGACATGGTAAGAGTTGAACTATTTAACTAAGGGTTAAATCTAAAAGATAAAGTCAATTTCATGACCTAAACACGTCTAAAACAATTGTTTGAGAGGATTTATACCCATAATCATCTTATCATATAAATAAATCTCTTTTTATATATTTGAAACCGAAAATATATTTATAATAAATTAATATTTTAAGATCTTCCAAAAGTGCCCCTCACCCATCTTATAAAAGGGCACTTCTCCTTATCCTTAATTCACATATCCAAACCCATCTGTCTTAGCCAAACCCTACCCATTTACTCTAAAAACATCCCTGAATTCATCCTAGAGTCCACAAATTTTTGGGAAATCTATCCTAAGGATTTCTTTTGTGAAAATCAAAAGGATACACCCAAAAGAGGTAATTTTTTTATCACATCTTTCAAAGTTATTTTTTTCTTCTACTTTATATTTATATGTTGTTTAAATAATAAAATAATAAATACAGTACCTTAAACAATATAATATGTTCTTTTAGTTATAGACAAACCATATTTCTTATTTTATACATCCTATAAATAACAATATCATCATTCATGCGTACATACGACTTACCATCTCTACATCGGGGTGTAATTTGTTATTCAACACTATTATTTGGATGAATATAATGATGAGTATAATGGATTTAATGAATTTATATAACATGATAATTATTATTTATAATTGATATACAATAAAATTACATACCATTTAACTATCAAGATAATGACACTGTTGCTCGTGCGTACGTACGACTTACCATCTCCACGACGCTGTGAGATTTTCTCCAATGTCAATCATTCAAGAATGATTATAAAATTCTTTTGATGAGTAAATATAATATTTATAAACTTAATATAATTATGGATATTAATAAAATATATCCTATTCATAAGGAACATGGATTATAAGACAAATAATGTGTGTGAAAATGAATTAGTTAACACCCAAAACAATGGAAATAATGAAATATTATTAACTAAATGATAAAAGAGGGTCATATATGATATCAAAAATATGTATATAGATATGGTATAATTTAATAACATACTTTTACCATTATATAGGAGGATAAAACACACTCTACTAACTGAAAGTATAAGGTAAGGATTAATTTCCAAATCTCATTATTACTTATAGTTTTTTATAAGTCGATATCTACAGAGACATCCTTACCATCAATGCCCATGTTTCATTAAAATGTATTTCAAAATATTATTAATATTTCTATAAAATTTGTTAAATAAATTTATACCCATGTATTAATTTTTATAAAACATTTTTAAAGGAATATTTTCATCATTTTCCAAACAAAGTACTTTGTGACCTTTTCAACAAATTAAAGAAAGAATGTTTTCAAAACTTATACAGCATGAGTAGATTTTTCCACTGTTAGTTCGCATAAACATTTTGAAGCTTACCCAATAATAATAAAAGGTTATTTTTAAAATAAATGTTTTATTTTATAAATATATTACTTTTTCCATGTAAAAAAGGGATATTTCATTCAAATAGTTTTAATGATTTTATTAGATTACTTTTATCAATGTCAAACTCATTTTATGGATTTTATGCTTAAGTGAGACTGATTTATTATGTTAAAATATTGAATATTTTATTAAAGGGCTTATGATATATTTGTTTTTGGATATTCTATTTTTATACCATTCACATTTTGTAGTTAATTTATTAACATTTCATATGATAGTTTTAATAGAAATTTTTATGTTATGTTTTACCCATTTCATAAGAAGAATGCACTATACTTTGTAAGTGATGGGTGGGGCCTACTATAGCTCCTCAACGCATCAGTAGGTCTCATGAGATTGAATTAGTTGGTGAAAAAACCTCTATGATTGTTTTTAATAAGTTTTATATTGTTAGGAAGATAGATCTTGACATAAATCAAACGAGTTTCTACCCACAGACTTAAACTGTCAGGAGGATAGGTCATGACAGTAACTATCTTGAGGATATATCTTGATAGTGTAGATGTCTAGAATTATTAATTACATCATAATGATATTATTTATGAATATTACATGTGATTATTTAACTATTAGAATATCCATGGTTATGCTTAATAGATATGGTATTATTTGTTTTTGATATATTTGGATCAAGACTATGTTTAAAGAGATTTTTTTTAAGTTATACATATTTACTTATAGTTTATGATTATTTATTCATAATAGATTCTTTTGTATGATTAACCTTACTGTAACACCCCATGATTCCATAGTAAGTTATTTTCTCTAAAGTAATTCAATAGCATGCACTACACGCAACACCAAGATCGAGCGTACCACGACTTACCAAACTAGCCGTTCAAAAAGAGGTTATGAATAGTATTAACTAAAATTTTAATTTTATATTATCCATATAATTTCATAATCCATATTATGTATTTCTTAGACATAATATAAGAAAAAATTCATTTTTTATATAAAATAAGTAGTTTAAAAAAATGCATTTTTACCACTTTTTAATGGATAACCCTTTTTAAAACCAATATTTGACACTTTTATATATTCAATTTAATGAAATTAAATTCTTATTTAGAATCCGGACATAAAATTTTATTTGGGATAATTTTTTGGTACTTTTCTGATAACTTTCATATTTTGATGAATACTGAAAAATACTAAATTTTAATTGAAATAATTTTTTTTAATCAAAATGATTTATAGTGTTAAATTAGGAATTTCAATGATTTGAAAGTATAATTAGAATATATTATTATCATTTAATACAATGTAGTTCATTATAAGTAATTTCACATTTAAATTTGACATAAAAACATGTCAATCTTTTGATAGTTTTTACTTTTTTAAAACCCTCTTTTCGGTTTTGACAACATGAATTAATTTTAAATTATTTAATGAAACTTTTATGTTTTTAATTTTTTAATAAAAAATTTATTTTTAAATTCTAAATATCAAAAATATCTTAAGGTAAATCTTTGGAATTTTTTTGAAAACATTCAATTTTTGATGAGTAGTGAAAACACAGCGTTATTGTTTAAAATCTAATTTTTATAATTATTTAAATATATTTTAAGTAAAAATAGATATATAATACCTATATAAGTTCAATTTAATTAATTGGAGTAATTTTATATTAATATTAGATGTATAAAAATTTCTTGAACTTTTTACCATCATTTTCCCATCTTCTAGGAGCATTTGGAAATTTGCATAAAAATTAATTTTACTACTTTTGTGAATTGAATTTGAAAAATATGAGAGACACGATTAATATCGGTAAGTTAAATTTAGTTCAATAAGATGAAAATATTTTTTGGATAATAGTAACCTTTGACTTTTATTTACCTCGGTTAAAAGTAAATAGCGTAATTAAAGGTAAAAATGATATTATAATTACCCAAACCCATGTCTTAATTATATTGGATACATGTAATTAAACCAAAAAAAACCTTAGGAATAAAATATTATCCTTCAGGTCCACTTGGATTTGATTTGGACATTTATTATTATTTTATTTAAAGAAGAGTTAAAAATATTAAATTCAATGTTTATTAACTAAAATATTTTTAATATAGGGTTATGCATAAGATAAATTAGACTTTAAATTTTCATTAGAAATAAAAAATATTTCATATATAATGGTATTTTATTTATAATTATTATAGAATTAATAATCAGATTTATTTATGACACAATGATGATGCAATAATTACCTTCTTAATGAAATATTAGAATAGTTTATATTATAATATTAAAATAAAGATAATTTAAAGGTTTTGATGACATTTAAGAATTTTATAGGTTAATAGAACATGTTAGGGTTGATTATATAATATTTTTGAAGTGATAAGGTTTCAATGACTTTCACAAAAACAAAATACCAAATAGTCTCAAAATTGACAAAAATTAGTTTTTAAAACAAATACTATATTATTGGTTGATATAATATTCTAAAAAATATAAGGTTTTGCCAAAATTATTAAATAATATTATATATGTCATTAATTAATCAATTGAGGTTCTTTTGGAAGTTTATAGTAAGTTTATTAACCATATAGTGTAAGAATACAAGAAGACACGGTAAAAGTTAAACTATTTAATTAAGAGTTAAAACTAAAATATAAGGTTAAAATGGTAACCTAAACATTTCTAAAACCTATTTTTGAGATAATTGCAACCCATAACCACCTTATCTTCAAAATAAATCAATTTTAAGCCATTAGAAACCGAAAATGAGTTTATTGTAAAACAATATTTCAAGATTTTCCTAAAGTGACCCTCACCTCTCTTATAAAAGGGTACTTCCCCTTCTCTTAATTTCACACCATGAAAGCCATTTGGCTCTGCCAACCCCCACCCAAATATCTTCCCAACTTCACTAAATTCAACCTACATGCCTTACATTGATCAAAAATCCAACCCATGGAGCCCTTTTGATCAACTCAAAAGGAAAGACCTGAAGAAGAGGTAATAATTTCCCCACCCTATTTCAAGTTCTTTTCTTCTTCCACTTTGTTGGTCGGAGTGGATAATCAAGAGGGGGGTGAATTGAGTTCCAATTAAATTTTTTGTTAAAATATTTTCTATTTAAAATCCCCCAATTTATAAAATAAGTTAAACTGTAGTGAATTTATACACATTGTAAATTTTCACTTAGATTATCAATGATTGATTAGGTCTCAGTTAATTTAACCACAAGATCAAACTAACTTTTGAAACTAACCTTCTGATTTACAATAAGTTTAAACACTTGCTAATTTAACTATCAAAGTATCTTTAAAATAGTTTTTTATTTCAAAGTAATAGAAGTGGAATAAAAGATATAGGTCGTATAATTTGAACTTGAACTAAATATGCACAACAGATATAACAATAGGTTCAGTCTCAAGCCGAGACTTAGTCCTCTCAAATTTATATAAATTTGATCCACACCCTGGATGGGGGTTAACAATAGTTTACAAAACTATCCAGGCCATACAGGGACCTCTACCACTATTCTTCTTGGGAAACAAAACAAAGACACAATGACCTCTTCCACAGTTGACGTGGGTAAACAAGAGTTAAGAGATTTGGAGTAAGGATTTTGATATCCTCCAGTTCAGTGCAGGAGACAGTGTGTGTATAAGAAATACAGAGTACACCACACTACTCAAAAGTTTATAAATAAATCACTTAGAGAGAACAGATAAAAGTTTAGAAAGCTCTAGTGATTATCAATGCAGCTCTAGACTCGTTGGATTCAGCAAGAATGCTTCTGAGTCCTTCTCTGGTTTTTCTGTTGAAAAATAGAGTGTTGTAGTTCAGATTGTATTATACATGAATGAAAATGATCTCTTGATTCTTCGTGTGTTCTTTAGTTGTGTTGGATTGCATTCATAAGAGTTCTTTGAATGTCTTGCATTCTCTTTCTTGCTCAGGATTGTTCTTTTCATTTAACACAGTGCTCTCGGGTGTAAGAAAGTTCTTCTCGTTGTATATTCACACTTGCACACCACGTGTGTACTACATCTCAAACTTCCTTATATTCCACAAGTTCTGAAAGTAGGAATGATTACCTTTTCATAGGTACTAGATACATTTTCTTAACATGCCAAAAACTATCATTAAATAACATTAATTGCATTAAAAACATCAAATATGACCGTTATCATTGTTTAAATAATATTGACAAAAAGTTAAGAAACAATGTCACAGTGATTAATTAAATGGTGTCTTCTTCACGGTATAGTCATCACGGTATGAGGTTCACGGTATGAGCTTCACGGTATGAGCTTCACGGTATGAGCTTCACGATATGTCCATGTCACGGTGTGTAGCTCACGATGTCTGGATCACGGTTTGTCCTTCACGGTGTCGGGTTCATGGTGTATGGGTCACGGTGTCTGGGTCACGGTGTCTGGGTCACGGTGTCTGGATCACGGTGTCTGGGTCACGGTGTCTGAGTCACAGTGAGTCCTTCACAGTGTTTCCATACTTAGATAAGTATCTACATTTGGACTTAGACAGTAATATGCAGAATATGGATTAAGTTTAATCATTAGAGAGTAAGAGAACTTGAATCATAAATATAAAGGCTTGATAATATATGTGAGATTTGTGATCATGCATAAGACTTGTAAATAATAAAGAGAGTAATTAACATCCATAAGATTTATTATCATTAAAACATGATGTGTAGTTATTATTGAGATTGAAGAGCATTAGAAAGATGTGTAATGAAGATTGAGATTAATTAACAGTAATAGGATTTGTGATCATTAAAACATGATTAACACATGATGAGTCCAACAATATCCCCCTTTTTGATGATCACAAATCATATATAGGCAAAATATAAATGAAATGTAACATTAAAGAAACTGGCATATTAGAATTGGAAAAATAAATCATTATAGTACTGACACTTGTAGTTTTTCTCCCTCTTTTATACTTTTAGTTTTTCTACCCCTTTTGGGATTATAGAAAAGTAGAGAAAATGAAATGAAACAATGCAGTCTTCATTAAAAAAAGTTCATAATAGATCATACAAGAGAAATACAAACAGTAAACAAGAAATGACATCCCATTAAAAAGAAAACAGTCCTTGGACTCTTTAGGGAGTCATATTTTCCTTACATTTATCAGTAGCAGGATCTGGTGCTGTAGTAGAAGAAGGCATAGATGCAGTAGACAAAGAGGTTAAGGGTAGACCTTCAAAAACAGATGGAGCCAAAGTAGGAGCAGTAGAAGATCTAGGCTCTGGTTGGTCAGGAATGACTGACCAGATCTAAGAAAGAGCTTGGCTAACTATCATGGCAGTTGAGGATAAGGTAGGTAGACCAGGTCTAAGGGGTGAAACAGCTGGAGCAACTATATCAGTACTCTACAAATGAAGATACAACTTCAAAAGATTGATGAAATCAGTAATGATTTCACCACTTTATTTCATAGCCTTTTCAAAATCATCCTTATTCTCCATAAATCTGTCCAACAATCTGGTGAACTCTGTAAGTTTCTGAACTTGAGCATCAAAAGCTTGAGTCACCAGAGAGATTCTCAAATTTTCCACAAGATATCTAAAGTGATCTGTCATATCACTTTTAGAGAATATCCGGGAGATATACAGATCTATTTTCTTGGTGATCTCTTGTTGAGAATCATTGGATATCTTAGAATGAATCCTAACCAAGTCCAATGCTCTATCACTATTCTTAACCACTTCTGACAAAGAAGATATATCCAAGCCACTAAAGGCACTCTGAAGTTCTTCCTTAATTATGGATCTCAGCATAGAATCATCCAAAGAAGATGTGGAGGTCTGACTAGAAGAAGGTGAAGCCTTGATAGCTTCGGTTAGAACTTTGAGCTGTTTCAGAACTTTTTGCAGGCATCCAATGTATTCATCTGTAAGCTTATTTAGATTTTCTAAAATCTCCCTCATGCGTTCCAGCATTTTGGTGTGTCTTTTTCCAATCTTCTCATCAAAATAAATTTGATATGGATGAACTTGAGACAAATTTCCCTAGAAAGGATGGAATCGAATGGATCAGGAGAAGTAGCAACTGGTGCAGGGGTAGAAATAGGAGCAGGCACTGATCTCAAAGATAACTCATTCTGTAAGTTTGCTACCATATTTTTCAGATTTGCAACATCAGCACTCAGAAAATTATTCTCAACTCTGAATTCTTGAATTTTTTCGGATCATCCTTGGTTGAATATGAAAGATAATATTTTCCAAGAGAATGGATATATCTTCTTGACTTAACTGAGTCACTGGACGAGGTTGAGTGGAGACAATTTTCTCAACTCCAGCTAACATAGTCTCTCCAAAAATTTTCAGATCATCTTTGGTCAGAAAAGAGTGACTCTCGGGTAAGGGTGCAGGTAAAGACAGAGGTTTAGATTCTAGTTGAGGTTTAGAGTCATCTTCAGACTCAGATTCTGATTCAGATTGAGGTTGGGGCTCTGGTTTTGGTTCTGGATGAGCTATAGACTTCAGTTGAAATAGAGAAGAAAGATCCATTCTAGTTATAGTCACTTGCTGTGACTCATTTACGTCATAAAAGCTTGGGAATTCATACCGAGTGTATACAGAATATGTGACATAAGGTTGAGAATCTTCAGCAGATTCAGCTTCTATAATATCAAGGTTTTGAGGTTCCTCCCCCTCAAATTTTGCTTCCATTTCAGAGACTATAGGCTCAACATGATCAAGATCCACTGGATCATCCCTAATCTCTTTAGCAAACTCTTTCCTTGACAGCTGAAAGACAACTTCCACCCTCTCTTCAGAAGAGGGAATAATCTCAGGAATCGATTATTCCACTGGCTGAGCTTCTAGACTTGATTATTTCTCAACAGAAATATCCTCTTCAACAGGATCTGCCTCTAAGGTTTCTTGATGTTCTGAAACAGGAAAAAACAATTTTCTTGCAGCATTAAGATGATATTATGGATTGACATCCTCACTAGAAGCAGGAGCCTCTTATTCTCTCAAACCAACAATAACTTCCTCTCCTTGAGATATTCCAGCAGGGACAATAGTCCTTTCTTTTTCAACAGGAGCTGTTTCCATTGGAGGTATTCCAGCTTCTTCTCTAGGAGATACTTCAGCAGTTACTTCCTCTTCTTCTTCTTCTTCTTCTTCTTCTTCTGAATACTCAGCCACTTCATCTGGTTCCAAACCAAGATCAGATAGATTTTTAGGCCTTCTTGGATAGTCAACAGGATTAATTTTTTTATAGAGTTTATCATTATCCTCAACCCACTGCTTCTTCCAGGGGTTCCAGATAATCTTCATCCTTCTGATGATAGGCAAGGATATGTAGAAATCAAGGTCCTCTAACTTTTCTTCATTTGGTCCAACCATCCCTTTTGCAACTAACATAGCTGAAATCATCCTTGAGTAAAACAAGGAGGTGGATTTGGAAGTGACTTTGATCATCTCACAAATATGGTTAATAACATACTTACAAAGGTTGATCTTATAGCCATTCTTCAACAGGTTAATCAGGAACACATCCTGATACTTCATCACAAAAAAACCCCTTTTCTCAGACTAATCAAATTCTGAACAAACTTGAACATAAGTCTAGTCTCCCCATCTAATTCCGCAGCTATGTCCCTTCGCTTGGTTCCATTTCCAGTCAGGATTTCCAAAGCTTTATCTAGGTCAAAGATGTTGGTTGTTGGAGGAGGGTCTCTCTGGTAATCCTCACAAACTCCTTCATGTAGAATCCCTAGGCATGTAGCCCACAGCCTCGAAGAGAAAGATCAGTTTTGGCCATTTATCTAGCTTGTCACCATAATGATTTCTCCAAACTCAAAGGAAAACTTCACATACTTATAGAATTGAGATACCAATCTTGGGTAAATCGGTCTATTCTATCTAGTGAACCAGTCAATCCAACCTTGTTCTCTTAAAACTTTTAAAACTAAAGATCTACTAGACAACAACCATTTAGGGCAAACCTCTTTTTCAGGTACAATTGTATGACTTATCAGGTTTGGGTTTAGAGGTCCTTCAGGAGCTATCCTCGGTATCCTCTTCTATTTCTTAGAGCGTCGCATCTCAGACGAGGGTGAAGATGGACGCTTCATCCTTGGAATTCACTAAAGGTTCGAGCGAGAGGGAAGAGAAGGTTCAGGAGAGAGTTCGGGCAAGGAATTTAATGAAACCCTTAAGGTTTATCATTTGGGAATGTCAAATGTTATAAAAAAAATGTGGGAAATCAAATAGCGGTGAAATAAAAATTACCGCGATATGGGTTAAAATAAGAATATAAATAATCTTCATGGTGAGACCGTGAGTAGGAATTATGGTGTGATGAAAACTAGTCATCACGACGAGACAATTGGTAGTCGTTACGGTGAGATAGTGATCATTCTGTGTAGTCACGGTGAGACAGTGAGTTGATAGACCATGGGCATAAAGTCTTGACGATGAGACCGTGAGCATAAAACAGTAACTTAGAAACAATGACCATGAAACCGTAAAGTAAAATACAGTAAAGTATTAAACATTAAGATCAGTAAGATATTTAATAATGATTAATCATACCAATATTATGTATGATGTAGTCTAATCTTTCAGAATTTAATAGTTTGGTGAATATATCAGCAAGTTAATATTTTGTACCAATGAATTCCTAAGTGATATCACCTTTTTGATAATGATCCCTCAAAAAGTAATGTATTACATCAATATGTTTTGTCCTAGAATGAGAAACAAGATTCTTGGAAATATTAATAGCACTTGTGTTGTCAAAATTTATTGGGACATGTATGAATTGATATCCATAGTCTAGTAATGTGTGTTTCATCCACAAAATTTGTGCACAACAACTTCCAGAAGCTATGTATTCAGCTTCTGCAGTAGATAATGCAACAAAATTTTGTTTCTTACTACACCATGATACTAGTGACTTGCCTAAAAGATGACACATTCCAGAGGTGATTTTTCTATCTAACTTACATCCAGAAAAATCAGCATCAGAATAACTAACTAATTTAAATGATTGTCCTTTGTGATAGAACAATCCTAAATTTAGAGTATGCATGAGGTATTTGAAAATTATCTTCACAGCATTTAAATGTGACTCTTTAGGGTTTTCTTGAAAGCGAGCACACACACACACACTAAACATAATATCAGGATGACTAGCAGTCAGGTAGAGTAGACTTCCAATCATTCTTCTATAAGTGGTTTGATCAATAGATTTACTATTTTCATCAAGATCCATCTTACAGGTGGTACTCATGGGAGTGTCACTACCTTTTGTGCTATCCAATCCAAATTTTTTTAAAATATATCTAGTATATTTACTTTGAGTTAAAATAATTCCAATATCATTTTGAAAGATTTTAAATCCAAGAAAGAATTTAAGTTCACCTATTAAACTCATTTCAAATTCATTTTGCATCATTTTAGAAAAATCAGTACATAGGGAATTTCTTGAAGATCCAAAAATAATATCATCTACATAAATTTGTACTACTAAAACATCTTTAGAAATTTGTTTTATAAACAGAGTAGGATCAGCTATTCCTTTTGTAAAACCTTTGGAAATTAGAAAAGTACTTAATCTATCATACCAAGCTCTTGGAGCTTGCTTTAAACCATATAAAGATTTTGATAATTTGAAAATATGATTTGAAAAGCGAGGGTTTGAAAATCTAGGTGGTTGTTCAAAAAAAACATCCTCAATAATATATCCATTCAAGAATGCACTATTGACAACCATTTGATATAGTTTGAAATTTAGATGTGCAGCATAAGCAAGTAAAATCCTAATAGCTTCTAATCTGGATACTGGAGATAAAGTCTCCTCATAGTCAATACCTTCTTCTTGATTGTAGCCTTATGAAACTAGCCTAGATTTATTTCTAACTATGTTTCCAGATTAGTCTACTTTATTTCTAAACACCCATTTAGTGCCTATTGTGAAAGTGTCCTTAGGCCTTTCAAAAAGATTCCAAACTTTATTTCATTCAAATTGATTGAGTTCTTCTTGCATAGCAATTACCCAAAATTAATCATTTATAGCATCATCAATGTTTTTAGGTTCAAGCTGTGACAAGAAGGCTTGATGTTCAACCTGATTTCTAAGAGAAGATCTAGTCTGTGCCCCTCTATCAAGATTTTGTACAACAGCATCTAAAGAATGATTCTTTAGAATTCTAGTTGATCTATTAAAGGTAGGACTAGAAATTTCAGGTTCTTTTCTAGGTTCAGGTTCATTAGGAGCAGATTCTGGAATAAGTCCAGAACTGGTTGTCTTTATAACAGGTTCATTAGGTTTGTCATTAAGGTCCATAACAGATAAATCTTCTTGAAGATTTTCAAGAGATGTTTTAGGCTCATGTGGATCAGTTTCATCAAATTTGATGTGAACATATTCTTCCACACACTTGGTTATTTTATTGAAAACTCTATAAGCCTTTCTGGTTAAATAATAGCCTAAAAAGATTCCTTCATCACTCTTAGAAGCAAACTTATCAAGATTATCTTTTATATTGAGAATAAAGACTTTGCAGCCAAAGACTCTAAAGTAACTAACTTTAGGTTTTCTATTGTTCCACAACTCATATGGGGTCTTCTTAAGAACATGTCTAAATAAGACTCTATTAATAATATAACAAGCTGTATTCACAGCTTCAACCCAAAAGTAAATAGACAGGTCATATTCATTAAGAATAGTTCTAGCAATTTCTTACAGGGTTCTATTTCTTCTTTCTACTACACCATTTTGATGAGGTGTCCTAGGAGTATAAAATTTATGAATATATCCATTATGCGAGTAGTAGGATTCAAACTCATGATTCTCAAACTCACGACCATGATCACTTCTTATGGTTTTAATCTTAAGTCCACTAAGCTTTTCTACAGATTTGGAGTACTTAACAAAGTAAGAACAAGATTCACTTTTGTGAGCTAAGAAATATACCCAAGTATATCTAGAAAAGTCATCTACTAGGATATAGACATAGTTCTTCCCATTTAAGATAGAAACTCTAGATGGTCAAAACAAATACACGTGAACCAACTCGAGAGGTTGAGAAGTTGAAACTTCTTTATTTGATTTAAAAGAAACCTTATGTTGCTTTCCCTTTTGTCAGGGATTACAAATTTTGTCATTTGGAAACTCAAGTTTAGGTAGGTCTCAAACTAATTTCTTCCTAGTTAGTTTTCTAAGTGAGTCTATATTGCAGTGTCCTAATATTTTATGCCATAACTAGGACTCTTTATGAAAATCATTTAAACAGGTAACATTTTTATTAGCTAAGGAATTTAAATCAACAGAATAAACATTTTCATTTCTTAGAGCATAAAATAATAAAACATTTTTAGAATTAAAAACATTACAAGAATCATTTTCAAATTTGACATTAAAACCATCATCACATAATTGAGAAATACTTAACAGATTATATTTAAGTCTATCAACAAATAAAACTTTAGATATTAAAACTAAATCAGTGTTACCAATTTGGCCTAGGTTGATGATCTTTCCTTTAGAATTATCACCAAAGGTGACATGACCTCCATCAACCTTTACTAAACTCTTGAAGCCTGAGTAATCCCCATACATATGTCTTGAACATCCACTGTCCAAATACCATGTCTTCTTATGAGATCTCTTCAAGCAGGTTTCCTACAAAACAGATTTAGATAGGAAATGATTTTGGTACCCAGATCTTCTTGGGTCCAGACAGGTTAGAAATCAAAGCTTTCGGTACCCACATTTGTCTTATGGGTCTCATATAATTTATAGAATCAAAATATTTTGAAAGATAAACTCGATTTGATTTATAACTATGTGAATAACTAGTTGAAGCATATGAATGTCCAGAACTAGAACTAGCAGTATTCTGTCCAGATTTAAGAATAAATCTATTCTTAGCAATCTGTCTCTGTCCAGGTTTGTAGCCTATTCCAGTAGTTTATTTTGGAGCAACCTTATTTCCTAGAATTTTAGTTAGTGTATCTTTTCCATTTGTGAACTTCTCTAACTCTTTTAAAAGTTTCTCATTAGTCATTTTCAGTTCAGTGTTCTCCTTTAACAGTTGATCATTTTTCTCTTTTTCAATAGTAAGTTTGGTTTTAACAATAGTAGTGAGAGCATGCTGTTTCTTTAATGATTTGTATTTATCCTTAAGTTCATTACATGTCTCTTCCAAAATATTACAGTATTAAAATAATTCCTCACTAGTCATGTTTTAGGAATCAGAATCAGATTTTGTATCATCTCCAGAATAATAAGAATTTAAAATAGGAGTATCTGAGGTTACCTTAGATGTGTTTGTCATGAAACACATGTTGGCATGATTTCTTTCTGAATCAGACATTTCAGATTCAATGGTGCTATCTTCAGAAGCACTCCAGGTAGCCTTAATAGCCTTTTTTACTTACTATCCTTGTAATCATATTTCTTCTTGAATTTTATCTTTGGAAAGTCTGCTTTAACGTGTCCTTTCCTTTTTCACTCATATCAAACAACTTCATCACTTTTATCTGGATTTTTCCAATCCTTCTTCTAATGTCCCTTATTGTCATACTTTCCTTTGTAATTTGATTTTCTGAAAAAAAAAATTCTTCCTATAAAATTTCTTGAACCTTATAGCTATCTGAGCCATTTTAGCATCACTATCAGAGTCTGAATTTTCACTTGTTGAACTGTCAATTTGTATTTGAGCTTTTTCATTGTCCTTATTCTTTGAAGTAGTAGTCTTAAAATCCACATATCTTCTCTTAGTTTCATCATATTCCTCTTTATTCACCTTGAGTTCTTCCTCATACATCATAAGCTTACCAACGAGTTCTTTGACATGTAGAGCAGCAATGTCACATGACTCTCTTATTGAAACAGATGTGCCTCTCCATTGGTCTAGTAAACATCTCAAGATTATAATAATTTGTTCCTTTGCTGGAACAACCTTTCCGAGTGAATTCATTGTATTGACTATCTCATTAAACCTGAGATACATATCAGAAATAGGTTCATTGGTCTTCATTTTAAAATTATCATATTTAATAGTATAAGTATTTAATCTCATTTCTATAACATTGGTTGTTCCTTCATGAGAAACACCCAAAGTATCCCATATTTCAAAAACAGTTTTGCAAGAAGAAATTCTGTTAAACTCCTCATCTCCTAGAGCACAGTACAAAGCATTCATGGATTTACAATTATTATTGTAGGCAGTCTTTGTAGGTTCATCCAAAGTTACACATTCAGTTTCTAGAATTTTATATTGTGACTCTATAGAGGAACAGATATAAAAACCCATGATTTCTAAATGAATTTTCATTTTAAGTTTCCACTGAGCATAGTTTTTACCATTGAAGAAAGGTGGCCTGTTAGTATCAGCACCCTCTAGTCTATTATCCATAACTAGATTTTAGAAAGATAATTTAATGAGATAAAATTTAGAACTAACATAAATTTAAGATCTTTAAATATGAAACTAAAATCACAGTTGAAAAACAGAGTATTTCAAAAGTCCTTAAATAAAAAAAAATCCTTTGATACCAAATGTTGGTAAGAGTGGATACTCAAGAGGGGGGTGAATTGAGTTCCAATTAAAATTTCTATTAAAATATTGTCTATTTAGAATCCCCCAATTTATAAAATAATATAAACTGTAGTGAATTTATACAAATTGGAAATTTTCACTTAACTTCTCAAAGATTGTTTAGGTCTCAGTTAATTTAACCACAAGATCAAACTGACTTTTGAAACTAACCAACTGATTTATAATAAGTGTAAACACTTGCTAATTTAACTATCAAAGTAGCTTTAATATAGTTTTGTATTTCAAAGTAATAGAAGCAGAATAAAAGATATATGTAGTATACTTTGAACTTGAACTAAATATGAACATCAGATATAATAAGAGGTTCAGTCTCAAGCCGAGACTTAGTCCTCTCAAATTTATATAAATTTGATCCATACCCTAGATCGGGGTTAACAACAGTTTACAAAACTATCCAGGCCACACAGGGACCTCTACCACTATTCTTTTTGGGAAACAAAACAAAGACCACGCCACACAAGGACCTCTTCCACAGTTGACATGGGTAAACAAGCGTTAAGATATTTGGAGTGAGGATTTTGATATCCTCCAGTTCAGTGCAGGAGAAAGTGTGTGTATAATAAATACAGAGTACACCACACTGCTAAAAAGTTAATAAATAAATCACTTAGAGAGAACATATAAGAGTTTATAAATCTCTGGTGATTATCAATGCAGCTCTGGACTCGTTGGATTCAGCAAGAATTATTTTGAGTCCTTATCTAGTTTTTCTGTTGAAAAACAGAGTGTCGTAGCTCAGCTTGTTTTCTACAGGAATGAAAATGATCTCTTGATTCGTCCTGTGTTCTTCAGTGGTGTTGGATTGCATTCATAAGAGTTATTTTAAAGTCTTGAAATCCCTTTCTTTCTCAGGATTGTTCTTTTCGCTCAGCACAGTGCTCTTGGGTGTATGAAAGTTCTTCTCATTGTATATTCACACTTGCATGCCATGCGTGTACTGCATCTCAAACTTTCTTATATTCCATGAGTTCTGGCAGTAGGAATGATTCACTTTTCATAGGTACGAGATACTATTTCCTGACATTCCAACAACTATCATTAAATAACATTAATTTCATTAAAAACATCAAATTTGACCATTAGAATTATTTAAATAATATTGAAAAAAAGTTAAGAAATGGTGTCACAGTGATTAAGTAAACAGTGTCTTCTTCACGGTATAGTCATCACAGTATGAGGTTCATGGTATGAGCTTCATGGTATGAGCTTCACGATATTTCCATGTCACGATGTGTATCTCACGGTGTCTGGATCACGGTTTGTCCTTCACGGTGTTTGGTTCACGGTGTCTGGGTCACGGTGTCTGGGTCACGGTGTCTGGGTTATGGTGTCTGGGTCACGTTGTCTAGGTCACAGTGTCTGGGTCACGGGGATTCCTTCACGATGTGTCCATACTTAGACAAGTATATGTATTTGGACTTAGACAGTAATATGCAGAATATGGATTAAGTTTAATCATTAGAGATTAAGAGAACTTGAATCATAAATATAAAGGCTTGATAATATATGTGAGATTTGTGACCATGCATAAGACTTGTAAATAATAAAGAGAGTAATTAACATCCATAAGATTTGTTATCATTAAAACATGATGTGTAGTTATTATTGATATTGAATAGCATTAGAAAGATGTGGAATGAATATTGAGATTAATTAACAGTAATAGGATTTGTGATCATTAAAACATGATTAACACATGAGGAGTCCAACACACTTCCTCTCTTTTTTGTTTCCATACCAAAATAATAAATCCAGTACTTTCAAAAAACTATGATGTTACTATAAATATGGTAAACTCATGTTGTTATTCTATCCATCCTATAAATGACAAAGTCACCATACATGTGTACGTACGACTTACCGTCTCCACGCCGTGGTGTGGTTTTTTATCCAAACACTTCCTTAATTGGATGGGAATAATAATGATTATAAATGATGTAAATAATAAATATAACTTGTTAATTATTCTTTATATATGATATACCATCCAATTAAATACTATTTCTCCATCAATATAATTATATTGTTGCTCGTGTGTACATACGGATTACCGTCTCCAAGAACGCGATGAGATTCATTCCCCATTGTAATCAATCACAAATAATTTTCCTTTTATGATTAAAAATAATTTTTAATAATGTAATATCATTATGGATATGAATCAAATACATCTTATACACAAAAAACACAACTTAAGTAACAAAACATATAAAGGAAAACAAATCAGTTAACAACCAAAACAATGATACTACTGAAATATCATTAACAAAGAAATATTAGAAGATCATACATGATATCATATTTATGTATTTGGTTCTTTTATAATTTAATAACAATTATTTCACCATTACAGAGGAGGTTAACCTACCCAATACTAAGGAAAAGTACAAGGTAAGGGGTTTTCATGTCACTTTTATTCCGGTGAGATTCATGATATATTTTCCACTATTACCTTTTGTGGGGTGTATGTACTGCCAATGATTATATTATTTGTGTAATATAATTTAATTTATTGGTATTTACATCATCATTGGATGATCCTTCTTTCATGGGGTGTATGTTTCGTACGTTACCAAATCGGTAAGGGAATTTTAAATTTCAATTTACACTCATTCGGTTTTATGCAAACTTCATTGATTACTTTACTCCAAGATTATCTATGAAATCACTATTTATTTAATTACATAATAATTTCTACTCTACTTTGTGTGAATATACATTTGATACACATAATCACTCCATTGATAAATTCTCAAGTCACCGATATAAACTTGATAAGAGTAATTTTAACTCAATTTCTATTCATTGAGTTAAACATCCAAGTCATTGGTGTTGTTTTTACAAGAACATGTTTGAATGTCCTCTGATTGATTTACACTGAATATCCAATCATATCTAGTGTATTTATATTTTCCACACATAATTATGTCATTGATTTATCCTTAACCTAAGGATATGGTCTTTATAAAGGAATTCATCTCAACTTACGTTCATTTGAGACTTCATTGTTGTTATGTTCCAATTGACTTTTATTTAGTGTATAAAATGTACTTTGACATAGTATACCATGAATCCCTTTATTATCATGATATTATAATGTTTTTATTACCTAAATTTTTTTTATTCAAGCTTCTATCATTTGGTTAGGAACTCTAACTAAAATATCATTTTAAATAGTATAAAAACTTATTATTTTAAATATTTTTCATTAATGTAAATGTTTTAAAATTTGTGTTACAATTTTATTTTTATAGACATTAATGTATTAAAATGAAAATTCCTTTTAAATGTATCAAAGTGTTATGGGAAACATTGATTTAAAAATCTATTTTAAACAACTTTTTGATAAATAGTGATACTTTTAAATGATTTCGTGAAAAAAGGATATTTCTCTCAAATATTTTTACAAATAATTTTCAACTATGTCCACATCCTTTACGGTATATTGTTCTTGATAGAGGTTGATTTATTATGATACAAATATTCCATTCTATATTGAATGTTTTGTGATTTTCTTGACTGTGGATTTGTTTTCTTATACCATTCATGATTTATGGATAATGTATTGACCTTTCAAATGATAGTTTTAATTCGAATGTTTATTTTATGTTTAAATTGTTTCTTATGAGGAATGAATTGGACTTAATAAGTGATGGGTGGAGCCCACTATAGCTCCTCGATGCATCAGTTGGCCTCATGAGAAAAACTAGTGTCTTGGAATAAGGCCTTGACAAAATCTTATTTGTAGTCTTGGCACAAGGCCTTGACTATGTGGTTATGAAGTATGGCATTATGTATTCAATCATTATGAAATTGGATATTTATATTACATGTGATTATTCAACTAGTATAATATACATGTGAATAAGTAAATAGAATTATCTAATTTATCTTTCCCATATTATTTTGAAGTTTAATTTTAAAAGGCTTGTGTTCTAGTCATATACATTTCCTTAAATGTTTACTCTTATTTATAATAGTTTCTACTATATTTTTATCCTTACTGAGCATCTGATCTCACCCCTTTCTCATGTTTTATTTTTCCATGGATGTAAAGATGTATATTAAGATCAACCTATAGGAATAGGCTAAGGGATATAAAAGTGTTCAAAGAGGAAACAATGTTGTTTATTTTATTTCATAATGTAATGTATAACTTTTGTATGTATCGAGCTCTTCCAAAGATTCTAAATTGATTGGTATTTTGGGACATGATTAATTGTATCATGCCAATGTTATGTAATAATGCACCGATTCTGGGTAACTGGGGTTGGGGGATTACAGTTGGTATCGGAGGATGTTTAGTACAATCCTTGGAAGCTATATTTAGAAAAAACTCTGATTTGGAAACAATACCCTAGGATAGAAAATGAGGATTATTATAGAAGAACATCCAAAAATTTCGGTAATGTAAATTTTATGTGGGTTTTCCAAGAAATACATCCCTGTCTAGATATGAGAAGGTTGAGGTAGATCTGGCACATATGTACCTAGGAGTGAAAACATCAATAAAGAGTTTCGGGCATGACCCGAGGTATCCTGGTACACGACAACGAGCCTTACTACACTCTTGGTTATGAAACTCCTGAGGTATATGCTTAGGATAATTCACATTTTCTTTACAAACTGATTTGAAGGATTTTAATATAATATGAGAATTAATAACCATGGTTAATCCTAAGGTGTTTTAGATTGAAAATAAGGTGTTATGATTTTCTCTAAATGATTTTATGACTCACACTATACTTTATTGTGTTAGTCAATGGCTGGATTCCAAGGAAGTCATAGTAACATTGAACATGATGTACACGGTGGTTGTGATGGTGGAAATGAGAAATGAAATGGAATATTGATAGGTGTAAAAGATTTCATGTTCATGCCGAATCAGTTTTCCAAAAATATGATCAACAACATATATATTAACCAACTCCTAGAATCAACAAAGAAGAGAAAGGCGGTGAATGATAAGAGCTCCAACAGTGGAGACCATAGAGAAAAGAAAGATCCATTTCCATCATACATGAAATGTAGAAGGAGACACCTAGGAAAGTGTCTCAATAAAATAAAGAAATTATTTATGTGGGGGAAAGAAGGACATAAAATAAATATTTGTCAAGGAAAAATGAAGAGTACTATGGAAGAAAATAAAAATGATCCTAAGAATCCATTTATAGTTATTTTCTGTAAATGTAGGGGACCTAGGAATTACCTGAATGAATGCCCTATTCTATAGGATAACCTCTTGGTAACAGAAGAACCTACGGGGAAATAAATAGATGGAGAAATGTTTAAAAGTATTAATTCTCTTTATTGATGGGATTAATTTGGAAGAATTTTTTCTTGTATGTGTAACCATGATGTTTTTTATGTGGAAATGCTATTTTTGAAGAATTATATTTTCTATTGTTGATATAGTTATAAATAACCATTTGGGTTTATATGATCCTTGAATTTGAGGCAATTACAAGTTATTAAATTTTGGGATTAAAATGCAAGATATGAGATAACATTTGTGGTGTAATTATGTTATAATTATTTTCAGTAATTTTTTGCATTTTGGGAATGTAATAAAATATAGTTTTTGAAAAAGGACAATATGAAAACCGTGTGACAACCTGTCACATCAGACAAATATGTGGGAATCAAACCCACAACCAGAGTGCAATTGGGATTTATCGCCTACCACTGAACTACGTGAAGTCTCTGGTTAGTGTGAATAATAATTTTTAGTTAAATGATTTTATTGATCAATAATAAGTTGATTTGGGATCTTATGTACTATCAAATAGATATCATTAGTATAGGAAAATGATTTGGTGATTAAGTGATAAATGTTATTTTGGAAGACGTTTGCTCTGTTGGGAACACTATATGCCTAAGGAAAATAGAATACTATAGGATTTTATTTGAGGAGTAATGGTAGATTTTTATCTATATTTTTATTTTATATTTCTAAAAATTTGGGTTATTTATGGAAATGACTAACCTATCATAGAGAATATGTGATTAGGTTGATTACATTTAATTATGTGACTTTAAGAGTAGTCGATGTTTTTTGGAGATATAATTTAACGTGGAAAACTACGTAATCAAATTCTTCAAAGTTTGGGGTTTTAATATTAGTTTGGATTATATTGAACAATTTTAAGGACAAGTTTTATTGAATTTTAATTATTGAACATTAGGTATTGTTGGGTTAATTTTAGAAATTAAGATTAGTATTTCTTTCTCTAAAGAATTATCCTTCTTGGGGATCATCTGATCTTGTACTACCATTTTTGTTTTGGTTAATCTCTAAAGACAAGGTAAATATATAGTGTATCCTTTGTGGATAATGTGATTCTATAGAAGTTGATTCTATAACTTCAGGTGTGACTATGTCATATTGAATACTCATCTTTAAAAAAAATATTAGGTAGTGGTAATTTTTTTTAAAGGCTGGAACTCTACTTAAAAAGTAAGTATATCTATTTATGTTCTTGTTCAATATCATAAATAAATTCCTCAACATTATGAAATAGAACATAAAAAAGGTTGTCTATTTAAATTTATAATGATCATGTTTTCTATAAATCTCCATCAGAACTTGACACTTAGTTTATCTTCTATATCCATTTTTTCTTACATGGAATCTTAGTATGGGTTATCTCGGGTGACCTTTGTACTTCTATTTCTTTATTTTAAAGTGATAGTTTAATGGAATCTTTTACCAATGTGGGACTTTCAATGAAGTTCCCAAGCCCAATTTTAAAATTACGAGGATGTAATTTACAAAATGGGGGAATAATGCTACACCAGAAGATTTCATAGTATGTGATTTTCTTTAAAGTAATTCAATAGCTTGCGCTACGCGCAACACCAAGTTCGAGGGCCCCATGACTTACCAAACTAGCCATTAGAAAATATGTTATAAATATTATTAACTGAATTTTGAATTTTATATACTACATATAATTTCATAATCCATATTATGGGTTTCTTAAACATAATATAAGAACAAATTCATTATTTCAGATAAAAGAAGTATGAAAAAAATAAATTTTATAAAATTTTAATAGAAAAACATTTTTAAAACCAATATTTGACACTTTAATATATTTAATTTAATTTAATTAAATTCTTATTTATAATTAGGACATAAAAAGTTATTTTGGAGAAATTTCTGTTACTTTTCGGATAACTTTTATATTTTGAAGAATACTGAAAAATATAAAGTTTTAATTGAAAATAACTTTTTTAATAAAAATAATTTATAATGTTAAATTATGAATTTGAATGGTTTTAAAGTATAACTATATTATATTTTTATCATTTAATACAATGTAGGTTATTATAATTAATTTCACATTTAAATTTGACATAAACACTTGTCAATCTTTTGATAGTTTTACTTTTCAAGAACATGATTTTTGGTTTTGAAAATGAGAATTAATTTTAAATTAATTAATGAAACTTCTATGTTTTGAATTTGGTAAAATAGAGTTCATTTTAGAATTTGGAATATCAAAATTATCTTAGGGTAAAGTTTGGGTATTTTTCTAAAAACATTCAATTTTGATGAATAGTTAAAAACACTGCGTTATTGTTTAAAACCGAATTTTTATAATTATTTAAATTTATTTTAAGTAAAAATAGAAATATAATACCTATATAAGTTCAATATAATTCATTGAAGTCATTTTATAATAATAATAGTTTTATAAAATTTTATTGAACTTTTTACCATCTTTTACCCATCTTTTAGTAGTATTTGCAAGTTTGCATAAAACCTAATTTAACCACCTCTATGAATTTAATTTAAAAAATCCAAGAGACACGGTTAATATAAGTAAGTAAAATGTGGTTCAATGAAATGAAAATAATTTTTTTGTATAGTAACGTTTCACTTTTATTTACCACGATTAAAAGTAAATAGGGGAATTAAATGGTAAAAATGATATTATAATTACCCTAACACATGTACTAATTCTATTGGATAAGTGTAATTTGAAAAAAAACCTTATGAATAAAACACGATCCTTTAGGTCCATTTGGATTAGATTAGGACATTTATTATTATTTTATTTAAAGAAGAGTGAAAAGTGTAAAATTCAATGTTTATTAACTTAAAGTTTTTTGATATAGGGTTATTCATAATATAAATTAGAATATAAATATTCATTATAAATATAAAAATATTTCAATCATAATGGTATTTTATTTATAATTTTTAGAGATTAAATAATTATATTTATTTATGACACAATGATGATGCAGTAATTACCTTCTTATTGAAATATTAAATAGTTTATATAATAAATATTACAGTAAATATAATTTAAAGGTTTTTATGTAATACAAGAATTTTCTAGGTTAATATGACATGTTAGTATTGATTAGATAATTTTTTTCTAAGTGATAAGGCTTTTATGACTTTCACAAAAACAAAATACCACATAGTGTCTAAATTGACATAAATTTGTTTTTAAAACAAATACTATATTATTGGTTGATATAATATTTATAAAAATATAAGGTTACACCAAAGAGCTTAAATAATATTATATATGTCATTAATGAATTACTTGAGGTTCTATTGGAAGTTTAGAGTAAGTTTATTAACCACAAAGTGTAAGAATACAAGAAGACATAATAAAAGTTAAACTATTTAACTAAGAGTTTAAACTAAAATATAAGGTTAAAATGGTAACCTAAACTTGTCTAAAACCTATTGGTTGAGAGTATTTATACCCATGCCCACCTTATATACAAAAGAAATCACTTTTGAGCCATTATAAACCGAAAATTATTTTATTATAAAATAATATTTCAAGCTTTTCCTAAAGTGACCCTCACTTCTCTTATAAATAGTTACTTCCCCTTCTCTTAATTTCACACCACAAAATCCATTTGGCTCTCCCAAACCCTACCCAAATATCTTCCAAAACTAACTCACTTTAACCTAGAGGCCTTAATTTGATCAGAAATCCAACCTAAGGATCCCTTTTGATCAACTCAAAAGGAGACACCCGAAGAAGAGGTAATAATTTCACCACCCTATTTCAAGTTATTTTCTTCTTCCACTTCCTCTTTCTTTTTTATTTCCATACCAAAATAATAAATAATGTACCTTATACATACTTTTATGTTATTATAAATTTTTTACAACCATATTCGTTATTCTATGCATCCGATAAATGACAAAGTGACCATACATGCGTACGTACGACTTACCGTCTCCACATCATGGTGTAGTTTGTTATTCAAAAACATCATTATTTGGAGGGGCATAAAAATGAGTATAACTGATGTAAATAAAAAATATAACATGTTAAGTATTCTATCTATAGTATATACCATCCAATTAAATAGTATTTCACCATCAATATAATGATATTGTCTTTCGTGCGTAAGTACAACTTACCGTCTCCACGAGCTCAATGTTATTCATTACCAATTGTAATAATTCAACAATAATTTTCATTTTATGATTAAAAATAATTATGAATAACTTAATATCATTATGGATATGAATCTAATACATAATATACATAAAAAACACGACTTACATGATAAAACATATAAAGTAAAACAAATTAGTTAACAACCAAAACAATGACACTACTGAAATATCATTTACAAATCAATATTAGAAGATCATATATGATATCATATTTATGTATTTTGTTCTTGTATAATTAATAACAATTATTTCACCAATATAAAAGAGTTTAACCCGCCGCATACTAAGGAAAAGTACAAGGTAAAGTGTTTTCATCTCACTTTTATTTCTGTGAGATTCATGCTATATTTTCCACTATTAAATTTTGTGTGGTGTATATACTACCCATTATTGTATTTTTTGTGTAATATACATTAATTTATGGGTATTTAAATCATAATTGGATGATCCTTATTTCATGGGGTGTATGTTTCGTACTTTACCAAATTGGTAAGGGAATTTTAAATTTCAATTTCTACTAATTCCATTTTATGTAAACTTCATTGATTACTTTACTCCAATATTATGTGTGAAATAACTATTTATTTCCTTATGTAGTAATTTAAACTCCCCTTTGTTTGGATATAATTTTGATAAACACAATCACTCCATTGATAAATTATCAAGTCAATGATATAAACTTTATAAGAGTAATTTTAACTCAATTTCTATTCACTGAGTTAAACATCAAAGTCATTGATGTTGTTTTTACAATAATATATGTGAATGTCCTCTGATTTATTTACACTGAATATAAAATAATATTTAGTGTATTTATATTTTTTACACATAATTATGTCATTGATTTATCCTTAACCTAAGGATACAGTATTTATAAATAAATTCATCTCAACTTATATTCCATTGAGACTTCTTTGTTGTTATGTGCCAATTAACTTTTATTTATTATATATACTGTACTTTGACCTAGTATATCATGAATCCCTTTATTCTCATGTTATTATAAATTTTTTATTACCTCAATTATTTTTATTCAAGTGTCTCTAATTTGGTTAGGAACTCTAACTAAAATATCATTTTAAATGTTTTAAACATTTATTCTTCTAAATATTTCACATTAATGTCCATGTTTTAAAAATGGTGTTATGGTTTTATTTATATAGAAATTAATGTATTAAAATCTAAATTCATTTTAAATGTTTCAAAGTGTTATGGTACACTTTGATTCAAAAATCTATTTTAAACAACTTCTTGATAAATATGATACTTTTAAATGTTTTCATGAAAAAGTGATGTTTCTCTCAAATATTTTTAATGTTCATTTTCAACTATGTCAACATAATTTATGGGATATTATTCTTGAATGAGGTTGATTTATTATGATACAAATATTCAATACTTTATTGAAGGTTTTGTGAAATGTTTGACTGTGGATGTGTTATTTTTATACCATTCATGGTTTATGGATAAAGTATTCACATTTCATATGATATTTTTAATATGAATGTCTATATTATTTTAAACCTTTTCATATGAGGAATGCATTGGAATTAATAAGTGACTGGTGGAGCCCACTATAGCTCATCAATACATCAGTTGGTCTCATGAGACAAACTAGTGTCTTGGCACAAGGCCTTGACAAAATCTTATATGTATTCTTGGTACAAGGCCTTGACTATGTGGTTATGAAGTCTAGAATTATGATTTCAATTATTATTAAATTGGCTATTGATATTACATGTGATTATTTGAATAGTATAATATCCATTTGAATATGTAAATGGAATTATATGACTTATCTTTTCCATATTATACTGAATTTTACGTTTAAAAGGCCTGTGTTCTAGTCTTATACATTGCTTTAAATGTTTATTCTTATTTATGACAGTTCCCGCTAAATTGTTATCCTTACTGAGAATTTGAGCTCACCCCTTTCTTATGTTTTATTTTTTCCACGATGCAAAGAAGTATGTTATGATTCACCTATAGGAATATGCTAAGGTATATAAGAGTGTTAAAAGGGGACACAATGTTGTTGTTTTTATTTCATTATGTAATGTAAAACTTTTGTATGTATCTAGTACTTCAAAAGATACTAAAATTTTCGGTCTTTCAGGACATGATTCATTGTATCATGCCAATGTTATGTAATAATGCACTGATTATAGGTCACTAGTGTTGGGGAGTTACAGTTGGTGTCATAGGAAGCTTAGTACAAACCTTGGAAGCAAGATTTAGAAAAAACTTGGATTTGGAAACACTACCCTAAGATAGACATTGAAGATTAGTATAGAAGAACATCCAAAAATTTTGGTAAGGAAAATATTATGTGGATTTTCCAAGAAATACATCCTTTTTTGGATACGAGCAGGTAGAGGTGGATTTGACACAAATGTACCTAGGAGTGAAAACTATGACTAGGATTTTTGAGCTTGAACTGGGGTATCTTGGTAAAAAAGATGGGCCTTGATGCATTCTTGGTTACAACACTAATGGGGGATATGCTTAGGATAATTCACATTTTCTTCACAAATGGATTTGAATGATTTTAATATAAGATTAGAATAAATAACCTTGGTTAATACTAAGGTATTTTAGATTGAAAATAAGGTGTTATGATATTCTCTAAATGATTTTATGACTCACACTATGATTTGTTGTGTTAGTCAACGACTGGATTCCAAGGAAGTCATAGTAACATTGAACATGATGTACAAGGTGGGAACGGTGGTGGAAATGAGAAATGGAATGGAATGTTGATAGGTGTAAAAGATATTGTGTTCATGCTGAATCAGTTTTCCAAAAATATGATCAACAAAATATATATTAACCAACTCTTGGACTCAATAAAGAAGAGAAAACTGGTGAATGATAAGAGCTCTAGAAGTGGATACCATGGAGAAAATAAATCTCAACTTCCATCATGTAAGAAATATGGAAGGATAAACCAAGGAAAGTGTCTCAATGGAACAATGAAATGCTTTATGTGTGGGAAAGAAGGACATAAAGTAAATAATTATCAAGGAAAAATGAAGAGTACTACATAAGAAAATAAAAATGATCCCAAGAATAAATTTACAGTCATTTTATATAAAGACAGGGGACCTGGGAATTACCATAGTGAACTACCTATTCTATACGATAACATATTGGTCATGGAAGAACCTATATGGAAATAAATGGATGGCGAAATGTTTAAAAGTAATAGTGCTCTTTATTGATGGGATTACTTTGGAAGACTTTTCTCTTGTCTGTGTAACCCTACAGTTTGTTATGTGAGAATTCTATTTTAGGAAGAATTATCCTTTATATTGTTGATATAGTTATAAATAACCATTTGGGTTTATATGATCCTTGAATTTAAGGCAATTATAAGTTATTAAATTCTGGGATGAAAATGCGAGGTATGGGAAAAAATTTATGGTGAAATTATGTTATGGTTATTTTGAGGAACTTATCTAATTTTGGGGATGTTATAAAATATAGTTTTTGAAAAAGGACAACATGCAGACCATGTGACAACCTGTCACATCGGACAAAGATACCGGAATCGAACCCACAACTAGAGTGCGACTGAGATTTATCACATAACACTGAACTACGTGAATTCCCTGGTTAGTGTGACTAAATATTTTTTGTTAAATGATTTTATTGATCAATAATAAATTTATTTGGGATCTTATGTATTATCAAATGGATATCCTTAGTATAAGAAAATTATATGGTGATTAAGTGATAAATGTTATTTTGGAAGACGTTCACTATGTTGGGAACACTATATGCCTAAGGAAAATAGAATACTATGGGATTTCATTTGAGGATCAATGTTAGATTTTATCTATGTTTTTATTGTAGATTTATAGTGATTTAGGTTATTTACAGAAATGATTAACATATCATAGAGAATTTTTGATTAGGTTAATTACTTTTAAGTATGTGAATTTAAGAGTAGTCAATGTTATTTGGAGATAAAATTTGACGTGGAATACTACATAATCAAATTCTTTTATGTTTTGGGTTTCAATATTAGTTTGTATTTTTGAAGAATTTTAAGGGAAATTGTTTATTAAATGGTATTTATTGAAATTTTTGTATTGTTGGTTTAATTTTAGAAATTAAGATTAGTATTTCTTTCTCTAAAGGATTATCATTTTTGAGGATTATCTAATATTGTACTAACCATTTTGGTTTTGGTTAATCTCTAAAGACAAGGAAAATATATATTTTATCCTTTTTGGATCATGTGATTCTCTATAAGTTGATTCTAGCACTTTATGTGTGACCGAGTCATCTTGAATACTCATTGTTTAAAAAAAAGATGAGTTATTGGTAAAAAATTTATCAAAGGATCAAACTTTACATAAAAATTAAGTATTTCTCTTTATGTTCTTAGTCAATCCCATAAATAAATTCCTCAACTTTATGAAATGGTAAAAAAAAAATTTGTCTATTTAAATTTCTATTGATCATATTTTCTATCACTCTCCATCAAAGCTTGAAATTTAGTTTATCTTCTATATCCATGTGTTCCTACATGGAATCCTAGTATGGGTTTCCTTGGGTGACCTTTGAACTTCAATTTTGTTCTTATAATGTAATAGTTTAATTAACTTATTTTATGATGTGGAGCTTTCAATGAAGTTCCAATGTACAATTTTAAAATTGCTAGTACACAATTTCCAAAAGGGGGGAAGAATTTAACCCCCAAAGATTTCATAGTAAGTTATTTTCTTTAAAGTAATTCAATAGCTTGCGCTACACGCAACACCAAGTTTGAGCACACCACGACTTGCCAAACTAGAAATTTAAAATGTGGTTATGAATTGTATTAACTAAATTTTAAATTTTATATACTCTATATAATTTATAATCCATTTTATTTTCTTCTTAGATATAATATAAGAACAAATTCATTTTTTCAGAAAAAAGAAGTATTTTTCAAAAAATGAAATTTTACCACCTTTTAATGGAAAACCATTTTTAAAACTAATATTTGACACTTTTATATATTCAATTGCATGAAATTAAATTATTCTTTATAATCGGCGCATAAATATTTTTTTGGATAAATTATTGGTACTTTTCTGATAACTTTCATATTTTGATGATTACTGAATAATACTAAATTTTAATTGAAAGCATCTTTTTTAATAGAAATAATTTATAGTGTTAAATTATGAATTTTAATGGTTTAGAAGTATAATTATATTATATTTTTATCATTTAATACAATTTAGGTCATTATATGTAATTTCACTTTTAAATTTGACATAAACGCATGTTAATCCATTGATAGTTTTTACTTTTCAAAAACCCATTTCTCTGTTTTGACAATGAGAATTAATTTTAAATTAATTAATTCAACTTATATGTTTTGAATTTGGTAAAATATAATTCATTTTTGAATTCCTAATATCAAAATTATCTTAGGGTAAATTTTTGGTATTTTTCTGAAAACATTCAATTTTTGATGAATAGTGAAAAAACACTACGTTATTATTTAAAATAGACTTTTTATAATTATTTAAATTTATTTTATGTCAAAATAGATATATAATACCTATATAAGTTCAATGTAATTAATTGGAGTCATTTTATAATAAAATTATATGTATAAAATTTTATTGAACTTTTTACCATCTTTTATCCATCTTTTAGGAGAATTTGCGAATTTGCATAAAACATAATTTTACCGCTTCTGTGAATTGAATTTAAAAAATCTGAGAGACACGGTTAGCATCAGTAAGTATAATGTGTTTCAGTAAGATGAAAATAATATTTGATGAATAGTAACTTTTGACTTTTATTTACCATGGTTAAAAGTAAATAGGGTAATTAAAGGTAAAAATGATATTATAATTACCCTAACACATGTCCTAATTATATTGGATAAATTTAATTCGACCCAAAATAACCTTAGGAATAAAATATGATCCTTTAGGTTCCCTTGGATTAGATTAGGACATTTATTATTATTTTATTTAGAGAAGAGTTAAAAGTGTTAAATTCAAAGTTTATTAACTAAACCATTTTTAATATAGAGTTATGTATACGATAAATTAAACTATAAATATTCATTGGAAAGATAAAAATATTTACTAAATAATGGTATTTTACTCATAATTTTTAGATATCAAATACTTAAATTTATTTACGACACAATTATGACGCATTAATTACCTTTTTAAATAAATATTTAAATAATTCTATATTATAAATATTAAAATAAATAGAATTTAAATGTTTTGACACCATCCAAGAATTTTATACGTTAATATGACATTTTATGGTATATTAGATAATTTTTATTCGAATTGATATGGTTTTTATGACTTTCAAAAAAACAAAATATCAAATAATGTGAAAATTGACATAAATTAGTTTTCAAAACAAATACTACATTATTGGTTGATATAATATTCCTAAAAATATAAGGATCAGAAAAAAGGTCTTAAATAATAGTATTTATTTCATTAATGAATCACTTTAGGTTCTCTTAGAAGTTTAGAGTAAGTTTATTAATTATATAGAGAAATAATACAAGAAGACACAGTAAGAGTTAAACTATTTAACTAAGTGTTAAAACTAAAAGATAATGTTAAAATGTTAACATAAAATTCTATAAAACCTATTGGTTGAGATTATTTCGACCCATACCCACCTTATCTACGAAATAAATTATTTTTTAGCCATTATAAATAGAAAATAATTTTATTATAAAATAATATTTCATGCTTTTCCTATAGTGACCCTCACATCTCTTAAAAAAAGGTACTTCCCCTTCTCTTAATTTTACACCTCCAAATCCATTTGTATCAGACAAAAACTACCCAAATATATTCCCAAATTCCCTCAATTCAATCTAGAGGCCTTAAATTGATCATTAATTAAACCAAAGGATCCATTTTGATCAAATCAAAAGGAAAAACCTGAAGAAGAGGGAATATTTTCACCACCCTCTTTCAAGTTCTTTTCTTCCTCCACGTCCTCTTTCTTTTTTTTGTTTCCATACCAAAATAATAAATCCAGTACCTTCTACATACTGTGATGTTTTTATAAATATTTTACAACTATATTCCTTATTCTATCTATCTTATAAATTACAAAGTCACAATATGTCTGTATGTACGGCTTACCGTCTCCGCATCGTGGTGTAATTTGTTATTCAAACACTTTATTATTTGGATGGGTATAACAACATGTATAACTGATTTAAATAATAAATATAACTTGTTAAAAATTCTTTATATATGATATAATAACAAATTACATATGATTTCACCATCAATATAATGATATTGTCACTCGTGCGTACGTACGCCTTACTGTCTCCATGAACGTGATGAGATTCGTTCCCCATCATAATAATTCAAGAATAATTTTCATTTTATGATTAAAAGTAATGTTTAAGAAATTAATATAATTCTGTATATTAATCTAATACTACCTATACATAATAAACATGACTTACGTAACAAAACAAATGAAGGAAAATGAATCATTTAACAACCAAATCAATGAGACTACTAAAATATCATTAACAAAGAAATATTAGAAGATAATATATGATATAATATATATACATATTTGGTTTTTTTTTATTATTTAATAGCAATTATTTAACCATTATAAAGGAGGTTAACCTACCCTATACTAAAGAAAAAGTACAAGGTAAGGGGTTTTCATGTCACTTTTATTCCGGTGAGATTCATGCTATATTTGCCACTATTACCTTTTTTGTGGTATATGTACTACCCATGATTGTATTGTTTGAACAATATAATTTAATTTATGGGTATTTACATCATAATTGGATGATCCATATTTCATTGGGTGTATGTTTCGTATGTTACCAAGTCGATAAGGGAATTTTAAATTTCATTTTCAACTCATTCGATTTTACACAAACTTCATTGATTACTATACTCCAAGATTATATGTGAAATCACTATTTATTTACTTATGTAGTAATTTAAACTCCCATTTGTGTGGATATAATTTTTATAGACATAATCACTGCATTGATAAATTCTCAAGTCATCGATATAAACTCGATAAGAGTAATTTTAACTCAATTTCTATTCATCGAGTTAAACATCCAAGTCATTGGTGTTGTTTTTACAAGAATATGTGTGAATGTACTATGATTGATTTAAACTGAATATACAATCATATTGAGGGTATTTATATTTTTCAAACATAATTATGTCATTGATTTATCCTTAACCTAAGGATACAATCTTTATAAAGAATTTATCTCAACTTACATTCCATTGAGATTTCTTTGTTGTTATGAGCAAATTCACTTTTATTTAGTGTATATAATGTACTTTGGACGAGTATATCATGAATCCATTTATTATAATTATATTATAAAGTTTTTATTACCTCAATTATTTTTATTCAATCATCTCTCATTTGGTTATGAACATTAACTAAAATATCATTTAAATGTTGTAAAAATTTATTCTTCTAAAGATTTCTCACTAATGTCCATGTTTTAAAAATGGGATTAAAGTTTAATTTCTATGGACATTAATGTTTTAAAATTGGAATTCCTTTTAAAAGTTTCGAAGTGTTATGGGACAATTTTATTCAAAAATTTATTTTAAACAACTTCTTAAAAAATAGTGAGAATTTTAAATGTTTTCATGAAAAAGGGAAATTTCTCTCCAAGATTTTTACTGATCATTTTCAACTATGTCGACATCCTTTACGGGATATTATTCTTGATAGAGGTTGATTTATTATCATACAAATCTTCCATACTTTATTGAAGTTTTTGTGATATGTTTGACTGTGGATGTGTTATTTTTATACCATTCATGGTTTATGGATAAAGTTTTTACTTTTTTTATTCTAGTTTTAATTCGAATTTTTATGTTATGTTTAAACATTTTCATATTAGGAATGCATTGGACTTAGTAAGTGACAGGTGGAGCCAACTATAGCAACTTTTTGCATTGGTAGATATCATGAGACAAACTAGTGTCTTGGTTCAAGGCCTTGACAAATTCTTATTTTTAGTCTTGGTACAAGGCCTTGACTATGTGGTTATGAAGTCTGGAATTATGCATTAAATCATTATGAAATTGGCTATTGATATTAAATGTGATTATTTGTCTAGTATAATATCCATGTGAATAAGTAAATGGAATTATCTGATTATCTTTGTAATTTTATGCTGAAGTTTAAGTCTAAAAGGTTTGTTTTCTAGTCTTATACATTACATTAAATGTTTATTTTTATTTATGACAGTTTCTACTATAATGTTATCCTTACTAAGCATTTGAACTCAACCCATTCTTATGTTTTATTTTTCCTAGGATTCAAAGAAGTATATTATGATTAACCTGCAGGAATATGCTAAGGGATATAAGACTGTTCAATGGGGACACAATGTTGTTTTTTTATTTCATTATGTAATGTAAAACTTATGTATGTATCTAGTACTTCAAAGTATAATAATGTGATCGGTCTTCCGGGACATGATTCCTTGTATCATGACAATGTTATGTAATAATCCACCGATTCTGGGTAACTGGGGTTGGGGCATTACACTTACTAAGCATATGAAATCACCCTTTATTATGTTTCATTTTTCTAAGATTCCATGAAGTGTATTATGACTGATATATAGGGTTAATCTAGGTGAGTAATGGAGTTATCAAAGGATTATCAATGTTTTATTTTAGGTTTTGAATTGTAATCTAATTTTCATATATGTAATATATTTTCCAAGACTGCTAAACTGATTAGTCCTTCAGGATTTTATTCCTTGTAATCATGCCAATGTATTAAAATAATGCACCGGCTCTGGGATTTTGGGGCTGGAGAGTAACAATTGGTTTTAAAGGATGTTTTGAAACAACCTTGGAAATTTGATTTAGAAAAAATATATTATAAAACAAATCCCTATGAATTACATTGAGGATTAGTCTAAGTATTGGATATCATCCTTTAGATTTTGGAAATGGATAACCTAGGTTAATCCTATGGACTTATGTTTTGAGAAGAATATTCCACCATTTTGAGATTATATAAGCAATTCTTCATCAATATATCACTATGATTATTGTTTCTCACTTTGTGATTTGAGTTTTTATCAATGGTTATAATTGGAAAGGTTAAACATGTAAGGGTTATATTACTGACGATGGAGAGATTACAAAAGAAAAATGAGATGAAGGAGGTATTAAGGAATAATATGTTGAAGCGTAGTTAATGGTTTTAAAGTTATGTGGAATGATTAAAGTTATTTTTTACTTATATTCGAGAATTATTCCATCAATGGTTCCATGGTTATAAAAATCATGAGATATATAAGGATTTTTCTATAATACTTATTATTTAAATATTTGGAAGCCTAAGAGTTATCCTTAAGTATTTACAGGTGATAAAATATTTGGTGAGTGATAATATAAGATATATTACATTGTTTTTGGAATCAAATTCTAAGATTAATTTCTAAAATTTATAGACTTTTTAGATAGTGAATTTGGAAGGACGTGTTTTGGTTGAGTATTAAGGATGTAATATAGTAAGTTGAACACTAGATATTATTGTTTGTGGTTAAAGTATAATTTATTTGATACATGGGGATAAACCTTTTGGTTTTAGTATATATTTAGAGGGTTAAAGAAATAATTGTAGGCCTTATTATTTATGAAAAGTGCTTTAGGAATGAAAAATATATTTTGAACATTCATTTCCAGATGTAAGAGATGAAGTGAAAATATATCGAAGTACAACTAAAGAATGAGATTAAGCTTATCATCATCAAAGGTAAATTTTCATTAATCAAGAAAGGGTACCACCAAAACAAGGACTAATGAAAAGATCAAAACACAAAACCTTGGGTGACCTAAAGTAATGGAGGCTAAGTTCATCACCTCTAATAACATTCACCCCTTCAAATTTCAAAAAGAGAGAGCTGGGAAAGTAAGTGACACATGATAGGATACACCACCGAGATTAAGCTTATGAAATGGAATGAAATCAATTAGGTTCTTTTATGAATAGTAAAAAATTCTTAAACTCTAGGGAAAGTATCTTGTTATAAAAAATTCTATCTTATTCCTTTTTATAATGAATCCAATGGTCCCTTAGATCATCGCTAATTTATAGCTTTGTGATTGTTAACTTTATCCTCATCATGTTCTATATCACTCCCCATCATATCATGATGATTAGATTTTTCTTTCATTTCCATGTTTTCCAATAAGGAACATAGTATGTGTTATCTCTAGTGACCTTCATACTTCACATTATTTTTTAAAATGGAGGTCTCATTAATCCATTTATGATGTTGGATTTCAATAAATATATTTTAAAAAGTCCAACCTATAGAATTAAATTCTGAGTTAAAACTATGATGTCACAATTTATTAAGGGGGGGGGGGGGTGAGAATGTAACAACCCAATATTTCATGGTGAATTATCTTCAACAGCTTATGTTGCACGCAACACTGACTTGGCTTGCATTACATGCAAGATTAAGTTTCTGCCAAACAACACATTAATATTATAATTATTTAAATGATATATTTATAATTTATCCATTAAATATAGTAATATAAATATTAATAAATAATTCTTAAGTGTTATTTATAATGTTTTCAAATTAATAAAACATATTTATAATGAGGTATATAAGTTTTGTAAAAATAGTTATATGTTTTGAAATACTATTTTTTTTAAAGAAACTACCTTTTAGTTCTATTTTTGAACAATAATAAAAATTAATTTTAGAAACTCTTAGAAATTAAATTTGGTAAAATAGAGTTAACTTTTGAATTCATAATATCAAAATTATTTTAAGGATAAATTTAGACAATTTTATGAAATGTTTTAATTTATGATGAATAGTGAAAAACATTGCATTATTGTTTAAAAAATGACTTTTTCATTTAAATAATTATTTTAATTTATATTTGTTTTAATGTCACAATTTATAAATAATACATCTATTAACCCAATTTAGGTCATTGGGATCAATTTTATATTAGAATTAGATATAAAAATCCATTGAACATTTTTCACGTCTTTTTACCCGCCTTCTAGCCACGTTTGCAGATTAGCATTAAACCTAACTTTATCAATTTTGTGAATTGAATTTCAAAAATATTAAATAAATGGTTGTAATAAAGGTGAAAAATGTGGTCTTATAGGATCAAAATAGTTTTTGGTGAATAGTAACCTTTGAATTTTATTTACTTTACTTAAAGGGAAATAGGGTAATTAATGGTAAAAATAATATTATAATAATATAAAATTAGCCTAACCCTTGTCCTAACGTTATTGTATTATTCCTGAATGAATAATACAATACTTGGTTATAATGTTAGGCCTTTGGAAGACACTTGGGTGTGATTAAGAAATTTATAACATTTAATTTTAAGTAAAGGTAAAAATATCATAAACATGACACTTATTACTAAAACAATTTTAGTAAGGGGTTATATGAGTGATATATTAGACTATAAATAGTAATTAGAAACATAAAAAAATTTCATTAATTGTGGTTATTTATATTTAATTTTTATGAATGGAATAATTAAATTTAATTATGACACAATGATGATGAAAAAAAGAGCTATTAATAAAAGAATCAAATAAATGATATTATAAATATTTAAAAAAATATTATATTAAATATTTGATGCCATAAACAATTATTTTTCAAGAACATGGAATATTATGATTGAGGTAAATCATTTTTTTTCAAAATAATCAAGTTTGTATGACTTTAACAAAAATAAAGTATAAAATAGTGTCAAAATTGACATAGATGAGATTTTAAAATAAATACTATTCTATTAAATGATATAAAAGTCATAATAATATATTATTATACCAAATATAATGGATAGTGATATATATGTTTTTATAAATGATCCAATTTAAGTTCTTTTGGAAATTTATAGTAACTATATTAACCATATAGTGTAAAAATACAAGAAGACCTAGTAAGAGATAAAGAATTTAACTAAGGGTAAAATCTAAAAGAAAAGATCAATTTTATGACTTAAACATTTCTAAAAAATATTTTTTAGAGGATTTTGACCCATAATTATCTTATCCTTTATATAATTTACTTTGGAGCTATTTGAAACCGAAAATCTATTTATAATAAATTATGTTTTTAAGATCTTCCAAAAGTGCATGTCACCCCTATTATAAAAGGGTACTTATAATTATCTTAAATTAACATATAGAAACCCTTTGGATCAGACAAAAACCACCAATTTTCTCCCCCAAATTCCTCACATAATCCTAGATTCCACACTTTTTTCAAAAATCCATCTTAAAGAGTCCTTTTGTGAAAATCAAAAGGAGACTCATGAAAAGTGGTAATTGTTTTATCACCTCTTTAAAAGTTCTTTTCTTCTTCTAATTCCTATATTTATGTTGTTTCCAAACTAAAACAATAACTCAAATAACTTAAACATTATGATATGTTATTATAAATATTTTAAAACCATATTCTTTATTTTATCTATCCTATGATGAATAATATCACCATGCGTGTGTAGGTACGACTTACCATCTTCACGCCATGGTGTAATTTGTTATTCAACACTAAATTATTTGGATGGGTATAATTAGGATTATAATGGATTTAAATTATGAGTATACAAAGATAATTATTCTTTATAATTAATATACCATCCAATTACATACCATTTAACCATCAAGAGAATGATATTGTCTCCTGTGTGTACATACGCCCTACCATCTCCACAATGCAGTGACATTCATTCCTGACGTTTACCATTAATTAATGATTATAAAATTAATTTTATGATTAAATATAATATTTATTAAATGAATATAATTATGTATATGAACAAAATATATCCTATTCATAATAAACATTACTTACATGAAAAATAATGCATGTGAAAATGAAGCAGTTAACACCAGAAACAATGATAATACAGAAATAGTTTTAACTAAATGATAAAATAGGGTCTTATATGATATCATAAATATGTATATGGTACTGGTATAATTTAATAAAATATATTAACCATCATATAGGAGGTTGAAACACCATTGAATAACGAGAATTAAAAGGTAATGGTTAATTTCACAATCTCACTGTTATCCACTGTTGATTATACGTAAGTATATATAGAGAAATATTTATCATTAAAGCCCATGTTTCTTAAAAATATATTTCAAAATATTATTAATAATTTTATAAATTTTTTAATCAAGTTTATACCATTGTTTTAATTTTTATAAAACATTTTTACAAGAATATTTCTATTATTTTCCAAACAAAGTACTTTGTGACCTTTTTTAAAAATTAAGGAAAGAATGTTTTTTAACTTATATGGTGTGAGTGGATTTTTCCACTGTTATGTCACCTTAAAATTTTGAAGCTTCCTCTATATGATTACAAGTTTACATTTTAAAAAAATGTTTTATTTTATAAATAAATTCCTTTTTCAATGTAAAAATGGGATATTTCTCTCAAATAGTTTTAATGAATTTATAATATTACTTTCATCTATATCAACATACTTTGTGGGATTTTATGCATAATTGATATTGATTTGTTATAATACAATATTATATATTTTATTTAAGGGGTTATGATATGTTTGACTATGCATGTGTTATTTTTTATACCATTCATGGTTTATGGTTAATGTATTAAAAATTCATATGCTAGTTTTAATTTGAATGTTTATGTTATGTTTTACCCTTTTCATAGAAAGAATGAATTGAACTTAGTAAGTGATTATGGGGCCATATATAACCCCTAGATTCATTAGTAGGTCTCATGAGATTAAATTAGTAGAAAAAACCCATCATGTTTTTTTCTAATCAATTTTAGATTGCTAGAAGGATATATATTGACACAAATTAGACAAGTTACTACCTATATACTTAAACTGTCATGAGTTTAGAGCATGACTGTAGCTATCTTGAGTATATATCTTGATGGTGAATATGTCTATAATAATGCATTCCCTCATTATGAATTTTGTTTGGAATATTACATGTGATTATTTGACTAGTATAATCTCCATGGTTATTATTATTTGATATAGTATTATTTTTTCCCATATTTTGATCAAGATTATGTTTAAAAGGCTTGTGTTTCCGTTATAAATCTTTCATTAATGTTTATGATTATTTATTCATAATAGATTCTATTGTAAACTTACCCTTATTGATCTTATGATCTCACCCCTTTCTTATGTTTTATTTTCCTCAGATTCCTGGAAGTGTATTATGATTGATATGGAGGGTTAATCTAGGAGATTAATGGCGTTCTAAAAGGATTATCAATGTCGTATTTTAGGTTTTTAATTGTATGGTAAAGTTCATATATGTAATCTATTTTCTATGATTACTAAACTGATTAGTCCTTGTAGTTTTTATTCCTTATCATCATGCCAATGTTTTAAAATAATGCATTAGATCTGGGATTTTGGGGTTGGGGTGTTGTAGTTGGTATCAAATAAAGTTTAGAAACAAACTTGGGAATTATATTGTAAAACACAACGATATGAATGAATTTGAGGACTAGTATATGTATTGGATATCACCCTTTATATTTGGTAAAGGAAAACCCAAGTTAGTCCTATGGACTTATGGATTGAGAAGAAGATGGCATCATTTAGAGATCCTATAAGTTATTCTTCATGACTATATCACAATGATTTGTGTTTATCACTTTGTGATTTGAGTATTTATCAATGGTTAGAATCAACATGTTTATACATGAAACTATTATATTACCAATTATGGAGAGACTATATAAGAAAAATGAGATGAAGGAGGTATTAAAGAATAAGATATTGATGCGTAGTTAATGGTTTAAAAGTGATGTGGAATGATTAAGTTTATTTTGTACTTAGATTCAAGAACTATTCAATCAATGGTTCTATGGTTATAAGACTCATCAAATATATAAGGATTGTATTGTAGTACTTATTATTTTAGGATTTGGAATCATAAGAGTTTTCATTAAGGATTTATAGGTGGTTAAATGTTTGGTGAGTGACAATAAGAGATATATTACATTTTTGGGGAATCTAATAATAAGACTAATTTTTGAAATTTAGAATCTTTTTAGAGAATGAATTTGGATGGATGTGTTTTGGTTGAGTATTAAGGATGTAATGGAGTAATTTTAACACTATATATTATTTTTTGTGGTTATTGTATGATTTATTGGATACTTTTGTATAACCTGTTTGTGTTCAGAAAATATTTATAGTATTAATGAAATGATTTTAGGCCTTATGATTTATCAAAAGTGCTTCAGTCATGAAAAATACATTTTGAACATTCTTTTCCTAGTGCAGGGGATTAAGTAAAAATAGATCAAAGAAAGAACATTGTGTGAGATTATGCTTATGAAATAAATTGAAATCAATTAGGTTATATTGTGAATAGTAAAATAATTCTTCAACTCTAGGGAAACTGTCTTGAAACAAAAAAAATAATATCCAATTACTTTTTCTAATGAATCCAATGGCCCCTTAGATCATTGTAGATTTATAGATTTGTGATTGTTAACTTTGTCTTTATCATGTTATTTATCCCTCCCCATCTGAATATGATGATTATATTTTTATTTCAGGTTCATGTTTTCCTACATGGAAAATAGTATGTGTTATCTCTGGTGACCTTCATAGTTCCAATTCTTTTTTTTTTAAAATGGAGTCCTGATTAATCCATTTTTGTTGTGGGATTTCAATAAAGATATTTTGAAAACTCAAACCCATAGATATTGGTTTAGATTTTAAATTGAGAGGACACAATTTATTAAACTAGGGGACAATGTAACAACCCAATATTTCATGGTAAGTTTTATTCAATATCTTGTGCGGCATGGAACACCAACTTGTCTTGCGTTACATGCAAGATTGAGTTTCTACGAAACAAGACTTTAGTTTCATAATTATTTAAATGAAATATTTATATCTTATCCATTAAATATAGTAATATAAATATTAATAAATAATTTTTAAGTGTTATTTATAATTTTTTCACATAAATATAACATATTTATAATGAAATATATAAGTTTTAAAAAAATAGTTATATCTTTTGAAATACTATTTTCATAAAGGAACTACTTTTTATGTTTGTTTGTGAACAATAACAAAATTTATTTTATACACTCCAAAAAATTGAATTTGGTAATATAGAATTCATTTTTGAATTCAAAATATAAAAATTAGCTTGGGGTAAAATTTAGGTAATTTTCTGAAAAGTTTAAATTTTTGATGAATAGTGAAATACATGACATTTTTGTTTAAAAATATTATTTTTTAATTTAAATAATTATTTTAATTTAAATTAGATTTAAAGTCATAATAGATAAATAATACATATATCAACCCACTTTATATCATTAAGATCATTTTTATAATATAATTAGATATAAAAATTAATTGAACACTGTTCACATCTTTTTACCTGCTTTCTAGCCACATTTCCAGATTTGCATTAAAGGTAATTTTACCGATTTTGTGAACTGAATTTGTAAAATATGAAAAAAATTATGGTAATAAAGGTTAAAAATTTGGTATAATAGGATCAAAATAATTTTTGGGGAGTCGTAACTTTTGAATTTTATTTACCACGGTTAAAGGAAAATATGGTAATTAAAGGTAAACATAATATCATAATAATATAAATTTACCCTAAAAATTGTCCAAAACATATTTTATGAGTCATTTCCAACCAATAAAATCCTTGGGTAGAAATTTGGCCTTTCTAATCCACTTGGGTGTGATTAAGATAGTTATAACACTTAATATTAAGTAAAGGTAAAAATATTATAAACACGACTCTTGTTAATAAACTATTTTTTAACATGGTTTTATATAAGCGATATATTAGACAATAAATTTTAATTATGAATATAAAAATATTTCATACATCATGGTTATTTATTTTTAATTTTTTGGAATTAAATAATTAGACTTAATTTTAACACAATAATGATGCAATAATAGAGTTATTAAAAAAAGAATCAAATAAATGATATTATAATTTTTAAAATAAATAATATTTGAAATATTTGATTCCCTATAAGGATTTTATATATTAATATGTAATTTTATTATTGATTTTACTCATTTTTTTCAAACGAATCAAGTTTTTGTTACTTTAACAAAAATCAAGTATTAAATAGTGTCAAAATTTACATAAATGAGATTTTAAAATTAATTCTATTCTATTAAATGATATAAAAGTAATAAAAATCTATGATTCATATAAATAACTTTTATAGTTATAAAATTATCATAAATTATCCACTTTAGGTTCTCTTTTCATTTTATAGAAACTATATTAACCCTGTTGTGTAAAAATATAGGAAGACATGGTAAGAGTTAACGAATTTAACTAAGGGTTAAATTTAAAGATAAAGTTATGTCTATGACCTAAACATGTATAAAAACTTTTTTTTGAGTTGATTTAAACCCATCCTAATATTATCCTAGAAATAAATCACTTTGGATCTATTTGAAACAGAAAATATATTTACAATAAATAAATATTTTACGATCTTCTAAAAGTTCCTGTCACCCCTCTTATAAAAGGGAACTTCTCTTTCTCTTTAATTCACATCTCTATACCACTTTGGATCAGCCAAAAACCCACACATTTTTTCTCAAAACTACTCTCACTTCAACCTAGATGCAATTTTTTTTCTTAATTCCATCCCAAGGAGTCCTTTTGTGAAAATCAAAAGGAGACACCCGAAAAAAGGTTATTTTTTATCACATATTTCAAAGTTATTTTCTTCCTCTACTTCCTATTTCTATGTTGTTTCCATATTAAAATAATATGTCAAGCACCTTAAAAATTATGATATTTTATCATAGTTATAGTAAAACCACATTACTTATTTTTATCTGTCCTACAAATAATAATATCACAAGGCGTGAGTATGTACGACATATTGTCTCCACGTCATGGTGTAATTTATTGTTGAACACTATATTTTTCGGATGGGTATAATGACGAGTATAATGGATGAAAATAATGGATATAACATTAAAATTATTATTTATAACTAATGTACCATACAATTAAATACCATTTGACCATCAATAGGATGATATTGTCGCTTGTGCGTACGTACGACCTACCATATCCATGATGCGCAGGGGGGGGGGCGTTCTCCATGTTAACCATTCAATAATTATTGTAAAATTTATTTGATGAGTAAATATAATATTTATGAACTAAATATCATTATTTTTATGAATAAAATATATCATATTCATTAGAAATATGAATTACATGACAAAGTATGAATGTGAAAATGATGCAAATAACACTCGAAACAATGGTAATACTGAAACATTATTAAATAAATGATAAAATAGGGTCATAAATGATATCATAAATATGTATATGTTTTTGGTATAATTTAATAACATACTTTAACCATTATATAAGAGGTTAAAACACCCTCTACTAACAAAAAGTACAAGACATGTGTTAATTTCACAGTCTCATTATTATTCGCTGTTGTTTATACATAAGTATCTACTTGAACATATTTATCATCAATTCCCATGTTTCATAAAAATGTATTTAAAAATATTATTAATATTACTAGAATATTATTTAAATGAATTTATAACCATGTTTTTATTTTTATAATTTTTTTTTAAAAATATTTCAATGATTTTCCAAAAAAGTACTTTGTGACCTTTTTGATAAATTAAGGAAAGAATGATTTTTTTTAACTTATACGGTGTGAGCGGATCTTTCCACCATTAGGTAGACTTAAAATTTCTAAGCTTCCCCTACAATCATACAAGGTTATTTTTAAAAGAAATATTTTATTTTGTAAATACATGAATTTTCCAAGTAAAAAAAGGTATATTTCTCTTAAATAGTTTTAATTATTTTATCAGATTACTTTATCTATTTCAACATCATTTGTTATATTTTATTCTTTGTTGATAATGTTTTATTATGATACAATCTTCCATATTTTATTGAAGGTTTTATGATAAGTTAAACTGCTGATGTAATATTTTTATACCATTCATGGTTTATGGTTAATGTATTAACATTTCATATGCTAGTTTTAATACAAATGTTTATGTTATGTTTTACACCTTTCTTAAAGGACTATATTGGAATTAATAAGTGATGGGTGTGGCCATCTATAGGCCCACTATTCATCGGTAGGTATCGTGATAAGAAATTATATGGAGAAAAACCATTCATGTTTGTTTCTAAGATGTTTTAGATTTTTAAGAAGATAGATATTGACACAAATGATAAGGATTTATACCCATAGACTTAAACTATCATGTGGATAGATAATTGTAGTATCCAACTTGAGGATATATATTGATAGCATATATGTCCCTAACTATGCATTACCATGTTATGATATTAGTTATGAATATTATATGTGATTATTTTACTATTATAATATCAATGGTTATGCATATTTGATATGATTTATTTATTTTTTTACATATTTTGATCAAGATTATGTTTAAAGGCCTTATGGTTCAGTTATAAATATTTCCTTAAGGTTTATGATTATTTATTCATAATAGATTCTATTGTATGCTTACCCTTACTAAGCATTTGAGCTCACACATTTCTTATGTTTTATTTTCCAAAGATTCAATGAGGTTCATTATGACTGATATGTATGATTAATCAAGTAGAGTAATGGTGTTCTCATAGGATTATCAATGTTCTAGTTTATGTCTTAAATTCTAATGTAAATTTCATATATGTAATATATGTTCCAAGACTTCTAAACTGATCGGTCCTTCAATATTTTATTCCTTATAATCATGCCAATGTATTAAAATAATGCACCGGCTTTGGGATTCTGGGGTTGGGGTGTTAGATTTTGTATTAATGGAGGTTTAAAAATAAGATTGGCAATTAGATTTAGGTTACATAGATTATAAAATATATATTATAAAACTTAACCTTATGAATGAATTTTAGGATTATTCAATGTATTGGATATCATAAATTAGATTTGGTAGTGGATAATCTAGGTTAATTCATTGGACATATGGATTTAGAAGAAGATGACATCATTTAGAGATCCTATAAGTGATTCTTCAGGAATATATAACTATGATTAGTGTATCTCACTTTTTTCTTTGAGTTTTGATCAAGGGTTAGAATTAGAAAGTGTAACGTTCTGGTTCCGAAAGCCACCCAGAGGCGCCCCGTACCTGGTTGGTCACATGGCCTCAAGTGCATTTCCCCAAATTCCAGAGGCTGCCGACTAGCACTACTGGAAAATAGACCTATACCCACGGTTTTGATTAAAACCGTGGGCATAGGTGTGCCTTATACCCACGGTTTTGGAAAACCGTGGGTATAGTTATAGTGTATGGACCTATACCCACGGTTTATGAAAACCGTGGGAATAGATTTCTTTTGAGGACATATTCCCTCGGTTTTCCTAAACCGTGGGTATAGGTGTTTCTTTCAAGGCCTATACCAACGGTTTTATGAAAACCGTGGGAATAGAGATTTTTTTCTGAAGACCTATACCCACGGTTTTACAAAACCGTGCGTATAGCTTTGGCAGGGGGAAAAAAATCCACGGGAAAAAAATAGTTGGCGGGAAAAAACCTATACCTGAGGTTTAAATTAATATATAAAATATATAAAAACATTTAAACACATATAATTTGTAGGCCGTTTGGTTAGGCGATTTTTCTATCTTCCCGCAGTCCAGGGATCGAATCTCACAGAAGTTTTTTTTTTCTGATACAGCATAATATATTAATATATTAAAGTAAATTTACCATTATTTAAGGCAAAGTTGTATGGATTGGTTGGTTAGTCACGATTGTATTCTACAGAACGATCAGGGTTTGAATCCCGCGGGTCTCTTTTTCTCCTGATACGTTATTAATTAATATATTTAACATAATAGTAATATATATATACAAAGGCGTCGTAGGTTAGTGGTGCGGCGGGTAAGCTGTAATGCGCGCAGCTCGTTGAAGACGTAGGTTCAACTCCTTCTATTAAAATGTTTGTATAATTAATAATACCCACGGTTTTTAAACCGTGGGTCAAGATATTGATAGCTTGGAAAGGGCGCTGAAGATTTTACAACGTGGAAAAAAAAGCTATACCGACGGTTTGTAAAACCGTGGGTATAGGATCCAGACCTATCCCGATGCCACTCCAGCCCATGGTTCACAAAACCGTGGGTATAGCCTATACCCACGGTTTTGGGGGCTATACCCACGGTTTTGAACCGCGGGTATAGGTCAATTTTCCAGTAATGTAGCAGTGAGGGCCTTGGGTGTGATAGTGGGGAAACTATGCCCTCATTGGCAGAGTACACAACGGAAGAGAAAAAAACAAACAATAGCAGAATTAGTAACAATACACACACAAGTGAATAACAAAAAACTAAATGATAAAGAGATGGAGCACATACATATAAAATAATGCCTGATACATATGTCTAGGAAAGTAGCTAAACAAGTCACAATGCCAAATAAAAATAGTACTAAACCAAAAATACAAGGAAAACATATAACAAATCCTCAAAATCACAAGCCTAAGCTTCGTCTGGTGCTCTCCAGCTCCACAACAAGTCAAGTACCTAAACAAGAAGGGTGCTTTCCCTTATCTATACCTGCATTAATATAATCTGTTTGGGCCCAAAAGAATGGCCCAAACAGGGTGTGAGACTAAATCCCAGTAGGAATACACCACGAGATATATGCCTAAAAGTCAGTGAATATATGGTGGTAAAAGTACAGAAAGTAGTAAATAGGAAAGAAATCAATAGTATACAATTCATAGTTTCAAGCATTTAATTTACAAACAAGTAATCAAATAATCAAGAAAGTAGAAATAAACAGGCAACCCTCTAGGTAGTTCTCACTACCTAACCCCCATGGTTCAACCAACAAGTACTAGAAACCCTATGGGGGGGACACATAGTCTCACCCCTCTGGTTCAGCTAAAGTATAGATTCTCTCAGGAAGCACTCACCGTCAATTCCTCCTATAGTCTCGTATCATACTAAAGGCGCTCTGGGGAAGAACTCAACATCAATTCCCCCTGTGGCCCATGTCAAGGAACTACAGACACTCTGGGGAAGCACTCAATGTCAATTCCCCCTGCGTTCTTGCATTGTATAATTATAAAGACACTATAGATAATCCCTCAACGAAAATTCTCCCTATGGTCTATACACTAGGTTCTCACGACCCTGCATAAGTCAAGAAAGTGTAGCATCACATAAACACCAAGTTAAACCTCATGAACTACTTGGATAAGATTCTACAATATAATAGTAATACCATCCTACAATACTAGGTATGGAAAGTAAACAAAATCCTAACAGGAAAAGAAGACCCAAAGGTCAAAACAGGAAAACATGCATGGGAAATACATCTAAATCTAAACAATTCACCCTATTCATAATCAGTATCCTCTACTCTAGCATATAAGAAAAGCAGGAAAACAATAGGCCTATAATGGTAAACACACAATACCCCGTTCATGGGTATTGGTGGAATTTTCACAAAATAGTCAATGACTTTCAATGGAAAGTTACAAACCACCTACCTCGGGGTTAATAGGTCAATATACATAAAACACGAGGCTTGAATCATCTTAGAACGCTGTATATCGAATAAAACATACAAAACTCTCAACCCATGATAGCTCATGAAAGAGGATAATTTGGAAAACGATGATCTAGGAGAAGAAAAAACTCACCGATGTAATTCCAACACAACTGATGGAGTTTGATTCAGAGGACAGACATAGGTTCGGGGGTTCGTTGAAGATCCACGACCATATGAGTTCTCTCAGATGAACGAAACCTAAAAGAAGATGGTTCTGTCCGTCAGACACGACCCCTGTGTATTTAATGAAAAAAAATACATGACATGTAATTTTAGAGTACACAGTGTGTATTTACTATTTCTGTACTGCACTTTAGGAGGCCTCCATGTCGTCCCACATGACTGTGTGTGTGGCCATGACACAGCCAGCACACAGCCTCCAACAGTAATGAAGTACACAGTGTGTACTCATAAAGTACACAGTGTGTAGTTGAAAAAATTTCTAGAAACTCCTCTTTTCTGAAAAACACCAGAAAAAGTAAAAACATACCTGAAAAGAAGGTATTAGTTATTACAAACTTTCCCCCTTGAAGAAATTCATCCCCAAATTTCCCAAGCATGGCGTAGAAGAATAAACCCCAAACAGATACGGCCACTGTGATCGTACATCGACCTCCCTATCCCAAGTCTTTTCCTGCTCCCGTCAGTGCTGCCATAACACTCTTACCAGAGGAACAGAACGACCATGGAGAACCATTGTATTATGATCAATAATTCAGATAGGATGCTCCTCAAACGATGCATCCACCTCGAGCTAAACCTCCTCTGGTTGAAAAAAATGATATGGGTATGAAAAGTGACGTTGGATGTGAGAGACTTGAAAAACATCATGCATAGCTCGGTACCTCTGAGGAAACAGAAACCGATAGGCAACCAGACCAAATATATCCAACACCTCAAACGACCCGATGTACCTCGACGAATGATTAACCTATATTCTAATCCTCCTATGTCCCAACCTCAATGTGACATGTAGAAAAACCTGATCACCGACCTCAAACACCAGAGGTCATCTCCACTGATCAACATAAGAATTCTGTCGAGACTATGCAATAGCCATCCTCTTCCGAATCAACTCTATCTACTATGTGGTCTCCTGAACAAGATGAGGTCCCAACAAAGCTTCCTCGCCTGCCTCCATCCAATATAAGGGTGATTGGCATGGCCTACCGTACAAATCCTCATAAGGTTCCATCTGAATAGTTTCATGAAAACTATTGTTGTAGGAAAAATGCACAAGAGGTATATGCTTCTCCCAAGAAACTCCAAAATCCAGAATGCATGCTCGGAGCATGTACTCAAGCACCTAAATCATACACTCGGACTGGCCATCTATTTAGTGGTGGTAATCTGTACTCAGAATTACCTGTGCACCCAAAGCCTTCTGAAAACCTAGGCAGACCCAAGAAGTAAAACATGCATCCCTGTCTGAAACAATGGAGTGTGGAACTCCATACAGACGTACAATCTCTTAGATGTATAGCCATACCAGTTCATCAACATGGAAAGTATCCTTGATTGGAATGAATTGAGAAACCTTAATAAGTCTGTAAATGAAAACCCATACAACATCAGTCCCTCGAGGTGATCTTGGCAATCCTATCATGAATTCCCCCGCGAAATCGTTACACTTCCACTTAGGAATGTGTAACTACTGTAGAAGACCTGCTGGTCGCTGATGCTCCGCCTTCTCCTGCTAACAAGTATAACACCTCATGATGAAACTAGAAACATCTCTCTTCATACCTGGACACCAATACTGGCGGTGTAGATCATGATACATCTTGGTGACGCCGGGATGAACTGACCAAATAGAGGAATTAAAAACCCACATCAGCTCCTCGCGTATATGTATTGGTACCCATATAATCCCCTGGAAATGCAATATCTCATCCTCTCCTATGGTCCACTCAAAAATAGGGTCCTCTACGGACATGCTTTCCCATTGGACTAGGATTTCAGAGTCTGATAGATGACTCATTCGTACCAAATCAAAGAGGGTAGAGGTAACAGCCACATAAGATAGAAAAGTATGCCCTTGTCTGCCTCTCACCTCCAAATGCATCTCAGAGAACAAAGCCATAAGTTACCACTCATTGCTGGCCTCTTGAACTTCCTGTATCTAATTCTTCATGCTCAATGCATTAGCCACTGAGTTTCCTTTCCCAGACATATAGGCAAGATCTAAGTCAAAGGACTATAGGTACTTAACCCACCTCCGCTGTCTCAAATTCAAATCACACTGAGTGGAAATGTACTTGAGACTTTTGTGGTTGGTGAAAACCACAAAATTATCTCACAAAAGACAATTTCTCTAATAGTGTAAGGCATGAACAACAACTTACAACTCTAGATCATGCTTTGGGTAATTCCTCTCATGTGGCCTCAACTGCCGAGACCCGTACACAATGACTCCATCTCCATGCATAAGAACACCTCCCAGCCCGATACCTGTTGCATCATAGTAAACAGTATATATCTTGCCCAACTCTGGAAAGACTAGTATCGGTCTTGAAGTCAACCTCCCTTTCACCTCCTGAAAGGCTAACTCACAAGAATATGACCTTAATAACTTCACACCCTTCTTGGTTAGACCTGTCAGTGGTGCTGCGAAGCGTGAAAAGTCCTGTATGAAGCTCCTGTAGTATCCATCCATCCCTAGAAAACTCCGTACCTCAAAGACATTTTTCGACTGCCCCCAGGAAACTACTAATATCATTTTCTCTGGGTCTACTGATACTCCTGTCTCTGATATAACATGACCCAAGATGTGAATCTGGTCCATCAAAAAGTGTCACTTCGAGAGCTTAGCATATAACTGATTCACCCTCAATGTAATAAAAACGATCTCAAGATGGGTAGTATGGTCATGTCGAGTGTGATAGCTCACCATGATATCATCTACGAAGACCACCACGAAATAATACAAGTATGGATGGAACACTCGGTTAATCAGTGCCATGAAAACTGCATGCACGTTCATAAGATTGAACGGCATAATCATATACTCCTATAGACCATACCTTCTACAGAAGGCTGTAATAGGTATATCTGATGGTCTAACGCACAACTGATGGTAACCAGACCTCAAGTCGATCTTCGAGAACACTCGGGCCCCTCGAAGCTGATCAAAGATATCATCAATCCTCAGTATGGGATATCGGTTCTTGACCATCAACTGGTTTAGCTTCCAATAATCCACACAAAGACTAAGGGCGTCATCTGCCTTCTTTGCAAACAGGATAGGCGGACCCCAAGGAGAAGTACTGGATTAGATGAAACCCTTTTCCCACAACTCCTCCAATTACTTCTTGAGCTCCTGCAACTCTGGTGTAGCCATCCTATAATGAGAAATCGAAACTGGTATCACTCCTGGAATGAGATAAATTGAAAAGTCTACCTCACACTCTAGAAGAAAACATGAAAAGTCATCTTGAAATACATCCCTAAAATGATCCAACACTGGAGGAAAGTCTAACTGTGATGTCCCCTGGTCATCGACATATAAACTAGCAATCTGGGCTATAACAACTCCCAACCCATGATGCTCTAGACCCTCTCTACTCGCCTGTACATCCCACTCTCCCTTATATAGAAAATATCCACCCTCTGGTGATATTAAACTCACCCTAAGGTGATAAAATCCTAAGAATGAAATCATATCCTGTCATCTCTAGAACATAAAGATCTCAAAGGAAGTGACACCCACCAACCTCAAGAGGGCACTACTTGCACTGACGTACAAAAGATGTTCTTATCCCTAATGGAGTGTCTAGTGTCAAAACATCGACAGAAGAAAAGATACAGATCCCAAGGCTCTCCAAAATAGTGACAGATAAAAATCTATGCATAGCACCAGTATCAAAAAGAGCTGAAGATAAAACCGAGGCAACTAGGATAATACCTAGAACTGTAGAGGGGCCGAGAATCTTCTCCTGATGGGTCTTCTCCAATGCAAAAGTCTGGCCAGCCCCATGACCCTAAGACCCTACCTGACTATTCTGAGTTGATTTGCCCTACTGTCACTGGTGGCCTGGTGACTGACCACCATGACCGCGACCTCCACCTCGGCCTGAACGGCTGGAAGAACTCCAGTTCCCAGACTGGTAAGGAACTAACGGTGCTGCTATGGTATGAGGAGTCATAGATGAACCCCTATCACTAGCTGCTGGTGATAATATCTGAGAAAAACATTGAAGGTGACCCATATTTCCGCCTGATCAGAACTCCACTGGGACTCTTTGGCACTCTGGCCTCATATTCCCAACCCTTCTACATGGGTAGAATACCACATGGATACATGAAGATGTGTCTCGCTGCCTTGGGTCACTGCACGTAAACTCCCTACGGTGTTTCCTGCTGTTAGCTGGTGGACAACTAACTCTAGATGTCGAGCCACCCTAGCTCACAACCCCCGATTCCCTTAGATTTCGCTCCATGATCAGTTTCTGGTTGATGATGGAAGCGATGGAAGTCAACCTGAAGATATTCACCTGAGAGCGGATGTCCTGTCCGAGGCCATCCTTGAACTGTTTTTGCTAGGAATAAACCATCTCCTCCCAGACATTTTGTGAAATGATGAAGCTTGGTGAAATGAGAGGAATACTACATAACCGATAGGGTACCCTTCTCAAGGCTCATAAAATCCCGGGCTCGATCGGCCCTCAGGGTTTTCTGATAGAAGTTGTCATAAAAGACGCGCTGAAACTCCTCCCACGCCATAACTTGTTGATGACATTCCTATGAGATTACATCCCACCATCTCTTGGCAGAATCCCATAGCATATAGGTAGAGAGCTTGACTCTCCTCTCTGGAGGCATCTTCAGATGATTAAAGATCATAAACATGGATTTTAGACATGACTCTGCAGCCTGAGGTCCTCATTCCCCTGAGAAAGTGGGAGGATGCTGTTGATGGAAGACCCACATCAAATCATCCATCGACAGGGTAGGAGGTGGTGCTCCCTGAAAGTCTGCATCATCCTCATGAATCCTTCCATGAATTTTGCATCAACACCATAAATAGGTATTACTGCTGGTGCCAAGACTATCACAACTGGAGGATCTACGGGAAGTCCCTGATCAACCATGTCTGGTGTTTGATCACTGCTTGGAAATTGACGTACAACCAGAGGGAATCTCGATGGCATGACTCTACAAGGCCAAACCCACACCTTATATTCAAGATTATCAAGGATTGAAAACTGGAAGGACAAGAAAGAAATAGAAGAAATGAAGCATTCAAGTTCTGTAAAACATGATTACACGACATGTACTTTTCCTACACAACGTGCTCCCTTAAGTCATTCACATGGGTGTGTACTTCTGCTGAAAAGTGGTTGTGTAACACCACAAATACATGGCCTGTTGTCAAAACACATAGTGTGTACTTGAATCCTCTTCCCTACCCAAGTCATTCTACAAGGTCAAGCCACACAGCTCTCTTAAGACAGACTACATGCCCTATTCAAGGTAGACATGGTGTGTACTAGACAAGCTTCACCTGGACCGTGTTGTTAGTGACACGATCTGACACATGGCTTGACACTACACAACATGTTCCAGACGGACACAGTGTTTACTTGAAGGGATAACACCATCCCTTATTGTCCGTGACACGGATGGGTACCTGGGTCAGACTATAGGGCGTGTTCAACGTGGAAACGACATGTATGGCTTAAGGTCTTATCCATTCGTGTTGTTTATTACTTGGTCAGACACTGTGTCAACACTACACGATGTGTTTTACAGGGACACGATGTGTTCACACCAGACTTTCCCCATCCCATGTCTCTTCCCACATGGCTTACGACACAGTTAGATACTACATGACGTGTACATAAAGTACACGGCGTGTACTTAAGAAAAATAGTTTCTTCCCAAACAGAAGAACACATGGCATGTAGTAAAAACTACAAGGCTTGTATTCTGGGTTTTTCCAGATAGTAAGCCTCAGAAACTACTCTGGGGCCCATAAAAACACTGAAAAAAACATTCAAAATTCCAAATTCCTATCCCTGAGGGCCCATACTCCCAACAAATCAAAGTTTGGAATCTTATACAAGTTATAAACAAGAGAACAATTTAATGATGCACAAAATTCTGGTCTATGCGAGCCCATAACACCTCAAGAACCAATGTTGGGCGTTTATTCAAGAAAACCTATACACAAACAATACCTTATCAAACAACATGTATTTATATCAAGGAAAATATCACAACAAGATGCATATTTTACACATCATCTATCACAACAACATGCAATCTCTAATGCATCCTAGATGGAATGACAAAAATTCATGACAAGTGATTTCTAGCAGGTTCTTATATGATGCATGAGATGGAATACCCTCATCTCATTGGGTTGAAACATAAATATAACCTTAATAACATCCACAATAACAACACAAATCTTGTGAATCACTCAAGGTGAAATCAAATCAACTGTAAAATTGAAAACTGGTAAAATTGCAATAAACAAGGTAGTATGGATTTTCCCTATACACGGGTTAGCTAATCCTGGGCACAAATTACTACCAAGTACCTATTCCATCCTATCCGTGGCTATAGGCTCCAAATAGTAAGTCAAGAGAAAAGAATCACCTCTGATACCACTTTGTAACATCCCAGTCCCAGAAGCCACCCAGAGGCACCCCGTACCCAGTTGGTCACATGGCCTCAAGCACATTTCCCCGAATGCCAGAGGCTTCCAACTAGCAGCGAGGGCCTTGGGTGTGATAATGGGGAAACTATGCCCTCATTGGTAGAGTAAACAGTGGAAGAGAAAAAAAATAAACAATAACTAAAGCAGTAACAATCCATACACAAGTGAAGAGCGGAAGACTAAATGATAAACAGATGGAACACATACATATAAAATAATGCATGATACATATGTCTAGGAAGGTAGCTAAACAAGTCACAATACCAAATACAAATAGTACTAATCCAAAAATACAAGGAAAATAGATAACAGATCCTCAGCATCGCAAGCCTGAGCATGGTCCCACACTCTCCAGCTCCACAACAAGTCAAGTATCTGAAGAAGAAGGGTGCTTGACCTTATCTATAACTGCAACAACATAATATTCTTGGGCCCAAAAGCATGGCCCAAAAAGGGTGTGAGACTAAATCCTAGCAGGCAACCACCACGAGACATGTGCCTAATAGTCAGTGAATATATGGAAATAAAAGTATAAAAAGCAGTAAACAGAAAAGTAATCGACAGTAAACAGTCCACAACTTCAAGAATTTAATTCACAAACAAGTAATCATCTACTCAAGAAAGTAGAAACAAACAGGTAACCCTCTCGGTAGTTCTCACTACCTAAAACCTATAGTTTAACCAACAAGTACTAGCAACCCTTTGGGAGTCACACACAGTCTAACCCCTATGGTTTAGCTAAATTATAGAATCTCTGGGGAAGCACTTACTGTCAATTCCCCCATAGTATCGTATCGTACTAAAGGAACTTTGGGGAAGCACTCAATGTCAATTCCACCTGTGGCCCACTTAGAGGAACTACAAACACTCTGGGGAATCACTCAACGCCAATTCCACCTGTGGTCTCACATCGTATAATTATAAAGACACTTTGGAGAATCCCTCAACGTCAATTCTCCCTATGGTCTATACACTAGGTTTTCATAGCCCTGTGCAATTCAAGAAAGTGTAGCAGCATGTAACAGACATGGAAAACCTTATGAACCACTTTTATAGCATTCTACAACACAATAGTTATACCATCCTACAACAGTAGGAATGGAATGTAAATAGAAGCATAATAGCCAAATAAGACCCAAAGGCCAAAATAGGAAAACATGCATGGGAAATACATCCAAATCACAACAATTCACCCTATTCACAATCAGTATCCTCTACTATAGAATATAAGAAAAGTAGGCAAACAATAGGCCTAAAATGGTAAACATGCAATACCCCGTTTAGGGGTATTAGTGTAATTTTCACAAAATATTCAATGAATTTAAATATAAAGCACAAACCACCTACCTCGGGGTTAGGAGGTCAATATACTTGAACCACAAGGATTGAATAATCTTAGAACGATGTAAATCTAAGAAAAAGGACAGAACACTCAACCCATGATAACTCACGAAAGAGGAGAAATTGGAAAATGATGTTCTAGGAGAAGAGAGAACTCACTGATGAAATTCCAATGCAACTGATAGAGTTCGATTCAGAGGATGGATGGAGGCTTGGGGGTTCATCGAAGATCTACAGCCGTAATGTTTCTCTTAAATTAACGAAACCTAAAATAAGATGGTTCTATCTATTAGACATGACCCCGATGCGTTTAATGTAAAAAATACATGGCGTGTAATTTTAGAGTACATGGCTTCTACTTACTGTTTCTGTACTCCACTTTAGGCAACCTCTAAGTCACCCCACAAGACCATGTGTGTGGCCATGACATGGCCAACACATGGCCTCATGTGGTAACGAAGTACATAGTGTGTACTTGAAGAAATTTCTAGAAACTCCTATTTTCTCAAAAACTCTAGAAAAATGAAAAACATACCTGAAAAGAAGGTCCAGGTTCTTACCAAAAGTTTATACATGCAATGGTTATATTGATAATGGTGGAGAGATTAAAAAAGGAAAATGAGATGAAATAGGTATTAATAAATATGATGTTGAAGCATAGTTAATGGTTTAAAAGTGAAGTGGAATGATTAAGGATATTTTGTACTTAGATTCAATAAATATCAAATCAACGGTTCTTTGGTTATAAGATCAACATGTTATATAATGATTGTACTAAAATACTTATTCTTTAAGGATTTGGAAGCATAAGAGTTTTCATTAAGGGTTTAAAGGTGATCAAATATTTGGAGGGTGAAAATTAGAGCTACATTAAATTGTTTTGAGAATCCAATGTTAAGATTGATTTTAGAAATTTAGAGACTATTGGGATAGAGAATTTGGATGGAAGTGTTTTGGATGAGTATTAAGAATGGAATGGATTAAGTTGAACACTCTATATTATTGATTTTTGTTATAGAATAATTTATTGGATACTTTGGGGTAACCTTTTTGGTTTTAGTAAATATTTAGATGATTAATGAAATACTTTCATGCCTTATGATTTATCAAAAGTTCTTTAGGCATGAAAAATACATTTTGAACATTCATTTTCAGGTGTAAGGGATGAAGTGAAAATAGATCAAAGCACAACCAAAGAACGAGATTAAGCTTATGAAATGTAATAAAATCAATTATGTTATTTTATGAATAGTAAAATTATTCTTAAAATCTAGGTAATGTATCTTGAAACAAAGAATACTAACCTAGTACCTTTTCTGATTAGTCTAATGGCCCCTTATATAATCATAGGATTATAGCTTTGTGATTATTATCTTTCTCCTCATCATGTTCCATATCATTCCCCATCAGAACATGATGATTATATTATTCTTTCATGGATATGTTTTCTTAAATGGAACATAATATGTTCTATCTCTAGTGACCTTCATACTTTCCATTATTTATTTTAAAATGGAGGTCTCATTAATCCATTTATGATGTGGAATTTCAATAAAGATATTTTGAAAAGTACAACCCATAGATTTTGATTATGAGTTTAAATTATGAGGATTCAATTTTTTGAATGAGGGTAGAATGTGACTAAACAATATTTCATTGTATGTTATCTTCAATCACTTTTGTTACACGCTACACTAAATTGGACTGCGTTACACACAAGATTGTGTTTTTATGAAAAAACAATTTAGTATTATAATTATTTAAATGATATATTTATAACTTATCTATTAAATATTGTAATATAAATATTAATAAATAATTGTTATGTGTTATTTATAATGTTTTTATAGAAATAAACCATATTTATAATGAAATATATATGTTTTGTAAAAATACTTATATGTTTTGAAACACTATTTTCCTAAAGGAACTACTTTTTATGTCTATTTTTGAATAATAATAAACTTTATTTTAGACACTCCTAGAAATTTAATTTCATAATATAGAAATAATTTTTTAATTTGGAATATCCAAATTATCTTAGGAAAAAATTTAGACTATTTTTTGAAAAGTTTTAATTTTTGATGAATAGTGAAAACACTACATTATTGTTTAGAAAAGACTTTTTTTAAATAATTATTTTAATTTAAATAGGTTTTAAAGTCACAATAGATAAATAATACATATATTAACCCAATTTAGGTCATTGAGATCATTTTTATAATAGAATTATATATATAAATTCATTGAACATTTTTCACATCTTTTTACCAGCCTTCTAGACACATTTGCAGATTAGCATTAAACGTAATTTTCTTGCTTTTGTGAATTGAATTTAAAAAATCTAGAATACATGGTTGTAATAAAGGTAAAAAATTTTGTCTAATAGAATCAAAATAGTTTTTTGTGAATTGTAACTTTTGAATTTTATTTACCATGGTTAAATGTAAATAAGACAATTAAAGATAAAAATAATATTATAACAATATAAATTTACCATAACACTTGTTATAAACATATTGGATGAGTTATGGCCGATCAAAACAATCCTTGGTTAGAAAATTTTTCCCTTTTAAGCTACTTGGGCATGATTAATACAATTATAACATTTAATTTTAAGTAAAGGTAAAAATATCATTTACATGACTCATATCACTAAAACAATTTTAATATGGGGTTATATCAGTGATCTCTTAGACTAAAAATATTTATTAGTATGATAAATAGATTTAATAAATAATGTTTATTTATTTCTAATATTTTTGAATTAAATAATTAAATTTAATAATGACACAATGATGATGCAATAATATATTTATTAAAAAAAGAATGAAATAATAGATATTATAAACATTAAAATAAATATTATATTAAATATTTGATTCCATAAATGAATTTTTTGGATGCCTATGTCATGTTAGGATTTATTTAATTATTATTTTTTCAAAATAATCAGTTTTTTATAACTTTAACAAAAATCGAGTATTAAATAGTGTTAAAATTTACTTAAATGAGAATTTAAAATAAATACCATTCTGGTAAATTATATAAAAGTCATAAAAATATATGATTAAGACAAATTACTTGTATAGTGATAAAATATTTATTAATTATCCACTTTATTTTCTCTTGTAATTTTATATTAATTGTATTGTCCATGTAGTGTAAAAATACAAGAAGACTTTGTAAGAGTTAAACTATTTAACTAAGTGTTAAATCTAAAAGATGAGGTTAATTTTATGACGTAAACTAGTCTAAAACCTATTATTTGAGAGTATTTATACCCATAATCATATTATCCTATAAATAAATCACTTTATAGATATTTTAAACTGAAAATCTATTTATAATAAATCACTATGTTAAGATCTTCCAAAAGTGCCCATCACCCCTCCTTTAAAAAGACACCTCTCATTCTCTTTAATTCCCAACACCAAACCACTCTGTCTTAGAAAAACCCTAACAATTTACTCTCTCAAATTCCCTCTATTCATATTATAGGAAAACACTTTTTTATAAATCCATCCTAAGGAGTCCTTTTGTGGAAATCAAAAGGAGACACATGAAAAGAGGCAATTGTTTTATCACCTCCTTCAAAGTCCTTTTCTTCTTCCACTTTCTATTTCTATATTTTTTATATAATTAAATAATAACTATAGTACCTTAAAATATTAAATGTTATTATAATTATAGTACAACCATATTATTTATTTTATCCAACATACAAATAACAATATCACCATCCGTGCATACGTATGTCTTACCATCTCCATGCCATTGTGTAATTTTTTATTCAACACTACATTGTTAATATGGGTATAACTATGAGTATAATAGATTTAATGAATTAATATAAAATGATAATTAGCCTTTCTAATTAATATACCATCCAATTACATACCATTTAACTATCATAAGAATGATACTGTCGCTTGTGCGTACGTACGACCTACCATCTCCACGACGCGATGTGATTCGTTCCCCACGTTAACAATTAATGAACGATTATAAAATTAATGTGATGTGTAAATATAATAATTTTGAACTTAATATAATTATTTATATGAATAAAATATATCCTATTCATAAGAAACACGACTTACATGACAGAGCATGCATGTGAAAATGAAGTAGTTAACAACCAAAACAATGGAAATACTGAAATATTATTAACTAAATGATAAAATAGGGTCATATATGATATCATAAATATTTATATGGTTATGGTATAATTTAATAACATAATTTATCAATTATATAAAAGTTTAACATATCCCTGACTAATGGAAAGTACAAGGTAAGAGTTAATTTCACAATATCATTATTATCCGTGGTTGTTTATATGTAAGTATCTACTAGGATATCTTTATCATCAATGAACATGTTTCTTAAAAACGTATTTCAAAATATTATTAATATTCATATATAGTTTTTTTAAATACATTTAAAACCATGTTTTAATTTATATAAAATATTTTGGGAGGAATCTTTCTGTCATTTTCCAAACAATGTACTTTGTGACATTTTCAGTAAAATAAAGAAATAGTGTTTTTCTAACTTATATAGCATGAGAATATTTTTCTGCTGTTATATATCCTTAACATTTTAAAGCATCCTCTACAACATACAAGGATATTTTTAAAATAAATGTTTCCTTTTAAAAAAAATTACTTTTTCTAAATAAAAGGGGGATATTTCTCTCATATAGTTTTAATGATTTAATCAGATTACTTTCATCAATGTCAACATCCTTTGCATTATTTTATGATTAATTGAGACAATTTATTATGATAAAATCTTCCATATTTTGTTGAAATATTTTTGATATATTTTACTTTGTATGTGCTGTTTTTATACCATTCATGGTTTATAGTTAATGTATTGACTTTCCATATATTTGTTTTAATACAAATGTTTTTGTTATGTTTTACGCATTTCATAAGAGAAATGAATTAGACTTAGTAAGTGATGGGTGGAGCCCACTATAGATCCTTGATGCATCGGTAGGTATCATGAGATAAAATTATTTGTTGAAAACCCTTAATGTTTATTTCTAAGCAGTTTTATATTGCTAGGAGGATAGATATTGACTCAAATCAGACGGGTTTCTACCCATAGACATAAAATATATTGGGGATAAACCATGAAAGTATCTATCTTGAGGATATATCTTGATAGCACAGATGTCTAAAATTATTCATTCTCTCATTATGATTTTAGTTATGAATATGATATATATTATTTTACTAGTATAATATCCATGATTATTGTTGTTTGATATTTTATTATTTATTTTTGTCATATTTAGATCAATATTATGTTTAATGGGATTATGTATCAATTATAAATCTTTCCTTAAGGTTTATGATTATTTATTTATAGTAGCATCTATTGTATGCATACCCTTACTGAGCATCTGAGGTCACCCCTTTCTTATGTTTTATTTTTACAGGATTCAATGAAGTGTATTATGACTGATATGCAAGGTTATGCTAGGAGAGTAATTACATTATAGAAGGATTATTAATGGTGTATTTTATGTTTTGAAATGTAATGTAATTTTCATATATGTAATATATATTTCATTACTTCTAAACTAATTGGACATTTTGAATTTGATTCCTTATAATCATGAAAATGTATTAAAATAATGCACCTACTCCGAGCTTCTATGGTTGGGGCGTTACATGGGGTATATGCTTAGTGGAGATAAGGAATACAGGTAGGTACCATTGTGGGATTACACATTATATACCTAGAGGCACATGACATGTACTTTCAAAAAGTACAAATTGAGCGGCTTATAGAATAGGTGCATAGAAAAACCTTGAAGGTACATATCATGTACACCAAGTTCACATAATTTACTTTTCCTCTAAGGGATTTTTTTTTCACCCTAGTGGTATAGTTTGACTTTTGAGTAGTCCATTATAATTATTTTTCCTCATATATTGTGATGGTATAATCCTTTTGACATTTAAATTCTATAAGGATAATGTTTTTTTACTGGGTGATAATTTTCAAGATTATTTCCTTGTGGACGGGTTTTACAATCCTCCTAGGGGATGGGTTATGAGATGTGAGGATGAGGCTAGGGTAGTGAGCTAGTTAGTTTGATTGGGATTGTGTATTCTAGGCCAATTTTGTTCAAGGTTAATTAAAATAGATCACATAAGGTGATACTTAGTAGTATCTTTGAGGAAATATTTGTTTTTCCCAGCCTGATGGGACAAGTTACTGGTGGTCAAAGTAGTTAAGGTTTACACCTCTGGTCGGAGAACTAGAGTTGTTAGAGCCTTTGTGCTGGGTTGATTTCGTGGTATGATTTTTTTTACCAGGTGCCATCGAACTATTAAGATGGGTTAGAGGGAATCTTGAAAATTCCCTTGTGGGTTGGTTTCCGATCACGTGATCAGTGGATTCCATAGTTAGTAGTTGATGTTAACTATATGACATGATGATATATGGGTTGCCCATGAGGGAGAGGTAATACCCATGGATGGGTTGTTTTCTAGGAAGTTCGACTAATTATTTTTCATCAAGGGATATTCCAAAAATTATTCATTGATGAGGAACACTTATGAATGGTCCTACTTTGAGGTAGTCATGAGGACAATTACGAATGCCCCTATTGGTGAGATTGTGATTTTGGATTTATATTTGGAATATTATTGACCGACGATTAAATGGAAGACACAAAGGTCCGTTTGGTATGTTTTTAAATTTGGATAGTACTTGTGATTTTGGATGATCTAAAGGAAAGCCTTTTAGAGTGTCCTGGTATTATGGTGGCCTTTGGTCCATTTGAGTTTTTAGAGACGAGAGTGGTCTCATAGATTGGGTATCATAGAGGATTCCCTAGTAGGATGTCACTTTATTCTATGAACCTGGGACTATGGGATCCCCATGATGTGGTTTGGAACCAAGGTGGGTCTCTAAGAGCCCATGGTAGCTGGTTTTTGGATGCTAAAATCCAGGGTCCAATGAGGGGACCCATTCTTAGTTAAACGAGAGTTTGTTTTGCACTAATAGTTTAGAAATTTGGAGGGGGGGGGGGTTGAGGTAGGATCATCCCACATTTGGTTGACCATTGGAATTTTTTGAGGTAGTTATATTTAGGATATTGGGTTGTAGAGGAGAAATTTGGGATATATTTTATTGGTTGTTTGCCCTAATTTTTGATATGGTTATCTCCTCTGATGGATGACTATTCATAGGTTGGATTAAAGAGAAAAGGATAATCTGGATTAGTGAAACCCCCATCTAGTTTTGTGCAGCACCTTATCTATAGTGGATTCAGGATTGTAAGGTACCAAGTAACTCATGGAGTGGGTTTTGTGTACAGTAGAATCTACTATGTTCCCAAGTCCCATGGATACAATGGTGCTCCCACAGTTTTGTATGGATCGAAATTTGTTGTGTCCATAACCTTTTTTTTGTTTTTTTCTTCAAAATGTCATGACTCATAGGTTCTATAGTTGTGTTGACCAAGATGTTCCATTAGTTAGTTCAGATCATACTATTAGATTCACAAGCTTAGTAGATGCATGTTGTTCATGTGGATGTCTATGTTTATGAAATGAGGTCCATGACTTGTGATTGCTACATTTATAAATATTTTAGATTATATATAGATTTGGTGTATGAGCCGGTTATCATGCCACTAGGTGAGCCATGTTTAATAAATAATCTCATGTTAGAAAGAGTGGAGTATATTTTTCTTGGTTTTCAAGCTAAAACCTATTGTTGGATTTCTTATTTATTTTTGGATTTCCCACTTTTTTGTATTTTTTTCATTATTCCTTATGTTATTAGTTTTAAACTAGGCTAGATATATAAAATGTTCATGAACTTGTTATGATAGAAGATTATAGGTCCACCATTGGGGGTGACCTACTGATATTTATTTCCTAACCCCAGTATGTGAACCATGGTATGCATGAAGATCTTATTTCAACTTTTAGTTTGAATCACCCACTACACATTGGTTTTGGTCAAGGCCTGATGTTTCTTGGTCGAGTGCAGCTGCTCATGTAGTGTCTCATGATCAGGTTGGTGCAACTTGAACATTGTGGAGATCATGTATGTGGTTTGGATTGGTGTTATAAGTAGTGACTATTGTATTTTATTTTCATTTTTTTAATCTGGTATATGTGGTTATCCCAGTGAGAAATCGAATATTGTTTGTTTTTCATGTATTGAGTTTGTATGACTATATTAAATATTTCATTTATTATATCATGTTCTCATTCAGTTTATCAATTATGTTTACTCTATTTTTATCCATGTATATGAGTTTGTTTATTTACACTATTATTACACTCTAATCAGATGGTAAAATCTCCCCACTATATCATTTAGACCATGACCACTGGTCAACAATATCTTTCATTCAGGGAGGCATGTTTGAGGCCTTATTGCGAGCCAGATCGGGTGATGTGTCGGGTTGACCCAAGCTGTTTAATCTAAAAATGGTATCAAGGTTTTTTGTTTTTATGACTTTAGGAGTTACTAAAAACACAATTAAAAACATAATAAATTATTTAAATGTTTTTAATAATAATTATATACTTATATTCAATATAAACAAATTATGTAAATTTTTAAATAAAAAATGAAATAGTTTTAATTAAACTATTTTATTATAATTTAATATTTAAATATTTAATTGAAAATTTTAGAATTTAAAATAAAAAAATAAATTGGATTTTTGAAATCATCATCTCAAAATAAACATCGTGTGATTTTTTTTATTTTTTTGGAAAATATTTATTTTTTAGTGAATAGTAAAATACTATTCTTTGTAAAAATATCATTTTTTTAAATAAATTATGTAATTTAATAGTTCCATTATGTTGTAATATGATTTAAAGTAACCAAATTGTTATTTCAGAATATTTAATAAATTTAATTAATTTTTAATAAACTTCATATTTTATTTTTTATAAGTTTATTTTTGGGCATAAAAATTGCATTTTTCTTAAAAAAATTTAAAGTGAATAATATTTCTCTATTTCAATAAATTAAAACAACCCATAACAGGGAATGATTTCAATTAAAAGCATATATTATATATAAATAAATAATAATTTAAATTCATTCAATTATTATTACTATTCATAATCATACTAAAAAAATCATCATTTTCATGAAAAATACACTTCATGAAAACCCGTTTTTTCATCATGCAAGTGGGTTTAATTTCGAATTAAATTCTACCATTTTTTTAATTTAATTTAGTAAAATGGATTCTATATTTTTATTTAGAATAATTTATATTATCTAATGAGGCAAACATAATTTATAGTCAAATTTAATGGTGAAAATAATAAAAATTATTTATCATAGTTTAACTTAAAATAAAATTTACCAGAGGGTTAAACTAAAAATACAAGTGTTAAAATAACATAAAAAATTGTATGATAATATACTTACCCAAATACCTACATAAATTCACTAACCAAGATATAGTTACCTTTTTTTGATAAAAAATACATCCTAATAAATATTTTGAGGCTTACCTAATGAGGTTGTTTGAAGAAGAGGTATCATTCTTATAAAGGTATTTTTTTGTTTCTTTTTAAATAACATTAAAATATTATTAAATTATAATGATATAATAAAAAATTACATCCCATATAATTATATATTTTTATTTTAATGTAATAACCAAAATCCATATCTTATTCTATCAAATGGGAAACCAAATATTCCTTCATGTGAACAAAGGACTACCGCCTCACGGGCTGACGTGATTTTTTTTCATAATTCCATTTCAAGAATTTATATAATGATGCATTTAATGTTTATATATGAAAATTTTAACATAATTATAATTATTTAATTATTATATCACATAAAACTTCTAAATTTTCATTCTATTGGGGACACGATAACGTCTCTCGTGTGTATGGTGGACTACCACCTCACAAAGCAATGCGATTCATTTTTCACTCATGATTTACATGGAAGGTATTAAGGATAAAGTTGATAAATATATTTGACATAATTATTATATTACTAAAATATTTATTGTTATAAAAATATAATATATTATTTTTTCTTACCTTTCCCCTCACTAAAAAATGATAAAGTTGTTCAGACGTACGTGTGGACTACCGCCTCCACAAATCGATGTGAGTCTTTTTTCATCACCACATCACATTGATGATACATATAAGTATATTTAATTAAATTCTTTGTTATTTTTTTATGATTATAATTATTTAAAGATAAAATATTATTTACATGCTTTCCATAATTATCGTTGAAAAATTGAAATTTCAATCACATGTACGCAATACCTACCGTCTCCATGGTAGTAACATAGTTAATTTTTCATAACCATATTTATTCATTGGTTTTAAAAGTATAAATTATATTTCAAAATTTTAATTATATCAGGATTATTATTATGTATATATTTAAATAATGACTTTTGTTTGCTATATTCAATGTACCGAATTCATTTTTGACATATATTTTGAATATCATCGAAATATACACCATAATATTAATTTATTCTGTAATGGTATATGAAATGGTAATAAGATAAATAAAAGAAATATTAAAATATAAAAATGTTATGAATCATGTAAATAATTGAAATAAGTATATTATTCAGTAAAATAAAGAACAAGTGTGACAAATCGAAATCATGGTAAGTGACATTATCTCAATTTCCTTTTGTTAAGGAAGATTTTAATGTTATGAACCTATATTATTTTATTAGGTATATATTCATCCGATTTGATATTTTATATCTTGTATTTCTATAATATAATGATATTTAATATTTTTTAATTTTATTCTTCCATGATTATTTTAATTCAAATGCTCCCAAAGTGAAGAGGGACTTTTCTTAAAAAATCACATTTTAATGTTTTCATTATAAATCCATTTTTCTTCCATGTACATGTTTTTAAATTTTTTTTAAATGTAATTTTATTGAAATGATAATTTATAAAAGAAATTTTTGTCGTTATTTTACTATTTATTTAAAAAGTAATCTTTGTATGAAATGTTTGAATTTCTTTACAAATGACAAAATCAATCATCTATTTTAACATATATGGTGACAAATAATTTTCCCACAATAATAAAATTTAATTGATGGTTTTTTACTTTACAATATATCATTTTTTCATCAAATAAAACACTATTTTCATTTTTCTGGCATTTTAGTATTGAAAATGGATTTTTAAAAGAAAATAGTATTTTGGTATTGAAAATGGAGTTTTAAAAGAAAATTTCTTTTGATATCTGAAAGTTATTTTCATAAAAGTTTAAAATAGTTTCAAATGTTTTATGATGAATGAAAGAAATCATATAATTTTTCATTCATGACATGGTACTTCAGATTTATATGAGAGATGGGTGGGATCTATATAACTTATACAATGGGTGCACCCAAATAGCGCTAGATGATACCGATATAGCTCATATGATGGGTTCACCCTAAAAAAATTGGGTGATCCCAATAAATATTATACTATAGGTATACATGGATAGCACTCCAATACATTAGGTACTATTTTTTGTCTAAATAGAAAATCAGGATGGACTTACCAGAGGGTTTTGATTGGATTACTATAGGTTTTAATTACTTTCATCAAGGAAAAAATGTGTGTGTTTTTCACATGTGAAAATTATTTATTAATTCACTAAAAGAACATTAGGATAAAGGTAAAAAAATTCATGTTTTTTTTGTTTTTCATTTTTATAATAGAAATATTATTTTCATGTCACTTACAGATCCTTTTGGTTATAATCCAATGTTTTTAAAATGTTTTACACAGGTTTTAAGGATGGTTTAGGGAAATGAATAATCCATGTTTAATGTTATGAGTATTTTCCCTGAAAAGAATTAATTCTATATTTTAAATATTTGATATTGTGAATCAATGATAATGATTAAAAGTGTCCACTTTGTATATATATATGTTTTTATGTAACAATTATGACCTATATCTCTAAAAATATAAACCTAAATGATCTATGTAAATGGAATAAAGTGATTTATATTCTAAAGATAGTATAATATTTAATGATTAAGTTAGTTTCCTTATAGAGTTAGTATAAAAGAGGGTTTTTAATTTGTTAGAAATTTTTATGGACATTGGAATGATGTATCATGAACACCTATTCTGATATGAAGTCCATGTTTTTAGTTCATGTGATTGAAATTCTTGGATTAAATTTTTATATTTTATTTGATATCTCCCAACACGATGGACTCAAATTTGTAGATTTATGGTTTATTTAGGTTTTTTCTCTTGGAACCTAGGAACGAAGACTTTGTTCATGTATCATTGTAGAAACATATGATTCACATGATATATGAATTTCTATAGTGTTTTTACTAATGTTGGAGGTTCTGTTGTTTAAAGTGTCAATGACTACTCATACTGTGTTTTCTAGTATAAGTACAAGGTGTAATCATACTCAACATAAATGAATAAAATCATTTTTATTTTGATGAAATGAAAAGTGGATCTTATGGAGATAGGGTCATTGGTGGTGGTGATGTAGTGTAACGACCTGACCCAAGTTACCCAAAGTCTGTGCATTATTTTAATACATTGTCATGATTAGAAGGAATCAAGTCCCGAAGGACCGATTGGTTTAACAGTCTTGGAAAATAGATTATATACATGAATGTTACGTTACACTTCATAACATAAAATAAATAAATAAATAATCCTTTATTAATTCCATTATTACCTTGTCTTAACGCTGCATATCAATAACAATACACTTCTTGGAATCCTGGAAAAAATAAAACATAAAAAGGGGTGAGCTCAGTTGCACAGTAAGGATAACAATATAGTGGAAACATTCATAAATAAGTATAAACATTTAAGGCAATGTATAACTAAAAAAAATCCTTTTAAACTTGAACTTCAGCATAATATGGAAAAGATAAAATGAAATAACTTCATTTAATTATTCACATAGATATTCTACTAATCAAATAATCACATGAAATATCAATAACCACTTCCATAATGATGGAATGCATAATGCCATACTATCATAACCATGTAGTCATGGCCTCATGCCAAGACTACAAAAAATATTTTGTCAAGGCCTCATGCCAAGACACTAGTTTGTCTCATGAGACCTACCGATGCATCGAGGATCTATAGCCGGATCCACCCGTCACTTACTAAGTCCAATGCATTCCTCATATGAACAGGTTTAAAAATAACATAAGCATTCGTATTAAATTTAGCATACGAAATGTCAATACTTTCTGTATAAACCATGAATGGTATAAAAATAACACATAAATATTCAAACATATCACAAATCCTTCAATACATTATGGAAGATTTGTATCATGATAAATCAACTTCAAAACATGTTTAAAATCCATTAAAGTATTTTGACATAGATGAAAATTATTTGTAAAACTCTTTGAGAGAAATAACCCTTTTTCATGAAAACATTTAAAATTAACCCAATTTAGAAAGGAATACATTTAAAAACATTTTTGAATAAAAGTTTCCCATTCCAATTTGATGCTTTTGAAAAGAATTATCATTTTAAAAACATTCATGTCTATATAAATAAATCCTTAAAAATAATTTTGAAAACATGGACATTAATGAGAATGATTTAGAAGAATAAATATTTAAAACATTTAATAAGATGTTTTAGGTTAAATTCCCTTAAAAACCCATTTGAAAACACTTTTATGAAATATGGGAATGGATAATAAATATATCACAGTAGATACTAACGTAAAAACAACCTCAGATAATAAAGAGATTGTGAAATTAACCCTTTCCAATTTTATAACTTACGAAACATACACCCCATGAAAGAGGTATCATACAATGAATATGTAAATACACATAAATTATTGTGTATTACACAAATAATACAATTATGGGAAGTACATACACCACACAAAAGGTAATAGTGGCAATATGACATGAATCTCACGGGAATAAGGAGTGAGATGAAAACCCCTTACCTCGTGTTCGACTTTACCCGTTTGTTTTTTACATCCTGAATAATAAACTAAAGTTAATTTATACTTGATTAATAACCTTTTTCATGTTTATTATTCCTTTTATATCACTTATTACCATGTTATAAACATTATGTAATCATTTATGTTAATAAAGTTCATTTTGTCCATATTTAGAACTTGACTCAAAAATGAACACCTTATAGTTACAAGTTGTTCACATGGTCAAAATATCATTATATCTAGAATGATATTCATGATTTATATATCATATATATCATATATATCATATATATACTTGTATTTATAATAGTACATATCAATTTGGGGTATGAATGAAATGTACCTTTCATGGAGACTGTAAGCCGTACGTACGCATAAACGCTACATTCATTTCTATTTCTTATTTTAATGGACTTAAAACATAATGATACATAGGTATATTATAATTCCAGTATAATATCATATATAATATCATTAACTCTATACTTTATACATCCCACATATGGTATTAACGAGTCATATCACTTTGAGGGGGCGGTAGTCCACACTTTCTCAAATGAAATTATCGCGTTTACTCATAATGGAAACCATTAAGGTATGCTATAAAAGAAAAATAAAAAATAATGAAGAAAAAAATATATAATATATATCATATATAAATACAGTGCTATCATAATGGCCACCATGATAGGCGGTAGGAGGTAATTGAACAATCATCGTTTCGTGAGGCGTTTGTTTTCCATCCACCGAAACATTATGTTCTTCACCCATTAGATGGAGGTGTGTGTAAGTGTAATTAAAATAAATATCATAAAAACATCCTATTATATTGAGTATAATGGTGTTTTTATAAAATAATTTAATAAAAAGAGTTTAGGGGTTGGAGGAGTAAAATAAAATAAAAGAAATTAAGTGGAATTATTACCTTTAATTTGGGTAACTTCCTTTGGTTTGAACCAAAAGGACTCCTTGAAGTGCCTTATTCCTAAGTTAAGGATTATAGGAGGAGGATAGGGATATAGGGATATTAATTGGTTAGAGTTTGGACAAGCCTAAAGGCTTGAGAGGTGTGAGGAATTGGTTAGAAATGATATCCTTTTATAAGGGGGAGGAGGGGCTCTTTAGGAAAGTGTGAAAATATTATTTTATTATATAATTATATTAGGTTTCTAAAGTTCCAAAAATCATTAGGTTAGAAGATAAGATGACTAATGGTCGAAATAAAATCATCGAATAAGTATTGGACATTTTTTGGATATTATTTTAATATTTATAATCTAATTGTTTTAAATCATTTATTAATGAGGTAAATACTGCATCATTATATTGTCCTAAATAATTTAATTTATTCGATGTCTAATTTTTTTAAAAAAAATACCATGATGTAGGAAATTTTTTTATATTTCCAATTATTATTTATATTCAAAACTATTACTTATATAACACCATATAAAAATTAATTACAAAAAGGTTTTTTTTGTCAATTTTTCCTTTACGTTAAATTAATTAATCTAAAGTGTCATTATCATTCATAAGTGGCTCCATGGGGTCCGAAAATCAACCCAAAGATTCCCAGGGTTGGATATTACTCATCCAATAAGGTTAGGACATGTGTTAAGGTAATTTGTAATTTTTACAATATTCTTTTTTACCTTAAGTTACCATATTTACCTTTAACCGTGGTAAATAAAAGTAAAAAGTTACTATTCACCAAAAATTATTTTTATCTTATTAAACCACATTTTACTCATTGATATTAACCGTGTCTATTGGATTTTATAAATTCAACTTACAGAAGTGGTAAAATTAAGTTTTTTTTGAATTTTCAAATTCTTCTAGGAGGTGGGTAAAAGACGGTGAAAAGTTCAATAAAATTTTTATATATCTAAATTTATTCGAAAAAAACTCAAATTAATTACATTGAAATTATATAGGTATTATGTATCTATTTTGACCTAAATTAAATTTAAATAAAATAAATAATTATTTAAATAAAAATTCAGTTTTAAACTATAACTCAGTGTTTTTCACTATTCATCAAAAATTGAGAGTTTTCAGAAAAATACAGAAAATTCACCCTAATATAATTTTGATATTCCAAATTCAAAAATGAATTCTATTTTAACAAATTAGAAACATAGAAGTTGCATTTATTAATTTAAAATTAATTCCCGTTGTCAAAACCAAAAGGTGTATTTTTAAGAAATAATAACTATCAAAAGATTAACACTTGTTTATGTCCAATTTCAAAGTGAAATTACTTACAATGACCAACATTGGATTAAATTGTAAAAATATAATCTATTTATATTTCCAAACCATTAAAATGTATAATTTAACACTATAAATTATTTCAATTAAAAATGTTTTTTTTAATTAAAATATAGTATTTTCACTATTCACCAAAATAAGAATGTTATCAGAAAAACACCAAAAACTGATTGAAACTAAATTCTTATGTCTTGATCCTAAAGAAGATAATTATTTTGTCAAATTTAATATATAAATGTTTCAAATATTGGATTTAAAAAGGGTTCACCATTAAAAGATGGTAAAAGTGCATTTTTAAAAAAATACTTCTTTTATTTGAAAATAATTCATTAGTTCTTAAATTATGTCTAAGAAAATCATAATATGGATTCTCAAATTATAAGAATTATATAATGTTCAAAATTCACTTAATACTATTCATAACCACTTTTGAACGGCTAGTTTGGTAATCTTGTGGTGCGCCTGAACTCGGTGTTGCGTGTAGTGAAATTTATTGAATTACTTTGAAGAAATAACATACTATGAAATATTGGGGTGTTACATGTAGTCTCTTATTAAAGGGATGAATGGAACCCCTTGTATATTGGTGCAGGATCTAAGTTCTATATTGGTGTATTGATAAGGGAAAGGGTTCCTAAGGGATGTTTAGATTGGGATCAATTTTACCTAAGTTGGTGGTTCCCTTGAATTCCCAAGTTAGTGTTTCTTAGGGGTGAGATATTCTTTCCACATGTTGTCTATCGAGTTTTATAGTGAGGCTCATGTTCTTGCAATAACAGATGGATTGGGAAGGCAAGGATCTTCCTACTTAGTTTATTCATTGAGGTATTTTATCACTATGATATGGTTATGAATGGGTATTCCTATTTCTTGAGAAGTTGGGAACTGATATTTCTCCCTGTCCCATGACATGTTGAGAGAGTAGGCACGGTTGGGTTTTTGGCCCTGCTCATTTTCCTTGCGCTTTGGGTAGTGTAGTGGAAAATAGGATAAATTATTATGATTTTGGATTAATTACTTAGCTTAAGGTGGTCGTGTGTTAGATCTTGGAATTAAAGATATGCCTCAATGTTGAAATGGAGTTCCAAGTGTGCTTTGATTTATTATAATTGACCTTTGGGAGGAGCATGTTTAGTGGTTTTGAGAATGTTATCCTAGTTTCTTTAGGACTTTTCCCATATGAGTGTGAAACCTACTGTTCTTTATAGAGTGGTTTATAGAAATCCCTATTGTAGGGAGTGAACCATATGATGTCAGAGGTTGTAATCCTTTTATTAACTGGGGTTTGAGTCATAGAGGTTATTGCTCTTGGTGGGTAATGAATGAGTGTTTTTTTGTGTAGGATCTCTGATATGAGCCTTTTGGAAATGTCTATCCGTTATATTCAATGATGAAAATAGTGTGGGATGTGTGGTTTTCTATTTGGTAGGTGTATATTATGATAAGGATACTTCTGTGGCGTAGAGCATCAAATTAGCCACAATCGAATATCTCTCATGTTGGAAGAGAATTATGGATTTTGTATGATCGGTTGAGATAATTCTATCTACATCAGTTCATAGGTGAAAGCTTGGATGCATTTTCTCCACTAACGATTCTTGAGGAAGAGTAGAGTTTTTGGTGGTGATGTTGTGATAACCCATGCCATCACGAGTTGTGAAAATCATTGGAAAATAGTAAATTATCTAACAAGATGATCTCAAATATTTTTTTATTACCACTCTATTGTTCCCAAAATATGGTGTCTACCGAAGTACAATAGATTCATGGAAATCTTAGTTGTTCAATTTTTCATAGAATATTTAATGTTAAATTAATAAAAAATTAATTTATTCATCATGTTCATTCAGTGGTATCTTTTAAATGGAGAGTTTCATTGAGATTATATCTCCATGGTTGTGTTTAGAATGCAGGTTTTTTTTCTAATAGAGGAATAAAACTATCACAAGAATTAGTCCTACGCCTAGGCCCCCTTTTTTCTTTTTTATTCTTTTTTATTTTCATTTATTCAATTTTCCACCCTTTCCCCTTAGTCGTTCCAAGCATGCCCCATTGGGCTTCCCATTATGTGGTCGAGAGAGTATAGTGAGAGTGAAAGAAGAGGACATGGAGAGGGATGATGATTTGTTGTGATGCTAGGGTCGTTCCAGATTTTCATGAAATAGCTAGAGTCCATGGATCTGATTGAAGCATCAGTGGTTTACAATTGAAGGTAGGCCCATTTTTAAGTTTTCACTATAAATCCCCATAGTATAGTTTTTTAGTTTTTAATTCCATTTATGGTCTTTTAGGGACCCATAGTGGGTCAATATATGACTTTAAGGGAGAAAAAAATGTTTAATAACATTTAGAGGGTTTTATGTAACACCCTGAGAAATTTTTGAAATGATTTTTTTAAATAATTTGATTTATTTGATAGCTTTAGTTGCATGCAATAACAAGTTTAGATGAACCACAAAATATTATATATTCATCATAACCTAGTCATTAAATTGGCATGAATAAATATGAATATATTAATTATGAAAAAATATAAAGGTTTTACTCAATATGATTATATTGGTATGTTATTATCAAAACGATCATCATTTTTAGTAAAGTCACCCTGATCTTCAAAAATATTTTTTTTTTATAAATGCTTTTTTTTCTTTTTTATTAGTGAATATTAAACTCTAGAAGCTATAGACAATTTATTTGACAAAATTAATTTCATTATTTAATTTATAATTCAAAAATTATCATAAATTTATTTTTTGAGAATTTTTTGAAAACATTTATTTTTTAAGGAATAGTGAAAATACTGATTTTTATTTAAAAATGGATTTTATTTTAAAGTATTTACAAAGTAAAATTATTTTTTGGATAATTTTTTAATTTTTAATTAGTTAATTTGTATTTAAAATATCAAAATTATTGTTTTAAAGTGGATTTTTATATGAATTTAGTATAAAAATATTTTTTGTTTAAATGAGAATTTTTAAGAAAAACAGTTTTTCATTGAGTTTTTCTGATTTCATTTTAAATTTAATCCTGAAATTTATGTGTTTTTAATTTTGAAAAATGGATACCATATTTTGATTCATGGGGTCCAAATTTAGTAAATATGACTTTATTTTTCCAATATGAATAGTAAACATAGTAAATTTTGTTACCATAGTAAACAGTAAATTGGGTAATTTCGGTTAAAAATAAAATGATAAGGACTAAAAAATGACTCTAAATATTTATTAATTTTTATTTTATGAATTTAATTCTACCGTTAACACATAATAATATAATTTGAGTTTTTTAATGAACACATGTCCATGAAAAAGACTTATATATTATTTAAATCAAAGAAAGGCACAAAATGTCACTTTCATTGTCTTAAAAATATCTTATGTGTCCAAATGGGGAAAAATAGGTTATGAGTGACTCTATGCTTAGTTTTTTAACTTAATAAACTTATTTTTATAATAAAAATTTATTTATGAATTTTGGATCAACTTGGATGAAATTATGATATTTATAATATTTTAAATAATAAAAAATAAATTTTGTCATATTCATGTTTTAAATAATAATTTTTTTATAATATTGAGTTACCCAAAATATATGTTCGAATATAAATATTATTTTAAATTATATATGATATATCTTCTTCATGGAATTTTATTTTTAATTTTTAGTAAAGAAATAAATATGTTAAACAATTACACAATGATGATGCAATAATTACTCAATTTATTAAACAATCAAATAATTGATATTAAAAATATTTAAATAATAATTATTTGAATTAATTAAGGTTCTCCATGAATTTTATATATTATTATTTCATAATATGGGTTTATTAAATGACTTGGTTCGTAGTTATCTTGTTATATTTTTTTAACTCAATGTTATGAATAGTGTCAAAAATAACAGTAATGATATTTTACAAAAATAATATGTTATTAATTATTTAAAAATAATAAAACGTCATTTAAAATATAAAGTTATCACTAAAATGTCTAAACTATCCTATATTTTTAATTTATAGTCCAACTGACATTAAATAAGTAAAAATCACAACCTCTTAATATTAATAAAGTTGGTACTGTAGTTAAAATTAAAAAAGGTTAAGTAAAGGTTTATCAAAATGTTAAGATGTAAAATAAAACCAAAAACTGTATAAAATATAATAGTTTATGATATTACAATATTATCATATCTTATCTTTGAATTCATGTCCATTTGGTGGAATTTAGACATAAAATTAAACTATTATAATTTAACATTTTGAGAAATTCCAAAAGTTCCCCGTACCTCAATTATAAATGGATACCTCATCCCCCACTTTTTCACACCACTTTGAGCCTTAAATATTAAACATTACATAAAAAATTGTTTTCTAAACATCACTATCCATATTTTATAGGTTCTTATATTTTTAGAAGACAAACCTAAGATCCCATTAGTGTAGATCCAAAGGAGACGTTTTGAAGAAGAGGTAATTGTTCTAACCAATCACTTTGTTTTTTACTCTTCCTTAACTCAAGTAAATCTTTTATGTTTATCATAAAATAATAAATTAAGTATCCAAAATATTATAAAATATAATTATGAATATGAAAACACCATCACACACCCTCTTTACAATAAAATAAGTGAAAGTATCACTGGTGCGTATGTACGACTTACTGTCTCCACATTGCGAAACAATTCATTTTTCATCACCGTATTATATAGAGGGATATTATGATTGGATTAGTTATTATATATGATATTTATAGTATAAATATACATCTGTAAGGAAAATTTTATATCTACCTTATCGTCATCCCATCTTTTTAGAAACGATAACATTGCTTGTGTGTACGTATAGACTACCATGTCCACGATGCCATGTGATTCCTTTTCACTTATAGTTCACATGGGTGAAAATAAGGATAATCTTTACGAACATATATGATATATATAACATCATAATTATTCTATATAGGTGTATTATTATTTACCATTCTTTTATTCCATTGCATAAAAATTGAAACAATGTTTGTGCGTACATACGGCCTACCATCTCCATGAATGGTGCAATAGATTTTTATATATATACTTTTTAGGAATGATTATAAATATGTTTATAATGAATATATATTACATTTTAAGCATTTTTTTTTGAATTATTGGTCCATGTCCAAAGTATAATGACTGATACTTCCAAAACAAAACATACTTGGAAAACAAAGCAATAATCACCCAAAACAGTGATTTTAATAATAAATTATTAATAAATTGGTGATAAAAGTTCTAGAAAAAAACATAAATTATACAATGGATATAAGTTAATTAAATAAATTTATAATAAATTCATATTTTTTATACATTAGGTTTCAATATGAACAATGAAATTCAAGACTTGAGGTAAGGAAATTCTTAACTCAATTTCTATTCATTGGGTTAAACTAAAATTTCATTGATTATGTAATTCTATGAATATTTGTGAAAATAATTTTGATTATATTTTTTCTAATTTACACATTTTTATGTGTATTTATAGTGAAAGCAAATAACAAATTAATTTTATTAATTCTAACATCAATGATATGATACTTGTAAGGGATTATTTTGTCTCTCTTTCATTTCTATGCGACACATTACTTATACAGTACTTATTTAATTTGTTTGGAATATATACTAACCAAGAATTTATTTATGATTATTATTCTGAATATTATGGTGTTTATATATCCATATAATTTTATTTCTTTAACGAGTCATATGATTTTACTGATTACAATGTAGTTAGTGTTTATTCCACAATATAATTATTATTCAATATTTATTATGTTCATACATCTACATGGGAATGATTCTATTCTATTTACATATTTTCTAATTTTTTTTGAAAAATATTTTTAATATTCTTCAATGATTATTTTAATTAATTTTCACACTTTTTTAGACTTTTTACAATTTTTTTAAAAGGAATCTTCATATCATTTTCCGAAATGGTATTTTATGATTTTTTCATAAAAAAAGTGTGGGATTATTTTTAACTTATAATTAATGAAAGGTTTTTTAAAATTTTATGACACCTTAATGTATTGAAGTTTCCTTTATAATACTGAAAGGAAATTTTTAAAGAATCATTTTTCCTTTGTAATTGCGCGACTTTAATTTTTTTTTGAAAATGGAATGGACATTTTATTTAAATATAATTTAATGTGATCTTTAAAATATTTTTCCACCTAAGATAACATTATTTTATTTACTTATGATTTATTGGGGTTATTATTCAAGGAAATTATCCTTATTATTTCAATGGATCATTTATGTTTAAGATAAAATGATATTAATAAAACCCAATTCTTTCCATGGGTTATGACATGATCATCATCATATCATTATATATTTATTCAAAGGACAAAGCACATAATTGAAGGGGGTTAGAACATAAGAGGACCCCTAATTAGGGGGGTATAAAGTATTGACGACCTAGGGTGTCCCTATGAATAAGATTAAACCCCTCAGGCTTTTGAGAGATGGAATTGGGAAGACAAGTGATATAGGAGCCCGGGGCTATGAGAGAGGCGAGGTAGTCTGTAACTTTGTTCCCCTCTCTCTAGGTTTAGGTGACCCAAGGCTGTCTATTGAGGAGATGTTTTCATTTTATGGTTATGTATAAAACAAACCAAGGAGTGGCACCTTTTCCTATTAGGGAATCATGTATAATTATTGAGTATATTTCCACCTTAGAGAGAGCAATATTCTTCTGTTTTCATAGATTTAGCCCCGTGAGGACTGCATTAGCTTCTGCCTAAAGAGAAGTTCCATCACCATAGTTATATGTGATGGTAAGGAAAATACTCCCTCCAAAATTGAAAACCACTCCGCCACCTCACATGTCACCCTAAATGCATTATCCATCATTATTTAATTTAAAACCAGCTATTGGTGGAACCCATTTAAACTAATGTCCTTGAGTTATATCCATGGGAATATTGGCTGAAGGAGACCATATTTTCATGAAACTTTTGTAGAGATATTCACGCCAATTTTCAATGAGGGTGACCATATAAATCCACAAACTTATAGTTCTCTTAATAACAGACCGCCCAATGGAGCAATACCCCTTGAATCTAGCCCTGTTAGGGCCTGTCAGAGGCACCAACAGCTGAAAATTAGTATAATCGACCTCGATTCCCTCTCAGGTCCTTTATCCATAGTCCCATGAAAATAACTCTCCAAGAATAATATGCCCTGACGATTAGGCGAAGAGATATCTGTAAAATCACCAATGAATTTTTATACGTCTTGCGCCCACTTCCTGTTGAAGAAGATATGTTTATTGGTCTCTTCCTGCTTTTTTTGCTACACAGACAGCATGATGCAAGGATGAATTCAATTTTCTGGATGTCTTTGTCAGATGGAATCACGAAGTTCCAGATTCTCTAAACAAAGAAGTTATATTTGGTCAGGATTATATTATACCACACAATATCGTCCCAACTATCTTTCTAAGCTAGGGTTGTTGTGAGCCATTGAAAATACTTGGTATTGAACTTACCAGACCAAGAGGGGTGACCATGCATTGATCCGATTCTGATTCCATGGGGATAGAATCAAATATGTCATGTTGTTCCTTATCAATTACAAAATTGATGAATTTCAGATGTATAGTCGCCTCCTTAACAGTAATCATTGGGACTAGACACCCTGAGAATCCTAGAACTGACCCCAGCCAATTTTGATTCCAGAAAAATATACTACCTTCACCCACAGTCCACTGGTAGTGATGTTGGAGGCTCGGGATAAGGGATCATACCGATTTCCAGAGAGGGGTCCCCTACACGCTATCTACTTCCATATTACTATCGTAGCTCTTGGAAATAATCCTCCCTCAGAGGGACCGGTCTTCCACAATCTCTCATGCGAGTTTGGAATGTATTCCCTCGATCGTGCCCCTAAAACATCTAACATTAATACCCCCTCATGAATGGGACAATCCATTCCTTCCCATGCAACACAATGTCTCTTCCCTTCTGTAAGCGCATCCCATTACGAGCTAGCCATGGCCCTGTCAATTGCATTGATCACCCACTTTTCCACTGAATTGGATTCCATCACATCGACCATTATCATTTCCAAGACACTGTTAACCAGTGGAATACACCATCAAAAGGATTATAAGTGGATCTTCCAGTTGAGGATGCGACCCATAATCCTACTCACCACCTAATCGAAGCCCCGAATGCACATTCTACCTGATGATAGGGGGGTACCAAGGTATTCCATTAGGAAGTGACCCGGCTGCAAGTCCATTTTGTTTCATAGAATATTCTCCCAACTATCCCCACATTTTTTGGATATATATAAATTTCTTTTGGAGTGGTTGTTCACCGGACCACTCCAGTAGCAATATTATTCAAGGGTCCTTTTAATGCTACCTATTGATCTATTCCCTAAATTTGAGAAAATAATTGTATCGTATGAAAATATAAAATTTGAGATGGGTCAAAGGTTCCTTTTCCTTCGATAAGGAAGTATATTACCAGTGAAGATTCCTCTATTCAAAAGTCAGCTAAGAGTGTCTTTCTTCAGGATAAAAAATGTTAGGGAGATCGGGTTGCATTTTCGTAAGCTGAGAGTGGGCTTGAATAAGCCATGTGATTTTCCTATGAATGGGACAACCATACATGAAGTGATAAAACATATGAAAAGAATGTTTAAGGCTTTTTATGAGAGACCCATATAAGCAAGGACCCTATTAACAAAACCCCATTCCACTTTATTGCACACCTTGATCATGCCCAATTTGATGACCATGTTGGATCCATGTGTCGTGATGTTTATGTCCCTCATCATTTCCTAACCCAATGCTATTGACCCTTGTATTAAACACCCCCTCACAAAATCGTGTTTCTCTATGGAAGTCCTGCAGGGTAAATGCATGGACAACCTCATGTTAATAATACTTGGAAGGATCTTGTAGGGGAATTTACACATACTCATAGACTAATGATGGAGAAGGAAGGAGGGTTCCTTGAACATCAGAATAAGCACTCGAGTCATGGCACCTACAATGTGTGGGAGAGTTCCCCCTCTGAAAAAATCCTGAACTACTGTAATGATATCACCATTAACCACTACCCACACAGCTCTGTAAAATGAACCATGAAAGTAATCTGGCCCTGGTTCACTCTCTAGGATGTGATTCATCATGGAACGGTTGATCTCTATCTCCTCTGGGATCCCTTCCAATCACACATTTTCCCCGTAGGATGCACTATTTGGGATTGCCTCCCAAATATCCACTTTTCCACTTGGGTACCCACTGGCCATCCTAACGTTAGGACCTGTAGAAATGTCATTGAGGAAAGAATGGACCATTCCACCCACTACATCCCTATCATCTGTGTAAGTTCCATCTTCGAGCATGATATTGGGTTTCATGGGGCGTATTTTCTCCTAGATTGGTAGGAATTATATATCCCTCCAATACATTGTTAAATACTTAATATCTCAAGATATAATAATGGGAAAAAAGTTGAGGGGCTTGATCCACAATGGGAAATAGGTGCTTCCTGATCCACTATGAGAAACATGTGTGTCCTAATACACTATGTTTATTTTCTTGGTAGTTAACCTTAACATGTGAAATGGTGTTCTATACTTTTTATGGTGCAAAAATTCTATGACATGAGATTATGATTCATTATTGAGTTGTAGTGAATTATCATTATTATGATTAATGCCTTTTGAAATGCTAATGTTTTAGGCCATAACTCATGATTATGATATTTTTCCCATTAGGAATTAAATTTGTATGTTATCACTACTAGAAAAACTGGTATTTGCGACGGGATCCCGTCGCAAATGGCTTTTTGCGACAGGGGCCCGTCGCAAATGGCCCGTTGCTGAAAACAGCGTCGCAACAACACTTATTTGCGACGGGCCCGTCGCTAAAGCCTTTTTTTATGACGGTTATTCTCCCCGTCACAAATAGTACTCCGTATATTTGTAAAAAACTTTTAAAATAGTTTTTGCGACGGGACCCGTCGCAAAAACTATTTTATAAAAAAAATAAAAAACTATTAATAAATTATTTTAATGCATATAATAATACTAGTATTTGCGACGGGCATAGTATCCCGTCACAAATACTATAAAAAAAATAAAAAAAATAAATTATTAATAAATTATTTTAAAAAATATAATAATAGAATTATAATTCACAAATAAAAATAATAAATTATTTTAATTAATATAACAATAATAGAATTATAATTCAAAAATAAAAAATAATAGAATATTAATAAATGATTTAATTAATATAATAATATTATAATTATAATTCATAAATAAAAAAATTTTAATAAGTTATTTTAATTAATATAAAAATAATAGAATTATTTTACATTCAAATATTAAAATAATTCAAGTATTACAAAAAAATATAATTAAATTATAATATTATAAAATTTTAATATATATAAAATTTAATATTATAAAATATAAATAATATTATTATTCATATTAATATTGTTATTTAAAAATATAATATTATTAATATTTTATAATGAGACAAAAACTAAGAATAGAAAAAAAATAATATTTTGATTTCCCAAATTTTATAACATAAATACAAACTCTAATCTGAATGAGGGGGGGGGGGGAGGTGGGGGATCTGCTGATGGTGGTGGAGGAAACTCCATCCCTAAAGCATGAGTGAGTCGGTGCATGTACTCCATCTGCTCCTGCTGCTGTTGCTGCCACCGACTCGTCTGCTCCTCGTACAGCTGCTACTGGCGTCGACGCTCCTCCTCATGCTGCTGACTCATCTGCTCCTGCTCCTGTCGGAGACTCTCTATCTGTGTAGTCTGAGATCGCAACTGATCCTCATACTGTGTAGTAGAAGAAGATGCACGAGCTCCTCTCGAGATAGACGCCGACATCGCAACACTACCATAATAATCTCCGGGAGTCAGTCGAGAGCCGATAACAACTACCCGGCCCCTATCAAAGGCATACTGGGTGGCCTGCATCCATGCCGCCTCATCAAACTGACGGGCAGTGGTCTGATCTGATGACTCGGCCTGACTCTCAGGCCGGGCCTGTGACGCTACAGCCTCATATGACTCCTATAGTTGCAATTTAAAATTAAAATTGTGAATATATTATATGCAGTTAATTTTTAAACTTGAAAACAAATAATACTGATTATTGGTAATTATTGTTAATTATTGGTAATTATTACTAATTATTGGTAATTATTACTAATTATTGGTAATTATTGCTAATTATTACTAATTATTACTAATTATTGGTAATTATTACTAATTATTGGTAATTATTTCTAATTATTGGTAATTATTACTAATTATTTGTAATTAATACTAATTATTGGTAATTAGTACTAATTATTACTAATTATTACTAATTATTACTAATTATTACTAATTATTGGTAATTATTGTTAATTATTACTAATTATTACTAATTATTACTAATTATTGATAATTATTACTAATTATTGGTAATTATTATTAATTATTACTAATTATTAATAATTATTACTAATTATTGGTAATTATTATTAATTATTACCAATTATTACTAATTATTGGTAATTATTATTAATTATTACCAATTATTGGTAATTATTGGTAATTATTACTAATATTGGTAATTATTGGTAATTATTGGTAAGTATTGTTAATTATTATTAATTATTGGTAATTATTACTAATTATTACTAATTATTGGTAATTATTACTAATTATTACTAATTATTGGTAATTATTACTAATTATTGGTAATTATTACTAATTATTGGTAATTAATACTAATTATTACTAATTAATACTAATTATTGGTAATTATTCCTAATTTTTACTAATTATTACTAATTATTACTAATTATTACTAATTATTGGTAATTATTACTAATTATTACTAATTATTGGTAATTATTGGTATTTATTCCTAATTATTACTAATTATTGGTAATTATTGGTAATTATTACTAATTATTACCAATTATTACTAATTATTCCTAATTATTCCTAATTATTCCTAATTATTCCTAATTATTCCTAATTATTCCTAATTATTACTAATTATTGGCAATTATTGGTAATTATTGGTAATTATTGGTAATTATTGGTAATTATTGGTAATTATTGGTAATTATTACTAATTAGTGGTAATTATTAGTAATTATTACTAATTATTACTAATTATTGTTAATTATTGGTAATTATTACAAATTATTGGTAAGTATTACTAATTATTGATAATTATTACTACTTATTGGTAATTATTACTAATTATTGGTAATTATTACTAATTATTGGTAATTATTACTAATTATTACTAATTATTACTAATTATTCTTAATTATTGATAATTATTGGTAATTGTTCCTAATTATTAGTAATTAAATGAATATTTATCAATAATTAGGAATAATTACCAATAATTACAAATAATAACATTATTAGTATATTTTATTATTAATATTAAAATAATATAATTTTCTAATTTATATACAATTCTCCTTTCATCTGTGCGTTTTCTATCTCCACATACAAATAATACATGTGAAGACAGCAAACACACAGATGAAAAGAGAATTGTATATATATAAAAAATTATATTATTTTAATATTAATAATAAAATATACTAATAATGTAATAATGTTATTATTCCTAATTATTGGTATTTATTATTAATTATTAATATTTATTCTTAATTATTAAAAATTATTACTAATTATTCCTAATTACCATTAACTATGAACAATACTAATAATTTAAATTTATTAAGTAACAAAACAATGTAAACATAATTAAATTACAACTAATTAAGAATAATTGAAACTAATAATAAATTAAAAATAAATATTAAATTAAAATGAACATAAATACCTTGAAAATTGATCTGCTCTGATCGTTCTTCAAAACTTTAATATCAACTCCGGAGAAAAAAATTAAACTAGAGAAAAACTGAACTTTAGAAATACTACTTTGAGAGAAGAAGAAGATGGAGTTTGAGAATGATTTGAAAAAAACGGATGGGGGTATTAATAGGTTAGATTATTTGCGACGGTACCCGTCGCAAATACCTTAGCCAACATTTATTACGGTCAACAGTTAAATAGTTATTTGCGATGGGTCCCGTCGCAAATAACCACCTGCCGACATACTATTTGCGACGGGGGAATATTCCCGTCGCAAATACCTTTTACCGCCTCAGTTATTTGTGACGGGGGAATTCCCCCGTCGCAAATATGTTTCCCGCGATTTGGAGCGCAACGCGCGCCAGTTCTTTTGCGATGATGAAAGCAATCCCGTCGCAAAAGCCTACTTATTTGCAACGGGTAAATACCCCCGTCGCAAATAAGTTTTTAACGGGGCTATTTGCGATGAGATTTATTCTCGTCGCAAATAACCCGTCGCAAATACCCATTTTTCCCATAGTGTATGGTCAAGATCTTATTTACTCATACTTTTATTATGTTTTTATATGATCATAACTTTGTAGTTTTATTTTTTTCCATTACTAAGCATCTAAGACCACCCTTTCTTATGTTTTCTTCCCCAGGTGATAAAGAAACATTTACGTAGGGTTTGCTGAACAAGAGTACTATGTGAGAAGTTATTTATGATAGACACTGAATATCTGTCTTAAATTAAAATAATTGTGTTTTGATTTTCAAAATTCCAAAATCTATTACAGTACTTGAGCATGTGTTTGTATAATGTAATGACTATTCATCTAAAAAGATGTAATATCTATGTATGAAAATCCCAAGCTGTCATAGTTGGAATTAGAGAAAAGTGGTTTTCAAACATTAGAAACTAGGATTAGAAAATATTCTTAATAATCCAAAGTATATGTTTTGGTTAGAATCATAGAGTTTTGGAATCAATCATGAATGACATATGATTAATACTTTAGTGTCATGGATTGAAAATTTATAAGTAATTTATTTTTATTATGTGGTTTTCCACAGTGATAAGTGTTGATCACACTATTTTTTTTCTACTTTCAGTCATGGGAGGAACTAGAATGAACTGGTTTAACATTGAATGTGATGGAAAATTTGCTGATGAGAAATAAAATATGATAATTTATAGAGTTAATATAATTTTGAGTATACATAATTATTCTTCACTAAACATGATTAGTAATATATACCTTAACAAACTATCAGACTAACCAAAGAAGAGATATAAAGAGTTTGCTGAGTGTTATGGTAGTGGAGACCATAAAGGAAAAAAGATTAAATTTCTTAGATGTTGATAATGTATGATGAAATACCCAAGTGGATTCCCTATAAGAATATAAAGTGTTTTTTACTATGGAAAATATGGACAAAAAGCAAGTAACTGCAACGTAAAAATGAATAGTTTGGTTAAATCAATGGATGGGAATATTGATCTACCAAAGGTATTACCAATAGATGAGTTCCTTAAATATGGAAAGTATGAGCACTATGAATATTTATATACTTTTGAGAATGTTTGTGAAGAAAATTAGAAATGTGGTATGATGAATGATTATATTGACAGTACAAAAGATAGTTGAAATGAAAGAAGTGTTGAAGAATAAGGCAACAAATCTTACTTAATTTTTTGAGGAATAAGTAGGATAAATTAAGTATTTATATATTAGAATTATAATATTATGTTATGAAAATCATGAAATATATAAGTATTTTTCATCATATTTTTTTCATTGAGGATTTGAATGGATATGTTGATCGATGCTGATGGACTGGAAAAGTGATTAAATGGTAAGTTGATATTTTTGGAAAATACATGATTAAAGGAACTATAACCATTAATATGTGTATGATGTTGTGCTAATAATGAGATAAGGGTATTTTTTATGGGATAGTATTAAGGACCTTGTAACTTATTAGAACCATAATAACAATGTGTTTTATGATATCATGATAGGATTTTATAGAATTTTTAAATTTATGGTATGAGTAAAGAGTTAATTTTTTGAAGAATTCATGTTTTGAAAGGGATTTTATTATAATTTAGGTTATTAAAATGTTTCAATAGAATAAATGATAACAATATTCACATGTTTTTTCTGTGAAAATTAAATGACATCTCACTATTTTTTTGGGATAAGTGATAAGTTTACATTCAGAATTTAGTGACATTATTTCAAAATAATTGGATTTTAATATTTTGGGAGTTTCATAAGTTTAACCATTTATGAAATTTTTTAAGTTATATTTTTGATGAGTTTTTAGAGATTAATTTATCAATTCACATTTTAAAGATTTATTCATATTAGGTAACCCATGATAACCATTTTTTATGGTGATAACTAGTCATTAAAGAAATGACTTATTATCCTATTATGGATCTTATGACCCACTAGTTCTCTTGGAATTACAATTTCAAATTCATTTATTGGAGTAAGAGATGAATTAAAAAAAATCAAGGCACAACCAAAGAGTGAAATTATAATTATGAAATGAAATAAAGTAATTATATATATTCTTAAATGATTTTTATAATAATTTTATCCAATTAGAATCATTTCAGATAATATCAATGACCTTTTCTATTTCTATTTGGTTTATGGTTTTGTGGTCATTATCCTTATCATGAACATGTTCTATATCACTCTCTATTAGTTCTTTAGAATTATTTTTTTTCTTAAAAATACATATTTTAATTTTTTTTCCAATGTGTAAACCTACTTATGCGTCAGTTTAGATAACCTTTTTCTTTCCAATGGAAGTTTTATTATTTTGTTTTATGATGTGGATTTCTATGAATAAATTATCACATGTTAAAACCGTTGAAATTTAATACAAATTTTTAAGGTGAAAATTTTTAAGGGGGTAGAATGTAACAACCCTATATTTTTATGATATTTATTTTTCATAATAATTTTATTTCTCTAATAACATACATTGTACACAATAAAAAGTTTAGTTGAACCACATAATATTATATATCTGTTATAATCTAGACATTAAATTTATGGGAATAAATATGAATAACTATATTATGAAATAATTATATTGAACAATATAAATATTAATTTATTGTTATGTTATTATAAAAATTATCACACAAATTTTATTAAAGTCACTTTATTCTTCAAAAATACGTTTTCATCATAAAAGAGTTTTTATTCTTTTACGAGTGAATATTAATTTATAGAAGTTATAAAAAATATATTAGACAAAATAAATTTCGTTATTTAATTTATTATTTTAAAATAATCTTAAAATTATTTTTTTAATAATTTTCTAAAATAATTTATTTTTTAAGGAATAGTGAAAAATACAAAAAATTATCAAAAACTGTATTTTATTTTAAAGTATTTTCAAGGTAAAATTATGTTTTAGATTATTTTTTTACTTTATTTGGTTAATTTTGATTTTAAATTAATAAATATTTGTTTTTAAGTGGATTTTATACTTGAAATTAGTAAAAAAACATTTTTCATTTAAAAAGGGGATTTTTATGAAAAAATATTTTTCCGGGAGTTTTTCTAGTTTTATATTATATTAAAAAATTAAAATTGTATGTTTTAAATTTTAAAAAATGGATGAGATATTTTGATTCAAAATTTACAAATTTATCAAATATGTTCCTTTTATTTTTGTCCAATATTTATAGTAACCTTGGTAAATTTTGTTACCACTCTAAAAGGTAAATTTAGCAATTTAGGTTAAAAATAAAATGATATGGACAAAATAATGAGCCTGACACTTGAGTTTTTTTGGATGAATTTATTTCTTACATTTACACCCAAGGATCTAAATTTAGTTGTTTAATGGAAACATTTCTATGAAAAATAATTACATATTATTCAAATCAAAGAAAGCCACACAATGCCACTTTCTTTGTCTTAAACAGATCTTACGTGTCGAAGTGGGAAAAAATGTGTTATGAATGAATATAAGTATCCATTTATAAAGTAATAAAATTATTTTTATTATATCAATTTATTTATGAATTTTGAGGTCACTTGAATGATATTATGGTATCTATAATATTTTAATTAATAAACACTCAAAGATGTCACAATCATGTTTTAAATACTATAACATTTTTAATAAATATTTTACAAAAAATAAATATTATAATATAATTATTCTTCTAAAATATGGAATATTTATCTTCATCAGGGTAGGTTTTTTTAAATTTTAGTTAAAAAATAAATATATTAAATAATTACACAATGGTGATGCCATAATTACCTAATTAATGAAACAATAAAATACATGATATTAAAAGTATAAAAACAAGAATGATTTGATTTAGTTAAGGTGATCCATAAATTTAATATATTATTATGACATATTATAACTATACTAAAAGATTTTTTTTGAAGTTATCTTCTTTTATTTATTTTCTTAAAGTCAATGTAATGAATAGTGTGAAAATTGACACTATTGATATTTTATCAGAATAATATTTTATTAAATAATTTTTAAATCATAAAACATATTTAAAAATAAAATCTTACTATTATAAGGTATCAAATATTATATATTATACATTTATGTTCCATTTGACATCATATATGTAAAAATTACAACTATTTAATATTGAAACATTTGTTACCACAATTGACCTTAAAATGGGTTAACTAAGGGTTAATCAAAATGATAAGGTTTAAAATAATACCCAAACCTCTCTAATATATATATATATATATGGATATTAAAACCTTATAATACAATATATTTGGGTCTATGCTCATTTGGTGGATTTTGGGCAGAAAATTAATTTATTATAATTTAATCATTTATGAAATTCCAAAAGTGACCCTCACCTCAATTATAAAAGGACACCTCATCCCCCACACCTTAGAATCACTTTGAGCCTTACATATTGACCATACAATAAACAATTATCTTCTTTAGCCACATTATATAGGTTCTGTACTTCTCAATAGACCAACCTTGGAACCATTTAGAGGAGATCCAAAGGAGTTGTTTTGAAGAAGAGGTAATCACTCTAACCGATCACTTTCTATTTCAATCAGTCCTTATCTACTATAAATCTGTGATGATTATCATAAAATAGAAAATTCAGTATCATAAATAATATTAAATTTTTTTATGATTATAAAAACACCATTGTATACCATTTTTACCATCAAGAAAAATGTAAAAGTATCACTCATGCGTATGTACGACTTATAGTCTCCACGTAGTGATACAATTCATTTTTTATCATAATCTTAGATGGATGAGTATTATGATGGTATAATTGATTATATATGATTTATATAATATAAGTATACATATTTAATGATAATATTATTCTTACCTTATCATCATCTAATATTTTTAGAAATGATAACATCGCTCATGCGTACGTATAGACGACCATCTCCATGATGAGATGTGATTCATTTTAACTTATATTTCACATGGATGGTAATAAAGAAAGTTTTATAAAAATATTTGATATTTATATCATAATAATTATTATTTAAATGTGTATTAGTATTTACCATTCATTAATTCAATTAGATTAAAAAATGGAAAGAAAGTTCATGCGTATGTATGGCTTACCGGCTACATGAATGATGTGATTCATTTTTCTATCTCTTCTTTATATGTATAATTATAAATAAGTACATAATGAATATATATTATTTTAATACCATTACAAAAATTATGGAAATTATTGTCCATGATCAAGGAGCATGGATCGAGACTACCAATCTAACACATGCTTGGAAAACGAAGCAGTAATCACCCATAATAACGATTTTAATAACAAATTACTAATAAATGGGTGATAGAATGTTATAAAAAATAATAAATGATATTATGGAAACATAGTTAGGGAATAAATGTATTATAAATTCATATTTATTATACCGAAGGTTCCAATGTGATCAAATAAATTCAAGACATGAGGTAAGGTAATTCTTAACAGAGTTTTCATTTAACGGGTTAAACTACTATTTCATTGATTATGCCATTATAAAATTATGTGTGAAATGTAACAACCCGAGATTTTATAAGATTAATTTCATTCATATATTCTATTGTATGACACACCAACATTATCTTGCGCTATACGCAACACTGTATTAGCTTGCAGTATACGCAACACTTTTCTTGGCTCTTGTTACACACAATTTCAAGTTCGTTTGATAGAAGTTATTCTACGCAACATTGAGTGTATATATATATATATATATATTAAATGTATAAATAAAATATGGTTGGATTCTGTTATACTCAACAACAAAGGATTTGTGCACTACACGCAATCGCGACCTTCCTCGATAGCATGTGTTGTATGCAATACCGTGTTTTACTAAACAACGATATATTATTATAATATTGTTATGAACTAGCCGTTATGAATAGTGTTAACTAAATTTTGAATTTTATAACATTATTATTCATCTTACACATTTCTAGAACATGGTATAAGAACAAAATAAATTTTTTGGGTAAAATAAGTGTTTTTCAAAAAATGCAGTTTTGCCGCCTTTTGATGGCGCACCCACTTTAAATCCAGTTTTTGACATTTTTATAAGTTCAATTTGAAAAAATAAAATTCTTCTTTTGAATCAGGATATAAAAATTTACATTAGATAATGTTTTGATATTTTTCCGATAACTTTCATATTTTAATGAAAAGTAAAAACACGCTATATTTTAATTAAAAACAACTTTTTTCATCGTAATATCTTATGTGGTAAAATTATAATATTGAATGGTTTTAAAGTATAAATAGAATATATTTTTACCATTTACTATAATGTATGTCATTATCATTGATTTTACCTTGAATTTGTAGGTTAAATCAATTCAATCTTTTGCAATGTTTTAAAGAAAAACCCATTTTCTTTCGACAACGGGATTAATTTTAATTTAATTTCTGCATCTTTTGTGTATTTACTTTGTAAAAATTGATTCCATATTTGGAATAATTGGTTCCAAATTATGTTAATAAGCTACTTTTTATTTTTGGGCATTGTGAATAGTAACTCTGGTAAATTTTATTTACTATAGTTAAAGGTAAATCGGGTAATTAAGGGTAAATATAAGATTAAAAAATTACCCTAACACTTGGAAAAATCCTATTGGATGGCTAAAAGTAGACCCATATAACCTAAGGGTCGGATTAGATTCATTTTATGGACTTTTGTCCATGAAAATAATTTAATTATTATTAAAACCAAAGAATGTGACAACATGTCACTTTCTTAAATCTTATAAGTATAATAATTTTAATTTAGTGATAAAAATCATAAAAATTCAAAAATTAATAGTATCCAGAAATATAATAAAATTATCTACATCATAGGAATTTATTTAGAATTTTTAGGGTTTAAATAATTATCATTTATTATGACACAAAGATGATGCAATAATTGTCTTATTAATGAAATATTGACATAATTGACGTTATAAATGGCCAAATAAATGTAATTTGAGACTTTTTATGACTTAACTTAATTTTATAGGTTAATATGACATGTTATTGTTGATATAAGTAACTTTTTTTGAACTTATCATTCTGTTATGAATTTCATCAAAATCATGTACCAAATAGTGTCAAAATTGACATAAATTAGTTTTCAAAAAACATATTATATTATTAATTGTTATTTAATTCCTAAAAATCTAAGGTTCGGCCAAATGACTTATATAAGGATAGATATATTAATAATAAACAACTTGGGGTTATTTTGGCTTTTTATGGTAATTTTATTAACCATATAGTGTAAGAAAACAAAAAGACACGGTAAAAGTTAAATTATTTAACTTAGAGTTAAATCTAATTGATAAGGTTAAAATAATAACCTAAACTTGTCTAAATCTTATTGGATTAGAGGATTTAGACCCATACCCACTTTATATTCGAAATAAGACCCTTTGGAACCATTATAACTGAATTTGACCTTAATATAAAATAATATTTTGAGATTTTCCTAAGGTGCCCCTCTCCTCCCTTATAAAAAGGCACCTCCTCCCTCTCCTCCTCACACCAATTTGAGCATTCAAGCTCGGCCAACCCATGCGAAAATCTCTTCTCCACTTCCCTAGTATCATCCTAGAGGTCCTGTTCTTCTTCAAAAACCATCCTTAGTTCTTTAAGTGGAGGTTAAGTGAAGGCGCGTCAAAAAGAGGTAATATCCATTACCGATCTTTTTCAATTTATTTCTTCTTAAAATTATTCTTATTTAGTTGTTTCATGATAAAGTAATAACATCAGTATTTATTATATACTGATATATTATTATAAATATGAAACAACTCTAATTAACCTTCTATCCATCCTACGGAAAAAGGAAATCACCGCGCGTGCGTACGTACGAAATACAGTCTCCACAACACGATGAGATTCATTATCCATGTTAACCATTCCAGAATGATTATAAAGTATATATAATGAATAATAATGAAATATATGACATGGTAAATCTACGGTATTTATGTATATATATATGTCATCTACTTACTTCCATTCAAGACAATAAGGAAATGAAAACAGCGTTCATGCGTACGTACGGACTACCGTCTCCATGAACGGTGTGTTTCATTTCATTTATATATCTATTATATATATATATATATACTAAATATATATGATATATAAATCATATTTTATATTCTGGAAGTAATTAAATCATGATATAAGTAATAATAATGTCAAGAACAACAAGTCCAAACACCTACGATAAATGAAACGATTTTACCCAAAACGCTTCTTTAACATGGAATTTACAAAAGAACGGGTAATATAAAGTCATAAGTGAACCATATATGATATCATAACAATGAATATGATTCTGTAATAAGTCAATGACATTATTTAAATCATTATACAGGAGGTTCGGACACATACGAAGCAAATCAGACCTAAGGTAAGGGAAATATCACAATCTCATTTTTATCCGAGATTGTTTATACTTTGAAATTTAATGGGGTGTATTTTATCATCCACATCAATTTTTCCTCAATATGTAATATTTATATCCTTCTAAAATAGTTTATATTCAATTTTACCCTTTGGTGAGTTTTTAGTAAAAGATATGAAAGAAATCTTTTGTCGTTTTTCATGCGAGGTACTTTTCGACTTTTCCGACAAAAGTACGAAGAATGTTTTTTTAACTTATACGACATGAATGGATTTTTAAAACATTATTTACAAGAAGCTTCCTTTACAAATTTTAAAGTTTATTTTTAATCAACTTCTTTTAGTTTAAAATTGTATGGCATGTTAAGAAAGGAAAATGTTTTTGAATTTGAAAGGATATTTTCCTCAGGAATGGAGTTCAAGTGTATTATCAAAATTATTTTCCATATAAGACAATATAGGGTTCTTTTTATATCCCTATTATTACATTGATTTGATTATGTTGTGATGGAATTATTTTTATGAATTCCTTTATCTTATATGAAATGTTTGATTATGTCACGATGTTTAAGATTCCCATTTTTATTACATGGGTTATGCAATGATGTATGATTTATGATTTTGTGTCACACATAAGAATGGTATCATTATGAGATGGGTGGGACCTATATCTCCCTACAATGCATTGGGTAAAGATTTTATATCTCATGAGATAGACATGGAAGGAACGGTAGGTTATACCGGTTCAGTGAAATAGGACTGAAACGAGGGTGACTCGGTTCAGAAATGGACTTTGTCCACTAAGATAGTCTTGGCAATGAGTCTTGACTAATAAGAAATGATTCTCTATGATTATGTGTGTATGACACAAAGTTTCATGTTTTAAGTTATGATTATTGGGATTTCATTTCACTACTATGATTTATCCCATGTTATGAAATTATGATCTCTTTTGCAGGTTAAGATTTCCAAAAGATATGTTCTTATGAATATGACGTGATTGATATTTCTTTTGTTTACCCTTACTGAGCATTTGAGCAAACCCTTTTATGTTTTCTTTTCCCCAGGACATATAGAAAGAATTTAGGTTTAAAAAAAAGAAGATCTTTATGGTAGATGTTGAAGATCTTTCACCATGATTAGAAGATTATATTCCGAGTTTCCAAAGACAGTAAACTATTACGGTCCTTGTGTGTGTGTTTTTGTTATATACTAAGTATTCCGCAAAAGTAATGTAATTTCCATGTACGTTAAGCTTCGGTTCTCTACAGTTGGTATCAGAGGAAGGTTTAGTCAACCTTTGGAAACTAGGATGCAAAAACATTAGTGAGATCCCAAGAGATATTTCTAAGGTATGTCTAGGGATGTCTCTTAGGTTAAGTATACGTATAGGATATAGTCCTAGAATTGCGCTGAGGATCTTATAATTTAACCTAAGATGTTAGATATTGAGGGTACTCCACCTTTACTATGTTGTTTTCTCTAGCATGATTTTACCTCTCACAGAATTCTTTTCGTGTTTTAGTTAATGGAGGGAACCAAAAGGAATTTGGTTAACATTGAATCCAATGGACAAATTGGTGACTATGAGCAAAAACAATTGTGTAATGCCTAGAGAGAACGATATTGTGATTATGCAAAATTAGTCAACGCGATATATGGTTAACAAGGTGAAATTTAGTGGTATGCCTAATTCATCAAATAAGAGGAAGATAGACTATTATGCATGTTCGCATGTTAAGGAGCGTAAAGAAAAGAAGATTGAGATTTCTAAAAAGTGAAGAAGAACCTTGAGGAATAACTCAAATGGAGGGACCGATGTTATCTGTGTGGAGAAAAGGGTCATAGAGTGACAGACTGTTATGGAGTTCAATGTATTATTTATGGAGAACATTGGCATTACCCAACTCAATGACCTGACCTAAAAAGTTACTTCTAAATCAAGGAAGTACTTATTCCAGGACAATCATTGAAGAGGATGGATTAAAGTGTTTATGTATTGGTATTCAAGAATAATGTTGTTGAGGTAATTTTATTGTGAATTGGAATATTTTTGTATTAGTCTATTGTGGTTTTCAATAATTTTAAGGTACCGGTATCCATGAAATGTGATTCAAATATTTTGGAAAGCAGATGATATACACATAATGAAGGGATAAGGAGAAAATGAAATGTTTGATAGTATTCATGAGCTCATGATTGATATAAGGACTAAGTGATATCATGGTTTGAGTATATAGAATTTTGAAGATTTTGGTATGTGGAAAGTGTTAACTTTTAACTGCATTCATGTTTTCACTATGGTTCAATGGGTATTCATTTTTTTAAGAGAATACATGATTAAGGTATTTACATGATTGGAATGTGACCAACAATATATATATATATGGGGGATAAATGATGGTATTCACATGCTTGGTTGATGACATTTCAAGTAATCGTTTTCTTTATACTATGAGCTTGGACTGAAGTATTTTAGATAAGGCTAAATATTGGAATGGATTATGTTGGACATATGCTATGTATTGTTTAAGGATAGAACTTTTTTCGATATTACTGATGGGATTTTATAGTAATGTAGTTTTAGAAAAAGGAAAACCTGCAGGACGGGCGACAACCCATCGCGTCAGACAAGGCTGTGGGAATCGAACCCACAACTGAAGTGCGACTGGCCTTTTTCGCCTACCACGGGCCTACAGAAGTCCCTGTTTAGTAGAAACTAGTTTTATTATATTGAACAGTATAAGTCCATTTTAGGAACTATATAAGATTAATCTCACTATATATGGACTTATGTATTTTTTTGATAACTTTTATAACCTTTTGTTTGAGACAGATGGAATGACCCATCATTCTATCACATGATCTGCTAACACATCACGAATGACAAATTCAACTTCATTTCTTTAAGAGATGAAGTGGAAATTGTCCAAAGAATGACAAACGGTGAGACTATACCAAAATCACGAAAGTATTTCTTCTAATTCCAATTTCATCAACTTTAGGGAAATGATCTTGAAAAACCAAAAATGTTGTCCTACTTCCCTTATATCCGATGAATCAGATGGTACCTTAGATCACCACAAATCAATAGCTTTGTGATTGTTGGCTTTTTGATAGCCATGTTCTCTACCACTCTCCATCAGAACATGACGGTTAGATTTCTCTTCCATGTCCATATTTTCTCATATATGGAAACCCAGTGATGAGTTCATTTGGGTAACCTTTATATTTTATACTTTAGTTTTTAATGTTCTGTTTCGGTATTTCTTTTTACGATGTGAGTTTTTAGGAATAGTAAACGATTTATAACCCCGACAAATTTCGAGGGAGAAATTCATTTTAAGGGGGGTAGAATGTAACAACCCGAGATTTTATAAGATTAATTTCATTCTTATATTCTATTGTACGACACACCAAGATTATATTGCGCTATACGCAACACTGTATTAGCTGTATACGTAACACTTTTCTTGGCTCTAGTTACACACAATTTCAAGTTCGTTTGATAGAAGTTATTCTACGCAACATTGAGTGTATATATATATATTCAATGTATAAATAAAATATGGTTGGATTCTATTATACGCAACAACAAAGGAGTTGTGCACTACACGCAACCCTGACTTGGCTTGCATTACACACAATCGCGACCTTCCTCGATAGCGTGTGTTGTACGCAATACCGGGTTTTACTAAACGACGATATATTATTATAATATTGTTATAAACAAGACATTATGAATAGTGTTAACTAAAATTTGAATTTTATAACATTATTATTCATCTTACACATTTCTAGAGCATGGTATAAGAACAAATTTTTTTTTTGGGTAAAATAAGTATTTTTAAAAAAATGCAGTTTTGTCGCCTTTTGATGGTGCACCCACTTTAAATCTAGTTTCTGACATGTTTATAAGTTCAATTTGAAAAAATAAAATTCTTATTTTGAATGAGGATATAAAAATTTACATTAGATAAATTTTTGATATTTTTCCGATAACTTTCATAATTTAATAAATAGTAAAAACACGCTATATTTTAATTAAAAACAACTTTTTTCATCGTAATATCTTATGTGGTTAAATTATAATATTGAATCGTTTTAAAATATAAATAGAATATATTTTTACCATTTAATATAATTTATGTCATTAGCATTGATTTTACATTGAATTCGTAGGATAAATCAATTCAATCTTTTGCAATGTTTTAAAGAAAAACCCGTTTTCTTTCGATAATGGGATTAATTTTAATTTAATTTCGGCATCTTTTGTGTATTGAATTTGTAAAAATGGATTCCATATTTGGAATTAGTGGGTCCAAATTATGTTAATAAGCTACTTTTTATTTTTGGGCATTGTGAATAGTAACTACGGTAAATTTTATTTACTATAGTTAAAGGTAAATCGGGTAATTAAGGGCAAATATAAGATTATAAAATACCCTAACACTTGGAAAAATCCTATTGGATGGATACAAGTAGACCCATATAACCTAAGGGTCGGATTAGATTCATTTTATGGACTTTTGTCCATGAAAATAATTTAATTATTATTAAAACCAAAGAATGTGACAACATGTCACTTTCTTAAATCTTATAAGTATAATAATTTTAATTCAGTGATAAACTTAATAAAACTTCGAACATGAATAGTATCCAAAATTATAATACAATTATCTACATCATAAGAATTTATTTAGAATTTTTAGGGATTAAATACTTACCATTTATTATGACACAAAGATGATGCAGTAATTGTCTTATTAATGAAATATTGACATAATTGATGTTATAAATCCCCAAATAAATGTAATTTGAGACTTTTTATGACTTAAATTAATTTTCTAGGTTAATATGACGTGTTATTGTTGATATAAGTAACTTGGTTCAAACTTATCATTCTGTTATGAATTTCATAAAAATCATGTAGCAAATAGTGTCAAAATTGACATAAAGTAGTTTTTAAAACAAATATTATATTATTAATTGTTATTTAATTACTAAAAATATAAGGTTCGGCCAAATGACTTAGATAAGGATAGATATATTAATAATAAACAACTTGGGATTATTTTGGCTTGTTATGGTAAGTTTATTAACCATATAGTGTAAGAAAACAAAAAGACACGGTAAAAGTTAAATTATTTAACTTAGAGTTAAATCTAATTGATAAGGTTACAATAATAACCTAAACTTGTATAAATCCTATTAGATGAGAATATTTAGACCCATACCCACTTTATATTCGAAATAAGACACTTTGGAACCATTATAAACCGAATTTGACCTTAATATAAAATAATATTTTGAGATTTTCCTAAGGTGCCCCTCTCCTCCTTTATAAAAGGGCACCTCCTCCCTCTCCTCCTCACACCAATTTGAGCCTTCAAGCTCGGAAAAAACATGCAAAAATCTCTTCCCCACTTCCCTAGTATCATCCTAGAGGTCCTGGTCTTCTTCAAATACCATCCTTAGTTCTTTAAGTGGAGGTTAAGTGAAGGCGCGTCAAAAAGAGGTAATATCCATTACCGATCTTTTTTAATTTCTTTCTTCTTCAACTTCTTCTTATTTAGTTGTTTCATGATAAAGTAATAACATTAGTATTTCTTATATACTGATATGTTATTATAAATATGAAACAACTCTAATTAAACTTCTATCCATCCTATGGAAAAAGGAAATCACCGCGCGTGCGTACGTATGGAATACTGTCTCCACGACGCGATGAGATTCATTTTCCATGTTAACCATTCCAGAATGATTATAAAGTATATATAATGAATAATAATGAATTATATGACATGGAAAATCTACTGGATTTATGTATATATATATATATGTCATCTACTTACTTCTATTCAAGAGAATAAGGAAAGGAAAACAGCGTTCATGCGTACGTACGGACTACCGTCTCCATGAACGGTGTGTTTCATTTCATTTATCTATCTATTATATATATATATATATACTAAATATATATGATATATAAATCATATTTTATATTCTGTAAGTATGTAAATCATGATATAAGTAATAATAATGTCAAGAATAACAAGTCCAAACACCTACGATAAATGAAACGATTTTACCCAAAACGCTTCTTTAACATGGAATTTACAAAAGAACGGGTAATATAAAGTCATAAGTGAACCATATATGATATCATAACTATGAATATGATTATGTAATAAGTCAATGACATTATTTAAATCATTATACAGGAGGTTCAGACACATACGAAGCAAATCGAACCTAAGGTAAGGGAAATATCACAATCTCATTTTTATCCGAGATTGTTTATACTTTGAAATTTACTGGGGTGCATTTTATCATCCACATCAATGTTTCATAAATATGTAATATTTATATCCTTATACTATAGTTTATATTAAATTTTACCCTTCGGTGAGTTTTTAGTAAAAGATATGAAAGAAATATTTTGTCATTTTTCGTACGAGGTACTTTTTGACTTTTCTGACAAAAGTACGAAGAATGTTTTTTAACATATATGGCATGAATGGATTTTTAAAACATTATTTACAAGAATATTCCTTTACAAGTTTTCAAGTTTATTTTTAATCAACTTCTTTTAGTTTAAAATTGTATGACATGTTAAGAAAGGAAAATGTTTTTGAATTTGAAAGGATAGTTTCCTCAAGAATGGAGTTCAAGTGTTTTATCAAAATTATTTTCCATCTAAGATAATATAGGGTTATGTTTATATCCCTATTATTACATTGATTTGATTATGTTGTGATGGAATTATTTTTATGAATTCCTTTATCTTATATGAACTATTTGATTATGTCACGATGTTTAAGATTCCCATTTTTATTACATGGGTTATGCAATGATGTATGATTTATGATTTTGTGGAACACATAAGAATGGTATCATTATGATATGGGTGGGACCTATATCTCCCTCCAATGCATTGGGTAATGATTTTATATCTCATGATATAGACATGGCTGGAACAGTAGGTTATACCGGTTTAGTGAAACAGGACTGAAACGAGGGTGACTCGCTTCAGAAATGGACTTTGTCCACTAAGATAGTCTTGGAAATGAGTCTTGACTAATAAGAAATGATTCTCTATGATTATGTGTGTATGCCACAAAGTTTCATGTTTTAAGTTATGATTATTGGGATTTCATTTCACTACTATGATTTATCCCATGTTATGAAATTATGATCTCTTTTGCAGGTCAAGATTTCCAAAAGATATGTTCTTATGAATATGACGTGATTGATATTTCTTTTGTTTACCCTTACTGAGCATTTGAGCTCACCATTTTATGTTTTATTTTCCCCAGGACATAAAGAAAGAATTTAGGTTTAAAAAAAAGAAGATCTCTATGGGAGATGTTGAAGATCTTTCACCACGATTAGAAGATTATATTCCGAGTTTCCAAAGACACTAAACTATTACGGTCCTTGTGTGTGTGTTTTTGTTATGTACTAAGTATTCCGCAAAAGTAATGTAATTTCCATGTACGTTAAGCTTCAGGTCTCTGTATGAAATTAATTATGGTTATCTTATATCGTATATCCACTTCTTCTCTTCATTTATAGTGAATACACATAATATATTCCTTTGATTAATTCTCAATTCAATGATATGATATTTGTAAGAGATTAATTTTTATCAATTTTATTTCTATGGGACACATGTCTTATACACTACTTGTTTTTTCTATGTGCTATACATACTATCCATGAATGTTTTTATGAGAATTATTCTAAATATTATTATATTTACATATCTATATAAATTCTTTTAATGAGGAATATGATTCAATTTCTTATAAAGTGGTAAGAGTTTTTTACAAAATCTAATTTTTATTCAAGATTATTTATGCTTAAGTGTCTGCCAGGGAATATTTACCTTCAATGTTCATGAATTATTAAATGTTTTGAAAAATTATTTTACTCTTAAAAAATTATTTTTAAAGTCATTTTTAATATTTTTAAGACTTTTTACATTAAAAAAAAGAATATTCTTATCATTTTCCAAAATAGTGTTTTATGATTTTTTTATAAGGGTGTGAGAGAAATGATTTTTTAACATATATATCGTAAAAGTATTTTACCAATTTTCATGATTCCATAATATCTTGAAGCTTCCTTTACAATATTTCAAGTGTCTTTTCAATGAACATTTTTTCCTTTATAATTACGAGGCTTTTAAAAAAACCTGTTTTGAAAATGGAAATGATATTTTCTTCAACAATTATTTAAAGTTATTTTTAAAAATAATTTTCCATATAATATAACATTATTTGAAGTTACTTATGCTTTATTGGGTTCATTATTAAAGGAAATTATCATAATTATTTCAATGGTTGATTTATGTTTATAATGGAATGGTACTTATGAAACCTATTTATTTTCATGGATTATCACATGATGAATGATTTATGTTCATATGGAATGAATATGTATGGTTTTAATTATGTGATGGGTGGGTAATATATCTCTCTCTAATTCATTGAGTTATGATTAATATCTCATGATATAATAATGGGGAAAAAGTCAATGGTCTTGATACATAATGGAAAATTGGTGCATCACAACACAATGGGAAAAAAGTGTTCCCTTATCCACTATGTTGATAGTATTTGTTGTTAACCTTGAAATATGAAATATTTTTTTATATACTTATTATGGTGACACAGTTTTATGACTTGATATTGTAGTTCATGATTGAGTAATGCTGAATTATTATTCTTATGAATCATGTCTTTTCAAATATAAATGTTTTATTCCATATGTTATGATTATGATATTTTTCTGATTTGGAAAGAACTTTGTAAATTATGGTTATGATCTAATTTTCTTATGATTTTATTATGTTTTCATATGATCCCCATTTATTATTTTCTATGATATACTATACTAAGAATATTATCTCAACCTTTCTTATATTTCCTTCCTTAGGCATTGAAGAAAGGTTTAGGTAGGGTATTCCTAATAACAATACTATAAGAGAAGATATTTTTTGGGAGATGTTAAAGATCATTCATAAATTAACAAGATTGTATTTCTAATCTCTAAATACTATAAATGGTTTTGGTTCTTTACATTGTTATATTGTTATTTATCTAAAAGGATAAAATATCTATATATGAAAATAATTAGACATTATATTTTCCATTTGAGAATACATGTGAACTTGAAATATAGTTCAGAGAACACTTGTTGTGTGTTCTTCCAGTTTGGGGAAGTTGATTTTTTGGCACTAAAAGATATTTATCAGGATTAAACAATATGTAGTGGTAACATAATGTGTTTAAGTGGAACTTGTCCATACATGGCACAAGATTTAGACTCATGTGAGGTATATAGAAGATGGATGTGTACTGTGCTTATTATGACTTCGTATAGGTCTACAAGGATAAGTACATAGTTGGGGACCCCATGTAGAGTATAAACAATGTATGTGGTGACATATGTTTTTTACTATGTCTGTGTACATGTCGTGTGTGGTTGAGGTACATGTGAAGGTACCCAATATTGGGTTACATTATGTGTACCTAGAGGTATATTTCATAGAATTTAAAAAAGTACTTGATGAGTGGGTTGTGATACATGAGCAAGGCGGAACCATGGAGGAACATGATGTGTACCCCAATTCACACCATTCACTTTTCTTTCCTTGGCCCACTTTTCAATTTTTTCACCCAGCTGTTATAATTAGACATGTGAGTAGTCTATTTTGTGATTTTTTCAACTCAAATCTTAATAGTGGAATACTTTATTAGTTTAGATGCAATTTGAATGTTATTTTGGGTTGGGTGAGCATTTACCGGAGGCTTTACTTATGTTTTGGTATCGTAACCCTCATGGGGGATGTGTTGTGAGTTCCAAGCCTTGGGTGAGGGTCATGAGATCATTAGTTGGATTGAGATTGTGGATGACAGTCCATTGTAGTTTTAGGTTTTTTAGGATGGATCATGGGAGGCATGACCAAGTAGTATCTCAGTGGAGATCATGGATTGTCCCAGTATGAAAGGACCAATTAATTATGGTTATAAAAGATGTGGTTTATCCCTCAAGTTGGAGAACCAAAGATGTTAGATCCTTTGGGAAAGGTTGATGATGTGGTGTGATGGTTACGATTGGGGTCCATTGACTTGTTGCGATGATTTTATGGGATTCTTGAGTATTCCATTATAGGATGGTGACTAATAAATTTATTAGGGTATACCATAGTCTAATTTTGAGGTTTCCCATGTGGAATTTTGATTCTTAGGCTTCCTATGTTGGTGAGTTAGTACCCATAGATGAGTTATTTGTTGGGAAGGCTACAAGGGGTTTTTTCTATGTGGTGATTTTACCTGATTTTTTATCAGATAAGAAACAGTTGTAGAGGGTCCTACATTAAGGTGTTCACGAGGACCGTTTTCAGTTCCCATATTGGAGATGTTTTGTTTTTGGATTCCAGTTGGGTGTATTGTTTATCAAGGTTCATTTGGTGGCCACAAAGGTCAATTTGTAATGTTTCCACATTGTGTGTGTCCTTTGATTTTGGATAAGATAGAGGAACACCTATTAGGGTTTCCATATTTTTCTATGGCCTTTGGTAAACTTGAGTATATATGGATGGGGATATCCTAAGAGCTTCAGTGTAGTAGTGGAGTCTATTGTAGGAAGTCACTTTATGCTGTGGGATTGGAGACCATGGGACCCCTAAGTTTTTTTTTATGGCCTTGAGGTGTGTCTTTGAGAGCCCATATTGGCTATTTGATGGATGATGAGATCCATGGTTCTATGATAAGACATTTAATTGGTTGTATACGAGTTTTTTTGGGGCTAATGGTTTAGTTTTTTAGATGGTGGGGTTGAGCTTGGATCATCCCACATTTGGTTGGCCACTGAACATGTTGTTTGTGACAATTATGATTATAAATTTGGTTTGTGGAGGTGACCTTTGAGATATCTTGGATTAGGAATTAACTTTGATTTTTGATCCGGTTCATTCCTCCACTGGATGAATATTGTTAAATGGGATTTGGAACTAGTGGATGATATAGATTAGTGAAACCCCCATCTAGTTTAGTGTGATACCCCAACTGAAGTGACTTCAGGTTCATAAGGTGTTGATGCACTCACAAAGTGGGTTTTATATACTGTTCATGGGGTTGTTTTCTTGGTCCCCATGGATGTAGTGGAACTCCCATTTTTATATATAGATACAACCTTTTTGGGGTCTATAGTTGGTTCCCAATTTGTTCTGAAAGACTTTTGGGATTGGTGGGTTCTCTTATTATGTCAACCTAGATGTTCCCATTACTAGTTAAAATAATTCTATTGGACTCCTAGATCCCAATATAAGTGTATTGTAATTTTAGATGCTTATGGTTACACCATGGGAACCAATATTCATGGCTGTTTCATTTATAAATCATGGATATCCAATTCAGATCTCATGAACATGACATTTTCATGTGGATGGATGAGTCGTGTGTTACAAATCCTCTAGCATGATCTAGGGCCCGGGTAGATTTACCTTGGGTATCAGGCTAGAACACATGGTTTTCTATTTTCCATGATTTTGGATTTACCCCCATTTATATAGTTCTTTAATTATGCTAGTTGTTATTAATCTTCATATAGGATGGGTGAATCACATGTTCATGCACCTGTTATGATAATAGACTATAGGTCTATGATAGGGGGTGGACCACTAAGATTTATTTCTCTCTCCTTGTTTGTACACCTTAGTATGTGTGTATATCCTATATCTACTTTCTTAATATGGTACAGTTTGTTCAATGGATGAGTCTAATGCCTAGTGTTTCTTGATCCAGTAGGGAAACTCATTTGGAGTCTCATGATCGGGCTGATGTAGCTTGACCATTGTGGATATTGGGTATATACTTTGGGTTAGTGTTAGAAAAAGATCATATTTTATTTTTTAAGTTTTTTCATTTTTATATGAGGTTATCCCTATTTGTGACCAAATATTGTATGTTCTTCATGATTTTAATTTGTATAAGAGAATGTTGAATGTTATTTATTATATAATTATTTATTTCAATTTATTTATTATAAAAACTCTAATATTTATCCCTATGTATGAGTTTGGTTATTTTTTCTATTATTATACTCCGACCAAAGGGTATAGTCTCCATGATATATCTTTTAGAACCTCACCATTGGATGAGAGATTCTAAAATTCAGAGGGTCATGGTTAGGGCCCTGTAGTGAGCCAGATTGGGTGACATGTCAGGTCAACCTAGGATAGTTTGTTATAAGGTACACTTCCTATTCACTCAAGAATTGAAATTTTTTATTTCATTATGGTTATATGGATTAATTTATATCCTTAAATTTTTAAAGAACTATTGAATCACCTCCCAGATACATTGAAGTGGTGACATTAATAAAAATACCTAGTGGTACAATCATTACAACCCATGTGTTGGACTCTAATCCTATTATCATTGATAGGAAGATTCTTCTAACGAATCTCATAATTCTTCCCTTCATGGAATTTGAAACTATACTGTCCATGGATTTTTTATAGATATATAGATATTATATCAAATATTACGATAATGAAATATCCATTGATATTTATAAAAATTCCATTCTCCTATAAAATTGGAAATAAGATCATCAATATCCTACTGAGAGTCCATTAGTAATGAGGGTGATGATACCAATTAAAGAACCATACCTTTCCCAAATGGGTTTTTCAATAGAAAGGATCAAATATAAATAAATTACCATTATAATGTAATATATTTATGTATATCCCAAAGAGTTTCCTAACATACATCTAGATTGTGAGATAGAGTTATCAATATTACTCTTACTAAAATCTACTCCTATATCCAAATTTCCCTAAAATATGGCCTTTATGGAATCATAGGAGTTAAATAAACAAGTGAAATAACATTTCGTCAAAGAGTTTATTTGGCCTATTACATAACTTTGGGGTATTCAAATTCTCTTTGTCATAAAAAAATATGGATAAATGAGCTTCTACATTGATTACCTAGAACTCAAAAATAACATAATGAAGAAAAAATATCCCCTTTTAAGGATTTATAACTTGTTTGATATAATTAAATGAGCTCTATTCTTCTCAAGTGTGGATCTTTATTATAGATATCATCAGTTGAAGGTGAAGGTGGTTTTTTTTTAAATACAAACTTCTATACATGATATGGAATCTATGAGTTCATAATGATACCCTTTGGACAAACTAATTCTCCTTAAACATTCAAAAACATGATTAATAGAGTCATTAGGGACCGCCTTGAAAAATTTATGATAGTGATTATTAATGAAATTATCATCTACTCCAAGAGAAATTCGGAACATGAAGAGAATATAAGGATTATTATAGTGACATTAACAAAGGAGTATATATATGCTATGTTCATCAAGTGTGACTTTTGGATGCAACAAGTCACATTATTAGGGAATTTGATTACTATTGTAGGAATTTTTGCGGTCCTCTAAATGAAAAAAGAAATTGATGAATGGAACAAACCCTAAAGTATCATGGAGATGCATAGTTTTCTCAGATTTTATGGGTGTGTGAAATTTCTCAATATTTCTTATCCCACTATCATTGTTAACACAAGAAAGGGTAAACTATGCTTATGTGAAATAATATGATGATATATTTAAGGTGACCATGAAGAGGATAATCAATATTACTATACTCACACAACCCTCAAGTGGAGAAGGTTTTTTTATATAAAATGATACTTAAATAATAGTCTTAGGTTTTTTACTCATACAAAATGATAAATAAATAGTGTATGACTTATGATAATTGATGATCCATGAGAAGAACTACCAGAAACATGATTAGGGGTGATCAGCTATGATCTTTTATTTGATGATTAGGTGGGACTAACCTTATGGTGAAAAGTGTGAATATATATATATATATATATATATAAATATTCTAAATTATATATTCATATAAAAAGATATCTATATGTATTAATAAAGATGGTTAGAGATGATCATGGACTATGATTTATCTATTCACTAGAATCCTAGAGTAGTGAATAAGGCAGATAAGGCACTTAATAGAAAGGAATCCACTACAACATCCATAACATAGTTTGATAAGGACCCTATCTTCATGTATATATAAATGACAGATATTTTGTGATTCCTCAGACACACACTCCTAGATCTGGTTCTATAAACACACACTTTACATATTTACTTTCATATCAGCTATAAAATCCTGGGTATAAACATCCTTAATTTGAATATTAATAATAATTATTTAATATCTTACATCTAAGGATATTTTTAGGTTTATAACTTTAAGGAATTATAACACATTATAAACTAATAATTCCCTTGTTATTTATATCAAGGGGGCATTTTTTCCACTTTATAAAAACTACTTAATCCATAATAATTATTCAAAAATATCCCATAAATTATTCCATAAGTGTTTTTCTTTTAAACATTTCATATATACTAATTTTATTCATCACCTAGGTTAATGGAATAATAATAATTTATTATCTCAAACACTACATAAGGGTAAACATACAACTGAAGAAATCATGGCATAAACAAGGAATAAATATTTTGGAAGGAATAACTAAACAACGTGAAGCCATAATCAACTTGAATATAAGAGAATTATTTACCCATAATCATGGATATGAATAATAAAAATACCTAACTTATGGAATTAATAATTCCATACATCAATAACCTTTATTCATGGACTTGTTTAAAGACACTCTCTGGTCAAGGGAAGATATATACAAAAATACCCAATCTATATTTTTTGTGATACCTATTGATTCATCAAGAGGATAAATAATTTTTCCCCCACTCATCACCGAATTAGGAAAAATTAATTCAATATAATAGTAATCATGATTTTTCATATTATTCACTAAGGAACATCTTACAAAATAAAAATAAAACTATCCTTATAATGAATGATATGAAATATCAATACATAATTAACTTATGTTAGATGTAAATATTAATAAAGAATATCAATAATTTTTCCCATGTTTATAAATGGGATGAAATTATCATAACCCATATAGAAAAAGAATGTGGATTGTCAAAAAATACATAGTTAACCTTATAACAATCATCCGTACTAAAATAATAATTTACAGAACACTAATACTTTTCCCTATTTCAATTTAGGGGATAACATGATCCTATACCATCCGATGTAATTGTATTTATGGTAAAATAATACATATTTAATTTTCTAATAACAATCCATATTGATATAACAACAAATAGATTGTCAATACTTTTCCCCATGTTATTATAAAAACACTGTTTCAAGGTAAACATCATCTATTTCGAATTATTAAAAATGTGATGTTCACAGTGTATAGATAAATGAGTATACAATTAATTAAATACTAAAAATAATAATGACCATATTATATATATACAAGTAATTTGGATTGTTTCAGCTAAACATAACACCCATTCAATAAGGAAACATCGGGGGTTGTTAATAGAAATGAATAAAATACACTCCGAATTTTTTTCTTTAGATGGTATCACAAGAATAGAATTATTTGATATGAAATATTAAATAGAAAAAATGATAACATATATGCACCATTAAACATAAACTCTATTATGGTAAATCATTTTGAAAATGATAATTTAAACCGAACTGAAAACTTAAAGAGGTTTTAGATAACATTTTTATAACTAAAGTAAAATAAAAATTTACACATCGCATTAAAATGAAAATTATTAAAAAGAGATGTGAAATTATTTTATATCATTTAATTTTAAAAATATAGTCAAATAATAAACCCCTAAAATTCAACGAAGATTATATTGGAGAAATTAAGAGAAGAAAACAAAACATGTAAAATATAAAAGGAAAACCATTTTTATTATTTTCAACATACTTTTGTTTAAAAATCACAATGTAAGAAGGGTAAAAAAATTAATTTTTAGTAAAACATAAATTTATTAAATAGGATTATGAAATAAAATAAAATAAAACATTATTGGGGGAGAACTAAATCATAGAAAGTAATAAGTGCATGATGAAAAAAATTTAACTCAAGGAAAGGAGACTTGAGTTTTAATTTCCCTTACGAGAAACAGTCACCATGTTGAAAATATCATTTTAAATGATTCTATTTGTTAAAAATGTAAAAAAAGATAGAATACCACAAAATAAAATATAAAATAATGTAGGAAACTTATATTAAAAAATAAGGTGAATGATAATATGTCACTAAATAAAAATTAGGTTTCCAAAAAATTTTACTTATGGGGTAACACTTGAGTAAAAAAAAATTTAAAGAAAAAATATGATTTGGATTAGTTTATATAATAAATTATAAGGAAACAATTATAGTATATTAATGGGATATTAAATAAATATAACATGATCAAAATTAAACATGGTGTATAACATGTACCATGTCTTAAAAATCAGAATTGAGACTAAGAAAATTGTTAAGGATTGAGTAACGATTTAATAAAAATAACTTGAAAGAGTGGAAAAATAATTGAAAAATAAATTGTAATATTAAATAATAATTCATAAAACTATATCTGTAATAGTAATTATATATACCAACTAAATTAAATTAGGTTCTTAATACCTAACATGTCTCAAATATAGGAATTTGTGATGTAAAACCTTACCCCGACCCATATTCATTCAGAACTTGCATCAAATGTCCTAAATAATTAAATTAAGATAATTAAATTCATAATAATGAACCATATTCTTAACTATAATAAATTATACCCCTTATTTATAATAATTCTATATATTAACTAGTTTTTAGCTATTTTCCACACTAGGTGTATGTTATCTTAATCGCTTTGAACTAGTTTCATAAAAGTCATGTCGGTATCTATTATTTTTACAAATTAAATCAATATTATATCATATAAGGTACTATAATAGATTTTACAATATATTTTATAGATATATAATTTATTTTCAGGTCATATTTGGTTATTTACCATGACGATAAATACGATGATGATGATTTTTCATGATTCTCAATGAATTAAAAGAGTTTAATTAATTTATGAGTTAAATGATGATCTAAATTTACCCAAAAAACATAGAAAATTATTTACATATTATTTTATATCATACATGTAAATAAGTTATAATTTTTATTCATGACATAAATTCATAATATTGTTCAAGTAGGTGGTTAAACTAACCCAAACAAGAACCTACCATGATTAATAAAAGATTATATGTTGGTTTAGCTGTATTATCATTATAATAAATAATTGTGATATTATTTAGTAATTATTATCTTGATATATTATATTTTTTAATAATTAAAAAGAGAATATAATTTATAAAAATTCATTACTTATAAAAAAGATATCATTTTCCTCTCAGTTTTCTCATTTTAAATGATTGAATTAATGATAATTGTCTGTTTATCGTATTATTAGTAGGTTATAAAATTTTTAATGACATAAAATTAATTATATTATAAACATAATATTTATCCATTAAACTCATTTCTATTAACACCCAAGAATCCTTCTAATGGAAAGAAAAATAAAAATCAATCATTCTATAGAAGAGCTATTCCACACATATGCATGGATGACGATTTTTGTTTCCATAGAATGAGAGATATTTATACTATGTTTTGTAATTTAGGAATATATTATTTTTATAAATACAATACTTATATGTTATATTAATTATTATTAAAATTATTTTAAATCATTTATGGAAAATTAAACATGATGCATTGTGGAGGCGGTAGTCCGCACAAAACATGACTCAAATTTTAATTTTTCTTATTGCAAAAGGTAGAGTGGTCTATGATTTTACCATAATCATAATAACATACCAATAAAATAATGAAACTGATGTTCTTATTTTAATATTGGTAAAATCAATTTTAGGAAGAAGAAAATAACATAAAAAAATACGAATGTGAAAGAGAGGTTAAGAAATTATATCTCACTTCTTGGATTATCTCAAATTAAAAAGAGGTTAAAGACATGATGGATAGTATTTTGAGAAGAAGAAATGTGGATATGATTATTTATAATTGATTTGGTCAGTTTTTGGGTTGAAATTATTTGGTTTTTTAGGGGAAGTGATGATAGAAATGGCACTTTTATAAGTGAAAAGGTCTGACATTTGTTGTAAATACCCAAAAGTATTCAATAATAGGAATCCATTGTATAGGAAACTGGATCAAAAATAAATAAATATTTATAGGGGAATGGAAATGGTAAATAAATTCCCCAAAAAACCATTTCCACACATTTTTTAATCATGTTTGAGGAATTTTACTCTTAGATTCATTACTTTTACCATCTTTCTTTTACCATGGTAATTAGTTTTTACTTAAGGTAACTTTCCCTTTAATCCCAAAAATAAAGTGGTACATATTAGTTAATTTGGACACAATTATTATAAAATTTAAATTCATTTCATTTCACTCACGTTATTAATATGATAATTTTTTTAAAAAAATTATGTAATATATTTTTTTGAGTAAATATTACTTATGCTCTAAATTAACAAATATGGGTTTGTAAATTATATTTTTTAAAAACAATTATAGATTAACATATAAAATATATACTTTATTCTTATAAAATGTTTTCAGAATTTTAAAATTTATACTTATATATTAATATTTTCATAAATGTCAAGTTATTTAAAAAATGTCTTTTCATAATAATCACATAAAAATAATTAATTTTCAAAAAAATCCCAAAAACCACATTAAGATTATGTTAATATGATTAACCCAAAAATGATGTTCACTTTTTAAAATTAAAATTTCAAATTTTATAATTCAATGTTTTATGTAAATACCAAAATATAATGGAAAAATATTCATATTGGAAAATATATTTTTAAAAGGTTAACAATTATTCATTATTATTTCATGTAAATTACTAATTAGTTTATTTGTAGTCTTTTATTCATGTAATAAATATATTTTATTATTAATTAATCATAATATACATAGTTTCTCGAAGTGAAAAACTAATTTTAGATGAATATATTTTATGAATAAAATATTTTCTTATTTGTTTTATCTATACTAATGAAATATACTTCATATTAAAAGTATATATTATGTTTATTTTATAAATATTTTATGAAAATAATATTTCAATTAATTAATGGAAAATAAACAGGTTGGTTTTATTTGTAAAAACATATTGTAGATTCATTTTAGTTTGGTGTTTCTTGTGGATAAATCTATTAAAAACATTGACTTATTTAAAGTTAATTATATATTAAGATCTTGAGGCATTAAATTCTCCCCAATTAAATAAAATACATGTTTATTATTTTAATTACTACTCATCAAAGAAAGTGGGTGAGGTAATTCATACAATATTCATCATTTTGGGTACACCCTCTAATACAAAATCAACCATAATCTCTTAGGATATAAAATTTTACTTATCTTTCATAAAGAACCATTAATCATTCCAAAAATCATATACCAAAGTATATATATACCCTATATCATATATTATCAATATCACACCTTTACCAAAACCATATGAATCTCTAAGTAAATAAACCATAATGATGTTATATATTCCTCCCAAAATTAACTCTATATTTTACCAATATTTCATAAAGTCACACAATAATTAATATATATCATAATCCCAAAACATGATGAACGTCACCAAAAATATCATGAATAAATTAACAAACTAAATTTTACTAATAATATATACCATATTTTTTTAAAATCAAATAACACTTTATTATATCAACATAAATCATATACTAAACCTTAGAGTTACACATACCTCAATGATGTGTTATCTAATAGTTATCCAAAATAATTAATATTTCTATAAAATTATTTTTGAAGGTTATTAATAACATTTAATATTTGTTACCAAACCATTAGATCTACTGAAGAAAAATCATTAATGTTTTAAATAATCCACATAATATTTAAAATATACCAGTATATCATTGATAAATTTTACTCACAAATGAAAAAAGTTAAAATTTTCGAGGTTTAATATCTATTGAAATATCAGTTTCTCTAACTTAGTAATGACTAGGAAACACATAATTTACATTATAACATGTATATAATAAAATTTATAACCATCAAACTGTAATCCCTTATTTGGTTATAAGACATAGAGGTGTCTAGGTACACACCTTTCATAGCTTCATTTACATGATCCTGTTTCAACTAAATACAAAAACCCATAATGTCTATTTATAAACTAATAAATATTAAAATTAAAACATCAATAAATACATGTATTACCTTATGAAATAACTGTTTTCAACTTATTATACTTTCAGATCAACATGTGACTCTCGTAGTTCAATCTTTGTTATACATGGTTATTTTTCTATTCATTTTTTAACCTAATTAGTTAATATTATTATTAAATGCTTCATAAAGGTTCATAAAAAATAATTTTATTATATAAATCATATACAGCAGGAGTGATTACCAAAGTGTGTAGGATTTTTCCCATTCATCGCATGTCACAGTAATGATTAAATCAATGATCAACCAACCCTTTTAATGGTGATGAACCTTATGTGTATCTCTTCCATAGTCGTATCCACTTTCTAGTATCTATATAGGGACGTATTGTTTGTAAAAACCTCATAGTATCTATTTTAGAAAAACATCATGAAAATTTTTAAATACATAGAGTTTAATATATCAATACCAAAATTATACTAACTAAACATAGTAACTCATTTTGTTGTCTAAAACTTTTATTTGATACCAACTGTTCCACCCAAGACCCGTACTCCCCAATATAGTTCCATGAACACTTGGTACTAGCTATAAAATCTTGGAAATAACTATACTTAATTACTACACAAGAATAAAGTATTTCATATCTTTCATTTTAGGGTATTTAAAGGTTTAATTTATTTTTGGAATTTGGACATATTATAAACTAAAAATCTGATGTTGGTTGTATCAATTGGAAATTTTTTCAACTTTATATGTTGTTACTTATTCCATAATGAGTCTTCAACATATTCCATAAATTATTCCACAAATTATATATTTCTAATCATGTTATTAGAAATAATTTTCTTCATAAATTTAGGGAATGTGAACATAATAAGGTTTGATCTCAAACACTTAGTAAAGAAAAACAAAAAATAGAATAAATCATGAAAAAATATAGAATAAATATTATACAAGGAATAAGTAGACAAAATGAATCCATAATCAATATGAAATTGAGAGCATGATTTATATATTAAAATAAATAAAAAAATTTAAATCAATAATTTTGATCTCAAACCAATGGAATATATAATGACAGGCATCAAAAACCTACTTTGAAGGACTTTTTCCAAGACACTATCCTATCATTGGATGGGAATACACCCAAACCCAAAATGTTTTGTCTCATGATACCAATTTATTTATCAAGGTTATATATAATTGTGGGACACACCTATCATGTGATTATATCCAATGTATTGATTGTAAGTTACAATAAGTGTTTTCTAATAATTCCTTAAGGAAACTCTTGTAGTATAAAAAATTGGATATACCATACATAATCAACAAATTATAGTAGTCAATAATCATCCAGATTATCAATAGTTTTTCCCAGGTCAATAAAAGGGATAACACGATCATAAACAATCAGTATAAAGAACTTTTATAGTCAAACAATACATAGTTAACTTACTAACAATAATATATATTGAAATAATAATATACATGACACCAATACATTTACCTATGTAAATATAAGGGATAACATGACCATAACCTATCCAAAAGAAGAAGGTGAATGGATAAAAATTGAATATTTAACTTTATAATAATCATTTTAATTGTTATGACAACATACATAATGAAAATGCTTTTCCCCATGTCAATATAATTACATTCCTTCTAGGTGAAATTCATCCAATCTAAATTATTTAGAATTCAATTTTCACATTGCATAGAGAAAATTGTTTAAAAATAAGCCAATAAAACAATAATTAGAATCATAATCCATCTAGTGATTTAATGTGGATGGTTTCAAATGAACATAACCTGACTAAGACAAGTAAATATAGAGGGGTGCTGAAATACATGAAAAAAAACTATTTTAAATAAATTAGTTGAATGATATCCATATAATAGAATTGATTGATACCAAGAGTTCAACATAAAAAATGAAAAAAATATATATCATTAAACATAAACCCCTTTAGGGTAAGTAATTTTTAAAATTATAGGGGAAACAGAAGAAATATCCTAAAGATATTTTCAATTTTTTTTCATTGGCATAAAATAAAAATTTATAAGTTATTTTCAAATATAATTTATGAATAGGTAACATTAAATACATTGAAAAAATTTGAATTTTAAAAATAACCTCCAATAAAGGATTCTATAAAATTCATAAATATTTTCATGGAGAAATTCGGAGAGGTATAAAAATCATGTGAAAGTGAAATGGGAATCCCTTTATTTTATTTTAGAAAAACATTTGTTTAAAACAAAATTCATAAGGAGAGTAAAAAAATTCATTTTTATTAACACTTCATTTTATCAAAGATTATATTGAATTTAAATATAAGATAATATTATGGTGGAAGAACCCAAGAATGAAAGGAACTATTACATGGGGAAACAATATAACTCATGGAAAAGAGACTTGAGTTATCAATGTTCCTTATGAACATCATACTCTATGAATCATGAATCATTTTAAATGTGGGTTATGTGGTAAAAATCTAAAAAATTATTGAATAAAAAATAATTCAGTAAAAGGGTATAACATACCCAACCAATATTGAATATATTCATGTGAACTCCAATATCTCACAAAAAATTGAGTTTCCATAAAATATTACAACATGGGTAACACTTGAGTCAAAAGATATTTGATGAAAATAATTTTATTTATATTGTCTAGTCCCATGGACTTTATGGATTTTTTATAACATTTATTCTATAGTAAATAAATATAACACCATGCAAAGGAAATATGGTGCCTAACATGTAACATGACTCAAAGAATCAAAATTTAGCCCAAAACATTTCTTGCATCTTGAGTAATGCATTAATGAAAATCACTTGAAGGGGTGGGATTTTAATTGAATGTAAAATACAATCATTAAAATATAAATAATGATATTATATCAATAATAGGTAGTATATAAACTACATAAGTGAAATTAGGTGTGTAATACCAAACATATATCAAAAAGATAAATTTGAGATGAAAACCCTTACCTTAGCCTCAATTTATTCTGCAATTACATAAGATTTCTTGAATTACTAAATTATTTTCATTAAATAAATACTCAATAACCTTATTCATAACTATAACCATTATACCTATCATTTATAATCATTAAATATATTTTATATTTTTAACCATTTTCAACACTAAGTGTAATTAATCCTAATCACTTTAAACTATTTTCCAAATATTCATGTTGGTATCTATTAATTTTAAAGATTGAATAACTATTAGATCATATAATTTACCAAAATATATGTTCAAATATAATTTATTAATCCAAAAATTTTATTTCATGTCAGTTTTTCTTATGAATAATGAAGTTGAAATCAATGATGATAATGTTTCTATGATTCATAATGAATGAATTGTGTTTTATTACTAAATTAGTCAAATGTTGATATAAAAGTAGTATAAATTTTTTATTGAAATATTTATATCATATTATAATATTAAATAAGTTCTAATTTTCATTAATGATATAAATTTATATTATTTTCCAGATAGGTTGTTAAATAGATCCAAACATGAACCTACTAGGATTAATAAATGATTATGATGTGTATTAAATGTAATATTATTATAATATATTAATAATTATCTTATTTAGTTTTTATTATAGTGATATAATTTCTATAATAATTATAATGATAATTTAATTTCTATAAAGTGATTACATAGGAAGAAGATATCATTTTACTCTTAGTTCAATCGTTTCAAACGATTGAATTAACGATAATAGTTCGTTGATAATATCATAAACATATTATAAATTTTTTCATAAAAAACCACTAGGATATCATGAAAAATATATTTATACATTCAATTCATTCCTAGTAACATAAATAAAGTGTTTTATTGAAAATAAATACAAAAATCAGTCATTTTAGGGAGGCTATAGTCAGCGGATACGCATGGATGATGATTTCATTTTCTATAGAATGAGATAAATGTATATTATATCTTATAATTTAAAAATATAAAATATTTTATAAATTTAATACTTATATGTTAAATTCTTTTTTATTACCAACCATTTAAGGATTTTTAGAAAAACGAAACATGTTGCATCTTAGAGGTGGTAGTCCGTACAACACAAAATTCACATTTTTTTTCTTTAGTAGAAAAGGGGAGGGAGGTTAATTATTACACAATAATTATATTAACTTTACATTATAATAATGATACTGATATTATTATTTTAATTTTATGAAGATAAATTTTCGGAAGGATAAAGTAACATAATGAAATAAGAATGTGAAAGAGAGGTTAAGAATTTATACCTCACTTATTCAATTATGTCCTTTTCAATGTGGGTTGATACCCCTAGGCATGGTATTTTGAGAAGAATTTTTTTAACGCATATAGTAGTTTTTTGGATAGGTTTTGATAGATTTTTGAAAAAACATATGGGGTTCTAGTGTGAGGGGAAGTGAGAAGAGAAGTTCCCTTTTTGTAAGTGAAAAGGGACGATGTTTTGGTAAATACCCAAAAGTTTTTAACAATGGGAAGTCGGTCTCAAGGATAGTGGCTCAAAAAATGATAAATAATGGTGTGTGGGATGAGGTCTATAAAGGATTAAACTATCCATCACAACACATGTTCTAAACCTTTTTTGTTCCATTAATCTTATATTATTTAATTTTACCATTTATCTTTTATTGTTTTAAGTTGTTTTTACAAAAGGTATCTTTTACTTTATTACATAATATTAAGTGGTCATTCCATGATAATTTGGAACCACTGATTATAAATTTTAAATCCATTACATTAGATTTATTTTATAAAATTGATAAAAATCAATTTTAAAATAAAAATTTATATGGTATTAAATTTCATATTGAGAAAATATTACTTGTTTTCTAAAATATCAAATATGGGTATGTAAATTAAAACTATTTTTTTTAAATTATAAATTAACAAAAAAAGACATGTTTTTTTTATAAAAGGGTTTCATTAATTTCTAATTCCTTCTTATATAATAATTATGTCATACAATTTATGCTATTTGTAAAAATTAAAATTTTTAGTATTCAACTAAAGATAATTCTTCTTAGAAAATAAATAAAACAAAATAATGTTTATATTATTATTATTAATAAAAAAAATATTTTAATTTTTTTAAATTATAATTTAAAAATGTGATAATTCAAAATTTTAAAAAAATCTCAAAATATTGTGGAAAAAGTTTATATTGGGAATTTTTTAAAATAACAACTATTTTTTTTCTTATTTCCAATCAATTAAATATTAATCTATCATTCCAGCCTCATGGTTTGTGGAATCTATATTCGTTCCCTATTGTGTGTGTAGGGGGTTGTGCCTTCTCGAGAGTTCGGCTTGGCGGTGATGGGATTTGGTCTGCAACAGCGCCGACCTTTGGGTGATGTTTTTTGTTTCAGACCTTTCTAGTTGTTTTTGCTTTGAAAAATTCTTTTTTGTGAGTCGATGTTGGATATGATGAGTTCATTAATGCTGGAATGCTGTTCACTTTGGTTTTGGTGGACTGGGTTTGGATTATAATCTGAAATTGGTTTTTTCTTTTGGATGAATCTTTGAATCTACTGCGGTGATGCCTAAGGGGTTCTCATCGGTGATGAACGTCGAAGGCTTGAAGGTGATGTTGAAAGGTTCGATGGCAGCTACGTGGCTTGAGGAGTGGTATGGTGCTTTATTTTGGTTCCCGATGGTGATGAAGCCAGTGATTTGTTCTTTCTAGTAGCAAAGACCTCTGACGGCTCTGCTCGTGGGAAGACGATGGTAACAACGAAGAAGTTTTGAGAGGACGACGATGACATGATGATTAATGTGATTTGATGATTATGGTGATGTTTCAGTGGACTCAACATGATGCCTCGATGCAGGTTTCTCAGGAAAATCATGTGATTTGCAGGATCTGTTGTTGACGCGGTGGTGCGTGATCTTCCTGTTGTTTTGGTTTTTGGGTCACTGTGCCCCTGGAATTTGATGTTTAAATGTCCTTCCCACCCACGTTATGGTGTAATTCGGTCGGTTCCCACTATACCCTTCAAGTGGATTTTATGGAAATATAGTCCATGAATATCATGGTTTCATTTTAGTTCTTTATTTCATGTGAAGCAAGCTTTCAAACCTATTGACTTATTTAAAGGTAATCGTATATTAAGATATTAGGGTCTTACATAGGTAAATAATAATAGTATAGAAGACATACAACCTTTCCAAAATTATTACCTAACCATATATCCAATAGTTGATCATGTAGGTATAATGAGATGATTTGGAGATTCAAAATAAGGTAGAAGAAGTAAAATAAGTGAAACTTTATGAATTCCACACTGATAAAGATAGTGTTATTCAGTGTGGAACTAATATTTGTGTTCCTTCATCACCTAAGATAAAGAAATAATTATTGGATAATTCCAATAGATAATTTTGGTCCATCTATCATATAATTTAAAAGATGTATTGTGATCTTTTAAATCACTTCTGACATAAAAACATGAATTATGAGATTGATGAGATCACCTCATAGTTCTTGGTATTTCAGCAATTTAAAGAAAAGTAAAATAGATCAGATGTGATGATGAAACCATTTACAATTCCCACAATAAAATTAGATAATACAACCCTTTACTTTTTCAATAGTCACCTAAAGACATTCAATGGATGAAATGTGGTATGGGTTGTGGTAGAACAACTCGCGAAGTATAAGGACCCGACCTTAAAACATTACCTAATCTTGAATTTTAAACAAGGCCATACATTAATACACATTGAGGATATTTTCGGGTTTCGATTTTGAAATAATCAAAATAACTTACATACATAACATACCACATTCATAAAAAGTGTATACTATTAAAAATTGTATCTATGTTTTTCAAAATACAAAAAATGTAAACATAAAGCATGATTTCATTGACAACACTCCATATAAAATATCACAAATACATTCTTTCTATTACCCACCATTATATCCTATGAAAAATATTTTAAAAACTTGGGATGAGTAAAAAAATCAGTTAGGGATATAAGGAAATAATGTGTTAGTCAAGTGATAACATAAAAACCAATAAAACCCATAATCATATATCTGGAGTACCAATGCCTTGGAGAGCTATAATGGGGATCACCCATCCTATCTTGAACTATAATGGTCTCACCCCAACATATATTGAACTATAATGGGCTCAGCCCAACATATATTGAGATATAATGGGTTTAAACCATCATAAATAATTTCCTAAGAACATATCATGGTAATAAATTATCTTGAAATCTGGATACACTACTCATTCCATACACATAAAAAACAATCCTTTTGAAATTTATTTAAGAGAGTTTTGAAATGATTTTAAAAGGAAAGTTCCTTAAAATATAATTGGAGTGATAAATAATAGAATGTAATGGATATGTGTATACACTGTAAATACACATAGTGAAAAATAATATATATAAAAAATCATCACACCAATAATATTAATACCATATAATGAATAAAGAAGAAGGTTAACCCAAAGGATTGAAATTGGGTTAATAATTCACTTACCTCAGGTTCTTCTTACATAAAATGTTTTTAAACCTCCTATATAATGGTTAACATATTTTTATTAATATCTTAAAGAATCATATTCATGTTTATAAAACTTTATATGATCATTTTATAACATCATTTTACCCTTTAATTATTAGTATTTTGTTCCTTTAATTGTTTTTGGTGCATTATTTACATGTTTTCCATGATCGATTAATGATAGATGCTCTTGTCGATTGGAAGTGAAAATCCAAAATTGGAAAGGAAAGGTAGTTACATATTTCCAGAACCATAAATTATTACATTTATCATTTTGAATTCTGAAATGAGGATGATTCATAAGTTAAAACATTAATGATGTTCCTTTAGACCATTTTAGTGGTTCTTTGATAATAATGACCTCATTTTGTTTTATAAATTAAAACCATTGGAGAAAAATAATTACAAAAACATGGATAAGAAATAATAAATATATTATAACAATTTTCAACCAAAATAATGGTTTCATGACTAGAAATGAAAGAATTAAATAAAATTGAAATCACATCATCAACGATGTCAGAAATTTGACACATCACAGACAATCTTTTTGTTCCTTGGATAAGTAGGAGAGGAGAAGAAGATCAATGGGGAATTTTACATGAACATTTTAAAATCCCGAATTTAAAAGATTTATTTATATTTCATTCCTATTGTATAATATTAGGGGATGATAGAGAAGAATAAAATAAAGGAACTCACAATAAAAAAAGAGTTAGGAAATCCTTTATGAACATTCGACAGCCTAACGACATCACTTATAATTTCATGAAACTGTTTGATGAGAGAAAATTGGTATATCATCATTATTACATAATATGGATAGTAAGGGGGACATTTAATGAAATATCCCATCATAATCCCAATAAAATTAAAAAGAATAACAAAAAAATAATGAAAAGAATGAAAAAAAAGAGGATGTTTACCCCTTGATCTCTTCTCATTGAGACCCTTCTTAAGGACATTGGTTTTGGTCTTTTGGTGAGACCAGAAGCCTTATGACGTGGGGAAGAAGTTTGGGGAGGGAATTTGGAAGAAATTATACAATGGTAAAGTCTTGAGAGGTGTGGGAGGAAGAGGGGAATGAGGGTGGTATTTATAGTGGAGGGGGGAGTTATTTTACAGTATTTTAATCATTATTATAATATTTTTCTCGAGACTATGCATAATCTCAATTCATGAGACCCAAAATGGTAATAATGGCATGTGAGTTCGAACCAAGTTTTCTTACTTCACTTATGATGTTTAAATAGTGTATTTTACTGATAATTTAAATATATAGTATTTTACCGTATTTCACTATTCATAAAAAATTCAAGAATTTCAGAAAAATCCCAAATACTCAACCTTACCATTTTTCAATGTGTAGAATTAAAAAATGAACTCCATTTTTTGAAAATAATTTTCAAAATAGTGTTAATTATGTTTTAAATAAAATACTACTTAACTAATAAATTAATAATTTTAAAACTATAACTGCTTTTATATCACATTGAAAAATTAATTAAGATGTCATTATCTTAACGAATTATGAAAATAAAATATTAATACAATTTAATATTTATTAGGGTCATTTTACTATTCATATTACTATTCATAAGGGTACATTACTATTCACCAAAAATTAATTTGGTTCTGTTAGATTCCAAATAACTTACTAAAGACAATTGTAGATGACTATTTTTTGAAATTCAAAACATAGAAGTGGAAACAATTATTTTTAAAGGATATTTATAAATATCTAATTTAAAAAACGTTTCATGCATTTCAAATTATTTTTAATGCCTTGTGGTGTTACAATATACCCCCTTCTGAAAATTGCGTACTCATAATTTTATTAACATATTAAACAAGTGAGGGTATTTTTACTTCATAGCAATTTCAAACTCCCATGTTTCTTCTTCTACCATGTGGTTTCTCCGCAAAACCGTTAACTAGGGGATTACCTTATTCTGCAATACATGTTACCTTCAATCAAGAATTATAACTTGTTTCTCTTTATAAGAAAGGTTCTCTTCTAGCTGAACTACTTCTGGGCTCAAGACATGTGATGAATCTGAAACATACTTTCTCAACATCGAAACATGAAAGAATTATGTACTTGAGATTAAAATAGGGACAAATCTACTCAGTATGAAACTGGTCCAACATTCTCCACGATTTCAAAAGGAATGATGAAAAATGGACTTAGCCTCCATTTCTTACCAAAACACAACACACTTTTCGAAGGAGATATTTTATGTAAAACATGGTCACCTACCTAAAAAGAGAAGTCTTTCCTACTGTTATATTCATAACTTTTCTACCTATTTTTACCTGTCCTCATGTGCTGCTCGATCATCTTTATTTTCTCAAAAAATTCCTCTACTAATTCTGTTCTCGTAAACTTTTTTTCCCTGACTTCATCCCAAAAAGATGGAGTCAACACCACTTCCTATACAATTCTTCAAAAGGTTCCATCTGTATACTGGAATGAAAACTGTTTTTATAAGAAAACACAACTAATGAAAGGTGCTCATTCCAACTTCTCTAGTAGTCCATTGAATGAGCTCAACGTATATCCTCTAAGGTATGAATCATCTGTTCTGTTTTTCCATCTGATTGAGGATGAAAAGCTGAACTGAAATTTAATTCAGTGACAAATGACATCTTAATTCCCTTCCAAAAGTTAGAAGTGAACCTGGGATCCTGATGAGATACAATGGAAAGAGGAACTCCATGTAACCAGATAATCACTTTGAGTTACAGTCAAGATAGGTGATCCAATGACATTGTATCTCAAATAGAAAGAAAATGTGTAGATTTTTAGCCGATCAATAATAACCCAAGTTACATTATTACCTCTAGATGTTTTAGGTAGTCCCACCACAATGTCCATGTATATATTCTCCCATTTTCACTCTTTCACTGGAAAAGGATGAATCATCCCCTTCGGTAATTTCTGATCTTCTTTAACCTATTGACATGTAAAACATTTCATAGTAAATTATACAATATAATTTTTCATTCTATCCCACCAGTAATACACCCGAAGGTCTCTATACATGTTAGTACTGCCAGGATGAACTGAAAATGGAGAAATATGAGCTTTACACAACAATTCTTTCTTCAAATAGGAATCACAAGGCACACACAACCTTTTCAAAATCATAGAACGCAATCTTTATCAAGGTTAAATTCTAGTTACTTACCCATTTTAACCAATTATACATTTCCTATAGCTCACAGTCTTCTTTCTGTGATTGCTTAATTCTATATGATAACGATGACTGCACTGAAACTTGAAACAAAATAGATGCATTCCCTATACATAAAACTTCTAATCCAAAATTCATAAAATCATTAACCAAGGGATCATGTTCCAAATGCAACATGGTTAATGATGAATGATGTTTTAAACTCAAGGCATCTGCCACTTTTTTTTCTTTTTATGTGTGCTAATTGATCATGAAATAATTATATTTTATCAATTCAATCCATATTCTATTCCTTATGTTTAATTCCTTATAAGTGAGTATATACCTTAGAATTTTTTGGTCAGTTTATATTTGACATTTGCTTCTGTATAAATGATGTCTCCAATTTTTCAAAGAGAAAACCATAGCTTCCAATTCGAAATCATGTATGGGATAATTTAACTCATGAGGTTTATGTTGTTTGGAAGCATAATCAATTACCTGATCATTATGAATCAAAACACAACCTAGTCCCTTTAAAGAAGCATCACTATAGATAACAAACTCCCCATTTCAGGAAGGCAAGGGAAAAATTGGAGCATTCACGAATATCTTCTTTAGTTCTCGAAAAAAACATCGCATTCTTCTTTCCAGGCAAATTGAACCCCTTTTTGTGTTAACTTAGTTGGGTGGCTAGATAAACGTGCAAAGTTTTAACAAACCATCAGTAATAATTATCTAATCCAAGAAAACTATAAATCTATGTAACATTTTTAGGTCTTGGCCATTAATCAACCACTTTTTTTGGTAGGATCAACTGTTATTATATCCATATTCACAATGTTCCCAAGAATATAAATCTGTTGTAACTAAAAATCACACTTGCTGAAATTTCCATACATTTTCTTTTCTTTTAAGGTTTGCAGAAATACCCTTAGATGCTTTTCATGATCCTATTTACTTATATAAAATACCAAAATGTCATCAATAAACGCAACCACAAAATTATCCAAGAACTCATGAAATATTCTATTCATAATATCCATGAATATAGAAGGTGCATTATTTATCCCAAAAAGGAATAACTACAAATTCATAATGACAATATCTAGTATGGAACAAAGTATTTGGGATGTCTTCATCCTTTACTTTCAACTGATGGTACCCCAAGCTCAGGTCAACCTTTGAAAAATATTTCTCTCCCTAGAGCTGATAAAACAAATCCTTGATATGAGGCAGATGATACTTTTTTTAATAGTAATATTATTCAAGTCTCTATAGTAGATATAAAGTATCATTTAACCAACTTTATTCTTAACAAACAAGATATGAGCACCCCATAGTGAAGTGCTAGGTCGAATAAAGCCTTTATCTAATAATTCTTGCAATTTCTTTTTTAATCCAAAAAGTTCCATTTGGGATATTTGATAAGGAGGTTTAAATATTTTCTTAGCATCATAAACTATGTCAATAGTAAATTCAACCTCTCAATTAGGAATAACACTAGGAAAATCATTTGGAAAACATCTAGCTATTCATTTACCACTAGTACATCATTAATCTAGATAGTTCCCTTATCTTCAAAAACATGAGCAAGAAAACTTTAATTTCCATCATTTATTAGTCTCTTAGCTTCCCGATATGTTATTAATGGTTTGGGTTCATTCTTGTACATAGAATATAATTCTCTTTGAAAAACAACTTCTTTTTCTCTACATTCTATCATAGCATGATAAAAAGAAAGACAATCTATACCCAAAAATAAAATCAAACTCTAATAGAGGAAAAATAACATTGTTTTTAATTGAACTCTTTCCATAGGCAAGGATAAGAAGATTCTTATAATTTCATTTTTCCACAATATTTCCTCTAGGTGTTTTTACTATGATATCTGGTTGCATTTCATGAGGTTGAATTTTAATTTTTCTGAAAATTTCATTGAAATGAAGGAATGTGTAGACCCTGAATCAAACAACACATTTGAGAAATCTCTAAAAATAAGAAATTTACCTGATACCAACTCATTTGGTGGATCAACATCTGCTACGGTGGTTGAAAATTCAAAACCCTTCTACTTCCTATCTTGCTAATTCTCTACTTGAGTAACTAGCTTCGAACAAAAATTAGCAGAATGGACCAATTCCTTACTGTTAAAGCATCTCACCATCGTCTTATCACTAGTTTTAAGATCATTTTCCTTGCACTCATAAGGCATGTGTCTAAACTTCCCAAATCAGTATAGTTTCCCAGAATTTACTAGACATTCACCAGGATACCTTTCACCACACTTTTCACAAGAAGTAAAATTCATTTTCTTACCTCCAGACTTATTTGATGAGTTCTTCCACATTTACCACCAACCTAAATACTTATTATTCTTGTCATCACGAGGCATGTATATGTCATAAAACTCCATATCAACTTTTTATGCACAAAGAATAAGCTTCTCATAGCTTTTAAACTCTCTTGAGACCAAATATCTTCGCAAAAATAGTTTCAAACAAAAGTTAAATCTATTAATATTACTTTCTAAATTCCAATTAAAAGATAGTACATAATTGGAAAGTATTTTAAAATTGTCTTCATATGTTGCCAAAGAATCATCATCTTTCTGCTTCAGTTCCAAGAATTGTTCCTCCATTATGAGTCGAATAGTTTTGGGAAAATATTTTTTCCAGAAAAAGACTCATAAAATCATCCCATTCCAAACTATCAAGATCATCTCTTTATCTCATATTACTAACTAGATACCACCATTGGTTGGCTTCACCTTCCAATTGTTAAATGAATAGTGTCACCCTTTGACATTCTGAACATCCAATGACATTAAATATATTTTCTAGAGAATTGATCCATCCTTCTGCTATCACTAGATCAGCGGTTCCACTGAATACTGGAGTATGTTTCCTTATAAAATGATCCAAAAAAGGCATGTTTCTTCTTGTTTTATGATGTTCCTCTCTATCATGGATACCACCCCCTTTTATTTCTTGATTCAACTGATCCATATTTCTGTAAAAAATAGCACAGTTCCGTTTTCCAATATTTTGGGCTGCAGATTTAGACATAAATAAGCCTCTTGGTGCCTTCCTACTTTATCTTCCCTGTTTCTTCTATGGACAAACGTTATGAAAAACATATCTTAGATGAAAAAACATGGTAATATTTAAAATATTTAACATTTAAAATTAATAATAATGTAAAAATCAGACTTGGTATTCTTTTAACATCATCCTAACCCCTAAACTTATCTAAACCATCCTTTGACACGAACTATAAGGACCCAACCATAAAATGGTACATAATATTGAATTTTACATAAGAACATACATTAATACACATTTAGGATCTTGTTTGTTTTAGAGTTTTAAATAATTATAATAACTTACATACATTACATACCACATTCATACAAAGAGGATACTATTAAAAACAATATCAATTTTTTTCAAAATATAAAACATTAAACATAAAAAATGATTTCTTTGAGAACCCTCAATATCAAAAATCAAGAATCACTTATTTATCTTACCCATCATTATATCCAGTGATTTTTTTAAAAACTTGGGATGAGTATAACACTCAACAAGGGATATAATGAAAGAAAGCATTAGTCAAGTGATAACATAAAAACCAATAAAACCCATAATCATAAAAACTCAAATGCATAGAAATATAATGTAGTTTCCTTATGAAATATTTACCATATCACTCTTATATTCACCCTTACACATGGAATAGCCTTTTTCAGCTTCAATATTTGGAGTAACCAATGCATTGGAGAGATATAATGGGGCTCACATGTCATATCTTGAGCTATAATGGGCTCAACCCAATATATCATGAGCTTTAATAGGATCAACCCAATATATCCTAAGATATAATTGGCTCAACCCAACATAAATAATGTCAAAGGAACATATCATGGTAATAAAGTATCTTGAAATCCGGAGAAACTACTCATTCCATTCACATACAAAAATAATCCTTTTGAAATTTATTAAAGAGAGTTTTGAAAGGATTTTAAAAGGAATGTCCGTTAAAATATAATTGGAGAGAGAATTAATAGAAGGGAATGGATATATGTATACACTGTAAAACACATAGTGCAACATAATATATAAAAATATTCATCACACTAATAATTTTAATACCATATAATGAATAAAGAAGAAGGTTAACCCAAATAATGGATATTGAGTTTAGAATTCACTTACCTCAGGTTCTTCCAACTTCCAATGTGTTTAAAAGTCCTATATAATGGTTAAAAAAGTGTTATTGATATATTATATAAACATATTCATGTTTATTAATCCTTATATTATCATTTTGTAACATCATTTCAACCATTAAATATTAGTATTTTGTTCTTTCCATTGTTTTGGGTCCGTTCTTTCCATGTTTTCCATGATCGGTTCATGATGGATGCTCGTGTGGATTTGAAGTGAAACACCAGAATTGGAAAGTAAAGATAGTTACATATTCCTAGAACCATAAATTATTCCATATAAATTTTTAAATTCTTAAATGAGGATGATTCATAAGTGAAATCATTAATGATGTTCGTTTAGATAATTTCAGTGGTTCATTGATAATAATGACATCATTCTGTTTTATAAATTAAAAACATGTGTGAAATACAATTAATTAACAATAGATGAGAAATAATACATATATTATATCCTTTTTCAATAACAAAAATTGTTTCATGACCAGACTTTAAATAATTAAAGAAAATTGAAATCACATTTTCCACGATGTCAGAAATTGGACACATCATGGACAGTGTTTTTATTCCTTGAATAACTGGGAGAGGAGAAGAATATTAATGATGAATTTTCAATGAACATGAGTAAATCCATAATATACAAGATTTATGGATCTTTTATTCTGATTTGGAAAGAAAAGGGGAATAGGTATAAGAAAAAATAAAGGAACACAAAATAAAAGAAGAATTAGGACATCCCTTATGATAATTTGGTAGCCTAATGACGTCGATTAAAATTTAAAAAAATATTTTTAGGAGAGGAAAGGGTTATATCATCATTATTACATAATATGGGAAGTAATAGGGGATATGGAATGAAATATCCCAACATAATCCAAAGAAAATTAAAAATAATTACACAAAAATAAAGAAAAGAAAGAAAACAAAAGAGGTTGTTTACCTCTTGATCTCTTCTCCTTGAGATCCTTCTTAAGGGATTTGGTTTTGGTCGTTTAGTGAGACCAGTATATATAGGATGAAGGGGAGAAGACTGGGGAGTAAATTTGGTAGAAATTAATCAATTATCAAGGCTTACGAGGTGTGAGAGGAAGAGGGCAATGAGGTTGGTATTTAGAGTGGAGGATGGGAGATATTTTACATTATTTTAATCATTATTATAATACTTTTCTCAAGAATATAAATAATATCAATTCATGTGACCCCAAATAGTAATAATGGAATTTTATTTCTAACCAAGTGGTCTTACATAACCTATGATGTCATAAATAGTATATTTTAATGATAAATTCAATATACGGTATTTTGCCGTATTTCACTATTCATAAAAAATTCAAGAATTTCAGAAAAATCCAAAAAATTCACCATTACCATTTACAACATGTAGAATTTAAAAGTGAACTTTATTTTTTGAAAATAATTTTCTAAATATTAATAATTTTATTTTCAAATAAAATCATACTTAATTCAAAAATTAACAATTTTAAAACTATAACTGATTTTATATCACTTTGAATATTTAATCAAGATGTCATTATCTTAAATCATTAAGAAAATAAAATAATAATAAATTTTAATATTTCATAGGGTCATATTACTATTCATAAGGGTATGTTACTATTCACTAATAATTAAGTTGGTTCTGTTAGACTCCAAATAACATACTGATCACAATTACTGAAGGCTGTTTTTTGAAATTCAAAACATAGAAGTGGAAAAATTATTTTTTAAGTCTAGTTATAAATATCTACTTAAAACAATGTTTCATTAATTTCAAATTATTTTTAAAACCTTGCAGTGTTACACCAATACTTCCCACATAATCCCTATTTTGGAAGATTTGTCTGCTTAAAAAATATCTAGATATATGTAATAGAAGTTGTGTGGTATATATGGAACATACTTTTATTATATATAATCACAATAGAAGGTTCACCTAAAATTATAAATAACTATCAAACATGATCTAAATGATGAATTGAATTTCAGTATAACATATCACCCCCAAAAAGATGGATAATATGAAAGGACCATTTAGACACTCAAATAAATTTTCAGAACCTACAAAATAATATTTAATGGAGGATGGGATAAATATCTCCCATTGGATGATTTTCATACAAAATCAGCTTCCACTTGAGTATTCATATGGCCCCATTTTATTCTTCATATGAGAAGTGATGTAAAACTTTTACAAGTTGGGATTAAGTTGGTGAATAGAAGCTAATTGGACATAATATTGTGTATTAAATGACATAGAGGGTTTATTCCATTCATAAAAATGTTAAAGTTGAACAGATTTGAAAAATGATCTATGGTGATAATCATTGAAGGGACTTCATATGTGAAGTTGGATATAAAATTTTCCTTTGAATATCATGCTGGAATAGAGTCATGTGGTTTGGAAAGAATGAAAATACAATATCTAGGTACATTACCCCCTTTAATATCATCTTTCACATATGATCAATGTCTTATCAATTAACACTTACACCGAACATAGATCAAATTCATGATGTGTTCAATGTATAACTCTTGATAAAGTCAATACCTGACCCCTTACATGCACTAAACCAAGAGGTGGTACAACTAGAACATGAGAAATCTTATGAGGAGTATCCGGTTAAGATCATAGATTATATAGACAATGTTATATGAAACATGATAAAACACCTTGTTACAATTCATTGGAAGATTTATAAGTATAAAGAAGCAACCTGAGTCCCTGAGGATGTAATGAAAAAAATCTCCCTCACATATTCTCAACTATGGATATGAGATGAAATTTTAAGGAAAAATATTTTAAAGAGGGAATAATTTAACATCCCAAAATTTCATATATGTTGAATTTTCTATTTAAATAAATAATGCTTGTCATAATTTGGTATATAATTTAGTTTAAACACTTGAACGACATAGTGATATATTTCATTAAATCATAAAATTATGTTTAAAGAATATATAAACATAAGAATAAAAAAATTACAATTGAAAAAATAAACAAAAAAATAAAATACAATTACAAGATTAGGAAAATCTAGATTATCTTGATCTCCTAGAATCGTCACAATGATGAACAATATTAGAAAAAGGTAGCATGAAATTTTTAATCAAATAAAAATTTTAGAAAAAAAAGATCGTTAGGAGGATTTGAGGTAAATAATGAATAGATAAATTAAAGGGTATTTATAGTAGCTAATATGATTTTTGAAATTATAATGTGACCATTAGAATGTAACCTCACAATAAAGAATAATAACCCAATTGTTGGAAATAGTAACATGAATATGGTAATATTAATTTGACCTCAAAATACTAAAATGTAATATAAATAATATTTATTATAATTAATTAAATAAAATATAAATATTTTAATTCCCTGAAAATTTATAACTTAAAGGAATTACAATAATTTTTAAATAAATTATATTTTAATGTATTTCTTAAAAATTATTATTTTTATGTTAATAATTGAAATTTACTATGTTATAAAATTTTATTGGTAAATTAATTTCATTTTTAGTATCAACAAATTTACATTTTATAAATTTTATTTTTTTGGTAATTTTTTTGCAAACATCAATTTTTAGGTGAACAATAAAAATAGAGTGTTTTTGAAAATGATATCTTTTATATTACATAATCATGATGTCATAATAAACTAATAAATTATATAATTTTAGGATTGAAAAAAAATATACTAATAATTTAAATAACTCATGAAATTTAAATTCCAAACCTAAAATGTTTTTTTCCAAATTCTAAAATGATAAATTATTCCATTAATATTACAATTTATCATTTTTCAAATTTCCATTTTAATAAACTTATGAATTCAGTTTTCTAAAGATTTGAAAGTAATAAATAATTTTATTTCATTCAAATTTGACTTAATATTTTACAATATCACTATTATAAATTTTATATTTGAAATCATATTGTATTCAATATTTTAGCTCAAAATACCCGTCTCATCCAGTGTAAATAACCCCTCTCCATCCCCTTGTAAAACCACTTCTCCATAACTTACCAGAGAAAAATATCTTTCAAAATTCCCTAACATATCACCCTTAAAATCATTAGGTATTTTCTATAGTCATCCAATTCCAATAATTTAATGATTTTAGTTCCATAAAAAAAAGAATCACTGAGAAAAGCATAATGTTTCTTTATCTTTCCCCCATTTTCCTCTTCTTCCCAATTTTTTATATTCATTTCAAACCCAAAAATTATAAATTAAATAAATTATTGTGTAAAAATTATATTTATTATTTTAACCTACTGTAATTATTATATTTATGATATATTTTCTGTCATAATTCTCTTTCTACTCTTCTGATAATGTCCCATCAACAGTCGGTTAACCACACATGAGGACGTTAACAACTATGCTATTATTAGCAACATCGTGAATGTGTAATATGACTTACATATAATATATAAATATTTAATTAAATTAATTTTATTCTTTTGGAATTAAGTTTACTAATGAATAATTGTCCTTGAAAAAAATAATAAATTCAAAAAAGGCGAGATAATTCAATGAGAACATGACATAAAAACAATTCATGTTTGATAAAGAGTATTATAAAATAGAATCCAATAATTAGATTTAAAAAGTGACATATAATAATATAATTCAGATCTAGTTTCATGTGTTAAAAAACATAATTTTATTGTACTTGAGGTGAAAATGTTACAAAACATAACTATATTTAAAGTAATGAGATTCTCGAACCCAACACCTTCTCTTTGGTCTGTTTCCCCTTTCATATTATTTTTATTACAAATATCCCTATAATTTCCTTAAAATGTATTTTCAATAATCATTACCTTTTATTTTTTGGGATATAAATGTTTCTATATTATAGGAAGGATTTCTATGTCAATTTCATTGAATTTTTAAATGGATTTATTTCCCAAAACATTGTATTGACTTCTCTTGAGATGTTTTTTCTCCACTCAATAATAAATATATTTTATGAAAAAAATATAATATCTAATATTCATTTGAAAAACCTAAATGATATTAATGAATTGATTTTTTATGTAATATATTTGAAACCCATTCCTTTAATGGGTGTATTTATTGACTAAAAATGTTATGTATTCTAATTCCATGTGGCATGCATGATCATGGACATTTGATAATGTAACTGGTCAACCTAAAATCATATATCCCTCTTATGAATTCGAAAATGTGATTTTTCTCATGAGATTATGTGTATTATTCATCAACAAGATGATATATTTTCCATAGTTATGATGTTATGATTTATGCTCATTTGTTATGTATGAACATTATATTAGATTTTTCCACAAATTTATGTCATATTTAAAAACTATATTATGAAGTTTCATTATTATTCATATACCAAGGAAAAATTCATAATGATTTTATTTAAAAATAATGTACACAATGTAGGACCACATGAAATCATAAACATAAAAAAGTATCAAGGTGGTCTAAAGTAGTGGTGACTGACGACATCGACTTGAATAATGTTGACCCCCTATGTGGGAAATGACCCAATATTAGAAGAAATGAGATCCATACTTCTTGGTCTGACATGGAATCTAGAAAATCCACGATAAAGTTTCCTTCAAAAAATGTATAGAAAACATCCCTAATTTTAGTGAAAATCCCCTTTCACCTCTAAATGATATGTTCAATAATCCATCAGAGGGATCCGAGACTGTGCAAAGCATCATATACTACAAGTGAATCTATTTCAACAACCACAAGGTGGAAATTATTACAATTTCATAATAATAATCTAGTGATCATTGAAGTATCCTTATCTTGAAGAACATAGCCTCTTCCAAATGAAAAACAAAACATTATTTTTAATATACCACATTACATTTATTTTTCTTAAATGATTACTTTATTATGATGATGATGATCTCATGCTTATAATATGATGATTATGATTATGATCACCCATGTAATATTGAATCATATATCTTATTCCGTCAAACAAAATTTTCTCCTTATTGGCAAAACCCTCTGATACTCTCCCTCCGCTGGTGATGACGATGACTGGTCCGGCTCCTCCCCCCTTTGCGGGGGAGGGGGGAATCATCGTTTCCTGGGATATCATGGCCTTTGTTTCATCCCTTTTATAATCCTAAATTTCTTCCACCATTTCCGAAATCATTCATGAGCCATAAAGTTCCGGATCTTTTGGATGGAAACCCTAATCTTTAGATTTCAACATTCGAGTTCACAAAAGCCTCTTCGATGTTGAATCTTACTCTCGTTGCTCGGTTTAGATAGAGGAGACCTTCCGTCGATGCGTTTGATAGTTTTGTTTTCTCTTCTTGGAATCTTTATAAAAGGGAGACCTTCAGGCTGCTGGACAGAAAAAATATTATGATTCGCTTTGAGTCAGAAGAGGACCTCATCCAAGCTTGGTCTAGAGATCCTCACAGTTGAAATGGTATCCAGTTTTTCTTTCTTTGTTGATCGTTTGATTTTCATATGAAATGGGATTCTCCTTTGGCTGCGGTTTGGGTCAGTTTTCTTAATCTCTGCTTAACTTTTCAGAATCCATTTATTATAATAATGTTGGTTAATCTTGTAGGTAGATTTATGTGTGCGGATAGCAGCACTGAATCAGTGTGTCATCCGATTAACCCTCGTGTTTGTGTTGATGTGTATACTTCTAGGGTTCCATTTGAGTTTGTATGGATTACAATTGGCAAGGAATACAGGTGTAAAAAACAGGTTATTTATGAGAACATGTATGATTTTTGCTTGGCTTGTAATCATTTTGGACATATTCCGGAGAGATGTCGTAGATATTCATCAACACAGGTGATGAAACCTTAGCGTTGAGAGCACCAGGCCTCAGTTAGGAGGGAGGATGCAGTAGGGATTACTCATGTGATCCAGCCGTTGATAGGTTGGGAGTTGAGGAAAAATGATGTGGAGGAGGAAAATGGGGGTTCCCAGTCATTTGGTCCTTTGGTCCGACATCTATCAGAAGGGTTTTGCAAGGATTCTGATAGGCATGGTTTTATCTCATCCTTGATGGATGTTATAATGACTCAATGTAATCTAGAGGTGCCTGATGCAGGTAAGATACAAAGACAGGAGAATTATAATAATCATAGCTCTTAGATGAATGATAACCTATATTATGAGGAGACTTTGAGGGATCATCAGTTGGGTGAGGCTATTAAGATGATTGAACAAAGGGTGGAAAGTGAAAAAGGTGCCTCAACAATGTCTTTGGGCAGGAATGGGAGGATCCAAGATAGTGGGGGACCATGTGTTTCATCTATTCCTTTGTATCCTTTGAGTAACAGGTTTGAGGGACTTGTTGAGGAGGGTATGAATTCTATTTCAGTGGAGCAGGATGAATCTTTGGAGATCAGTATGCGGGATTTCATGGTAGGAGAAGCTGACCGTGAGGTTTCCTGTAAGGTTTTAGAGGAATCCACTATAGTGGATACCGCTTATCAGCAGTGAAAATTTACCGACTTGAGAAATGTTCTTGAGGGGAAAGGAAAATGATCATTTAAAGATGATGGTGTCACAGGAAATTATCTGTCTGGGATTGAATTCAACACGCCTGATTTGAGGAGGGGAAGAGATGTTGAAGTCAAGGAATCAACCTCAGATAACATTCTTGGGAAGAAGGGGATGCTTCCCAGGTGCGGCAAGGAGAATAGAGGGGGTATGGTCAATCGTTCCTTTAGTGATATAGTACAAGGTGGAGATAAAACCAGGACTGAGGATGGTGGAGTGGCATCTGCTACTCCAAAAAGAAAAGATAGGAAGGGTTACTCTTATCTTCCCTGACCATTGTGCACCAGAGCATCCTTTAAGCGGGATCATGGGATGACCCTGGATTTTAAGAAAGGAAGCCTGTCCAAGCAAGATGGTTTTGGGAGAATCACTTTGGATGATGTGAGGCGGGACTATGATGGTGATTTCATGAGGCATTTAAATCTGGCTTTTGAATGGGGAACGAACACCGCTGAGGAGGGATCCTATGTTGGTGGAAATGACTGGTATGAATATTATGGTTTTTAATTTTTGTTGGTTGTTTTGGTGTTTGTTTTCTTGTTCAGCATTTGATGTGTTTTGTGGGATTGTAGATGACTTTGGGTTTTTCACTTTTCTTAAAAGTGTTTGGAAAATAATAATAAAAAAATTATTTCATGATATATCTTATTCCCTCTTTATTATCCCTACCCTCATTAGGATTTTAGATCACCCCTTTCTTGATGTATATCCTCAGGTGGAGAAATATAATAAGAAGAACATGAAATATTTTAGAAGGATTATGAGGATGTATTAGAATATTTTTAATATTTTATTTTGTATATGTAATGCATGAACCTAATTTTTCTAGGATAATAAACCTTTTGATAATTTAATGTATTAATATTATGTTATTTATCTTAAAAATGATGTTATAGTCAGGTAAGAAAAAGTTAGGTCGCTATATTAATGTATCTTTATGTCTCCCTTATTGTAGTAATTATAACATGTTACCTCAATTTATTTTCATTGATATTCCTTTTTATCACCACTAAATTAATTAATATTCATCGTGAATTTTTATATTTTTGGATAGATGTGTTACTTTAGTTTCATTGTTGGAAGCATCATTATTGAATACAATAAAATAAAATTTCTTTTTTCCCTCACTTCCATTACTTCTATTTAAGTATGTCACTTCATGGTGATATTATAGGTCATTAGAGAACTAATAAATTCTTAAAACAAGATTTTATTAATGTTTTATTCTTTCTAAATCATTGTTACCTTTGGTTCCTAAGAGCTTTGAAAAACCCAAAGTTTATTTATCATATGAGTTTCTATAGAAATATCCTCACTAAGTAATTTTATACCATTTCAAATGCTAGTGAAGCGAGTAAACATATTTTATATTTAATCATTTAAATTCATACCAAAACTTTTTAAATATTTTGTAAACATGAAATGTCTATTACAATTAACTTTATTAGTGGATTTTTGCGTAACTTAAATTAATTTCCAAATTTTATGCGTAGTTTTACAAGTGGAAACATGAATAATTTTTTTTATATAAATAAAAATTAATATAATTTTTGGATTTTTAATCTAGTTCAAAAGTGGAAATGTCATTGGGAGTCCCTTTTTATTTTCATTATTTAGGGGGTGTGTAACTATGGTTGAATATTTTCTAAATTTAATAACCAATGATTCCAAGACAAGTAAAAATGCGAGTTTTCCAATAACTACAAGATGTTTAGTCAAAGAAAGTGGAATAAACTATTGAGTTTAATTTATGAGAAACATCGGTGTTATAAGTCATATTCATTTTTTTAATATCATTTCTTGAAATTTATTCGGATATAAAAACAAAATTCTGAAAATAATATTTAAAAAATATTAGAAATAAAACTAAATTGAATTATTAAAATTAAAATTTCCACTAATTCCAATTCTTTTAGAGTAAAATGGTAAGAGAGGTGGGTGTGAATTTTTCATTAAAAAATTCCAAAATAAATATTGAATTAAAACAAGTAATTGAGTGATAAATTGATATAATCAAATAATGTGCAATGGAATGATTTTTTTTTCAAATTCAAACTACTGAGTGTACCAAAAATAATAAATTATTTTAATAATAGATTAATTTATATAATTTAATTAATTAAACGATAAAGAAATTGATTAATTAATTGAATGAAATATATTAAAAATTTAAATTTGTAGAAGGTAACTAAGGAACACAATTAGTTATGGATGTCAGAAAATAGCTCAATAAGACCCCTACATCTCTCACCTCAATGACTTGAAGATTTAAGAATATATATAAACCTTGACATTATCCACACCTAAGAAACATAAAAATATTATAAAAACTTTATTTTAGTGGAATCTATTAAAATAGGAAATATAAATGTTGTTTTAGTGGTTTTCTAATAATCTTATGAGAATGACAACTTAGTTTTACATGTTTACCAAGAACACAAAGAGAGAGAAAAATGGAGATTTTATTAGGAAAAAAATACTTTCAATAAAATGTGTCAATATTATCAAAATATGTATAGGATTAAATTGATAAACTTAATGATATAAATATATATATTAAACTGTTTTAGATAGAGAAATAAAGAGAGATCACAAGAGAATTAAAAATGGAAGTAAAATTAAATTTGATTCTTCTTACTGCTTGTTATAGCTCATTATTGTATGAGATTGTTTATATTTACAACTTAAAATCCTCCCTTGGGTTGTATTTATAGATTCTAGGGTTCCATGTTTCAATTTTTAGGTGTAATGGGGTTGAGGGAGTTATTTAATACCACTATCAATACGATGTTTGACTAGTTGATTCAATATCATCAATAATCTTCTCGATGCCACTAGATAGAAGGTGTGAATGTTGTATGATTATTGGGATGATTTAGAATCCAATAAGTATAAAATGGAATCCACCATGTATCTGATGTTCTATTTTTAGATTTAGTGGTTATTTCCATTTCCACGATTTGGCTGGTGACACTCTATTGGGTAACTAATGATCTTGTAGTTGGTAGGGACTTTTGTCTAATTCTAATGGCTAACCAGTGACATCCCAATGGGTATATATTGGTAATAGAAAATTCGGGGTACTCATTTGGTCGCTTTAAATCACTATGAAGTATTTTTTTAAATTAACAACCTATCATCATGCACAAATATAAATACTAAATTCCACTCATTTGAAAATGTTAGTTCAAAAAAGGTTTCTCTGATCATTTAATAACACTAATAGAGTGAGGTACAATATATATATTCAGTGATATGTAATTTTTTATGTATTATGTGTTGAAACAATGAAAAAAACTTCTATAATTTTCTCAATCCTCATAGAAAAATACTCTCATTCTCTCCCTCTTATTAATCTTGGGAGAGAATAAGAGAACATTGTTGCAGTAAATGATGAGTGACATGAATCGCTTCATTTATTAACTCTAGAACAAAGAATATCAACAATAATAATTGATGATTAATGGAGCACATGGGGATACATTTAAATAAATACATTTTGGATCCTCTAGTGTAATTAAAATGAAACAAGATCGATAATAGAATTTGAACAAGGAAGAATACAATAGATGTTGTATTTCATATTTAACATTAATTATCAATTAAATGTTTTGGATCATATGGTTGAATTTATAGGGTTCATTCATTATAGTCATCATTTTTATCCATTGTTATTGATGAAAAAATATGTAGCAACCTAATTATTTCATAACCCATTAAAACCTTCAAGTGGTTTTAGAGTGGCCACATTATGATTTATTTGATCAGTTTATTTCAATGGTTTTCTAGTATTCATATTATTATTTTGCCTCCTATATTTTATATGTCACGTTTATATGATATTTTATAGCCAATAATCATCCGAAAGAAGAGAAATAATTCTTAAAGGAATTATGTTTTATGGTTATAGGAAACTATTACATGTCATGTAATAAAAAAGTACACACCTTGTAATCAGGTTTTCACTACACCAGGTATATGACACTTAAAAAATTGTGCATCATGTAGGTGAGTACACAATGTCATTGCACAACATGTATTTACTACGAGTGAATTATGAAAAATGATAGGAACTACAATAAATGTAGTAGATTAGTAAATTCCACATAACCCACTCAAGGTATAAACCATGTAATTCATGGGGCATTGCATTGGTAAATAAATGAAGAGATAACATACTAGAAATTGAACACCATCCTGGAACATGACATAAAATAGACTACATAATGTGTATCCATTATACACATTGTGTGACACATGTCACCCAAAACTATGTATATGCGATATGATTTTTGACATATCGTTTGGGTAAACATGTGGTGAAATTACTCATAACATATTGACTGCCAATAAAAAATGTTTAATTTTCTATTACATGTCATGTACTACATAAAAATTATAACCATACAAAATGTGTACATTAATAGAATACCATGTGGCCACACATGCCATAAAGACTACATGGTTTAACCATGCAGAATAGTACACCATGTATTTCATGACACTAAGTGTGGAGTTACATACTGTGTATTATGTGTTAATTAACCTAGATTACATGTGATATAATAAATTTTAAAATTAGAGATTTAATATCATACTAATAGTAAATGTTGTGTAGTCTCTAAAGTACACACACTATACTAAAAATTAATTTTTAAAATTTAATATATTTATCAGAAATAGTTTGGATTATTAAAATATATCTTGATTTATATTTTCTGTTTAATTTAAGATAAAGAAAAAACTTATTAGTGAATTTTTTAATTGAAGTAAATTTATATAAAAATGAATCACTTGAATTGAATGCAAAAAATATTAAATATGATTGTTACTATATAGTGTGAATCTTCATGTGATTTGACCAACTTATTTATCTATTGAATTTACTAAATTAATATAATTATTTTAAGTGTGGTTTATTATGTGATAACAATTATTTAATTAAATAAGATGTTATGTTAATAACCCCTTCAATATTTATTATGTATGGGGATATGTGTCCAAGGATTATTTAATGTAATCCTAAATATCTAGTTACCCTCAATTTTATAAGAGTATAAATTTGTAAAGGATATGGATCCTTCCTAGAGAATATGGTCGAGAACTTGAGCTAATATGGATCCAAAAAATAGGATAAAAAATATGAGTAAAATGATATAATTTGATACAATTAAAGTATCAAGGAGTTTCTTTCCCCTAGAGTCAATATTGGTTTATCACTGTTCAATAAACTGGCTAGTAGATAAGTCTTATAGTCATTTAATGTCTTTATTTTACTTTATTGGAGAATATTTATTTACTTATTTATGTGATGCATTGTTTATTTGGATAATTAAGCAAGATCATTTATTTTAAATAAATTAAAAATGATTCATAAAGAAATAAAAAAAATTCATAACATTATTTTTTTGTTTATATTCAATTACTTATGTATGTTATCATATAAAGTAATTAATAAGTATACAAAGGATTAAATAATATATCTTATAATAGTAAAATTATATTTCATAAATTACATTATTAGTCATCATAACATCTTTATTTTATCATAACATAAAATTAACATGTATTTGAAGACTAAAATAAAAAATATTTATGCATATATTAACAAAATCCCACAACTTAAAATATTAATTCATAAAAACAACTTATATTACTTGCATTAGACTACAAAAAAAATTAGACGTAATTGTTTGACCCCTATTAAGTTAATTTAAATTATCAAAGATTTGTAATGAGAGTTAGGGGTGTTCTTAAAAAAGATAAAATCAAGATAAGTTTCCTTAGAAAGATATAGTTAATAGGGAGGCAAGTGTTGAGGATATTCAAGTATAGGAATTCCAGATTAAGGAGTATACACAGTAGAACAAGGAGATATAAGTTAATTTAGTTGACAACAAAATCCTAACAAAGTATGTTTGATTAATTTGATATGATAATTTTCTAGTTTATGAGAAAGTAAATACGGATCCTTTATACTAGAATATCTTTTGAAATTGGATATTATGTATAAAATTTTATGGGTCTTTGAAATTTGTTAAAATAATACATGGATTAATTAAATTATTAAATATTTAATTACCAAAAATCATGGTAAATTACTAAATCTTCTATTTTATTTATAATAGAAAAATTATAGGTAGAATCATGAAATTAATAAAATAATTTTTATATGAGAGAATATCCACACCATCATTAATTTTTATGATTGATATTGTGGAATGCACATTTCATTACAATAGGAAAACATGATTTATGTTTTGGAATCTCGTTTTCCTAACCATCTACCATAGGGAGTGAGTGAGGGTGAGAAGGATTCTTATAGGAGCCACAAAAAGGATTTATATGATGTTTGGTGCATCATGTTATCTACTATTTCTAGTGAGGTACTATTTAAACATATGTTATGGATAAATACACCATATTTCATCATCTGTAAGATATTCATAAAGAGAAAGAGTGTAAAATGATAAATGATATTATCATTACAATATAATGGTGAAAACTATATTATAGTTATGTATCTGGTAAATGTGTTAAAAAAATAATTAATCATATCATTGAATTAGAAATTCAGAGATTCTATATAGATAAGAAATTGTCTATTAATTTCATTCTATGATCCTTACCACACAAATTATATATTTTCATTATGAATGATAAAATGAATAATATGGAGTATTCTCTACAGAATAGTTGGATAATGGTTTTCCAATTTGATAAGTATATGTGGGAATTTTTTTTAATACTTATAGTGAATGATATGAAGGGATAGATTGAAAAGAATATGATAAATTTAAATTCATTGGATCCTTTGCAACATCCTTCAAAGAAATACAATGTTGAGGGTGGGAGAAATTAATAGGATGTTATTTTAATCAAATATAATGAGAAAGGTTAATGGAAGAGGAATTGTAACAAAATAATGATGAAAAAAGTAAAATTATTTACATTAGTTATATTCCTCATTTCATATAATATTTTTGTTTCACTTATTTGGAGCTAAAATACAATACGTGACTAAAAAATATGTATCCAAATACATTTACTAAGGAAGACCAAAAGGATTACAACATTGAATAAAATCTCTATGTTTTTTGATGGGTATTGCCATATATATTGGCTAGAGAAGATCACAACTTCATAATATCAAGTGGAAAAATTTTCTTAAACCTTATGTTTTTATTGGGTGTCTCCAAAACATTATATTAATATTGAATTTTATACACAATGAGACATTATTTCATGTTTAAAATTATTTTTTTTATGGTATAACATACTTAATTAATAGTTTAATTATTCTTGAATCATAAATAATTATTAATATAAAGTATATGACTCATGTAATTCATAATTGTGGAACGATAGATACTATTTGGGTAAAAATAGAAGTAATTATTAGGAATAATCCTGGAAGGGTGATCAAGCTCTTTGGATATAAATATATTAGGTATTTGACATATATACTTATTATTTTTGAAGATAAAAATACCTTTGACATTAACAAGTGATTATTCTATAACTCGTTCAGTTTAAAAATACAAATATTTTAATATTATGAAAATTAATATAAATTTAGTATTAAATTAATATAATAATTAATTTCATTTTTGTATTAAAAATTAATTTAATATTATGACCATATAAAAAGAAATTATTGAATTTAAATAATTAATTTTTTTAAATTCCTTCTTACATGAATTTTTTACATTTAATTTTTTTCATGCTCTACTTTTATCTATTGACCAATTTTGATTAGTGAAAAACCTTGCATGTCTAGTTAATTTTATTTAATTAATAATTTAATGGAATGTGATGCATGTGATTATTATTTTTAAATAATAAATTTTTTGCATCATAAATGTTTCTTATTTGGTATGTATAAGGGTCTGCCCACCCAGATACAAGTGTGTTATCTTTATTTTTTACTCTCGAGAACCCCTCGCTTGTTTATGAGTATTTTTTGTACTATGAAAAGGATATTTTAATCCACATACGATGCCATGTTGAGGAAAAATCTCAATGAGAAGTGGACACACTAGATTTGGAAGAGCTCTATCATGATTCAATACACAACTCATTTATGATTCCCCTAGGTCACAATTGATCCATTAAGTTTAAATGAATCAACCAATATTATATTTCCATGAAAATTAATATATTATTTTCTTTAGGAATTGTTTTTTTATTTTATTCATTTTTATGACTTTAGGAAACACATAACATAATAAATAATAAAATTTATCAAGATGAAATGAATATTTTTTATTAATGTTCAGCTATGTGCATGAAAATATATAATGAACAACTTAATAGAAATATATTACATTCATTGAAAAAAATTAAAAAACCTCAAAGTAATATTAAGTCAAAAATTCATTATATAATTTTAATTTGAGAAAAACCTGGAGTCTGAGGTGCTCATAAGACAATGTTGAGGGAAACTCCTACTAATGGAGAGTTCTTATGGGAGTAATGAAATTAATTAAAATAATTTGATAACAAAAAAGTATCCAAATATCACTTGTACCAAATTTGGAGTAAAGATTTGAGTAAATTATTTTTATGATTTTAGAAGGTGATGCTTCACTCGACAGATCACGGAACTGTGAGTTAATGTGGGTGGCCTGAAAAATTCCTACCTTGAACTCTCCAAGTAGTGGCATTTCCAAATATTATAGACCATAAGGATTTTTTCAAGGATCATTTCCACTATAATAATCAAGAAACAAATTATTCTAATTATATCATAGAGGGTTATTATAGTGTAATAAAATAGTGGGATAAATTTAATGAGTTCAATAATCAGTAATTTCTAATCATCAATCAAGATAAAATTACTAATCTTCAAGCTTTTTTTTTGTAGAAAATGGATAGAAATGCCACAATAACACTGTAATAACTTTTGGATAAAGTTAATTTCTTCACTAGAATGAGTTTCCAAAGTGTTTTACAAGAACATGTGCAATGTACTATGACATCATAAATTAATTTTTATGGTTCCCCCAATACCTGTTAATCCTCCTCAAGAAGCAAGGGTGAGAGAAATGATGATAGGAGGTTCATAAATTATGAATATGATAGCTATGTAATAATTATTTCATCAATTTATAATTTAGGTTTTCTATAAAACATGAGGACATGGATGATATTACATATAGTTCCATCTCTAAGAATATTTAAAGGATAAAGTTAAGAATTATTTAAAGAAAATAATGATTTAAACTGGATATGTGTAAATATGAAAGGTGGATCATGATATTTAAATACATATTATTATTTCATTTTTTTCAACCATTTTATCCATTTTTATTAAAGATTACAACACTAAAAAATTGGAATAAATGATTCATTACTATTTTGGTATGGTTCTCCAAGAAAATAGGTACTTAAATATAGTTTAATCTTTAGTTCTTATGGTCAAAAAGATGAAAGATAAGGTGAAAACGAAAATTGAAAGTGTGATGTCAAAGGAACCTTTGTAACATGCATTAAATAAATAGGTATTAAATAAAAGGGTATTTTCTTAAAATATTATGAAATAAACTATATTGAAGTTATATTCAATGAACTGAATTGAAGAATAAAGTAGTCGCTTCTTCTTCAGGTATATTAATAAATTGTAATTAATGTTTCTATTATAACTTCTTAGAACTAAATAAAATATTTCAATCACATATGTGTATTTTAATATAGTCACCAATTATGTATAGAAAAATTATTACGAGTATGGTATGTTTTCCAAGAGGTTGAGAAAGGGTAGTGCCTAAGGAAACTGTGAGGATTAGTCAACATCTAATTACTAAGTGAGTGATTATTGTTGAAAATTTATTGAGTATTTCCAAAACAATTATCCCACGTGCCATTTGTACACAAGGATACATTATTACAATTAATTAATGATTTTTTTTCAGGGTGTTTAATACTCAACAAATACTCCATTAAATCTTGAACCATTAAAAATAACTGATGAATGTAAAATGTAAGACTAATACTCACAGTTGTGGAATGATGATTTATTTTCAATTTAAATTAAAAGTGTACATCAAGGATATACCCATTATTATAATTATACTCAATGGATATAACCACCTTAGGTATTATCAATGTACATACTTATTTATTTTGAACAAATAAAACTTTAGAAATAAATATACACCAAAAATATTTAGAAATTAGTTTAGTTATAGAGTGTGAACTATTATAGGTGTAAGCTAGTGTTAAATATACTTCATATGATTCCTTTTAGTGTTATTATGTAATTTTAAAAAGAACTATGGAATATAATTTTCCAAAAATTATGAGTTGATTCGAGTTAGTGTGCCAAAGAATATCTTGACCATGCATTCATTGATTATCAAAATATAGCATGAAGTAATTACTAACCACACAGTATGTTATCCATATCAAATGAATGATTCTATAAGGAGGACAAATTATGTGTTTTACATGTTAACAATTATTATTAAAATGTAACATGTAGTAATTCCTAAATTCACAAATCCTTATATACATCGGAGTAATGTTCTATGTATAAGTAGAATCAATTTTGATATGTATATATATTATAAAAAAACTTATATTTTGAGACATGCTTCGATAATAATTTTGTTATACCATAACCATATTCTAAATATCATGAAAAATGGATATAATATGATTTATATTATGATGGAAATCCATTATTTCATAAGAAAATTATGTTTGATTGGAATGTTTTTGTTAATGATATAAACGAATATGAATCATGAATAACACAATGTGCATCTAAATTAGTTATCCTAAAATTTTCAGAGGATATTATAGAAATCCCTATGATAGGAAATTAATAGTCAATTCATGGAATATATTTATATAAATCCATTATTTAATAAGAACATTATGTTTGAGTGGAAAGTTTTTGTTAATGATATAAACTAACATGCATCATAAATAACACAATGTTCATCTAAATTAGTTATCCAAAAATTTTCAGAGGATATTATAGAAATCCCTAAGATAGGAAATTGATAGTCAATTCATGTAATATATTTATATAAAAGGGTAAAAATATGTATTTTAGATAGTGTAAGAAAGTATAAAATTGATTTAGTCAATTCTAGAGATACACAAATTGTTGAAATAGGAATGGGTTCCATAATAGATGTGGAAACAGAATGTTAGAGAGACACATACTACATGTGAAGGATAAAACTATATTACTAGTTTTATATTCACCATAAAAAATTATATATTATTAATTGAGTATAATAATTCTTAGAAGTAGAAATTATAAGTCAATTAGAAAAAAATTACAAGATCAATTAAAATTTAATAATGGATTCCATGTATAAAAGTGTAAGGGTTTTATTATTTTGAATAATATGGTGGGTATTCAAGTGAAACTATACATGGATGGTAAAATCATAGAACCAAGGAAGATTGATTCATTATAAAAATCCATTATGCATAAATGAATTATAATTTTACTTATCATAGATAATTTCTATGATCATTCTTTTTGAGAATTGGATGTGGAGGCCACTAAACATGAAATTAGTTTATAAGAAGAAACTAAAAATGGATGGTGAAACCATATAATTACAACAAGTGTAAAAGTTACTAAAATATTTTTAGTGTTGAAGTAACAAGATGATGAAACATTAATTTGGAATGAATAATTTGAATATTCCAAAAATAGGTTAGTGGGATCACTATAGTTTTCCATGTTAAATATGTTTTGTAACATATGAAAAAAACTATTGGTATTAAAATTGGTGACGACAATAATAAAATAATTACTATAGATATTGAATTAAACTAGAAACCTATGTTATAGGTAATGGGATCTACTAAGGTAAAAGTAACAGTTAATTTGACTTGGTCAGTCATATATATACTAAGAAGGTATCAAAAAATAAAAATTCGAAAAATTTGAGAGTGAATTGTTCCCAATGTCACATGCTATAAATATCTCCAAGAAAACATGTGTGATACATAAGATAAGATTAATGTAATTATTTTAATTCCATAAAAATCTATGATGGATCAATCACATATGTGAAGATATATACAAGAAAAGTTATTTACAACATATAATTTATGATTGGAATTTTTTTCATATCGAGGAGAACTGCAAGGGAAGAAGTAAGAATTATAGAATTGTACATGAGGACGTACAAAAAGTATGTACTTATATTATATAGAGTAAGGGATAACAGTAACTAGGGGACACCAAATAGACTTCCTAATGGTCTATATGATCTAATATCATAGTTAATCTAAGGTAGTGACAAGGAAACGCTCAATTAGCTAGTGGTAGCCATATATTTAGATTCCATGTATGTTGAATATTCCGAGTTAGATAGGAAGTAGTGTATTAAGAAAACATCTTCATTCCATTTATTGGAATCACACCTAGTAAGTAAAGTTTTTTCATGATGATAATTATTTTCATGTACTATCTAAGATTTCATGAATAGACAATTGAAAAAAAGGATATATACTTGTGGTTTACATCTCTTGAGGAGTATCACCCAAGGATGTGAGGTCACACATATAATTATATCCATGTAGTGTTGATGTGCCATACCAAGAAACTAAATCCATGACTTAGTAGAAATATGATTTTAATCAGGTGAGAACTAACAATTCTGGATAACATGTTGGATCTAGTAAAAGAGGGAGTGTTGTAATTGTGTGTGCCATAGATCCAACTAAATAGTAATTTTATATTACAATATCATAGATAAATTGAATTATACATGATTTAAACTTACTATAATGGCGTAGATATTTATTCATCCACTGTTTAAATAGTAATGTCTATAGATTAATAATTGAATAAAAAGTTTATAGAAGTTCCCAAGATTTAATGGAAACATTGAGATACTGTGACATTAATCTTAAACATATGTTCCATGTTCTAAATAAATCATAATGAATAGATATAGTATATTTATAACAATCATGTTCCATGGGATCATAAGTGATGAGACATCTTCTCATGAAGTTTTCACTAAATGATCTCTGGTAGGTGAGATCATGAGGACATACATACAAATAGAAACACCACATGTTTTAGTGTCATTTGTTGTTCCTCTTTACAAAAAATTGTATTGGTATCCTAACATGATATCATTACCAATGTGTTCTATTTTATCACAAACTTTAATTCCAGAAAAAAAAACATGATAGTAAAGTCATGGTGGGGTATCTCGTATTGGGTGTTTCATTGGAGGTATGAAACCTATTGAATGATCAAGATAGAATTTGTCACTTTCGAGTTGAGGAACAAATATTTCAGGCTAGGTTGATCTAGATGGTAGTACCTTTATAAATCCTTCCACAAGGTATTCAAAGGTAATTCTATCCAATTAGATCAAAAAATAATAAGGCAACAAAGGATGATGACACAAGTACACATCTTTCTTTATGAGATATCTGTAGAAAAAGAGATTATATTTCACTATACATGTTCATAGTATGGTTTTCATTACTATAACTATTACTAATATGTTTAGAGGAATTTATAAGTTTCTAGATAACACACTTGGTCTCTAAATAATATTCACTACTATTGAGATATGGCCTTAAAAGGTAAAACACAATTGTGTATTTAGAATATTCACTATTTAAGATAATTGGTATATAGGACATGATGGGCCGCACCATGTGGACTAAGAATTTTCCAAATTGTAATGATCAATAACAAATTGAAAAATTCATTATTATTAGATTATAGAATAATTTGTCTGAATTTATTTTTTAATAGTGCACACAAGGTATTTAGTAAATATAGGAAAAAAATTATACAAAAAATAGTATTTCTATATTCAAGGATCATTTATTATTAAATGAAATATTTTTTTATTTTAATTACTTGAGTTTTTTATATAATATATTTAATATATATTACTAGTATTTTATAAAATATAAATAATATTTATGACATAATTAGTTCATCATGACTATTTATTTATTTCTAATTTAGTGGGTGTTTTATTTCAGAGGGCGGGGGAATTATCTCTAGGTATTTGAGAATCCCACTATATTAGCAGGTGATAGAATCAATTCCATTGGATATTTATTACAACAAAATTAGAGACTCTATCTACTAACAATTTCTTGAGAGAGAAATTATCTCTCTGAGTGATCGATCCAAGAAAATTTTCAATGGATCAAAGGTAGGGGATCGAGGTGATTATTGAAATTCCAATGGATTCATTAGAGCTCCATGATAGAACCCATAATTATATAAATGGCTTGCATGTGGATTCTTGGAGTGTTTGTAGATGATATATAGGGGTTCATCTTCAGACCAACCATGTAACATTCACTGTTGATAAGCTATTGTCAAGAACACATTAATTTGAATGAGGTAGTCGTTCAATTTGATTTTTATACTTATTAAATTCACATTAGATCCTCAGACCCATATCTGAGCTTATATCATTAAAGACAACATGTTATGTCACTCTAGTAAGAATTTTTTTTAAATCCTTGACCCACTGGCTTCCTTAGTGCACCCCGTTGAATTAAATTCTATCATATAAGGATGTAATAAACAACCCATAAGTTACAAAATATAAAACATTCATGAATCCTAAAATAAAGTTCACATACCAATTTTTTTCCAATTTTTTTAGATCAACTAGATGATAAAAAAACCTTTTTTGTAAATGGGTGATTGAGATGAAACTGAACAAGGATAGAAATGTTAGTACCTATATTACAAAATTGGTTTCTAGATAATTCAAGATATACCAAGGTATAGAATAAGACCAAATATTTTTACTAGTTTATGTTCTGAATTTTAGTAGAAGTATACTTACCAAAATAGATTTTCATGATTAGGAAATTTAGAAAACACATGTCAAGATCTATTTCTATAATGTAAATATTAGAGAGTATGCCTATATGTTAAAAAATTATTTATGATAAAAATGGATTCCAATAAGATATGAAATTAAGAAAAATCCATTTATAGTTTGATGAAAGTATCATGATCATGGAATATTAATTTTGGTGAATCAGTAAGAGAGTTTAGTTTTATTTGGTATTAATGTGTTCCATATTTTTATAGAAAGTTTAGTGTGAGGTCTATGATTTTTTGAGTGATATATTCTGATTATATATTATTGATGGTAAATGAGATAATAGTATTATAGTCAGTTATTATAAATTTTAATAATTTTTTTTCTATGAATGAATTTGTTTAAAAATCCAATATTCAATGAATCAAGATCCATCAATATAGATCTTACACGTAACTTAGACCATGTTATGGAATATATCTCGATATGGTATTAATAAAAAAATATGGAATAATTAAATAGTGTATTGTTGTCTCTATCACATGACATAAGTCACTCCAAGATATTGTATTAAGATAGAATAATTGATTAAGATAATAAGTGTAAATGCATAAGATTATTATTGTTATCTATCATATATTCCATGATATGTGTTTATATTTAATATTTATTATGTATAAATCATTGTGAGAAAATTATCTAATAAATTAAAGCGAACTAAAGAAAATTTTTGTTCTAACTATCCTAAATTACTTTAAAAAGTACAAGGGATATGTTCCTAGTACATAGAGAAGAAGGAAAGGTAGTTATCAAAGGGATGAAAAAATAGTCATCCTATATATCATTTTTGATCTAGTATCATAGTTTAGATAAGTTAATTAGTAAGATAATCTTATTAAATCTAGTGTTATACATATCTAAAAATAGAAAGTAGACCTTAGGTAGTTATGTATTATAAATTAACTACAATTTATTACATTTATTATAATTATAAAAATAAATTGAAATATTATAAAAATATAAATTATAATAATATTATTACTTGGGTAATATGAAATATTTCAATGTTTCTATAAAGGATAAATGTATATACTCGAGGATATCATCAATTGAAATGTATTTTCATAAATATTAAGTCATAATTAACAATATAGAGATAAGGCCAAATGTAAAAGTTATAGAGGCTAATTTAAAGCCTCATTAAAAACATGAATATCATATGAGAGATTATTATTTGAGAAATGTTAGTAGTTGTCTCTAATTTAAGTGGGATCCTTCTATAGTCGGTGCCTTAAAACCAAATAACTTTATATTTTTGATTACTAGAGTATATATGAATCCTTATCACATATAGATTTTTCTTTGATAATATTTTTAAATAAATGTCATATGGTATACATACCTACCTCTTATAAGATAAATATGATGTTTGACTATCAGATGTTGATGTATCATAAACATTGAGAATTATTCTCATTAAATTTTCACAAGGTGATATATAAGAAGAAAGGTCATGTTGAAAGAAATTTCAATATGAATTCCAAATGATTTATGTGTAATTTGATATTCCTATATGTAGGTATGTGTATTTTCACTTAGACTTGAGATCATTATTAATGTGTATCATAAATTTCATACTTTGATGTTGGGATGAATATCGTAAAAATATACAGTTGTGGTGAGGTAACATACATAAGGTGAATCATAAGTGATATTAATTTAATTGAATGGTATAAAAGGAGATTTCCCATATATATTAATGGAAGAAGATATATCTACACCTTTGATTGATATAAAACTATCTGAAAAAATCCATGGCCATGGTAGCTTTTAGACTAGTTATTTTGGGAAATCCAAGGAATGAAATATCAAGTATATATGGGTGATGGTATATGTGTGAATACTAATGATACAATTATAGAAATTGATTAATGATATATAAGTGTAAAATTGAATTATAGTACATAGTAGCATTTCTATGATTGTTTTTGTGGTTGAAACACTAATATCTTTCTCTATAGGAGCACGAAAATATTAAAACACATTATTCTTAGATATTATGGATGTTAATTTATTTCTACTAGGAATGGCTCCTAGAATATATCACAATAAGTGTATTTATAATCTCAACAAATTATTTTTAAAAGAAATTTAAGAATGAATTTATTCCCAAATTTATAGAATAGTATTTAATCAAGTAAAATTTTATCATAGAAATTCAATCACAAGATCTTTATATATGGAATATATTAGTTTAATTTTATCACTTAATTCCTCAAATTAAGTATTTTATTTTCACAAAGGTCACTTTTGGTTGTTAAGTGAGAACTCTCATAGTCGAAACCATAAAAAAATGAACAAAAATCAAAACCTCAATTCATATAACACCTTAAGAGATCACAAAACCATTAAATTCAATAATAAGTCTATTAGAAGCCTTATCCATATATAATTTTTCATGCATGGTATGTACCTTAGTATCCAAATATTCATTGTTAATTTCTTCCAAGTGATAAGAAAAGTTTTCCCATGTTTGTTTTCCTTTCACTGAAACCTATTATCAAAAAATTTTCTTTCTTGTCAAACCACCACATATGCTCATCATTAGAATCCACTAGTATCAGCCTCTCAAAAATTCAATTTTCATATTCTTCAGGTGAATTAATCACTATTTAATCCTCTGATATTTCTTCCCCATAGTTTATGATTATATCCCATGTATTTTAATTATTTTCAAACTCACCATCCCTTCTATTGTGTTGACTCTTTCTAGCAGACCTTGTCTCCATTTTCTTGGGGATATAGGATAAATCCTTCCTCCTTTTGGATTTATCCCCTTTATACAATATACAACTCCCAGAATCACTATATCGTAACTACTATTTCTTATGTATAGGGAATTTAATTCCCCTACTATGTATTTCCTCTTTCCTATCTCTTTATAGAGAACAATCACAGTTATATATGGATATAATAACACAATGAAGAAAAATATATATAATTTTCTTAGTCCCTAGAGATAAATCCTCATTTCCTGTGAAGAATCTAGATGGATAATAATTGAATATTGTTCTCTTTAATGATTAAAGACATAAATTACTTGATTCTTCCCCTACAGAACCCAAGATATTAAGAATACCAATAATAAATTCTTGGAGAACATGTAGATACATCTAAAGGAATAATTATTTGAGTTCTATAATGTAATTATAACAGAAGATACCCAATATAATTTCAAAAATAATTAATACTTCCAATGAGGTAATTCTTAATTTTAAATAAATAAAACTTATTTTTCATGATCTTATCTCAATAATTTTGGATGAATTCAGTTAGTTAATCAATGTTATCCATTGAAATTAATGAAAAATATTGGACACTAGCCCAATGCCTGTGTTATTTCACAAAACCTCTACTCTTTAAGTAAATTTTACATGATTTTGGAGTGCTTTATTTGATATGAAATCACCAGATAATTGGATAATTCATCATCGCATTTCTTATGACAATGAACCACCATATGAATCTTTACATATTTAACAAGTTTCTCTAGTTTTTTCTTCACCTATATAAATATGGAATATTCCTTTATAGAGAAAATATATTGTTTCATGAAATATTCTAAGATAACTTCCCTCTATATTCTTTATAATCCATATAAAACACTTGATCCTAAAAAATAAATCCCCTCCACTTATGGATATCATATACAAAATATCTACATCATAGAGTAATTTCAAATAGGATATGAAATGATTGTATTTTATGACATTAAATATTAATCTATGAGTAAGAGTACCTTGAATATACCATAGAATTTGTCTCACAGTAGTGATATGTTCTTCCATTATATTGAATTGAAATTGATATTCCATACAAGTTGTGTAGAAAATTTCTAGTCTTTATTTTTGAAAGTATAATAAACTCTTAATCATTCTCTAATGTAAGATAGGATCAAAAAATTTCTATCTTCTTGTTTTCAATGTTTTTTTTTGAAAAAAATTAGAGTTTAAAATGGTTTTCTTTATTATATTTAAATCATATCTGGAAACATACTCACATATTTATATTGAGTTATGAAGGTATAATCCATCATTTTATTCACTTATAGTCAATATAAATATATAAGATCTCTAAATATTGTTAACTCAAAAGTTGTTTTAATAAATATTGGAAACTCCACCACTGAATTCAACTCTATTACAAAAAATAGGATATCATTGAGATGAGTACCAGGAAGAAATATTCCTTGGTTGATTTTGTATAAATATTTTGATTGAAACCACCTCTCGAGAACTCTAAATCATTAAACTAAGTTTCCAATAAATCATACCATGCAAAAGGTTATTATTTCAGGTCATATAAATACCTACTCAATTTTTTTACTTTTTATTTAACATAAATTATAAGAAAACCCAAGTATTGTTCAATATACACTACCTCCTTGAAAATACCATTTAGGAATTCCATATTTACATCTATTTGATACTCTTTAAAGCCTCCATAAATTACAACAATGAAGAATAATTAGATTGATTCTATTATATCAACTAATGTAAATGTATCTTCCATGTATTTTATTTTAATTTGTTGATAGTTCATTCATACCTATTTTGATTGGTTCCATTTAAAATTTCTATTCCTATCATATTTCTTCTTGAAAAATCATTTTCTTTTAGTGAGTTTGCGATTTACCATCTCATTCACAAGAACCAATGAATGATTTTCTCTATTTTTTTCTGTTTCTTAACTCTTGGAATTGACCCATGACTCATAACTCATAAATTATTTAAAGTATATTAGGTCTAATTTAGAATATAATACATCATTAAATAAACTCCTCATCCTTTAGGTTTTTATTTGAGTAGTTGTTTCTCTAATGTTCTTTGTTTCAACAAATATAGGTCATCTATTTCTTGTTTAAGTCAGTGGTTGATGATCTCCTAGATTTTCTTCAGCCTCTCATTCAACCTATTAATAAAATTAATGTTATGGTATATATTATCATTTAGAAAATACATTGATATCAACTTATTCATCACATATTTCACTCAAATTTTTATTTATAAATTTATTTACAATGTTCTCTGAATAAATATTGACATCATCACTATTCAAGATTTTGTTTAAAATCTTATTATAACATTTTTTAGATTTAATCCTAGTAGAGTAACCTAATAATATTCATTTATTTGTCACATATTTATAATTTTACTTATTTACTTATTTATTCGAGAAGTAGAATCCCCCCATGATGATGACAAATATTTCTTGCATGATCTAGAAAAAACAAAAATTAAGGATAATGGTTTCAAAAAAAAACACCATGGAATCAACCCTAGATTTATTAAGAAACAGTAAAAGTTCAATGAGAGGTAAATACTAATATTTTATAGAGGAATCATAAAAATTGGGAGTGACCCTATAATTACACAAATCATAGTCAGAGATATCATGTGGCCTTTTGAGACACCCTTATCACACAACACCATAATTCATGGAGGTATGATGATACTATAAAATGAATTAAAAAATATCTCATATTTTGGGGATAATATATGTTTTGATCAAGTTTAAAAATAATACACCCCTTTCAAGAAGAAAACTTATATAAAATATCTCGCCTAAGAGGTTACCCTACAATTACCCATTCCCCATCACTCATTTTCCAATAAATACCTAGTTTCCATTTTTAAATTGGAACCATGGAGGTTGAGAATAGAATAAAATAGATAAGCGAAAAGAAGAATTAATTCTCATTATAACTTCCATATTTGGAAAATTAACATGTATCAAAGGTAAATCTTGGTTGAAAATAAATCTAAAAACTCTAAATATTTTATGATTTTTTTGTTTTATTTTTTTCTCACAAGAGATGTCCAAATGATAATTTAACAAGAGAGATTTCCACGTTATTCAATAAACATGATGAATTCATACAATATAAGACTGATATGTTTCCACATGATCATAAATTCATGACCGTCACATGATCATATACTAATAGTATTTATCATTGAAAAAATATAGTAGTCTTATACAATTGTGAGATAACAACATCATGGATATTCTATTCTGAAAACCCATCACATGGTCACTCTTTATCACACAATAATGCTTTATACCATTGTTCTGTATCATACAGTACCATATTATGTGGTCTCCTTACATGGCTTATTTACATAGTAAAGGACTTATTCATGATATATCTTCCCCAAACCAAGGGATATCTTAAATTATTATCAAATAATATACTCAAGAAAATATAATCTATAATTCCTATATGGATTCATTTTACCAAGGTAAAAATCAGAAAATGTTAGTTTAAGTTATCCTATGAAACAACATGATCTATACCAATAAATAATGCATACCAATGTTCACTATTTAGATCATGTATTACTTTGAATAAAGAAAACCCAATAATTGACATCCTAGATAGGTAGAACCCTAGGGGTGGGGTGTTGGTTATAATCACAACTTTTTTGATAATGGGGGTGTACATTAGATAGACCATAGACTAGTCTCTCATATACCAATGATTGATTTATCCTCTATTTAAGTAGATGGGTTGGATAGGGTATCTCTCATGTAGTAATCCTCTAGTGTTTCATGTAGGGGTAATACTACCCCTACAATCATATCATTATCAAGAAATTGTCATGCATGAAGATGTGAGTTTGAGCCTCCTGTCAATTATAAGACCCAAGATCATTCTTATTGGCAATGTCACTAAATATCCTATGATACTCACTCTAGGTATCCTTAATGAATAATCCCTATTATAATATAATTTATGACTCTCATGAAATGTTTTCAATGTTATAATATCTCTTGATTTTCTCACAATGTAACACCCCGAGCTTCCACGATACGCTTCTCATTCAATAATGCAATAGCTTGCATTGTACGCAACTTCGAGTTCTAAAACACCGCGACTAATCAAAGTAGCCGTTATGAATAGTAATAACCACTTTTTAAAATTATAGAAATTTTATATTTCAAAATGGACTTCATTTTTGTATTCGTAATATCGAAATTATCCTAAGTTGAATTTTTGTAACTTTCTGAGAACTTCCAATTTTTTTATGAATAGTGAAAAATACTTAAAACAACATTTTAATCAAAATAATTTATTGTGATAAATTATACTATTTAGTGGTTTTAAGGTATAATTAGAATATATTTTTACCATTTTATCCAATGGTGGTCATTAGAATTAATTTAATATTGAAATTGGACATAAACAATTGCCAATCTTTTGAAATAAATTGTTTCTTAAAAACACGCTATTTGTCGTAACAGCGGGAATTAATTATAAAATTAATTAATGAAACTTATATGTTTGTAATTTTGTAAAATAGACATCATTTTTGAATTCGGAATATCAATTATAGCTTAGGGTGAAATTTTGGTCTTGTTCTGAAAAACTTCAATTTTTGATGAATAGTGAAACCACTAAGTGGTAGTTAAATAACTGATTTTTCGTTTAAATGAAATATTACCACTTCTGTGATTTGATTTTCAAAAATCCGACAAACATGGTTGTCATTAATAAGTAAAATTTGGTTCAATTAGATTAAAATAATTTTTTGGTGAATAGTAACTTTTAAGTTCTTAATCGCGATTAGAGGTAATTATTGTAGTTTAAGGTAAAAATAATGTTTTAATAATATGAGATGAGCTTGACACTTGTCCTTGTAACAGCCCAAGATTTTATGAAAAATATTTTTTTTTATTTCACTAATGTCTTGTGTTGTACGCTACACCAAAAGGAGCTTGCACAACACGCATCCTTGACTTTCCTTGCATTACACGCAATCACAACCTTCCTCGGTAGCGTGTGTAGTACGCAATACTGAGTTTCACGAAACAACGATATGCTATTAAAATATTATTAAAACTAGCCGTTATGAATAGTAATAAACACTTTTTAAAATTTTAGAAATTTTAGCTCTCAAAATGGACCTCATTTATGGATTCGGAGTATTGAATTTAGCCTATGGTGAAATTTTGGTACTTTTCGGATAACTTTCATATTCTGATCAATAGTAAAAATTACTAAATTTTAATTAATAACATCTTTTTTAATCGAAATAATTAATATTGATAAATTATTAATTTGAGTGGTTTTAAAGTATATTTATAATATATTTTTACAATTTAATACAATGTTGGTCATTGGATGTAATTTCACATTTAAAGCAGTTATAAACAAGTGTCAATCTTTTGATAGTTATTATCTCTTAAAAACACGCTATTTGTTGTGACAGCGGAAATTAATTTAATTAATGCAACTTATGTGTTGAGAATTTTGTAAAATAGAAATCATTTTTGAATTCGGAATATCAATTATAGCTTAGGGTGAAATTTTGGCATTTTTCTGAAAAACTTCAATTTTTGATGAATAGTGAAACCACTAAGTGGTAGGTTAAAAACTGAATTTTGCATAAAACTTAATTTTACCGCTTCTGTGAATGGAATTTTGAAAATCCGACAGACACGGTTGATATCAGTAAGTAAAATGTGGTTCAATGAGATAAAAATAATTTTTTGGTGAATAGTAACTTTTTACTTTTTTTTACCGCTGTTAATAGTAAATAGGGTAACTAAGGGTAAATATGATATTACTATTACCCTAACACATGTCCTAATTCTATTGGAAAAGTGTAATTCGACCAAAACAAGCTTAGGAATAAAATATGACCATTTAGGCCCACTTGGATTAGATTAGGACATTTATTATTATTTAATTCAAAGAAGAGTTAAAAGAGTTAAAATCAATGTTTATTTACTAAAACATTTTTAATATAGGGTTATACATAAGATAAATTAGATTGTAAATATTCATTATAAATCTAAAAATATTTCCTACATAATGGTATTTTATTAGTAATTTTTAGACATCAAATAATATAATTTATTTATGACACAATGATGATGCAGTAATTATCTTATTAATGAAATATTGACATAATTGATGTTATAAACACCAAACTGAATGTAATTTGAGACTTTTTATGAATTACACTAATTTTATAGGTTACTATGATATATTAGTGTTGATTTAATAAACTTGGTTTGAAAATATAATTCTGTTATGACTTTCACAAAAATCATATATCAAATAGTGTCAAAATTGACACAAAATAGTTTTTAAATAAAATATTATATTATTAATTGTTATTTTATTCTTAAAAATCTAAGGTTCGGCCAAATGACTTAGATAAGGATATATATATTAATAATAAACAATTTGGGGTTCTTTTGGCATGTTATAGTAAGTGTATTAACCATATAGTGTAAGAAAACAAAAAGACACGGTAAAAGTTAAATTATTTAACTTAGGGTTAAATCTAATTGATAAGGTTAAAATAATACCCTAAACTTGTCTAAATCCTATTGGATGATAGGATTTCGACCCATCCCCACTTTAGCTTCGAAATAAGACCCTTTGGAACCATTATAAACCGATTTTGACTTTAATATAAAATAATATTTTGAGATATTCCTAAGGTGCCCCTCTCCTCCCTTATAAAAGGGTACCTCCTCCCCCTCCTCCTCACACCAAATTGAGCACTCAAGCTCGGCCAAACCCTGCCATTTTCTCCTCTCCACTTCCCTAGAATAATCCTAGAGGTCCTGGTATTCTTCAAAGACCAATCTTAGTTCCCTAAGTGGAGGATTCAAAGAGGCGTTCCAAAGAAGAGGTAATATCCATTACCGATCTTTTCAATTTCTTTCTTCTTCAACTTCTTCTTCTTTAGTTGTTTCATTATGAAGTAATAACATCAGTATCACTCATATAATGATATGTTATTATAAGTATGAAACAAACCTATTTCACCATCTATCCATCCTACGGAAAAAGAAATCACCGCGCGTGCGTACGTACGGAATACCGTCTCCACGCCGTGGTGTAATCTATTTTCCACCACCACCTTACATGGATGGGTATAATGGTGTAAAGAATAACTATACATAGTTATTACAACATCATATTGATTCTGATATATTGTATAATCCACTCCAATTCAATTCAATATTTATGGAAATGATATCATCGCTCGTGCGTACGTACGGACTACCGTCTCCACGACGCGATGAGATTCATTCTCCATGTTAACCATTTAAGAATGATTATAAAGTATATATAAAAAATAATAATGAAATATATGACATTATAAAGCTACTGGATTTATGTATATATATATATATGTATGTCATCTACTTACTTCTATTCAAGACAATAAGGAAAGGAAAACAGCGTTCATGCGTACGTACGGACTACCGTCTCCATGAACGGTGTTTTTCATTTCATTTATCTATCTAATATATATATATATACTGAATATATATGATATATAAATCATATTTTATATTCTGGAAGTAAGTAAATCATGATATAAGTAATAATAATGTCAAGAACAACAAGTCAAAACACCTACGATAAATGAAACGATTTTACCCAAAACGCTTCTTTAACATGGAATTTACAAAAGAACGGGTAATATAATGTCATAAGTGAACCATATATGATATCATAACAATGAATATGATTCTGTAATAAGTCAATGACATTATTTAAATCATTATACAGGAGGTTCGGACACATACGAAGCAAATCAGACCTAAGGTAAGGGAAATATCACAATCTCATTTTTATCCGAGATTGTTTATTCGTAAGTATTTACTGGGGTGTATTTTATCATCCGCATCCATGTTTCCTCAATATGTAATATTATTTCCATCCAACTACAATTGTTTAAATCCAATTTTACCCTTCGGTGAGTTTTTAGTAAAGAATATGAAAGGAATCTTTTGTCACTTTTTCGTACGAGGTGCTTTTTTTGACTTTTCCGACAAAAGTACGAAGAATGTTTTTTTTAACTTATACGGCATGAATGGATTTTTAAAACATTATTTCCAAGAAGATTACTTTATAAGTTTTCAAGTTTATTTTTAATCAACTTCTTTTATTTTAAAGTTGTATGACATGTTATGAAAGGAAAAATGTTTTTGAAGAAGAAAGGATATTTTCCTCAAGAATGGAGTTCAAGTGTTTTATCAAAATTATTTTCCATCTAAGATAATAAAGGGTTCTGTTTTTATCCCTATTATTAAATTGATTTGATCATGTTGTGATGGAATTATTTTTATGAATTCCTTTATCTTATATGAATTGTTTTATTATGTCATGTTGTTTAAGAATCCCATTTTTATTACATGGGTTATGCGATGAATTATGATTAATGATTATGTGGAACACATAAGAAAGGATTCATTATAAGATGGGTGGGACCTATATCTCCCTCCAATGCATTGGGTAAAGATTTTATATTTCATGAGAAAGACATGGCTGGAATGGTAGGTTATACCGGTTCAGTGAAACAGGACTGAAACGAGGGTTACTCGATTCAGAAATGGACTTTGTCCACTAAGATAGTCTTGGCAATGAGTCATGACTAACAAGAAATGATTCTCTATGATTATGTGTGATTGCCACAAAGTTTCATGTTTTAGGTTATGATTATTGTGATTACATTTCACTGCCATGATTTACCCCATGTTATGAAATTATGATCTCTTTTACAGGTTAAGATTTCCAAAAGTTATGTGCTTATGTATATGATGTGATTGATATTTATTTTGTTTACCCTTACTGAGCATTTGAGCTCACCCTTTTATGTTTTCTTTTCCCCAGGATATAAAGAAAGGTTTTAGGTAAAAAAAGGAAGATCTTTATAGGATATGTTGAAGATCTTTCACCACGATTAGAAGATTACGTTCCGAGTTTCCAAAGACACTAAACTATTACGATCCTTGTGTGTGTTTTTGTTATGTACTAAGTATTCCGCAAAAGCAATGTAAAGTCAATGTACGTCAAGATACGGGTCTCTACAGTTGGTATCAGAGGAAAGGTTTAGTCAACCCTTGGAAACTAGGATGCGAAAACTTTAGTGAGATCCCTAGAGATATTTCTAAGGTATGTCTAGGGATGTCCCTAAGGTTAAGTATACGTATAGGTTATAGCACTAGAATTACGCTAACGATCATAGAATTAAACCTAAGATGTTAGATATTGAAGGTACTCCCCCTTTATTATATTGTTTTCCCTAACATGATTTTTGCCTCTCACACTATTCTTTTTGGGTTTTAGACGATGGCTGGAACCCGAAGGAACCGTGTTGATCAATGAAATGGACAATGCAATGATTGTCCTCCTGAACAAACAAATGTTATGGGAGATGGAGTGCAAAATCTTATTGCTATACTTACACAAGCTATGAATCATTCTGGACTTCCAAATGAGCAGAGAAGGGAACAATATTCTATTGAGTCCTTCATGAGGCAACGTCCACCTTCTTTCAGTGGGTCTTCTGATCCACTTGTTGCTGAACAATGGATCAGTACCACTGAAAAGATATTTTCAGTTCTTCAATGTTCTGAACATGATAAAGTCATCTTAGCAGTATATCGTTTGGAAGGTGAAGCTGATCAATGGTGGAATCTTTTCAAGAATACGAGGCCAAGAGATGAAATTGAGTCCATGGAATGGGACGAGTTCAAGAAATTATTTTTCAATAAGTACTTCCCTCGTATTATTTGAACAAAGATGGAGAAGGAGTTTCTTGAACTAAAGCAAAAGGATGATGAATCTGTTGGTATATACGAAGCAAATTTTACAAGACTTGCAAGGTATGCATCTGGCATTATCATCCAACCTGAAAGTAAAGTTGATCGATTTTTCAGTGGCTTAAAACCAAGTCTTCGAAGGGCATTAGCTATAAGAGACTTCAGTAGCTATGAAGAAATTGTGCGTTGTGCTATCAAGGTAGAAATGGAAGTTGGTGTTACATATCCATCTCATGGTTTTGACAAAAAACGAAAGATGGAGTTCAAGGAGAAATCTCAGAATAATGGTGAAAAGAAGATGAATGTTTCCTTATGCACAAAGTGTGGAAAGAAGCATGGTGGAGATTGTCTTAAAGGGACTAGAAAATGTTTTAAGTGTGGAAAAGAAGGTCATCGAGCAGCTGAGTGTCGAAGTAATGGAAAAAGTGTTTCTAATGATGTGAATAAAGCAAACACTGCAGAGAACGCACCACCAACACTTCAATTCTTCAAGTGCAAGGAAATGGGGCATTATGCTAATAAATGCCCTAATCCAAGGGTTAGTGATGATCAACATGAGCAACCACTGAAGGCAAAGGACAAAGGGAAGTCACATGCGATCACTATTGGCAATGTTGAATATGACAACGATGTGGTGGAATGATTAAGTGTTTATGTAATGGGATTTCGAAATAATGTTGTATTATTGAGTATTGCAATATTTATTGATGTGGTATTCAAAGTGATTGATATATTTTGGAAATAAGATGATATGCGCATAATGAATGGAAAATGAGAAAATGAAATGTTTAATAGTATTCATGAGCTCATGATTGATATAAGGACTAAGTGATATCATGGTTTGAGTATATAGAATTTTGAGGATTTTGGTATGTGGAAAGTGTTAACTTTAAACTGCATTCATGTTTTCACTATGGTATTCAAGAGAATACATGATTAAGGACTTTGAATGATTGGAATGTGACCAACAAAACATATCTTATGATATATGGGAGTGGACTGCAGTATTATGGATAAGCCTAAAGATTGGAATGGATTATGTTGGACATAAGTGAGTATTGTTTAAGGGTATAAGTTTTTTTTCGATATTATTGATGGGATTTTATAGTAATGTAGTTTTACAAAAAGGACAACCTGCAGGACGGACGACAACCCATCGCGTCGGACAAGGCTGTGGGAATCGAACCCACAACCGAAGTGCGACTGGCCTTTATCGCCTACCACTGGCCTACAGGAAGTCCCTGTTTAGTAGAAACTAGTTTTATTATATTAAGCAGTATGATATATGAAGTATAAGTCCATTTTAGGAACCATATGTGATTAATCTCACTATAGATCGACTTATGTATATAATTTTTGCTAACCTTTTGTTTGAGACAGATGGAATGACCCGTCATTCTATCACATGATCTGCTAACACTTCACGAATAACAAATTCAACTTCATTTATTTAAGAGATGAAGTGGAAATTGTTCAAGGCATGAACAACAGTGAGATTGTACCAAAATAAAGTAAGTATTTATTCTAATTCAAATTTTCAACTTTAGGGAAATGATCTTGAAAACCAAAAATGTTGTCCTAGTGATCTTATACCTGATGAATCAGATGGTACCTTATATCATCACAAATCTATGGATTTGTGATTACTGGCTTTTCCATAGCCATGTTCTCTACCACTCTCCATCAGAACATGATGGTTAGATTTCTCTTCCATATCCATATTTTCACCTATGTGGAAACCCAGTGATTAGTTTATTTGGGTAATCGTTACATTTCATACTTTAGTTTTTAAAGCCATGTTTTGGTATTCCTTTTTACGATGTGGGTTTCTATTAAAGAAACTTTCGAATAGTAAACCATTTATAACCCCGACGAATTTCGAGGGCGAAATTCATTTTAAGGGGGGTAGAATGTAACATCCCAAGATTTTATGAAAAATATTTTTTTTTATTTCGCTAATGTCTTGTGTTGTACGCTACACCAAAAGGAGCTTGCACAACATGCATCCTTGACTTTCCTTGCATTACACGCAATCGCAACCTTCCTCGATAGCGTGTGTAGTACGCAATACTGAGTTTCACGAAACAACGATATGCTATTAAAATATTATTAAAACTAGCCGTTATGAATAGTAATAACCACTTTTTAAAATTTTAGAAATTTTAGCTCTCAAAATGGACTTCATTTATGGATTCAGAGTATTGAATTTAGCCTATGGTGAAATTTTGGTACTTTTCGGATAACTTTCATATTCTGATCAATAGTAAAAATTACTAAATTTTAATTAATAACAACTTTTTTAATCGAAATAATTAATATTGATAAATTATTAATTTGAGTGGTTTTAAAGTATATTTAGAATATATTTTTACAATTTAATACAATGTTGGTCATTGTATGTAATTTCACATTTAAAGCAGTTATAAACAAGTGTCAATCTTTTGATAGTTATTATCTCTTAAAAACACGCTATTTGTTGTGACAGCGGAAATTAATTTAATTAATGCAACTTATGTGTTGAGAATTTTGTAAAATAGAAATCATTTTTGAATTCGGAATATCAATTATAGCTTAGGGTGAAATTTTGGCATTTTTCTGAAAAACATCAATTTTTGATGAATAGTGAAACCACTAAGTGGTAGGTTAAAAACTGAATTTTGCATAAAACTGAATTTTACCGCTTCTGTGAATGGAATTTCAAAAATCCGACAGTCACGGTTGAAATCAGTAAGTAAAATGTGGTTCAATGAGATAAAAATAATTTTTTTGGTGAATAGTAACTTTTTACTTTTTTTTACCGCTGTTAATAGTAAATAGGGTAACTAAGGGTAAATATGATATTACTATTACCCTAACACATGTCCTAATTCTATTGGACAAGTGTAATTCGACCAAAAAAAAGCTTAGGAATAAAATATGACCATTTAGGCCCACATGGATTAGATTAGGACATTTATTATTATTTAATTCAAAGAAGAGTTAAAAGAGTTAAAATCAAAGTTTATTTACTAAAACATTTTTAATATAGGTTTATACATAAGATAAATTAGATTGTAAATATTCATTAGAAAGCTAAAACGATTTCCTACATAATGGTATTTTATTAGTAATTTTTAGACATCAAATAATTTAATTTATTTATGACACAAAGATGATGCAGTAATTATCTTATTAATGAAATATTGACATAATTGATGTTATAAACACCAAACTGAATGTAATTTGAGACTTTTTATGAATTCCACTAATTTTATAGGTTACTATGATATATTAGTGTTGATTTAATAAACTTGGTTTGAACATATAATTCTGTTATGACTTTCACAAAAATCATATATCAAATAGTTTCAAAATTGACACAAAATAGTTTTTAAATAAAATATTATATTATTAATTGTTATTTTATTCCTAAAAATCTAATGTTCGGCCAAATGACTTAGATAAGGATATATATATTAATAATAAACAATTTGGGGTTCGTTTGACATGTTATAGTAAGTGTATTAACCATATAGTGTAAGAAAACAAAAAGACACGGTAAAAGTTAAATTATTTAACTTAGGGTTAAATCTAATTGATAAGGTTAACATAATACCCTAAACTTGTCTAAATCCTATTGGATGATAGGATTTCGACCCATCCCCACTTTAGCTTCGAAATAAGACCCTTTGGAACCATTATAAACCGATTTTGACTTTAATATAAAATAATATTTTGAGATATTCCTAAGGTGCCCCTCTCCTCCCTTATAAAAGGGTACCTCCTCCCCCTCCTCCTCACACCAAATTGAGGACTCAAGCTCGGCCAAACCCTGCCATTTTCTCCTCTCCACTTCCCTAGAATAATCCTAGAGGTCCTGGTATTCTTCAAAGACCAATCTTAGTTCCCTAAGTGGAGGATTCAAAGAGGCGTTCCAAAGAAGAGGTAATATCCATTACCGATCTTTTCAATTTCTTTCTTCTTCAACTTCTTCTTCTTTAGTTGTTTCATTATGAAGTAATAACATCAGTATCACTCATATACTGATATGTTATTATAAGTATGAAACAACCCTATTTCACCATCTATCCATCCTACGGAAAAAGAAATCACCGCGCGTGCGTACGTACGGAATACCGTCTCCACGCCGTGGTGTAATCTATTTTCCACCACCACCTTACATGGATGGGTATAATGGTGTAAAGAATAACTATACATAGTTATTACAACATCATATTGATTCTGATATATTGTATAATCCACTCCAATTCAATTCAATATTTATGGAAATGATATAATCGCTCGTGCGTACGTACGGACTACCGTCTCCACGACGCGATGAGATTTATTCTCCATGTTAACCATTTAAGAATGATTATAAAGTATATATAAGAAATAATAATGAAATATATGACATTATAAAGCTACTGGATTTATTTATATATATATATATGTATGTCATCTACTTACTTCCATTCAGGACAATAAGGAAAGGAAAACAGCGTTCATGCGTACGTACGGACTACCGTCTCCATGAACGGTGTTTTTCATTTCATTTATCTATCTATTATATATATATATACTGAATATATATGATATATAAATCATATTTTATATTCTGGAAGTAAGTAAATCATGATATAAGTAATAATAATGTCAAGAACAACAAGTCAAAACACCTACGATAAATGAAACGATTTTACCCAAAACGCTTCTTTAACATGGAATTTACAAAAAAACGGGTAATATAATGTCATAAGTGAACCATATATGATATCATAACAATGAATATGATTCTGTAATAAGTCAATGACATTATTTAAATCATTATACAGGCGGTTCGGACACATACGAAGCAAATCAGACCTAAGGTAAGGGAAATATCACAATCTCATTTTTATCCGAGATTGTTTATTCGTAAGTATTTACTGGGGTGTATTTTATCATCCGCATCCATGTTTCCTCAATATGTAATATTATTTCCATCCAACTGCAATTGTTTAAATCCAATTTTACCCTTCGGTGAGTTTTTAGTAAAGAATATGAAAGGAATCTTTTGTCCCTTTTTCGTACGAGGTTCTTTTTTTTGACTTTTCCGACAAAAGTACGAAGAATGTTTTTTTTAACTTATACGGCATGAATGGATTTTTAAAACATTATTTCCAAGAATCTTCCTTTATAATTTTTCAAGTTTATTTTTAATCAACTTATTTTATTTTAAAGTTGTATGACATGTTATGAAAGGAAAAATGTTTTTGAAGAAGAAATGATATTTTCCTCAAGAATGGAGTTCAAGTGTTATATCAAAATTATTTTCCATCTAAGATAATAAAGGGTTATGTTTTTATCCCTATTATTAAATTGATTTGATCATGTTGTGATGGAATTATTTTTATGAATTCCTTTATCTTATATGAATTGTTTTATGATGTCATGTTGTTTAAGAATCCCATTTTTATTACATGGGTTATGCGATGAATTATGATTTATGATTATGTGGAACACATAAGAAAGGATTCATTATAAGATGGGTGGGACCTATATCTCCCTCCAATGCATTGGGTAAAGATTTTATATCTCATGAGATAGACATGGCTGGAATGGTAGGTTATACCGGTTCAGTGAAACAGGACTGAAACGAGGGTTACTCGATTCAGAAAGGGACTTTGTCCACTAAGATAGTCTTGGCAATGAGTCATGACTAACAAGAAATGATTCTCTATGATTATGTGTGATTGCCACAAAGTTTCATGTTTTAGGTTATGATTATTGTGATTACATTTCACTTCCATGATTTACCCCATGTTATGAAATTATGATCTCTTTTGCAGGTTAAGATTTCCAAAAGTTATGTGCTTATGTATATGATGTGATTGATATTTATTTTGTTTACCCTTACTGAGCATTTGAGCTCACCCTTTTATGTTTTCTTTTCCCCAGGATATAAAGAAAGGTTTTAGGTAAAAAAAAAGGAAGATCTTTATAGGAGATGTTGAAGATCTTTCACCACGATTAGAAGATTACGTTCCGAGTTTCCAAAGACACTAAACTATTACGATCCTTGTGTGTGTTTTTGTTATGTACTAAGTATTCCACAAAAGTAATGTAAAGTCAATGTACGTCAAGATATGGGTCTCTACAGTCCTACTCCTATTGGATGAGTCATGGCCGACCAAGACAACCCATGGGTCAACTTGGGGACCCCATGGAGCCACTTTAGTTGGAAAATGACATTAATATATAATTATTTAATGTTAAAATTAAATTGACACAAACATGAGTTGTTTTACTAAAAAAAATTTTAAGTGGGGTTACACAAGTCCAAATTTTGACTATAAATATTCATTAGAAATATAAAAATATTTCCTACATCATAGTATTTTTTTTATAATTTTTAGACATTAAATAAATTAAATTGTTTATGACATCATTATGATGCAGCGATGACCTCATTATTTAACGTTTTTAATAAAATAAAACGATAATGTAAAATCCAAGGCTTACACTTGTCCAAAGACTATTGGATGGGTAGATTTAGAACCCTTATCACCTTAGCCACGAATTATATAAGTGTGGGACCTTTAGAATCCGAAAAGCATTGTGTAATAATGTAACATTTCAATCTTTCCAAAAGAGCCCCTCCTCTCCACTTATAAAAGGCCCCCACCTCTCCCACCTTATTCACACCGTCAAGCCATTTGGCTCGGACAACCTCTGCTCAAATACTCTTCCAACTTCCCCCTCTTACTACTAGAAGCCTCACTTTGGGCAGAAATCTTCCCAAGGAATCCTTTGGCTCAAATCAAAAAGAGTTACCCGATTTTGAGGTAATGTCTTCTCTAATGTTGTTTTGTTTTATTTTTCTTCTCCAACCCCCTAAACTCTTATTATTAATTACTTTTGTAACAACACCAGTATCCTCAATATACTAGGATGTTGTTATAAGAAGGATTCTAGCTACACTTACACACACCTACATCTAATGGTTAAAGAACATACGGTTTCTGTGGATGGAGAATTTCTGCCTCACGAAACGATGATTGTTCAACACTCATATAACACCTTCAAAGGTGGCCATTAAGATGTCACTATATTTATATATGATATAAAATATTTTTATGTTTTACTTATGCTTCTATATTTCTCATTTATGGCATACTTTATGATTTCCATTATGGGTAAAATGCGATAATTTCATTTTAGGAAGTGTGGACTACCGCCCCCTCAAAGTGATTTGAATCGTTAATGCCATATGTGGGATGTATAAAGGATGGATTAAATGGTATTATACACTATATTATACTGTAATTATATTATAAATTTATATCATTATGATTTCATTCCATTAAATACGAAATAGAAATGAATGTAGCGTTCATGCGTACGTACGGCTTACCGTCTCCATGAACGGTGCATTTCATTTCTTACCTCTAAATGTTACGTAATATTATAAATGAATGTATATACTCTATATATATGATATATATGATATCTAAATCATTAATATAATTCTGGATATAATGTATATTTCACCACATGAACAACTTGTAATTATAAGAAGTTTATTTTTGACTCAAGTACCAAAGATCGACAAAACGACCGTTATTAACTTAAATAATTACATAATGTTCATAACATGGTAATAAGTGATATAAAAGGAATAATGAACATGAAAAAGTTTCTTAAGTAAATAGAAATTAACTCTAGTTTATTATTCATGAGGTTAAACAACGGTCGAGTCAGGACAGGACGCAAGGTAAGGGAACTTCTTAACCCAATTTCTATTCTTTGGGTTAATCTCCTACTTTCAAATTATGTCATTATATTATTATGTCCTATTTTTTATTTTTTACTTTCTTTATGTGTACCTATAGTGAATAGACATAATAGATCTATTTTATTTTAAAAATGATCTTTTTAAGGACTTCGTCCCAATCCCCTTTCATTGAGGCATATTTGGTTTTATACACAACTTTCTTTTATACGGTGTATAAACCCCTTTGAATTTTACGTTTATTCAAAAGGAATATTTTTATAAGAAGCATTTTACTAAACTACAAAAAGGGAATGTTTTTCTTTCCGTACATATGTAGCGACAATGACTTCTCCGCTGCCGTGACCATTATTTGAGTTTCGGCTTCCTCTACAAGCCAACATTTTTTAACGAAAAATAAATACAAAGTTTTAACTTTCTTTTATTTTGGTATTGAAAATGGTTTTTAAAGAGTTTTTATTATATCAATGTGTTGTATTGATATCTTGTGATTGAAATGTGGAAATTTTATGTTTACTTTATGCATGTTTTATGTGATACGATTATGTTATGGTTTATGATATGTTTAAACCTATTCATATGAGGAATGTATTGGACTTAATAAGTGGCGGGTGGATCCCGATATAGCTCCTCGATGCATCGGTAGGTCTCATGAGACAACTAGACGTGGAATTGGCCGAGGCCCTTTCCCAATTTGATTTATGGTTTTGGCCGAGGCCTTAATCATTTTAGACGTCTTGGCCGAGGCCTTGAAAAAATGTTTCAGAATGTCTGGCATTATGCATTCCATCATTATGAAAGTGGTTATTGATATTGCATGTGATTATTCGACCAGTAGAATATCCATTTGAAGAAGTAAATAGAATTATCTCATTTTACTTTTTCCATATTATGTTGATGTTCAAGTTTAAAAGGCTTTTGTTTTAGTTATAAATTGCCTTAAATTCTTATGTTTATTTATGAAAGCTTCCGCATTATTGTTATCCTTACTGAGCATCTGAGCTCACCCCTTTCAATGTTTTAATATTTTCCAGGATGTGAAGAAGTATTTTATTAATGACCTGCAGGGATTGTCAGAAGAGGATATGAGAGTGGACTATGGAGACTTTTTTATTATAGTTTTTCACTTTCTGATGTAATGTAACATTTATGAATGTATCTAGTGTTTCCAAGGCTACTAAACTAATCGGTCTTTCGAGACTTGATCTTTTGTGATCATGCCAATGTTACGAAGTAATGCACCGGCTCTGGGTAGCTGGGGTCGGGGCGTTACAGTTGGTATCAGAGGTAGTTTAGTACTAACCTTGGAAGCTAGATTTAGATAAACTCTGATTAGAGCACATAGCCCAAAGATAGACTTTGAGGATTAGTATAGAAGAACATCCTATAATTTTGGTATTATAGAGATGTTATGAGTTTTCCGAGCAATACATCCTTTTCTGGATACGAGCAGGTAGAGGCGGCTCTGGCACAGATGTACCTAGGGGTAAAACCCGAAAACACCGCTTTGAGCTAGACTTGAACGGGAACTGGTGCACGACAACGGGCCTTGCTGCACTCTTGGTTACGACACTCCCGGGGGATTTGCTTAGGATAATTCTCATTTTCTTTACAAACCATTATGTAGGGTTTATGAGTATATACTTCTCAAAGAAAAAATTCTTATGATTATGGATTATATCTATAAACCGTTCAATTTACATTAAGTATTTTAAAAGTTTGAAATTATTCATTGTAATTCATAAACTAACCTAGTTTATGCCATTGTATAGAAATGGCGCCCAGTAGAAGGAATGTGAACTCCATCAATACGTATGATCCAAAGAGTAAGAAGGATCGTATCTTTCACGGTATTAAGCCAACATTTCGAAGGGAAATAGTCTCCCATGTGTTCTCAACATATGAAGAAATAGTATCATGTGTTAATAAGATAAGTAAATAATTCTCTGAGTCCTATGGCTTTGAAGCGAAGCAAGAGACGAAAGGGATGTAAGAGGGAATGATGGATAAAGGGATGAGGGGAAAGAAGAATTTTCCAATATGTGGTAATTGTGGGAAGAAACATCATGGAACCTGCCTAAAGGGAATGGGAGTTTGTTATAAGTGTAGAGAAAAAGGACACAAAGTGCGTGACTGCAAGGGTAAGAAAATGGTTTCAAATGTACAATGCTTCTTCTGCAAGGATTGGGGACACCACGCAAACCAATGTCCAAATCATCAAAGTATGCCCCAAATGATGTTATTGGATAATAATCAAGTTATGATACTACCACAGATGAGGAGTAATGATTAGAGTTCTTATGTTGTTATTAAAGAATTTTGTAATTTGAGTGTTGTATCAATGATGTACTGGTTATAATAATTATAGAGTATATAAGGATTGTACTGCAGTACTACTTCATCAAGGACTTAAAATTGTGTGGAACCAAGAAAAGTGACTCGACAGTAGGTTAAATTTTTGGAAAATATATGGTCGAGAGAAAGATAAACCGTAATATGGTTCTGATACCGAGATAGTGATTTTGGAATAAGACGTGATTGATTTGGATAAATTATATTGGATATTCTTTACTTCCTTGAAACTGATTGATGATTTGTATACATTTTTGGATAGTAGGAGTATATCTAGTATTCTATAAGGAATAAGGGATCATGGTAATTCGGTATGTTTAAAAAGAATACATGATGAAGGTGTTCACATGTTGTTACGTGGGGAAAAAGGATCTTCATTATGTTTACCTTCCTTATAAAATTTGGACTGTGAGTTGGACAGAAGTATTTTGGATAACTATAAAGGTTGGAATAGATTAAGTTGATCTTCGGATAGTATTGTTTAAGGTTAAAGCATTTCTGAAGATTATTTTTGGAATATTATAATACTATAGTTTTAGGAAAAGGACAACCTGCAGGGTGGGGAATAACCCATCGCGTCAGACAAAGCTGCAGGAATTGAACCCACAACCATAGTGCGACAAGCCTTTATTTCCTACCACTAGCCTACAGGAAGTCCCTGGTTATTACAAAATAGTCTTACTAATCTAAATGGTATGTGTTAATATTTGGAACCTTATACAATTAGGATAAATAGAATATTTTTGAGTTCCGTTACCATTTGGAGTAAAAGATGGGTTTGTGGTAAAAATTTATTAACGAATGAAAGTATACATAACAAGTATGTATATTCCCTTACATTCTTAGTAAATCTCCTAAATAAATTCCTCAACATTATAAAAGGTAACTTAAAACAAAAATGTTGTCAGTTATCTTTTCCAACTGGGGATTCAATGACCGTTTAACCAATCATGAGTTTGTGATTTTCTTGTAGTTAAACTTCTCCTAATCCTGTTTTCTATAACTCTCCATCATACCTTGATGGTTTGTTTCTCCTCCATATCCATATTTTTATAGAATCCTAGAATGGGCTATATCGGGTGACCTTTGTACTTATCTTTCTTTCTTTTAATGTTATATATTTATTAACCTTATTTCCGATGTGGGTTTTCCTCAAAGGTATTTTGTGTTTTCAACCTTTTATTTTCAAAGAAAAATTTCAAATTGCGAGGACACAATTTATTGAAGGAGGAGAGAATGTAACACCCCGAGCTTCCACGATATGCTTCTCATTCAATAATGCAATAGCTTGCATTGTACGCAACTTCGAGTTCTAAAACACTGCGACTAATCAAAGTAGCCGTTATGAATAGTAATAACCACTTTTTAAAATTATAGATATTTTATATTTCAAAATGGACTTCATTTTTGTATTCGTAATATCGAAATTATCCTAAGTTGAATTTTTTGTAACTTTCTGAGAACTTCCAATTTTTTTATGAATAGTGAAAAATACTTAAAACAACTTTTTAATAAAAATAATTTATTGTGATAAATTATACTATTTAGTGGTTTTAAGGTATAATTAGAATATATTTTCACCATTTTATCCAATGGTGGTCATTAGAATTAATTTAACATTGAAATTGGACATAAACAATTGTCAATCTTTTGATATAAATTGTTTCTTAAAAACAAGCTATTTGTCGTAACAGCGGGAATTAATTATAAAATTAATTAATGAAACTTATATGTTTGGAATTTTGTAAAATAGACATCGTTTTTGAATTCGGAATATCAATTATAGCTTAGGGTGAAATTTTGGCCTTGTTCTGAAAAACTTCAATTTTTGATGAATAGTGAAACCACTAAGTGGTAGTTAAATAACTGATTTTTCGTTTAAATGAAATATTACCACTTATGTGATTTGATTTTCAAAAATCCGACATACATGTTTGTCATTAATATGTAAAATGTGGTTCAATGAGATTAAAATAATTTTTCGGTGAATAGTAACTTTTAAGTTCTTAATCGCGATTAGAGGTAATTAGTGTAGTTTAAGGTAAAAATAATGTTTTACTAATATGAGATGAGCTTGACACTTGTCCTACTCCTATTGGATGAGTCATGGCCGACCAAGACAACCCATGGGTGAACTTGGGGACCCCATGGATCCACTTTAGTTGGAAAATGACATTAATATATAATTATTTAATGTTAAAATTAAATTGACACAAACATGAGTTGTTTTACTAAAACAGTTTTTAAGTGGGGTTACACAAGTCCAAATTTTGACTATAAATATTCATTAGAAATATAAAAATATTTCCTACATCATAGTATTTTTTTATAATTTTTAGACATTAAATAAATTAAATTATTTATGACATCATTATGATGCAGCGATGACCTCATTATTTAACGTTTTTAATAAAATAAAAAGATAACGTAAAATCCAAGGCTTACACTTGTCCAAAGACTATTGTATGGGTAGATTTCGAACCCTTATCACCTTAGCCACGAATTATATAAGTGTGGGACCTTTATAATCCGAAAAGCATTGTGTAATAATGTAACATTTCAATCTTTCCCAAAGAGCCCCTCCTCTCCACTTATAAAAGGCCCCCACCTCTCCCACCTTATTCACACCTTCAAGCCATTTGTCTCGGCCAACCTCTGCTCAAATACTCTTCCAACTTCCCCCTCTTACTCCTAGAAGCCTCACTTTGGGCATAACTCTTCCCAAGGAAGCCTTTGGCTCAAATCAAAAAGAGTTACCCGATTTTGAGGTAATGTCTTCTCTAATGTTGTTTTGTTTTATTTTTCTTCTCCAACCCCCTAAACTCTTTTTATTCATTACTTTGTAACAACACCAGTATCCTAAATATACTAGGATGTTTTTATAAGAATTATTCTAGATACACTTACACACACCTACATCTAATGGTTAAAGAACATACGGTTTCTTGTGGATGGCGAATTTCTGCCTCACGAAACGATGATTGTTCAACACTCATATAACACCTTCAAAGGTGGACATTAAGATGTCACTATATTTATATATGATATAAAATATGTTTATGTTTTACTTATGCTTCTGTATTTCTCATTTGTGGCTTAATTTATGATTTCCATTATGGGTAAAACGCGATAATTTCATTTTAGGAAGTGCGGACTACCGCCCCCTCAAAGTGATTTGAATTGTTAATGACATATGTGGGATGAATAAAGGATGGATTAAATGGTATTATACACTATATTATACTGTAATTATATTATAAATTTATATCATTATGATTTCATTCCATTAAATACGAAATAGAAATGAAAGTAGCGTTCATGCGTACGTACGGCTTACCGTCTCCATGAACGGTGCATTTCATTTCTTACCTCTAAATGTTACGTAATATTATAAATGAATGTATATACTGTATATATATGATATATATGATATCTAAATCATTAATATAATTCTGGATATAATGGATATTTCACCACATGAACAACTTGTAATTATAAGAAGTTTATTTTTGACTCAAGTACCAAAGATCGACAAAACGACCGTTATTAACTTAAATAATTACATAATGTTCATAACATGGTAATAAGTGATATAAAAGGAATAATTAACATGAAAAAGGTTCTTAAGTAAATATAAATTAACTCTAGTTTATTATTCATGAGGTTAATGAACGGTCGAGTCAGGACAGGACCCAAGCTAAGGGAACTTCTTAACCCAATTTCTATTCTTTGGGTTAATCTCCTACTTTCAAATTATGTCATGATATTATTATGTCCTATTTTGTATTTTTACTTTCTTTATGTGTACCTATAGTGAATATACATAATAGATCTATTTTATTTTAAAAATTATCTTTTTAAGGACTTCGTCCCAATCCCCTTTCATTGAGGCATATTTGGTTTTATACACAACTTTCTTTTATACGGTGTATAAACCCCTTTGACTTTTACGTTTATTCAAAAGGAATATTTTTATACGAAGCATTTTACTAAACGACAAAAAGGGAATGTTTTTCTTTCTGTACATATGCGGAGACAATGACTTCTCCGCTACCGTGACAATTATTTGAGTTTCGGCTTCCTCTACAAGCCATCATTTTTTTTAACGAAAAATAAATACAAAGTTTTAACTTTCTTTTATTTTGGTATTGAAAATGGTTTTTAAAGAGTTTTTATTATATCAATGTGTTGTATTGATATCTTGTGATTGAAATGTGTAAATTTTATGTTTCTTTTATGCATGTTTTATGTGATACGATTATGTTATGGTTTATGATATGTTTAAACCTATTCATATGAGGAATGAATTGGACCTAATAAGTGACGGGTGGAGCCCGCTATAGCTCCTCGATGCATCGGTAGGTCTCATGAGACAACTAGACGTGGAATTGGCCAAGGCCCTTTCCCAATTTGATTAATGGTTTTGGCCGAGGCCTTAATCATTTTAGATGTCTTGGCCGAGGCCTTGACAAAATGATTTAGAATGTCTAGCATTATGCATTCCATCATTATGAAAGTGGTTATTGATATTGCATGTGATTATTCGACTAGTAGAATATCCATGTGAAGAAGTAAATGGCATTATCTCATTTTACTTTTGCCATATTATGTTGATGTTCAAGTTTAAAAGGATTTTGTTATAGTTATACATTGCCTTAAATTCTTATGTTTATTTATGAAAGCTTCCGCATTATTGTTATCCTTACTGAGCATCTGAGCTCACCTCTTTCAATGTTTTAATATTTTCCAGGATGTGAAGAAGTATTTTATTAATGACCTGCAGGGATTGTCAGAATAGGATATGAGAGTGGACTATGGAGACTTTGTTATTATAGTTTTTCACTTTGTGATGTAATGTAACATTTATGAATGTATCTAGTGTTTCCAAGGCTACTAAACTAATCGGTCTTTCGAGACTTGATCTTTTGTGGTCATGCCAATGTTACGAAGTAATGCACTGGCTCTGGGTAGCTGGGGTCGAGGCATTACACAAAATGTATGAATCATGTGGGCTTATAGATTATCATCAATTATTATATTGGCATAATTAATATGTATCCACCATTGGATTCCTATTTAGGTATAACTCCAAACTTCCCACCAAATGATCGATTACTTCTCCACCCATTGATTCATGCCTCCCATGACCCTAAACCTTGGTATAATACCCAACTTATGTTCTAAGGGTATCCCAATATTCATAAGACCAACTCGATCCCCTCTTATTACACCTTTAAAAAGAAAAACATCCTCATAGAACGACATTATATTACATGAAAAAAAACTAGTCAAACAACATAAAAATTCATGATAATATTCTTATTCTATGATGTTAAACTACATGGTCTAGTCATTCCGCACACACATAAAATGTGTTCTTAAAAATACATAATATTTGATTCCTACTAAATAGGACATCTAGGATTACTCCCTATGGTTTAGACCTAAAATTGTAAACCTTCCATACTCATAACTATGAAATATTTTGGAAAAAATAATTCAACAACCCCAAAGGACATATTCATTACAGATATCACCATATCTTCTTAATTAGGCTAAATTGATTATAAAAACATATTTCTTCTCTGTATAAGAAATTATTACTATCCGAACTAATCCTACACCTCATAGGGCCACGTTCCATATCCAAACAACCTAATATCATTGGTCCATATTCCCTTTAATGTCAACTAGAAAGGTATTATCATGTATAAGTCCCACATAAACCATTTTAATAATTATTCACCCAATCTTCCTTAGCACATGATGTTAAAATGTACAGATCATCCCTTGTCACACTACTATAAAAGGTAAAAAATGTCATTTTAAGTGGAACCAAACTATGCGGGTTTTGATTCCTACCATAAAAATATATAGGAAGCCACTTTCAAGGGACTGATCTCGACACCATCTACATCAACCACCTCCATGGATGAAGATAAACTCTATAGTGATCAGCTATTTGGATTTGGAACATTGTATATTAAAATTAGGCATCATTAATCAATAAAGAACAAATATGGAGAATAGCAAATACATACAGGTTTTCACATCCAGACATGTTAATGAACACAAATTAGCATAGGTGTAACCAATCCAACACTATGACCTTGGATGGATTAATGGTAAACATCTTAATTTTATAAGAGAATCCAAAAGTAGGAAAGAATCAACTAAAATGGTGTGATAATCCTGAACTCCCTCCCACTTGACCAATATAAACCCTAAATGATCAGTGGAATATTTTATTAGTGTATGGATTCCTTTATAAAAAACAATTCAAAAATAACCACATCCGATCACCATGGGAAAACGGTCATGTTAAAGATTCGAGTTTTTAAAAGTGTTGAACCTGATATGAATCCTTCCACTATGAATGATATTGGTCAAACATTTCTTTTTTACTTGTGATTGTGTATTTATGGTTTTTATTTTTTGTGTTTGTTATTTATTTTTATGAACTTGAAATTATTATCTCCCATTGATCCAATGTATGAAACCACATAACTAAAATAAATATTACTTTATAACTATAAATAATGAGGCCCAGATGAATCAGAAATGTTGTCACCCACCCAACACCTTTAGTTCTTTGTGGGGAACACACTTGTCTATGAATACAACCTTAATGGTTAATGCTGACCATAGTGGTTTCACAAGAATACATCCTCGATATAAAGCCATAGAAGATACATGATTAATTAAAGGTTGTGAAGAATATGGTGGCACCTTCCATCACCTTCAATAATTCCAATAACCTAGAGAGGCGGATTAGAAGGACAACCATGATATCACCTTAGTGCAATAGTCATAAGGGAGGGATCATATCAACAAACACCACTATCAGCTCCCTGAGATATGTATTCCTAAAAAACATACCATAAAAACCACCCCATATGTCCCTCACCCAGTAACTCAAAATTATTTATAAAGAAGATATTGAAAGGGGACGTAAGCTATCCACTATATAGAGCAAACCCATATTCCTACTTTTATTGAATAAGACTGTCAGTATATTGTGGTGGAAACCATCGAGAAAGAAAATATTCTTACTCGCATATAAAAATAATCCCAAAACACTCTAGAATATATAGATAAATGTTTATATGCATCTCAACATCATCTAGTTTTAGACACAGATTCATACCACCACACATGAATCCCGTCAGTATATGCAAACAAAATTAGAGGAAAAGATAAGGCCCATATTCGTACATGCACCAATGAATGGGAAAATATCACAATTCCCTATATAATATATCATCAACATATCATGGAGGATATATGTTGGATATATATATATATATATCAACTCATATCCTAAAAAAAATTCCATCATATCCTAGCAGTGGAAGTAGAAGACGATCATCAGTGTAACAGGATAACCAACAGGGGGAATGAACATATTTACCAATCCCCACAAATAGAGTAACTACTAAGAATATTTCATGATCTACTTAAAATAATTCACACATTCTATATCTTATTCAGGTGGTTCATCAACACATACTTGAGAAGAATGAAAATAGGAGTAGTCACAAATTCCTAATCTGAATGGATAGTAGTGGCCCACTTTGATGAAAACTTCAAGGAAATTATGTATTCTATATATCCTAAAAATTACCATTGACATATCTTTATTAAAAAAATATTATCCTAAAAATAATAACGTATATGAATGCCTTTATTCAAAACACATGACCCCATCCACCCAATATATAGTATCTAAAACGAAGTTCCACCAGAGGCCACCCAAAATATAGTGGAAATACCATATCCTTTCAATTATCAATTCTGTAATTCTTGAGTCCCCAAAGATTATTTTAATTATGGAATATGAATCAAACAACTCATTCTTAGAAATAACTAATAGTTATAGTTGTGTAGGTGTTCCCCACAATTTTGTTACCACTAGGTTTGGAGGTTCTCCCCTAACACCTACCTTGAAAGTCCTCTCTATGAAGATATCAAGGTCAATAATTGGAACTATTTAAATAGTGGGAGCTATGGAAATCCTATTCAAAACTGGAATATCATTTGATAATAAGGTCCTCACTTTTTACTATCCACCATTAATGTCCTATCCTATTTACATATAATAATAATCCTCCATGTGTCTAGAAATTGATCCACGATGGGAGTCCCACCAATAGTGGAATTATTTGTGATGTTAATCCATTTAGAGCCATATAATTTCATCAAGAAGATCCTCCCTTTGATTAAGAAACACATAGAAATACCAAATATCAGGAGTCACTCAATATATTGGGGCCAGGTATTCCCATCACCCTATATTTGATGATAGATATCCTTTCTTAACTAGAATAAGTCCAGTGTTAGTGGTTATTATCTATACCACCCTTGGATCACACATCTTTCAATACAATAAAAATAATTCAAAAAACTTCCTCCTACCTCCATATTTTTGCTGGGAAATGACCAATCTAGTCAGATTAAGTATGGGAATATAATTTTGAAGATAAAGTGAATTTCATGATAATGATGAGAGAGCTAGAAAATGACAATATACATGTCATATTTTAGCCTATATCCATGTCTCATTATAAAATTCCTAAGAGTTTGATAGTGGAATGCATACACTATCATCATATGAATCTATGGATGACCAAAAATCATTTTAAGGTAAAAGAGCTACCTTATGTCGAATATGAAAAAATTTTAAGAACATAAAATAAATTTGTCACCAGTTAAATTTGGCCACACATTTAGTTAAAAAAAGTTAATGTTTGGATGGTAATTTTAAGATCATTATTGAGCATTACATAACACTTTAAGAACCCCATGCCATTTGACCACTAACACCCCATTGACGTACAAATAAGAGGGTGAGGTAAAAAAAGTGTTGTATTTTACTCTCCTCACTAAAAAAAGCCCTCAAAGAATAGTTTTATGAAATGTTATCACTTCAGGGAAAATATATGGATCGATATATGAACATGATAACTATACCATTCAATTAGGTGATATTATCAAAAAATCTAAGAAATGATGAACTGGGCGGGAATGATCAATCAGGAGAATCCTACACAAGTCCTTTGAAAATATTAAATAGTTATCCCATTTGAGAAAGGCCAAATATTTTTCTAAAGTGATTACCTCAATGATAAGATGAAAAAATTCAGAAAATAAACTAAATAGAATTCATTTGGTAAAAAAATATTAAAAAATTATAAGGTCGCAAATTTGGTCATAGAAACTATAATAACGGAGAAAACATATCTTTCAGATCTAAGAGATTTTTTTACTATTAATACCACCCCAAGGATCATCGAATCCCTGATATGTTAAATATTTTTGGATGGTGGGATGGAATCCACCATATCCTATAGGGATGTGGGATTTTTTATCACAAACTTATCTTCCCCTTTGAAAAATAATATTCTATGGGATGGGAAAAATATATCAACAAATAACCTCATAGTTTGTCCTAATGTGTGACCCATCTATATCTTCGGGGATATGCTTAGAAATGGTTTATGAACATTATCTCAAGATTAAGCATCATTATTTAGTTTTTGGGGAGTGTTTAAAGGTTTGTTAATTACCTCTTAGGGAATAAAATTTAAATTGTTTCCCATGAATGGAAATACCAAGATTGATTATAACTTTATTATTGATGATTATTCAGAAGGATATGAATATCCTTATCCTTATGATGAAGAAATGTATCTAAAAAATGAAACATGTTAGTTAATGTCACCATAATCATCCCCAAAAATTACCCATTGCATTAATATGATATAAAATTGTGTAATATAGAAGTATCTATCAAAAACACGGTCCACACTGAAACACAGGAAGAACTTCTGTGGTATCATCAACAGAGGTATGTTTGGCGGTTCACCCAAATTCCCTATTTCTACATATCCGGTAGGATTCAATGAAAGTGATGTAAAAACGTGTGACTTTACCTTATAAATTACCTATGTATATTTAACCTCATACCATTTAAGAGATTGTTTCTTAATAATATGTGGAGAAAAAAGATTTAAAGTAACTAAAAACTGAATTACTCATGTGAAATATTCCCACCAAGTATAAACCCCAATATGAGACTTGCATTTCTACTCTGAAAAATCTCACTTAGTACAAAGAGGATACCCTACCAGTGATTGTAGAATCCATCCATATAACCAATTATTGTTTCAAACAGATAGTTTACCTAGGCCTATTGTATAGGGAATATCAGTGTTTTCTCCACTATGGTTACATCCATGACCATATCATGTAAGCTTACCCAAGACAAATTAAACTAGTTATCTGTAACATAAATGGGTTAGTGTACCATATAAGGCTCCAAATACTACCTCTATATAATATTCTATCCAAAAAACCATCCCATCATAGATCATTTACTACATTGAATATCTGTACGCTCGAACAAAGACCATAGAAGGCCAATTTTCAATTGCGATATCCAAAAGGAATCGATACCAAAAATGGGTGGACATAACCCATCCTATTCCCAATTTCATAAATTCAATATTCCTCTACATTAATTTCACTTGGGACCCAAATAAAAATCTAACATATTACATATCTCGATGTGTTCCCATAATGAGAAACCTCAACCAAAATAAAGTAGCTAATCATAGAAACATTGTATAGACTATAAAAAAGATAATATTTGTCTATTATAACAATCTACCATTCCAAAAAATCACATGACGAGAATAAAATAACTAATAAATTATTTAAAAATTTAGGTAAATTTTGAGAAATAAAAATGATCATAACCACTCAAACTATAAACAGCTGAATAATGAGAGGGTCTGGGACTATATTTTTAGTAGGAAGGGTTTGGCCTATTACTTGAACTTGATGTTCCCCCAAGATTATATTTTTTCAAATTTATAGATAATATTCATTATGATTTATGAATACCACTTATTACAGTAAAATATTTCTGGGAATTATATTATCTTTCCATAGTTTCACCAATGTCGGATGATTCCATTTGGAGGAAAAAACCTTAAACATAGACAATGTAAATAGTTCCTGGAAAGAGAATTAGTAAGGTATTTACAAGATATGTTATGAACAAACCTTATTTGGTACCTACTCTATAACCCAAAACCAAAAAGTATCATACCGAAACCCTATTAATTTAAGAAAACTATAGTAATTACCTTATCAGTAATGGATTAATGAGAATAGGTTCACAACATCTGTGTTCCATAAGAATAAAGTACATTCTTTCTGAAATGACCACGTTCTTAGTTATTTCATCACTAAAATGGAAAATAATTTTTTTAATCCACTAGATCCCAATCTAAATGAAGTTATCCTTAGTTGGCACCCATATTATTTCCCATATATTTACTGTTTTTTAAAAACATCTATGAGTAATATTTATTTCATGACATCCAAGAAATAATGGTAGGTTCTTGTAAGGTAAAGTTGGGCCCTCCACAATCACTTCAAGCCTGTGTTTATTCCACTTTACTAAAATAATAAGAATAGTGTATGTAAATTCCATAATGGGTTCATATTATTTTTATTATTGGATGAATAGGAATATCATAAACTAAGAACATGCTATTATTAGGGAACAACTGAATCAGTCTGTTATGAATCCACCAACCATTATGGTAGTTGATAAAACTTATTTTGAACCACAATACCTAAAGAGATGGTCTTATAATAAGTGGAGAAATAAGAATAATATGATAAAATAATAAAAGGATAAACTAATTAATTTTCACAATCCATTTCAGAACCACTTAGATTTTTTACCCCCAGTACTAGGAGGGAAGACACCACCCCACCAAATGGTTCAACAAGAACTACCCCATAAAATGGAACCATCATTATATGAAAAATATCTATATAAATCTATTAATTTCGTCTAGTTGGTTGATACATTCTTCAACAAAAAAGAAACATATGATCTTGAATTCCATTCTCACAACTAGAGAGTGGGGGGTGAGGATACCAAGAATGATGGATATGAGAGTTATGAGATTGAAATGGATTTCATCATTCTGGTCATGTACCTATTGAAACTATAGATATTTCATATTCTAGAGGATAAAAAATCTATTGGGTACAACATGAGAATTATCCTAATTATGAATCGTACATATATCATTAAATCCCAATTATACTAGAGGATCTAATATCAAACTACTATTTTCCTGGAAATCATCAAACTACAGGAAGGTTAGTTCAACCCATAAAGAAAATGATTCCCTTTATTTCCAATAATGGAAGGAATACACTTGTGCAAGAAGAATCATAACCAAAGCCTCACACCATGTAGAAATCCCATATATTGAACCATAGGCCCCATGCTCATAAATATGATTCCTCTAAGAATATTATTCTTGTTCCATCAAAGCTACCAATTCTCAATTCCCACCACCTTATAAAGAAACATGAGAAAGAACTTATTGATTCTATTAATAACCATAAATAATTTAAATATGTGGTTATTAAAACTGAATAATATCATTTAGATACCGCCCCCTTCAAATACCATGTATTCATCTTGTTCATTAGTCATTATGGGGAGACTATCATATAAGGAAACATTAGATAATTGTACATATCTTAAAAATTGGGTGATGTTGATGTCTACTGAGCTCTTACTGAAAATGAATCTAGAATCAATCTAAACCCTGTATATAAACTATGATTCTTAGGCTATAGTGAGGTTTAATTTTCTCTTTTCACATTAATAATCTATGGTTATGAAAAATCATGTAAAAGCCTCTTGGTTGAATCATTTTTAGAGTATAGTTTGAGGAAATCATCCTTAATTTAGAGTTTATGTCTGTCTATTAGGAAAACAATTTAGTGTTCTATTGATAAGAACATGTATTCATTCACATATGTAAGTACCCTCATCAAGACACCAATGTCATAATTACTACATTAATGGATATACCAAATTTTTTTATAGTGATGTTACTCCTTTTATCTTCCTCGAATCATAGTATATATATCTGTGAGATTTTATCAAAGGAAATGGTACTAATAAATGATTGATAATATTTTTTAGGTAACTTACACAATTAATTGGAGATATCCCTCATAAATGCATTACAAAAACTAAGTTGAGATTATGTATGGATCATTAATCATATATAAGAAATAACATAAGGATCACACAAGTTTCACCACATCTTAAGGATATATACTTAAAAGTAGAATTCATTCAAAAAGAATATAAATCTAATCTTGGATATAATAATGATTCTATAGATGAAAATGTTTATAATTTTTCTCCAATACCTAAGGATATACATGAATACATTAATGTTTTAGAAAATTCCACAGTATCATTAGTAGAAAATGAAAATAACACCATGTAAACTCTTGAATCTCATAATGTCTAGACCTCTTCTATCCCTAGTGATAGATAAAAATAAGAAGAGAGTATTTATAATTTTCTCAATGGAAATTCCCATACATTGGAATTTTTAGAGATTGAAGAAACCTCCCCACTATTCAAAGAATAAAAAAATTCAGTCTCATTGTCTTTTGTCCCCTAAAATATATGATCATTTCATACTTCCATTGAAATTAATGTAGATGAATAGGAAAGAAATCATATATAGAAATAATCCTAAAAATGTTTCTCATACATAAATACTCTCATGACCTAGAGAAATATCTCTCTCATTGAGAAAGGATAAAATTACCCTCATTGTATCCCTATATATAAAGTGTCCCATCATCACCCACTTCCAATGAAATTTATGTAGAGGAAGAAGAGGATTGTGAACTTAGAGACAACCCTCTTATAATTGAGGATGGTTTCTCCACCACCATTGATGGAATTTGGAATGTGAAAATGGGTATAGAAGATTACCCATGACCTGGTTTGATTAGTACCTCAATTTATCCTATATATTATGAGATATATATATCTATTTCTTAAAAAACATCAGGTTTTCTTCACCTAGAACTATATAGTGATTTATATATTTCATCCTGATGTGGCCACGTGTATTTTAAGCATGACTAAAGATACTCAAGGCAAGAAACATGTATGTAGTAAAATAAAGATAAATCCTTATAAAAGTTAAAAAAGGAAGCAAACAAGATCATCCAAGATTACGTCATTTAATAAATTTAGTATCTGAATTCGATTTTTTATATCATCCATGTTAAGAAAAAGAATGGTAACCTCGTAGTTTCCATCATATTTATGGATATTATTCAACATTTTATAGAGTATAACATCCTAGTTATGATTGATTAACTTTTAATTAATGAAACTACTAGTTCAAGGGCCTCTCCTTCAGGGATAGATATTATGGTTATAAATAAATTCAAAAAAACCTGAGATAATGAGTAGGCCACTACTTTCAGTGCACCCAAGTGAGTGTATTATTATGGATTAATTCCATTTTTATTAAATAATACCTGCAATATATATTAGTGTCTCATGAACTATATTCCCAATACCTTATTGAGGAAGACTGTGGAGTGTCAAGTTGATGATATTGTGGTCATATCCAAATAGTATTTTGATTGTATTTCTAATCTATAAATATTTTTAAGAAAATTTTTTCAACACATCCTACCAGGGAACCCCAGAAGTTTTCTTTTAACATGACATTGGGAATGTTTCTCAGATTCATAACATAGCATCATGACATATAAATAGATCTAGATAAAACTGAGGCGACCCTTAACATGGAACCACCTTGAAATCTTATAAGGTTAAGATTAATTCATTGATTTCTTTCATACATCAGAAGATTTATAGAAAACCTTGAAGGAAAGAGTCCTACCTTTATCAATATAATTAATTAGGGTGTTACATGTTGGTGGGATGAATATTATCTAAAATTCTCCTAAAATATCATGAAATATCTATCTAGGCCACAGATATTAAATCCACCTATCAAAGGAAAGTCACTCATTTTGTATGTAGAGACTTTTTAGTGGTAACTTAGTACCATTATATCTCAAAATAATGGAAAATTAAAAGAAAATATCACTTATTATCTGATCATAATCATGAAAGAAACTATGAATCAATATTTTCACATCAAAATAAATTTCCTAGAATTAATATTCACTATATAAAAATTGAGACACTACCTAAAACATCATAAGTTCCATCTAGTTTCTCATATTGATACCCTTAAATACATCCTCATCTATACCATGTTAACTAGTCCTTTGTAATGATGAAAATTCATCCTGTAGTAATTTTATTTCCATCTCATACCATAGAAGGAAGTGAATAGATAATCATTGGAATAATTTCTGGTGGTACATCTAAGATTGGAAAGCAAGTTTTTGGGTAAAGAATTGCAATTTATATAAGTGTTATCTATTCAAAATAATCTTCCAACATGGGATATATATTTTGATAACACTTTGATATTCCCAAAAAGAAGATGGGTGAAAGATCAAAACTAAAAATAGTTAATTTAGGAATTATTATAATTTCTACAACAAAGGTATAACTTTCTCACACATTCCTTTTTTATAAGTATGAACAAATAATGAAGTGGAGTAACAATCCCTCATTTTATGTTTTGAATTGTCCTTTCATGTACTAGTGGGCTTCCTTGATATCATGGGTTATTTAGATTTTATAATAAAGAAAATTAATTTTAAATATTCCATTAGTAAATAGGAATTGATTCCACTATTTTATTATGTTTTAGGAATAATTTGGGAATTCTATTATGATCCAATATTGTCCCATGTTCCATTTTAAAAAAATGATCTAGAAGATTTATTGGTTAATGCCACCACAACCCTCAAAACTGTGATGAAATACTCATCAGTATTTCACACTATAGAATAGTGTAATCATTCATTGGAAATATTAAGGAAGATAGAAATGAGATCAAAACCAATCTTGAATAATATGATCTATTACCTAACCAAATGATGCCTCCACTAGTCAAATTCTATCAATACTGGATGATCTCCAATGTGGAATTCCTCTATCATATCTAGAAAAAGGGAGTAAATCTGATGGTGATCCATTAAATTTTTTCTTCATGTTGGACCAAATGCTCTAAATTTACGATATAAATGATTATTTTATAGAGTCATCCTTAGATACATTTACGATTAATAGACCCTAACTATAATGCTATAATTCCACATAGATTCTTTCAGTGCTCATCAATCTAGAACAAAACACTCCCATTAGATTAGTAGGCTTAGATATTTTTTACTAATGAAATATGATTTCATTGAGTTCAATAGGAAATTTCTTACTTTCAAAATTCATTCTAATTTAATTTATCAATCCCAATGTTCCTATAAAATATTAAATATTTTTGGACATTTTACATATGTACAATAGATTTCATGGGGACATATATACTGGCTGCAACCAAGAAGGTCAACTACATATGTAGTGACACCAACTTCTTATCTAAGTGGGCCAAGGCCGTATCACTCAATATATTTGGATAAATTCTATCATCAACATATTTGAGAAAAATACTATTTCAGGATTTAGTTCTCCACAAACAATGTTGAAAGAAAATGGAACCAAATTATATTCTTCTGATTTAAAAGTTATATATTAGTAAAATGAAATTATTTCCACCTAATCATCCTTTTATTATGTTTTGAAAAATGTAAATATTGGGACTTTAATAAATACTATATATAATAAAATACATATGATTTTAAATGGATAAAATAAGTCTGGGACCAAAAGTCACTTGCATTCATTATGGGATTATCATACCATATCATGTAAATCCATACAAACAACAATATATTTTCCAATATATTCTGTAGAGATGGTCCTTACAATCACTTTATAGTTTCCATCTCTTCATATTTTTATATATACCAAAAATTATGAATATGATTAGTCTTATAAGCGATTGAATGATTTAGAACAACAAAGTGAGAAACAATTGCACACCATACAAAACATAGATGCTTGAAAAAACAATGTTTCATGATATTTCAATAGGAAATTTATATTTCATTAATTAATAAAAGGATAGATGTTATTGGATCCCATAAATATGATTATATCCTAGAATAATCCTCTAAATATTGAACAAAAGTGGGTAGAACATTATATCATACACATGGTTTACTCCAATGGAACCTACCCCTTGGTCATAACAGATGTGGAACACATCATGCTATCTAAGAAGTAAAATTTCCAAAAGATACTATTTTTCATAACAATTATGTCATATTAGATGTCTGATATATAATATTTTAAACTATATAGGGAAATTACATTCTATAATACTTTATGATATTCAAAGTTTTCCCCTTCTACATAAATATAAAATTCATAAAACTAGTACTAGATGCAATAATTTTACATGTAAATTTTAATTTTCTCATTTCATGGTGTGAAAAAAAGGAAAAAATAACTGTTGAATTGTATAAAACTGTATTATAACATCCACACCATATAACATTAAAATATCTATTAAACATCCTAGTCACATAATATTAATATATATGAAAACATCTATACCACAAGTTCCAAACCCCATAGTATTTTTTTTAAAATTACCTTTTCATTTTCTTTAGTGAAATATAAGCAATAATACAATTTCATCCAATTTATCACACTGAGATTGAATCACGTGAGCCTATAGTTTTGATCAATCACTCAACCAGTCATTTCCTAGAAGAAATATTACTAAATATGGGGGGTAATGTGTTTCATTCCCCATAAAATTAAACTTCTTAGAGAGGGATATAATAAAAGGTTCACTTCTTCTATATAAGATCTAACTATATGTAATAATTATTGTTTCATCATTTACCCATGCTTGATAATATAAAAATTTTCCTTTCCATGTCTATGAACTATATCTATATGAAGAATTTATATTTAAGTATAATGTTTGGATTGAATCTTTTTTCTTCAAGATATGTAGTGATGACCATATCTATTATCCTTATCCCATATAGATATTAAAAAAATAAAATTCTCCATTTATTTTTTATAAGACAAATCTATACTGGAGCCTCCAATATATAGTTCTTTATCTGTGAATCGATGGATTTTTTAAAAAATAATAATTAATTTTACCCACTATAAAAGATCTTCATCTTAATAACAGAGACTTATGTTAAAACTATGTGTGGCCTGATTACTATTCTTATAGGATACATAATTACTATCAGATATCCTATTCTAAGCACAACAAAAAATTTCAATTAAATACCACTTTTAACACCATTTTTGACCCTATCATTCACAATGGTTTTCCCCTCCTTGGGTTTACCATTAAGATGAATCCATATCCTCTTGTTCATGAGATAGTTTTGTTAAAAAACCTATATAAAATTTATCATTATATGTATTTAAATACATGGGACTTGAGTTGTTACGACATGAAATGAAACTACATGAGATATGGTCCACTATATATGATCTCAAACTACCCAAAGCGACATTCAATGTATAGAACAATTACTCTATATGAGATACATATCCATGTAAAGGTAACATATATAGGATAGATCAAAAAACATACATTAGGATATATTCGCATTTATAAATATTCTTTCATAATTCTTATAGAATTCTGTATAATAGAAAAATTATGTGCGTTATGATTCTGACTTTTTTGAGATACAAAGTAATGTGAAAACCACAAATTCAATAAGCAACCATGATTCATCATTTATCTCCACAACATTTAATGGAATTACAATATACCATTAATGTAATTCTCAAATATAAAATTAATTCTCCATAATTTGTGAATATATTATTTCATAAATCACACATCACCCCTTTAGTGCTTCTTATTTCCATAAATGATCTCTGATATTTTTATTAAGTGTATTCAATTATATGGAATACCTCTATATAACTATGTATACTATACCCACAATATGGATATATACAAGATATATTGACATGGACTATCAGCTAGAGGCATATTTTTTTATTTTTAAGATTCAATAATATTTTCCTTCAATCTTATCATCACAATAGAAAAATTTATTATAATTTGTTCAATGATCATCCATTGTCTAGCTATTCGATAACTTTTCTTATAACCTAGAAAAATTGGGTTTCTATGTAAAAAATCACCAATAATTATTTTTAAAAATTATTGTAACATTATTAGAAATGATCACTATTTGGGTTGTAACTTATGCACCTTTTTTCATGTACTATGACCTTAAATTATTCACACAGCACCGTGATATTATCTATACTATAATTGGATGAACTATCATTGGTTAATGATTTTAAATCATAAACTCTATCCCCTTATTGGTTTAGATGTAATGAAAATAAAATATAGTTTATAAAGTTGTAAAACCTATTAAGATGAAAAAATATTAAAGGAATACTAATAAAATGTCAATTATTCCATTGTTGAGATCCTTAGTTTCATGGCCCATTCAAAAATTTGTGTCCAAAAAAGGGAAAAGGCACAAATATTGTAGTGTCCATAATATGGGCCAAAAAAATTCCATGTCATTATTTCTTGACCCACTTGACCTAGAAAATGTTATCATGTTAGAATATAAAATCACTTAATGCTGATTGGGTGTTCCCTATATAGTGGAATAACCATTATGGTGACTGAACCGTTCTTGAATACACCTTATTTCCACAAAACTAATTCATTTTATAAGTGATTGAATATAGAAAAATCTCATTGATTGTCATCAATTAGTGTATTTCAATTAAAGGTATTTATTTTCTTGACTATGCATAATATTCTCCAGATATGGATATGCATTAGTGACCCTAATATGACCTATCAATGATGAGAATATTCATCCTAAGGGGCGGATCCTCTATTCCCTTTATAACAAGACACAATTGCAGTGGAAACTATATTTTTAATATGTTCTGCTATAATACTTTGAATACCTATCTCATTTCATCACTCTTGATTCAAATTCCATGATTTAGGATTTATATAACCCATAATCCAACTATTTAAGTGGATTCACTACCCTTGATTTCACACACTTATTCATCATGATCATATTTTGGGAATGGATTCAATATCTCTCATTCAATCCTTTTAATGGTACTTGTTTTTTGACCCTATAATACATTTCATGGTGGTTTAATATTTAGGACCAAAAAATAGAATGCTCATCCATGTATAATATAGTGGAATAGATATTCATTTCTTCCTATGTTGGAAATCACAAGATCATATTTTTGTCTTAGGATAACACAATAACACTTTGAATCACTTATAGAAACGAAAAATATTTTCCTCTCAAGATTGAATAATCAATATTTGGAATGATCTCAGAGATTATATTTTTTTCCCAGAGATATCATAATCAAGATTGATAAAACTCTTCAAGAGAGAAATCCCACTACCATTGATAGTGATGGTCACTTTTATTGGGTTGATCGGGCTATATATATTCATGTGTTTCTCAAAATTCGAAATATTGGGCATTGAAACTTCATGTAGATCCTATCAGCCCAATTAACTTGATGAACAACCCCACAATACTTTCTCTAATATTTTCTAACTAAAACAACAATGTATTTTGGTACCAACACTAAGACCATAAATTATTTGTACCAATATTTTTCTAGGTTGTATAACCTTAAAAATCACATATATTGGTTAAAATTAAAGGACATAAAAACTATGGAAGAAAGATACATAAAACACTACAGGTTGAACGGTTATAAGGGGATACATTGGAAAATATTTGAGTCTCCACTCCCAAAACAAAAACCTCGCTTGATTTAGGTAAAATTAATTTTTTGAAATAGAAAAGTAATAATTCTTGTTTGTTCAAAATCCCATAAAAGGTATCCTAGGAAAATGGTCAAGTTATTGCAATATAAGCTTCCAACATGTGAATATTTAAAAAATGTAAGGGTAAAAAAAATAAAATATTCAACGATTGTGGGGTCCATAGTGTACCCCAGTAGAGGTCCATCTGTGGTTGATCTACACGTAGGTCTTGGAAAAATTTAGAGCATTCAGTCTATCACTCTTCATAACATATTAGTCTATATAACTTATAAAAATTGTCAAAAGAAATCAGTTTAAGTTTCTCAAACCATGTTTAACAGTATATTCCTTTTCCCAAAGTCCCCCTTCTTGTGACTCATCATGTTGAGTATATCATTAATCTAAATAGACTAAATCTCTTGTTATAATGATGGTATTTATGCCTATACCTATCTATGAGCCTTGGGAGGGGAAATAATTTATCCAAATGGTCCTAATATAGTGTTAAATTGATAAAATTTATTCATATACCCATATTTGATCCAGGATTAAGAGGTAATCATTTTAAAAAAATGTTTGGGAATCATGATTAACTAGTTTCATTCATATTCACTATTCAAGTGGATTCATGTTATTCTAATATTTTTGTTCAGAGATTCATAGGTTATTATAAACTGATAATCACGTGGAACATTAAATCCATGAATTGATAATTAATTGATAAAAAAATTTGTTTCCATTAAGTAAAATAAATAGAAGAAGAGCCTCCACATACCCGATTGTTTATTTATAATAGTTTAAAACTATGAAATACTGTCAATATATTTTTTAATATGGTGGATTTATTCTTTGGCCTCAATGATGTCATGATGAATCCCAACTAGATAAGGGTCCTTATCCTCTTCAACAATGTGAATATTTGACACCATGGCTGCAATGACCTTTTCCCCTCAAGTATGGAATTCTTCATGAAACTAGTGATTCTCTACCAATCTCTATTTAGAAATATCAAAATCATGTTTATCAAGGATCACTCAAGGGGATAGTTATTTAATATTATTTTGATAATAAACTAAATCTTCATCATAATGATAATCCTATTAAGATACTTAAAATTGATGGTCAATAGATTGGGTTTATAATCTCTACTTTATAAGAAGTTATTGTAATGTTTTCTATTTCTCTCGTCGTCAAATATTCTCCTTCAGGACATAATAAACATAACTTTAATTGAATATGGTGTATCCTTCTTTATAAGCATTATTTTGATCTATGATATTGTGATGGGAGGTCTTCCATGTGATTCTATAAGATCAAACTCAATATATTATATCAAAAAAATTGGCAGGTAATGAAATAAGAAATATAAGTCTTAAGATCCAATTAAGACCCACTCAGATGAGGGGTGATATACTAGGGGAATTTATCCCATTAGTGAGGTAAAAGGAAAACCCCCCTCAAAATCATGACCTATACCAAATTATGTCACCATGACCTATACAGACTAAGATATTAGGATAATGGTATCCCATACATCTAGGACCCATATATGATTATCTTAAATTTAAACCTAGTATATTTCAATAGCAATAAAATAAATGAAATAATTTTAGATATGGAGTAATTACTCTTATATTCTAAATCATTAACCCCCTTCAACTATCATTATACAAACAAAGGTCACAAAAGTTAAGTCCCCCCATTTTAACTAATACATCGATCACTCATATTTGAACCTTGTAATTAAAGGTACTACATCCACAACAACTATTGAGGGATCCACGCCCCTTGATATAGAAGAAATCTCAAAAAGTAACTTTGATCTTGGTGTACTAGAATTACTACTATCAAGACCCGTGAATGAATTTTAAAAGATTTTAGCATAACTATAGATGGAATTCATGAGTCTCATGGAATAGTAACCCTCTTTCATAGATGATTCATCAGCATCATGATAAGTGTCCAAATAACCCACGACATAATTGATTCCCATATGGTGGTCCACCATCCATTGATGGGTAGAAGAAACAACCAACAAACTGGTCCGGAAGACAATTTTTATCCTCTCTATATTTCCACCCATATAACTTATTAAGTTTACATATTTTCCATTGGATCAAATTTAATAAGGGAAAGAACAATTTTCATAGGATTAATGTGCACTACTATATATTAATCCCCCATGAAAACTTCCAAGGGTATCATTTTATTTGAGAAAGGGTCCAAATAATTGTGGCAACCAATCTTATTATTTTTCGATTATCACTACTACAGAACCCCCATATAGAGGTACACATTCATTTTTATCATGATTAGGTGGAACTCTAACCTATGGATCCTCGGTGGTGTCATTCACTATTTTCATCTCATTTTAAAAAATGATTATTGTAGATGATTTTAAAATTTCTTGATGTTCACTACCCATCTCCCATGAATAAGATCTTTATAGATGGTTGGGTTTTATGTGTCCTAGAGGAGATAATACCACATAATCCACTACCTCCATAATAACACCCATTGGACGTGAATCCATATGTATAATTAGAGACAAAAATGAGTTTTTAGATGATACCAACCTCCAAGGAATTACTTTGTCTCTACACAAGTGGTTTCCCTATTTACGTGGGTGATGATTACAAACATTTTATTAGTTGGTAACTTCAAGCATATAGAAATTGTGATTACAAGTATAAAAATTAGACAATTTTTAAGAAATTAGGTGATTACATAAATTTGAAAATTTTAAGGTATAATACCTAACCTCCACTATTGAGTGACACCTTATTGTCAACTTATTCATCTATCTATTTCTAGTAGTCTCCCAAAAAGATAATCATGCGAAAGGAGAGGCTAATGGTGGTAGTGGAAAAAATTACTATAACAAACTAAAATTTTATAAATAAATTACCCTTTTTAACAAATTAATTATTAGGTAATGGAGTTATAGAATATATTTCTGCAATATTTTATATTGGATCATTATAAAATATAGCCATAATTGTTTGATGGTCTTAAAAGACCATTAATCATCATAAAAATTGAGAATATATACATCTTATAGTAACCATTAGGATTATAATATATTAAGGGCTATGATAATTTCAAATTGACATAGAAGTAAGAGGCAATAACCTTTAACGGTAGGAATCTACAATTTAAAGGCTGTTTATCAGACAATATGGGAGAGATAACATCATTATATTTTCCCTTGACCAATCCCACGTAAATATTCAATAATGAAGACAAAAAAAAATTTATGGGTAATTTTATAGCTCTTATATATCACCATCCAAACCATGTTCGTCAAACAACTATAGTAAGGTATTATAATCACACACCTTACAATTAGGGTATACACTGGTGTAACAAAAGGATATGTATCTAAACCGTAATAGTGTTTTTTTGTTTTTTTAATAAAATAATTAATATATTTATCTCTTCTATTTATTACTCTATTTACATTATTATACAATAAGTTTAATAAAAACTAGATTTTGATATGAAGGTACCAAAATTGTACTTTTTTGAAATATGTTGTTTCAATTAAAAATCCATTTTTGATAAATTCTAAAATGTTGAAATAAATTTTATTTTCATAAAATATTATTATTAAGTAATATTAAAATATAAATGATAATATAATTTAATAAAATCCAATGGAATTTTTGTATGGGTCGAAAATTTATTAATGTTGTAAAAACCAATACTTTCAAATATAGAAGGTTTTTTTTTCAAATGTGTAGGTGATCATATTTGCGAAATTATTTTAGTGAAATAAATTTAATTTTGGAAATAATCACATCAAAATAATACAATGAATAAATTTCAAAACTTTCTAAGACAACCAAATTTTGGGGTAAAAATTAAATATGGGATAATTATACAGTATGTATTGTGACATAATAATATCAAAAAATAGATTTTTTAAAAATTATAATAGGAATCCATGAAAAAAATAGATATCCCATTTAAACTTATTATCTTTTTTTATTTCATTAATTTTAAAAACTTAATGTGATTCCTAAAAAACCTATATTTCATTTTTAGGGTTTTTAAAACAATTGTTTTAAAGATGACTCACTGGAACAACAAAAATTATAATATTTTAATGATTTTAGTTATTATGAAAAAATATATTTAAAACCACCCATTATTTGGTAGAAAATATGGAAACAAACCATGGAATGTTTTATGGATTTTTTTTTTTTATTTTTTAGCTTGCAAAACCCATGTTTAGAAATTAATAAAGAATTTCACTCTCTTTTGCTATAAATAGATATTCAACATCCCATCCCACTTCCCTAAAAACCAATTGATCATGATTTTACTCTCCCACTATTTCTATAAATCCCTCCAATTGTGATCCCAATACCTTAAGAAGCTCCTCTCAATTATTATGAATCAACTTATCAAGGTAAGAGAGTATCTCCTCTTACTTTTTATATAAGTACATTCTTTTTACTAATCCATTTTATTTTTAATTCTTCTTGTTTTGATGTGTTTATACACAACCCTTTATTTTACTTATCATGTATAATTAATGAGATACCATATTTAACTCTCATTAAAACCTTCTTTGAACCTTTATGCACTCCCATTAAGATTCCAGAATTATCTCATGATTTCCATCCAAAACTTTTCTATTATGAATACCTATGATCATTTAAAATCAAGTGTATTTACAAAGAATTACCTATAATTTATTGATTAGGGACTTCAATATATGTATATCATGATCCTTAATAACGTTATTACAAGTGATGCAAGACATTATTATATTGTATGATCAACATGGAACAGAAATTCATCAACAAAATATGAATGTGACTGGTGGGACTGAAATTATATAACACTTAAAATCATTGGGTAATGTTTTTTCTTGACCAGATACCATGTATTTATCTGTGGTAAGACTAAGAACACTATTTTATGATGTTTTTATGGTTATACTTTATTTATGTTTATGATTTCATGTTTTGTGTTGTTTCCACACTCCCACCACGCCTTGATTTTATCATCTTATATCCTGCTTCAATGTTCAAGATTTTGATTCTCACTCTTCTATTAAATTATGTTATTCCTCTTGAATCACATATACTGCTTTACTTTATGATTTTCTTTTATTATTCACTTATATGATTTTATATTCCACACAATTCTTATCTGCATCCATAGGATATCCTATGTATTATTAGAAGATCAATAGAATTTAATTAATTTTTTTGAATTTTAAATAATGATGTTGAATCACTACTCCAAGTTATTTTTATATATATCTAATTACCTAAATACACTTGGAATCTCAATATTTTTGGATTTTATTACATGTATCTTTAATTATTAAATAATAAAATAAACATTAGAATAAATTTGGGTTGTCATAGTTGATATCTGAGTAGGGTCTAGTTATTTTATTGGATTAGGACTTTAAAACCATATGGATAATAAAAAACATATGAAAAATTACATTATTTTTTGTAATGTAAAGAGTGAGTTGTTTCCTAGAATCCAAATCCCTATCTGAATACTATAATTGGATGTTGCTTTGGAATAATAGTACCTAGGGGTAATAAACCAGAAAAGGGGGATTTGGAATTAACTCGATGTCCACATGTATCTTGATAAGTATAACTATTTCACACCTGTTTTGAAACTCCTATGGGATAAGATTTGATAAATTAATAATATCTCTACAAACCACTATTAAAAGAATAAAATTTTATATGAAATTTTATTTTAGGAAATATATCTTGGATAAATTAGTTAGAAACCTATAAATTCATAGCTAAATGAATAAATATCATTTATGAGTTATCCCTTACGTGTTCAAAATTTCCATTTTATGTGTTTACTAGTATAAAAATTCTAATATCTAATTTTACTTTATTTTATTCGATGATTGGAAATAGGAACAACCGAATCAACAACCAATATAATGAGAAATGTGATAGATTCCAAAATGAGGTGCCCAAACCAATGGGATCCATATTCAAGAACATTATGAAAATAATTACCCAATTAAATCAAGTTTTGATAAAAATATTTGAATCTGGAGGAACACCCACACTCCCCCTATGAAAGATAAAGCTTAAATTTATACCACCACAAAAAATAAATGGATATTATGATCCCTTAATCATGTAATAATATATCAAATACATTGAAGATAAATTATTTTTCATTTAATACTATGGGAAATAGATGTTCGTGGTAGATATTAATCACATGGAGGGAGGATCTAGTCAACAGTGGATGTTGATCTAGAATTTGAATCTCAAAGAAGATATCAAAGCGATGGAGTGGAAAGAACTTTGGAAAATGTATTTAGATAAATATTTTCCTCACACTCACTAAATTAAAATTTAGAGGGACTTCCTTGTCCTCAAATAAATGTAGGATGAATCCATTGAGGCATATGAGTAACACATTATAAGTCTTTCATGATATGCATCCAACATTTTCATTGAACTTGAAACTACGGTTGGCCAATTATTTAATGGGATAAATCTGAATCTATGAAAATCATTTTCAATTTGATACATTGATATAAACAATATTTTTATGTACCATCAAAGTTGAAATGGATATTAGATAATGTCAATGGAATCATGTGTCTTAAGATAGAATAAATATAATAAAGTTTAATTTTAGCAGAGGGATGGAGAAATCTCAGAATGGGAGGGAATTCCAACATCCCACTTATCAAAAGTATGGTATGAGTCATCTTGGAAATTAATTTAAGGGGATAAGGAAATTATTTATGTGTGGAAAAGAGAGACACTAAGATAGATAATTCCAATGGGAGAAACACACCTATATGATAGAAGAAAGGAATACCCTAGTCAACCCTTATCCTATTTTTCAATGCTTCAACCAAAAGGAATGAGTATACCATGTGATCCAATGCACTAAGTTAAGGATTGTAGAAGATAAATGGTGAAAAAACCTCCATGGACTGGAGAAAAAGGGTGATCATATTCCATCAAAATCACTAACATGGATATCAACAGTGAATTGGGGATAGGTACACTAGTTTTTTATTTAATAAAAGTGAATGTAATATTTTATTTTGGTTCTACACTTTATTTTATATCATGAAGGTTTATTAGAATTATTTACACACCACATCAAAACATGGAAGCCAAGTTAGTAGTGAAAATATAAAATTAGACAATTATTTAATTCAAAGTTTTTAACTTTTCCCCTATCAATATTTGGGGGATGAATTCCCTTGTAAATATTTTGATACTTCCTTATGATTAATTTGTTTTTTTTCTTGGTATGGATATAATTTAATTATATAGAGAAAACATAAAGTTCTTGGATAAGAAAGTCACTCTCAATATCCTGACTCTCCCTATGATTCTATAAACTTGTAAGGAGGAGGAGTGATCTTTTTTGGAATAATCATATCAATCATAGATATTATTACCCTCTGAGAAAAGTGTATATTTCTCATAATATTGAGTTCAAGGAAAAGACCGTATTTAATGGAATTCCCCTTGTATGTGAATATGGGTATGTGTTACATGAGTAATTTTATGGTCTTCCACTTAAACATGAGGTTGAGTTATTAATCTGACTTATACTTGGGGATTTTATAATATCCAAGAATCCACATCGAATGAAGGCTATTTAACATGAATGGAAGAAGAATATATTACAATATAATCTTGATAAAGGGTTTCTACCACAATTTCTTCTCCATAGGGTGCAGTCTTCCATTTCCTCTAGAATAAATATTTGTAAATGTGCCTCTACATTGATTATCAAAAGATCAATAAGATCATAATAATGAAAAAATATCATCTTCCATGTATTGATTACGTTTTCAATATGCTTTGTGGGTCCCAATACTTCTCTAAGGTAAATATTCATATTACCATGTAAATGTGAATACGGTAGAAGCATTATGATTTTACAGTTATTCCATTTTGAATAACTAATTCTATATCTTTATTTATGGAATTAATGAATATAGGACTTATAGATTACATTGATAAAATTATTGTAGTAATTATAGGTGATATTCTTGTATACACTAAAATCAAGGAGGAACATGAGGAGCATTTGAATGTTGTATTGAAGATCTTGAAGAAAAGAAAATCTATGTATGATGTATAGTAAATGTTTTTTTATGGAGTATGTAACATACATAGGGAATGTCATCAGCAGTAAAGATATTTCTATGGATCCTTTTAGGAGAGAGGAAATTAAAGGATGGACCATCCCAATATATATGATGGAGATTCATAATTTCCATCTATTAATGGTCTACTGTCATCAATTTGTGATAAATTTCTCATGATTATTAGGATAATTAATCAATCAAAATAATAAATAAGTGATGACTTTATGGATTGATGAATGGGAGGAGAAATTTAAATATTTCAATAAGAGGATAATCCTTACCCCTATTCTCACATTTATCACAAGTGGGGAAGGATTTCTGATATACAATGATTCTTCCAAAAAGGGATTGTGTAGTTTTCTCATGAATAAAAAAAAGTGATAGCCTATGACTCCCACCAATTAAATATCCATTATTAAAACTACCCAATGTATGATCTGGAATTGGATGTAGCGATATTGATATTTTACATTTGGTGACATTTTCTCTATGGGGAAAAGTCTGACATATATACTAATTATAAAATCATCAAGTATATATTCACACAAAATGAGCTTAATAGGAGATAATGAAGGTGAATAGATCTGGTCAAAGATTTTTAATGTTCAATGCATCATAATCCTAGGAACACTAACAAATCGGAATGTTCTTTGAGTAAAAATGACCATGCAACCCTATCCCTGATGACGATTCAATGAGATCCAATATTCTTGTACAAGCAAAGGATGGACATGTTAATCGTTAATAGAACTTCATCCAACTTTCATAACAAATTTTTGATCCATCCATTATTTATAGGATATTTGAGGCCCAAAAATAATATAAGGATCTACAAAAAAGGTAGAAAATATTTCAGTATTTAAATTTTTTAAAGATATATTTATATGTTTTTGAACCTGGGTACATGTCTCTCAAAACCAAAACTGAAGAGGGAACTTCTAGACTATTTTAATATCTCACCCTTCTCTATTAACCTTGGGTTTACTAAGATGTATAAATATATGATAAAAAAGTTATTTTGTTATAATACAAAGAGTGAAATTATATAATTTGTATCTAGATAATTGTTATTTAAACAATTCAATGTTAAATGATAGAGGTTTAAGAGTATGGCACAGTCATCACCTGTACCATTATGTAAATTTAAAACAATAACCATGGGTTTCTTCATAGGACCCCCCATTACATCTAAATGACCTGAAACTACTTGGGTGATAGTAGATCTTCTTATTAAGTAAACATATTTTGTTTCTATTAGGGATGATTTATAACTTAACCAACTTGTTATGATATAAAAAATAAGTGGTAAGTCTCTATGGAGTACGTCTCTTTATTGTATAAAATCTTTATTCAAGGTTTGCCTTGAGGTTTTAGAGACTCCTTTAATAATAATTGTTTAAATATATTTTCTTCCAAAATGATTATCAACCTAAAATGGATGGTTAATCCATGAAAACCATTTAAAATTTAGAGGATATGATGAGAAAATGTTAAATAGGTTTCCAATGATGTTGTTATCAATAAATTTCACTAGTAGATTTCTCATATTACAACAATTTTTCTTTATAATTATAAGATTACCTTACGAGGATCTGTATAGAAAGAGGTGTCAGACTGAAATGTACTACTATGAGGTTAGATAGAGGAAGTTGGTATCACCAAACCTTATCCAAGAAACATTAGAGATGGTTCAAACCATTAAATATAATATGAATTCCACAAACAATAAATAGAAAAGATACATATACAATCTATAATGAGACATATATTTTGAGATCAAATATATGGTATTTTTTTATATATCACCATGGAAGAAATCCATGAGGGTTTGGAAGAAGGGAAAACTTATTCTAAGATACATAACCCCTTTTGGGATCCTTAATAATATCAGAGCGATTTCCTTTCTACTAGAAATACCAACTAACCAATCTCAAGTACATGATGTGTTCCATGTAGCAGTCTTAAGGAAGTACATACCAGACCCCTAACATATACTAAATACAAATGTAGAACCACTATAGAATACCCTTTCATATAAGGAGTAGATGATAATGAACATAGATTATAGAGACATAGTTTTATGAAAAAAGATAACTCACCAAGTCATAATGTTGTGGTGGAACAAAAAGTTTAAAGAGAAAACCTGGGAACTAGAACATGAGATGAAATAGAAGAACCCTTATCAATTTTAGTGTATGAAAATAAATTTCAAGTGAAAAATTTATGATGTGGGAAGAATTAAATAACCTAAATTTTACAGATAATGTTCCCTTCTGAATAAATTCCTTATAAAGTAACGTAGTTATAGAAAAAGCATGCACTATATATTTTTTGGACAATTATAAAACATTGCTATAATTTTATAATAGGAATAAAAGATGAGTAATCATCATAAAAATTTATAATATATCCATTATATAGTGACCACTAAAATTATAATACATTAAGTATTATGATAATATCTACTTGAAATGTATGAAAGAGGATATGACCATGACTAGAAGGATCATACCTTATGAATCCAATTTATCACACCATATGAAAAAGATGGAATCACTATAATTTCCCTTGACTAAGACCAAGATAATATTAAATAATTGAAATAATACTGAAACCATTTAATATAATATTTCAATCTCATAGAGATCAAAACCCATACCATGTTCACCGAACCACGCCAGGAAAGTACTAACAACACACACCTTACCCTTAGGGAATATGACAATGTAATTAAAATTTATGTATCTGGAACACAATAGTATGAGCTTTATATTTTATTTTTAACAAAATACTGAATATATTTATCCCATTTCAATATTACATTGTACTCATAATTATATGATGATTTTAATAAAATTTATAATTTGATATCAAGAAAAAAAAATTATAATTTTTCAAAATATATAGTTTTAGTTAGAACACTAATGTTGATAAATTCTATAATTTTGAAATAAATGATATTTTTATAAAATAAACTTAATAATTAATATATAAATATAAATTATATTATAATTTAATGAATTTTAATGTAATTTTTATTTGCGTGAGAAAGCTGTTAGTTTCATAAAAACTTATAATGTATAACATATAGTGTTTTTTATTTTAAAGTGTAAAATATCATTTTTTAAAATTATTTTATTAAAATAAATGTTATTTTTGAAATTACCACATCGATGTTATCTAATGATTAAATTTTCATAATTTTCCAAGGCACTCAAAAATGTGGGTAAAAATTAAATATGGAATAAATATATGGTATGTATCATAACATAATAATTCACCCAAAAGCTATTTAGTATATTATATAAAAGGAATCTAAGACCAAAAATAAATTTAAAATTTAAAATAATTAAATTTTTAAGTCATTTTATAAATTTCATTATCCTATAATGTATCCTCCATAATCATTATTATATTTCCAGGTTTTTAATTGTTTTAATTAATGAATGACTTACACATCATGAATGGTATTATTATAATGAGTTAAATTATTAACATAAAAAAATAAAAGAAACCCATACAGTTTTGTAGAAAACTTTTTAAAAAAACATGGAATGTTTTTTTTGTTTGGATTATTTTATTTATTAGAGTCCAAAACCACTATTTAGAAAATTATAAATAAATACCCTCTCTTTTACTATATATACCCATTAAAATTAATTTCATATTCCCTAAAAAACCATTTAGCCTGAATTTTATTTCCCTATACCTCTCTACACCACCCTAAATATTTTTACCAATCTCTTAAGGTTCTCCTCACAAGATTTTACAAGCACCCTCTCAGGATAAGAGATTCCCACCTATTTATTTTTATTCAAGTAATTTATTTGTTCTGAGGCTTTTGATTTCCAATTATCCATGTTGTAATTTGTCTTTACACATCCATTTATTATCTTTATCAAAAGCAAGTAATGATAGACTACATTTAAATATAATTAAATTCTTTTATAAATCGTTATGTAAACCTGTTATGCAGCCAAAATTATCCAATGATTTTCCATGACAATCTTTGGTGTTGCAAATACCCATCACCATTACCAATTAAGGATATTCAACGAAATGTACATATCCTACATTTATTTGGGACACACATATATATATTTATTACACACTCCATAATCATGGTATTATGATTTATGAATTAGTTTCTTATGTTGTATGATCCATGTTGAACACAAATGTACGTACATAATATGAATAAGATGTTTGGGACCATAATTTTATATCCCTCCAATGCATTGGATAATTTTTTATCTCATTAGATAACATGTATGGTTTTTGGGTTGTTATCCAAATAAAACTATGGTATGAAGTATTGATGGCTATTATTGACTTATGCTTCTGATGTTTTGATTTATATTTTTTCCACATTCTTATGATACGTTCATGTTATCAAATTATATCATGCTCTGATGTTCAATATTATGATTTTATAATTTCTAGTTCATCATTTTATTCTTATTGACTCACTTTTATTTCTTTAATTTATCCAGTTCTTTTATCATTCTCTTATTAGTATTTATAATCACCCATTTCTTATCTATATCCCTAGGATATCCTATGAATTATTAGAAGATCAATGGATTTTAAGGTCTTGTTATGGTGTTTTAAATAATTTCAATGTATCCCTATTTTATGTTATCATGATATGTATCTAATTAAAAAATGAAACATGGCCTCATGATCTTTTGGGATTGATTTATTTATCTTTATGTATTAAATCATGAAATAAAGTGTTTAAAAATATGGGTTATCAAAATTCCCATTAAGGTTTATCAATTACCTCCTCCATGTGCTATTCTATAGTAGAATATATTTCTTCCAGGATCCTATCATTATAAGGATAATCCAAAATAATTACTATTACATAATTTCGATATAATAAGAAGTTAATAGGTGATAGATCACCAATATCCTCCAATAAGTATTCAAAAATGAAGATATTCATGTTTATAGTTAAAATGGAGGGAGAAATTGGAATGGAAATATATTTTACATCTTCACTGGAATCAATAAATTCCACTATTTACATCCACATATCCTTCACCCAATATAATAAGTAAATAAAAAAAATTATAGAAAATAACTGAGGTATTAATTTCATTAAAATAGTCACCGAACAATTATGGTTAATACTTGAATGAAATATTCTTATGTGTAGTTATAAGCTTGTGTCATAATAGCTTGATCTCTTCTTCAAAGTGTATCTTCCGCAATTCTTCTGCAGATTGACTCTACCTCTAGGAATCCCACTATTTTTATGTATTTTAGAGAACAATGAGTACATGGATGGATAATGATGAATGTGACACACTTATCTATGGGGTGGTATCTAGACACATTATCTATTACATCAGCATTTCAGATGTAAAAGTATTCAAAAAAATACAATTTACTGGGCATTATTATTCTTTCCAATCATCTTACTACTCTCTACCTTTAGTTGAAAAACAGCTTGTGACCTTTTCCACCAATTACAATAGATTATCACTAGTTTATGAATGGATCCATGCGTCACCCTAATATAATTTGTGCCCAATGGTCGTATCAATTGAAGGGAAATTCACCAGTATACCCATCTCCTCTAATCTACATTTACCAAAACTGGCACACCACCATGAGGTTCCTTTCAATCCATACATATGAAGGTGGAGAAAGAAACTTATTTTTATCAAACATAAATATACACTGAAATATATAAGGAGCATACCATTTATATATGCCTTTCCCATATGGTCTTTGGGAAAAATGATATCATTATATGTAAAATTATTGGTAGTGAATCCATATGGTGTGTTTAAAAATTGATCTATTTGGGTGAGTTTATAATTTTTCTCCTAATCCTATAAATATATTAACTAGATTCCATGGATGATATGGAGATATGACCTAAATCATTATCTAGGAATCGATTGGAAGTTGATGATATCATATTCACCTATATGAGCCAACACCCATCCCCATAGAACAGTAAAAGGGATAATGATTCTAAAGTGGGACTTTACATTATAGACATTACAAACCTTTTCAAACAATATTTCTAATATTGGGATGACAGGGTAATCTTCTTTCCATGGGCTAGATACACCACTTTTACAGGGTTTTTAATTTCCACACCAAATGTTAACACAAAAATTAGAAGTAAATACTCACTTGTGAACATCAATAACAAGGATTCCAAGATGAATATATGGTCACATTGAGATGTAACCTTTTAGCCACATCTATTTAATTGGAATTATTACATAGTGGGATAATATGTGACTTCATCCCCATGGGGTTTTCTAGTTGTAAAAAATCCCTGACTCTTTTCCTATAGACATTTTCTAGTATTTTTTAATTAATATATCCTTGTTTTAAAAGTAAAATCAACTCTTGGATTGATTTATTCTATAAGGATATATTTTTCTTGTTTATGTAGCTCATTGGTGATTAGAGGGGTCCTCTAAACATTTCCTCATTCGAAAGCCTGAGGAAAAAAATTCATCATATATTTCTCCTATGATTGAATATTTTTTGATCATTTTCATATACCTATGGAGAATTCAATCCTCACTGTGTGTAACATCCATGACCCATTTTCCACTAAAGGTGCCCCTAGCTTAGTTATCCACATGGCCTCAAGTGCATCTTCCCAAACACCAGAGGCTACCGACAGCAGCGAGGGCCTAGGGTGTGTCTGTGGGAAGTCTATTCCCTCATTACTAGAGTGTAACACTATGGAATATCAATAAAAGTAAATAGAAGATGTAGTAAATCAATTATTCAACATATGAACAATATATATAGATATTATAAAAAATACTTTAAAATGATATCATATAAATAATATTATGATACATGTCATGTGTCTTATAAATCATCAAAAAATATTATACATGGAAGGTTTACAATACATTGAAAAACTTAAAAAAAATACAAAAACAATCTTTCTATAATCAAGAGCCTCAGGTGAGTTCCATGTGCTCCTACTCCTAAGACATAACTAGAAACCTATTGTAGGTCATTTTCCCATATCCATGCCTGCAATCATATAGTCTGTCTAGGTACCCATCACCAGCCCAATCATGGTGTGGTGTATAATCCCAGTATGAAACCACTAAATGGACTAATTATATATAGCTAGTGCGTATATAATAATAATAGTGTGTAGGTAGTAATAGAATATAAAAGTAAGTAATTAAAGTAAACAAACCGTAATGGTTCGAGTTCCCATGGATACCCATCCTATACTACCTTCTTTGGCCTTGATGATGATTCCTATTAAACATAGATAGTCATGTATCATTTTATAATCATGGTCATTTAATCATTTAATAAATAATCCTCAATACTGTGCACATATCCCAGCATCTCCTATATAGATAAAAAATAAAAAGATTCCTAAACTAGTCATCAATAAGGAATAAGTCAATGGCCAACTCCAATCTATTTCATTAGATTGGAATATGCTCTATATGAATTATTTCATTTATTATTAAATTTTGAACTAAATACCATCCTTATAATTCTTTATTTTTAATCTAGGTATCACTCCATGTGTATCCTAAACCAACACATTACAACACCATCCTAGACATTCCTCATAGGAATCCTTGTATTTCACTAGGTGTGGTATAACATCACTACCATTTGAGTTCATCCTTGGTGGTACACTAAGGGAGACTAAGTGTTTCCTATTGAGTAAATGGTCAACCATCCTTTGAGTCCATCCATGATACTCCATAAGGACTCCAAGTGTCAATTGGAATATAATAGTTAACCCCCAGTAGTTTTTCCTTGTAAATCAGTAAAATGAGTCAAAGTATAATGTAGGTGTATACAAGGTAGAATCCAAATGTATCTATCCATGGTGTTTATAAAAGAACCCATGTTTCACTGAGTGCATATAAGCAATCAATATCATTAAATTGTATCAGAGGTCATAATCATATGCAATTAACTTTAAAATAATTTAATTATGTCAACATAAACCCAAGAACATTTTGAGTAACGTCACTTCAAAATGTGTCTAAATAAATGGTATAAGATAAGGATTATTAGTCTCTTATTTATATCACATGTGAATTTCATAATATAAGGGTAACTCAAGCCTAATAAATCCACTACATGGAAAGGTACTAGGGTAATGGTCATTCCATTCCCTCTCTTCATTCAATTTTATTTATAAATAATTCTACAAATCAAATTACAATTCAATTAATCATTAGAAATCCCATGTAAAAGGGTAAAAGGATCACCCTAAGGTATAAAAATTCAATATTCTCCCAATGTGGTTCAAGTAACATAAAAAACATACCCAAGGGGTGGTTCCAATTGAAAGGTATTAACCTCTATTCATTTATCAATGGGATCTATTAATTATGTAGGTTATACATATAAATTTAAATAAAGGTTTAAACATAATTTAAAGGGTGTCCCTCTGAGAATTGGGTGCACGACCCAACAATATATATAAAGACTCTGACTTTGAAGAAAAATCATGAGACCACCTACCGTTGGTCCATAGTAGATTTCTCGTCTAATATCAGCTCCTGATTTGACTTAAATTGGGATAAAATCTAAGAATAGATAAAGAAACTATAAATAGGTCATATTAAATTGTACCCAAATAGAGTGTATGTTACAAAACCAAACAAGGAAATCCTAAAATGGAATTGAGATCTTACCGAAGTGGATCTAATGAGGAAAAATATTCATGAATCATACACTAGACATAGGATATCTATTTATTCCTATAATATTCAATATAGATGAGCTATCAATGTCAAGTGACTTTCCATAAAACGAGATATAAAATAGAGTTAATGTCATAAATAATTTTAAGGGAAATGTGAAATTTCACCCAAATTACTTGGCCAAACAGTTTGGAAGCATGGTTGTCCAAACCAGGCACCAACCATGCTCCATCTACTATAGGAAGGGGATCTTTTCATGGTCTACATGCACAATTTGACTAACCATGTGGAAATTGTGTCTCATCCCACTTCTAAGATCTATAGGGGGGTCGCATGGGTGTGCACCACAAATCACAAGGTTTTTGAAATTTTGTGGCCTGTAGCCCTCCTCTGTCTATTCTCGCATGATTATAAGTAATTGTGTGGCCTTCACCACATAGTTTTTACTAATTGTGTTATATGCCTATTTCTCACTAAAAGATGGATTTCTGGATCTGAATTATCCTCAAACACCCTTGATTCCAACATGAACTCAAATTTAATTCTCATTATGCTATATTTAGACATATAAAATGAAAAAATGATAGAAAGTAAAATATATGTACCTTAAAAAAATCAGGTTCTTACAGACATCACACCTTGAATAAATTCATCCATGAATTTCCCTCCCCAGGGTGGTGAAGAAAAATATTAGAAATGTTTTTCCCACTATTCTCATACATCTTCCTCCCCCTACTAGGTCTTGTCATGTACACGATCATGCTTCCATAGACCCCATAATAGAGGAACTGTTTGACCATAGAGGACCATCATGCTATGATCAAAAATATGAATAGGATGCTCCTCGATGGATGTATATATATAACTAAACATCCATAGTCTAAAAAGAATGATACAGGTCTTAATGATAATGACACAACTGAGATACATGGTAGATGTCATCCATTGATTGGTACGTTTGAGGTAACTACAACCAATAGTCTACTGGCACGAATCTCTACAGAATCTCAAAAAGCCTGATATTTCAAGGTGAAATATTACCTTATCTTTTAATCCATATATATACCAGCCTTAGTGAGAAACGTTAAAATAACTCATCCTCAACCTTGAAACTTATAGGTTATATGAAAATATTGGTGTATGATTTTGGTTGTGACTGTGCAGTAGCCATCCAACTCCGAATCAACTGAACCTGCTCTGTGGTATCTCGAACAAGATGAAGTCCAATAATATCTATCTCTGCTACATCTGACCAATACAAGGGTGATCAGTATGGCCTACCATTAAGAGCCTCATAAGGAACCATATGAATTATATCATGAAAGCTATTGTTGTAGGAGAATTCAACCATGGGTATGTGCCTCTCCCAAGAGCCCCCAAATTCTAGGACATATACTCGCAGCATGTCCTCAAGCACCAATATAATTTTCTTTGAATGGTCATCAGTCTGAGTATGATATGAAATTCTCATAATCACTAGTGTACTTAAATACATCTATATAATCTACCAGAAATGAGATGAAAAACAGGAATCCCTATAGAAAATAATAGTTACATGACACTATGAAGTTATACTATCTCACAGATATATAACCTCCCAAGATCATAAACTGAAAATATATACTTGATTGGTAGAAAATGATAATAATTTATAATCCTTTCATATATAGTGCTTACAACATCATTACCTAGAGGTGACCTCAGTAAACTTGTCATGAATTCCATTGCGACTTCATTCCATTTCCTCTCGAGAATGGGAAGAAGCTATAAAAGTTAGGATAGTGGATGGTGTTATGCCTGCACCGATTGATAGGTGGAACACCAAATTAAATTCTAGCTACATCTCTTTTCAAACATATCCACCAGTATTTTCATTATAAATCTCGATACATCTTAGTGATGCTAGGATGAAATTTATATGCCAAAGCCCAAAATTCTCACATTATCTCCTTGTGCATGTCTATTAAAACCCATACATGACCATGTACATATATAATTTCATCATCTTCTATGGTAAAAATAGAAGGATGTTCCTCTCTATCCACACTCTTCTGTAGGACTAGGCCCTCAGAATTTGATAGATGTCTCATCCTGACTCTATCGATAATGGTAGAGGTAACTACTAAGGATGATTCTTCTCCTAACTATCCAAAACATCCAAGAATATGTTAGAGAATGAGGCCATAATCTACCAATTGATACCAGACTTCTGAACTACCTGTATCTCATCCATTCAACTTAGTGAATATAAATTTAAATTACCTTTAATAGGCATGTTGGAATGATTTATGTTGATAGACCATAGGTATTCAACCAACCATCTCTATCTCAGATTCATATCATGATGTAAAAATATATACATTAGGATTTTAGGGTCCATAAACACCATAAAATTCTATCCAAGTAACTAGTGTCTCCAATAACATAATAGTTGAGAAACAATAGCTAAATAGAGAGAATGCATCAATTAATTCCTCTCATGTGGCTTCAATTGCTGATAACCGTACTCTATGACTGTTTCCCCTACATAAGAACTAATCATATCCTGATACCTAATGCATTTCAGTAAATAGTGAAAATTATTCATGGACCTGGTAAAATTAGTATTGGAAATGAATTCAATATCCCTTTCAGCTCCATAAAGGATGTCTCATAGGTATTTGACAATACAAACTTCACACCCTTATTAGTGAATTTCATGAGCGGTGCTTCTAAAAGTGAGAAGTACTATATGAAATGATTTTAATATCTATCCACCCCTAAGAATCTCAATACCTTTAATACATTCTTGGGATTATCCTGGGATTTTATAGTTCTCAACTTCTCTGGGTCGACTAATACTCCTATCTCTGAGATAATGTGACCCAGGAAGTGAACTTGATCCATCCAAAAGTGGAACATTTTGAGATTAGAATTTGATTGATTCTCTCTCAAAGTATTCAATATTATATCATGATGTTTGTAATTTTCTTGTTAAGTTTAAGGATACAAAAAGATATCATCCAAAAATACCATAAGAATGTATCAAGGTAGGGATAGAAAACTCGGTTCATCAGTTCCATGAATACGGATGACACATTCATGAGACCAAATGACCTAACCAGATACTATTATAGACCATACCTATTACAAAAGGTTGTGCAAGGTATTTATGATAGTATAACACATACCTGATGATAACCATATATAAAATTTTATATTGAGAAAACCTAAGATCCTCAGAGATGATAAAAAAGGTCATCTATCCATGATAGAGGATACCAGTTCTTAACTGTCAGCTTGTTTAATTTTCGATAATCCATACAAAGCCTAAGGGTACAACCCGCTTTTAAAAAAAAGTATCAAAGAACCCCACAGAGAATTTTTGGGTCATATAAACCCTTTTTCCACTAAATAATCAAGATACTTATTTATCTCTTGCATCTTAGTAGTAACCATCTTGTAAGTGTGATTGTATACTAGTGGAGCTCCTAGAACTTGCTCGATAGAGAGCTCTTCCTATCTCACCAGTGGTAATCATGAAAAGTCATCTAGTAAAGAATCCCCTAAATGATCAAAACCAATAGGTAAATCTTTCAAACATGTTCCCCTATCATCCTAATATAAACTCTCAATCTAGGATACCATCCCTCCCAACCCATGATGCTCGAGTCCAGCATGACTCTTCTAAACATCTGATTCAAACTTATGAATAAACTCTCCACCCTATAGTGAGGTGAATGTCACCCTTTGAAGATAGAAATAAATGAAAGCATAAAATGTAACTAACAATTCCATCCTAAGAATGATATCAAAACCTTTCATCTTGAGGAAAAAGAGGTCCCATATGATGTGACTCCCTCCAATCCTAAGGGGGAACTCCCTGCACTGACGTACATCCTCTATCTTAATCCCCAATGTAGTGTCAATAATCATAACTCCATATGATCATTAAACAGTAAGATGAGATCTCTCCACAACAAGGATGTATATAATTCTTTGAGAAGCCCCTATATTGAAAACATGACATGTTAATGTATATATTACTAGATTATCACCTCTCGTAGTAGAAGGTATAGGGTTATGCTCCTTAGTTTTCCATTAAATGAATATATCTGACTAGATCCATGGCTCTATGATACCACCTAACTACCCTGAACATATCCTCTTTGATGTCACCGCAAAAATAGTGTCTGAATACCATGACCGTGATTACCACCTTAGCTAGATCGACCGACTATACACCAGCTCCCTCCTTGATGTGAATCTAATGACCCTACTTCTACGTGTGGAGTCAGTGCATACCCTCTATCAGTAGATGCTGGAGGAATATTTATTCAGAAGTCCTATATATGACCCATATTTCCATAGGATCGATAGTTGATTGGGTATCTCATGCAATGAGGTGTCATATTCCCCAGTCTACTGCACTGGTGGCACCTCACCTGGCTACCTGAGTATGTGATTTGGATTTTAATATCACTGCTTAGAAGCTCCAAACAAGGCATCAAATACTAGTTGATGTAGAACCAAATCTAGAAGCTTAATTTCCCTAGATAGATACCCCCATCCTTTTTAGGTTATGCTTTGTGATAAGCACTTCAAAAATTGTATTTAGCTGAAATAAATTTACCTATGATCTGATGTCCTACCTAATATTATCCTTTAATCACATACCTTTAGATAAATCGTCACCCATCAAAAAAGGTGTTAAGTGAAGGATCTTTATAAATTAGACCGAATAATCCATAACTGATAACACACCCTACTCCAAGTGTATAAGTTTTCAGGCTCTAGCGGCACTTGACATCCCAGGATTGAAGTAGTTAGAGAAGATCATATTTGATACCTTCAATACATATCCAGATGACTATCTATCTGAGTAATTAAATCCCCCCATTTATTGTTAGAATCACTAAATATATATGTAGTGAGCTTCAACCTCCTCTTGGTTGGAGTATCGAGATTACCAAAGATAGATATCATGGCCTTTTTCCATGAATCAACATCCTATGGTCTACCATCCCCCAAAAACATGTGTGGAATCTATTGTAGAAACTCAGACGTTAACTCATCCATAGTTGAGGTAGGTTAAAATGCTACCTGAATAGTCTACATGAAGCCCATAAATAATTTATATAATTGTTCTCAAAATATATGTCTAATACAATTTCTTGTTCCACAGTTGGAACTACTATAAAATTCACCAGAATCCCATGGTTCACTGCCCCATGATTGTGGTTGTCTCCACCCTCCTGGTGTATGACTATAGGATGTTATGGTGGTATGTATCTATAATTACAAAAACACAAATTGTATCATGAATGATATCAAAGTTCACATCTAAAAGCGCAATTATTGAAAAATTATAGGTACAAGAATTCATATATAATAACACACACCACTTCCTACTCTGTGATTCAAGTATGGAAAACATACAGATCATATAAAATCATAAGATACTACCTACTTACCACTAATGAGGTCAGGCCTAGGTCAAGTTATCTACAATAAACAATTTCAGTTCCCATTATATTATTATTTCATTAAAATTTCATTATATCAAAAATTATTTTGAATGGTTGAACCAAATGGTTCATAGAATTATGATTCATAAGGGCTCATACTCCTCCTAAACCAAAATTTTATGTCTACCTAATTCACACCACAACATGTTCTAGTCCATGTGACTCATGGTTCATGACTCATTGTGCCATAATTTGATTCTTACAGTGTCTTACGTAGCCTAATAAGGAAAAAACATCTTAGGTACATTATGAACTCTAAGTACCAATCATGTATTCTAATTAACTAAACATATATGTATGACACAATAGGTATATCAATCAAGGAACCTATCACAATATCATCAAATCGAGTAGTGTATCCTATACGGAATGACATAATAGATGGAATATGTATTCTAATAGGATCTTAAAAAGATGCATGTGATGTAAAACCCTTATCTCATTATGTTAAAAAAATAAAACCCATGATCAAATCAATATTAAGAAAAAAATTAAAGTGCATCAGCCAATGGTTGAATCATATCAATAGTAATAGTCAAAATTTATTAAACAACTATTTCATTTGAGGAAATTTTCATTTTTTTATTTACATGGGTCAGCTATTCCCAAGAATATCTCATTACCAAATTCATATTACTTTCTATTCCTTTATATTGTCTCTAAATAAGAAAGGAATCTAGAAAACGAAAGGCTCTAATACCACTTTGTAACATCCTACACCCAGATGCCACTGAAGGTGCCTTGAGACTGCTTGGCCACATGACATCAAGCACATCTCCCCAAATTCCAGTGTCTACGAACTAGAAGCGAGGTCCTAGGGTGTGTTCTTGGAATGTCTATTCCCTTAGTACCAGGGTGTAACACATCAAAATATGAATAATAGTTAGTAGAAGAAGAAATAAATCAATCATATGAAAAATGAACAGTAGGAATAGGTATAATAAATAATACCAAAAAAAGGATATCATTTACAAAATATTATGAAAAATGTCATGTGTTTAATAAATCATCAAAATATAATATACATGGAAGGTGTACTATAATTATATAAAAATCACACAAATTACAAAAAAATCCATCTAGCAGTATGAGCCTTATCTTATCCCATGCCCCCTTCTCCAAATCCAAAATCATGTATCTTTAATAGGGTGTTTTTCATTATCCATACTTAAAGTAATATAGTATGTTTAGGACCAATCGACGAATTGAATAGGGTGTGTGATATTATCCTAGTAGGACACCATCGAAAGGTTTAATTCCATCAAGTGAGTGAATATATAATAAAAAAGTGTAATGGTAGTAATATATTATGTAAGTAATTACAAAAATTAAACAACTCCAAAGGTCTGGGTTCCCATGGATATCCATCCTCCGCTGCCTAATTTAGTTTAGCCAGTAATGTCTCTAAAAGACAGGCAGTTCTATCACATTTTATAATAATTTTCATTTAATCATTTAATATGATTTAATAAATAACACTATATACCATGAACATATCCCAGCATCTCTTATATAGATAATTGATCCAAAGATTCATAAACTGGCCAACAATAAATATAAGTCCCTAAATGACTCCAAGATTGTGCTTTGTTTTAAAAAATGCATCATAAAAATCATTTCATTTATTACTCAACTTTTAACTTTATCTCTATAATAATATTCATAATTTTGAATCATGGTATCAATCCAGGTGTATCTTGAACCAAAACCTTACAATCCCATCATGGGAATTCTTCATATTAATCCTTGTATCACTCTAGGAGTGGTATTACATCCTTTCCATTACGTTTGTCCTTGGATGTCCACTAAGGGATATCAAGTGTCACCCATGGTGTATATGATTAACATAACTTTTAGTCAATCCTAGTAAATACATAATGAGCCCAAGTTTCACTATGTATATAACATCCATTCCCATTTAGTCTATCCTTGAAAATCTGTAAAAGGAGTCCAAGTGTAACTTGGTTGTAAGCAAGGTAGAAGCCAAATGAGTCCATCCATGGTTTTTTATAATAACCCATGTGTCCCCAAGGAATATTATCATTCAATATCATGAAATTTTATCATGTGTTAAAAACATATTCAATTAACTTCAAAATCATTTAATTATGTCAAGGTCATCACTGGGAACATTTTGATTAACTTAACTATACCAGGTTTCTAAATTCGTGGGCTATGATTAGGAGGTGTAGTCTCTTATTTGTCTCACATGGGAATCTTATAATATAAGGGTAACTCAATATTAAATAAGACATTAAATGGAAAGGGCCAAGGTTCATGGTCATTTTCATCCCTCCCTTCATTCAATTCTATTTATAACTTATTTTACAACAAAAATTACAATTCAATTAATCATTAAACATCCCATGGAAATGGGTAAAAGCCTCACCCTTAGGTATCCAAATTCAATATCCACCCATGGTGGTTTAATTAACTAAAAAAAACACCAATGTGGTGGTTCCAATTCAAGGCACTTAACTTCTATTAAATTATCAATGAGATTTTTTAATTACATAGGTCATACTTATAAATTTAAATCCAGTTTTAAAATCCATTTCATGGCCATCACTCTGATAATTGGGAACATGGAACAAAAACATATATATAAACACTACCACTTTGAAGTAAAATCATGATACCACCTACCATATGTTCGTATTAGACATGTCATCCAATATCAACTCTTGATTCAACTTAGATCGGGAGAAAATTGAATAACAGATGAAGAACCTAAAAAAATTGAATATAAGATTCCAAATAAATATCATAGCCAATACAAAGAAAGGAATAGATATAAATCAATTGATATAATAATGTAATGGATCCAACAAGACAAAAGGTTCATGAATCAGACACTAGACAGAGGACATTCTTTGATTCCTAGACTAGTCGTCAAAGAGGGTTTGTCAAAGTCAAGCTGATGTCCACTAAAGGAAAAAAAGGATTAATGTTATAGGATATTTTGAGGTAAAATGTTTGATTTCACTTAAATTACAAGCCTAAACGGTTTTGATGAATGGTTGTCCAAACCATGTGCCAACCATGCACCATCTACCATAGGAAGGGGCCCTTCCCACTGTTTTCATGCATGGTTTGACTAACAATGTGCAAAAACCACGTCTCAGGACACTATAAAAAACATTTGATAGCGTATAATATGTGTGAAAGTCAAAGCACATGGGTTTTCAAATAATGAGGCCTGTATATATCCTCTTTTCATCCTTTAATGATAAGAAGTAACCATGTGGCCTACCTCATATGGGTTGTACTAACCGTGCACCATGCCTGTTTCTCCCTAGATTATGAGTTCCTTGCTCCAAAACATCCCCAGAAGCACTCAATACCTCCATGAACTGTATGTTCATTCTCAATATCCCATATTTAAGCATTTAAAAAGAAAAAATAAGGGAATGTGAAATATTTGTACCTCAAGAAATAATAGGGTTCTTACACTGTTCATCAATTTGAAGGTATAATTATCTAGAAATCATCTGTAGATAAGGTTTAAAAGAAGATTTTTTTGTGGTGTTAATGGGATGTCAAGATCCATGTGGATTTATATAAACCTACAACATTTATGTTCTTCTGAAATTCCATGTAGCTATGTTGCACCCAAAATGTCTATCCCTAGTCATTTCCAAAAGATATTAGTGATATGATGTCTCGATTCATTGACCAACCGATCGTTTGACTAGTTGATTATTTCTTCATAATATACTTATAAGAAAAATTATTTAGCTCGAGTGCACATTATTATTCTATAATATATTGAAGGGTGAACCCTAAGACATAGCCATACATGCACTTTTCTACTCTGAAGAAATGACTAGATGATGATACATCGGTGCGAATAACCTTATGATTTCTGAAAATTCAAAAACATTATTTATTTCCTTTTTGGGGTTCTAGAATCATGGTTTCATTTGGAATCCTAACCCATATAGGGGAATTTAGTCAAACAATGCATAATCTTGTATACAAGTTCCCATGACATTAGAGCAAACATTTTGTGATAGCTAAATATGATGGAACTGACTAGAGCTTACACTATTTACCATTTATATCCATGTCCCCACATTTTCTCAAGCCTATCACTTCAATGTAAATTTCATGATAACAAATTTGATCCTGAGAAGTAATTGATGCATGAAAATTAAAAAATATACAATTAGAGACAATTTCATGATAATCATGTGGTATATATAATATTTGATGTCATCTATGTGATACATTATGTAGTCATGAGATATGTAATGTACCAAACTAGATGCCACTAAATTGATGCTCTAAGATGGTTCAACACAATTCCTAAATAAGGCTTCACCATACACCCGAGGTAGTTGACTAGAAACGAGGGCCTAAAGTGTTTCCATGGAGTGTTTATTCACTTATATCATTATAAACAGCAGAATAAATAACCAGATATATTTTAAAGAAGTAAATAATTAGATTATGAAAGAATTAAATAATAGAAATATAATAATGTTTTAATAATAAATGAAATGAAGTAAAATCCCAAATAAACATTTCATACACACAACACTAGTCACCCACTGGGCCGACCATACATGTAGAAGTACATAAAAGAAACCAAAAAAAGGTTTTGGTCTTCTTTACTAACTTTGAGACATATTAGATACCTGGTCTCTATTAAACTGATGGGTTTATCTAGTCCAATAAAAAAAATCCACATGAGTGGATCCACTCCATCATACCTCACTGGGGAATAGTCATATCCATTATGTATTTGTGGTAAAACTGAAAAACTTACATTGGGTCTGCATGAACACCGAGGTGAAAATATATGGGTGTGAAAAAGTCTTAGTAGGACATCCCATTGATAACCCTATAAATCTTATTTTATTAGTGAATTCACCTAAAATATAATTTTCCGAGCCAATTCATAACTAGAATAATAAATAAGGTAATAATTATCATAAAATAAGTAAGTCCACAACTTATCCTCGAGTTTGTGATCCTAGTCGTCTAGACAAAGTTCCATAATATATTTAAGTATATATATATATATATATCCACATATACATACATATATATATATATGTATAAATTAATTTTTATTTATACATGTTATATGAAAAATAAAATGAGACAAAATACACCAGATCATTGGGTTTGTAATCCTGACCGACTGGACATCATGTGACTAGGGCACTAAGATGGATTCCATACCACTCAAGTAGTGAATAGTTATGTCTATCCATGGGTCTATAATCTCAATCGACAATACCTTCATTGCATAATATTGTAAATGTATCTGAGAAAACTACATCACTATAGGGGGATACAAGTACAAACACTTGGATCACCCATACTCACCTCCAATAAGTAAGATGATGGAGTCACACGTTCTAGCCTGAAATATTTCAAATATGGAATAGAGTTGGTAGTAATAGAAATATATACATGTTTAATCCATTCCGATGTATGATTCTTTGGTCTCGGTCCACAGGAAAATACGATATTGAGCTCAGATAATCGTTAAGGGGAATAAACCATAGGCAATTTATAAGGAATTCTATCTAGATCCAAGATAACCATCAAATTCCATTCAATAAACAATTCAACAGCCCAATCCCAAACACTTAAAGAAAGATACTATAATGGTGCATTAACATGATCCTAGTGATAATCCTAGGCATCAATAAAGGTGGTAAAGCCAAATCTTTGGGGATATCATTTTCATCCCACTACTTAGGGAAAATGCACCCACCAAGAAACTTTTGGCATACCCTGGGTGATAGTGAGATTTCCATCCTTAGATAGACCTAGTATGAGGGGGGTTTTAAAAAAATATTAGTTACCTACCTTTATAATTTTCATAAATGAAATAAATACAATGAGAATGTGCATTTTGGAAAAAATAGTAGTACCATTCAATCAATATGGCTCATAAGATGGATCTAAGGAAGTATGCCTTGGAATCCAAATAATAATATTTAATCATAAGTATCAGAATAAGAATCCCCGAAAGTATATATGAGAATCCCAATAAAAAATAAAAAGGATTAGAAGTCAGACCCTAGGAATCATGTTTGGGAATACTAGGAAGTGTGTCTAGCACCCCAATAATAATATATGATAAAATTATCAAAATACAGATCTTAGGAATTATATTTTGGAATCTAGAAGAATTAATGTGCACATAATATGAATTATAGGAAGTATGTATGGGAATCAAAAATCTAATTTCACATCATGTCAGGCTATTTATATGAGAACTAGGAAGCACCTTAGAAAATAATAGATGCATCTAGAGTAACCTTGTGAATAAATAAATAAAATAGTAAGGGTGGGTGAATTCCTAGACCCACCACTACTTATATAAAATAACAATATTCCATGTTTGGTATAGGATCTAGGTAAAACCCACTACCATATATACCAAAACCCCATCACATATTCTATGGGTTAGTCAAATGTTGGGTACCTACTAGGTACCCTATGTCGAAACATATAAGATCCATCCTACTCAGGATCCTCAGAGATGGTAAATAGAAATAGGTATCTCACAAGGGACCATTAATAATAGTGTGTGTTATAAGATGCAACCAACACTAGATCCTTTGAAAGAGTAAACAAGTAAAGGGATCCTACATTAGATTACCTCAGCTAGCATGTAATCGATTGTGTACCATATGGCACCCTAAGAAACAATAGTAAGGTAGAGGTATTCTACATGAGATACTCTTGTTAAAAATATAAGGAATCCTATAGGGAAAAAAGTAACAGATGTTGAATATCAGTCTAGAGAGGTGGATAATGGAGTACCTCAGATCATGTGTCACACTCTTAGGAGATAGCTGGATTCAATTACTTGAGGAAAAATCTCTAAGTCTATTAAAAATATGGAAAATACTTCTACAATTCCTCAAATCACCTCAAGGGTTTCACCATCATGATATACATGGAAATATTCTCATAATGGACTACTCATGTGTCCAATTCTAACATCAGTGTGAGAAGTTATGAAAAACCCTCAAAAGGGTAGCAAGAGAGGAGTACAAGGCATACAACCCTAAAGCCTCACCAAGGAATGTAATTAATCTGGACATGGATTGTAAATACAATGTACATGGTATATATAACCTATACATGATGTGAAACTTACAATGGGTACCAACCTATGTACCTCATGTGGTTTGGCCATGTATTTTTCCTATCAATGTACATATATATGGGGTGCGATCTACATGGGGGCTGGGTGTGTACTCTAAATGTCCATAAGCCCTCACATGGGATTCCTTAACAAGTACTCAGCTACATGGATGAGTACCAATACATGAAATGTAGTCCTAGTACATGGAGTGTAATTATAAAAATATCATACTCCCCAAATGGTAAGAACACACGACATGTGTTCCTAAACTCATTCCGTGTGATTGAGATTTCGAACAGGAAACCCCTAAAATCAGTCCAGAACCTCATTTTTTTCAAAAGATATAGATTTAACCTTAAGGGGTCCTAAGTAATGATAATATTGTATTATAAATATAAATAGGTAAATCTATGATGATCTATGACATAAACATAAAAACAGTCTAGCATTGGGTATAATTCACTGAAGATTCTTTCAAATCCATGGTCCATGACTGATGTATGATGATATAGAACCTTTCATACTCTATGATGGAACCTCCCTTGCTCTAACTATTTTCTCCATCTCCCTTTACCTTTTTATCCCTTGGTCACATGAAGATGAATCCAAAAGGTAGTACATGAAAATATAGCGGAGTAGATGAGAATAAAAGAAGAAAAAGAAAAGGAAGAAAAGAAAAATAAAAAGAAAAGGGGGCATGACCCTGTGGATCAATATGAGTTTATGCCTCTCCTAGAAAAAACACCTCCATTATGAACCCAACAGAGAAGAAGAAAATATCAATATGATTGTTATTTGAAAATATATATCTAAAGAATACATGTGAATAAAATAATATTTATTTAATTAAATATTTATATTAATTAGTCTATTGAAATTTTAAAGACTTATATTTCCACCAAACTCATGTCCTATGGTAAACAAACTATTCATGGACCAGAAAAATGGTCAAAAAATTTATTAGAGATAATATTCTCAAAGAAAATGGTTACTTTACACCTTATAAGAACCTACAAGAAAAGAAAATTTATGTTCACATTCCATTCTTGGAAAACCTAGTTCCTTACAATATCCACAAAATAACCCTACTCATCATCAAGAATCATTGGTGCTCAAATGTGGTCTTGCTCTCATCCTAAGCATCTATACAACCATTCTATAATTACCATCCAATTACTGGTCTCATGTCATTTAAATATCTCTCGTAATGAGTGATATTCATCTATGAGTGATCTAATACACCCAACAATTGGATCATCCATATCATATCCTTGCATCTAATATTCAATCACAAAGGCCCACACTCCATCCATTACAAAAAAACTGACTGGAGAGCAATAAGTTCTTATATAAGAGTTGAAATTCTAGTGCAACAAAACATTGACTGTTCCACTTACAAAGAATTATTTCTTAGAAAAATTACAAATTTTGAAATATCACACGGGTCACCACCCTCAAATAGAAAATTGTGCACTCCCAACCATATTGATTACCTTATACATGTCCTCGAGCACAACCACATCTGGATCCTTTATCAAATGAGGATAGATATTCAAAATAAATGAATATTAATGTATAATTGATGCAGTCTCAGAATACTCAGGATGTTTCCATGATATAGAGCATGATCACCTCTATACTGGTACTATGATAATATTATATAGATAGGTGTGTATAGATCTCTTTGAAACATACTCACATCAAGATATGGTATACTTTCCATTAACTAAATCCTCACACCATGTATTCCGACTATGTATGTCCATGCCAGGCCAAGAGTAAACTGCCTTAGGAAAACCGATTAATGCTTGATATCTCCTTTACCATGGAGTGAAATTTATTCTTTCATTAAAAACCTAAAAAATCAGGCCTACAACAATTACTTAAAAACATCAGTCCTTAGATCACAAATAGAACCCATCAATTGAGAATTTAAATGGAACCATGCACTAACGACATACACATTTTCGGATTTACCACAATAAGATATGTGCACAATCCCATGAAACCACTCATCACCCAAACCAAAGTCTTGTGAGTTTTATAATACCAAAGAAAGGATGACCATGCTACATTACATGTCAATTTCATTAATTGAAAATCCCCATCAGAATTACTATTCAAAATATAGCACCTCTCTTATTCCATAATTTATTCTACGATGCTCCATCGCATGATTTTTTTCCCAAAATTTAAGCCTCAATCATGAATCTATTTATCAACTGATATATACACCCAAATATTCCTGCCCATCAAATCCTGTCTCAAAACAGGAGAACCATAAATGATTTTTTAGAAATCAATGGCATCATCATGCCTATATTACAACACCCACAAACTTATCATGAATTAGTCTCAAAATGAGTGTAAAAAATCATGTTTCTAAAAAGGCATCCATAAACTCAATCCAACCACACTTGCATGTTTCCCCTGAAAGAACACAACATAAACCTACAGGGGTCCATGCCACAACTAAGGGTCTTTAGGTATCCCATATATTCAAACTAACCAAGCCTAATATGAGGTTATAAGGTCTAACCAATATCCAAATGGTTAAAACTCTCAATAGGGTCACATCTCACAATGTGTCATCCACACACCCATCTCAGCATAAAGCATATAACATGACTATTGAATCTTTCTCTAAAATAGGTAGAGAAAACATCATCCTACATGGGACAAATCTGTCACACATAGACCAACCTAAGCCATAATCTTTTCTGATCATCGTCATAAGGTACATCCCCTGTGAGTATCATAATATTAATTTAGAAAAGACAAAAAACTAACAATCATAGGGTATCCTCATATTGTAATACCCAGTTATGTCCTAGTTCACTATAAATTATTATCTATCTATCAATATCATAATCAGAGAACTGAATATATCACTATCAATGAAGACATCAACTTCCAATATTGACATATGAAGGCCAGTAGTATTCTCGCAACATCACTTCAAAGATTTGTGTCATATTCACAATTATAAGGTTTAGTTAAGTATAATTAAAATCTAAGATATTCATAAATACAATATATATGTTGTTATAAACACATTAAATAACCGATCCTCTGTAACAATTCCGTAAAAGGTGTCCAAAACATGGGAATCATGTTCCCAATAAACCTACTAGGGTTATTACACATCTTGTTCATAAGGAAAGAGTCACGAGTCTCATGATCAGATATCTAACAAAATATCCACATATCTTTCCATTAATAAGGATATACATATATATATATACACACAAACACACAAAAAATTCATCCCAATTGAGTATAATTCCACCATGAACCTATATGGGAGAGCACCATTAAGGTTGTTATTTACACTTTAATTAATTTTCCTATATTTTAAATTATTATCACACACAAGTAGGCCTATAACATGTGGAACCTACACACCATATATGATGCAAAAGACACAACTTTATTTTCCTAGACTATATTCAAAATCATTCATTAAACACTTTCCAACATGCAAAGATCCAAAAATCTATAAATCATAACATCCACACAATATCCACATTACTCAAAGAGAAAATCATATAAAACTATAACATCTAATATCAAGGAAAATAATCCCATATCCCTAGAAACATGGACTTCTTACCAGAATTAGTGTCCTCGATGCACCTATCCGATATCCATCACAGATCCCAACACATTACTAATACTCCTACATAACATATCAAAAATAGAATCACTAGAGTAAAAGAGAAATATTTTATACCAATTTGTAACATCCTATCCTAGATAACAATAAACATATTCTTTGAGTTGGTTAATTTCAAGGCCTCAATAATGATTTTCTATATGCCATAGACTTTGGACTAGCAGAAAGGGCCTAAGGTGTATCTACAGAGAGACTATGCCCTCATATCAGAGTAATAAAAAGAGGAAATTACCAGAAATTATCAAAATAAGTAAATACAAAGACTGAAAAGGTAGTATATAACTAAATTAAGAAAATTATTTAATAATAAATGAGAAGTAGTAAAATCCCAAATAGCATTGTCAGACATACAAGATTGGTCACCCACATGTTTGGTCATTTGTGAAAAAGAAAATGAAATAAATGTAATGGGTTCTACTACTAACTCGGATTGAAATCACTCAGTTGTTCTCAAAGATACCATTGGGATGATCCATCCTGATCAAAATAATCCACATGATTTTATCCACTCAATCATGCAACCCTGTACCTTATCCCCATCCTTCATGCATCTGTGCTCAACCTAAAAATAAAAAATAAGGGTTGCACTCACATTGAGGTTCATTTAAAAGGGTGAGAAATAATATCTGTAGGACATCCAAATGACGACCCAATATATTTACTATCATATTTTAATGCCCATGAAATATGTGCATCCTAGTCAAAGACAACTAGAATAATAAATAAGACAACAAATATGATAAAATAAGTAATCCCAGAGTTGATCCTTGGGTTCGTGATCCTGATCATTTAGAAAAAATCCATTATATATATATATATATTAATACTATTCTATATATATATCACCATATATATATATATTAATATAGGTAAGGTGACTAAAATCATGAACCAAAACATAACTGATCTTTCATTGTTGTAATCTTGATTGACTGGATGTCCTGTGACTAGGGAATAGATATGGATGGAATACCATTTGAGCTATGTATAATTTTTTGATACATAGGTCCATAATCCTAATTGAAAATACCTTTTTCATATAGTGCCAAAAATTTATTTGATCATGCTATGTCACCATATGGGGATACAAGTCCAAAACCTAGGATCACCCATACTCATATCCAATAATTATGATGAACAAGTCCCATATGTCAACTATACATCCTCAAAATATGGTGTAGAATTGGATTTCATACAAATTTATCCATACAAAATTCGGTATTATGACTTATTCATAGGTATCAATCCATATGAAGTCATGATATTGATATTTAATAATCCCTAAGGGGAATGAACCATATGAGATTTTTATGGAATTTTATCCCGATCCAAGAGAAGAATCGAAATCCATCCAATAAATGCATCAACATCCCACTCCTAGACATGTATGGTGAGTAACATAAATGGTGAATTCACCTAATCCTAGGGATTATCCTCAGAATTAGACAAATAGATCAAGTCAATCATCGGGGAGCCCATTATAATTTCACTTCTTGGGTGAAATGAACCCACTCGAAAACCTTTGGAATCCCTTGGGTGATATAGATCTAGTCATCTATAGAGTGACCTAGTATAAGAGGGGGTCTAGGAAACTCTAAGAAAAATATATATTTAATTTCCATATAGGGAGGTGTCACGAACCAGGTCGGCGCATCCTTCGACCCGACGCCCGACCCAGTCCGCAACATGTCCTGAAGGGTGTTCCCGATCCCCACAGGCTGGCAACTAGTGCCGGGCATCAAAATAAACCAGTTGGGAATGGTTTGGACCATAACAAGATAAATAAACATAAACTGAACAATAATATAAATAAAGGAAAAATAAACTTAACAACGTGGCAGCGAAAAAAGAAATAATCAAAGCAACGTGACATACCTCAGGTGACCCCGTGGATCACCACGATTCGTCAACCACACTCGCACCCAAAAGCAATCCAAGACTGAAACCTACAACTGAAAAGTAAAGTAGGCATGAGCACCAAGATGCTCAGTAGGAATGAAAAAAATGTAACCACGTCCTATGCCCCTACCTTTAGTAAGAAATCCAGTCATTCCAGTTTGAAAAATAAGATATAAAAAAATTGGGTTTTCCATATTTTCAAATTCAAGTAACGAGTTTTCATCATCAAGTAAATAATTTCAGTCCCACTGCATTTTCAAAATAGGTTCTAAGCATGCATTAACGTTTCAAATGAAAAGAAATCAGTTTGGATTAAAATATGGTTTTCACAAAAAGACATCAAGTATGACACAAATAAAATGAAAGTTAAATCACAAGGAACATGTCGCAAATGAGCACCATGGGTAATCCCTATAGGTAGCCAGAACAAGTGGGATCCTAGAGACCTTGTACCTTGGTGAAAAGTGGCTTAGAAGACCACGACCCTCAGAAAACGTGGCTTAGAAGACCATGACTCTAAAAAACGTGGCTTAGAAGACCACGACCCTCAGAAATTCATATGTTTAGTTAGTGTTGTTGCGTCAATCCTGCTAGACAAACCGGGATGAGCCCCTGTCGTGTCATATAGCGTACTAGTCCTGGTCACCCACCTAGATACCCGGTTTTCCCATTGTGCTATATTTCAAGTGGTGGTGAGTTTTTATTTATCATTCTAACATATATGAACATAACACTTTCTTTATCAAAAACTCATTCAACCTCTCACCACTGTTCTCCCTCCTTAAGTGCTCCCCCCCCACTTTCACGTCACAAAATGCATAAACTTTAATGTTAGGCACATCATAGCACTTTCGACATACAAAATATTTTCTAAAACAAAGGGGTGTGCCTCAAGAGAGGTTTTTCTTTTTCATAAAACATTCTTAAGGTTCCAAATGGGCTTTATTAAATAAAGGGAATAATTTTTATAATTAACCGGCCAAAAGGCCAAACACCTTTGGAAATACACATTACCAATTCAAAACCACTTTAGAAAATAAATTTTTCAAGAAAGGTCACTTAAGACCGATATCATTAAAAATATATTTCAATTTCCAAAGCAAAGGCATAATCATTTCTAGCAACCGTAACCTGATTTCATTGCATGGGTATATAGCGTAAATGTAAAACATATTTTTAAAACAATCAAGCAATTATTAATCTCAAATTAAAGGTATAGTCATAGAGGACCTACCTCAAACATGTCGTTATTTGTCGATGGCCACTCGAACCAACACTTGGCGCACACACGCACATACATTTATACATTTATATATATACACCCTAGCTACATTGTAGATATTCCCCACGCCATGAGGGAATATGTTCAAAGAGGGCATATATATGTACATAACTTACCCTATGAATGTACATGTAGGATTCCTCAACACGCATGGCTCAACGCACTACACATATAATTTAGTAAAACAACTTAAACACTTGAATAGTCTACAAAACACATCAAAAATAACACATCAAGGGTTCGCACCAAAAGAAAAACATTCAAAACATAATTTTTAAAACCAAATGCACCAAGATGCAACACCAAAACACCAACTTCATCCTAGACACATTTTAATAGATGAACTGCATAGTTAAAAAAAAGAAACACCGATAAACAATTCAGCATGGGTTTTTTTCCACAGAAAAGTTTCATGCACAACACCTAAAAACAGTACTAGCAAAAGAAAACGCACCCAACCCTCAAGAAGAACTAGATTCACAGCTTTAATTACCTTAAATAAATCAATTACAGAAGTCATAAAACAACCATGAATAAAACAACAAAGGACATACCTTAAAAACACCCAAATCCCTTTTCTTTTTAAAAATCAAAAGCACACTAAAACCTTTCGAAACTTCATTATAATCACTTGCCCCATGAAATTATTCATTTTTATAATTTATAAAACATTACCAAGGTGCACAAAAACACCACACGGAAACATAATCTACAGATATTGCTTGATCTAATAAACAAACGCCCACTAAAAACCTTTCCAAACATAATTTGAATCACATACATAATCCTAATAACCAATTTCACGATTTATAAATTGATTTCAAACAACATGACAAGAGTTAAACCTGAAAAGTACACAATTTCTTTTCTAAATGGTACTTTAAATTCAAACGCATATGAAATATTTTTAAAAACACACTTTGCACCTCACCTACTAATCATGTAACACATTAAATTAACCAAGTAAGAAAACTAATATGCCAAATAATGATTATACTTGGAAACACCAAACTTTGATGCCAAAACCCCCCGAATTTCGGTGCAAAACTTCAATTGCACTATATTCGCACCATAAGGGACCAAAGATGAACCATAAATCAAGAAATAAAACAAAACAACATGGAAGACAAACCCCAAATGAAAATGAACCAAAACCCTAACTAAGAGGGGAAGAAAACCTACCAGAGGGGGAGTCATCGAGGGAGGTGGAAGCCGGCAGGATTGCAGTTTCCAGAGGAGGGAGGTGCGTCGTGAATATGGGCGCACAACCAGAGATCTGGGAGGAGAGGGAGTTTTCGTCGCACAAGAAGGGGAGGGGGAAGATTGGCCGCGCGAGGGAGGAGGCCTGACCGCGCACGAGGGAGTCGTCGCCGAAGGGAGGGAGGTGCGCCGGCGGCTTCGGCTGGAGGGGGAGAAGAGGAGCGGGGGAAGGAGGATGGGGGGGGGGGAGCGCGAGCGGTGCGATACAGGGAGAGGGGGACAGCAGTGTGACGCAACAATAGGAAGGAGTAAGAGAGAAAAGAGAGAAAGGAGAGAAATAAAATAGAGATAAAAGAAGAGGAAAAAAAGAAAAAAAAGAAAGAATAAAAAATAAAATAAAACAAATAATATTAATATTAATACTCATAATAACTTAATGAAAATTATAATAAACTTAATAATAATATTATCATTAACCATAATAATCATATTATTAATGGTAAACAATATCCATTTATTTTATTTTACTTCATTTTGATTTTAATTTCATAAATTTTTAAACTTTAAGAAACCAAAAGACAAATAACAATAAATAAATAAATAAAAACAACCATGACCGCAAGACACCGGGTCAGGGGTGTGACAATTCTCCCCACCATAGAAACTTTCTACCCCAAGAAAGTCACCCAGCCAAATGAGAAATCAAACTAGAGTTTGAAATTGAAAGAGGCCAACAAAATCACGAAGTCGGTATGAATTTTCACTCCATCAGTCACACTCGACCAACTCTGAGGGAAACTGAGAAGAGAAGAACAATCAGGAAAAGAGGAGGGTTCACCCCACCACAAGAACCCGACTAGCGCAACCGACATTGAGACTCTTAGCATGGACTAACTCTGGAACTGCTAACTTGATCCAAGAGGGAACCGCCACACAGACCAAACCTCGAAAAAGGCATGACAATATTCATGGTGAGTCTCCCCACCATTTAGGAACCGACTAGCTTAAACCAACCAGTATAAACTGACATGAGAACTTCCAACCCAAACCAAAAACCACTGCCACATGAGAAAACCCACAGAAGAATTCTACTAAATAACGAACTTAACCAGGACTCATCATTTCCACAAGAGATGAGCATCTCCAAAACGAGCATGTACTAAAACAAAACGGGTCACATTTGAGGAGGCACAACTACTGGAGTTACAAGAAAACAAGATCACCATGCCTTTTTACAACCACAGTGTGGTATTCAAAGAACAAAGACCACAACGAGAAAAAGAGACATTTTTGCCTCTTACAGAAAAATAGAACCTTCAAAGACGAGTAATCTTGAACCAAGAAATCTAAAATGTCCCTATTTTAGCACAGGAGATAAACATTAGACCAATGTGACCCACACCCAATGATTCTTGACTGCGTGAAAGGCTTCGCTCCGAGACCTGTGGCTGCAGATCTGATGTCTTGAAGCATCTGCTGCCCTACAGTCAGGAGATAACATCCTTCGGTCGAGACTCCGGCTGACGATGCCGCTAGTGGATCCCGTCCAATTGTCCCAAATGGCCACACTGACGGCAGACCTTCGGAGGATGATGAAAAGGCGGCTTAAAGTACACAAACTGAGCACACTAGAAGAAAACAAGGGGGTGGTCCAACTAATAGGAGATGGAATTGACAAGAAGACTTGTCTGAGACAAGTTCCTCCGATTTTCTCTCGTCACCAGATGTGGGACCTTCCTAAACACCAGAAAGAAATGGTCCAGGAACCCTGGATGAAGACCCCACACAAGAGAAACTTTAACTGATTCCACGATGATACCTCTGGGGAAAATGGAATCAACCCCTTGACATGTCCCACGTAGGCCTTCACTGCTCGTTGGCCTTACTCGATACCCACTAGTTCTGCCACTTTACTCGCCTTCACTTCCTTGGGTATAAACCATCAGACTAGAGTCATCTTTAACACCTTCCAAGACATACCATCATGCAACGACGCTGGGATTATTTCCTCCACCAATCCACAGTTGCACCTTCAAATGAACGAAAAACAACACAGAATCTCATAGTTTTGGGAGTTTCCAATAACCTGGAAACACCAACGATTTCACCAAGCCAGTCCGCTACCTTCGATAGATCATGATCACCACATAAGTTGGACAATAACTGAAAATAATTCAATTCCACCACTCCACTATGAGTCTGGGTAGAACCAAAAACTAGAAGTGACTCACTAGAACCTTCTCGGACTTTTCTGGGTGGCATACTCAAAAAAGGGGCACAAATACGAATGAAAACTCATCATAAGTCAAAATTCCACACCTCAATCATGAACTAAATCTCAAACTCAAATCACTATTCCAACCATAATTCAGTACGTCAAAACCAAGAACTCACGAAAAAGAATACCCAACATGAAAAGAGAACGCTAAACAATTTCTCACTCACTTTTCTAAACATTTGAAAAATCCTTTTTGAAAACCATTTTTCTGTAAACAAAAAAACTTAAATATCCACCATTGGTATCCCATGAAGTTTGACACATACATATCCATGTGCTAGCTCAAGAACCCATCCACTCACATCACCAATTTCCCCACTTCCCACATGTGCACCTCAATGTATGTGATCACTCATAGGAATACCAAGGGTCAATCCCAGACACTTCTCATTTCCAAAACAGACCATTAAGCACAATGCAGAAATTCCCATCCAATTTGAGAAAGTCACCTATCATTAAAGAAACACACTTTAAAATTCCAAAACTTTTTCCATTTCAAAAACCATTTTCCACTACAATGAACATATTACCTTTTGAAAACAACTTCACAAAAATCCATTTTCATTTTTGAGATCTACTCACACCGACCAAAACCAAGGTCAAACATAACTCACATCAAAATTTCCAAAAAAAATAAAGGACTAGTGGCTATGCCACCTCGGTAACATGGCTTAGAAGACCATGCTCCGAGCGGGCATCCACCACAGGAAGTATCTTGAACCATGAACCTGAGCTGTATATGGGTCGCTACTCCATGCAGGCTGGTCGCGTAACACCAAACCACTTACCTTGTCATCCCTCATCCACACAGACCAAGCAAAAGAAAAACTCAAATCCCATAATACCTCTGGAAACTCGAGTCTCGGGACGGGAAAGGGTTCATGACGTCCTTCCTGCACCTACCTCTCGAGTCTCGACACACCTAATCACCAAGCTACTTGACACCCCAAATAACAAGGGCACCTCTGATACCATTTTGTCACGAACCAGGCCGGTGCGTCATCTGACCCAATGCCCATCCCTGTCTGCAACACGGACCGAAGGGCATTCCCGATCCCCACGGGCTGGAAACTAGTGTCGGGTAACAAAATAAACCAATTGGGAATGGTTTGGCCCATAACAAGATAAATAAACATAAACTGGACAAGAATATAAGTAAAGTAAAAATAAACTTAACAACATGGCAGCGGAAAAATGAATAAGAAAAGCAACGTGACATACCTCAGGTGACCCCGTGGATCACCACGGTATGTCGACCACACTCACTCCCAAAAGCGATCCAAGACTGAGACCTACAACTGAAAAGTAAAGTAGGCGTGAGAATCGAGATGCTCAGTAGGAATTGCAAAAATGTAACCACATCCTATGCCCCTGCCTTTAGTAAGAAATCCAGTCATTCCATTTGGTAAAATAAGATATAATAAAGAAGGGTTTTCCTTCTTTTCAAATTCAAGTAACGAGTTTGCATTATCAAGTAAAAAATTTCACTCCCACTGCATTTTCAAAATAGGTTCCAAGCATGCATTAATGTTTCAAAAGAAATGAAATTAGTTTGGATTAAAATATGGTTTTCACAAAAAGACATCAAGTATGACACAACTAAAATGAAAGTTAAATCACAAGAAACATGTCACAAATGAGCACCATGGGTAATACCTATAGGTTTCCAGAACAAGTGGGAACCTAGAGACCTCGTACCTCAGTGAAACGTGCCTTAGAAGACCATGACCCTCAGAAAACGTGGCTTAGAAGACCACAACCCTCAAAAAACGTGGCTTAGAAGACAACGACCCTCGGAAATTCATATGTTTAGTTAGTGTTGTTGCGTCAATCCTTCTAGACAAACTGGGAAAAACCCCTGTCGTGTCATCTAGCTTACTAGTCCTGGTCACCCACCTAGATACTCGGGTTTCCCATTGTGCTCTATTTCAAGTGGTGGTGAGTTTTTCTTTATCATGCTAACATATATGAACCGAACACTTTCTTTATAAAAAACTCAGTCAACCTCTCACCACTGTTCTCCCTCCTTAAGCGCTTCCCCCCCCTCTTTCACATCACAAAATTCATAAAATTCAATGTTAGGCACATAATAGCACTTTCAACATACAAATCATTTTCTAAAACCAAGGGGGCATGCCTCAAGAGAGGTTTTTCTTTTTCAAAAAACATTATTAAGATTCCAAATAGGTTTTTTACATAAAGGGAATACTTTTTACAATTAACTGGAAAAAAGTCCAAACACCTTTGGAAATACACATTACCAATTCAAAACCACTTTAGAAAATCAATTTTTCAAGAAAGGTCACTTAATTCCGATATCATTAAAAATATATTTCAATTTCCAAAGCAAAGGCATAATCATTTCTAGCAACCGTAACCTGATTTCATTGCATGTGTATATAGTGTAAATGTAAAACATATTTTTAAAATAAGCAAGCAATTATGAATCTCAAATTAAAGGCATAGGCATAGAGGACATACCTCAAACATGTTGTTATTTGTCGATGGACACTCGAACCGACACTTGGCGCACACACGCACATGCATTTATATATATATATATATATACACCCCTAACTGCATTTCACATATTCCGCACGCCATGAGGGAATATGTGCAAAGAGGGCATATATATATACATGCCTTACCCTATGCATGTACATGTAGGATTCCTCGACACGCGTGGCCCAACGCACTACACATATAATTTAATAAAACAACTTAAACACTCGAACAGTCTACAAAACATTTCAAAATAAAACATCAAGGGTTCACACCAAATGAAAAACATTCAAAACATCATTTTTAAAACCAAACGCACCAAGATGCAACACCAAAACAACAAATGCATCCTAGACACATTTTAATAGACGAACTGCATAGTTAAAAAAAGAAACACCGATAAACAATTCACCATGGGTTTTTTTCCACAGAAAAGTTTCATGCGCTACACCTAAAAACAGTAATAGAAAAAGCAAATGCACCCAACCCTCAAGGAGAACTAGATTCACAACATTAATATCCTTAAATAAATCAATTCCAGAAGTCATAAAACAACCATGAATAATACAACAAAGGACATACCTCAAAAACACCCAAATCTCTTTTATTTTTAAAAATCATAAGCACACTAAAACCTTTCGAAACTTAATTCAGATCACTTGCACCATGAAATTATTCATTTGAATAATTTATAAAACATTACCAAGGTGCACAAAAACACCATACTGAAACATAATATACAGATATTTCAAGATCTAATAAACAAATGCCCACTAAAAACCTTTCCAAACATCATTTGCATCACATAAAAAATACGAATAACCAATTTCATGATTTATAAATTGATTTCAAACAACATGACAATAGTTAAACCTGAAAAGTACTCAATTTATTTTCGAAATGGTACTTTAAATTCAAATGCATATGACATCTTGTTAAGGACACACTTCGCACCTCACTTACTAATCATGTAACACATTAAATTAACCAAGTTAGAAAAATAATAATCCAAATACTGATTATACTCGGAAACACCAACCTTTGATTCCCAAACCCCCAGAATTTTAGTGCATAACTTCAATTGCACTATATTCGCACCATAAGGGACAAAATATGAACCCTAAATCAAGAAATCGAAAAAAATAACATGGAAAACAAATGCCAAATGAAAATAAACAAAAAACCTAACTAAGAGGGAAAAAAACTTACCAGAGGGGGAGTCATTGAGGGAGGAGGAAGCTGGTGGGATTTCGGTCGCCAGAGGAGGGAGGTGAGCCATGGAGAGGGGCACTCGGCCGGAGGTCTGGGAGGAGAGAGAGTTTTCATCGCACAAGCAGGGGAGGTGAAAGCTTGGCCGTGTGAGGGAGGAGGCCCAACTGCGCACGAGGGAGTCATCGCCGGAGGGAGGGAGGCACGCCGGCGGCTTCGGCTGGAGGGGGAGAAGAGGAGCGGGAGAAGGAGGATGGGGTGGTAGCGTGAGCGGCGCGATACATAGAGAGGGGGAGTGCAGCGTGACGCAACAAGAGGGGGGAGGAAGAGAGAAAAGAGAGAAAGGAGAGAAAAAATAGATATAAAAGAGGAGGAAAAAAAGAAAAAAAAAGAAAAAAGAAAAAATAAAATAAAACAAATAATATTAATATTAATACTCATAATAACTTAATAAAAATTATAATAAACATAATAATAATATTATCATTAACCATAATAATCTTATTATTAATAGTAAAAAAATGCATTTATTTTATTTTACTTCATTTTGATTTTAATATCATAAATTTTTAAACTTTAAGAAACCAAAAAACAAAAAACAATAAATAAATAAATAAAAACAACCATGACTGTAAGACATAGGGTCGGGCTGTGACAGGAGGAATCCAAGTGACAATGGTCATTTCAGTAATATTAATAGTAACATTCAATAAATATGACTTATAAAAAAATCCCATAAAGTGTGCATGTGAATAAAAATAACAATATCTAATCAAAATTCTCAGATTCTATATTCCAGGAAGTATATATAGTCATCCTAATAATATAAAAAATAGTAAATGCCTTAGAATTTGTACTCAAGGAAGCACATCTAGACACACCAATGATAATATCTGATAAAAAAGGATTAGAAGTTGGATCCTAAGATGTATGTTTAGGCACCCCAATAATTATATTTCATAAAAAGGATAAGAAGACATAACCAAGGAAGTATGTAAGAGAATTCATAAGAACAAATAGTAATATAGGATGAATCAAAGTAAGTATGTTTGGGAATCCCAAATCAAATTTCACATCTTATTAAAATCTTCAACTGAGAACCCGAAAGTACCTCTAGAAATCGTAGTTGCATCATGAGTAACCATGTAAATTTATAAATAAATGAGTGAGGGTGTATCAATGCCTATAAAAACTACTAGTGACAAAGCCTCATATGCTTACTTGTTTTACATGGGTTCTAGGTGACACCCCCTTAAATATTTTCCCAAACCACCAATGGACTAGCTCAAGGTTGTTCAGCTGTTAGGTAACCCACTGGGTCCCCTATGTTAAGAACCATAAGAGGCATATAACTTAGGATCCTCAAACATGATACAAAGGATGTGGTATCCTACATGGGACCCTAAGTAAAAATGTAAGTAGGAAAAGGCATCCTACAAGGGATCCTCATAAGGAGTAAATAAATTAAGGTACATTGCATTGATTCTATAGGTAATCATGTTAGAAAAGGTAACCCATAGGGGACCCTAGTATATAAGATCTAGGTGAAGGAAACCTACACAAGATAATCTAGGAGAAAAGATAACATGAATTCAATGAAAATGAATATTATTTGAATACCAGTCTAGAGAGATATCTCATGAACCACCTTAGTTCAAGGTTCTCACTCTTAGGAGAGAGAAATATATAATTACTAGAGGAAGAACATATCCATTTTTTAGAAGGGAAGAAACACCTACTTGAAGTCCTTAAATCACATCAATGGTTTCACCATCATGAAATACATGGAAATATAATCATAAAGGATCAATAATGTGTATAATTATGATTCTAGGGAATGAAGATATGAAAATCACTCAAAAGCGTAGCAAGTGAGGAGTACATGGTGTGTATACCATAGTACACAGTTTGTTCCCTCATAACCTCACATGAGCATGTAATTTATCAGGACATGGCATGTTAATTCCATGTAAATAGTGTGTATACCATGTAAATGGAATGAACCATACATATGGTAGCTATTGATGTACCCCAGATGGTTTGTCCATGTATTTTTCCTAACCATGTACTTTAATATGTTGTGTGACCCACACGAAGTATGGCCCTGTACTCAACACGACCATGTGCCCTCACATAGGATGCCAAAACAATTACTTAGCTACATGGATATGTACTGATACATGTCATGTACTCCCAATACATGGTTCGTAATTCTAAAAAGATCATCTTCCCTAAGCAGGAGGTACACATGATGTGGGTTCCTAAACTATAAATTTTGTTACTAGGGTTTCAAAAACCCATTATATTGGCCCAAAAACCCCATTTTCTTCCCCAAAATATATAGATTTAAACTTATGGGGTCCTAAGTAGTGATAATAGGGCCTCAAAACAAGAAATATATATATATATATATATATATATATATATATATGGGGATAAATTTAATAAATTAAAAAAATGGCGTACCTTTTAGTGGAATCTGTAGAAGCTTCACCCACATCCATGGGCTAAAACTGTCGTACGTCAATCCATCTCCTCCCAAGCCTCATGTCGAAACCTCTATTCCTATCCCCTTTTTTCTCTCTCCCTATAATTTTATCTCTCTCATTTAAATGAATGTAAAGAGCACATAGATTATGTGATATTATAGGCTATTAAATGAAAAGAAAATACGAAAAAGAAAAGAAAGAAAAAAGAAAATAAAAAAAGGAGATCAGGCTTGACCTTGATGCCCAATATGAGTTCATGCCTCTCTTTGAAAAGACCCCAATTTTGGAATCAATTGAAAAGACCCCAATTTTGGAATCAATTGAAAAGATAGAATCCTGATCCTATAGATTTCTCAAATGATATATCATAAATAATGAATGAAAATAATAAATAATAAATAATAAATTTCCTTGAAAATTCAAATGATTCAGATTTCTAAAACACGCATGTCATATAATAAACATAATATTTAGGAAAAAAGTTTTAAAGTTTTTTCATAGATCATATTCTATGGGAAACTGACCATTGAACCCATTATAATAACCTTAAATCAAAAAACAAAACTTCTACTCAAATTATAGTATATAGAAACATAGGTTCTTACATGATGCACAAAGTGGTATATATGATACATTATATGATATGCGTGATACAATATATGGTCAGATTTATAATAATAGGGGACCCATATTCAACATCATGTGAGAACTAAAAATACAGGCTACATGAATTTCGTGCCTCACCATTGACTCTCACATGGTTCAATTACATAGTTTTATTTTTCATTATGATTAATTGATTTATCAACATTGAGTATTGACATGAGGATACCATATATAAAAATATCACATAGAACTATCAAAGGGTAGATGAATCCCACACAACTCCAATTCAAATTGTGATTAAAATACCCCCTATCAGAATATTTATAGGATTGGCCCTCCATTGGACAATCAAACAATCATGTGGGATACTAAATCATTAGAAATGGGTTCTTTTCATTCTAATATAAGATAATATTTGAGGGTGGTTGGCAATGTTTGACATAAACATCTTCATTTAAGATATAAAAAAACAAAAATTAGAGATAAAGGTAACTTGTAAAATCCCCCATAATCCTCCTTGAAGTTACAAAGGAATATAAAGAGTGACCTAGAATAAAAATGATTTTATTTCAAGGAGGGATCAGGCAGACTACACGAGACCTCATCATTAAGACACTATTTTTAAAATATATCACACAACATCATAAGATCTCTTTAACAATTGACTCCCATCATTCGTAGATGCATGAAAAATCCATCATGTGACCACTTGACACCATTATATTTTGTGTCTCATAGATTTCATGATCACAAAACCTCATATTAAAACTCTCTAATGTAGAAACCCAATTTGAACAATATGGTTTAAGGGGTTACCCATTGGATACCTATTCTCTATCACCTTTTCCCCATAAATACCTAATTTTTATTTTTTGAGTGGAACCCTAGATATGGAGAGGAGACAAAACAAGAAAATTAAAAAGGACAAGGAATTATAAACTTATATTATATATTTGGAAATTTCAATAAGTATCATAGGAAGATCAAAATACAAAAATAACCTTAAAGAACTTAAAATCCTAGAAGAAAAATCCACATGATCTTTTTCCACAGGATGTGTCTGTATGATATTTTCCTATAAGATATTCCTGCATTATCCCATATATGTTATGCATCAATGTGATATCATCCAAATGATGTGTCTATGTTATCTCATCCACACAATTCTTTAGTGTGATCCTACCTATGGGTAATCATGCGATCATGTATATCCACCATCATTAATGTATTGAATAAAATAATCATACATATTCCCATGATAACAACATCACATAATGTGTCTTCCTTGATCCAATAAAATGGTTTATGTTTCTCCTGTGGTCCTCCTTTCTCCGACAATAATATATCACATGATCCCAAATTTGGAGGTCACCTTCTTTGGTTTTCTTATACAGTCAATGAATTTTGTATGATGAATATTCCCTAAAAGTAGGGGTGCTCCAAGATCACTCTCTCATAATATACTATGATCATTCCAATCTAGAAGGACTATATGAAATCCTTTCACAATGATTAGAACTATGAGAAGTCTAGTTTAAATTTCCATCTAAAACTACAGGATCTATATGATCAGGGAAAACACATAAGTGTGTACCCTTTTTATTGATTATTCCCTAGATAAAATGAGACCCACTAATAGACTTACCAGATTGGTAGAAACCATGTGCGAGGGGTCGTAATCATATATTCCTATGATAAAGGGTAGAGGGGGTTAGAATCATAGATTTCCTTGGTAATGGTGGTCCCCACTAGAAAAGACATTTGACAAGCCTCTCTCAGATCGATGATTGGATTATTCTCCATTTTATGATTCTTGTTGGATATGGAATCCTTACTAGAGAAAACCCGTAGCCTTTCTTGGAGTGGGTAGTACATCCCCAACATCAATATCCCACTATTTATATCAATATTCAAGAAGAAAAGAGGATAAAGATAATATTAGATATGACAACCAGTATGGTTCCTATTTGAAATGTTATCAACTAGACAAGGTCACTCAATTTGGGAATACTCAATGTATAAGTCCAATTAAAATCAAATTGTACAATATTATACAGTATGATTAAACTTCTACTATGTATTTTTTTTCACATAGAGAATTAATATTATGGGTTTAGATACCAGAGTTTATTTTTTCTATAAGAAAAATTAAAATATCACCAACATATGATTCTTCTCTATGTATAAGTCCCAAATTTAAACTCAATTATGGATTGTTTATCTACCCAATAAACCATGACCCCCATGAGCCTCAGACTATGTATAAGACCCAACATAGCTTCCAATGGAATCCCCATGTATGTAAGACCCTATTAATCTAATTTCATCTAACCATTAATGAAAAATACATCAATGAAACATGATATTAAACTATGTGGCCAACATCTTAGTCACATGAAATAAAACTGTATAATAAATAAATTTTTATGATGTTAAACTATAAGGTTTTTCCCTTCCAGAAAACCTTAAACCATTTTATTAAAAAAATATGGGTTCCAAATCCATTTATACAAGATACATAGGATTAATCCTTGTGGTTCAATCCCAACATCACCATCCTTACATTTCCTCATTGGTCATATAATGGATGAAATCATTCCCCCACATAGAAGGCCACATTCCTTTCAGATATCATTATTTTTTATTTAATAGTACATATTCATAATGAATACATATTAATGCTCAGTAGTCCATATTACAAAAAGTCAAACTAATACCTAACATCATAATGACATATTACCTTTTAAAATAATATAATCTCATTGTTCAATGTTACCTTGGATGTCAACCAGAAAGGGACACCCATTTGTATGTCCCACAACAACCATTATTTGGAATCTTTTTCTTAGTCTTCCATAGAAAAAGACATTAAATGAAATTGATTAGTTTTATCAAATGACCTTATAAGGTGAAGCATTTCATTTTATGTATAATAAAACTATATCTCTTCTAATTAATTTCATAGTGATAAGTAAAAATACCCTTTCAAGGTTCTGATCCCAACTCCATCAACACCAACTACTCCCTATATGGTGATAATCTATAGAATTCCAAGATATGTGGATTTAGACAATAATATCATAAAATTAAGCATCACTAATAATTGAAGAAAAAATATAGAGAATGTATTATTTATATATATGTCACATCAATACATGTTAACATCCAACTACTAGAACACAGATAACCAACACTCATGGGGACTTGGTAATGATTTGTGAATAAAATATTAAATATATAAGAGTGTCCATGAGTAGTAAAGAATATTATAAAAAATGTGAATTATTCCCAACCTCCCTCCCTCTAGAACAATGTGAACCTTTCTATGTAACTAAAAAACATTCTTAGAAACATCCATGGTTTAGATGTAGGAGTTTCATAGACACAGGGGTGCATTGATGTTTACCATCATAAGCACACCAAAACAAATGAATATATTTTAATTTAATATTATTTTTAGGAATATATCATAGTGTTTCTTATCCACTATAGGAATTATAAAATCCTAGTTTTGAGCGTATACCACCACTAGAACTACTTATTACAATTTTACCTTGAGATAACACTGTCGATGATTATGATTTTTCCATGGTATTCACCATATGATTTAGTATTTCCTTGAATTTTTTATAAGGAATTTCCTCCCTATGAAAAATAATTATTAATTAAATTATTCTCTATGTAGTTTTACACTTTAATACAGGTTTACTCTATTCCATTTTTCAATCATAGAGCCTTTAAAAATATTCATTTTTTATTTTTAGGCCATATAAAAAAAATGCATAATTCACTCCATGAACTCATTGGACTTTACATACAAGATTAAATATATTCTAATATAATCATCAATAAATAAGATAAATCATCTTTCACCTTATATTCTAGGATATGTAATTAGACCCCACACATCTATATGTATTAGGTTCAAAAAACATAATTTCCTCCTCTTCTTTTTCTTGGAGGGATTTATCACTATCTTCCCCCTCATGTAAGCATCATACATCTTTTACCAAACATACTTTAATTTTAAAAAAACTACTATATCATTAAATATTGATAAACTATCCATTAATTTTTTATATATATGGACAATCCATTGATTACAAAGGATTTAATAATCTTCCATCATAATTAAACACGTGTCCTATTTAATCCCTGATTAATGTAGATTAATATTTGTTCTCTAACATTTAACCATTGAATTTATATCCTTTCCCTTAATTATAGAACCATTCTTGTTGAAGTAAACTTAAAACCTAAGTCACATAGTTATATTATACTCAAATGATTATGTAAAATACCACCCACATAAATCATCTATGGTTTTATCAAATCATATAATATAACCTTAACTTTCTAAATACATTTATATTTAATGTCCCTTTATTTCCATGATGAGCCATAAAAATAATCTGGCCTTTACCATTATTCAATATATTATTTTATCCAATCATTTGGTAAGAACATCCACTATCATGTACCCATGTGTTTTTTAATTAAATTTTAATTACACCTCATCCTGAATAAATATAACCTTATTTTTTCTCTTTCATTGAAATGCCAGGTTGAGTTGAGACATGTGATGATATCTTTCCATTCACTTATCCATGATAAGCATAGTTGAGATCCTATTATTATAAGGTTTAGAATCTATTTCCCAATGTAATGAAGTTTTTTGGACATGCATCCATCCTCCTAGACTTACATACAGGTTATTTTCACTCAATAGATTCAATTAATTTATATATTTATAATATATATTTGAGTTATGAAAGCAATGATCGATGAAATTGTTTCTTCTTTTTGGGAAAGGATATATTATAATTACATTTTTCTAAATCTTGGGTGATTATCCCTTCGATAATATTTTAACCACTGCATAATTATCCATTTTTAAGTATATGAAACTACATAATTAGAACTTCATAAATGCAAATATTTTCCCTCCCACCTTCTCTCCACATATCTGTGGTAGCCAAATTTCCAAGAAATATTTCATAATATGCCATTGAATATGAATTATAACGAACCCATTACTTTTAATTATAATTTGTAACATATCATAATTTTTTTTATAATTTAACATCAAATTCAATTATACTATTGTGTATGTAATTAGGAGTTTGATCATCCAATACATTCTCAACATTTATCATAACAAGTTTAACCCCTTCCTTTAGTTCATTATTTGATAAATTTCAAAAATGTTAGTTTCTTTCTTGAAGTACATGATTCCATTTTATCTTCAAGTTTCTTTATAAGATAAACCTTGATCACATTGACATATTGAAACTTATTTATATGATATTTTATAAAATTGTTAGGTCCATTGATCACCATGAAGTTTAATAAATTTTTGGCTTTAAATTCAAAAATTATCTAGATGTTATTTTAATGTCCATTTTTATTCAAAATAAATTTATTAATTGAGTGATTAATACATTTAGTTGGTTAACATACTCCAATAATTTTTTTAAAAAAGAATAATATTTTTGTTATTATTTCCCTGTATATGAAGTTCATAAAGTGCATCATCAATTTTAAAATCTAGGTAAAAAACATCCCATTTAATTTGTTATTTAGTTTCAAATTGATCATTCTTTACCATTTCCACTATAAAATCCTCCAAGACTAAAATGATTTTTCTTTCATCTTGTTCAAAAAATTCGCCAACATCACCCTCTTCTTTACTCTCCATGTGTTTACTTTGAATCCTCCTTTTGAATTTGTTTTCATGATTAACGATTCATTTAAGGGGAATCTTAATTAAATATTATTTGTGTATTAAACTTCATATTCTACATAAATCTTCCAAAAACATCTCATAGTATTATGACTATGATTTATATTGTTAATTCATGCTAAAAGTAGATTTCAATTAAACATTACATTACATTAGATGTAATTTCTTATCTTAAGATATAATGACTCCTCAATTAAATATTATTCTTATTAAATATATATATTAATATTAAGTTTATCCTTCAATTTAAATTATATTTATTTTAGAGAATGTTTGGAAGAAATTTCCATATTCACTAACATTTGATATGCTTCTAACTTTATTTGTAAATCATTAAGGTTAATCTATATAATATTACACTCTTTTAAAGATGATACCTTTGGACAGTATAATAGAGGATGCATTCTTATATTTTTTTAAATCCCAACATACTTCGTCTCATCATCGATCCCATTAATATCTCTAAAAAACATAATGATAAAATTTAAGAAACTATTATTTTTTTGGTGGAACACATATTTAAATCATTAAATGTTTTGTATAAAAAATGCATTATTTGTTTATTTACATTACTATGTCATTATAAATATTGTAAATTTTATAAAAAATTATTTTTAATTAGTAAAAACTAATTATTTTCTTACTTGTTTGATTTGAAAATGGCCCTAATAAGTAATTTTGTACCACTGTGTCTATATTGAGTAACATACTGTTATATTTTATTGTATAATCCATAATACCATCACTTAGTTTTTTTACATAAATTGTGGATAAGGAAACACAATGTCTAAGAAATCATAATTTTGATCTCATTATATTATTCTAAATCATTTATTGTATCCATTTGACAATATAAATAATTTTTCATTCACTATATTTTATATACCAATAGCCATCCTCTTATATATTCTCTAATCTAAAAATGTGGATTTGATATTGTAGCATTCCCAACCCAAAATCCACTAAACTGATGCACCAAGATGAGTCTCCACATGACATAATGCCTACCCCCACCCAATTTTCCAGAGGTTTCCGACTGGTAGCGAGGGTATAATTAGTCTCATGGGGAGACTATACCCTCTTTACCATAGCAAGCCACAGAAAACACAATATAAATAGAATAAAAAATAAAAAATAACCCAGAAAAATGCATAACCAACCATTTCCCAAATTTGTAAACAAACAAAGACAAAATAGTAAATTTTTCATGTCATTCAATATAATAATAAGCATGAAGAAGAGCCCCTAATAAGGTCTAATGAAACATTTCCAAATTGGATCTTGACTCTAAGCCCATATCCTACTCCATGCACATCCCAAGCCTAACTCTATTCCCTAGAACCAGGCTATTGACCTTATCTGAACCTATAACCAAGAAATATTTTTGGGTACCCAATGGAAGACCATGTAAGATGTGAGTACCACTCAGTAGTCCACTAACAAGAGTGTCTACAAAATATATAGTCTAAAAAGATAATGCATGCAAGTATCAAGTAAATGAAAAGGAAAATAAAAGCTAACACATGAGAAACTAGCTAACATTTTTCACATCAACCTATTCAATCATTATTACGATTTTCATCATATATGGAATCTTTGTTATTAACTAATTTCATTAAATATTCTATGGGGTAGGATTTTACATCATTCACACAACAACCTAAGCTAGAAAACATCATAGATAAGGGTATAATTCAAATTACCTATATCACTAGGTATAAACATTTCATAACTACACATAAAACATACCATGGTTCCTCAGTCTAGGTAATCTCTTCTAATGACACCCGTAGGGGCACAAAGGATCAGTCTGACTCTCTAACCAATGCATTCCATTGTGGGTTTAGAGCATCAGTACAACCCAACCCATGGGAGGATCCTTAGTCCTTTATACCACCACTAATCCATCATCACATGACTATTTATTCATTTACAACATGTACCATATCACAATCCATTAAAAAATAAATAATCATAACTTTCACATTTCACATTTCACTTCTGTACATAAATAATCCTTACGGCTTAACCCATTTACACATTATCATTCACATAGAATAGTCCATTTAACCCATTTTTATTTACCATGCCTTAAACCATTAATTTCAATCAACAATTTACATACATTATAATATTTACTATATCCGACAATTCATATTCCTTATTACATTAACACATTTATATTATGAGTTCATATGCCATTTTTCACAGTCAAAATAATCCACTTAATCCTTTTCACATTGTGAAAAACAATTCCTTAAACCATTATGAATGTCTTGATATATTATAAAATACCCCTTTGAATCTAAAACCAACATATTAACATGTTCATTAAAATATATACTTAATTTCATGTAAAAAATATGCTTAACATTACAAGTTCCATGCATGAGAATGTCAGTACACCACATGGGTGGCCCTAAATTGGTCATGTCATTGTCAATGCATCCCACGAGGATCATGGGGGGTTCAAATCCTAATTTATATAACCATTCCACCTAGAGTTACAAAATACCTAAAAAGAACAAGAAGCAGAAGGAAAACACACCAACATGGAACCACAAATCAATATCAAGACTATGGGGTATAACTTGTAGACCACTTACATTGAATTCAAAGAGAACTAAATGCTTAATATTATCCGTAGAGACTTATTAAAACAACCACAGAAGCCCAAAAATAATATCCACTAAAAAAAGGTTTATAGGGCTTCATATGGAGAAGAGTAAAATTAAAAACCATAATCTAGAAAATAGAAGCAAGATAGAGATTAGACATACCTGGATCTCCGATATGAAACCAAAGGTTCTCCAAATGGACTAGAATAAAGGGTGATCAACAATTGAAAATATTTAGGGATTTAAGTTCATCACTAGGGTTAGAAGTGATTATATGGGATGAAAAATTGTGTGGACACTTAAAAAGTCATGAGATGGAAAACTAGTAATTTTACAAATTTTAACGGGACACATAGTTTTTCTGCATAGTTTTCTAAACCATGCACCAACCACTATCTATGAGGGGTAAGTACATGTGGTTACCTAGGGACTTATTAATGGTTTGAAAAACTATGTTCCAACTATATAGAAATTTATGATCTAACCCTGCATGGTTTGGCCTTCCCCTCACACGGTTTGAACTAACCATTTGCATACCATGTAACATGCACAAACTGGCCCTTTTTTCTTTTTTGTTAACATCTCGAACCTCTAGAACACCCCTGCGCCTCATCCTGAACTTAAGAAACATTTATTTATAAAAAAAATATAGGTTTAAATTGAATGTTATAAAAAATATACCTCAAGAAAAAGTGAGATCTTACAACACCCCCACTGGATAATGGTTGGTCCTCGAGCTGCTCTTCCAAGGATTACTGATATTCCGAAGAAAAGAGATTGGGTTGTTGAGCTCACATATCTGAATCTATCTCACAAGTATCTACATAAAAATTAAAATGTTACCCCAAAATTCAAACCAAGGAACAACCTTTCCCCACATTACTTTCTCACTACGATCCACAATATGATCTAGATTCTCCTTAAAGGACGCATCGACCTCAATCTCTACATCCTCAACATCAATCACATGAGATGAGTCTGATAGATACTGCAGACGTTTTGACACATTAACAAAATTATTCACAACACATATCACTGTGGAAGATCCCATTGGTACACCACCAGTCTGATGCTCCCCACAATCTCAAACAACCCCATGTACCTGGGCACTAACTTGCATTGTTTTTGAATATGATAGTGACCCAAATTTCGCAACACCCGAAGAAAAAAACACTCACCCAACAAAAACTCAAGAGGTTGATGATGAATATACACATATTAATTATTTCTACTATGACTAGTTTCCATTAATTTCTATATCTACTAAATCTCTTTCAACGTCTCCATCACGAGGCTCTTGCCTATAAATTATGATTCCATATCTACTATTCAACACAATAGAGATCTACATGGTCTATAATAGAGTTCCTCATACAGGGACATCAAATTCTATCCTAGAAACTATTTTTGAATTAATAATACATATGTGATAATTTTTCCCATGATCCAGCATAATCTAGTACTCATGCTCTCAACATGTCCTCTAGTACCTAAGTTCTATGTTCCTACTGCTCGTTTGTCTGCGAGTGGAAGGTCATACTCAGAAAACACGATAACTAAGTTACTTATAAAATATATTCTATAAGTTTGAAGTAAAACATAGATCATGATTCGAAACTATGAACCATGGTACCCCATAAAACCACATGATTTCTTAAACATATAACACACCCAACTAGTCCACTGTAAAGGTCTCTTAGATTGGAATGAAATGGTCCACCTTTGTCAATCGATCCAAAATAACCCAAATCACATCATTCTTCTAAGGATTACTAAAAAGTATTACTAATAAATCAATCATTAAATCATCCTACATCTCTTACGGAATGGGTAATGGATTCCACAAACCACTCACCTGTTGATGTTTAGCCTTCACCTACTGAAAGGTAAGACATCATGCTATGAAACCAGCAACCACTTTTTTCATTCTTGTCCACTAATACTTCAATCATAGATCATGATAAATATTATTAATACATGGATTATCATCCCATCTTGATTCACGAGACTCAATCATTAACTATACAACATACATGGAGGCAAAATAACACAACCATGAACATACAATTTCCCATCATCACCAACAACCCAACTAGATGGTGATTCCCCACCATTAAGACTGTCCCTCAAATAAAAACTTTATGAATCCTCATTTTTCTTCTCTTGGATCAAGATTAGAAGTGAGGAATCAACTACCATGTTTGTAATAGTCATCGATCCTTGTCCATCCTCTACCTCCAGACGCATCTCATAAAATAACACTATTATCCTCCACATAGATCTAGATTATTGAACTGCTTGATTTTGATGTTTTTGACTCAAGGAATCTTATACACTTTTTCTCTTTCTTGGTGTGTAAACCATCTCAATGTAAAAGGACATTTATTAAACCCATCTTCACTACTGAATACTCAAATCACACTGAGGGAAGATGTACATAAGACTTTTGTGATCGGTATACATGGTAAACCTCTCTCCCAACAAGTTGTGCCACCAACACATCAAGGAAGAAACCACTATGGCCTGTTAAAGATTATGGGTAGGATAATTTCATTCACGAGGAATAAAATGATGTGAAACATATGAAACAACCCACTCATCCTTCATTAACACTACACCAATAACAACACTAAATGCATCACAAAACAAGGTATACCCCTTAACTAGATTGGGTTAAATCAAAATAAGTGATGTTTTCAACTGCTTATTTAACTCTTTGAAAGCATTATCACATGCCACGGACCACACGAACTTAATACCCATCTTGGTCAAATATGAAAGTGGTTATTCTAAATGGGATACATCCTTGATGAAACTTAATTAATAACCGAACAATCCTAAATAACATCATACATCAGAAACATTCTTGGGCTGTTCCCAAGACACCACAACCTTCACTTTCTCTGGGTCCACTGATATTCCCTCCTCAGAGATAATGTGACCTAATAATTTCACCCTATCGATCATGAATTGAAATTTTTATAGCTTTTCAGAGAGCCTATACTCTCTTAGTGTTCTAGGGATGATGTCAAGAGGTTTTCCATGATCATCATGAGTCTTAGAGTGCACCAAGATGTCATCAATGAAGAAAAACACAAAAGCATCTTGGTAAGGGTGAAATATTCTGTTTATTAGATACATAAAAACTATTAGCACATTGGTCAACTTGAAAAGAATCACAACAAAATCATATAATCCATACCCGATCTTGATGTTAGTTCATGGTATATATAAATATCTCACCCTCAAATGGTGATATAAAAATCTCATATCAGTCTTATAAAACACTAAATCACCTCTTAACTAGTCAAACATATAATATTTTTGAATAAGATGATATTTATTATTAACAGTTACCTGATTCAGCTTCCTATAGTCGATACAAAATTTCAATGTCCTACCATCCTTCTTGGAAAATAATAGGGGAGATCCCTAAGGTGACATTCTTGATCGAATAAATTCTTTCCTCTCCAAGTCCTCTAAATTATCCTTATGCTCCAAGAGTTATACTAGATCCATTATGTATGGTGGTATGTAAATTGGTTTTTCACTTATAAATAACTTGAATATAAACTCAACATCACTATTGGGTGGTATCCTCGATATGTCCTCTGAAAAAAATCCTGGAATTGATCCACTAAAGGGTAAAACCAAGTGGTTATACTCCTCCATCATCAAGAACAAGACTGGACTCCTAGGTTGTAAGTTTACCCATCTTCTGATAGATAGGTCCTTCATGACATTCCTTGACATATGATTAACTATGATGAACATACAAGTCTCCTTCAAGAGATGAGAACGTTTTCCTATGATGGTAACAATCAATATGGGAATGGTACCAAACCAACCAATCCAAGCACCAAACCAGATCAAGACCTAACATCTTCAGAACAAACATATCCCACTGAAAATGGTACCAGCGAACCTCAGGAGAAAAACCCTTACATTGACTAATATTCTTTTCCTGCACCCCAATGACATATAAATTGACATAACCACACACATTCATTCCACCACTAGTCCAAACAAAACTATCAAATGATAAATTGTAAAACAATGAGAATAACCTGTATAAAAAAGAATTATAAATCCTAGAAACCATAAGGATCATACCTAAAACCATCGATGGCCTAACCTCACCACCCCTAGGTTTAGACTAATCCACTTGAAGCTGACATGACCCTCTATCATAGACCCCATTTAGATTTCCCATTGATAAAATTCCCTAATTATATTGGAGCTCTTACCATACAGTACCACATTTAAAACCTCTTCTGATATGGACAATTAATCTCCAACTACCACCTGATATGTGGTTCCCAACCCCTTACTATACTCTACACTATTCTCCGTTTTCCATCCTTTAAAAACTATCAAGGCTTCTTAAAGAACCTATAAACATTCCCCAACATGATTCATTCTTGGAACTAAATTTGTGGCCATGAACATGGACTATGCACATTACCCAACATTTTACATTGATAAAAGTAAACATGATCACAAATGTATAGACTAGTTCCATCTTCTAGATACCCTCTCCACCAGTACCCTAGTGAAATATCTTGATGTAGTGCTTCCTACTATCAGAATCCAAATATCTTTTTGGACCCACTTGAACCACATGTGTTCTTGTAGAATCCAACATGATATTTCCTTCTGATATAAGTGATTAATCCACCACTTTTGTAACCCTATTCAAGAAAAAGATATTTACCTATGACTTGATCTCATTCCTGAGTCCATATTGGAAATGTATGTCCATGGCCACCTTATCCCCCACCAAAGTTGGATCAAAAAGATAAATTGGGTAAATGTATAAAACATTATATTACCTTCATAGACCCATGGGAAAATTTTTTATGACACTTTTTTAGGCGTGTGCATCATTGGGAATCACGATCTATGACACATGCATTTGTTTCCCCTCATTCCAATTTTCTTTAGGAGGGTGTCATTCATAACTTCTTCAAAGTTGTTTTCTCATTCTCCATAGTGGAATGATGTGATATTATCCCCTCTTTCAATGGATTCCCTCTCATTAGTTGTCACATAGTCTAGGTATCCCTCACAGATTAATACATTTTTTGTGAAACTCTTTCCTGGTTCTATATCTTTATGGAAACCACTTAGTTACACTACTTCTGCCTAGGCATTCCAAATTGCTGAGTTAGGGAAGCAACCTTTGGTCACAGAAGTAGCCACACCAGACATCAGTGGAATTTATGGATGCCAGAACAGTGGATCACCTGTATTCTTACTCAGAAGGGGGATTTTCGAGGGCATGAAAACCCGAGGTATCCCACATAGACCATGGGTTATCTTATGCCAGAATAATTTCTTATGAGGTTTTCTTCAGCATCCCATGTTTTACATGGGGTAGTCCATGATTTTAACATCTTATGGATAAGGATATTCACGAGTTTAATGACTTGTAGAGATAGAATGGGAGGATCATAACACTTACAAAGGTGGATAAGATGGGTGAATCCCTAGGAGAGTGTACCTGGATGGTTTACTGAATGGATGGATTAGAACAACTAATTAGGATGGACCCTAAACTGCATGTCCCATAAAGGGATGATGTCACACCATAAGGGAAGATCTATGAACCACTGAAGGAATATCTGGGAGGTGAACCCACTAACGGGGACACCAAGGTTTACCGTTGGCTAGTATTGAACCTTAATAAGGCCTCCAATGTACCCTATTTAGGAGACAAGGATAAAAAACCACATAGTTTGAAGAAGAAAATTGATGGAGGGTGGAGAGTGATGAGCATGAACCTATGGGAGGATTAGGACATATCTTAGTGGTTGGGAATCAATGTACATGTAGTTCGGGATGGCGTGATTCGACAAATAAAGAGGAGGGTCATGAGAATGGAGTGCATGGATGGGGGCCCAAAGGAAGTGTAGAATCTGGGTTGGGGAATGATACACTTGAGACATAATTACTCAAGGGAAAGACATGGATGGGAATGTATGATGGGATTGAACCTCAATGACGCTTCCTACAAACCCTGTATAGGAGACAAGGATGAATGTCCATGTAGTTACGGGTGACATCAGGGCTAGTACATGGATAGTCATCCGTTAACATATTGGGGATTCCACATGGTTAATAACCCAAATGGATAGATTAGAATGCCTCATGGAGGTTTATTTATGGGATGTGTCTGAAAAGGGATGATTTTACATCACAAGTGTACATCCCTGGGAGTGAGCAATAGATTTGACCATTGTTTGGGATTGAAACTTAGAGAGGCTTCCTATCTACCCTATAGATAGGACATGGACCATGATCCGTGTAGTTCAAAGGGAGGATTTGGTGAATGGTACTTACACATGTCTAGAGGCTCAAATGGGTATGGCACATGTGGTAGGGGAATACACACTGAGGCTTCCCATGTGATGGATGATCTAGAAACCCCTAGGGGCGAATCAGGGAGGTGCTCCCCAAGGAGGGAGAAATAAAGTTTACCTTTGGTTGGGATTAAACCTAGAAGTGGCTTCCGATGTACCTTGAATATATATTAGGACCACATAGTTTGAAATTGAGGGTCACGGGGTTTATAAACTGAGAAGGGTTATATGGAGTCACTATTAATCTCTATGACCACATGATTCAAGATTAGTTTGAGAATTAATAGGTAGTTTTAGAAATTATAATCATGTCACAAAATGTTAACCCATGAGATGTGATGTGGGTCTTATGTACTGAGATGAACCAGGTAGATTGAGATTAGGGATTACTCCAAGAGGGTTCCCAAGGAATATGTTGTTCCGTTTGGGTAAAGTATCACTCCTTTCTAGGAGGGAGAAGGAGATCTCAATAATGTGGGGTTTATTGGGCATGAAGAATGCCTAATGTGGGGCACTCCATGTGTATTTAATGGGGATATACTAAAATTTAACATTGTGTGCTGAGGACGATGGGGATTGATTGTTTAACATCCAATAGATCAGATGAGGAGCGCTCTCCCCTTACCCCATGTACTTACATAACAGATGCCCACCCACACTAGGGGAAGGGAAGGAATATGTAATTCAAGGATATAAAAAAGTGGGGGAGTGGTTATTCGTGGGGCCACATTAGCATACTTATGAGAATAAGAAATAGTAGTTAGCGTACATATGTGAAGAAGCTTTAGGTAGAGAAATGAAATAAGGAACACTACATGAGGGACTAAGAAATAACATTGTAAAATCTTATAGGGCCACACATAAGAGGGTCTCAGGAAGAAAGGGTACATTATAAGAGGTGTTTAATGAAGATCAGGTTCTTCTTGGATGTTAGGATCTTTTCGAAGATTGGGGCTCCATGAAGTAGAGTGACCCTGCTAGCGAAAAGACGCATGAGTTGTAAAAGGATTAATTCGTGAATCCATAATGCTTCATGAAGCCACAAGTACCCCAAAGGGAAATCCTCCTTTGCGACGGGTATAGAACTAAATGAAGGGAATCCTAGCCATAGGCATGGGAAAATCATAACAAATAGAATGAGGTTTCACAATTCCCCAATAACTTAGGGAACTCATTCTTCTCTTAGTTTTTTGGTGATCAAGGGCTTTATTAAAAGGGTGCTCATAAGGAAAAAGGTTAGGGTAACAATTATTATGAGAAGGAGTGAGCTAGTTATTTATAGGAAAATGGGTAACACAATTCTTTGAGAATAGAAGTGAAGAAAAAATTATCTTTCTGGAGAGGCGTATGGCTCATCAGAATCACAGATCCTTATATCAACTTACTTTTCAGTTGTTGTAGGGCTCCTAGGATTATCGAAGATGACCATAAACTTCCTTTGCGAAAGTCATGGGTCTGGTCATACTTGTGGTGCCTCCCCTCAATGCCTTGTGGTTTTGTGAGGGATGGGGATATGAAAAATTGCTTCATGAGTCAGACCTCTTTGTGGATATTTGGGATGTTTAGCTAGTATTTCATCTCAATAGGAAATATCCATCAATGACTTATCCCAAGGCACATATTTTAGCTCCAAAAAATTCTCTCTTTAGAATAGGAGTTGACTGGAAAAGAAGGGTGGATTTATTCGGGTATGTCTCTGAAAACTGAATGGTCCTGAAGCAAGCTCGCGATGAAAGGTGTGAAATGCATGCTGGTTGAAGGATTCTGTGAGGCTCCAGAGTGTGATGGCTACCCCAAATCTCAATTGGCTACAATAAAGATTTGTGAGACATGTGAATATGAGCACACGACTAAGCAAATTCATCATGGCAACAATGCTGGCATTGGTGAATCATACCAACCTCAATGTTTTGGTGCTGGAAAAGTTGTATAAGGTTTTTTGGAATATCAGCGAGGGGAAGAGTTCACTGCAAATGTGTGTACCAGTCCACTTTCTATATAGTTTGGTGTTAACACACACGGGAGGATATGAATGCCTAAATACCATTTCCCCTCCTGAGATGAAGTTTCAATGAGAAATTTTGTACACTGCTAGAAGTTTCCCATTCTTGCTGAACTTGAAGGAGGTGAAGAATAAGATTTGAAGGAATGATGAGTTCAACTTCCATCAATTTATTTTTCTAATGAGATTATTTAGCTATAAATATGGAGGAACTAAAGAGTAGTGGTTATATTTCCTGTTCTTTCGAGGGGGATTACTGGAAGAATAGGTGGATTGAAAGATAATTTGTGAACTATACACCCATAATAAATTTTGTGAGGTAGTTCAGATGTATACAGAAACTAACCTAAAAGGTGTACTTGGGGGTATTTCATGATGATCACCATTGCATGATGATGTAGTTTAGATCATTTTCATGTGATACTATATGAAAATTTGGAATGAGTTTCCTCAATCCACTGCTTACTATGGGTTGGATGAAGAGTACACTAAGAGTTAAGAGGCATCCTACTCAAGAGATAATTTGAAAAATGTCTTGTATGATTTGGTGAACTTGTGGAACCTCTAAAACGAGGTTGAGTATAAATAGTGATGACAACACTCCATAGCCGTAGGGATGATTCACATCATGGTGGTGGAGCTATAGTATTAGAGGTAATAGTTTCAAGGCCTGCACTGACCAGATGTAGAAAAAGAGTAGTTGTAGTAGGCCTAGTGTTCCCATTCGAGAAGACTCAGGATGAAGGGGAACTATCTACAGGGTTACATAGAATACCTACCTAAGCTCTAAGGAAGTGGTTGGGTTGCATGGATATACCTGAGGATGTCATCTACCATGAGTCTTGGGAAACCTGATACTTCAACAAGAAATTACTCAATACTTAAAAAATGTGGGATCACTTCAACTAGTTCAGGATGGATATTTTGGGCATTGGACAAGCCGAATATGGAATTCTGGCATCCTAGGAAGAGGGGGAGTGGTGTTTGGATGATCTGGAGAACATAGTGTACTCTGAAGGCACTCTGCATACAATGATGGATCGAGGTAAAGTATTACTAGAAATGAAATCTCCTCCCAAACTATTATCTATTGACATGGTAGAATACTTTACACTTCATGGGGAATCATATCAGCCAGGGTGGGAAGATTCTGATAGAGAGAGACATTTGGAGGAAGGTGAGGTTGTGACCAAGGAGGAAACTTCTTTAGGAGGATATTCTGAAGCTCTTTATGTTTGATCAACCAAATTCCCTTGTGCTATTATGTCCATCATTTTTCTATCGGTTAGTTGACTAACATCCATTATATACAAGAGAGCGTTGCACAAGAGACCCATTCATGTTGGGAAAGAGGTGTGACTATTGGAATAGAGAACCATGAACTAGGACCTACATCCAAATCAATAGTGGTTGTAGGGTCCAGTAGTTCTAGGGAGGCCTCTCTGGAGACTTTGGAACCCAAAATCACATATGGGGGACATTTCTATATCTCCCAATGATGAAATGATCAAAGGAGAGGGCATGAGAAGCCATCCCTTGACCACCATAAGTTTACAGCCTCACAGAGTCATACATGTTGTTTTCTCAATTAGATTGACTGATACAACCCTCACAGGAAATATCCATAGAGTAGCGAGTTCTATGTAAGTGATAATGGCTTGAGAACCTAGCACCCATTTTATAAGAGGGGTATATGTTCACCTAGAGCAATGTGTCTAAGCAGACCAGAAAACGTCCTTTGCTGATTGGCCGATTATGGCTACTTGTGGTATTATCTTTGGGTCTGATAGGGACATCCTTATCATGGTAGGATCAAGTGACTGTGATCAATTGGATAGTATATATCATAACCCATCAAACATGATGCCAAAGGCGAATCCTATAACTAATTATTGCCACATTTTCAATATATGAACCTAATGATCTGATAGAGATGGAAGAATCTGATTTTGATGTGGTCGAGGATAGTCAGGTTACTCAATGTTGGGCATGGAAGTTAATCAAATGATTTAGAAAAAACTATAGAATCAGAGTCAATAAGATTGATGGTATCACTTTAACACTCGCTACATGACCTATGTAATGGAGGGGTGGAAACTTGAGTCTTGCACATTATCATCAGGGACTACATTTCTCATAAGATATTGGAAGGAAGTTGACATTTTGATACCGCCTGATACTGAGAAAAATCTAAAAACATTATGAAGCTTCAAGAGGTTAAACATGAGATCCATCTCTTATACTGGCATATAAAAAATTTCTTACCCTTCTTCAATGATAAATTAGAACTCATCATATGACTGAAGATCTAGTAGACAGAGGACTAAAATTAGTTGAGGTAGGATAGTGGTCATGTGACCGACCTATGAGATGGACATGATCGAGAACTGATTAGGGCTGATAAGCTTCGATTTATGGCTATCGATGAGGAGGGGGAGCTCAAGAAGGAGGGAGATACAATGGAGTCCATGTGCAAGAAGGTGGAAATTTTGAAGCATTCAATTTAAGGTAAAGGTCTATAAGGGTTGTGTTATGGAAAACTTATGGTAGAAACTTTCTTACTTTTTTCCCTTTTTTATATTGCCCACATAGACATATTTCATGCCTGATATAATTACTACCCCTCAATAATATATTGTATGAGTGTGTTAGCTAGTCATTGAAAACTATGGGTATACTATTGTTGAATGAATACCCATAGTGTTCGATATGAGGGAGGCTATGACTGGAGAAGAGGGATGTCAGAACAACCAGCTTTACATTACCAACATTTTCTAGTGCACAAACAGGATAATGACACATGGGTTGGAATCAATCCAAACAAAAGGGGAATGATATGTTTGAATCATGATTCCCAATATTCTGAATCAAGAAGAGGATGGAATGTTAGTATGACATAACTACTAACCACATTCGATAAATAGTATTCATACCCTCATCTTGAAATGGGGACAAAAAAAATGAGGGCTGACCACTGGCCATATTGAAATGTAGGACCTAACTCCAAATGGTGTGTGATACTTTCCAGGACCTTGGCCTAGGGTAGTAGGTGAGACAAAGTGGCGTAGCCAAACAATTAGGGGGTCCCTTCAGATATGAAAGTGGATGAGGATCTAAATTAGTGGCACATAAATCCTGGAGTGAAGTGAAGGGATGTTTAAATTAATTCCAACACTCCTATACTACGCCACTGTGACTAAAGCACAATGGCATAGGCGTATTCGGATGAACAAAGATCAAAACTATCTTTTATAAAGGACATATCTAGTAAAGTACGGGGACTCCTCACAATTTTATGTCATGCTAGTAAGGATAATGGGCACGTAGTTTAACATCATATGATCTGGATGTGCCTCGTAGTTTAAGATCTTGTGAAAGTGAAGTTGTATATATTTCATGGTCATATCACCTGGAACATGGAAAAAAATTTATATTCAGGTTGCACAGACTAAAATGTATATTCATATAATGATTTCATGGAATGGAGGGTATGAACCTGACATGAATGATCTTAAAGAGGCTTGCACACAATACAAGTATCGGGGATAGATGAAAAGGGGGGACATGTGATATTGAAAGAGGTGAATATAACGGTGACGATGTTAGTTTAATGTTATGAAATTTGGATCATGAATAGGTCCGAGAGGCTAAAAAATGATAGTGAACCTGTATCTAGGCCTGATATGAAATATCGAAGAACCATTATGCATCATATAAAGATGGGAATTAAGATGCACATAGTTCTTGAACACAGTGTGGTAGAATAACAACAATAATTAGGCAATCCTTTCTATAAATATTGATGGAACCTCCCATAATTATCATGGGGAATTATGAACTTACGCAGGGTATTTTTTCAATTTAACTTCATGAATTAAGCATGATGAGTTCTTAGTTTATGGTCACATATCTTGGATTGTGATCGATGGTATTTTGAATGGGTGTACATGGTGTGGTGCTATGATAAACCCAATGTGAGTGGGTCTAAGGAGGCCCATACCACCCAACACATCCCAGAATAGAAAATTGTCCATCATCTATTACTTTAAGGTCATAGAGTCTGAACCATAAGAGGGGGTTATCGATGATGGATATGGGTAATGTGGTGTCAAAACAAACCTGATGTGACTGAGGACCAAGCGGCATACATGAACCAAACATGAATTCCCAATAAATTAGTCATACAATTTTTAATGTCATGAATCTTGGAATATAAGGAGGAACACTAATATCAATGGTATGCATGTGATATAGAAGAGGAAATTCCTAGCATGAATGATGTCCAAGAGATCCCACCTGTCTCATGGATTTCTAGAGATAAATTTCATATAGTTTAGGGTCATAAGGCTTGGACCAAGGAGTTTACGACTAAGAGATGATGGTTTAACATAGATTGTGGCTAGGCCCAAAGACGAATCACATGGGAATCACTACATATCCTATAAGGATGGGAATCAAGACACACATATTTCTGATATCCAATGTAGTTTATCATAATGTGGTAAGTATGAAGAGTATTTGACGTAAAAAGGTGAAACAACATTGTGGATGAACCCAAAATCAATGATATTGGAATGACCACGTATCCCATAAAGATGTGAATCAAGTAATGCATAGTTAATGATGTTAAATTTTCCTATGTTGGCCTAACCCATACACATAGATATAAGTAATTATATATTTCTTATTCTTTCTCTTTTTTTGAGTTTTTATACCAGGATATAAAGTCTGTGTGTCACAATATGAATAAAGCCATGTATAGGCCATTACAGGTGGCATGATTGATGACCAGTTCCAAGGGATATGACTTCTCAAAAAGGAACACAACAATGTTTCCCCATTTTTAGCCATGTGGGTAGAAATATTATTTCAAAATTTTAAGTTTGTATGATAGGACCAACCCATACATTTTAACTATGTGCAACAAAGATGCTGGAAGATGTGTTTTGGAAGGGATGTGTATGGTGTGGGTATTGAAAAACTAATGTGACTGAGTAATAATAGACCTACACGGACCAAAAAGTTATAAGAAAACAATGAAAATGATCTTAATTTAATTTCATATAGTTCAGAGCATAGGGATCCAAGTTTATGGTCATAGAGTTTGAACCACATGGTTTTGAGACCCCTATATGTGGGTACAAACCCTACCAAGACACTTAATCCCATGTGATTCATTCTCAGTATGGGAAACAAGGAGTGATGTTAGGTTTTATCCATCTTATTAGAGAAAACAACGATGGAATGAAAATGATGGATGGGAAAGTCCCAACCATGCTAGAATTCCCACTCAACGCATATGAATGCATGGAGGGACAACATGAGGGGTGTTGGGGATCCATTAGAGCATAAGAAGGTGGAAAATTTGAATCACTGCACCCCATATCTAGAATACAATGAGGGTAGTGTGATGTTTGAGGATAATTCTTGACCTTATTCGAAACATGGTATCTATATCATGTTACCGAGGATGAGGAAATAAAAATGAGGTTGTCCACTGACTATGTTCGAATCACAGTAACTAATTCTAAATGTCATCCAAATCTAACTGGGGCGTTGGACCGAAATGGTAGGTGAGTTGATGCAGAGTAGCCAGGACATTAGGGAGGTACCTCTAAATGTAGAAGAGGATATGGAACCAGATAAAGAGACATGTGAAGTATGGAAATGGATTGGGGATATTTCCTTGAGGAATCTAACACTCCATGTCTCATACCATCACACATTCAAGAATTTCATTATGGAACATTTGCATACTGGATCAAATCATCCTTAAAATATCGAGTTATTAGGTGGGGTGTTATGAATTATTTAAGGGTAATTTTTCTTAGATGAGAATCTATAAATTTATGGTTATAGAGTGTGGACCATATGTGACCAGTTTAATAACATTTGAATGGGATGTATCTATGTAGTTTAACATCATGCAATAAAGATGAAAATGTCACACAATTTAGCATCATGTTACTATGAATTGTGCATCCCAAAAGAGAATTGCTTGGTGTGGAGAATAACCCCACATGAATAAGGACCAAAGCGTTATAGACCACACAACACATTCTGAAGGTGAAACTCAACCTGAATAGCCATAAATATTTGTTTATGATTCTATGGATGGGGTTGATACCAAGTTGTTTCGGTGTCACTATATATCCCATAAGGATGGGAATCTAGACATACATAGTTCTGGAATATCCATGAAGTATAACATCATGTGGTAAGGATGATATCTAGGAGGGGTTGGTCAAAAGGAACATGAATGGTGTGGCCCCCATAACCCAATGTGAATGAGGACCAAAAAGATCCACACCACACCACACCTTCCCGTGGAGAAAACCCTAACTGAGATGAGGTGAAATGGTTCATGATTCTATAGCTCGGCCCCTGGAACAGATGTACGGGCATTTCTATATATCCTATATGTATGGGAATGTGAAAAAACATAGTTCTAGAATATGAAATGTCATATGGATAGTGCCAAATAACGGGGGTGATATTCTCTCAAACATGAATATCACAGTTTTTTAACATTTTATTGTTATGAAACTAGGACACTAGAAATATAAATTTAAATTCATAGAATTGGGACCGATTAAAGGGGATACCTACAGTGTGGTTCTATGAAGTAACCCGATTTGGATGAGAATCCAAGAGGTACTCACCACATGGAACATTCCAAAATGATACCCTGGCCTATGGTCCAAAGGGTTGAACATGTGATTCTGTAGCTAGGACCAGTGAAAATATGTCCAAGCATTTCTATGTATACCATAAAGATGGGAATAAATCAACACATAGTTCTTCAAGAAGTAATGGAAGAGTAATGATACAAGTGTAAATTTATTCCTAAGTGATGAAGTCGTAGTTCTGTGTAGTTTATCATTATACAACTAGGATCCATAATACATACTTTAATTTCATACGATAAGGATTGGGGAAATTATGTAGTTTATCATTGTGCAACAAGGAAATAGGGGATCTTATTTTATAGTGTTATAGTTCTAACCATAGGATGATTATTCCATAGAAAAAATATATAGTACAACATTGTGAAGTGACCTAGTGTAAATGAGTACTAAATATATCCACACCACACCACACATTCCTAAGAAGAACTCACACGCAGTTTAACGTCACGTGGGATGATGAAAATGGTTTGGGAGAGATTATGGATGGGGCCAATGATAATGTTTCTGGGAATCAAAATATACATATTATAATGATGGGAATTAATCCATATGTATCTTTTTATTCCCATTCTAATTAACATCATACAGTGAGGATGAAAATTTGGCACAAGTTAATGTCATGTAGGGCATAGGAGTTTTTTATCATGCATGAAAAAGGGGAATTTTCCATTTTAGGTCATGTAGAAAGGAACATAAATGATGTGTGGTTTAATATCTTGTAGCTATGATGGAATATGTTAACATCATTTGGGATGAAAGATATCTTAGTTTAAGTTTGTAGGTCTAGGATAAAATGTTGTGCAGTTTATCAATATGTAGGACATGGAAGTCTGGAGTTGTGCAGGATAGCTGTAGGAGAAATGTTCCGAAAGGGACTTACATGGTATGACTATAATCCTACGTGAATAAGGACCATGGAGTCCCCATTCCACACCACACATCTATAGGATGATAAGTATATTATTTTATGTTCATAGTTCTCATACCATATGGTAATTATTCATTTTATCATCATTAAATGAGGATGAAATAATAGTTTAATGTTATCCAGGATGAGTAGAGCATCATTTTAGAATTTTGCATGACGATGGGGAAGTTTCATGTAATTTAATGTCATGTTGGATGGTAATGGTTCTTATGCAATATATTGATGAAGGAACTTGGCATTGATGGGTGGAGTAATTCACTCTCTATCAATGGTGAGAAATGTATATTCACCACATGGATAGAATTTGTGAATGATATAAGGACATTCACATTTGGGACCAAATATTGGTAGTTTACTTGTAGGAATCATCAATGTCATTATTTCCAATATCAGTTAAACTTGAAGGAAGGAGAATAGAAGAACTATCTTATTGAAAGCTATAACTATCTAGTTATGGTGCCTCTCTACATTATGTAGGGCCAAATCCTATTTTTGATGAGAGCTTACAGATTGTCCAATGGACATATGATACTTTTCTTGAAATCTACTAATTATAGATATCTATACAGAGTGATGGAAAATGAATCATGATGGGGGATGAATACCTCTATTCCAAACACCAAGAAATATGGAGTATTTAAGGTGAAATTTTAAGTCATCGTCTGACAAGAGCAGAGGGAGTTGGGGAGCTTTTCAGACCAACTTTTCAATTTATAGACCACTATATTCTGAAAAATGTTAGAGAGGGTCTTATTTAATCCCTTGATATTCCCATTTTCACGTGCATGATAGTGAGAAGTATGGTTGGATCAGATTCCTTACTTAGTGTATATATTTTTCAACTCAGTTACCCAGAATCTTTTCCCTTTTTCAGTAATAATAGAGTGAGGGAATATAAATTGATGGTAGATGTTGGAGTTCATGAATTCAATGATATAAGAGGACTTTACCTACTTGAGTAGAATCTTCTCTTCCTACTTGGAAAAGAAATATGTTGTGGTTATAATGAACATGCATTATCAAGATATTATTGGTGGGTATGGTCCCAAGACATCAAATCCCCAAAATGAAAAGGGCCATGAGTACTTTGTAGTGTAGAGGGGATTTGGTGGTTGATTCAAAATTTTTTCATGGATCTGAAACGTTTGGAACCTCTCAGAGAACTCTATACAGTCATGGACCATGGTAGGCCAAAAGTATCCCAACCGTAAAATCAGATGGGAAAGCATCATACCGACACGATGAGTACCATTGTACCCGGAGTGGACTTCCTACACGACCTGGGGAATCTCATCTCCCTGAATTCATTAGAGTATCAATCCATCAAACCCATGCCTTTAGAGAGTCTTCTCATGAATGGGACTGCTCCAAAGGGTGAATTTAATTCCATGATTGTGATTTATCTCACTCTCATCTTTATATATTGAAAGATTTCCATGTTGGAGGTACTCGATGAAAAAAATAGTCCAATTAGATGTTTCTTTAGATGAAGGGGGATCTGTAGGACCTCATGTAGAAGCATAAGTGGTAAGTGGGTTTATATAATAGATTGTTTCATCATCTAAATAGATAGGGGCGATGACCCTTAGATGGGCCACATGAATTAATAGATCATATTGGACAAGATCTCTAAAAGAAGAGGATAAACTTCCCATGAAATAAGCTTGACCATTATATAACAAAAGAACATGAGTCACCTATGGTAGAAAAGGGAACTGATCCATCGTCTTGCTAGTGCGATCTAGCATGGGCACGAGAACTAGATTTTGGGAGACATTGTCACTGTTGATCTACCTAATGACTAGATCTGATTCCCCTTTCACATGTAGATGGGGAAAAAAATCTAGAGAGAAAACTCTAGACAAATGAAAGAGCCTAAAAATCTACATCATTTTTGGTGCATCCTTCTGATAACGAGAATGAATAGGTAAAAACAACCTGTGTAGGCGTGATTATGACAATACCCATGGCTACTCTATTAAGTCAGGGATTATTAGGCCTTATATCAGTAAGTATATCATAATCTCCATCAAAATGAATCTTCAAACCTGGAATTTCCTGATTCACTGAGAGAATGACCTCATTATGAAGATAAGGATTTAGGGACTTCTCTTTGGGGTTTAGATGGCCAGCAATAAAGTCTGCCAACACCTGAACCTTAACAACCTTTTGCATGAAGAATTTGATGATGAACTGCTAAAGGATTACAACCCCCATGCTATATGGACTACCAATATATGGAAGTTCAAAAAATATTTTAATGGATCCAAATGGTACACCAGATGTATTTCATGATGCTGCATATAATCATTCAACTTCTACACCGAAAAACCCATTTTGAGGAAGCTCTTATCAATATAATAATATAGAGTCCCTGTGTCGAGGAGCATGCGACAGAGATAGTAAAAAAAATTCTATATCCCTTTGTTGTTCTTCTTGATGAGAAGGGTGTCAAGGGACCATTCTAAGGCTATCACATAAAGAACCAAAAACTTTCCAAAAATTGGCCTCATAAGAACTGGAGGATACAATAGGCAATACATGACTTCCTTGAATGAATTCTGGAACTATACATCCCATTGATATATATAAACATTCTTCATGAGTCTAAAAATGGGAATACACTTTCTGGCCAGATTCTATATGAATCAGTTTATATAGACTAAGTGAACTAGAATGTCACAATGATCCTAGAGGTTGCTCAGAGGAGGCATCTGACTGGTGGAATGGATATTCTCTAGTTCGATCTTGATGACTCTGTATTAGATAATTAAACCAAGGAACTTTATAGATGTAAACCTAAATTAACACTTAAATGAGTTCATTATCATATGGTGGGAGTGGAAGAAGACTAATACTTTATCAATATCTCTAATATGGTCCTGGCACTAGTGGTATTTGACCACTAAATCTTCTATATAGAATTAAACTAATATTTTGAGGATTTGTTTGAATACAAGGTGTGTGGAATGATGATAGGTGGATCCTGCATTCTTCAATCCAAAGGGAATTACCTAATAATAGAAGATACCCTGCATCACTCTGAAGAAAGTAGAATCCTCATATTTAGTAGCAATATGAATTTTATTATTCCTAGAATAACCATCCATGAAGAAGATATCATGTAACCTAGAATCATAATCAATTAAAAAATTTGTTATATGAGGTGGAAATAGTCATTCAGACAATGACAATTGAGATCATAGAAATTTATGAAGACTCTAATTTGTCCTTTTTTTTCTTAATGGGAATGTTTTTTTTAACTATCCAGGGTACTAGAATTCCATGAAAAATATGGATTTAATAAGCTTATCAACAATGGACTCAACCATGGCACCATGAGAAGTGTTCATCATAATGGGAGGCTGCTTGAACCCATGAAGATTTATTAGGAGGACAAGACAATGGGAAATACCCTATGGGTATAACCATAGAATATCATCATAAATCCAAGAAAACACATCATTCTTTTTCTTTATGAATACCATGTATTGATGTGGTTCCTCTACAGATATAGCTGCACTGATCAGTGTCGGCTTCGGGTCTGAATCAATACCAAGATTCACCTATAACAACTCATCAACTATGATGAAGATTCCATTTTCAAATGTAGGAGGAGCGTCTCCCAAGTCATCATCATTATTCAAGGTGAGGGAATCATGAGGAGGATGCAATTATTCTATGTTAACTAACCATAAAGTAATGCTGATGCCATATTGAGTGGTGGTGTAATCTTCACTAGGAGACTCAATAAATTTTGAAACCATGCCATCAAATGATGTCTACCCCATTCCATAAGGCCTTCAACTGAGGGGACCATGTTAGATGATGTCAATTTAGTGGTGGAGGGTTACTCTATTTCGACATAGCCCGATTCGGTGAAACAAGAAAGTATGGTGTATGTAACGACCTAATGTTTTTAATGGAAATTAACTTCGTATAAATATGTCATAAAATCACATGAAAACACAACACAATGATCTAAAAAGTGTTATGTGACCCTTAAAAATTAGTTTTTCAATTTCGTGTTTGGAATTTCAAAAATCTGACATACAAGATTGCAATTACTAAGTTATTTGTAATCTAATAAAAATTTTTTTTTTGTGAATAGTAACCTACCCTTATGAATTATAACATACCCATATGAATAGTGATATTACCTAATGAATATTAACATCACCTATGATAATATATAAATAATATTCAAGTTGAAAGTATGATATACCTATATTTTAGAATAAGTAAATGAATGCATTAAAACTGGTTTTTGATGATAAATTATGATTTTAATTAAATATTTAAATAATCATATCTAGAAACTTATTTTTAAAAAATGGACTTCATTTTTGTATTCTACATGTTGAAAAATGGTTGGGGTGAATTTTTGCGATTTTTCTGAAATACTTAAAATTTTGATGAATAGTGAAATACCATAATTTACAAAATAAGCTAAATAAGCTAATTATAGAGTCATGCATAATGTTATACTGATGTAAGCCCAATTTTTTTGGGTTCACAAGATAATATTACTATTCTGGGTCATGGAATACTCACTATTCCTTGTCTTGTCGGGAAATAATAAATTAATGAAATTTATATTGAGAAAAACATTCTCCCCTCGACTATAAATACCACCTTTCACTCCCTCATTTCATTACACCTCTCACGATTCAATACTTCTATAAAATCTGCCCAAAAACCTCCTTATCCCCTCCTCCATGTCCAAGAGCTTTTGGTTTCATAAAAAGACCAATCCTAGGTCCCTTAATGAGGATCTCAAGAGGAGGATTGAATAGGTAATTTCTCCTCCTCTTTCCATTAATTTCGTTTCAATTTCAGGTTCTTTTCTTATTCTCTCTCCCACCTATATTCATACAATTGGTATTATAACTCTATTATCATACATATAATATAATTTTATGATTGTAATGATAAATTATACCTTCCAACCCCTTCCCCTCTTCCTTTTATTTTATAAAAGAAAATGTTGTTCGTGAGGTGTTAATCTATCACCTTCAAGAACGACATGTTTTCTTATTACATTTATACTTTATGATCAGGTAATGAAACCATTTTAATGGATTAACTAGAATATATTATATGTATTATTTCCTATTAAATTTTCTGGAACTAAATTAGGTATATATTATTAAATGAATAATCAAAACATGTTCTTTGTGGTCAAAAAACCGCCCAAATTAACTCAAAAACTAATCATTTAATTTTTATATAATAATTCATCCACATGGTATATAATATAACCAATTACGAGATCATTTATTTTCCTATAATATCATTAATAACATGTAATATTATTTATTTATGTTTACCTATGTTCTACCTGAACTTCAATTTATGAATTCAATTGAACCACTCAAGAAAAACTATAAAAACAAACATTCCCGAACAATGTTTTCAAACTGTATAACTCAGAAAAAGGAACATAAAATAAATTAATGAAACCATAATGAAACATATTAATTTACAGAAGGTTCTGTAATTGTAAAATAATGAATCTAATGTTGTTATACCGGACATTAAAGTGATGGAAGAGTTCAAATATAAGGTAAGGGGGAAATTATTGAACCTAACATTCATCCTTTGGGTTTTCCCTCTTTAACTCATTTTTTTGACATGGTTAATACATAAAAATCCTTTTTTTCATCATTTTAATTCCTTTTCTAGGATATACATGTCTTTCAAAAGTGTTTATGTCAAACAAAATGTTTTCCAAAATAACTATTCTTTTAAAAACACACCTTTTCCTTCTCATTCAAGGTTGACGGTTCTTGTAACATTTATGTTATTCCCTATTTCTTTTGGGAACCCAATGTTTATGAATGTGTTATTATGTGATGAAACACATTTCTTTTCATGGGTTAGTTATATTCAATTTTTATATATGTTCATTATTGCATGCATAATAAATGATAATGTTATGATGTGACGAGTGCGTGTGGAATTATATTGTGCAATATGAATGTTTCAATGTGACGGGTGTACATGAAATTATACAGAACTACAATGAATTTGATAAAGTGATGAATCAAATGTGTTAATGTGAAATTATGTGTGAACAATATGCATGATTTTTTCACAAGTATGTGTGGTAGTTATCCACTAAGACATGATGTTTTATTTTTTTCATTTTCACAATTTAAGTCTCTTATTAATGTTTCCTCTCATGTTCATGATCTTTTGCCTATGTTATGATTATGAACACCCCATGATATATTTTTCTTTTATATCATCTTTCTAGGCTTTTATCTCACCCCTTTTGATGTAGATCATTAGGTGACTACGTGTACTAAAAAGAGGTCAAGTTCCAATAAGAATCAAGAGAAGAAGGTATTAAATAAATTTTTAGGCTTTATGTTGTAATTGTTATATATGATCCTAGTTTTCAAAAGACACTAAACCTCTGTAAACTCTATGTGTAAAACTTATTTGTTGTTTATCTTTAAAATCATTTAATAGAAATGTAATAAAAGGAAGGGTTTCTATAGTTGGTATCAAAGACAAGGTTTAGTTAATTTAAGAATTATGATTAGTGAACCATAGAGAAAACCTCTAGTATGGGAGTAAGTACAAATATTCACACAATAATCTTTTCTTAGTAATCACATATGTTATTATTTTAGTACAAATAATACATATGGATAAGTTATTCCTAACTTGTGGAATTATGTTTTGTTCTAACATTTTCTATTTTAGACAATGGTGCGAACTAGGAGAAACCAAGCCAAAAACTCGTGCGAGGGCCAATGAAACAATTATCCTAATGAAATACCCAATGATTTGGGAGGTGGAGTTCAAAAAATCATGGCGATGTTTACCCAACTATCCCAGGTTATGAAAAATAAACACAATAATGGATAAATTCCCCCTTCACCAAATTGGGTGCAACTGGCTATCGAATGTTTCATGAGGCAACAACCACCGATGTTTAGTGGATCTTATTATCCTCTAGTTACAGAATAGTGGGCAAACTCTATGTAGAATATATTTTTTCTCTACTATTATGAGAAAAATAAGGTAACTCTATATGTTTATTATCTTGATAGAGAGTCTGATTAATGGTGGGATTGGATTAAGAACACCAAGACAAGGTAGGAAATTGAAGAGAAGGAATGAGAAGACTTTAATATAATATTTATTAACAAGTATTTCCCATGAACTCTTCACATGAAGATGGAGATAGAATTCATTGGGTCAAGAAAAAAGAAGGAGAATCTGTCACAACCTACAAAGAAATTTTCACAAGGATTTCAAGGTACACTTCAGGTTTTGTTATCCATAATGATAACAAAATTGATAGATTCTTTAGTGGATTAAAACCACACCTTTGAAACGATCTTGAAATTAGATACTTTGGGAGTTATGAAGAAGTTGTTATATGTGCTATCAAAGTGGAGATGAATTTTGGCGAATGGTCTCAAGGAAATGGTGATAACAAACAGAAGATAGAGTTTCAAGAAGATAAATCTAATGAAAAAGGTGGGAAGAAAACACAAGGACCCACTTTCCAAAATTGTGGAATGTTGAACCATGGGAACTGCCTCAAAGGGATGATGAAGTGCCTCATGTGTGGGAAAGAAGGTCACCATTCTCAAGAGTGCCGAAAAGACATGAAAAGGAAGGAAAATGTAGCCGAAAAAATGAGTGAAGCACCCATGATTCAATGCTACCACTGTAGGGAGATAGGGTAGTATTCAAGCCAGTGAACTAATCCATGAGTCCTCAAGGGTAATTAGTATCAGCAACCACAAAATCAAAGGAACATGGGAAGACCTATGCCATTGCTACATCAAAAGTGGAGGAAGATAATGAAGTCATACAAGGTACGATTCCTATTGTCTCAAGAATAGAAAGATTATTATTTTATTCTATTTCAACGCATTCCTCCAAATCTTTCAAGTTTTATAGAACTATATAATTGAATCCCTAAAACCATGAAGTAAAGATATTTATAAAAACACCAAGTGGTGCAATCATTGCTACCCAAGTGTTTGAATCTTCACCAATTGGTGTATTTTGGAAGATTCTTCCAGCGAATATTGTAATACTTCATATGGTGGAATTCAATGCTATAATGTGAATGGATTTGCTCTCATTATATAGAGCACGTATCAACTATCCGGAATAGGAAATATCTTTTCATATTCCAAGTCATCCCATTCTTTTAAATAAATGTAAAGAAGATCATGAGACTCCTTTGAAAAATCTTTCATCTATGTAGGTGTTGATTCCCTATGAAGAATAATACCTATACTAAATGGTTTGGTCGAAGTAAAGTTCCAACCATGCAGAAATGACTATCATGAGGGAATACAGTGATATATTTCATAAAGAGTTACCCAGAATTCCTCCGGACCGTGAGGTAGAGTTCTCAATTGAACTCATACCCTGAGTGACTCCTATATCCAAGTGTACCTAAAGAATGGCTTCTATAGAATTAGAGGAGTTAAAGAAGCAGCTGCAAGAGAATCTGGACAAAGGGTTCATATGCTCCAGTGCATCACCTTGGGGTCTGCCAGTTCTCATTATGAAGAAGAAGGATGAAAAAATGTGGAAATTTATTGATTATTAGAAACTCATCAAGATCACCTTAAAGAACAAGTATCCTATTACAAGGAGTGATGACCTGTTTGACCAGTAAAGAGGATCTTAATACTTCTCAAAGGTGGGTCTTTAATCGGGATATCATTAGATAAAGGTGAAGAGGGAAGAAATTCAGAAGATTTCTTTCTATACAAGATATGGGCACTATGAGTTTCTGGTGATTCCCTTCAGACTTAATAAGGCCCCCACAATCTTAATTGATTTGATGAATAGAGTCTTTAGACCTTACCGTGAAAATTTTGTGGTAGTGTTTATTGATGATATTCTAATATACTCTAAGAGAAATGAGGAACACAAAGAACATCTAAGAATTGTGTTGGTGATATAGAGAAAATAGAAGTTGTACGAAAAGTTAAACAAGTGTGAATTTTGGATGAATAAAGTCACGTTCTTGGGACATGTGATCACAAGTGAGGGAATTTATGCGGACCCTTCAAAAACTAGGGTGACTAAGGAATGGACTAGGCCCTATTATCTCACACAAATCCATAGTTTTCTTGTATTATCTGTGTACTACCAACATTTTGTGAAACATTTCTCATGATTTTCCAGCGTGCTAACTATGTTAACCAGGAAAGGGGTAATGTATGTCTGGATGGAATAATGTGAGGGAAGTTTCAAGGAGATAAAGAGAAGGCTTATCAAAACACCTGTACTCACACTACCAAAAAGTGGAAAAGTTTTGTGATATACAATGACGCCTCAAAGAAAGTCTTGGGTTGCGTACTCATGCAAAATGACAATGTGATAGAATACGCCTCCCGATAGTTGAAGATCCATGAGCAGAACTACCCGACACATGATCTAGAGCTGATAACCATGGTTTTTTCCTTGAAAATATTATGACACTATCTCTATGGTGAAAATTGTGACATATACACCGACCAGAAGAAAAAAATATATATACACACACAGAATGATATCAACATGCTTCAAAGGAGATGGTTAGAGCAAATCAAGGATTACGATTTCTCTATTCACTACCATCCTGGAAAGGCGAACAAGGTAGCTAATGCTCTAAGTAGAAAAGAACTTGCTACTCTATCCGTGTTACAAATTGAGAATGACCCTATATTATTGGATATGAAAAGGAAGGATTTAGAAATTATAAGTGCATGGGATACATTGTAATTTTCCCAAATGATTGTGCAACCATCCATCCAAGAGAATATTAAGGAAGAACAAAGGGATGATGTGAAGATACAAAAGTAGGTGAATTCAGTAATGGAAGGGAAGATACAAGACTTACATATCAATGGTGCTGGTGTGATTTGGTTTGGAATGAGGCTTTGTGTTCCTTCATCACATGGGATACAGAATGAGCTTTTAGAAAATGCACATAGCTCACCATTCTCTATCCATCCTGGGAGAACCAAGATATATTGGGATCTCCGAGAACACTTATGGTGGGATAACATGAAAAAGGAGATTGTAGAATATATATCAAGGTGCTTATTATGTTATCATGTTAAAGTAGAGAGACAAAAGGCCAAAGGGATGATGCAGCCATTACATATACCCATGTGGAAATGGGAGAATGTAACTATGGAATTTTTCATGGGTTTCCCAAATACGTTGAAGGGAAGTAATGCGACATGGGTTGTGGTTGACCGGCTCACCAAGACTACTCATTTTACCACTATTTGGGAAGACCTCATGATTGAAAAACATGCAAAGATATATGTGAAGGAAGTGGTGATACTACTTGGAGTTACACTCTAGATTGTCTCTAATTGTGATCCAAGGTTCACATCTAAATTCTAGAGGAGCCTTCAACGTGCTTTGAGTACTAAATTAAATTTCAATGTTGCCTATCACCCCCAAAATGATGTCCAATCTGAAAGAACTATTTAGATTCTTGAAGAAATTCTAATATCATGCTCTCTAGAATTGAAAGGTGTATGGAATTAACATCTCCCATTGGTTGAGTTCTCATACAACAATAGCTTCCACTCGAGTATTCAGAGGGCTCCATATGAAGCTCTGTATGGAAAGCAATGTAGAACTCCAACCTATTGGGATGAAGTTGGAGAGAGAAAGCTACTTGGAACTTATCTTGTGAAAGATATGATAGAGAAGGTTCAAGTCATATATAAAAACATCAAAGTTGCTCAGAGATTCTAAAAGATCTAAGCTAACAACTTTTGAAGGGACTTGGAGTTCAACGTTGGGGATAAATTATTCCTTTGAATATCACCATGGAAGAGAGTTATTTAATTTGGAAAGAATAGAATGATATGACCAAGGTACATTGGCCCCTTTGATACCCTTGACCCCATAGGAGTCATGGCCCATCAGCTTGCACTTCCACCGAATATGGATCATGTTCATGATATGTTTCACGTATCACTCATGAGGAAGTAGATACTTAATCCCTCACATGTACTGAACTCAGTGGTGGTACAATTGGAAGATGATCTCTCCTAAGAGGAGGAACAAATAGAGATTCTGGACTGGAGAGATAAGGTTCTACGCTACAAGAAAACCCACCTTGTCAAAGTGTTGTGGAGGAACCATATGATTTAATAAGCTACATGGGAATAGGAGGAGGTGATGAAGGATAAGTACCCTAACCAGTTGGTGTAATGTGAAATTTAGAGGGCAAAATTTCATCAGGGGGGATGAATGTAACGAACGAATGATTTTTAATGGAAATTACCTTATTATATATATTTCATAAAATCACATGAAAACACAACATAATGAAATACTAAGTGTTATGTGATCCTTAAACATATTTTTTTTCACTTCTGTGTTTGTAATTTTAAAAATCTGATATACATGGTTGCAATAAGTAAGTTATTTGGAGTCCAATAAGAAAAACATAATATTTGGTGAATATTTACTTACCCTTATGAATTTTAACATACCCTTATGAATAGTGATATACCCTAATGAATAGTAAACTTACCTATGATAATATATATATAATATTCATGTTGAAAGTATGATATAACTATATTTTAGAATAAGTAAATGAATGTTTTAAAACTAGTTTTTGATAATAAAATATTATTTTAATGAAATATTAAAATAATAATATTTAGAAAATTATTTTTGAAAAATGGAATTCTTTTTTGGATTCTACATGTCAAAAAATGTTTGGGGTGTATTTTTGGGATTTTTTGGAAATACTTGAATTTTTTATGAATAGTGAAATAACATAATTTACGAAATAAGCTAAATAATATAATTATAGAGGCATGCGTGATGTTTTACTGATGTAAGCCCAATTTTTTCGGGTTCAAATTATAAAATTACTATTCTTGGTCATGGAAGACCCACTATTAATTTTCTTGTGGGGAAATAACAAATTAATGAATTTTATATGGAGAAAACCCCTCTCTCCTCCACAATAAAAACCACCTTCCACTCCCTCATTTCCTCAAACCTCTCAGGATTCAAAAAGTTTTTAAACTCTGCCCAAAAATATTCCCTATCCTCTCCCCCACATTCAAGAGATATTTTTCTCATAAGAATACCAAGCCTAGGTCCGTTAAGGAGGATCTCAAGAGGGGGATTCAAGAGATAATTTCTCTTCCTCTTTATTTTAATTTCCTTTCAATTTCATTTTATTTTCTTATTCTCTACCCAAATATCTTCATCCACATGGTATGGTAACTCCAGTATCATTCATATAGTGTAATTTAATGATACTTATGGGATATTATACCATCCAACCCCCTTCCCCTCTTCCTTTTACTTTATAAAAGAAAATGTTGTTCGTGAGGTGTTAATATGTCACCTTGAAGAACAACATGTTTTCTTTTTTACATATATACTTTCAGATATGGTAATGAAACCATTTTTATGGTTGAAACAGAATGTTTTATATGTATTATTTCCTATTTTATGTTCTGGAACTAACTTATGTACATATTATTAAATTATTAATCCAAACAAGTTTGGTGTGGTCGAAAAACTGCCCAAATTAACTCAAACAATCATCATTTAATTCTTATATAATAATTCATCCACATTGTACGTAATATAATCAATTATAAGATCATTTCAACTCCTGTAATATCATTAATAACATGTAATATCTGTTTTTTATGTTTACCTATGTTCTACCTGGACTTCAATTTATGAATACAAGTGAACCGCTCAAGAAAACCCATAAAAACAAACATTCCTGAACAATGTTCTTAAACTCTATAACTCATCCAAAGGCATATAAAATAACTAAATGAAACATTAATGAACTATATTAATGTAAAAAAGGTTCTATAATTATTAATATATTAATCTAATGTGGTTATATAGAATATTAATGCAATGAAAGCGTTCAGATATAAGGTATGGGGGAATTCTCGAACCCAACATTCATCCTTAAGGTTCTCCTTCTTTCACTCATTTTATTGACATCATTACTCCATAAAACTTATTTTTCCATCATTGTATTTCCTTTTTTGGGATATACATGCTTTTCAATAGTGTTTATGTCAAACAAAATTTTTTCTAAAAGAACTCTTCTTTTAAAAACACACCTTTTACTTCTCATTAAAGGTTGATAGTTCTTGTAACATGTATGTTATTCACTCGTTATTTTTGGTACCCAATGTTTATGAATGTGTTATTATGAGATGAAACTCATTCCATTTTCATGGGTTAGTTATTTTTATTTTTTATATATGTTCATTGGGGCATGCATGATAAATGATAATGTTATGATGTGACGGGTGCGCCTGAAATTATATAGCACAATATGAATGCTTCAATGTGACGGGTGTGCCCTGAATTATATAGAACTAAAACTTATTGGGTAATGTGAAAAATCTCATGAGTTAATGTGAAATTTTGTGTGAACAGTATGCTATATTTTTTCACAAGTATGTGTGGTAGTTAATAACTAATACACGATGCTTTATTTTTTTATGCATTTCCATATTTCAAGACTCTTATTACTATTTCCTATCATGTTCATGATATTTTTCCTATGTTATGATTATTCTCAATCTATTATATATTTTTCTTTTCTATCCTCTTAATGGGATTTTATCTCATCCCTTTTTATGTATATCCTCAGGTGGCTACATGTACTGAGGAGAGCTCAAGTGCCAAAAAAAGCTAGAGAAGAATGAATTAAATTAATGTTTATGCTTGAGGTTGTAATTGTTATGTATGGTCATAGTTTTCCCAAGACACTAAATATTTGGATACTCCATGTGTAATAATATTACATTGTTTATCTATAAAATTATGTTATAGTAATGTAAGAAAATGCTGGGTCGCTATGGTGTACCTCTGTAGCCGTAAGGGGAACATCCCAACACCTCACAGTGGTAAGGGGATATGGTATCACTATTCCTTGTCCTTTTTAGGATTAATAGGTAATATTACAACATTACTTGTACCTAGGAACAAGTATCCTCGTCATCTTGGAGATAATGAAGAAATGTCCCAAGTCTGGTGTCATATACTCCATCCGATGAATCGAGAGGATGAAATCATCCTACAAGTGTATACATCGGTCATCCACAGTAGCAGTGTGCTCAACCTCAATTTTCTAAACCCATTTTTTAATTTCTATTTTAATAATAAACATCCAAATATCAAGCTTCACAAGAGGAAAAGGAGAAGCATGGCCATGGAGCACACCCACATGACCGTTGAGGGAATACTTGAGGAATTGATGATATGAGGAGGGAACTATTGCATGATGTTGGTGCCAAGGTCTACCCATCACCACATTTTATGTAGTATCCCGTGAGACCGCCATAAATTTATTTATTGCAACTAGGACACCAAACTGGGTATTTAGGTGGATTCTTCCACATGTTCTCTACTTAGTCCTGTCATACACCGAAATATTCATGTGATAGGGACTCAAATCTACTTCAATCAGTCCTAGATTATGAAGCATCCAGTTTGGGATGAGATTGATCCCATAACCTATGTCGATGAGGCAACATTGGACTTCCATTCCAATAAGTTGGATATTGATTCATAGTATGAGATTTTTCCCCTGTATTGGAGAACATTAATCTTCTCTTTACAATGAGATGATGGATTAGAATTTCACTCATTTGAATTTCTCATCATAGAAGGCCTATTCAATAACTATATTTATATCATACTAGAGGGGGATTACAAAATATTTTGAGAGGGATTCAAGTATATATTATGAAGGGAATAGGGCCTCAATAATCAAGGTCTTTTCAAAAATGAAGGAATTATTTTTAAGTACAACACACTTCCATTCTAGGTGCACATTTTTCGAGAAGGGTGTTTCTCTTTAGTAAGTGGTATGGAGGGTGGTTTTGGTTAAAAATGAATATTATAGATGGTTCAAGGGGTGTCTTATTTCTTACTGGATGAACTCTAAAAAATCACTACCAGATGAATGTTGGATAACTGAGGCCTGGCCACCACATAGTGTGTCTGGTCACGATGCGCTCATGGAAGTTCTGCCTGGTCGAGTAACACAAACAATTGTGGTGGTGAATATGAAAATATGGGATGATAGTAATGCACATGATGAGCTTTTATTTGAGTCTACTATCTAGTCTTGAAATCATGAATGACTTGACTAGAAGTGATGAAATGGGAATTTCAATGATTCACATATAAAGACTTAACTCAATGATGGAATCGACAATAAAAATTAGGAGGACTTGCTTGATACTATACATCATTGGGAACCCTATAGGGGTCCACTAGTTCGACAGAATTCACAATGTCATACTCCAACTCATCATATTGGGAATCTTCCAAAACTGATCATATTTGGGGGTGATTCCCATTTATAGATTCATGAAATCGTTCTGGGTTAGAGATGGATTTCACACAGGCGGGGACCACGACATTCCCTTTCAGTGTATTCGCTTGCTATTTTGAGAAGTTTAAAGGTGAAATGTGAACATAGAAGTGGAATATGAATGAAGTGTGGAGAAATTAGGAGAATCAAGCTTATTGAAATGGGAATGAATGCTACAATGGGAACAAAAAATGACTCTATGGGCTAACCAGTCGTCATACATTAGAGAACTTCCACAAGAGACCTGCTGCCACTCACCTTCACTTCCATAGTTAGGATTTACAGAAATCCATGCAAACTATGATGGGTGAGGGCCCAACCTGATGATATTGTTATCAAAAAAATAAAAGACACATTTTATGGACATGGCCTTAAAACATAACATAATCTTGAATTAAATGAATAATTCACATTGAGGATCTTTTCATGTTTATAGTTTTAGAGAGTCAGACCATAACTATTATATTACATCTCAAAAATTTCAAAGTAGACACTTCTAGTTAGTTCCCATTTTTTCATAAAATAAAAACTGTTGAAAAAAATGTGTCATGTACAGTTCCATGTTTTAGACAGCATGACTTTCCCATGATCTGATCCTTGACCCCATTAATCTTTAAGTCCTGTGAAAAAACATTTTGAAACTTGGGATGAGCATAAAGAGCTCTATAAGGGTTATAAAACAGAGAAAGAAAACATTAGTTCATCAATAAATACATATCATAATCTCTTTAACATACCTCATGAAATCATAAGATTTAAGAATGAAACATTTAAATCATAATTCATAAAGGTAACTTGTGGAATCCATGTCATACTTACATTGTAGCTATCTCAACTACATAGGGGGTTAAATTTGGAATACGAATCATAGTATATTAACTAAATCTATTAGGGGAAATAATAATTTTTACCTCCATCACATTTTCTAATGCATTGTAGAGCTATCTCGGGCTCACCCACCCTAGGTTTATCATGGAACCACCCGTATACATAAACAATGCCCATGAACTATAACAAATAAAACAAGCATAATGGAAAGATAAAATTTCAAAATTTTAATCACAATATATCATTTCAAGATATTGAAATAATAAATTCTTTCTCGAAACCATTTTCAATAACAAAATACGTAAAAAGGGTATATAGTAATTATTTTCCTTAATAAAAACACTACGACTTGTTAAGGAATCGAAAGATTAAATAATACTCGCGATGGTGGAATGGTCGATGTCACTATGTACGTTAAAAGAATAATTATTTGTTGTCATTTAGTAAAACTCTTAGTAGAGAAAAGATTCATTTTTAATAAAAGTAAAAGAAAAATGGGTTTATACAACATATAAAAGAAAGTCACGTATTAATACAAAATATTCCTTAATGAAAGGAGATTGATATGAGGTCACTTAACTCGTGTCTGATTTGACCTATTCGTTATTTAATCTCAAAAATAATAAACTAAAGACAATTTCTAATTGGTTGAGATAATTTTTAAAGTTTATTATTCTTTTTATATCACTTATTACAATGTTATAAACATTATGTAATCATTTAAGTTAATAAAGATCATTTTGTTGATATTAGGTACTTGAGTCAAAAATGAACTTCTTATAGTTACAAGTTGTTCATGTGGTCAAATATCCATTATATCCAGAATGATATTAATGATGTAGATATAATATATATCATATATATCCAGTAAATTTACATATTTATAATAGTACATAACATTTATAGATAAGAAATGAAATGCACCGTTCATGGGGATGATAAGCCGTACGTACGCATGAACGCTACTTTTATTTCAATTTATTATTTTAATGGAATTAAAACATAATGAAACATATTTATATTATAATTACAGTATAATATAGTATATAATATCATTAAATCCATCCTTTATACATCCCACATATTACATTAATGAGTCATATCACTTTGAGGGGGCGGTAGTCCACACTTTCTCAAATGAAATTATCACGTTTACCCATAATAGAAACCATAATGATATGATATAAATGGAAAATACAAAAGAATAAATAAAAATAACATAGTATATATCATATATAAATACAGTTCCATCATAATGGCCACCATGATAGGTGTTAGGAGATAATTGAACAATCATCGTTTCGTGAGGTGTTAGTTTTCCATCCATGGAAATAGTATGTTATTTACCCATTATATAGAGGTGTGTGTAAGTGGAGTTTTAATATTTACCATAAAAACATAATACTATATTTAGGATACTGGTTGGGTTATAAAATATATGAATAAAAAGTGTATAGGGGGTTGGAGAAGTAAAATAAAACAAAAGAACATAAGAGAAGACGTTACCTTCAAATCGGGTAAATCCATTTGGTTTGAACCAAAAGGGTTTGTTGAAGTTCCTTATGACATTGTAAAGGATTATAAGAGGAGGATATGTATGTAGGGAGATTAATTGGGTAGAGTTTGGATCAGACAATGGGCTTGAGAGGTGTGAGGAATGGGTTAGAGTTGATGGTTTTCATAAGGGGAGGAGGGTCTCTTTAATGAAGTGTGAAACTATTATTTTATTACATAATTATTTTCGGTTTATAAAGGCCCAAAACATATTAAAGTAAATGATAATATTTCTTATGGTATAAATAAAATCATCTAATATGAATTGGACCAGTTTGGGATATTATTTTATTATTTATAATCTTATTTATTTAAATCAATTATTAATGAGGTAAACACTACATCATTATAGTGTCAAAAATATTTTAATTTATTTAATGTAAAAAAACTATAAAACAAATACCATGATATGGGATATATTTTTATATTTCTAATGAATATTTACAGTCTAAAATAAAACTCATTTAACCCTATGTAAAAATTATTTTACGAAAAGATATTTGTTTATGTCATTTTTGTCTTTATAATAAGTTAATTAAAATAAATATTCATTATCACTCTTAAGTGGATCCATGGGGTCCCCAATATCGACCCAAGGATGATAATGGTAGGAAGTGTTTCATAAAATAGGTTTAGGGCACATTTTAGTGTAATTTTATATTATTATATAAATATTGTTTTACCTTTATTTAGCAGATTTATCCTTTGTAATGGAAAAAAATATTTACTGAAGTAAATATTCATAATGTCTAAAAATAAAAGTTACCTACTTAAAAAATTTGGACCTCTTATTTATAAATATGGAATCCATTTTCCCATGTTATAAACACTGATGTGGCAGAAATTAATTTAAAATTAGTTCCTGGTGTCAAAACAAAAGGTGTATTTTTAAGAAATAATAAGTATAAAAAGATTGACATTTGTTTATGTCCAATTTAAAAGTAAAAGTAATTAAAATAACCAAAATTGGATTAAATGGTAAAAATATGATCTAATTAAACTTTAAAACCAATTAAAAATATAATCTAAACATATAAATAAATTATATTAAAAGGCAGTTTTGAATTATAATATAGCATTTTTCACTTTTCATTAAAAATTGTATTTTATCAGAAAAATACCAAATATTTACCCAAAGTAAATTTTGATATACCAATTCTAAAAAAGAATTTTATTTGGTCAAATAGAACATATAAAAGTGAAAAAAACTATATTTAATGAGGATTCTGCATCAAAAGGCTGTAAATCAACCATTTAATGAAAATTATGATTAAAATCAGATTCATTCACATTTTAAGAAACAATATTTTATTTGATAAATGTAAAAACATTTAACAACTGTGTATAATCATATTTTATTTAGTTATGTTCATTTCCCCCAATAAAATGTCTAGGAATTAACTACCACTTTAAATAATAATATTATATTATTATTGTGCAACCTAAGATTTCAAAGAAACCCGTTGTTGCGTATTGGGAACCCCATCGAACATAGAAACCCCTTTATTGAAAGATGAATATTTAATTAAAAAATTACTAATTAGAAAGAAAATGTGTTATTTCTTTATTTACCTGGGATGTTACATCCTTCCCCCCCTTTTGAAATTATGTCCTCACAATTTTATTCCCTTATCAAATAAATGGGGGTATTAATACCTCATATCATTTTAAGATTCCCACATTTCCTCTTCAACCATATAGGTTTTCCATAAAACCTTTACCTGGTGAATTACCATATTCCATAATACATTCTCTCTTCGGTTAAGAATCTGGACTGGCTTTTCCTCGTAAGAGATATTTTTTTCCAAATAAACTATCTCAGGACTTAAAACATCATATGGATCCGGCATATACTCCCTCAATATTGAAACATGAAAAAAATTGTGTACTTCAGATAAACATGGTGGTAAAGCCACTCTATATGCAAGTGATCTGACTTTCTACAGGATATCATAAGGTCTAATGAACCTTAGACTCAACTTTACCTACTTACCAAAACACATCACACTTATCCATGGTTAAACATTATGAAAGACACGATCACCTACCTAAAAGGAAATATCCTTCCTATAATTATCCACACAACCTTTCTTCCAACTCTGAGCTATTCTCATGTGCTTCTGAATCAACTGAACTTTTTATGCTATCTATTCTACCAATTCTAGTCCCATCAACTTCGTTTCACCTAATTCATCCAAAAAATCTGGCGTTTGACACCACTTCCCATATAATTCCTCAAATGGAGCCATCTTTATGCTGGAATGAAAATTTATATTATAAGAAAATTCAACCAAAGAAAGTTGTTGCTACCAATTTCCTTGGTAATCCAGTGAACAAGCTCGTAGAATATCCTCCAATTCCTGAATTGTTTATTCTGACTCCCCATATTATTAAGGATGATACTCTATAATAAATTTATTTTAGCACCAAATGAATTCTGAAGGCCTTTCCAAATGTTGGAAGTAAACCTGGGATCACGATCAGATACAATGGAGATGGGAACACCATGGAACCTGACTATCTCTTTAACATAAAACCGAGAAAGTTGATCTAGAGACAAAGTATCTCGAATAGGAAGGAAATGAGAAGATTTAGTCAATAGATCAACAATAACCCAAATTGAATTATTACATCAAGATATATTTGGAAATCTCACAAAAAAGTACATGGATATATTTTCTTACTTCCACTCTGGCACTGGTAAAGACTGATGCATCCCTTTTGGAAATGGACACTCTACGTTAACCTATTGACAAGTCAAACACTTCACAGTAAAGGCAGAAATATATCTTTTCAGTCCATCCCACCAATAATACTCACGAATATATCTGTACATCTTAACACTGCCTGGATGAACTGAAAACATGTAACTATGAGCTTCACATAACAAAAATTCTTCAACTTTAAATCAAAAGGCACACACAATCTTTTCCAAAACCTCAAAACACAATCATTATCAATGATACATTCAGGAATATTAACTTTTGAACCAAGTCTACCATTTTCTGAAACTCACTATATTCCTTATGTACATTCTTTATTCTGTCTAATAGAGATGATTTCACGGACACCTAAAACAAAAAAGTAGAATTTCTTGCACCAACAACTTCTATGCGAACGTTCATCAAATCGAAAACCAAAGGGTCTCGTTCTAAATGTAGCATGGTTAATGAAGCATTACATTTTCGACTCAAAACATCAACCACTTTATTTTATTTTCATGTATGGTAAAGGATCATGGAATCATAATCCTTGATTAATTCCAACCATCTCCTCTGTCTCATGTTTAGTTATTTCTGAGTGAATATATACTTCAAACTTTTATGGTCAATATATATTTCACATTTTACTCCATACAAATGATGCATCCAAATTTTTAAATCAAAAAAATAGTAGTAAATTCTAAATCATGTGTAGTGTAATTTAACTCATGAGGTTTCAACTGATGTGAAGCATAAGCAATTACCTGATCATTCTGCATAAGGAAAAAACTGAGTTCTTTCAACAAAGAATCACTATAAATAACAAACTCACCATTTCCGAAAGGTAGTGCCAAAACTGGAGGATTCACCAATCTTATTTTCAATTCCTATAAACAATCATCACATTCTTTTGGCCAAATGAACATAACACCTTTTTGAGTTAACTTAGTCATTGGAACAGATAATAGTGAAATATTTTAAACAAAAATCTGGTAATAAAATGTAAAACCAAGAAAACTATATATCTCAGTTATATTTGTGGGTCTCCGCCATTATTCAACAACTTTTTATTTTAGAAGGATCAGCATTTATGCCATTTTTTGAAATAATGTGACCAAGGAATGAAATTTGTTGTAACCAAAACTCACACATGCTGAATTTCCCTAATAGTTTATTTTCTTTTAAGGTTTGAAATACAACCCTTAAATGAATTTTATGATCTTATTTTCCTTTAGAACAATCCCATCAATGAACACAACGAAAAACTTATCTTAGAACTCACGAAAGAATTAATTCATAAGATCCATGAATCCAGTAGGGGCATTGGTGAAACCAGAAGGCAAAACTACAAATTCATAATGGCCATATCTAGTATGAAATGCAGTATTTGGAATGTCTGTTTCCTTTACATTCAACTGATGGTACCCCGACATCAAATCAGTCTTCAAAGAAAACTGAGCTCCCTGGAGCTGATCAAACAAATCATCAATTTGAGGAAAAGGATACATGTTCTTAATAGTGATGTTATTCAATGCTGTATAATCAATGAAAAGTCTCATTAAAACATCTTTGTTTTTAACAAATAGGGCAAGATCACCCCATGGTGATGTTTGAGGTTGAATGACACCATTATCTAATTAATCATGAAATTGTTTCTTTAACTCTAAAAGTTAAATTTGAGCCATTCAATAAGGGTGTTTTGAAATTGGATTAGAATTAGGAACTAGGTCAACTATAAATTCAACTTATTGATCCGGTATAATACCAGAAAACACATCCCTAAAAACATCAAGGTACTCATTTACCACTGGCACATCATTAATATGAACAGTTCCTTTGTTTTTAAAAATATTTTCATTGTAACATTCATTTCCATATTTTACTAGTTTCTCAGCTTCCTCATATGTTATCAAGAGTAAGTGTTCATTCTTGCACACAAACTGAAAATATTATTGAAAGGAAACCTTTTTAGCTCTATATTCAATCATAGCTGGATAAACAGAAAGCCAATCCATACCCAAAAGAACATAAAACTCTAATAGAGGGAAAAAAATAAGGTTTGCAGGTAGATTATTTCCACACACAAGGAAAAGAAGGTTCTTATAATTTCATTTTGTTTCTACATTTCCACTAGTGTTTTTACCATAAGTTTAGGATTCATATATGGATATATAATTCCAAATTTTCTAGAAAACTTATCAGAAATGAATGAATGTTTAGACCCTGAATACAATAACACATTGGCATAATATGAAAAACTAAATAGTGTACCTGATACTACTTCATTTGATGGCCCAACATCTATTGAAGTAGTTGCAAAGGATTTCACGACACCTTTCTTCTTGTAGTCTGGATTTTTTCCCTCAGTTGAGATCTTCGTTGGAAACCCTTTTACATAATGACCCATTACATTGCACTTATAACATTTTACAGATTTTAAATCATATTTCGTATTACCATTAACATAATATTTTTAAGTGCAATTACGAGCCTTATGTCATATTTCACCACATTGGGAGCACTTACCAGAATTAAAAAGATATTCCACATAATTCTTTTTAACACAATTTTCACATACTATAAACTTAAGTTTCTTAACATCAGCCTTTTGATGTGTGTTTCCCTTTTTCCTATCACTTTGACCTCTTATTCTATTGTTTGTCAAAGAAAACATGATCATCAAAAAACTCAATTTCCACATTATCCACACATCGAACAAGTTTTTCATAACTTTTTAACTCACGAGAAGCTAAATCCTTTAGAATATTTGGATTTAATCATGAGTAAGAACTGTTAATTTTACTATCAATCTCTCGTATGAACTTTGGATCATACCTTTCCAGTGGACTGAATTTTGATACATAAGCAGCCACTGAGTCATCCTACTACCTCAATTCCATGAATTTCTTTTCCATATTAAGATGAAACACCTTTGGAAAATATTTCTCAAGAAACATACCTTCGAATTTATCCCAATCAAGAGAATCAATAACCTCACTATCCATAATATTTTTCACCATCCACCATCATTGATCAGATTCACCTTCAACATGGTAAACAAAGAGACTAATCTATTGATGTTCTGAACACCACATAACACAAAAAAATTTCTCCAGTGCTTTAATCCACTATTCTGCTAGCACAGGGTCAAATGATCCTCTGAATGATGTGGGATGTTGCCTCATGAAATTCTACACTACTGACATGTTCCTCTGTAGTTGATCTGTCTAATCTCTTTCATCGATACCACCACCATTTATCGATTGATTCAACTATGCCATCACCGCAACAAACTATTCAGTTACTATTTTGACCATATCAGGTTTCTGATTTGGAAGGTTTTCTTCTCTTGATGTCATCCCAACATAGATGCCTTGTTTCCTCTGTGGAAAACCATTATGAATAGAGAAATATCTTAGATTAAGAAACATGGTAATCTGTAAATTCTATATCACTTCAATTTTATAATAAATTAATTTATGGACATTAATTTAACTATATCATAACTTTTAAAGTTATCTAAACCGACCTTTGATACCAAAAATAAGGACATGTCCATAAAACATTACATAATATTGAATTAAATGAATAATTCACATTGAGGATATTTTCATGCTTAGAGTTTTAGAGAGTTACGCCATAATTATTACCTTACATCTCAAAAATTTGAAAATAGACACTTCTAATAAGCTTCCATTTTTTTCATAAAATAAAAACTCTTGAAAAAAAAGTCATGTATAGAGTCATGTTTTCGAAAACATGACTTTCCCTGGATCCCATCCATGACCCTATTCATCATTAATTCTTGTGAAATAAATTTCGATACATGGGATGAGCATAACAATTTTAGTAAGGATTATAAAACAAAGAAAGAAAAAATTATTTCATCCACACCTATATATCATAAACTCTTTAACATACCATATGAAATTATAAGATCTATTAATAACACATTGAAATCCTAAATCATAAAGGTGACCTGTGGTAGCCATATCATACTTACATTATAACTACCACAACTACTTAGGGATTTACATTTGGAATACCCATGATAGTATATTACCTAAATATCATAGGAGAAACATTCATGTTTACCTCCTTCACGTTACCCAATGCATTGGAGAGCTCTATTGGGCTCACCCACCCTAGGTTTATCATGGAACCACCCATTTACATTAACAATTATCAGGAACCATAACACATAAAACAAGCATAATGGAAAGATAACATTTCCACATTTCAATCACAATATATCAATTCAAGATATTGAAAAAATAAATTCTTTCTCAAAACCATTTTCTATACCAAAATATGTAAAAAGGGTATATGGTTTGTATTTTCCTTAAATAAATCACTACGACTTGTTAAGGAATCCAATGATCAAATAATACTTGTGGTGGTGGAAAGGTCGTTTTCACTACGTACGTTAAAAGAAGCATTATTTTTTGTCATTTAGAAAACCTATTAGTAGAGAAATTATTCATTTTGAGTAAAAGTAAAAGTCCAGGGGGTTTATACAATGTATAAAAGAACTTCATGTATTAAAACAAAATATGCCTCAATGAAAGGAGATTGAGAGGAAGTCCCTTACCTTGTATCCTATTTGACCTTTTCCTTCTTTACTATCCTGAATAATAAACTAATGTTAATTTCTACATGATTAAGATCATTTAAAACTTTTATTATTCCTTTTATATCACATATTACATTGTTATAAAAATTATGTAATCATTTAAGTTAGTAAAGTTGGTTTTGTCGTTATTTGGTACTTGAGTCAGAAATGAACTACTTATAATTACAAGTTGTTCATGTTGTCCAATATAAAATATCTCAAGAATTATATTCATGATGTAGATATAATATATATCATATATATCCAGTATACATTTTTATTTATAATAGTACATAACATTTGGAGATAAGAAATGAAATTCATAGTTCATGGAGATGGTGAGCCGTACGTACGCATGAACACTACATTCATTTATATTTCTTATTTTAATGGAATTAAAACATAATGATACATGGGTATATTATAATTCCTATATAATATCATATATAATATCATTAAATCCATCCTTTATACGTCCAACATATGGCATTAACGAGTCATATCACTTTGAGGGGGTAGTAGTCCACACTTTATCAAAAGAAATTATCACATTTACCCATAATGGAAACCATAAAGGTATGATATAAATTGAAAATACAGAAGAATAAAGAAAACATAAATATAATATATATCATATATAAATACAATTCCATCATAATGGCCACCATGATAGGAAGTAGGAGATAATGGAACAATCATCATTTCATGAGGCGTTAGTTTTCCATCCATAGAAATAGTATGTTCTTTACCAGTTATATGGAGGTGTTTGTAAGTGTAGTTGGAATACTTTTCATAAAAATCCTAGTATATTGATGATACTAGTTTTGTTATAAAATAAAGGAATAAAAAGAGTTTAGAGGGCTGGATAAGTAAAATAAAACAAAAAACATAAGAGAAGACATTACATTTAAATCAGGTAACTCCCTTTGGTTTGAACCAAAAGGGTTTTTTGAAGCAACGTATGACTAAGTTAAGGCTTATATGAGAAGTATATGGATATAAGGATATTAATTGGGAACATGTTGGTTGACTCAAGGGGCTTGAGTGGTGTGATTAATTGGTTAGAAGTTGGGGGATTTTTATAAGGGGGGAGGGGCTATTTAGGAAAGTGTGAAAATATTTTTTTTATTACATAATGATTTTAGGTTTTTAAAGGTACAACACTTATTAAGGTTGAAGATAATATGACTAATGGTCTAAATAAAATCATCAAATAAGAATTTTATAGGTTTTGGATATTATTTTAATCTTTATAATCTTATTTATTTAAGTCAATTATTAATGAGGCTAACACTACATCATTATTGTGTCTTAAATATTTTAACTTATTTATTGTCTAAAAATTATAAAAAAAAATAAAATGATTTTTGAAATAATTTTATCTTTCCAAAAAGTATTTATTGTCAAAAGGATAATTTATATAACCCTATGTAAAAATTAATTTACCAAAAGATATTTTTTATGTCATTTTTGTCTTCACATTAAGTTAATTAAAATAAAGTGTCATTATCACTCTTAAGAGGCTCCACGGGGTCCCCCAAATCGAACCAAGGATTATCATGGTCATAAGTGTATAAAACAATAGAATTAGAACATATGTTAGTGTAATTTTATGTTAATATAGTAATATTTTTTTACCCTTATTTACCAGATTTACCCTTTAACCATGGTAAATAAAATATTTACTGAAGTAAATATTCATAATGTATAAAAATAAAAGTTAACTATTTACACAATTTGGAGCCCCTGATTCCAAACATGGAATAAATTTTTCCTTATTCAAAACACAGAAGTGTTAGAAATTTATTTTAAATTAATTCCCATGGTCGAAACAAAAGGCGTGTTTTAAAAAAATAATAACTATCAAAAGATTGACAATTATTTATGTCCAATTTCAAAGTGAAATTAATTACAATAACCCACATTGGATTAAATGGTAAAAATAAAATGTAATTAAACTTTAAAACTAATTAAAAAGATAATTTAACAATATAAATAAATTATATTAAAAGGCAGTTTTGAATTAAAATACAACATTTTTCACTTTTCATTAAAAATTGTATTTTTTCAGAAAAATACCAAAAATTTACCCAAAGTAAAATTTGATGTCCCAGTTTTAAAGAAGAATTTTATTTGGTAAAATAAAACATAAAAAAGTGAACAAAATAGATTTAAATATAGTTCTCCATAAAAAGGTATTAAATCAACCATTTAAAGTAAATTATGCTTAAAATTAGATTCATTCAAATTTTAAGCCTCTATATTTTAGTGGATAAATGTAAAAACATTTAACAAACATGTATAATCATATTTCAGTTAGTTTTGTTCATTCTCACCAATACAACATCTAGGCATTAGATACCATTTAAAATAATAATATTATATTATTATTGTGCAATGTAAGATTTCAAAGAAACCCGTTGTTGCGTATCAGGTACTCCATCGAAAATAACAACCCCATTAAGGTAAAATTAATATTTAATTAAAAAATATTAATTAAAAAGAAAATTTATTATTTATTTATTTACATGGGATGTTACATCCTTACACCCTTTTAGAAATTATGTCCTCATAATTTTATTCCCTTATCAAATAAATGGGGGTATTTATCTCTCATAGCATTTTCAAATTCCCACATTGTCTCTTCAATAATTGGTTTTTCCACAAAACCTTTTCCTGGTGAATTACATTATTCCCTAATACATGGTCTCTTCGGTCAAGAATTTGGACTCGATGTTCCTTCTAATAGATATTCTCTTCCAGCTAAACTATCTTTAGACTAAAAACATGAGATGAATCTGGAATATACATTCTCAACATTGAAACATTAAAAACATTGTATACTTAGGATAAACATGGAGGTAATTCCACTCTGTATGCAACTGATCCAACTTTTTCAATGATTTCATAAGGTCCAATGAACCTCAAACTCAACTTTCCTTTATTACCAAAACACATCACAATTTTCCTTGGAGAAAAATTTAGAAATATATGATAACCTACCTTAAAATAAATATCCTTCCTCTGATTATCTGCAAAAATTTTCAGCCTACTCTGATTAGTTATCATGTGCTTTTGAATCAACTGAACTTTTTCTTCCATATTTTCTACCAATTCTAGTCCCATCAGCTTCCTTTCACCTACTTCATCTCAAAAAGATGGAGTTCGACAACACATCCCATATAATGCCTCAAATGGAGAAATATGTTGACTTGAATGAAATTTATTATTATAAGAGTTCAACTAAATAAAGATGTTGGTCCCAACTTTCATCGTAATCCAGTGGACAAGCATGTAGCATATCCTCTAAGGCCGAAATTGTTCGTTCTGACTGTCTATCTAAATGAGGAGGAAAAACTGTACTAAAATGTAATTCAGTACCCAATGACTAATAAAGTCTTTTCCAAAAGATGGAACTAAACCTAGGATCACGATTAGATACAATGGAGATGGGAACACTATGCAACCTGACTATCTCTTTAACAAACAACTGAGAAAGTTGATCTAGAGACAAATTATCTCGAATAGGAAGGAAATGAGCATATTTAGTCAGTCGATCAACAATAACCCAGATTTCATTATTACAATGAGATGTCTTTGGTAATCCCACAATGAAGTCCATGAATATATTTTCCCATTTCTACTCTGACACCATTAAAGACTGATGCATCCCTTTTTGTAATTGTCACTCAGTTTTAACTTATTGATAAGTCAAACACATCACAGTAAAGTTAGAAATATCTCTTTTTCATTCCATCCCACTAATAATACTCCCAAAAATCTATGTACATCTTAGTACTTCTAGGATGAACTAAAAACGGGGAATAATGAGCTTCACATAACAAAAAATTCTTCAACTATGAATCACAAGGAACACATAATCTAATCCCAAACCTTGAAACACAATCATTATCAATGTTAAATTTAGGAAAATTACCCTTTTGAACCAACTATACCTTTTCTTAAAACTTAGTGTCTTCCTTCTGCTCTTTCTTTATTCTGTCTGAAAGAGATGATTTCACTGACACTTCAAACAAAATAGATGAATTTCCTGCACCAACAATTTCTATACCAGAGTTTATCAAATAAAAACCAAACGATCTCGTTCCAAACCTAACATGGCTAATGAATCATTACTTTTTCTACTCAAATTATTAGCCACTTTATTTTCATTTCCCTAATAGTAAAGGATCAAGCAATCATAATCCTTGATTAATTACAACCATCTCCTCGATTTCATTTTCAATTATTTCTGGGTGAATATAAACATTATACTTTTGTGGTCTATATATATTTCACATTTGACTCCTTAAAAATGATGCCTACAAATTTTTAAAGCAAAAAAACAGTAGATAATTCCAAATCACGGGTAGGGTTATTTAACTTATGAGGTTTCAACTGACGCTAAGCATAAGAAATTACCTAATCATTCTGCATAAGGAGTCAACCGAGTCCTTTCAACAAAGCTTCACGGTAAATAACAAACTCGCCATTTCTTTAAGGTAGTTCCCAAAATAAACCATTCACCAATCTTATTTTCAATTCCTAAAAACAATCATCACATTTTTTCCAAAAGAACTTAACACCATTTCGAGTTAAATTTGTCATTGGACTAGATAACTGTACAAAATTTTCAACAAAACTCAGGTAATAACTGGCCAAACCAAGTATACATCAGATCTCAGTTATATTTCTGGGTCTTTTCCATTCTACAAAAACTTTTGTTTTAGTAGTATAAACAGTTATGTCATTTTTTGAACCAATGTGATCAGTGAATGGAATTTTTTTGTAACCAAAAATCACACTTGATGAATTTATCAAATAGTTTCTTTTCTTTTAAGGTATTCAATACAACCCTTAAATGAATTTAATTCTCTTATTTACTTTTAGAATAATCCAAATATCATCAATGAACACAACCAAAAACTTATCCAAGAACTCATGGAAAATTATATTCATAAGATTCATGAATACAGCAGGTGTATTGGTTAAACAAAAGGCATAACTATAAATTCATAATGGCTATATCTAGTATGAAATGAAGACTTTGGAATGTCTACTTCCTTTACTTTCAACTGATGGTCCCCCAACCTCAAATAAATCTTCAAAAAATACTAATCTCCCTCGAGCTGATCAAAAAAATCATAGATATGAGGCAAATGATATTGTTCTTAACAGTGATGTTTTTCAATGCTCTAAAATCAATGAAAAGTCTCATTGAACCATCTTTCTTTTTAACAAATAATAAAATATCACCCCATGGTGGTGTGATATATTGAATGAATCCTTTATCTAATAACTTCTGAAATTGCTTCTTTAACTCTAAAAGTTTAATTTTTCCCATTCGATAAGGGTGTTTGGAAATTGGATTAGCATCTAGAACTAAGTCAATAGTAAATTCAACATCCTGATCTCGTATAATACCAGACAAATAATCCATAAAAATATCAAGGTACTAATTTACCACTGGATCATCATTAATCTGAATAATTCCTTTATTTTCACCAATATGTGCAAGGTAACATTTATTTCCATCTTTTACTAGTTTCTCAGCTTCCTCATATGTTTTCAAAAGTAAGGGTACATTATTTTACACAAACTAAAAATCTTTATGAAAAAAATCCTATTTTTCTCTACAGTCAATCATAGCATGATAAATAGAAATCCAATCCATACACAAAATAACATCAAAATCTACTAGATGCAAAACAATAAGGATTGCATGTAGATTATTTCTGCACACAAGGACAAGAAGGTTCTTATAATTTATTTTTGTATCAACATTTTCCCCTGGTATTTTTACCCAAAGATCACGATTCAAATCCTGAGATAAAACTATCACTTTACAAGAAAACATCTATGAAATGAAAGAATATGTAGACCCCGAATCAAACAACACATTGGAATAATCTGAAGAAACAAACTGTGTACCCGATACTACTTCATTTGATGGATCAACGTCTACTGAAGTTGTTGCAAAGTATTTCACCACCCCTCTCTACTTGTTGTCTGGATGCTTTCCCTCAGTTGAGTTCTTCATTGGAAACTCATTTTCATAATGACCCATTTCATTTCCCATAAATCATTTTACTAATTCTAAATTAGATTTTCTATTACCATTACCCTGGTTTTTTTACAGTGCAATTATGAGCCTTATCTACCATTTTACCACATCCGTAACACTTACCAAAATTCAAAAGACATTCCCCATCATGATTTTTACCAAAATGTTTTCAAACTGTAAACTTATATTTCTTACCATCAGACTTTTTTGAATAGTTTTTCCCTTTCATCTATCACTGTGACCTCTTATTATGTTGTTTGTAAAAGAACATTTGACCATCGGAAAAGACCATTTCCACCTTCTCGGAACATCAAACAAGTTTTTCATAACTTTTGAACTCACGAGAAGCTAAAGAAATTTGTCACTTTAGATTTAATCATGTGTAGAAATTATTGATTTTGCAATCTAGATCTCATTTGAAATTTGAAGCATACATTGCCAGTTGAGTGAATTTTTCTTTATAAGTAGCAACTGAGTTATCCTCCTACCTCAATTCCATGAATTTCTTTTCCATCCTAAGACGAACCACCTTAGGAATATATTTCTCAAGAAACATACCTTTGAATTCATCCTAATCAAGAGCATAAATATCCTCACTATCCCTGATATTTTTCACCATTGACCACCACTGATCAGCTTCACCTTCAAAATGGTAAACAAAGATACCAACATTTTGATGTTTTGAACACCACATAACATCAAACATCTTCTCCAGTGCTTTAATCCACCATTTTTCTAGCACATGGTTAGATGATCCTCTGAATGATGGGGGATGTTGCCTCATTAAATGCTTCACTAATGACATGTTTCTCTATGATTGATTTGGATGATCTCGTGAATGGATAAAACCACCATTTATAGACTGATTTAACTATTCTATCATTGTAAAAAACTATTCCATTCTGATTCTGACCATCTTAAGTTATTGATTTAGAAGGTTTTCTTCTCCTGTTGTCATCCCAACATAGCTGACTTATTTCCCTTATGGAAAACCATTCTAAGCAAAGAAATATCATAGGTGAAGCAACATTGTAATCTGTAAATTCTATATCACTTAAATATTAACATAAATTAATTTATAGACATTAATTTAACATTATCCAAACTTCTAAAGTTATTGAAACTGACCTTTGATACCAACTATAAGGACCAATCCATAAAACATTACATAATCTTTAATTAAATGAATAATTCACATTGAGGATATTTTCAGGTTTAGAGTTTTAGATAGTGAGGCCATAAATATTACATTACATCAAAAAAATTTCAATGTGGACACTTATACTCAGTTTCCATTTTTTTCATAAAATAAAAACTATAGAAAAACGAGTAATGTCCAGTTCAATGTTTTAGACAACATGACTTTCCATTGATCCTATCCTTGACCCTATTCATCTTTTAAGTCCTGTGAAAAACATTTAGAAACATGGGATGAGCATAAAAATCCCAGTAAGAGTTATAAAACAAATAATAAAAACATTAGTACATCAATAAATATATATCATAAGCTCTTTAACATTCCTCCTAAAATCATATGATTTTTGAATAAAAAATTGAAATCATAAATCATAAAGTCAACTTGTGGCATCCATATCATACTTATGTCGTAGCTATCACATCTATATAGGGAGTTAAATTTGGAATACCCATCAGAGTATATTCCCTAAATCTATTAGGAGAAATATACACATTTACCTCCATCATGTTACCCAATGCATTGGAGAGATATCTTAGGTTCACCTGCACTAGGTTTATCACGAAACAACTTGTATACATAAACAATTCCCAAGAACCAGAACACCTAAAACAAGCATAATGGAAAGATAACATTTCCACATTTCAATAAAATTATATAATTTCAGGATATTAAAATAATCAATTGTTTCTCCAAACCATTTTCAATACCAAAATATGTAAAAAGGGTATATAGTATTTATTTTCCTTAAAAACACTATGGCTTGTTAAGGAAGCCAAAGATCAAATAATACTTCAGGTGGCAGAGAGGACGTTGTCACCGTGTAAATTAAAAGCAACATTATTTTTTTCCATTTAGTAAAAATCTTAGTAGAGAAAAGATTCCTTTTGAATAAAATTAAAAGTCCAATGGGTTCATACCATGTATAAAAGAAAGTCATGTATTAAAACAAAATATGCCTCAATTAAAGGAGATTGAGATGAGGTCCCTAACCTCGTGTCCGATTTGACCCGTTCATTATTTAATCTATTGAATAATAAACTAAAGTTAATTTCTACTTGATTAAGATCCCTTTTCAAGTTTATTATTAAATTTATATCACTTATTACAATGTTATAATCATTATGTAATCATTTTAGTTAATAACTGTCATTTTGTTGATATTTTGTACTTGAGTCAAAAATGAACTTATTATAATTACTAGTTGATCATGTGGTAAAATATCAATTATATCCAAAATTATATTCATGATATAGATATCATGGATATAACATATATCCATTATATTTATGTATTTATAATAGTACATAACATTTATATATAAGAAATGAAATGCACCGTTCATGGAGATGGTAAGCCGTACTTACGCCTGAACGCTACTTTAATTTATATTTCTTTTTTAATGGAATTATAACATAATGATACCTAGGTATATTATAATTATATTATAAAATCATATATAATATCATTAACTCCATCTTTTATACATCCCACATATGGCATTAACGAGTCATATCACTTTTAGGGGGTAGTATAGCACACTTCCTCAAAAGAAATTATCGCATTTACCCATAATGGAACCCATAAAGGTATGATATAAATGGAAAATATAGAAGCATAAAAAACATAAACTTAATATATGTCATATATAAATACAGTTCCATCATAATGGCAACCATGAGAGGTGATATGAGATAATTGAACAATCATCGTTTCGTGAGGCGTTAGTTTTCCATCCACAGAAATATTATGTTCTTTACCCATTATATAGAGGTTTGTGTAAGTGTAGTTTGAATAATTCTCATAATAACATCCTATTATATTTATTATACTATTTTATTTATAAAAAAGGAATAAAAAGAGTTTATGGGATTGGAGAAGTAAAATAAAACCAATGAACATAAGAGAAGATGTTACCTTTAAATCGGGTAACTTCCTTTGGTTTGAATCAAAAGGGTTTCTTGAAGTGCCTTCTGCCTAAGTTAAGTTTTCTAGGAGGAGGATGGGAATTTTGGGAGATTAATTGGCTAGAGTTTGGAAGATACAATGGGATTTATAGGTGTGAGGAATGGGTTATAGGTGACAAATTTTTATAACGTGGAGTAGGGGATCCTTAGGAAAGTGTGAAAATATTATTTTATTAAATAATTATTTTCGGTTTATAAAGGTAAAAAATTAATTAACATCAAATATAAGATGACTCGTGGTCGAAATAAAATCATCCAAAATTAATTGGATAGTTTTTTGATATTATTTATATCATTATAATCATATTTATTTAAATTATTTATTAATGAGGTAGACAATACATCACTATTATGTCATAAATATTTTGATTTATTTAATGTCTAAAAATTATAAAAAATTACAATGATGTAGGAAATGTTTATATATTTCCATATAATATTTACAGTCGAAATTATAACTTATATAACATTATGTAAAAATTAATTTACTAGAAGATATTTGTTGATGTCAATTTTGTCTTTACTTTAAGATAATTAAAATAAAGTGTCATTATCACTTTTATGTGGATCTATGGGGTCCCCAAAATCAACACAAGGATGGTCATGGTCGTACATGTATCAACCAATAGAATTAGGACCCATGTTTGGTTAATTTTATATTATTATATTAATATTTTTTTACCGTTATTTACTAGATTTACCATTTAACCAGGGTAAATAAAATATTTACTGAAGTAATTATTCATAATATCTCAAAATAAAAGTTACCTATTTAAAAAATTTGGACCTCTTTATTCCAAATATTGAATAAATTTTTCCAAATTCAATACACAAAATTTGCATAAAATAATTTAAAATTAATTCCCATTGCCAAAACAAATGGTGTGTTTTTAAGAAATAATAACTATCAAAAGATTGACACTTGTTTATATAAAATTTCAAAGTAAAATTAATTCCAATAACCAAAATTGGATTTAATGGTATAAATATAATCTAGTGAAAATTTATAATCAATTCAAAAGATAATCTAACCATATAAATAAATTATATTAAAAGTTAGTTTTGAATTAAAATACAACATTTTTTCACTTTTCATTAAAAATAGAATTTTATCAGAAAAATACAAAAAATTTACCCAATGTAAATAGTAATGTAAAGATTCTAAAGAATAATTTTCTGGTCAAATATAACATATAAATGTGACCAAAATAAGATTTAAAAAGGTTTCTCCAACAAAAGGTGGTAAATCAACATTTTAACGTAAATTATGCTTAAAATTAGATTCATTCACATTTTAAGCCTCTATATTTTATTGGATAAATGTAAAAACATTAAAACAACATGAATAATAATATTTTAGTTAGTTATGTTCATTATCACCAATGCAAAAGTTAGGCGCTAATGTCCATTTAAAATAGTAATATTATATTATTATTGTGCAACGCAAGATTTCATAGAATTCCGTTGTTGCGTATCGGGTACACCATCGATCATAGAAACACCTTTAAGGTAAAATTGATATTTAATTCACAAAATAATAATTAAAAATAATATATATTATTTCTTTATTTACCTGGTATGTTACATCCATTCCTTGAATTTATATCATTGCTTGATGGCATGTCCAAGGAACTAGTGATAAATGTAGTAGTTGGGGCGATCAATGAGATTAGGCTCCTCAGGTCTCTTATATTCTGGATTCTTAAGAATCCATTGATCCAAGACACTACGTAAATTACTAGGAACTAGATCCTTGTTAAATGTGTAGGTTTGGTATCTCCTTTCTAGAAAGGAAACTAATGGATCCTGAACTTATCGAGGGGACGAAGGCTGACGAGGGGCTAGATCCTAATTTTCTCATGGTGGTGGTGGTTTATGGGGTGGTGAATACTGATTCTATGGTGGGAGTTTCAGAACATGACGCTGTGATCGAGTTTTATGAGGCTAGATAGGCGGTGGAGGAGGGTCTAATAAAAAAAATCTAGATGTTTGGGGGCCTCTATCTGTGTAAAAATAGCTATATCAGCTTTTGAATCTCTTCTTGTAGGAACATTATGAGGCAAAATGAATGCCTACGTAGCCTATTTCAGGATTTCTTCTAGGCACTAAGGCTTGTTAGAAAAGTCATAAATTCAACCTATGAAATAATTAGTGATGAGGTAGGGAACAAATTCAGTCTCTACATTCCCCATGCACATCGTAAGTAGTTGTTCCTTAGTCAGTGGCATGTTGAGTGAATATGTGAGACACTTGCACCTGGTGACCAAGACTGTGGCTCACTCATCTTGCTATTATTTTCACTTGAAGAGGTCATAATTACTTGTCTTGCATGCAGTAGAGTTGAACTGATAATGAAAATACCTATGAATGTCTTCCCAAATAGAAATAGACCCGAAAGGTTACTAGTTGTACTAGAAGAACGCATGCCCTTCCAATGCCTATACGAAACACTAGAACATAGCAGCTTCCTTTTATTATGGAGTTTTGAAGCATGGGTCTACACATTGAAATAAATTGGGCCAGATGCGATAGTGGTGCTCCCATCCCATTGAATGGGGATAAATGATGATTTCCAAAATTTGAGATTTCTGACATATCATCCACCCATGTCGGAAACTTCTTTCCATCAGGTGGGATTTCCACCTGTCATGTATCAAGGTCCTCAAGGTGGACAATGATATCAACCATCATATTTTGTGAGTATAGATTCATTTCCTTTTGAGGATTACTGACTGGAAGTACATTTTGAGGCTCTTCATCATGATAGGACTTTTCATCATAACTTGGAGTAGCTAGTGGAGGGTGTGGTGGATTGACTTGTGGATCAATGGGAGGAATGACCTAATCCGGGCCTTAGGGAAGCTTTTCATGAAGAATATGTATATTTGGTGATAATTACCATGGTAAATTTTCATAGTCTCTTGTATCTACCTTATAGGTATTCATTGGATTATTGAGATCAATATAAGGAAACTCGCCAAGAAGCACTTGTGGTTTCTCCTACTACCTCAGTGGAGGATGGACATGATCATAACAATGATCATTGTAGTCCATACAGCATTCTAAAATATGTTTAGTATGATTCTTTTCAATTATATTTTTTTGTTCAATAATATTCTATAGAAATGTGGAAATATAAGGGTCAACATCCATCTTCTTCATCAAACCAACGACTGAGAGGGATTAATGTTCCAGTCTGTTCCTTATATTTTTCAATATTTTTCCCCGACAAGAAACAAGTCAGAGGATAGTTTAAGGCCAATAATATTCCTTTGTTGGAGGGTGAAAAACATGGGGGATCCAACATATTTTATGATACCTCATGGGGTAGGTTCTCATTATCAGACCCTACGTCGACCCCCCATCTGGGAGTATCTTAGGGACAAAAATATTCACCACAATAGTGACTTGAGGCATATTTTTGATGTCTCTGAGAAAGTCTAGCTGCCACAACATAGAACTAATGTGAAGGGTATCATACCCCCAAACCATGGATTTGGATGTGTGTAGATGCATCCTAAATAATTTTTCAGAGAAAAATTACGTCATAAGTGCATTGTTGTTGAAGGGTCCAATGATAACCAGGTGAAGGAGGATGCTAATCCGGTGGAAGTGCTACTTGCCCAACCATTCAGCACTGATGGCTAATATCATTTAAATGCTCTATTATCTTTGGATAAGAAAACTAATTATTGTTGTGAAAAAAATTCATTCCTAGATGGTCTAGAATAAGAACATGATCTTGTCCTGGGTGGGGGAATCTAGGATGATGATGTATCGATTATCGATTGGATAGAACATCTCAAAAAATAGGTCTTCTGCAAGATTCCCCCAAACAATTCCCTGCTCAAAAGTAGATTATAAATATAGGTTTCCCCGTTATTTGTTCATGACTGACTAAGGAAATAAGAAAAAGACTGATATAGACCATTGTGATGATAGACTGGCTGTTAGAGAAAACATTGTGGGGGGATAACGGACCACCAATCACTAGGTTGTCTCTTGGGGGCGGTTTCAATCACACCATCACTTCCATGTAAGAAGGATTACATACCACTGCTTCTTGAATTAAGGAAACACATTTTGGAGGAATGTCCTTTATGTTCGTGTTATCTACCATAACCTAGAATAACACTCTCTGATATTGGGCTATGGTAGAGATTTAAACTGGTGATGATATAGAGGGACAAATGGAATGAATTTGGAATAAATCCAAATCTTCTTCCTCCTCCACATACCTGTAGAGGGATTCATGGATCGGGTACTTTTCACCTACCCGAATGACAAAACTCACACACTGGGTTCCTTCTCTATACCATGATGCAGAGTATTAGGGTGAATGATCCATCATTGAGTCACACTCTATATCATAATATGAGAAAAATATTGTATTTACATTGTTATGGGTCTTCTCAGAGTTATTCTTTTGGCAGTAAAATTTCTCCCCTCTAGCCCAGGATGACACTTAAAGGTAGGATAATTCTCTAATACATGGATGACCACCATGCAGATTAGTGCAAGAGCGGGGAGGACCTCTGCTTGAGCAAGATGGGACATAGGGAGGACCTTAGTATATGTTGTTTTTAAAGTAGAGAGGACCTTCACTCAAGTGATCTGGATGTGCGAAGATAACTTAGGAATATGTCAAATCAAAAATTTGTAGGACCTCCATGCAATTTTATAAATGTGCATGGAGGACCTATATGGTTTAGAGTTCTTGAGTATGGAGGACATCCTCTAGAGCTAGTGAGAATATGGGGATGACCTCTATGTCGGTTGTAAGTGGTATCATGAGGAGTTCCATTGTAATGATAAAACTGCAGATGGTAAGGAAAACTGTGTTGATCATCGATGAAGATGGGTGTGCCTCTACTTGGATGATTTTTGGATTGGCGAGGACCTTTTCTCAGGTTGATAATATCATTGGGAGGACCTCCATGTTGGCGGGTGATGGAGCGAGGAGGACCTTCACTCTGATCAATGAATCTATGAGGATGACATCTAATTGAGATGAAAATGGCATGAGGAGGACCTTCAAATTGATGATATGAGGAATGGGGAGGACCTTCATATATATATAATCATAAGCATGTGGAGGGTCACCATGTTGGATGTCAACAAGATAAGGAGGACCTCTTCTTGGGATGATGTTGGTAACATGGAGAGGACCTCCATGTTGGGGGTGATAGTGGGGAGGACCCCTTCTCTAAATGATGTTTGTATGGGTAGGAACTCTGTAATTGATCTCATCATTACTTGTTAACCCACGATGGCTACTGATCGTATCTGTTGCTGATAGAGTCATACAAGTCTGCCTGTAAGGTGCAAGAGGTCTCAATTCTGATCGGGCATAGGTGTATCCCTGGTATACTATCACAGGGACATGGTAGAATGTATCGGGGGTGGAACATGACAATAAAGCTATATAAGATGTTCCACCCCTAATGGGAATATTTTCGAACATGCACCTAACATTGGTGTTGGGTTATCTGAACCAGGGCCAGCAGAGTAGTGGTATAGAGAACCTGTTCTTTTGACCTGAGGGATAGGTAGTTTGTGGAATTGGCACGACCTAGTGGTATCCCTCTTTGGTAGCTCTCGAGAGGTATCTATATATGGGATGACTTAGATTACCCTTATCTCAACGTCATTGGATAGTGAGTCACAAGAATATTCCAGGGAGAGGATCCCGAAGCAGTTGAAGGTTGGAGTGGGGAGTAGTGGCTCTCTATGCGACCCTTAGTGGCATTAGTGATGGCATGGAACAGAAGCCTTCAGGTCCTGAAAAGCCATGTACCATGTGGGAATGACCCCAGTCTACTCATATTGACAATCAAGGGTATCTATCACCCTTATTTGACTGATTTTAGATGGTGAGATAGGGAGTGGGAGCCCCGTAGCCATATTCATGGATGTTGTCATGGTGAAGGTAGAGTCATGTGTGACTATCATATTAATGTCCCTCATAACCCTACGCATACGGGTAGGGGAAATTGATTTCATGTGACTTGGGTCCTTCAACGTAGGATTTTTGTAGCTATCAATATGGATAATAGTAAATAAATTCCCGATGCCCCAACATCCTTCAATCTTACATGGGTGGAGAGAGAGATCCATGCTGAAGATTCCATAGAACGAACTATCCAATGATTAACTACCCTAATTTCTAGTGAGTTCGATGACATGCCTTGTGTTTTCAGGGTGGGACTTGGTGTTGGATATATGGATCCAGTGACACACTTATCTATCGATGTATCAAATGATACTAATCCCACATTGAGGAGAATAGATCATATCTGCTTCACCATTTTTGTTGGTGTCATGATGGAAGCTGTGTCCAAGTACAATCCATGATCTAATGACCAATATGAACATTCCCTATGGTTGAAGGAGAACTAGATCACATTGGGTTCACTATTTCAGTTTCTGAAACTTTCCACAAGGGGCACACACATCGTTAGGCTTCACGAGTCATGATACATGCATTTGATTCCCAACATTACATCTTTCCAATAGTGGGTGGCATTCATCACTTCAATAGAGATGTTTGATCCTTGATCGAAATGGAATGATACGATGTCGGTCTATCCTTCGATGGATTCCTCCCCATAATTCGCCGTTTAGTCCTGGTCTCCCTCATATATTAAGACGTTGTTCGAGAAACTCTTTCCCGGTGGCATATATTTGTGGATGTTGTTTAATTACATAGATTGTGTCTAAACATTCAATAGGATTATTTTCGAGCAGAAACCTTCGATTGGGGAAGTATTCACATTGGGTATCTATGAAATTTTTGGATTCTAGAACATTAGATCACCTGTATTCTTTCTCATAATTGGGATTCTCAAGGGGGAAACAATTCAAGGAAACCCACATCGATCATGGGGTATCTTATGCTAGCCTCTGGTATTCCAGTATTTTCTTCAGCATAGCATTTTTGATAAGGGGTAGGCCATGATTTTAACATCTCGCAGATATGAAGAGCCATGATTTTAATGTCTTGTGGAGATAGAAGGGGCTGATCAGAACACTTTCAAAGGTGTATTAGTTAATTATATCCCTATGAGGGATAACTTGGAAAGTTTATCAAATGGATGGAACTGAACACCCAATGAGGATGGACCCTGGATAGAGTGTCCCATAAAGGGAAGATGTCACTACAGAAAGGCTGATCTGGGCACCACTGAGGGTGATTAGTGAGGTGAACCCCAATTGGAGTGACACCAAGGTTTACTTTTCTTGGGATTGAACCTCAGGGAGACCTCCTACATACCCTGTTTATGATACAAGTATCAAAACCCATATAGTTCAAAGAAATAATGGATGGAGTGTGAATAGTGATGTGACTGAACCTTAGTAAGGCTTCCTATGTATCACAATGGCTGGTAATAAAAGTCCACGTAGTTTGGGATTGGGTGACAAGACACCTAAATAGGTGGCTTGTGATAATGGAGAACATGGATGGGGACCCAATGGAAGTGTAACCTCCGGGTTGGGGCATGATCCTCCCAAGACATAATTACTTGAAGGAATGACCTATATGGGAATGGATGATGTAATTGAATCTCGAGGAGGATTTTAACATACTCTATAGAGGATAAATGGATCAAAGTATATGTAGTTCCAGATGGAACCATGGATTACAAATGGATAACTACCCATTGACATGCTAGGTCTTACGCATGGTTAATACCCTACATAGTGGAAAAGGATCAAAATTTGTGTAGTTCAGAGGGATGATTTGGGGTATGGGGATTACACATGGCTAGTGAACCAAATAGATATGAGGCATGTGGTAGGGGTATAAACATCGAGTCTTCCCATGTGAAGTCTTATCTTGACACTACTAGGGGAGGATTAGTGAGGTGAACCCCTTGGAGCAGGAACTGAAGTTTACCTTTGTTTGGGATTGAACCTCAGGGAGGCTTCCCACATACCCTGTATAGAAGGAAATTATCAAAACCCACAAAGTTAGACATTGAGGGTCATGTGGTAATGCATTGAGATGGGCCATATGGAGTTACGGTCAATGTAAATCTATAATGCCATGTGAGTATTTCTCGATGTGAGAAACAAGTGGTTATAGTAGACCTGGCGTTCATGTTACAAAAGGTGAAACCATGAGAAGTGATGTAGGTATTATGCACTAAGATAGGAACGAGAGATGGAGATTGGGGAATACAATAGGAGGGATGCTCGAAGAAGATATCATTCAATGTGGGGAGGGTATCATTCTATTCTAGGAGGGTGAAGGATATATCTCTCTCTTAGAGATGAGTGGATATGAGGAATGCCTAAGGTGGGGCACCCCATGTGCATTGCCTAGAGAGAGAATACAATTTAATGTCATGGAAAAAGAATGACGGGGCTTGGAATTTCAATGTATTATGGCCCATATGGAGAGGAGTAACTCCTTACCCTTTAGACTTACATTACTAATTCCTACCCACACTTGGGAAAGGGTATGTATCAGCAATTCCAGTATATAATGAGGTGGATGAGTGGTCAGTTTTGGGGTCTATATTAGAGTAGCTATTTAAAGAAGCAATAACTGTTAGCATACCTATGAATAGAAGCATTAGGTAAAGTAGTACAATAAGGAACACCACACAAGGGACCAGTAAATCACTACATAAATGCTTAGAGATTTACATGGTAGAGGGTATCACAAATCAGGGGGCCTTACTAAGGGGTTATTCCTGAAGATTAGGTGCTTCACGGTTGTCAGGGGCTCCATGAAGATATGATCCCCATGAAGAAGAGTTACCTTGCTTTGGAAAAGGGGAATGAGTTGTAAAATGAGTGTTTTGTGAAGGCTTAATTATTTACAAAGCATCAAGTACCTAGGAGGGCCTTACTCTTTTTTGAAGTGTGTAGGACTTCATGAAGGGTATACCTACCATAGGTAGGGGTAAATCAGAACAAAGGGAAGTGTGTTTCATGATGCTCCAATACCATGGGGAACTCATTTTTCTCACGGGTTCACATTGCATGGGGGCTTTGTGAAAAGGAATCACATAAGGGGAATGGTCAGGGTAACACTACATATGAAGAGGGGTGATATGACTATTTAAAGGAAAATGGATCTTGCGATGATCAGTGGTGAGTTGTGAAGCAGAAATGATCTCTTTGAAGAGATGTGGGGCTCGTCCAACTTGCAGAGACATCCATCAACTTCCTTTGTAGAGGTCGTAGGTCTCTTCAAACATGAGAGGACCAGTTTGGGATATACCTAACAATGAGATGGGGTGGGGGTGAATCAGTTTTAGGGAAATTTATAAACCAATTCCAAATTTTTATCCCTATACCTCCTGACCTATTAGGATCTTGATTCTATTTTTATCTTTTCCCTATAGCATGAAATAATAGAGATATGTAAAAACATGCACATGATATTTTTGTAAGCTTCACCACTCAATAAGAGCAGCTACATCCATGACATGCACGGTAATGGCCAGTGCATGAATTATCCACTACAATGTAATAAGATTTCATAGTGGTTTGACATGGAAAATAATACCATAGTCAGTGTGGGTACCTACAATTTTTAGGGGGGGTGTGAAACAATCCTCTTCCCTGGACTAGTGATATCCTAGCCCAACTTTTATCATCCTTGCTGGTTCTTTGTACTCCCTATAGAGAAAGTCTTCTTCCTTCTTGACAAGGTAGGTTCTGCTCTTGGTCTTCTTTAGTGCTCTTCAATTTATTACTTGAAAATAAGTATGTAAGAAATTCTTTCTTCATTCTTTTCTTCCCTAGTGAAAAACCAACTACACTAGCTCTTATTCTTTCTTCAACATAGTGCAACAACCAGTTGTACTATTCTTCTGCTATATTCTTATCTTGTGAAACAACCAACTACACTAGAATTTCTTCTCTATTAATGGATAGAATCACATACACCAAAGTATTATTCAAGGAATGATGATCATTTCACTTGGCATCATCTGAATGAATTAGTCTCCTTTTTTCATAAATGCATGTTACCATGCTAGTGGAATTTAGGTTGAACATTTTATTCCATTTCTTTCTTCTTCTTTTTTTCACATGTGTAGACACTTATGTTGATTATTTATTTATGTTACTTCAAATGTTAATGTGCATGCATACATTAATGCACTTACCTCTTCTTCTTTCATGTGTGTCAACCCTAATGGCTATAGTCCATTAAGAACACACTCACTCAGCCTCTTCCAGTCTTCCTCTTCTTCCATTTACTTTTTCCTCTTGCACAAGGTTAGGGTGTGTATTTAGGTTTATATGTGTGTATTTATTCAAACATGAAAGGGTGTGAACTTATTTTATATGTGAGGAGAGGATCATTATGGTATTCAGAAACATCAAGATTTTTTTTTTGGTGATCACAACATTGAATTACCTCGATTTTCGAGGTTTTGAAAATCATCAAATCCACATGAAGATATGCCAGGATCCTCAGGTTGTTTTCTCATAAATTCAGGCTCCTATATTTGTGCATGAAGTCAAGATTTCATTAATAATTGATGTTCATGAATATCACATGGATCGTCTTGGCAATGGAAAATGTGTTTTCCTCAGACGGAGCTTCTTCTTCGAGATATCACAAGCATGCAATATGTAGATTGCATGCATGATTTTGGATCATTATAATGGACCCCATCATGTAGAGATGATCATCAGTAGTGGATGAAGATTAATCTTGGTGGTGAGGAAGTGCTCTGGAATGCTGTTTTACATTGGGTTGTTCAGAGGTTAAAGATGATGGCTATGGGAGGATCAAATGACTCTTATTCAAATGTTCAAGGTGAGAGATCAGATGAGAGAAAAAGATTTGTTTGATAGAATTATACGACTGATCAGAAAATCAACCAAGATGAAAGATGTTATATACATATGATATTACACCCAAGGGTTTTAAAACATTTCCCACGTTGAATCTGAAACATAGATATTGGTGACTTAAATATCAAGACGCTCCACTCCATTGCCAGATTACTCCTCTCCCCCCTCTTGTCCCACCCCACACTAGTTCTCTGCAGGCATGATCGTATCATTGATTATGCATACACAGGATTATTATACACGGCCCCCATGTGAATCTTTTGGGATAGCCTTGAGGGCTTCGCTTTGGGTGCTATTAACCCTTGGGTCCCACATACGCCTGAGGTTTGAGGTCTTTGGAAGGCCTTGTAAGTTGGACCATATTTTTTGGAAAGGCATATAACAAATGTACTTTGTTAAAAAGAAATTATAATCAAGATTATATGACAAATAATTCCAATATTTCCATCCTCCTCTCTTCTATTTCATGATGTTGTAAACTTGTATCACTTTGATACAAGTTTTTGGAACTTAAGACCAGCTTAACAATCGTTTGATTTGATCAAAATAGAGATTTTCCCAAGCATGGAATCCAATGATATGAATCTATAAAAATCTCTAGGAATATTCAATTAAATAAATCTCCATTCAAATAGGATTTAATTCTTCATTTTGACCATTACTGACAACTATTGATAACGAATACAACATATACACAAAGTGGTCCAAAAAATATCCCCCTTTGTATTTTGTTTTCAATACATTAAAAATTCTCTGTTAATTAATGAATCAATGTAAAAATGAGATTCTTACCTCTCCCCTTAATTCTTTCTCTCATCCCTTACTTCTTTATCTCCCCCAGACCCAAATTTTCATTTCAATTATCTCCCCCATGTTGACAAGATATAAAAATTGCATGCTAGAGAAGGTATCATTCCATACTTAAGAAATGTGCCATCAATCATTTTACTCGAAGTCTACTTGAGAAATGATCGGGGTAGAAAACAAGAGAATTTTATTTATACAACAAAGATATCCATTACCCACTTAATATGAAACCTCATGTGATGAGAAATCTTGTACTTGTGTTCAACGAATTTACACTTTCATTTTAGAACTAGGATAATACATGTGATATAAAATAATAAAACTGAAACTCCTACACTCTCTTCAACAAAAAGATCAAAACCATTCAAGTGCAATTGTAAGGATAAGTGATATTTGGGCACCTTCACTCATCTTATGTCACTGATTTACTTTTTTACTCCCCCTTTGTAGAATGATCTTTATTTTGAGTAACAAAGGATGAGAGATTAATAAATAACATACCTTTTCCAATGACATGATCATTAGAAAATTTTCAGAGTAATTGAATTTTATACACACTGATGTTGATACTGATTGAAATAATGAATCTGGAAGCTTTTTCATGTCCCTCCCCCAAAAGGAAACATTTATCATCGATGAATCTCAGATTCTCCCCCAGAGATCTTACTTCACCTTCAATACCATGTATGTTAAGAAAAAATACAATACACAAAAATTTACGGGAATAAGGTGGATCCTCCTTGATCCATCAATTTGACAAAAAAAGTTCAGATGATCTCATTAACCAAGATTCTACATTATTCACACTTTCACAAATGATATTAAATAATGATTGTGATTGTGTGCTTCTGAATATTTCTTCCAACTTTTGTGTGTGAATATTTATTATTCATGGGATTTCAAATCACTAGAATCTCATTATGTATCTTTCACCATCTTGAGTAATTATTATTAGGCTAGAGTAAATTCAACGTATCTTCTAATAGTGTGACCAGACTTGGTGAACGTTATAGACCAAATTTATTTCTCATAATTCAAAATATTCTTTTTGTTTTTATCACCAGCCTTAGCCTGTGAATCCTCCATTTTCCTCATTATTTATCATAGTTTATCCAAACAACCAATATGTCATTGGGAACTGAGGCTTCAAGATTGGATCTCTTACATGGATTATTTAATGTGTCATCCTTCTTAGTAGTTCGTTTGGATGTACCACCCTTCACCTTCATGAATTTAGAATCTAAGGACTTCTCAGATTTTATCCTTGGAGTCTTCAAGGGAGAAGTAATTTTTACAACATTATTATAACTACTTTCCAAGGATTCTTCTTCATTCTTAGCTATCTAATGTGATCTTTTTTTCTTATCAGCTTTAGAAACCCATTCATATGAACATGCATCATTCATGTGACCACTCCTATTGCATACATCACATATGTTATATAACATTCCATATCATTTTGCAGTATACATATGCTTATGGAGCTATGGATGTTGCTTCTAATTCTCTAGCTTTCTCCCCCTTGATATGGGCTTTCTCTGTGCTTTTACATTTAAGGGATTATACCAACTATCCAACGCACAATGCCCAAATCTGTTGCTACACCAACATTGACCACCAAACCTTGTCTTCTTGATATCTTTTATATTTGGTTGTTGGGCCTTCATCATGATTTTTTGTGCTCTCTATGAGGAATCCTCTTAAAAATTATTCTTTTTATCCACCCAAGTCATGGTGGTTGGTTTCTACTTACTTTTCTTCATCCGTACTTTCTTAGAATTTTTCTTCCAACCTTCATTTTTGTAGAAACAATTTTAGAAACATGAGTACAAGTTGGTAGGGATGTTACCTTCACTTTATCAGCTACTTTTGATAGATCAATGAGTGAATCCATGTTCTTCTTATCACATGTTGAATGTATTTTGACTTTATAAGCCTCTAGTGAGAATTGATTGTTGTCAGAAACTATTTTTTTCTTTTGTGTAGAATCAATATGTGTCTTCTCAAAATTGGTCAACTCACCTTCCAATTCTAGAAAACTCATGTTGAGGATGACTTCTTATTCTTCAATCATATTCATATTCTTTTCACAAGCCTTCTTTAATTTTTCAACATCATCTTCATGCATCATTACATGGTTTTGTAACAAAGAGTCATGTTTTTTTATCTTCTTAGAGTCTTCTCCCAAATATACCTCCTTGACTTCATTGCTATTTTTCAACTCATCTTCACATGTATAGATCTTCTCTTCATGATTCTTGTTGACTCCCACTTTATCTTCAACATATTTGAGCCAATTTAAAAAACGTACATAAAATCCTCTATTTGTTGCTTCAAAGGAACCAAACTATCTTGATATCATTAAAAATTCAAAAAATATTGTTTGTAATCCTTTATCCAATACATTAGTTTCATCTTCCAACTGAGTGATATTTTCCGGCATGCATTGAAATACTCTACAAACCAGGGATGTAATTTCATCTGGAATACCATGAAGAATCATTCTTAACATATCAACTGGTATTTCTTGAGATGTTTTAGATTGATCATCACCACTTGTTCTATCATTTTCATCATGAGAATAATTTCCAAATGTACTAACACATAACTCTAGATCAGTTGACATAGTAAGGTTTTCCATCTTCATAGTGGGGACTTGAGCCATCATCTATTTACTCTCCAAGTCCGGTGTGTCTTAAAAGTCAGCCAGATATGGAGAAATAGATGCTTCCACATCTTTAGATAAGAGGGACTTATTCTTCAAGTTTCTCTTCTCCTTATTTTTTCCTATTCATCATGGTCTTGGTAGATATAACCTTATACTCAGAGATAACTAAATCTTCAATTAAATTGAACTTCATTGATAACTAAATAATGAATCAAAAATCATCAAAAGAGGATAACATCATTGTTGAGAATCTAACAGAGGTTAAATTTCTACTCTGATACATACTGATAGGACTTGTTTCAGATATACCTAACACTAAGAGGGGGGATGAATCAGTGTTGGGGACTTTTTTAAACCAATTCCAACTTTTTGTCCATGTTTCTCTTGATCTTTTAGGATATTGATTCTCTTATTATGTTTTTCCTATATCATTAAACAATATAATGTTTAAAAAAATAACATGATATTTTTAGAAGTTTCACTACTTAATATGAGAAACCAAATAATTTCAAAGCATGGGAATGACCATTTCATGGATTCTCCACTATAATGAAATACGTTTTTATTGTGGTTAGACTAGGAAAACAATCCTCTAGTCAGTGTGGGTCTCTAAAATTTTGAGGGGTGTTGGAAACAATCCTCTTTCTTGGACTAGTGACTGCATAGCCTAACATTCAGCTTCCTTGCAGGTTCTTTATACTACTTGTGGAGACATTATGCTTACCTCTTGATAAGGTAGGTTCTGGTCTTGGACTTCTTTAGTTCTCTTCAATTGATTACTTTCAATGAAGTAGGGAAGAAATTATCCCATATTTCTTTTCATCCCATGTGAAAAACCAACTACTCTAGTTCTTATTCTTTCTTTTTCTTAGTGCTATAACCAACTGCACAATTCTTCATCTCTCTTATTCTCTAGTGAAATAACCAAATGAAATAGAACATATCCTATCTTCTGGGCGAGAAACTCATACACCAATCTGATTATTCACTCAATAAAGATCAATTTTCATGGCATCATCTAAATCAATTCTTCTCATTTGTTAATGAATGCATGTGATCATGCATGTGGCGTTTAGGTTGAACCTTTTCTTTCATTTCTTTCTTCTTCTTCTTTACACACACGAACATACTTTTTTATTCTTTTTTTAACAGACATTAGGTGTTCATGTTCATGCCTACATGCATGGACTTACCTCTTATTCTTTCTTATGTGTCATCCCTAATGGGTATAGATCTTTAAGCACACACTCACAAGGCCTCATATACTATTCCTCTTCATTTATTCTTTCATCCTCTTGCACTAGGTTAGGGTGTTCGTTTAGGATTATATGTGGGTGTTTCCTCAAACCGGAATGGGTGAGAAAATATTTTATAGATGATGATATGATCTTTTCATGTTGAAAATATTCAAGATAGGTTGTAGAGAAAAAGGCTTTGACTACTTAGGATTTCCAAGGTTTTGAAACTCATTAAACCCACATGATGATTTTCCGTGATCCTTGGGTTGTTTTATCTTCAATGTAGGCTTCTATATTCGTGCATAGAGTCAAGACCGCATGAATGATTATCATTATTGAATCTCTGATGGATATTCATGGCTATGGAAACTGTGATTGCCTTGGACAAAGCTTATTCATTAAGATATCGCATTCATGAAAGATGTAGATTTCATGCACGAACTTGGTTCATTCCAATGTACTTATTCTTTTCTAGAAGATCACCAGTGGTGGCCAAAGTTATTTTAAGGTGGTGTGGAAGTGATCCTGAGTAATTTATTTCATCAGGTGGTTTAAAGGTTGAAGACGATTGCTGTGGGAGGATAAGAAAACATCGATTCAAACATGTAAGGTGTGAGATCAGATGAGTGGAAAAGATTTGGATAATCAAATTCCACGACGGATTAGACCGTCGACCAAGATGTTGGAAATTATAGGCAGCCGAGATTACACCCAAGGATTTTAAAATTCATCTCACATCGAATCAGAAACATAGAGATTTGGGGCATAAATATCAAGATACTCCACACCATCGCCAGATTATTGCTCTTCCTCCTCCGATGCTACCCCACACCAGCTATATGTGGGCACGCTCTTAGTGACCACTTTGCATACCATGGAGGATTATAAATGGCTCCCATGTGCCTCTTTCAGGCTAGACATGAGTGCTTCCCTTTGGGTGGTGTTGACCCTCGGGTCCCGCATACGCCATAGGTTTGAGGTCATCTACTGACCTTGTAAGTTGGCCCATATTTTTGGAAATGGAATAGAACAAATGTACATTGTTAGAAACAAAGTATAACCCTGATTATATGCCAAAAAAAACCAAAATTACTTTTATCTTCTCTAATTCTTCATGATGGTTTAAGAATGTATCACTTTGATACATGTTTTTGCAACTAAGGACTAGCTCAATAATTTTCTAGTTTGATCAACATTGAGAATTTCCCAAGCATGGCATCCAATGCTATGAATCCATAACAATTATCCTGGAATCTTCTGTTCAAACAATCTACATTCACTTAGGAGTTCATTATTCATTTGGAACATTACTGAAAACTATTGACCACAAATACAACTTATAAACAATGTTGTCCCAACAATCTACCCCATTTTATTTTTTTTCAATACCTTAAAACATATCCTAAAATTAATGTGTCAAAGTTAAAATGTGAATATTCTCTCTACCATTACTTATTTATCTCCCCTTTACTTCTTTCTCTCCCCTAGACCCCAGAATTTCATTTCACTTCTAACCCCCTTATTAAAAAGAAATTAAAATTTCATGGCAGAGAGGGTATCATTCCATACTTAAGAAATGTACCATCAATCATTTTACTCTAAGTCTACTTGAGAAATTATTAGTGTAGAAAAAAGAGTATTTGATTTAGCCAAAGATGTTATCCATTTCCCACTGAATATGACACCTCATGGGATGAGAACTCACGTACTAGTCTTTAAGGGATTTCAACTTTCATTCTAGGCATAGGATAATATGTGTGACATGAAATAATCAACCTGAAACTCCTGTACTCTTTTCAACAAAAAGATCAAAAACATTCAAGTGGAATTGGTAGGATAAGTGGCCCCAGGACACTTTCACTCTTCTTATGTCACTAATTAACTTTGTTACTCTATCTTTGTATAATGATCTTTATTTTGAGTAACCAAGGATGAGATATTATGAAATAACAAACCTTTTCCAATTACATGATCTTCAGAAAATCTTCAGAGTAATGGAATTTTATACCAACTGATGTTGATACTAATTGAGATAATGACTCTAGTAGCTTATCCACATGCCTCCACCTCAAGGGAACACTTCTCATAACTGAATATCAGGTTCTCCCCCTAAGATATTGATTCGCCTTTAATTCTTTGTATGATAAGAACAAATACAATACACAATGATTTATGGAAATAATGTGGATCCTTCTTGCACCATTAATGTGAACAACAAAGCTGATATGATCTCCTCATCCACGATGCTCCATTCTTCACACTTTCACAACTTATCATCAATGATGACTGTGATTGTGTGGTTATTAATATTTCTTCTATTTATTTGTGTGTGAATCTTCATTGTTCAAGGGATTTCAAAGCACTAGAGTCTTCTGATGCTACATTCGTCTTCTTAAGGAATTCTTTTTAGGATGTAGTAAATTAAAATCATCTTCTATCTGTGCGATCAAGCTTATTTTAAATCCCACAAAAAATTTCTTTGTCATTTTATAGAATCTTTTTTAGCATTAGCCTTAGCATGTGAATATTCCATTTTCCTCATTCCTTCCACATCTTTGGGCTAATCCACCAATAAATCCTTAGGGACTGAGGCATCAAGATTGGATATTCTTTACGGCCTCTTCTAAGTGGTATCCTTCATAGTAGTTCTTTTGGATGAACCACCCTTCACCTTCATGGATTTAGAATCTAAGGACTTATTATATTTTTTCCATGGTGTCTTCTTGGGAGAATTAATCTTTCCAAAATTCCTATGAATACCTTCTAAGGATGCTTCTTCATTATTTCCTATCTCCTATGATCTTATTTTCTTATTTTTTTGGGCACCTATTTATATGAACATGCACTATTCATGTGGCCTCCCCTATTACATACATCACATATGTTATCAAACATTCAAAATTTATTTGTAGTATACAGATTATTATGGAGCTATGGATGTTTCTCCTTACACTATGGATTTATCCCCCTTAAGATCGACTTTCTCTGTGCTTTTACATTTATGGGATTGTACAAAAAATCATGTGCAACATGCCTAAATCTATTTCAGAACCAGCATTGAACAATAAACCTTTTCTTTATGATATCTTATATATATGGTTTTTGATCCTTCTTCATGAATTTTTATTCTCTCTATGGGGAATCATCTTCACAATTATTCTTTCTATCCACCCTAGGAGTGGTGGTAGGTATCTCTTCACTTTTCTTCATCCATACTTGTTTAGAACATTTATTCCAACCTTTAATTTTGGTAGAAACAATTTTAGAGACATGAGTAGAAGTTGGTATATATGGTACCATCACTTTCTCAGATACAAGTGATAGATCAATGAGTGAATCAATGATATTATTATCACATGTTGAAGCTATTTTGATAGTATAATCCTCCAACGATCATTGAGTATTGGTAATAATTGTTTTATTCTTTTGTGGAGACTCAACATGTGTCTTCTCATGGTAGATCAACTTAGATTCCTATTCAAGACAACTCATATTGAGGATGACTTCATGGTCTTCAATCATAGCCATGTTCACTTCACAAGAAATATTTTATTTTTAAACTTCTCCTCCATGCATCTTTACATTGTTTTGTAATAAATAATCATGTTCATTGATATTATTGGAGTCTTCTTCCAAATATAAATCCAGGAATTCATTGCTCTTGTTTAGCTCATCTTCATGTGAATTTATCTTCTCTTCTAGAGTCCTGTTGAATATATCTTTCTCTTTATCATCTTTGAGCCACTTTTAAGAACTTACTTCATATCCCATATTTGTTTCTTAAATTTATCCAACAAATCTCAAGAGGTTTAAACCTTTAACAAATTTTTCATGTATGGATTTCTCCAAAACATCAGTTTCTTCTTCCAACTGAGTGATATTTGTTTCCATGGATTGAAATAATACACAAAAAAAGGATTTAATTTATTCTGGAATACCATAAAGAATCATTATTAATCTATCAACTGATATTTCTCGAGATGTTTTTGATTGATCATCACCTCTTTTACTAGAATTTTTATCATGGGAATAATTTCTGAACATACTAACACATACATCTGGATCAGTTTAGGTTAGAAGGCTTGCCATCTTCTTGGGGGGGACATGATCCACCATCTCATTAATTTCCAAGTCTGGTGTGTCTTCAATGTCATCCAGATATAGAGAACCATATGATTATTCTTATTTAGATAAGATTGAATTCTTCTTCAAGTTTCTCTTATCTTTTTTCCAATTCATCATGGTCATGGTTGATATAGACTTATTCTCAAAGATAACTAAATCTTCACTGAAAGTGGACTTCATTGATAACTCAGGAAATCAACTCGAATATTAAAAAGAGAATATGTTTACTATAGATAATCTAATAGAGGTGAACCTGTCACTCTGATACCAATTGAGAATACTAGTTTGAGATATACCAAACACTGAGATGGAGGATAAATTAGTGTTGGGGACTATTTTAAAAAAATTACAACTTTTTATCCCTGTACCTCCTGACCTATTACGATATTGATTATATTATTCTATTTCCCTTGTAGCTTGTAAAAATTGAAAGATGTAATCACATGCACATGATATTTTTAGAAGGTTCACCCCTAAATAAGAGAAACTATGTCCATTCCATGCATGGGAACAACAATGCAAGGATTCTCTAAAATAATGAAATATGATGCTATAGTGGGTTAGCTAGGAATACAATCCTGTAGTCAGTGTGGGTCTCTACACTTTTGAGGGGTGTGGGAAACAATCCTCTTCCCCAGAATGGTGATAGCCTAGCCCAACATTCAGATTCATTTCTAGTTCTTTATACTACTTGTGGCGACAATCATCATACTTCCTGATAAGGTAGGTTCTTTTCTTGGCTTCTTTAGTTCTCTTCACTTCATTACTTTCAATGTATTAGGAAATCAATTCTCCCTTATTTATTTTCTTCCCTAGTGTAAAACTGACTACACTTGTTCTTCTTCTTAGTGGATCAACCAACAACACTATTATTATTATATCTTCTTCACTAGTGCAACAACCAACTACAGTAGAACATCTTATCTCTTATTTGTGAGAATAACATACACCAATGTGACTATTCAGGAAATGATGATCGGTTCCTTTGGCATCATCTGAATATGTTCTTCTCTTTTTTTATGAATGTATGTGATCATGCATGTGGCATTTAGGATGGAACTTTTCTTCCCTCTATTTCTTCTTCTTATTTAAATGTGTTCACAAACTTGTTTTAATTCGTTGTTTATGTGACTTCATGTGTGCATGTGCGTGCATGAATTCATGCACTTACCTCTTCTTGTTTCTTGTGTGTCATCCCAAATGGGTTTATATATTTAAGCACACACTCACTCGACATCTTCTACTCTACCCCCTCATTCTTTTCATTATTCCTCATACACTAGGTTAGGGTGTTTGTTTTGGTTTATATGTGTGCATTTATTCAAATATGAATGGATGGAAACATCTTTTGTAGGCATGGAGATGATATTTTCCATATTCAAAATATTTAAGATATGTTGTGGAGATCACAGATTTGAATTCTTCGAATTTCTGGGGTTTTGAAAATTTAAAAACCCACGAGATGATATTCTGTGATCATTGGGTTGTTTTCTCTTTAATTACGGATCCTCTCATCGTTCATGGAGTCATGATCATGTGCATGATTCTCATGAATGAATATTTCATGGATCCTTCTGGTTATGGCGACTGTGTTTGCCTCTTCTGAAGCTTATTCTTCGAGATATTGCATGCATAAAAGATATAGATTTCATGCATGGTCTTGGTTCATTACAATGTACCTCGTCATGTTAAGATGATAATAAGTGGTGGCCAAAGATCGATCAATGTTATGTAGAAGTGCTCCAGCGTACTACATTGCATCAGGTGTTTGGAGGTTGAAGAGGACAACTATGGAAGGATTAGACAACTCCTATTCAAACGTGCAAGGATCAAGATCAGTGGTAGGATCCCCAGGATATGCATAGAAGGATCTAAGAGCACGCCTGCATAAAACATGTGAGGGGTGGAACCAGAGGGGGGAGATGAGTAATCTGGTGGTGAATCAGAGTGGCTTAATATTTCAGCTTGAAATCTGTGCCTTTATGATTCTACACAAAATGGTCCCAACAGGACTCACAAAGTTGACCATCAACTTCCTTTTTGGCAGTGGTAGGGATCATCAGACTCACAGTACCTCCCATAAATCCCTCACAAGATAGTGGTAAATGGGGGATGCATGGATATTCATCATGAAGTAGGACTCTTTTTTGATATTTGGTCCATTTTATCTATTATTTCTTCTCAATCGTACATAAGATTCCTCAAATTGTCCATGGGAACATATTTTGGCCATAACACCAACCTCATAAAAACCACATCCCTTTCTTGTCTCAAGTATTCATGATAGAAATGTTCCAAAAACTATGCCTAAAAATCGATCCAGACCATACTATTTTCTTGATAGGTCTGAACCAAAAAATACCACCAGTGCTTCTCTCAGCCTCACAACATGAATGTTTACAACTAGAATCTATTATCTTATAGAGTTTACAAGTCATCAATAATTTTTTGAATAGACATTATCCATAATTCTGTATCCTCAGGTCCACCTTCTCTAGAAAACATGGGAGGCTATTGCAGATGAAACACCTTAGTGTGCTCAAACATACTCAGCACAACCTTCCTTAGATCCCTTTCTTTCATATATATGGAATGAGTTAATTTATTAAAAAACTACTCTTCTCCTATAGTTTCTCTACTTATGGATGAGAATTATCAGTGACATTCTATTGTCTCTCGACTGGAACATGTCCTCGTGGTGTAATTTTCCTACAATTCGAAGCAAACATCTTAGAACACATAACATAAGTATTTCACCATTTACGCAAAATAAGACTTTACCACTATCAATATGCAACCTATATGACACACACTATCCCAATAGTCACCATTATGCATGGAAAAATACCATCATCCATGGTCAACATGGGTTAACCGAATTACTTAGTCACAAGTATTTAGTTAGACTCCTATTTAAATCATTTCCACTTAGGAACATTTCCCATTTCACAACTTGCTATGAATTTCATTTTAACACATTTTCACCTTTCATTAAGCACAATTATTTTTACATTATATAAATTTTTTAACCATTTACATCATCCTTATTAGAAATAAATTTCTTTGAATTTTCAATGAAGTGAAAAACATTATACTCTTTATGCCCCGCACACCCTTCCCACATGTGTTCCTATCATGATTCATGCCACATAAATCCCTAGATTCATAAAATGATTCATGAATTCACAACCTCATGCCACTCAAGCAATGTGAAAAATATCCTTGAATGGGAAAGTCATAAAACAATTTCATCACCCAATGGTCAAATATCATTTAAATGTGACAAGAAAAATAAACAACAATTTCCACCCTAGGAACTTTGTTTTTCCCACCTACATGGATTAAATACTCCCATGCATGAAATCATTTCCAATTCCTGATACATCCTAATCTCATATATCCCATCCCAAATAGTATGTCCATAAGAAATAATTACTCTGATACCATGTTGTAACCTCCCTAACCTAGAATCCACTAAATCGGTGCTCCGAGCCAAGTCCCCACATGACCTCAAGTGTACCTCCCCATACGCCATAGGTTTCCTGATAGCAGTGAGGTTTCAATTAGTCACCTGGGGATACTATACCCTATTTACCAGTGTAAGACATAGTAACTCACAAAATTAATAGTATATACAATAAACAATAACTAAGAACAATTCATAACCAACCATTTCCAAAAAATAGATACAGACCACAACCAAAGAGAAAATATTCCATGTCATAAAATACACTACTATGTGTGAAGAAGAACCCAAAATATGGACTAATGTAACATTCCCACAATGGATCCTAACACCAAGACCAGATCCTGCTCCATGAACATCCCATGCCCAACTTAATTCTCTATCACTGATCCCTTTTCCTTATCCAAACCAACAAACAAGAAATCTACTCGGGTTCCCAATGAAATCTCAATAAAGGTGTGAGTACAACTCAGTAGGCCAACACTGACAATGTCTACAAAATATCTAGTCTAAACACATATTTAATGCATGTATCAAGTAAATGAAAAGTTAAATAAAGGATAACTGGGGTACCACTAGCTATCAGTTTTCACTTTAACCAATTCCATCACTATTTCAATTTTCATCACTTACACCATATTTTTTACTAACTCATTTCAATATATGTGCTATAGGTTAGGATTTTAAATTACTTACACAAAAAATTAAGCCAGAAATCGTCACAAAAAATGGTGTAAGTAAAATTCCTCATCTCACTAGGGATACATATTTCATAAAAAACATCACAAATACCCTAGAACTTCAATATAGGTAATATAAATGAAATAAAAAATTAGTGGAATAGAGCATCAGCCCAACTCCCTAACCCTTTAAAACTAGTTGGGGTTAGATAATCAGTCCGACCTGACCAATGCGAGGAGCTTTAGTCCTTTATCCCACTACCAATCCATTCACTCATTCTTATTTATTTATTTACTACATATCCCATATCTCAATACAAGAGTATTCAATAATCATAACATTCACATTTCACATTTCACTTCAACACATAAATAATCATTATGCCTTAACCCATTTACAAATTATCATTCACATAGCATAGTGAGTTTAACCCATTCCTATTTCCCATGCATTAACCCATTAAGCATAATCATCAATGTCTATACATTAACCCATTCAGAATATCAAAAAAATTATATTCCTTATTCCATTAACACATTTCGATTATGATTTCATAGTCCATTTTTCAAATTATTAATAATCCAGTTAATCCTTTTTCGCATAATTCCAAATAATACCTTATTTTATTATCAAAATCTATACATATTATCAAAAAATACATTGTAATATAAAACTAATATGTTAACATGTTTATTAAGGGATATGATTAATTTCATGTTAAAACTATGGTTATGATTACAAGTTCCATGTTCGAGATTGTTAAGGTACCCTATTGGGGTCCCTAAATCGGTCATCTCATCCTCAACGCATCCCACAAGGATCAATAAGGGTTAAAATCATAATTTATACAACTATTTTACCATTTCTTTACTAATGTTATTAAAATCACAATAAGTAGAAGGAAACATGCCAACATAAAACCAAAAATCAACCTCAAGATTATTGGATATAACTTGTAGACCACCTACCTTGATTCCAAAGACAACTATACTCAAAATATTAGAATTAGACATGGATTCAAACTCCCCTTGAATCGCCATCCTATAATCTTATAAAAAATGGTTTTTTGTGCTTGATATAGATATGGGAAAAATAACAAACCCTAATCAGGAAAAGGGAACCAAGAGGGAGATTAGACATACCTGGGGATTCTATTCGCAACTAATGACCCTCCAAACATCCTAGAATCAAAGTTGATCCACCTTCATGAGGATTTGGGGATTGTATTTTGTCACTAGTTATAGAGGATAATGAATTTCAAGACAAATTGTGTAGAAACCTAAAAATAACAAGATGAAAAAACTGTAATTTTTCAACTTTTAAGGGGGCACGTGGTTTGTTTGTACGGTTTTACAAACCATGCACAAATTTATCACTAGCAATAATCTAAGATGAGTGAGGTCACATGATTAAATGGGGAGATCCACATGTTTCAAAAAACCATGTCGCAACCATGAAAAATTCCACTATCTTAGCCTACTCAGTTTGGCCTTCCCCTTTCATGGACCCATTATCCTTTTATTTCATGTCCCAAACACTTTTAAAACCCCCAAAACTCCACTTGAACTTAGGAAAATTTTATTTAACTAATATAATCGGCTTAAATTTAAAGTAAAATAAAACATACCTTAAAAAACTGGGATATTATAGGTGTCACATCTTAAAACCACATCACCCCAAATACACCTTAACAGGGGATTATTTTAAATTAATTTATAACATTATTTTTGACATTATAATAGAAATTATTAAATTTTTTTAATGATTAATATAAACCCACCATAATAAATTAATCATAAAATACATTTAAGTATGAAAAACTAATATAGTAACAAAGAGGTTTTACTTGGATGAACACTAAGTAATACATTAATGAGAATACATTCAGATTGTGTCCATGTGATATGGGTTATGACCATAAATGTTTTACTAATAAAATATTTTGGAAAGTATCACAGTCTATCCAAGGAACACTACCACTTTCTTCTTTTTTATTCCATGAATTAAGGAAGTGTTATAAAAAATGAAAGACTTAACAATAACCCAACATAAATCTTCAGAAGGATATAACCTAAAATCACTGAGGATATTAACATTATGATTCAATATCCTCTATAAAAAACTAAATCTCCAAATAAATATATCTTGTACACTTCTTCTCTATAATAATAGATTTAGTGGTACTTACTCTCTATTATCCATTACCTTTTCCCTCTCTATTTCCTCTTCAAATATCAATAAATCAATCATCTTAAAATTTTCTCATTCAAATTTTAACGTGTCATATTTTTTATGGGATTTAATTAATCCATAAATAAATGAATAAAACTGAAATTTAAAACCACTTAAAATCCTATATGAAAATATTATAAAATAATTAGGGTTTCAAAACTATCAATTCAACATAGTGTGGTCGATTCCACTATAGAATAGTATTCATCTAAATTATCGCTGAATTTATGAGCCATGATTTGAATGAGTTATATTTCCTAATAATAGATATACCTTTATAACTTAATATATTTCTATATCATGAATCAATATGTCCTGACACACTCACAAAAATGGGACAATAATTTCATTGAAGAAATAAATCACCTTATGACTTATCCTGATGCATGCTTATAATTTCAGAGTTAATTCCCTCAATCCTGATATATGAGAAGTCTTAAAAAAATGTATAACTAAATTTATATCCACAATTTTGTTCAATGAAACTTGATACTACTATAAATTCAAAAATAATTATTTTTGGACATTTCATCCCATACAAAAACATTTTCAACACACCATGAATTTTTCTATGACACATAAATAATAATTTCCCTATTTCTTGTTTATTACATTAAAACATGACATAAAAAACACCATATATTAGGATTATGTAATCTTTCACTATTTTTTACTTCTATGAACTGTGAATATGATCACAACTCATCCATAAAAAAATTTTACACCTCTTTTTAATCGTAATAATGAACTTCATTGCATCATAAAGCTATAAATAATTTTAGATGTGTATGTATCCTTAAAAAAGACAACTAAAATACTAATTATATTGTCTAGATTCTATGTTTTAAACCAACATGAAATATTTGATCGATATATTTCATGATATGACTATAATTTATTGAATTATATTCCAGATTTCATTAAAATATCACTAATATTATACAAAACATATATAAATTAAAAAAATCATCACAAGAACTTTTTCTTCATTGAGAGTGACACCAAACAAAACACAAAACATCCAACATTTAATAATTATATAAAAAATATCCTAGAAAAAAAAATTTCTTCAATATATTCGCTTGAATAACCTTGATAGGAATACATGATTTATAAATTTTCTTTTACCAACTGTTTACTGGTATATTTACCACATGGAAATCATTTTACCATATGTTGGTGTTTGGTGTGGGCATGTAATTATCCAATTTGATTAGTAACTGATGAGGGGTGACTAGTATGACATGTTTAGGAAAATTAAATTGGACAATGGTGGTCTATGATATTTATAAATGTTAACATACCAACGGTATAGTATGATGTGATTAGAAAATGATGGGAATAATCTATAACCACAAACTCATGTGTTATAAGATATAGAATATGGGTCTATGTCACATAAGAGGTTGATGTTATGAGGGATGAATAGAGCCTGTGGTGATAGATCCTATTGAATATATTGGGTTATTGGGGTAAGTGAAATGTCACTAATTATAGTTACGTCATAGAAGTGCATGTATTGGGATCTTCCATGCATGAGGTGTGATGGGCCTATGTTTAGTGCTAGGATTCTAGTAGGTATTGTTATTGATTTTGGTTGTCATTTTACTTATATATTAATTATTGGGATGTATCAATAAACCCACGTGATGAATAGAGTCAGATCCAACTATTTTGGTGATATCTAATCGATCTTTAAAAGTATAATTTTTAATTAGAAGAATGTGGTAGGGTAATGAAAATAAATCCCTGAATTTATCATATAAAGAGGTCAGTAAAAATGATAACTTATTCATCATTCCCCAAGTTTATTTACATGATATATCATTTTAATTATTTATTTATGGTGATATAGTATTCATTATAGGTGATATCTTGTTTAACTAATTCGTTTTTAGTGATTCCTCTCTCACCAAATGCAATATCTCAGTTAGTTTGTTTTTACTGGTGATACCTTCTACAATATTTGTGATATCACATTCATCTAATTAGTTTTTTTGTGATAATTCTTTCACCATATATGATATCTCATCTGGATGATATTTTTTAGTGATATATCATTCGTAATAGGTGATATATTATTTACCTAATTTATTATTATTGATATAAGATTCAATAAAAATGATATCTCATTAACCCGATTAATATTGTTGATGCCTCATTAAATATAGGAAATATCTTGTTCACCTGATATATTAGTTGGGATGTCCTCATTATTATTTGTTTATGATTATGATGTGTGATATCTCATTTACCAAATTTATATTGATGACACTTAATTCACTACTAGTGATATCTTGTTCACCTAATTTATATTGGTAGTTAGGGATTTTTAACCCATGTTAAGATTATGAGAGGTGATATCTTGTTCACAAAAAGTGTTATTTACAGTGATAACATGTTCAGCCTCTTGTTCTAATCATAACATGGGAATTTGATCCCATTTTAGGAACTGGACATTGTAGGTATGATTTGACAATCAAGGTATCTTATTTAGTACCCATAATATGACTAGTATATATATATATATATCTGTGTGTAATTTTTTACACCCTTTATTCTATTATGTACTTGTATACACATATATAATGGTTTTTATAAGGTTATTGATAGTGTTTTTTTACTGATTACTATTTTCACACTCTATATGAACACATCAGTTGACCTATGAGCCTTATGGTTAATATAAATGTTAGGAAACACACCCCAATACAAGTGTGTATGTTAGTAAAGATTTGTAAGGTTTTAAAATTAGGTCTGAACCATGATCCATGATAGTGGTTGGGTCATATTAATATTTTATTTATTTTATTATATTACTATTTATAATTAACCCACTAGAAAATATCTATTGACACTTATGATTTTATTCACCACTTGAGTTTCATTTCATTATAACATGGTGTGAGTTTATTTATATAGTATGATTTCTATTTTAAATCCTTTATTGTACTCTTATTATATAACATTTATGGTTATTTCAATTATTTTCTTTATTATTATCTATGATTACATTTTGGATATAGTTTCCACAAGGGATTTTTACTAACCCCCTCCCCTAGTTAGTAGCCTTTTGAATATGGTGAATTGAGCATAAGGTAACATAAAATCCCAGTTTTGGATTTTTAGTTAGTAATTTTAAATAGAAATTACAATGTGTTATTTGATTGTTAATTTTATGTTTCTTATTATTTATAATATGATACATGTAGCTATGAATAGATAAAAACAAGGAAGGAACCAATATTTATTCTTATTCAGTGTGTGCATGGCTCAAAATCCATGTTTCTAATGATTTTGGATTGATATTATTGATTTTCACTATTATAATTGTGCAAATTTGGATATGTATAATATTTAAATGTTATTATTTATTAGTTATTATTTTAATATTGATCTAGTGTGGAAATATTGATGCCTTCATGCATCATACTTGTAATATAAGACCCCATGATATGGAAATGCTTCTATGTAATTAGGAACTGGATTGTAAATAATGAAGAGAGTTAATAGTTATTTATAAATTTTTTATAATTTTTTTAGTTCCTTACTAGATTTTTTAGGTGGATATCCACTTGAAAAATAATAAAATTATGACTTATGAGATACAAATCTATTGATAGATATTCTATTCATATGCACAAGGTTGTACAGATGATGGAATTAGAATGGGTAGTCTGGGTATGGGGATACCCAATAAAAATTAGAGCCCTTATATAGCGGTGATGATACATGATATTAAAAAATATGTTGAGGCTGAAGCATGAGATATACTTCATTGGATGTAACCTATAGGTTTGTATCATCCACATACTAATTAGAGGAGGATGGAGTTAATGAGACATGAATCTAGTTTGTGTTAGTCACTTTTTTTAGATGGATAGTAAGTTTCATTAATTACATTTACCAAATATAGTTAGTGAGGTGATGGTAACCCAAAAGTTAGGGGTTATCTTTGGAACATATGTACTATTATAGATGAGAAACATCATTTTCTAATTTGTTCCATTTGAATAATACATGAGTTTAACGTGATCATGATTTTAGTACATGCATGTGGGGTACCATGGTTATGTTAGGAAATGAAATGATAAATAGTTATTCATGTTAATTATGATTGATATTCTTGGGAGGAAAGGTTATTTTGTTTATTAGGCATGTTAGCATATAACATGTGAGGGGTGGAACCAGAGGGGGGAGATGAGTAATCTGGTGGTGAATCAGAGTGGCTTAATATTTCAGCTTGAAATCTGTGCCTTTATGATTCTACACAAAATGGTCCCAACAGGACTCACAAAGTTGACCATCAACTTCCTTTTTGGCAGTGGTAGGGATCATAAGACTCACAGTACCTCCCATAAATCCCTCACAAGATAGTGGTAAATGGGGGATGCATGGATATTCTTCATGAAGTAGGACTCTTTTTTGATATTTGGGCCATTTTATCTATTATTTCTTCTCAACCGTAAATAAGATTCCTCAAATTGTCCATGGGAACATATTTTGGCCATAACACCAACCTTATAAAAACCACATCCCTTTCTTGTCTCAAGTATTCATGATAGAAATGTTCCAAAAACTATGCCTAAAAATCGATCCAGACCATAATATTTTCTTGATAGGTCTGAACCAAAAAATACCACGAGTGCTTCTCTCGGCCTCACAACATGAATGTTTACAACTAGAATCTATTATCTTATAGAGTTTACAAGTCATCAATAATTTTTTGAATAGACATTATGCATAATTCTGTATCCTCAGGTCCACCTTCTCTAGAAGACATGGGAGGCTATTGCAGATGAAACACCTTAGTGTGCTCAAACATACTCAGCACAACCTTCCTTAGATCCTTTTCTTTCATATATATGGAATGAGTTAATTTATTAAAAAACTACTCTTCTCCTATAGTTTCTCTACTTATGGATGAGCATTCTCAGTGAAATCCTATTGTCTCTCGACTGGAACATGTCCTCGTGGTGGAATTTTCCTACAATTCGAAGCAAACATCTTAGAACACATTACATAAGTATTTCACCATTTACGCAAAATATGACTATACCACTATCCATATGTAACCTATATGACACACACTATCCCAATAGTCACCATTATGCATGGAACAATACCATCATCCATGGTCAACATGGGTGAACCGAATTACTTAGTCACAAGTATTTAGTTAGACTCCTATTTAAATAATTTCCACTTAGGAACATTTCCCATTTCACAACTTGCGATGAATTTCATTTTAACACATTTTCACCTTTCATTAAGCACAATTATTTTTACATTATATAAATTTTTTAACCATTTACATCATCCTTATTAGAAATAAATTTCTTTGAAATTTCAATGAAGTGAAAAACATTATACTCTTTATGCCCCGTACACCCTTCCCACATGTGTTCCTATCATGATTCATGCCACCTAAATCCCTAGATTCAGAAAATGATTCATGAATTCACAACCTCATGCCACTCAAGCAATGTCAAAAATATCCTTGAATGGGAAAGTCATAAAACAATTTCATCACCCAATGGTCAAATATCATTTAAATGTGACAAGAAAAATAAAGAACAACAATTTCCACCCTAGGAACTTTGTTTTTCCCACCTACATGGATTAAATACTCCCATGCATGAAATCATTTCCAATTCCTGATACATCCTAATCTCACATATCCCATCCCAAATAGTATGTCCATAAGAAATAATTACTCTGATACCATGTTGTAACCTCCCTAACCTAGAATCCACTTAATCGGTGCTCCGAGCCAAGTCCCCACATGACCTCAAGTGTACCTCCCCATACGCCATAGGTTGCCTGATAGCAGTGAGGTTTCAATTAGTCACCCGGGGATACTATACCCTCTTTACCAGTGTCAGACATAGTAACTCACAAAATTAATAGTATATACAATAAATAATAACTAAGAACAATTCATAACCAACCATTTCCAAAAAATAGATACAGACCACAACCAAAGAGAAAATATTTCATGTCATAAAATACACTACTATGTGTGAAGAAGAACCCAAAATATGGACTAATGTAACATTCCCAAAATGGATCCTAACACCAAGACCAGATCCTGCTCCATGAACATCCCATGCCCAACTTAATTCTCTATCACTGATCCCTTTTCCTTATCCAAACCAACAAACAAGAAATCTACTCGGGTTCCCAATGAAATCTCAATAAAGGTGTGAGTACAACTCAGTAGGCCACCACTGACAATGTCTACAAAATATCTAGTCTAAACACATATTTAATGCATGTATCAAGTAAATGAAAAGTAAAATAAAGGATAACTGGGGTACCACTAGCTAGCAGTTTTCACTTTAACCAATTCCATCAGTATTTCAATTTTCATCACTTACACCATATTTTTTTCTAACTCATTTCATTATATGTGCTATAGGTTAGGATTTTAAATTACTTACACAAAAAATTAAGCCATAAATCGTCACAAAAAATGGTGTAAGTAAAATTCCTCATCTCACTAGGGAAACATATTTCATAAAAAAACATCACAAATACCCTAGAACTTCAATCTAGGTAATATAAATGAAATAAAAAATTAGTGGAATAGAGCATCAGCCCAACTCCCTAACCCTTTAAAACTAGTTGGGGTTAGAGAATCAGTCCGACCTGACTAATGCGAGGAGCTTTAGTCCTTTATCCCACTACCAATCCATTCACTCATTCTTATTTATTTATTTATTTACTACATATCCCATATCTCAATACAAGAGTATTCAATAATCATAACATTCACATTTCACATTTCACTTCAACACATAAATAATCATTATGCCTTAACCCATTTACAAATTATCATTCACATAACATAGTGAATTTAACCCATTCCTCATTCCCATGAATTAACCCATTAAGCATAATCATCAATGTCTATACATTAACCCATTCAGAATATCAAAAAAATTATATGCCTTATTCCATTAACACATTTCGATTATGATTTCATAGTCCATTTTTCAAATTATTAATAATCCAGTTAATCCTTTTTCGCATAATTCCAAATAATACCTAATTTTATTATCAAAATCTATATATATTATCAAAAAAACCATTGTAATCTAAAACTAATATGTTAACATGTTTATTAAGGGATATGATTAATTTCATGTTAAAACTATGGTTATGATTACAAGTTCCATGTTCGAGATTGTTAAGGTACCCTATTGGGGTCCCTAAATCGGTCATCTCATCCTCAACGCATCCCACAAGGATCAATAAGGGTTAAAATCATAATTTATACAACTATTTTACCATTTCTTTACTAATGTTATTAAAATCACAATAAGTAGAAGGAAACATGCCAACATAAAACCAAAAATAAACATCAAGATTATTGGATATAACTTGTAGACCACCTACCTTGATTCCAAAGACAACTATACTCAAAATATTAGAATTAGACATGTATTCAAACTCCCCTTGAATCTCCATCCTATAATCCTAAAAAAAATGGTTTTTTGTGCTTCATATAGATATGGGAAAAATAACAAACCCTAATCAGGAAAAGGGAACCAAGAGGGAGATTAGACATACCTGGGGATTCTATTCGCAACTAATGACCCTCCAAACATCCTAGAATCAAAGTTGATCCACCTTCATGAGGATTTGGGGATTGTATTTTGTCACTAGTTATATAGGATAATAAATTTCAAGACAAATTGTGTAGAAACCGAAAAATAACAAGATGAAAAAACTGTAATTTTTCAACTTTTAAGGGGGCACATGGTTTGTTTGCACGGTTTTACAAACCATGCACAAATTGCTCACTAGAAATAATCTAAGATGAGTGAGGTCACATGATTAAATGGTGAGATCCACATGTTTTAAAAAACCATGTGGAAACCATGAAAAATTCCACTATCTTAGCCTACTTAGTTTGGCCTTCCCCTTGCATGGTTTGAACTAACCATGAACAAACCCTGAAACATGCACAGAATGGACCCATTATCCTTTTATTTCATGTCCCAAACACTTTTAAAACCCCCAAAACTCCACTTGAACTTAGGAAAATTTTATTTAACTAATATAATCGGCTTAAATTTAAAGTAAAATAAAACACACCTTAAAAAACTGGGATATTATAGGTGTCACATCTTAAAACCACATCACCCCAAATACACCTTAATAGGGGATTATTGTAAATTAATGTATAAAATTATTTTTGACATTATAATAGACATTATTAAATTTTTTAATGATTAATATAAACCCACCATAATAAATTAATCATAAAATACATTTAAGTATGAAAAATTAATATAGTAACAAATAGGTTTTACTTGGATGAATACTAAGGAATACATTAATGAGAATACATTGAGATTGTGTCCATGTGATATGGGTTATGACCATAAATGTTTTACTAATAAAATATTTTGGAAAGTATCACAGTCTATCCAAGGAACACTACCACTTTCTTCTTTTTTATTCCATGCATTAAGGAAGTGTTATAAAAAATGAAAGACTTAACAATAACCCAACATAAATCTTCAGAAGGATATAACCTAAAATCACTGAGGATATTAACATTATGATTCAATATCCTCTATAAAAAACTAAATCTCCAAATAAATATATCTTGTACACTTCTTCTCTATAATAATAGATTTAGTGGTACTTACTCTCTATTATCCATTACCTTTTCCCTCTCTATTTCCTCTTCAAATATCAATAAATCAATCATCTTAAAGTTTTCTCATTCAAATTTTAACGTGTCATATTTTTTATGGGATTTAATTAATCCATAAATAAATGAATAAAACTGAAATTTAAAACCATTTAAAATACTATATGAAAATATTATAAAATAATTAGGGTTTCAAAACTATCAATTCAACATAGTGTGGTCGATTCCACTATAGAATAGTATTCATCTAAATTATCGCTGAATTTATGAGCCATGATTTGAATGAGTTATATTTCCTAATAATAGATATACCTTTTTAACTTAATAAATTTCTATATCATGAATCAATATGTCCTGACACACTCACAAAAATGGGACAATAATTTCATTGAAGAAATAAATCACCTTATGACTTATCCTGATGCATGCTTATAATTTCAGAGTTAATTCCCTCAATCCTGATATATGAGAAGTCTTCAAACAAGGTATAACTAAATTTATATCCACAATTTTGTTCAATGAAACTTGATACTACTATAAATTCAAAAATAATTATTTTAGGACATTTCATCCCATACAAAAACATTTTCAACACACCATGAATTTTTCTATGACACATAAATAATAATTTCTCTATTTCTTGTTTATTACATTAAAACATGACATAAAAAACACCATATATTAGGATTATTTAATATTTCACTATTTTTTACTTCTATGAATTGTGAATATGATCACAAATCATCCATAAAAAAATTTTACACCTCTTTTTAATCGTAATAATGAACTTCATTGCATCATAAAGCTATAAATAATTTTAGATGTGTATGTATCCTTAAAAAAGACAACTAAAATACTAATTATATTGTCTAGATTCTATGTTTTAAACCAACATGAAATATTTGATCGATATATTTCATGATATGACTATAATTTATTGAATTATATTCCAAATTTCATTAAAATATCACTAATATTATACAGAACATATATAAATTTAAAAAATCATCACAAGAACTTTTTCTTCATTGGGAGTGACACCAAACAAAACACAAAACATCCAACATTTAATAATTATATAAAAAATATCCTAGAAAAAAAAATTCTTCAATATATTCACTTGAATAACCTTGATAGGAATACATGATTTATAAATTTTCTTTTACCAAGTGTTTACTGGTATATTTACCACATGGAAATCATTTTACCATATGTTGGTGTTTGGTGTTGGCATGTAATTATCCAATTTGATTAGTAACTGATGAGGGGTGACTAGTATGACATGTTTAGGAAAATTAAATTGGACAATGGTGGTCTATGATATTTATAAATGTTAACATACCAACGGTATAGTGTGATGTGATTAGAAAATGATGGGAATAATCTATAACCACAGACTCATGTGTTATAAGATATAGAATATGGGTCTATGTCACATGAGAGGTGGATGTTATGAGGGATGAATAGAGCTTGTGGTGATAGATCCTATTGAATATATTGGGTTATTGGGGTAAGTGAAAGGTCACTAATTATAGTTAAGTAATAGAAGTGCATGTATTGGGATCTTCCATGCATGATGTGTGATGGGCCTACGTTTAGTGCTAGGATTCTAGTAGGTATTGTTATTGATTTTGGTTGTCATTTTACTTATATATTAATTATTGGGATGTATCAACAAACCCACGTGATGAATAGAGTCAGATCCAACTATTTTGGTGATATCTAATCGATCTTTAAAAGTATAATTTTTAATTAGAAGAATGTGGTAGGGTAATGAAAATAAATCCCTGAATTTATCATATAAAGAGGTCAGTAAAAATTATAACTTATTCATCATTCCCCAAGTTTATTTACATGATATATCATTTTAATTATTTATTTATGGTGTTATAGTATTCATTATAGGTGATATCTTGTTTAACTAATTCGTTTTTAGTGATTCCTCTCTCACTAAATGCAATATCTCAGTTAGTTTATTTTTACCAGTGATACCTTCTACAATATTTGTGATATCACATTCATCTAATTAGTTTTTTTTGTGATAATTCTTTCACCATATATGATATCTCATCTTGATGATATTTTTTAGTGATATATCATTCGTAACAGGTGATATATTATTTACCTAATTTATTATTATTGATATAAGATTCAATAAAAATGATATCTCATTAACCCGATTAATATTGTTGATGCCTCATTAAATATAGGAAATATCTTGTTCACCTGATATATTAGTTGGGATGTCCTCATTATTATTTGTTTATGATTATGATGTGTGATATCTCATTTACGAAATTTATATTGATGACACTTAATTCACTACTAGTGATATCTTTTTCACCTAATTTATATTGGTAGTTAGGGATTTTTAACCCATGTTAAGATTATGAGAGGTGATATCTTGTTCACAAAAAGTGTTATTTACAGTGATAACATGTTCAGCCTCTTGTTCTAATCATAACATGGGAATTTGATCCCATTTTAGGAACTGGACATTGTAGGTATGATTTGACAATCAAGGTATCTTATTTAGTACCCATAATATGACTAGTATATATATATATATATATATATATATATATATATATATATATATATATATCTGTGTGTAATTTTTTACACCCTTTATTCTATTATGTACTTGTATACACATATATAATGGTTTTTATAAGGTTATTGATAGTGTTTTTTACTGATTACTATTTTCACACTCTATATGAACACATCAGTTGACCTATGAGCCTTATGGTTAATATAAATGTTAGGAAACACACCCCAATACAAGTGTGTATATTAGTAAAGATTTGTAAGGTTTTAAAATTAGGTCTGAACCATGATCCATGATAGTGGTTGGGTCATATTAATATTTTATTTATTTTATTATATTACTATTTATAATTAACCCACTAGAAAATATCTATTGACACTTATGATTTTATTCACCACTTGAGTTTCATTTCATTATAACATGGTGTGAGTTTATTTATATAGTATGATTTCTATTTTAAATCCTTTATTGTACTCTTATTATATAACATTTATGGTTATTTAAATTATTTTCTTTATTATTATCTATGATTACATTTTGGATATAGTTTCCACAAGGGATTTTTACTAACCCCCTCCCCTAGTTAGTAGCCTTTTGAATATGGTGAATTGAGCATAAGGTAACATAAAATCCCAGTTTGGGATTTTTGGTTAGCAATTTTAAATGGAAATTACAATGTGTTATTTGATTGTTAATTTTATGTTTCTTATTATTTATAATATGATACATGGAGCTATGAATAGATAATAACAAGGAAGTAACCCATATTTATTCTTATTCAGTGTGTGCATGGCTCAAAATCCATGTTTCTAATGATTTTGGATTGATATTATTGATTTTCACGATTATAATTGTGCAAATTTGGATATGTATAATATTTAAATGTTATTATTTATTAGTTATTATTTTAATATTGATCTAGTGTGGAAATATTGATGCCTTAATGCATCATACTTGTAATATAAGACCCCATGATATGTAAATGCTTCTATGCAATTAGGAACTGGATTGTAAATAATGAATAGAGTTAATAGTTATTTATAAATTTATTATAATTTTTTTAGTTCCTTACTAGATTTTTTAGGTGGATATCCACTTGAAAAATAATAAAATTTTGACTTATTAGATACAAATCTATTGATAGATATTCTATTCATATGCACAAGGTTGTACAGATGATGGAATTAGAATGGGTAGTCTGGGTATGGGGATACTCAATAAAAATTAGAGCCCTTATATAGCGGTGATGATACATGATATTAAAAAATATGTTGAGGCTGAAGCATGAGATATACTTCATTGGATGTAACCTATAGGTTTGTATCATCCACATACTAATTAGAAGATCATGGAGTTAATGAGACATGAATCTATTTTATGTGAGTCACTTTTTTTATATGGATAGTAAGTTTCATTAATTACATTTACCAAATATAGTTAGTGAGGTGATGGTAACCAAAAAGTTAGGGGTTATCTTAGGAACATATGTACTATTATAGATGAGAAACATCATTTTCTAATTTGTTCCATTGGAATAATACATGAGTTTAACGTGATCATGATTTTAGTACATGCATGTGGGGTACCATGGTTATGTTAGGAAATGAAATGATAAATAGTTATTCATGTTAATTATGATTGATATTCTTGGGAGGAAAGGTTATTTTGTTTATTAGGCATGTTAGAATATATTTGATGGGATTTGCCTACTCTTGATTGAAATAAAAAATGATGGAAATTAGACATCATTTTGAGGATTTTTCATAAGCTTTCTTTCAATGGGGTTAATATATTGTGTTTTCAACAAACATAAGTGGTATATATGTTTGGGTGAACTATTTTTAGAATTTGGATGGAGGTATTTGTAGTCGATTAATCATTATTATCCTAGAATATCATGTGGGAAATGAGTATTGGTTGATTTTGGAAGGAAATCCACAATATAATGACATTGATTAGTTTTGGTAACATTCATTATTAGAATAATTACCCAATAAAAATTTAATATGAATGATTATCACATGTGACACATCCCTAGTTTAGGTATGTGGATAATATGGTGAATATGTATGGTCTTTTGATTATTTTTTATGGGGGGGGGGGAGTTTGTACCTTAAAAGGTCCCTATGAGATCATATTAATGTCCAAGAATATCTATATTAACCAATATTTAATTAGATCTCGGTGATGAAATTTCAATGTGATTTTGTGAATGATCACAATAAATGTGGGATTGGTTTTGAGATAGTCATGTGACTGGTGAGATACCCCTTGCTACTACTAAGAAATGGATAAAAGAATTAACCACCTAGGATTATTTAGTCATGTAATAGATTTATAGATTCTTAGGATATAGTTAATTTTGGACAGACCTGTGGGAACTAGTGTACTATGACACAAATATTTCTAGAGATTCGAATAGGGTTTTTTGGTTAAATAACTAACGGGTTTGTTGAATCCTAGTTAACCTAAGATGGATATATCACATGGATAACGAAGTATGACCAATTGATAATCAAAGGGGGAAAGTTATGATTTATTATTTTATTTAATATTATGAAATTTAGTGCCATAGTGTCATTGTTCAGAAATTGGAAAATACCACAATTATGGTAAATTTGTCATTGATAAAATTACATAAATTTATAATAAGATGATATGGAGTTTTTATTCTGTTGGAATGTGATGTTTTTGAGGTCCGAAACCTTGAGATATATTCATTGTGACAAAGGTGTTTCAATTATTAGTTTTCAGAGATATCAAGAAGAGGAAAAATGAGGTACAATGATGATTGTATACTATAGTTAAGGTCTCATGGGATAGGTTTAGTGGAATGAAATGAGCAAGTATGGTGAGTGAAAATGTTCAAGTGATCATGGAAGTCAGTCGATTAGATGGTTATTTAATGAGGATAATGAAAATTATACGGTGGAAATAACACAATTTATTACATAAATATACAACACAACACTAGGAGAATTATTTTAAATTTTTGGTGTGACATGTACATTAAAAACAGGCCATAGGTGATTGAGTTATGATATCAATGCATGAATAGAATCTATATAAATATTTTTTTAGTATATTGGAAGTGATTGGGGGTGGTTATTAACTTGTTAAGTCATGTGAGTTTAATATGTTAGATAACTTGTTGGTTGTTTATATTCTATAAATTTTGTAGGTTTATTTACCAAGTTAGATATCATAAATACTTAAGAGAGATTATGATGAACTATTAAAGTGATTGAGGGTTCATGCGAAGGATAGCGTAAAAAATACTATTATGTAATTTTGATCAAGTGGTGCTAGGATTATGGTTTCTGTAATTTTGTATCTCATGAGTGTTTTTAGGATCGGAACATCATCATTAATATAATTAATTGAAACTATGGTACCTAATTCTTCTCATTTCATTTTGAAGACATTTAGAACAATGGGGCCTTAACTAGAATGCTTCCCATAATATCAGAGATAATTGGGTAGAAAATAATTTAGAAACATTGTATGAGGAATTTCAATTGTGATTGATATACCAATTTATGTGACATCTAAATAACAAATAATCATATATTATTTTTTATGGTATCGACAAGACCATACAAAATATAAGCACAAAATTAATAAATGAGAGTGGATCTTGGGGACTAGTGGGGTTTATCGGAGATGAAAAGGATAAATTTTCATGGATGAGAAACAATATGGTGGGGAGTATGTAATAATGGGTCCCATTAGTGTTAAGTGTAACATAAAGAAAACTATATTCTAGTAAAATTAATGTTAGAGTGCATTCAAATTATCATATTTATATTTAATTTTTTGGCATGTAATAATTGAATGGTGTATGGTTTTAGATGTTTTTGGGATGTGTTTTATGAAATTTATCGGACTTGGTATATAATAAAAGAGTGATGATATTGTTTTTATGTGTAGTAATTATCACTAAGTACCCGATGATGGTTTACCAGATTCCCAATGGGACCTTTAATGGTTCTCAATTTTTTTCGAGATTCAAATAGATAACCGATGATGGTATAAAAGGTAATTTATGGGGTATCTTGAAGGTTAGTGCTTCCTATAAGGAACTTGAATACCTAGTGGCAGTCTAATGGGTACCCAAAAGACTTAGTGCACATATTTTAATATGGTGGACGAAGTTACATTTTAGGACCCTATTTTATTTCACCATTTAAGAAACCCTTATTCCATAGTAAAAAAATAGAAAATAGGCTTATCTATTATGTGTAACTTTACCTTCATTATTCATCTAGGATATAGGATGTTTTGGGAGATTATCTTCCATCAAATAAGGTATGATCAATTTTCTAATCATTTTATTACTCTCTATCACGTTCTTATATATATTTTTTTGGCTTAGAAGATGTATTTCATGATGATTCTACCATATCATGGGGGAATTACATTTCAATAATGGTTATTGTTTTGTAAGATGTTGTTGGGGGAAAATAGAGGTATATTGGAAGACGTTAGATAACATTTAAATGGAAGGAAATTACATGATGATTTTTTCATTGAATATCATCACCTAAAGTAAAATTTGGTCGATGACTGTCGATATAAACTTAATGACTTTTCTTATTATAGTTTTGGATATTATAGGGGAGTGGTTAAAACTCTTTTAATTGAGTTAATTTCCATGGGACTCCCCCTATAGAGATTATTAGATTAAACAACCAATGAACATAATTTTCATAATTAATAATACATAGTTTATAATTAATTATATGTACATCATGATGAGTTAGATGCTCATATACATGGATGAGGATCATGACATTATAAAAAAATATGTAAACTTCCTATTAATGTATGTTTTCCCTAATTATACCACTCTTATATGATATTTGAAGTATATTCTTATATAATATGAATCATAAATATGTGATAATGTTTTGATATGGATCCATGGTGGGATATAATGTGTATGATTAGGCTTGGAATATTATTTGGTCTTGTATAATGTCATTGGAGTAGAGCTAAATATTTGGGCAATTTCCATGTTTTATAATTTATGAAGAACCTTAAGACTTTATAAAATGGATAATTTATCCTATTAACCTGGATTTTCTATCAATGGTTGATATTTTCATTGGAATATAAATATTTGGAAATATTTCTTATGTTACTCGGATATAAGAAGCTATCACAATGGTTTCTGAAACCATAACGATTGTTTTATTTTGTAGAAAACAAAAGAACATAATATTGCAAACTCTTTTCGTTATTCACTATTTCAAGAAACCTAACATATAGGTCATGTTATTTTATTTAAAATGAATTATGTATTTTTATTAATTATTAAAGACACAAAAACTCTCAATTAATATTTTTTTTCTTAATTAACTATTATTACTAAATGTTTATTAAATATATATAATTTAATACTAAATACAAATTTATTATTATAAATAATTAAATAATTCTATATATATGGTTTATAAAAATCATGAATAATGCTATTTAGAGATTTGGTTTATCAAATTGTGGTGAGGTATATGATAGGTGACTTACCAAGCTTCATGCTACCACCACAATTATTGAAAAATTTATGAATAATATCTTGATAATATAATTAAAAACAATAATGAACTAGATCATTTATGAAGTTGCAAGAAAATAGTATTATAGTGTTATGAATCAATTCCCTAAAAAACTAAGGGAAATTATAACTATGGGATAGTTAATTTTAGAGTGATATTGAACCCATATAGGTTGTTTAGGTAAGATTGATACTAAATGCATGGGTGTCCAACCATGATCTAGGTATTTACTAACATATGTATGTAATATGTGGAAGGGTATAATGATTCCTATAAAACATATCTATAGGTAAGTTTTACTCATGCATATTTAACTAAATTTATGGGATTAAGGGTCATCTAAATGGTGTTTATAATAGGTTTAATGGGATTATTATGAATATACTTGTGAGTAGTAAATGGGTTGTAATGTAAGTTTCTCCATTTGGTGTACTAGTGGGTTATCCACTAGATAAATAGTCCCCCATAAGGGTTAGTGTTTGATACGGTCTAATGATGATCCTATAATTTTAGTCAATAATGAGTTATGACTAGTATTATTGGTTTGGAAAAATGGAATAGACCAACTTTGGTATTAACCGATTATGAGTGACGATATACTGAGGGTATATAAATATGTTATTAGACTATGATGGGTATAATCTATGACGATAATCAGATGTGTTTAAGAAAATTGAATGGGGGGAATGTATCATCTATGAGTTGGATACTTGGATGTATAATATAAGCCTTTGATTGATGATCCCATTGAGATTATTAGTTTAGTGATGTGTATGATGTGGTCGGTGATGCTATCCATGGGATAAAAGTGGATATACCTATATATGTCATGCATGAGGTAAAATAGGTAATATCCATATATTAGGATTTGGTTAGGGTATATTATTGATTATGATTTCTATATTAATGATGTTTCTATTGTTTTGATTCATTTATCATGATGAGGGATAAATGGAGGTTGGTACAATTATTTGGATGGATGTTAGTGGATTTGATATGTATATGATTCCATTATCAAGAGGATATAAAAGGAAAATGAAAATATATACTTGAACCTAGCATAATAAGAGAATAAAAAATATAACTCAACAACCATTTCTATAGTTAATATTGGTAATATATTATTCAACCAATTTTGAATTGGTGATATTATATTCACTATAGTTGATATCTTATTCACCTGATTTTTTTGGTGATACCTATTTAAACATAGGTGATATCTCATTCAGCTATTTTTTTGTTTTTGAAACCTTGTTTAATCTGTATGACATATTTTTCACTTGATTTGTTATCAGTGATATCCCATTTTCCACATGGGACATATCATTCACTAGATTTTATATTGGTGTTACCACATTCACCCTAATAATATATCATTCACCTATTTTTTAGTGATATGTTATTCACTTGATTTATAATGGAGATATCTCATTCACTATAGATTATATCTTCTTAACATGATACAGTATTGGTGATATATGTTTCAAACATGTATACATTTATGAGATGATATAACTCATTAAATATATTTATATTGATGGTAAATTGTTCACAAAATGTTATATATCATTCAATTGTTATATTATTGGTGGTATATAATTCATCAATATTAAATTATTATCATTTATATATCATTCACTACAAGTTTTTTTGTTATGGTGATAACTTATTCATGATCAGTCCATAAGAATATAATAACATTTCTATAAAATGGAAAAATATTTATGATCCAAGCATTATGATAAAATCTTGAGTTCTCATTAGTGTGACTATTTCATATAAAGGATTAGTATAGATTCTATTTCATTCAATAGATTAATGTACATAAATAATGACTGTTGTTAGTGATATTGTTGGTGGTTAATTATCGAGTTTTATACTCACCTACAACATGTCAAACTTGGTGGACACACAATTATTATAGTTTTTAAAATTTATAATGAATATGACCTAGTACATGGGAGCATACATGAGGATCCTGATATTGTTCTATAAAAAGGTTACCGATGAGGTTGAGGAATTTGGTTGAGTCTCCTTGATGTTTTTTATTTGGGAAATTTATTATGTATGATCACCCCACTGAGTGATTCTATTGAAATATATGATTGTATAACCAATATGAGTTTCATTTAATTAAAACATAGAAAAATATCATTTATATGGAATAAATTATATTATAAATCCATCATCAAACATTTATTCTATAGATTTAATAAATTTTTTCATTATTTTCCTATTATTACATTCAATAATAATGGTGATATAATATTCACATGAATTTTTTAATGACCCAATCAACTAGTATATAATTATAGTATCTGGGTGGTCACCTAAGTTAATATAACATACAAATTTAGGAACTATAGGTAGTTATATATTAATGAAATTATAGTGGATTTTTAATGTTTTTGACGACATATGAAGATTACAATGATTTTGATTTCATATATTGATATGAAATTCAATCATGAGGTTAAACATGTTTTTATGATAGTTGAACAACTTTCTAAACCACATAGAGTTTCATAATCTATACCTTCATAATAATATTAATTCAGGTTTCACATAGAAACCAATGAGAACCTTAATACTTTGACACATTTATAATGATTGTTTTGGGGTTGAGTGAATCAAGGGGTGGTTGGGTATGATGCTGATCATTTCATCAGCTATGGTTTAACCAAATATATATATATTTTCTCTCATATGATGAGTATGGAATCAGTGATCTTGATTAAGATAGATTTGGGAAGTATATTACCTTACCTAGATAAATGGAATGTGTCATACAAATCAATTTTGATGATGGGTATATTTTGTACTTATACATCAAGGTGAATGAAACAAGATTTGTTCACTCGTAACGTAATTTTATTCTTAAATATAAATTATATATTTTAAGGCTATATAGTTTTGACGTAATTCATATCCCATGGTCACTAAATTTATTAAACTAAGGGAGTAAATAATTATGAAAACATGTATACAATAGAGATGGTGGACAAATGTATGATGATATATGTGTTTGATAGTGATTAGTCTACATAACTTTAAATATTTATTAGAATATACACTTTTTAGAGGCCTATCATTGCTTTAAATCATGTGTTAGGAAAATTTTAATTTGATAAAGGACCATGGGTCAAAATTTTGTAACTTTATGAGTAAGAATTAATTTTTTACAATGTTTTTATAAAAAACATTGAGAGATTCCCTAAAAGAGTTTTGGGGGACATAAAAAATATGTCTTATATAGTTTTCTAAAATTAATTATATAATATGTAATATGTGATTAAAATTAATGATATATTTCCTAAATGGAGCATCGTAAGAGGCATAAAAGAAATTTTCAAAGTGGTTTCACATGTTGTTTCATATGATGTGTCATAAGGTGAGAGTGGGTTATGTATTTGACGTTTTAGTGTAGGTGTGAAATTATAGTAAATATAAACAAAATATTGAACCATAATATCATTCTATAAACTTCAGATAGTTTTACCAGGTTAAAACACATTGTAATGATGGTTAATCCACCAGGGTTTAACACATATTAGTAAATATGTTTATGTGTTATGTGGCAAGGGATCATTCACATGCACAAGATATAAAATTTATTTAAATAATCATGTAATGATGATTTTATGAGTTTGAAAATTTGATTAATTTTATAAACATTATATAATCAATATTCTAATAGAATTGTGAGTTATAAATAGTTATAACAATTTTAAATATTTTAGATATTTTAATTAAATTATTTTTAAACATTTTAGTTCGAAGAAGATTCATTACGTGGATATATAAATAGGTTCAGTCCTATTACAAGGTTTTTCATTTGAATGTCATAGGATATTATTGGAACACAATTTATTTTCAAATCCCCCTCTCCCCCAAAACAAAACTTTTCTAGAAAACCATGAGGAAGAGAGAATATTTCTCAAGCATTAAAATATTAATACAGTCTATGGGTACCCTAAGAAGAAGTATTATATTGATTTCTTCATAATGATCTCAATAAGGATCACATAAATGGAAATGTATATATTATAATTTACAGATAATGGTAATATGTTTTTAGTTTAATATATTTAGTATAAAATGAATGGATAAATATTATAAAAATATTTTTTTGGATGATTATTATTTTATGTGTTTAGACTAGGTTTTCCCCTTCATCACTCTTCAAATATAAAAGTTAAATGATATAAATATTCAAGAACATATATAATAAAATATTAACCATTAAATTAAAATTATAGGAAACCATAAAAAATACACCATTCTGTAATGAAATTGACCCCTTATAACACATTCAACTCATACACCTAAATATAACATCCAATAGGTATATAATATACATTGTATAAAAGGATAAAAAATAAGAAGGGAAAATTTTATAAATGTGATCTTTACTTCCTTGGAACTAACTCCCTATCTTTATTAATCCACCCCATCTCCATACCTATATTAGGTTATATTCCTTGAGATACATACTAAACATAATGTTTGTGCGTCCAAAAAAGTGAATGGGTAGGGTAGGCCACCACTAATGGGGTATATAATATAATGGAATAATATGTAAATATAATGTCAAAAAATTTTAAAATTTTGTAACACACAATTTACACTAAATATGTATAGTAATAGTGAGTTAACCCAACTTTTAAAAACCCTAACACTACACATTTCATCTAATTACGGTATCAATACAATGTCTTTTTTTAGAAAAAATAATTTCCAAATATATTTTATAATTAGTTTCATGTTCAAAGAGATGATATGAAGAAACTCTATGAATAATTCATATATAGATAAAATCATGACATTCCCAAAATCATGGATGTTCTCTTAGTTGAAATAATGAAGATCATTCTAATAATAAGTTAATAAAATCCAACCCTGGGAAAACCCTTAAATATTAGACTTTATATAATTGTATTTGATCATACAAATAATCATAGTCATGAACTTAATCATTGGAAAATTCAATGAAATTAAACAAGCATACTATTTTAGGTGTAATTAAACCCAATAGAGGTCCTTGGATTTATAAATGACATAAAAATATTCAACACTCCAAATATACCCTCTCATAAAATACTCCTCATACATTTACTTGATCCCGAGGAATTGAATTATACCCTATATTTCAAAATAGTTTCATTTCTCTATTCTAATAATTAATTGGATAATTCAACATAACTCTATATATTTCACTCAAAATCTTGAGTTTCATAACGAAGAAATATTTTTTTATTGATTCTCCAATATTATTGTGACATACATCTAATAATAACTTTGATAAATTGATATATCACAACACAAAATAAATTCAAAATTAAAATAAAATAAAAATAAAGATCACGACCCTAACCCTATACCTCAGTTAAAAACCCATTTAACTCTGTGCACCATGTAATATAAACCCTTGATATAATGATTTAACATCTCTGTCATGACTCATTAATAAAAACATCTATCTCATAAATTAATAATATCTATAGGAAAATACTCACCAATTATAAGGTTAAAATTGATGATTTTAACTTAATACCTAACAAAATCCAAAAATAAAAGCATTGGAAATTCATTCTTCACAATAACATAGGACCAATATTGGTCTCTATATTTGGTCAATAACCATCACACATGATAAATATTGAAAAGAAAACTTTTGATTTTATGATAATTTATATCATTTTCAAATAGGATCCCCCAAGTGTAAACACATTTTTTTCTACCAACTAAATATTTTATAGATATTTTAATATCTTATAAAGATGTATGTGGTCACATGAAACCACACACCCGTATCATAATTTAAGAATATACTTCACTGATATTGGTGAACTCAATTTAATTTTTTAAACCCATACTTAAACAAGATCATCACCCTTTTATTGTTCATCACTTGGGGTAGAATATCAAAAATCCCCCCGTAGGAACCCGAAAAGTTATTTGACTCCTAGATAAAGGTTTTCAACCTCCATAGACATTATTTAAAATTTCATTACCGCCCTCAAATTAAATAATCATTGGACCCACCCTAAAACTAATAAACATCTCTTGTAGTGCATTGTTTATAGTTCTAATGTCACTAACCCACTCTCTCTTGAATAACCATGACCAATTATCCCCAAATCATAGACCATAATTCCTAATTAACCAATACTGAAATAATAAAACAAATTTAAACACATATAACATGATATATAATTATAGGGACTACCAACCTAATGATAATAGGAGTTAGGTCATCATAATCAGGGTTTGATTCCTTATTGTTTTCCTAAAAAAACAAGGAATTTGATAAATATATATATATATTAAATATTTAGAGATGTTAAATAAAAAATTAAAAATGAATTACAGAATATGGATACAAACTAGGTTAGAATTACCCCAAGAAACAGATATCATAGAAGGATCCACAATTATATAAGATATGGAGACATGATTGATTTATGAAGGATGTAAAACAAGGGGAAGCTGTGGGATGATAGGTTCATTGAGTAGAGTAATATGGGATGATGTAATTGGTTTTTATAAAAAAATGGTATAATTAAAATTATTAAAAACATATTTGTGGGCGATCAATTACTCAGTGGATGGCTATGAACTGCATAGTGGTCATCATAGGGCCATCTCCACCATACTAGACTCCTCATATAGTAACTGGTTAATCTTTACTGGGTAACCCATGGTATCTACTAAACTTAGTATAAATTATATATGTCGCACTGGGTACCCATTATACTTTCACCAAGTTCCTAGTGGTATATGTTTCTTTTAACAATAATACCAACCTTCCCTTCTTTTCCTAAAATCCTAAAAATTCATCCATAAATTTCAAATATATTATATAATTACAAAAAAGTTAATTTCCATAACATCAAAACCTAAACCCAATTCTATTGAAAATCATGGGTCTTTAGGAACTCTCAACCATACTATATTTTTTTCCACCTGATGCATCACATGGAATCATCAACAATACATTGATTATTAGATCCACACATCCAACTGTCTCCCAAATCCTATAAAATGCATGAGTCTTTTCCTAACAAATGATCCTTGTCTTAATATCATCTCACTATGACTAATAACAATTGAAAATTTATTATAAATATTTTACTATAATAATTTTTTATAATTCTCCAGCATCTCATACACCATGACATTGATAAATTACATTCCCAATAATTATGTCCCAAACCCAAAGACAACCATTAAATGCCTGATCAGTAATTTCAAATGTCTAATGGTTAACATCTCTAGTATATATTATATCAATGTAAAATTGAAGCTACACAAATCCATATCTTGGTCAAACACACCCAAAATTCATTGTCTACTTTCTGAACACTATTCACTACAAAAAATTTATCATCATATATAAACCATCACACTCTTTGTGTGAAGTAACATTCACTATCTCTATCTATATAATTTTTTAATTTATATATAAAAAATTTATTTTTTAACCAATATACTAACAAAAAATATCCCAATCATATACATGTACAGGAAAACCTGAAAACTTAAGAATTACTTATATGGATTTGAAGACACAGACCCCTTGCAATTTCACATAATCCACCCCTAATTTGTGTCATTCTCTAAAACATTTTAAGGTGTTATCTACACTATAATACTATTATATTTCTATATTTCATAATAAATAACCTACCAAGTGTCTATCACCACTTAAAAACCATTATGTATAAGGAAATATCATCATAAAAAATATTATCTTGTTTCACAACCCTTACTCTATATTTGATGTCATCATGGTACACACTCCTATCACTATATAATGTGTTAGAAAAACAATCATCATATTTACTTTGTCTCAATGAAAATTTATAATATTTCTCACATATATAAAACTAAAAAATAATTTAAATTATACATATTATTTATAAATATACGATAGTTTAAGATTTACCTCAAAGATTAGTAATATAAATTAACTAATATTGAACTCACTTTCAAGGTTATAAATAACCCACCACCTTCTACTGAGAATCTCTATAAAACCTAAAAAAATATCCCATTATACATTAATTAATGAACATATCTTGTATTTTTTCACAATGATATTTTACATTCCAAGTATTTTTGGACTGGATGCATTCCAAACCACATGTCCCTCTCGGTCCAAGTGGTTAAGAACCACCCCCTTGATTAGATAAATCTTTAATACAACACCCTAAATTTTCTAAAATATTAAATCATTTAATTTGTTTTCTAAAAAATAATTATTCTGATTTTTAGGCTATTAATGGTGTTTTTTGAGCCATACGACTAGGTTTTTTAGAGTTGGATTCGGTGTACATTCATTATTATTAAGTATATATGATAATGGGTATCCAACATGAGTGAACCAAGAACCTGCTGCGCATAGACAGAAAGTGGATGGCTCTGGAGGTCTGTTATCCACTTAGTGGACCTAGGGAGGGTACTCGATGGGTATATAGTACTTGGTGATAGGGTACATGGTTCTTGATATCCCCATGTATAGATTGTTTTAAAAATTAATTGTTTTGTTTGATTGTTAAAAATTATTAGATGAGGTACCCTCATTCCCCCTAGTAGCCGAGTAACTCCCCCTCCCCTCTATATCTTTCTCTTTTGATTGTTCCTTTTCTAAGTAAGATATTATTCATTGGAAAATAGATCAATGTATCATATATCACAGGGGTTCTCTATGGGTATTTATATCCTTTATCTTTCTTCCACTCTTATTTCTTATAATTGTTTAGTAATTTTCCCCTTCAATCTATAATTATACGGATTATGTAATTTTTTTGGATTTATTCCAATTTTAGATGAATCAACCAACAATATTTAATGAGTTAGGGTTCAGTAAAATGTGGTAAGTGATCCATAAGGATTCCTAATAGTTTATATGAGTTTTAATATGAAATTTGGTATGTGGTTTATGACCAATATGTGTGCATGAACTAAAATGAATATAAATAGTTTTCATTGCCACTAATGTAGTAAGTATGGATAATTAGATCCATGAGTATACCTCTATGAGTTTTTATTTCATTGTATAGTCTATGATGATGATGAGGATGATTTAAAATATAGAGAATATATTACTTTTTACCTAATATGATTTACTATTTGATAATTTAAAATATAATGGATCTCAGTTGGTCCTGGTTCTGGGTAGATTATAACATGGATGTATAATATGGAATGGGGTTTCTTGTGTGACAACTAATACCAATTCTGATATGTATTTTTGTGAGAAATTATGACTTGTTTTGATGTGTTAAACAAGTTACATATTATGACTTTGTATAGCTATTGTTATGGGATTCTTTGTACTATTGTTATTGACTTTTATTGTATTGATTAAGATTCCACGTTATCTTCACATGACATTGAGTATGGGATGATATTATAATTTATTTTAAGGAAACCTATGGTAGGGGTTGTGATGCCAATTTGTACTGATTTTTAATTTAGGAATGGGATATATTACCAATTTCCCATTTTTGGATCGTGACATTGGTTCTATTCCACACCGTAGTATTTATTCCCATGTAAGGTGACTCTATGCCTACTAGTGATAATTACATATAAGGTGTTGAGATGTATAAGATGTCATTAACACTTATTTCATGAACCCATCCCTCCAAAGATGTCCCTCTTGAGCTAAAAATGGAGAACATGAGATAATGACACCTGAGTCCCACCTCCAGTAGTCCCCGGGGTGGAAACCAACAAAAAGAGTTGACAATTATAAAAAAATAGGGTATATTACCCCTTTTATAGTAACCAATATTAATATATAATAGGTATTGGCCGAAAAAAACTCCAAGATAGATATATAAAATAGTACCAATTCCATCCCACATGCATGTTTAAAGAAAAAATACAATAAAATAGTAAAAATAAAAAGTATATACCAAAAGAAAAAATCTATGCAGTGACACAACATCTTTCCCAATGTACAAGCTAGTAATGCCTCACACGGTCCACATAGTCCTCTTAGAAACATGAAAGAATTTTTATAATTTAGGGTGAGAATACAAGAATACTTAGTAGGAAAACCCAAGTCTCTTGTGCAAATGTGGAGAAGCATACAAATTCCCCTAAGAGAAAATAGTAGAAACCAACAACACATAACAAGGTATACTAACCACTAAACCACACCAAGGAATATTCAACAATAATTCAATTTAAGTAATATCATATAAATCACATCTATGATAGGGTACCCCACAATACATTTCCACTAATTAGTTGCTCTCACACCATAATGAAAAACGTCATAGCGCTCCAATGACATTTGAAATTACCACATCACAACCCACCCGCACACACCTGGGCCTCACAGTTTTTCCGACAACCTGGGAAAAGGAGCCACATCATATCTCACTTGCACATACCTTGGCCTAAAAACCACACTCCATCCATAGACACACAGTTCACATACCATTTAACTTCCCAAAAACACATGTGAATACACAAATCATCTCATCTATGACACATGAAAACCATAACTCATCTTATCCTGAAGACACTGGGAAAAAACCACTCACCCGCACACACCTGAGCCTCCCAAGACACCACCCACCTGAATAATCATGGGATATCACTACTTGGAAGATGGAGAATGGAAGATAGGGTGTCCATACATCTATCCTCCCACCAGAATGTTTTTGAATGATATCCTCCCCCTTGAAAAGGGGGGTGTTCAACACATAGTGATCAACTAGGGTGGGTTGTGTATAGTAAACACAAGGAAAATACAAGTATGTATATATAGTATAAAAAAAAACAATCCGAACATATGGGTTCTAAATCAAAAAATAAATCATCCTATGATACTTCAAACTCTACTGCTACCTCAAAATGAATTTATTAACACTAGCAATAGTCATTTTAGATGTTGATAAATGAAATACATTCACAACGAGAAACACTAAAAACATACCCCTAACCAACTCAATAAAACAATTATCATTATTTATTAAGGAAACCACTTATTTATTAAATAAGTACTCGGGAAATGACTAATCATATCACACAATAAGCCACATTTTATAAACCATTCAAGGGGACAAAGAACAAAAATAAGGTAACTCACTTCATATTTCCACTTTGTTTAACACTAATACCAACCACTCCCATCATCATTCTTCAAATTCATTCTTCCAAATCCACCATATCAATATGAAAACCACTAACTCATTGTCAAACTCCATATAAAATCACATCCCAACCAACTAAACAACCCCACTACATAACAACACCACACCAATCCCACCCAGCAACATAAACACAAGACAACTCGAACCTGGAGACCCATCGCTCAAACATTACTCATCCATTACCCAATCAGTTAATCTCTCAACCTGAGATTATATTACACCTCCAATACCACCCAACATTACTATCATTATCTCTACCCCACTAGACAACCAAAAAAAGGCATAAGGCAGAACCAAAACCACACATAGAAAACAACCACACCAAATATGGAAGGGTGTATTTCTATTTAGCAGAAAATCCTTCTTTAAATCCACTTCAATGATTCAAAAGCTATCCCAGAGTATGTTTAATCCAAATGCATCCATTTATTTAACTGGGTATGCATAGTTAATCAATTTCATATATATAAATTCATTCAACACATCATCAACAACTAGCCATCAAACATCATCCTGAGTGCACAAACAAATTCCACCATCAACCAAGATTTTTAGTAGGCATATAGCCCATATATATCAAAATATCAATAAAAAACAAAACAGATGCATGCATCAATTTTTCCTAGCCCTTTTATATTGATAATAAATAGATTAGATTATCCTTATTTAATAAAACAAATCTTCTATCTTTATAAGAGGAAATTTATACACCAACCCTATATGATATGAAAATAAAAGAGAGATAAAGGGATCCCTAACTCAATAAACAAATGATCATCGCCTCATATTTTCACCAAACAGGGGGTGTTTAAGGATCCATGGAAACATGATCCAAGGGCCTAATAGAGATGTATGGCTCCTCGAGGAAAAATGGTTTTGGAATTCTTGGATATCAAGATAAAATAAAAAGAAAGGACAAAGGAAAGGTTTCTAGCATTTAAGGACTAGATTCGAGACAGATGAGATATGAAACTATTTTGAACTCCCTATTAAAATTAGATATCCACTACATCTTTTGAATTACTTAAAGCCTCCTATGCATTAGAAAACTAAATATTTATTTTGAATCATTTCAAATGGATATAAGAAAGCTTAATTATTAGTTTAAACTCATTTTGTGTAGAATGAGATGATAAAGGGGTGAATCTAGAAAAATTGGAAATTGAAAAACTATTGAAATGTCTTAGAAAAAGTTGAGTCACAGTCATGTGTCACAAGTGGGTGAGTCACCCTTGGGTGACTCACTATTGAATGAGTCACTGATGTAAGCTACTGATGGCATGTCACCATTCAGTGAGTCACTGTTCGATGAGTCACTATTTGGTGATCTACTATCATGACTCACCGTTGTGCCCCAATGTCAGCGAGTCACCATAGCGAGTCACCGATGGGACTCACTGTTAGTGAGTCACCATTGCGGGTCACTGATGCGACTCACCGTCAGTGAGTCACTGATGTGACTCACAGTTAGTGAGTCACCAATGCGAATCACCGTTAGCGAGTCCCCAACGTGACTCAAAATCAGTGAGTCACTAACACGACTCACCTTTGATACCTACCAATGGATAACCCACCCTCAGGTAAGCTACTATTAGTGACCCACCATGGAAAAATAGGATTTTTAGAAAACTCTTGAAATGAATTACCATTTTCTCCTAGAACACCTCAAACCCCAAATTTTCACAATATAATAGACTGGATAGTTCTAGGAAATTACATCTAATACTTCTCAAATGATTCTTATCCACCAAAATTCAAAACCAACCCAGAAGGAAAAAGTGGTCTGAAAAACCACCCCATGCTGTTCAAAAGTTGGAGTAAATCCTCAAAATCAAATAAAACCTCTTCCGGCATATAATACCCCAATCGAACATAAGGAACAACACACAAGAACAACACAAACACTATCTGAACATATGAATCAAGGGATTCTATCCTCCATGTCAAGATACTATCCACACTGGGTGACACTGACTAGCACTCATAGGTTTAATTGCATGTCAATAAAAGCGTCTTGATTAGGAATTTGGTCTCCCCCTTCTAATGTCAATATTTTTCACACATCATAGAATAAGGAAAAACTAATATCATAATAAACAAGATTAAGGCATTACATTAGATGGGTAAAAACAAGAAGGGAAAACTCATAACAACATTGGGTATTGGGAAAAAAATCTGCATCTCACATTCCCATGAACTCTCCTCTAGGTCAGTATACCTCCACTATACATGAACCCACATAATGGTCCATCCACACAAAACATTATCTTGAAGATCCTGGATCTCTACTGGCTGCTCTGTGGGCATCACATCATCTTTGACATTCGAATCCCCCATTAAATTACATGATAGTCATCATGAAGATACTGAAAAAGCTAAGAGACATGAATGAAATTTTGGAACTTCTCCAACCGTGGTTGTAGTGCCACATGGTATTCCAACTTTTGAACCGACCTCAATACCGTTAAATCTCTGATAACCATGGGTAAAAAACTATTTATTTCCAAACCTCTACTACCTATATTGATGAGAATCATTTAATAACACATTGTCCCCAAACTAAAACTCTAATGAAATTCTTCTGCGATCGGCATATGACTTATGCCCGTCCAGTGCTCCTTTCATCCTATCATAAACAATTTGCACCTTCTCAATCATACTATTCACCACGTTTGAACCAAGAGCAGCTTCCTCGCTAACTATTGTCTGGCACAAGGGTGAACAACTTGGTATTCTTTATAAATCATTTAATTGAGACATGTTAATGCAAGAATGGTATCTATTGTTGTAAGAAAAATATAACATGGGAAAGAGTCATACCCATGATCTTCCAAAGTCCAAGATGCATGCCCACAATATGTCATCCAATGTTTGGATAGTATACTCTATCTATCCATATGTCGAAGGGTGGAAAGAAGTTTTGGGGTGTATGTGTGTGCCAAAAGCTTGCTACAATCCCCTCCAAACTCCTGAGGTTAATAGCACATCCTGATCTAAAATGATGGATCTTGGAAATCCATGCATCCGCACCACCTAATCCAAAAACCTCTTGGGAAAGGCATCCACTATGCCTATATCATTAATCATTAATAAGTGAGCTGATTTCATCATCCAATCCACAACTACCTATATTTCATCACATCCTCCCTGAGCCCTAGGTAACCCTGTGATGAAATCCATTTATATTTCTTTGTACTCCCACTCTAGGACATATAGGGGCTGCAACAAACCACCAGGAACATGATGCTCAACCTTCACCTTCTAGAACACTAGGCACTTCACTACAACCTCCTACACTACATGCTTCATTACGAGACTCCAAAACTACATCCTAAAGCCATGATACATCTTGGAACACTACAAAATATCTCACTTTTTCCAACGAGGACATATCTGTTGGTAAAAGTGAATTTTCTGTTGGTAAAATGTTTTACCAACATATATGTCCCGGTCAATAAAATGTTGGTAAAAATATTGTTTCTAAATGTTTTTGCGAGAGATAAAATAGTTCTGTTGCAATTATAACAATATCAACAGATATTATATATGTTGGTAAAAGTATAGCAACAAGTTCCGATGACAAATATATTTGTTGGTAATAATATTTCCAATAGATAATATTTGTTTATAAATTACATGTAAATAAAAATTTTACATTTTTAATGCCAGTAAGATTTCATGTTATATTTATTAATTTATTATATATAATAAATATATTTTAATTATTAAACTGAATAGGATTTAAAACATGTTCAAAATTAAAAAATAATTAATTATATTAATAATGAAATTCATTACAAACACAACCTCTTAGATCCCCAACAGGATTATCCCACAATTCTGGACAACCCTACCCCCCACTGGATCCCCCCAAACAGAATCAACGACCGCAACAGCTCCAACCCATCATCTTCAGCGACTCCAGCACAACAGCTCCAGCCCATCCATGTCAGCTACAACCCCAGCCTAACCATGCCAGCTCTAGATCCATCCATTCCTACTCCTGTCTATTCCAACCCATCCAACTCTAGACCCATCCATTCCAGCTCAGACTCCAGCTCATCCGTGCCAGCTCCAGTCTATGCTCCATCCATTCGATCTCCAGTCTATGCACAAAAAGATGAGAAAAGACTTCATATGGAATTGAGGGATGTACACATACAAGTGACAAAAATACGCTTACATGATTGGGATAAAGGTATTATCTGTACAACAATAATTTAATATTTGTGTTGACCTTCCTACATTTGTGTTTAACTTTCTTTTGACTTTCATCAAAGGTAGTACCTGCAAAAGGAAATAAAAATTCAAAGAAAACCATTTATTTTGAAAAAAAATAGACTTGGAATTAGGTTTGAAATAATAACTAACAAAGTATCCATGATATCTTATTTTTCAATTCAGTGGACCTAAAAATATCAATATCCCGCTTTCCAGCAATCATCTCCAAGAACATGACACAAAATTTGAACTGGTCATCTCATGCATACTCAAAAGCACAACATACATATATATCTATCAATAAAATTGTTGAAGATATTTCATGAGAAGACAATGGAGGATGCCACCTAGATTATAAGGATCTATATTTAATTCCCCTCTATTCAATTTCTGATGAACAACCACTTTATTTTCAGCCCTAGATCTAATCCATACCGACAAAAGCGGAGATTAAACCATTGATCATGGGCTGTGGAGTCAGCAGTGGAGGGGGGAAAAGTTCACTGAACTATCTCTTTGGGGGAAGTGATGCTCCAAAACCAGCTCCAAAACCAGCTCCAAACAATGCTGAGGTTCCTCTCAACTAGAGGTCTGCTGCTGCTATCATTCCACCTAAAGAAATCAACAAGGAGATCCCCACAAGTGTCCCCCATAACACTCCAAACAACACCAACAAATACTTCCGAGATGATGGGAAAAATACCGGAAATTTCATCACTGAAAGGCCTTCCGTGAAGTTCCAGATGACCCCAGGTGGTGGATCGTCACTGGATTACCTATTTGGAGGTGGCAATATCAAATGATGAAGGCGACATTCCCAAATAAGAACCATCTTTAATCTCCTACACACTTTGTTTTTTCTTTTTTGCGAATTTTGTTTGTATCATGAAATGCAATGTTCCTTTCTATGTTGGGCCACCCCCATGGATCTCTCATCATAAATTGTAATTTTGTGGCTGTTTTTGAGTAATGAACAACCTCTTTCATACCCCTAGGGGGGACCTTCCTCTACAACTACTTTGTTCTCCTAAATCCTATTATTATCAGTGTTGGTTTACTAACTCAATTTCATTTTATCCTATTGACGTATCTTCTTATAATTTCCATGCTTATTCCATAACCAAAATGATTAATGATTAAAAGAAACTAGTTAATAATTTTTAAAGAAATGTGCACAAAAATGTGACTAGATCAAAACATCAAATAAATTAACAGTAGGAAAAACACATGAGAATATAAAACCATGATCCAAATCCTCCTCTTTAAAATAATTAAGTACATTCAAAAAAATCATGGGTTGAGGATGATTCAACTTACCGGTTAGATTCTACAAGATACCTGAGCTACCCGCCCTCAAATAAAATGATAAGTTTATATACACCTTGCCACTAGAATGCCAAAAAAGAACCTAAATATCAAGGGAAAGACAAGAATAATTACAATGAGGGGTCACAACACTCATTAGTACACAAACCTAGATGATCACATCAACTGGAACTTGAATATGAACACCCACTCTATTATACATCACTATCTTATTCACATTCCCTATCATCAATGATGATGAGAACACTAAAATAGATAGCAGATTCAAAATAGAATGAAATGAGAACTCTAAAATAGATTATATATTCCATATTTCACACACATGCCATGGGTTCAATCCAGGTAAAAGCTTGACTGTGTTTGTAAAGTGGAACACTAAGAAATCCAAATGAAAAATAAGTGAGGGGATAGAATGCATAGACATAAAATCACATTGTATTTATTCCAAATAAAAATATGCACAGGTCTAAAAATATTCCCTCTTCCCAATAATTTCAATATACTTTCTAATCACTCTCATGAGATATAACTAGTGCACATTTCATATTATCAATGGTTATTTATAGTAGGGTAATTTATTAATTAGGAGAAAGAGAGGTGAATGTACCTTTTTTTCTTGGGAGACTTTTCCATTTACCTGCTAGTTAGAAAATTTCAGCCAATATTGATTCATATATATAATAGAATGAGTAGGTACTTGTTGATAATGTATCTTCCTATGGGTAGGACATCCAGCCTCTTCTTCATGGCCACATACCTCCCCTTCTAAAGCTAGTAATGTTGTGCCATAGGGCAGACCATGTGGGCCTAGCCTTAAATGCTCATGCTCTCCCTACAATGAAAAATCCAGATTTCACAAATAGTACCTAAATTCTACACATGGTTTGGCCTTCAATGCTCACCCTCTCCCTGCAATGAAAATTCAGGATTTCAAAAATATTACATTGATTCTAGATTTCACACACACTAAGAAACACACCTAGATTCTATTTATATTATACACATGGATGAGGCATAAATTTCATAAATGAACGAGGCATCAATATATTGTTAGTGATAACACTAAAAAAGATTCCATATTACAAACTGAGTCATTATAAAGAGTTTAGGGGAATTAAGATGTTACTGAGAACACTACAACAGTAATGAGGCATCAATATATTACCTTAAACATACGGTCCCGACTACTCCACACTCCATGACCAACAATGGATAAAGTAAAACCTTCCGACTCTTCATGATACACATTATCAAGGCATCAATGGAATACTACATGTCCATGTCAACAACTCCGAAAACTTTATTCTTTTCATCCACAAGAGGTAGAGGAATCTGCAAGTAAAAACACAAGTAAAAATGACATCATTCCTGTATTATTATAATCACCAGGCACATTGAAAATATATTTAATAAAACAATCATTTTTTACCATGTCAAGACATTTATCCTTCTCATTTTTTTTGGTGAATTTGGAATTTAATTCAAAGTGATTTGTCCCTTTTGATGTTGTCATCGCATCCATCCAAAGGCTTCGTTTGAGATAGAAATCCGATCCCAGTTTGCTAAAAATGGCGAATAAGGTCATTTTATAGGATTTCTAGCTTAGCACATTCAGCATAAGGATATAATGACCGTCCCTCTAAAGAGGATCGACAGTATATGTAACCCAATATTTATTTTTATTTTCTTTACAATCACAGTACACACACTATCCACTACTCAATATGAAAGCATATCCACATATACAATGAACTCTTCATGTACTGATCATCACCATCTCAACACTTCATGAAAGTAATGACACACTAGCTCTTGGATTTAATGTGTGTGCACAAAACTCAAAAAATAAATCCTCTACTAAAAAATTCCCAATAATCAAGTTTGTGCGTGAAAATATAGTGATATACACTGTTTCCTTCATGAAATAGTGTGATATTGTTTCATGCTATCTCAATGCCTTCACGTAAGAAGTAATTCAAAGATTCAAGTTTCATCTGGAAAGCATATACAGATGTATAATGTCTCCTTCGCGAAAATATTCATCACAAAAATAGTACGTGGTAACCATTCATTTTTTGTCTAAAAACAGAGGAGTATGCGGTTCTAAAATTTATTCGCGCAAATCTGATACACACTATCTCCTTCTTGAAATTTTCCACACAAGGATAAATTATCAATGTCCTTCTCAAATGGAAAAGAGATGTGAATCATGCTCTCCAGAGATTACCACACATTCCATCTTATGTCCTGACATACATGATTTATCGGTAACAAAGTGGGACAATTCACCCCTAGTTATACGATTGAAATTGAATGGAATGGTTCCATTTATGTTGTATGTGTGAGTTATTGGTAAAAGAAACCAACTTTCACCCCTTATGTTTTGGGAAAATAAAAATCAAGGAATTTTTTTGAATAACATGGTTGAATGCATAAATGGTTTTATTGGTTCAAAATGAACAGTCAGAATAGAACCACACCGAGACACGAGGTGACGATCATTGAGCAGGGGTAGCAGAGGTGGATCTGGGAGAGGAACTGGAATGGACAATGGCATGTGGGGAGATGGGTGGTCGATCGGGGGAGGCGCGGAGGCTGAACGGTGGCGGGGGAGGCGGCCGATCGGGGAGGCGCAGAGGCTGAGCAGTGGCAGGGGGGGGATCGGGGAGGGGCGGAGGCTGAGCGGTGGTGGGGGAGGCAGGGGATGCGGTCGATCGGGGAGGCACGAAGGTGGTGAGGGCCATGGGGTGAGGGAGGTGGCAGGGCGGGGCAGGGTCAGGGTCTTAGGGTTAGGGACTGGGGGTCACGGGGAACGGGGAATGGGACGAGTCACTATTAATTTAGGTGTTTTACTTTTTTTTTCATATATGGGGGGTCTATATATATATATATATTCATAACTTTTTTTCATATATGGGTACTGTGTGCATATATAAACATAAATATTATATATATATAAATTCATATATTTCTTCCTTATATACATATATACATTACCTATTACAAACATATCAAAATGTGATTAATTAAAATATCAATAATTAAGTAATCTTTATTGATATATATATTTATTGTTTGGAAAAATATTTGATATAATTGAATAATTCATTTTAACAAATTTTTATAATGGTAAAATATTTGTTGGTAATAATAATTAGTAACAACATATTCATTTATCGGTGAATCAATTGTTGGTATTATTATGATAAGACAACAGATTTAAATGTTGGTAAAAGATTTGATGGTATTTAAATACTAATATAAACAAATACATCTGTTGGAAAAAAAACTGTTGGTACCTATGGTTAATATCAATATAATTTGATATCTGTTGGAATTAATCATTTTTACCAATAGATATATTATCTGTCAGTAATTTTCTATTTGTAAAGGTTTCGTTTTTTTTATAGTGGAAATTCTTTGGTGTACTACTAAAAGTGAGTTGTGATGTTCCCAGAGAACTCCATTATGCAATTCCACTAGAACAATATCCTTCCATAGAACAACATATGATTCTAACCATCCTCCGAACATCCTACGAGAGAATCACCATGGTCAACGTGATCACACATCACTTTTTCACTTCAGTCCCCCATTGATATTCCAAATACTATTGCATCAGAGTTGAATGCACCATCATTTTTAACAACCAGGCTCTAACTCCATCCATTCCCACATCAATCTGAAAGGTGTCCAAATCCTTCATATCCTTCTAAGCATCCAAATATTCTTGAACTACCACCTTTTATGACTTCCTACTCAGATAATCAACCACGAAATTTTCCATTCTTAAGGGGTAAGAGATATCGAAATCATTAAATGGGAGAAAATTCATCAACCTCTAATGTCATAAGTTTAGATCTCACTCAGAATAGATATACCTCTAGATATTTTGATCTGTGAAGGCCAGAAAGTGCTCCCCAATGAGGTAATTGCACCGAAAATTTAGTGCGAACAAGAATGATTATAGCACCAGATCATGATTGGCATAGTTACATTCATGTAAATTTAACTATCTAAAACCATAAGAGATCACTCCCCATTGTTTCATTATCACACATCCCAAGACCAGGCAAGAAGCATAAAAAAATACCACTAACCTCAACCCTTCATCTTGAAACTAGAACACAAGAACACTATCCAACTTCCCCTTCATATAGCTGATCTGTTACTGGAATTTTACACTCCACAAAAAGTCATGGCATTTTCTGGTCAAATATTTCAATGAAGCTACAACTCAAGAGAAATCAGGTACCAATCTTCAGTAGTAGCCCACCACAATGATAAAAATTAAGACATATGAAACATTCTTGGGTGATTAATAAAAAAAACTACCTAAAACATTTATAAGTCCAATACTACACCCTAATCCAACACCACTAGTCCAATGAAATGAACCTCTCATGTCCAAAACTTGCAATTGGACAATGTTTTGTAGAGTTGGTGGCATCGAAGGATCTATAAGATAGTCCTAAGATTCTTGGTATTCACTTCCAACGAGTTCAAGTATATCAAGATGTCATCAATGAATATTATGATGAATGGGTCTTGGTATTCATGAATTTTAGAGTTCTTATGTCACATGAACATGACTGGTGCAGTTGTAACACCGAGCGACATAACCACAAACTCGAAGTTCCCATAGATGCACCTGATATCAGTCTTTTTCAATATCAACTTCATTCAACTTCATATGGTGATACCCAGACCATAGATCGATAATAGAGAACTATCTTTCTCCCCTCAACTAGTTTAAATAATCATTTATCCTCTATAGAGGGTAACAGTTCTTACCCTTTAACAGATTCAACCACTAGTAGTCTTTGGAAAACCTCAAGCCACAATCCTCCTTTTTCAAAAACTATACCGAAGCACCCCACAATGTCTCACTGGGACTGATAAAACCCATTTGAATGAGATCATGTATCTGAATCCTAAACTCCTATAGATCTGAAGGTGTCATCCGATAAAGAGCCATCAAAGTCTAGGAATCTTTGGGATGCATTTATAACCAGAAAACAACATCACATCAAATGGATAGAGTCACAAAATAAATTGGGAATACATACAATAACTCCCCAAAAACCCTAGGAACTTCCTCCATCTCATCATCAACAAATTCAACTGACAGTTCAGCCAACAAAGAAAAGAAGGGGCTCCGTTAGCTGACTACCCATCTGACAACTCCGCTCGCCAACAAAATCCACATGATGGCCACCCATGTCTAAGAAGAAAAATATCATCTGGAAGAATTATATAACATCACGAATAGAGTACAAAAAGTCCATGCTAAGGATGTAATCATATGGTTTCATCTATAACAAGAAAAAATCCCCACAAGACTGATGCGACCCCATCATCAGCCTACATCCCTGAAAAACATCTAACAATATAGTCTAACCTCCAACTGGAATACATAACTCTAGGGACATGGTAAGAAGCTATAGATCTATTCCTAGAGCATGGGATAGACCTGGTACAACAAAGGAGTGAGAGGACCCTTAATCAAACAAATAAGAAGCAATAGTACTAAATGAATTGATCGTACCCCAAACAATATTCGACACTACTGGAAATACTGCCTCTCTAGCATGAAATTGACCATGCCGAACTATTATAACCCTTTGCTGAAGACATCCTCCTTGAATATTAATCGGATGAGGGCCTTGATAAAATCCCTAAGGTTGGAATCTATCGGCTATGTCAACTCTCTATAGAGCATGAGGCTGCAGTCCCTACTGCTGGAACTGCTCTAATGGTAATTTTAACTTAGGTCGACATTGGACCTGCCCACCTCATCCATACTGAGATTGAAAAACTCCTGGGCACTAAATTTAGAGATTCTCATGGAATGTATAGATGAAACATACCATCCCCAAGACCAAATGTTAGGTATGAGGACCAGAAGGTCCAAACATAAACTATCAAAGACGCCCCCCACCAGTCAGAACCTCAAAATCCATAGATGCTGAGACCTACTGGGGATAATTGTTCCCTTCAATGAACTAGTATAAATCACCTCTCTTTGTAGACCTCATAAATAGCAAATCCTCTCAACTACCTCTACCTTATTTTGGACCTTGAAGTTTGTTGTCAAGGTAAAGTGAGTAAAAACATACTGGAGTGAAGGATGGCGTGCCTTTAATAGGTGTCTCTATTGAGACTCCTCATCTAAAAAGTGATCTGGAACAAAATTGAGGAGAACCCTGAATTTTATCCCCATACATCATTTTGACATACTCCCATGATGGAGGGAGGGTAACTCATACATATTCTCACCCTTTATGGCCAAAGAAATAAATTTTGCTCAGAATACATTCTCAAAATCAACCAACATAAGGTTATCCTCCTTCCTCTCCCCTAGGTAAAGCATACACCACTGACATGATTTACCCGCATCTGGATCACAACAATGGAAGCATGATACTTTGCATGTTCATAGATAAAACCGAATGTGATCACAAGATCCTATATCCAACTCTCTATCTTCATGTCTGAAATTCTTCCCTCATACTTCCCCATAGATCGTCACTATAAATCACATAACATTTTTTCCACTGGTCATACTCCTCCACTGGTTCAATCCTCCATCAATCAACCATGTTAGCCTATCAATCCTACACTTCCTATACAACATGTGAACGATGACTGGGTTCCATAGATGAAAGGTAATCATGGAATTTTTACACTCGAGTAGTATGGAATTTTATTCAAGATTAATTTCAAGTCATTTTACTCATTGTTTATTTAATATTTCCTAAAATTCTCAATTTAAATAAGTACAGAAGTCATTATGATGCATTCACCTTTCCTATGGTCTCTACCCCAGAAATGGTGTAGCCTCATTTGGTCGTTCGGTAGGCTTAGATTCCTTCCATTAGATCACGATGGGCCCTAAAATTTTTTTTCCTATTCTTTTTTTCCTGGATTATGTCATGTACCAAGGTCACCTAACATTGTTTCCCTACTAACCTATGAAATCCTCATTGTACCTAAATCCAAAATCCATCCAATATCTCAACCATATTCACCAACACCATTATGTCGCAATCGCCTCCCTCCAAAGATGAACCTCCTGAGCTGGTAATGGAGAAAAAGAGATAAAGAACCCCAAGCCCCACATCTAGTAGACCCCGGGGTAGAGACCAACACTAAGGGTATACGATTCTCAAAAAATGGGATGCATTAGCCTTTTTTATAGTAATGAAGACCAAAAGTTAAGATTTATCAACCTCAAAAAAAATCCAAGGCATATATATAAAAGAATCTAAAATCCTCTCCACATGTATTTTTTACAAAAAAACCACTAGAAAAAAAACTCCAATGTAAGTACCAAAAGTACAATGTAATGTAGCGACATGGTAGGTGTCCCAAATTCTAAGCTAGCAATGCCCAACAAAGTCCACGTAGTCATCAGGAAAACCTGAAAGTAGTTTTATAATATAGGGTGAGCATAAAAGTATAACTAATAGTAAAACCAAGGTACCTCATAAAAAAGTGGAGAAGTATACTAATTCCCATTTGAGAAAACAATAGGAACCTAAAGCACATTACAAGGCATACTAACCACCCAACATCACCAAGGCATGCTCACCATGTAACTCATGTCAAGTAATATAATATAAAGCACATCGTAGATAGGGTACCCCATTCCACTTTCGCACTGATTAGACACTATCACACCATAATGGAAAACATCATGGATCTCACACTACTTCCAAAAGAACCATGTCACAACTCACCCAAACACACCTATGCCTCAATGCTTGTCCAAAAACTTGAGAAAACGAAGCTCATGATATCTCTCCTTCACACACATGGGCCTCACAACCATGTATCTCACACAACAACCTTGGACACATACCACATCACATCCTGAAAACACCTAGGAAACCATAACATATCTCATCCCGAAGACACTTGGTAAAACACAACTCATCCCATCCCAAAGACACCACAGAAAACACAACTCACCTGCACAAACCTATGAATCACAAACCCTACCTACCTGAAGAATTATGTGATATCACTACCAAGAAGAGGGAACATAGAAGAGTGGTTGGCATACATCATTCCCCCCACTAGGATGTTTTGGAAAGACACCCTCTATGATGAAAACATGGGTGTTCAGAACATAGTGCTCAACTAGGATGAGGTTCATATAGAAAACATTATGAAAATATAGGTATGTATATATAGTATCAAACAATTAATCCCACACAAGGTGGTCTCAGTAAAACAATCAACCTTTGTATAATACATCCAACTCTACATCTACCACAAAATGTATTTATTAACACCTACAATAGTTACTTCAGATGTTGATAAATGAAAGCCATTTACAACAAGCCAAAATTCAAACATACCCCTAGCCAACTCATTTAACCAATTTTCATTCTTTATTAAAGAAAAAAAGTATTCATTCCATACTTACCCTAGAAACTACCAATCAAAGAATAAAACAAGACACACAACATAAACCACACAAGAAGAAAAAGAACCAAAATAAGGCAACTCACTAAAATTTTACACTCTTTTTAACACCCATACAAACCACTTCCACCAACATTATTCAAAGTCATTATTCCCAATATACCATCTCAACAAGAAAACCCCCCAAATCATAGTCGTACTCTATTGAACATCTCATCATAACCAACTCGGAAGCCCTGTGATATAACAATGCAACAACCCTCACACCCAGCAGTATAAAAATAGTACAACCCAGACCTATAGCCCCGCTACACAAACCCTAATAATCCATTACACAATTAGTCAATCTATCTATCTAGGATTCCATGACACAACCCGTACCACCCCAACATACTATCATTCTCCCAACCCTGACACCACACAACCACACAAGGCTCAAGACCGAACCAAAACCACACACAACACATTACCACACCAAACAAGTAAGGGTGTATTAATATTTAAAAGGAACTCATTCTATAATTCCACTTTTATAATCCATGGGTTCTCATATATTAAATTAGTTCCCAAGGAATACATTTATTTAACTGGGTATACATGGTTAATAAAATGTTTATATATATATACATTGAACAAGTGATCAACTTTATCATATTTTAAAATAATATATAGTAAGATGATATATGTCATATTAAAAATAAATATGTATACTTATATTATAAATATTATATATATAGATTAAATACTTCTTTATATCCATCCATAAAAGGTGTTGATGTAAAATTATTCACATCAGTTCCTGAGGAGGTAGTCCATCATACACACAATTGACGATTTCATCTCCCATATGTTAAAAGGGGAGATATTTATAGGTTATTAAATTAATATAATAATATCTTATTATATGGGTTATTTTTTATATAACCATGATAGAATAATTATTTAGGTATTTTGAAGATGAAATAATATGTAAACACTCATTTAAAATCATTACCACTTTTATGGATGACCTATTTAGGTTTCCACCAAAAGCCTTCTTAGGATTCCATTATGATAAACACGTGGAATCTAGTATTTTTTGAGGAAATTAAAGAGTTTATTTTATTTGGTATTTTTTGAACCAAATATATTTGGAAGTGTTAATAGGGGAGGAGATTGGGTGGCCATGTATAAGTGCGGGAGAGGATAGACCTAGAATTTTTTAAAAGAATGAATTACTCCCACATTTTTCCGAAGAAACAACTCTCCAAAAAATTTCAAACATAATATTATACAAGGTTTAACTATATTTATAATATAAGAATTGAAAATTTTTTGGTCTTTTTTGACCATTATCTTCTACGTTTAATAACTTGTAAAAATGTTTTCACCATAACCATGACGATTGATTTTAACTATTTTCATTATTAATCTTGTTTAAACAATAATTTGACAAACATACATGGATATTACATAATTTTAGATTAATATTAAATATATTACAAAAAATACATTCTTGAATACCGTAATAGTTTAATGTCTTTGGAGTCTTGAAAAAAAAATCTTTTATCCTGGTGAATGACATTCAACATATTTGATAAAGATCTCCACCTTTAGAACTTATAACTAAAACCATTCTTCATAACCTAGGTAAAGGAAACATAGGAAAGGGGTGAACTCAGATTCATGGTAAGGGTAAATATAGGAAATTTGTAGACATAACTAGAACAAAAGGGTATGAAACAGGAGAATAACATTTGAAGATCATACCCTGCATATTAAAGATCAAAATAAGTATTAGCAGTTTATAAGACATGAATCTTAAATAAATAGACAACATAATCCATGAAAGGTGGCCTACCAAGACTTTATAACATTCTAAGCATGGGTTAATCACTAGTGTACCTTCTTTGGTCTTTGTATTCCCTCCCTTATAACCTCTTATTTTAGTCTTTGGATGTAGTCCCTTGTACCCTCTTTTTTGAGTCCTGGGATGTCCTCTTGTATACCCTCTTGTTTCGAGCTTGAGATGTCCTCCCATGAGTCCTACTTTTTCAATATTGGGATTTCCTCATATATAACCTCTTGTTTCGGTCCTGGGATGTCCTACAATATACACTATTGTTTTGGTCTTGGTATGCCCTCCCATGTACCCATAGACATCATAAAACACTTATCAATACCCAATTAATTAGAGGTAGATATAGGTCCCACCCATCACATAAAAAATCATACTTACACATGACATAGAAAATTAAAACTTTCACCATATATTGACCCATAAAAATATATGGGATTCATAAACGACAATAAAAACCCATGAAATGAATGGGTGTCATTAAAATCTCATCACATCATAACCTACCAAAAATAATGAGGTTTCCAAATCATCCATTATTTCATAACCTATGAAAAGATGTGGGATTCAAAATCATATAACTCGTGAAAGATAATTGGATTTTATAAAAATATAACTCGTAAAATAGAAATAGATTTCATAAACATATAACCTATGAAAGAGAAACATAATTCATATTATATAACCTATGAAAGAGAAACATGTTTCATAAATACCATGACATTATGCATAATCCATTCATTGAAAGAATATGAATGGAACCTTTCGATCATTTCTTAGAAGGGAATAAGTAACAAAAACAAATTCCATCTTATATGGAAAATAAATTATAAATATGGGTCAAAATTTTTTCTTGAGGGAAATATTCCCTGTTAATTGAAAAATTATTTTTTACTATATTAATCCATTTGAAAATAATTTTCTTAGAATATAAATTAGAAGCTTTTAAATAAGTCTTGAAATTATTTTTAAAAAAAATTTTCCTTGAAAACATATAAAATAATCTTGAAAAATTTTGAAAAACATTTTTCTTGATAAATTATAAAATAAGAATGAAGAAATTTAGAAAACAATTTACCAAGAAAACATATAAAATTTTCTTGAATTATTTTTGAAAACTATTTCGTTAAAAATAAATTAAATACTTATAAATAAAGAATAAAAAACATTTAAAATACCATTTAAAACATAAGTATTTTTGAATTTTATTTTAAAAAATAGATTTAAAAACATTTAAATTAATCATTAATAACAATAATTTTTTTAAAGCATGGTTTTTGAAATAAAACAGATTTTTAACCTAAGTGATTAATGTAGTAATATTTTCATAAAAAAATCTGAATTATTTTAAGTACCAAAAATATAGAAAATAGTAATAATAAATGGATATATATTGAATAAACAGAGGATAAGGACAGTCTGGATTTTTCTTCATATATAGATCATATTATTTCATCAAAGAAGCATAATCATTAACAATCTCAAAAAGCAATGAAACTGTTTCAACAAACTCTTATTGCTTGGTAACCTGGAATCATAATCTCTGTGTAAGAAAATAAAATCAAATTATGCACCAAATAATAGTAAATTAAAAATATTCATGATATATAATGTTAAATCAAATTATATAAACCTATAAAAAAATTTAGGTGCATAATAAAACCTCAGTCTCAATGATGGAAAATTAAGATAAAATTATTTTACCGATTTGGTAAATTTTAAAATTTAAACCTCATAAAGGGAAGATCATTAAATGGATATGTAAATAACTAAAAATTTACGAATAAAATTAATAGAACACATTCATGGGAAGTATATACACTACGCAAAAGGAAAGTGTGGTGAACATGGTTTCAATCTCATGGAAATAAAATGTGAGAAGAAACACCTTACCTTGTATCTTAACTCTCATTGTACTAATTAAAACCACCTATTTAATAAATATATATTTATTATACATATTTTTGAAAACCATATTTTTATATCTAATACCATAAAAGGTTTTATCATGACCTTATATTACCCTCTTTTTAACAATCCTATGTTAAGGTTTCCCTTCGGGTAAAATTCTCTTTATTCTTCTCAAGTGTCTTAATTTTTCATATGCTTGGTCCGTATACTGATATAATCATTCCAAAATGTAAATCATGTTAAAAATAATATTTATATTCAGAATATTTTTATTATTATAATCCACATAATATAGAAGTGTGGAATTTAATACACCGTTCATGGAGATGGTAATCCGTACATACACAAAAATGTTGTTTCTTTTTTATTAACATATTGAATGAAAGAAAGAAAATGATATAAATATATGTATATAATATCATTAAATTCACATTATATATATATATGTCATATATGATTATTAAACCCATCCTTAATACATACCATGTTGTTTGTGAACAAATCACGTTGCTTTCAGGGGACGATAATCCACACTTCCTCAAATGTAATAATCGCATTTACACCAAATGGAAAGTAAAAAAGATATTTGATGAAAAATGAATAAATAAGAATAAATAAATAATAAATATAATGTATAACTTATATAAATAGGGTGTCCATCATAATGTTCCTCATGAGTGACTGTAATGGAAAAATGAACAATCATCATTTAGTGAGGTGGTAGTTCAACGTACACGTAAACAATTCGTTCATTACCCATTAAATGGATGAGTGTGTAGGTTGAAATCATAGCATAAAAATTTATTTGTATATATATTATATTGGTGTTTTTATAAAATCGTGTAATAAAGATACTGAATGGGTTGGAGAAGGAAAATAAAATAAAGGAGCTTGAGAGAAGCTGTTACCACTTAATCGAGTAACTCTTTTTGGTTTGTGCCAAGATAATTCTTTGGAAGACTTTATACCCAAATAGGGGATTCAAGGAGAAATTGATGGATTTTGGGAAGTTTATTATTATGACATTTTCAGAAACTAATTGTTTTGATAGTTGAGAAGAAGAGGGATAGGTGGCGACCTTTTACAGGGAAGGAGTGTCACTCTTGTAAATATTAGAAGAGATAATTCCACCCACAACATTGACATTTCACCTAGATCCCATAATGATCCATATTTTATAAAAGGTATTATAGAGTCTAAATATTTTCATATAATGGATTTTTGAAACGTTTATATGTCTCTTTGGGCCTTAGGATTATGGTTTAGTCCCTTATTATGCTTAATTTAACATTAATCATTGTAATTAATTTTAATCGCATTCACTAATATTTTTTGTCAAAAAACAAGTCGAAAATATTATAAATTATAAATTATAATTAATGAAACTAGTTAATACATTTTTCCAAATTATAATCACATAAGTGGTAGGAATTAATTAAAAATTAATCCCGTAGTTGGGTGGACAACATAGGTTTTTATAATAAAAACATGTAAATGTTTTCTAGGTATTTATTTTCAATTTCAATGTGAAATTGATCTCAATGAGCAACATTGTATTAATTGATAAAAATATTATATAATTAAACATTTAAACCAATTTAAAATATAATCTATCCTTATAAATGAATTAGATGAAAAAGCTGTTTGGAAATAAAATTACATATTATTAACTATTCATTAAAAATGAAATCTTACAGAAAAATACCAAGAAACTATTCATACAAAATTATTATGTTTATATTTAATAGTTCAAGTTTATTTTGACATATTAAGTCTATGGAAGTTCCTAAATTTGTAATTGGTTTTCCATTAGAAGGCGATAAAACTACATTTGTAAAAGTATATGTTTTCTGGCACAAAATTGGGTATTTTTCTTTGTGTTATGTCTAAGATATCTATTGAATGAAAATAAAAATTATTTAATTTAATATTTATCAGATATATTATGTTAATACCACTTACTAATTGTATTTAAATTAAATTATTTGGAATAAAAAAATTTTTTGTCCACAAAAATAAAAATATTTTCTTTTATATCAAATCGATTTTCATATTCATTTATAATTATTTGGTGACATATAAATTCATATTATATTAATATAGACCATAAATTATGATAAATTAGTTAATAATATTCATAACCATTGATTTAATATATAGGTTATATCTTATAATTTCAAATAATATCATTTAAATGAAATATAATTGTTTGGTAAAAATCGGTCATGTGAGTTACAAAAGCTGTTGAGGAAAGTCATTATTGTATTAAACAGAATCTGACCTCAATGTTCCATGTATAGAAAGCTAAAATTTATATTTCATGTAGTACGTGATTAACTTGGGGTTTCATATAACAGAAGCCAAATGTAGTGCTTTAATATAAAAATAATGTAATTTTAGTGTTGTGTGAATTGAAAAATATAAAAAAACTAAATTAATTTATAAAAAAATATTAGTGTGTTACAAAATTAAACGCACATAAGTGGAATAATTTAATTTAGAAACAAACCCACAGATACGTCGAAAGGAATTTTTTCCAAGAAGTTCATTTTTTAATCATAAGATGATCTTATAATAATAATATAGAATATAATAATTATAAAATGATTTTCAATTAATATTTGTTGATATTTTATCTATAATTTCATTAAAATAATTCCACATTATCCATTATTTTAATTACTTAATATGGAGAAACATTATTCACATTAAATGTTTATTAAGAAAAAAGGTTTTTAAAGACAACAACTACAATTATTTTGAAATCATGTATAAAGATGATTTAAATTTAGTTAAAAAAATGAAGTATAATTAAATAATGATTATAATATTAAAATACTAAAATTAAATTTGAATTAATTAAAAATGAAATTATAGATTTACCAATTATTAGTATTTTTTCACTATTAATTGAAAAATAAATATTTTATGAAAAATAAACAAGTACACCCTAACATAACATATATATGAAGATTTGAAAATTTATTTTCATTTTATAAAATAACATTTATAAAATATCAATAAAATAATTATAGGGTTTTCTCTAAAATATAATTTTTTTAAGGGAATTTATTGTTTATAGAATAAAATATCTTTTACAAATGTTGATTGATTACTTATTAATTGTTTATAAATAAAGTTTAATTAGGCATGAAATTTATATATATATTATTAATTATGTAAGCCTATTCATACCAACCAATTCAATGTCTAGGTTATAATGGTCATATTTAAATAAAACATTTCACAGGTTCTTTAATATAAAAACCCGGATTTTCCATCTTTTGTTTTGAGTTATATGAAATTATTAAGAGTCTTTGAAAATTTACGGTGCCTGATTCCGAGTTCGGGTGTGCCTGGAATGAATTTCAAAACTTTTTTGAAGGTATGTTTAGTAAATGCATGAGTGGTGTTTTCCAAATTTCAAACTGTTGTTAAAATTAAAAATACTGGAGAACCATTAAATTTGTAGAGCCAAGATTCGCTTAAGGGAGACATTACGTTGACCATAGTAGATCTATAGAAAAAGTTATGCTTTGTGACTTTTAAAAATAAATGAAATAAAATAATTTTATTATTTTATTTTCTTTCTTCTCCATCAACGGACATGTGGGTTGTGGGACCCGCGATGTGTCGACCTAATAAATGGATTGGTCTGTCAATCATAAGTAATGATGTCATTGGGGGAATTTATAAGGTTTCTAATAAATGAGCCCCCATAAATTCCCCAAGTCGTCACTTAACCTCCCCTCTCCAATTTATATGGTGTTTGGGGATAGGTGTCAGCACAACTTCGACAAGTAATGAAGTGCTGCAGGAGTTCCATGATGTCAAACCCTTAGAGGATAGAGCCGATCCCAGTGAGAGGTGATGGGTGACACCGAATCAAAAATCGAAGGATGATGTATGAGTGGTGTCGTTGGGAACATGTTGCAAAAATGAATAACATGACCCACCATCAAGCGCTGACATCGTCCAACATATTTATGAGGTAGGTGTTTTGATTCTCATTTATTTCAAGTGAATTTACTAAACCCTTTATCCTCCTTTATATTACGAGATATCGTGGAGGGAGTATGCCAAACAAACATTACCTGAAACCTCCACTACTTTTCTACACCCTTGAGTTCTTCATGGAATACGGATGGAGTGGATGCACTGACCGACTAAGAAGAAGGCAGTGCATCGACGCACATCACAAAAGGAGGCCGTGACACAAAGCCGCGACATTCATCGGAGCGGTCGACACCGGCCAACCTCAATGGAAGTGAGACATGTTGTCACGCACCGCCTGTGAGCAAAGGGCCACGACTCATCTACCGTGGTGGATGAAGGAGGAGGCTGACACATCAGCCGGCTGCGGAAGGAGAGGCAGTGCGACCAGTGTGCTGTCAGTGAGAAGAAGCCACGACAGAAGCCACAGAGGAGGCAGAACCCATGTCTCCAGCGGGTTCCGTGGCGACCGGGAAGTGCCCACGTGGTGCCGCCTCTTCAAAAATAGAATGGCCTCGAAGCCATTCCGGTGTTCAAGAGACTAGGGGTCACAACCCCCCCCAGCCAGCTCTAGTGGACAACGATCGGGCCATCCCATTGCTGGCTGCATCCTAGGCGGTCGTGCATCCCCCTTGCGGGAAGCCCCCTAATTGGTCGGGCCACCCATGCAAGCCAGGCTGGACCTTAACTTTGCAGGCCGAACCCACCGCAACCCAACCCAGATCGGGTCAGGTCGGGTCAGTCCGATCGGATCGAACCGGATCCGAGCCCCACAGCACCCAGAAACAAATAAAGGTTAGTATCCAAAAAACAGGATGCCCATTTGATGAACTGTTCATGGTGTTTGGATCCTTGGATTGATATAGTCCTTTTATTATAATTTTCAAGAGTTTTGATGTCAGTTGGAGCATGGTCGGGTTTGACTGAACCCGAATCCAACCGAGCCCCCGGAGCTAAAACACCAATAACTCACAGACCGCGCATCCGATTGAGTCATCGTTTTTTCATTGGAACACTTACAACATGGTTTCAGTTTGGGTTACACCTTTTTGGAGCTTTGTGGAGGTCGAGGTATGACTGATATCTTGATGGCAGATTTTATGGAACTCGAGCACACAGGGTGTGAAAAATCCAGTGGCTTGTAGTGAGGCAGTGGTTGTAGATAGATCATATGGTGGTTAGTACCAAGCAATCCTATGTTGGTTAGTACCAGTCATATATGGGTCAGATCCTGTGTGGGTCAGAGTCCACTGATCCGGTGTCGGTCAACGCATACTAATCCTATATGGGTAAGATCTTGAGTGGGTCAATGCTCAACGATCCTACGTGGGTCAGTGCATACCGATCCTGTGTGGGTCATCCATTAGCGATCCAGTGTCGGTCAGCACACACCAATCATGTGTGGGTCAGATCCTCTGTGGGTCATTACAGGGGTTAGTTATCTATCGATCCTATGTGGGTCAGATCCTGTGTGGGTCATTGCGGGTGTTAGATACCTATCGATCCTATGTGGGTCAGATCCTGTGTGGGTCAGTGGAGGTTAGTTACATATTGATCATGTGTGGGTCAGACTATGTACGGTCAGAAACAATTTCTATTGACATAGTAATATGATCTAGCTTCATAACTAATCATTTGTACTTATTTACTTCGCGAGTACCTGGATTGAGCTAAGAATCTATTTGATCTAATTCTTTTACTTATGTGGAGCTTCCTATCTTTGTGGTGTTACCTTTGTGGTAATCTTCCCTCATGTAGAAGATGAGTATGTTTTGATAACATAGGTATATGTATGGGAATATACCTATGTAGGGTTGAATACTTTCTTTGTGGGTTTTCCATAGTGGATATTTTGGAGACCTTCGGGGTCTCGTGGTCCCTATTAAGTATTGTTATACTCACCCCTACACATGCATCATCTGCACCTGGTTGTGTCTTGTTAAAATGATGTAATGTATTGATCAAGGCAGAGGAATCCAGGACTGGATGGTGCTCGGAGGTGGACCATTTGGCATAATGTGACGCAGGTAGTACTGACCGTGATCTATACCAACCCTTCAGGTTGGATCCATGGTGGATGGTCCATGATCTTCTTTTCACTTTTCAGTTTTTTGGACTTTTTAGTTGTACTTTTAATTTTCTAGTTGGGCTTGTATTCCGGCCCCCTTCACATTCAACACTCTTTCACTACAACAATATACTTTTTGGTAGATTCTTGTTTTGTTATACTCTGTGTGTTTGTACACTTCTAAAGGCAATGCCTTCCCATTTTTGGGATACACCTTTTCGGTTCAAGTCCCTAGCCCCAGGCCTATGGAAGCTGGCCTTGGGGTAGTCATAGTATGGGACCCAAGGGACGGGTCGTGATAAAGAGGTATCAGAGGAGTCTTTTCTACAGAATAACTAAGACTCTGATCTTTTCAAAGTAGAAATAGTGTTATGTTTTTTGAGTCTGGTTTTTGGTTTGGGGAGTCCAGTGTTGGTGCGGTGACCGACATATCCACACACCAGGACACTGAATTCTGATTTCCGAATCAGTACACAAAAGCGCTGATTGCATGTGTTTTTGAAGAGATTTTCTTGTGATTTCTTTCTGTCACCTTAGTAGGTATATCTTACTTACCATGGAACACATTTCTTCTTTCAGGATGCCACCACATAGAAAGCTAGGTAGGATTCCTAAGAGAGTATGTGATGACGGCCCAATGAGGGAAGGGGCCTTGGTGTAGGGTCTTATTACGATGATAACACCTTCGGGTGGTATACTTGTAACACCACTACACATTGGGCAGCCATTTCCACTAGCCCCACCTACAGAGGGTGCACATTGGCTGAGTTCATTGCATGAGTTTCAGTGATAGTGGATTCTGAGGATCTGAGGTGAGATAGACCCATAGGCGGTTGAGGACAGGCTAGAGGAGGTAGTAAGAGTTTTCGACTTGGTTGGGACACCTGCTAACCTTATGGTGATCCTAGCTGCTAGTCTCTTCCAAGAAACAGTAGGGATATGGTGGAGATTGATTATCAAGATACAAGATGAGGAAAGACTCTTCTGGATAGGCATTGAGAACCTTTTTAGGGTAGAGTTCATCCCAGCGGCCTTACACTCTGTGCATATACAAGAGCGGCTGCAGCTACTACAAGGTTGCATGACTGTGGACAAGTACTCGGCAAGGTTCACTGATCTGTCCCATTTCTCCACCAACATGGTATGTGACCATTTTTTAGGTCCTAGAACTTTGAGAAGGGTCTCCTATGGGAGATCATAGAATCAATGATATTGCTTAGCATTCTAACGGAGGCTGGGGAGTTAGAGAGAGCGCTTTTGGTGGAATGATTCCTAGAATAGTAGGCACCGACAGCGAGACCCACCACCGGGCGACATGTAGTAGATTCATCTGCAGCGGGTAATAGGAAGATGTCACAGAGGTCCAAGCAGACTAGACCTTCTGGTGGAAGTCCCCAGGACGTAGGGTCAGAGCTGCGAGGCTTGTGAGGTAGAGGAGGTCAGACGAGGGATATGTAGTGCTATACGTGCAGCGGGTACGGTTACATGGATCGCGATTTCCCGATCCACTGCATAGAATACCAGTAGACAGTCAAGGTACTAATGAGGAAGAATAAGAGGTTTGATCGAGGAGCTATGCAGGAAAAAGCTAGATGTGGTAGAGGAGCTGGCTGTGTAGCAGACGGTGGGCAGCAATACGAGGTTCTACCGCTACAACCACCAGGTAGCCCACCGTGATGGTAGATATCATATGGAAAGGGATGAGCTCAGCTCCAGGTAGCTGATTCCTAGGACCATGGTACTCTGGAGATGATTAGAGGCATGATCTATGTCTACTCCAACTTAGATGCAGTACTAATAATCACAGGTTCCATTCACTCTTTTATTTCCACTACCCAAGTTTGGAGCTCAGATATTCTAGTGGAGCTGTTTGATTAATCCTTATGTCTAGAGACTCCAAATAGAGAAGATTAAACAATTACACATTGGTTCCGATAGTGTGAGCTTACTCTAGGAGGCGAGATCTTCAGCTAGGATCTCATAGTAGCACCATCGAGGCCTTATGACGTCATCTTGGTTATGGACATTTTATCCACAATCCATGCATAGATTGTCTGTATTAGGTGAAAAGTTGGGTGTGTCTATGCTGACAGGAGAAGGTTTTCTTTTCCCTAGTAAAAAGGGAACCTTTGTATCTAAATATGGAATTTCCTAGAGGACGGTGTGGCCGATCACACATCAGTCGACTAAACATACCCATGGGGAAGTATAAGTTGAGAGTCTTAGATATTCGGTAGCAGTGGAACAGTATACAGATGTATTTCTTGATGATGTTACAGGACTACCTCTACGTAGGGAGGTATACTTTTACATCGACCTATACTACATGAAGACATCAGTATCTATATTATCATATCAGATGGCTCCCGCAGAGCTTCCTGAGTTACGGGTACAATTGGAGGACTTTCAGAGTAAGGGGTTCATAAGGCCCAGCGTTTCTCCATGGGTTTCCCCGATTTTGATCACCAAGAAGGCAGATGGGATTTTGAGACTTTTTTTAGACTACCTGTGCCTGAACAAGGTAACTGTGAAGAACACGTGTCCACTTCCGAGGATTGATGATCTTTTTGATCAGCTAAAGGGAGCTTGTTGGTTTTATAAGACAGAACTCAGATTAGGCTATCATCAGTTCAGGGTACGAGATGAGGATGTACAGAAGACAAGCTTCAGATGTCGGTATGACCACTATGAGTTCTTGGTTATGTCTTTCGGCATGAAAAATTCCCCAGTAGTGTTCATGGGACTCATGAACAAGATATTTCAGCCATACCTCAATCTCTTTATGGTGGTGCTCATCGATGACATCTTAATGTACATAGAAAAATAGGAGGAGAAAGCCTATCATCTGTAAATAATTCTAAATAAAATCCTAGAGCACCAGATTTATGGTACTCTCTCAAAGTTATAGTTATGGACACGAGAGGCCCACTTTCTAGGACACATTATCTCAAAGGCTGGAGTTGTTATGGATCACATGAAGATAGAGGCTGTACTTACTTGGGATCCACCCAAAAGTGTGACCATGGTGCGGATAGTCCTGGGGTTGGCTAGATACTATCAGATATTTGTTCTTGATTTTATTGAGTTTCAACACATTTTTCAGCTTTTAAGAAGAAGGGAAAACCCTTAATATGGATGGAGAGATGCCAGTAGAGTTTGTAAGAGAGGAGGAAGATACTGATGAGTGCCCCCATCTTGAGGCTAACAGAAGAGGGTGTAGGGTATGTAGTGTACTACAACACATCAGGGACCCTATATGGGTGTGTACTGATTCACGAGTGAGAAGTGATTGCCTATGGCTCACGAAATCTGAGGAAACATTAGTAGAACTATGCTACCCATGACCTGGAGTTAGCAGCCGTGATCTTATCCTTATAGCTATGGTGACATTAATTTATGGGAGAGCATTTTATAGTCACCTATCATCACAATATATTCAATTATACCTTCTCCCATAAGGACCTGAGACTGAGACATCAGCGATGTCTATAGTTCCTCCAGGACTACAACTTTTAATGATTTTATACTCGTAGGAAGTGGAACGTGGTAGAAGATGCAGTTAGAAGGAGGTCTGGTCTACAAATACTAAGTGATTCGACAAATAAGCTAGCTGCGTTACAGATATCTTTCATGGATATAGATATAGTAGCATACCTATAGTCTATGCCAGTCACTCCACCCACTTTTTCAATGAGTTAGGGAGGAGAAACTTGGGGACATTGACTGCGAGTCTAGATGTGCTCAGATATCCTTAGGATAGGAACATGATAGATTTTATGATGGTGGTGAGCACATCATCCTTTTTAGAGGACGTACCATGGTACCGATGGCACTACGGAAGGAGGGGTTTGGGGAGTTCTACACGTACCCTATGAAGGTACATCTTGGTGTAGCGAAGATGTACCAGGACCTTCGGCATCAACGCAGGTTTCCAGGGATGAGGAAGGCTATAGCCAAGTCTGTCTCCCGATTCCTCACTTGTCAGCAAGTGAAGGTCAAGCATCAGCTTCTAACAGGCCTAACCCATCCACTGGAGGTGCCGGAGTGAAAGAGGGATGGAATATCCATGGGAATTGTGACAGGGCTTCCACATACATCAAAGGGACATGATTCAGTCTAAGGGATCATTGACCAACTCACCAAGTCGGCCAACTTCCTAAAAATCCAAGAGAATGGATCAGAAAAGGGATTGGGATGGCTCTACGTACAAAATATTTCACAACTTTATGGAGTTCCATCGAAGATCATCTCTGACCATGACACACGTTAAACATCTCAGTTGTAGAAGGAATTATAGGAGGTGCTCAGGACTCAGCTACGTTTGAGCACTGCCTTTAATCCTTAGATGGATGGTCAGAAAAAGCGTACCATTCAGGTGCTGGACGACATGCATTGTGCATGAGTCCTAGATTTTTTGCATAGTTGGGAGTATAACATACCCTTGGTGGAGTTCACATACAACAAAAATTATCACTCCAGCATCGGTATGGCACCATTTGAGGCCTTGTACAGTCGACCTTGAAGATTATCTCTGTGCTGGACAGACCCAGGGGAGTTAGCACTTATGGGTCCATGGTTGGTAGTCGCTACCACTGAGAAGGTGCAGATCATCCAGGAGTAGATGATGACTGCACAGTGCAGAAAAATTTCGTATATTGATAGGATATGGAGACCTTTGGTGTTCCAGGAGGGGGACCACGTATTCATGTGATTCTCTCCTCGATGGGGACTATAGAGATTTGTCCGAGGTGGAAAGTTATCACCGAGGTTTATCAGACCTTTTCTGATACTTCAGAGCTTAGGCAAGGGGGATTACTACCTGGAACTTCTACCCTAGTTGGAGAGGGTTCATGGTGTGTTCCATGTATCCCATTAGAAGAGATACGTGCATGACCCATCTCACATCATCAACCACAATGACCTGGACTTCGATGATGGCGTGACGTTTATGGAGGTTCTAGTGGAGATTGGGGATTGGCAACATCGAATCATTCTTGGGTGGTCGATACCTCTGGCGCCTATTTGCTGGCTGCATAGGAACCTCCAGGAAAGCACATGGGTGTGGGAGGCTCATATTTGTGCTTAGTACCCCCATTTGTTTCTTTAGAATATGTCATGGATTTTTGGGACAAAAATCCCTAAGGTGGGTAGAATGTAATGACCCATATTTTCCATGATTTTTTTTAATTATATGAAATTTTTACGAGTCTAAAAAAATTGATGGTGCAAGATTCCAAGGCCCAGTGTGCCCAGAATAAATTTTAAAACATTTTTTAAGGCACGTTCACTAAACGTGTGAGTGAAAATTTCAAACATCTAAACTGGTGCTCGAATTAAAAATCTGAGGGAACAGTTGAATCCCCAATGATGAGATTCTCTTAATGGAAACATTACATTGACCAGAATAGGTCTCGAGAAAAAGTTATGTTTCATGACTTTTTAATAGAAATGAAATAAAATAATTTTGGTATTTTATTTTCTTTATTCTCCACCAATGGAAATGCGGAGTGTGGGACCCTTGATGTGTCAAGAAAATAAATGGCTTGACCTATCTATCTTATGTAACAATGTCATTGGGGAATTATGAAGGATCATTATTAATGAGACACCATTAATTAATCACATCCTTACTTACCCTCCCCCTCTCCTATTAATCTGGAACTTGTAGAGAGATGTTGGCACAGCTTCGCCAAACAATGAAGTGATGAAGGAGTGTCATGAAACCAAACTCTTAGAGGACATATACAATCCTAGAAAGAGGTGATAGGTGACACCGAACCACGAACTCAAGGATGACATACAAACAGTGTCATTGGGAACTTGTTGCGGGAATAAAGAACACAACCCACCTTCAAGAGCAGACGTTCTCCAATGGATTTATGATTTATGGGTTTTGGATCTCATTTATTTCAAGTGAATTTATTTAACCCTTTATCCTACCTCATGTTAAGAGATAACACGGAGGGAACGAGCTTAACAAACCCATCCTGAACCCTCCGCTACTTTGCTATACCCATTTTTTCTCTATGGAATACTGCCGGCGTGGCGGCACCGACTGGATACGAAGAAGGTAGTCTGTCGACACACGTCGTAAGAGGTGGCCACGACACAATGCCATGATAGTCATCAGAGTGGCCAGCACTGGCCAGCCATGGGGGATGTGCGGTGTGCCGCCGTGCACCGCCGGTGAGTAGAGTGCTGCAAATCATCAGTAGTAGTGGATGAAAAAGGCAGCTATCACATCGTCCGACTGTGGAAGGAGTGGCGGCGTGAATAGTGTTCCACTAGAGAGCAGGAAGAAGGCATGCCCAGTGCACTGCCGATGATATGAAGTTCCAGCTGATGCCGCTATAGAGGCATAACCCACGCCTCTGGTGGGTTCCGCGACGATCGGGCGATAGCCACATGGCACTGTCGCTTCAGAAATCGAACAACCTCCATACAGTTAGGGAGTTCAGGAGACCGGGGGTCACACAACCCCCACCACCACTTGAAAGCTCAGGAAGACAGTGGCTTGGCCACCCACGTAGTGGGATGTGCCGTATGTGGCCGGGCCACCCCTTTGACGGTTTCACCATCCCCAGGCTGGGCCGTACCCCTTTGTGGGACACCCATTTGTGGGTTGGGACACCCTTGTGGGCCGCCATTTCCAGGACACCCTTTGCTAGTCGAGCCTCCCTCATGGTCCTCCCCCTTGCAGGCTAGGCCAAGCCTCAACCCAACAGGTTGAACCTGCCACAGCCCATCCCATATCAGGTAGGGCCTGGTCAGTCTGACCGGGTCAGACTGGACTGAGGCCCAACCGAGCTCAGAAACACTTAAGGATCCATTTCCTGAAATCTGGATGTTCGTTTGATGAACCGTCTATGTAATTGGGATCCCTGTATCGAGAAGGTCCTTTTGGTATACTTATCTTGAGTTTTGGAGACAGTTAGAGAACAACCGTGTTTGACCGAAGCCGAATCAAATCGGGCCCCCAGAGCTAAAATACTTATAACTCTCAGATCAAGTGTCTGATTAATTCAATATCTATCATGTTGGAACACTAATAACAGGGAAGTCCTTTGGGTTACACCTTTGTGGAGTTTTGTGCTGGTCGAGGTAGGACCAATATCTCGATGGTAGATTCTATATAACTCAAGCGCACCATGTTTGAGGATTCTGGTGGCTAGAAATGAGGCTGAGGTTAGAGAAAGATCATACAAAGGTTAGTACTGAGCAATTTTATGTGGGTCAGCACTTATCCTGTGTGGGTTAGATACTGGTTGGGTCAGTGCTCAATAATATTTTGTGGGTTAGCAAATACTGATCCTATGTGGGTTAGATCCACTATGGGTCAGCACTCAACAATCCTATGTGGGTCAGCGCATACTGATCCAGTGTGGGTCATTACTTGGGTTAGTTACCTTTCAATCCTATGTGGGTTATTACAGGGTATAGTTACTTATATATCCCATGTGGGTTAGATCTTGTGTGGGTCAGTGGGGGTTAGTTACCTATCGATCATGTGTGGGTCATACTCTGTATGGTCAGATGTTGTAACATCCCAGGTAAACAAAGAATAAAGAATTTTCATAATATTTACGAATTAAATATTAATTTTATTTTAAAGGGGTTTCTATGTTCGATAGCGTACCCGATACGCAAGGATGAGTTTCTTTGAAACTTACGTAGCACACTAGTAATAAAATAATATTATTTTAAATGTTAGTTAACAAGTAGCCATTGTACTGGCGGGAATGGATAGAAATAACTAAAATATGATTAGATATGTTTTAAAATGTTTATACATTTACCCAATAAAAGATAAAGGCTTAAAATACGGAAAGAGTTCAATTTTAGGGCATATATACTCTAATTTTCACTAAAGGTTCACTTATCACCTTTTAATGGTGAACCGTCATTAAATATAGTTTTGATCACTCTTATACTTTATTTTGGACCAAATATAACTCTTCTTTAGAATCGGGACATCAAAATTTACTTTGTGTAAATTTTTGGTACCTTTCTGATAAAGTTCATTTTTTTTATGAATAGTGTAAAATGTTGTATTTTAATTCAAAACCACTTTTTAATCTAAATTATTTATATGATTAGATTATTATTTTAATTGGTTTTAAAGTGAAATTAGAAAATATTTTTACCAGTTAATCCAATGGTGGTCATTGGAATCAATTTCACTTTGAAATTGGACTTAAACTGGTGTCAATCTTTTGATACTTATTGTTTCACAAAAACACGCTATTTGTCATGACAGCGGGAATTAATTATTAAATTAATTAATTTGACTTATATGTTTTTAATTTTGTAATATGGAATTCATTTTTGAATTCGGAATATCAAATATAGCTTAGGGTGAATTTTTGGTAATTTTCTGAAAAACTTCAATTTTTGATAAATAGTGAAACCACTAAGTGGTAATCAAGCAAACTGATTTTTTAGTTAAATGAAAGTTTACCACTAATGTGTATTGAATTTTGAAAATCCGACATACATGGTTTTCATTAAGAAGTAAAATGTGGTTCAATGAGATTAAAATAATTTTTTGGTGAATAGTAACTTTTTTTCATTAATCGCGATTAGAGGTAATTAGTGTAGTTTAAGGTAAAAATGGTATTATAAGAATGTGAAAACACCCTGACACTTGTCCTACACCTATTGGGTGAGTCATGGCCGACCAATACAAGCCATGGGCCAACTTGGGGACCCCATGGAGCCACTTTAGTTGGAAAATGACATTAATATATTTTTATTTAATGTTAAAGTGAAAACGACACTAACATAAATTGGTTTACTAAAATAATTTTTAAGTGGGGTTATAAAAGTCCAAATTTTTATTATAAATAGTCATTGGAAAGCTAAAAGGATTTCATACATCATAGTATTTTTTTTATAATTTTTAGACATTAAATAAATTAAATAATTTATGACATAATAATGATGCATTGATGACATCATTATTTGGAGATTTAAATAAAATGGAAAGATAATGAAAAATATAAAACCTACACATGTCCAAAACTAATTGGATGAGTGGATTTCGAACCCTTATCACCTTATCCCAGAATTATACCAATGTGGGACCTTTTAAAACTGAAACACATTTTCAAATAAATTAATATTTCTTTACTTTCCAAAAGTGCCCCTCCTCTCCTCTTATAAAAGGCCCCCACCTCTACCCCATTTCACACACTTCTCAAGCCTTTGGCTCGGACAACCCCTGCCCAATTACTCTCTCCACATCCCTCTACTCATCCTAGAGGATTCTCTTTGGGCATAATCCTTTCAAAGGAAGCCTTTAGGCTCAAATCAAAAGGGAGTTACACTTTTAAAGGTAATTCATTCTCTATTGTTCATTTGTTTTATTTTGCTTCTCCAACCCTCTAAACTCTTTTTATTTACTTCTTTTGTAACAAAACCAGTATCTTCAATATACTAGGATGTTGTTATAATATTTATTTGAGCTACACTCTCACACAACTACATCAAATGGTTAAAAACATATTGTTTCCGTGGATGGCGAAATTCTGCCTCCCGAAACGATGATTGTTCAATACTCATTTCACACCTTCAAAGTTGGCCATTACGATGTCACTATTTTTATATATGATATATAATATGTTTATTTTTTTCTTTAAGGTTCTGTATTTTTCATTTTGGGCATGCCTTTATGGTTTCCATTATGGGTAAACACGATATCTTCATTTAAGGAAGTGCGGACTACCGCCCCCTCAAAGTGATGTGATTCGTTAATGCCATATGTGGGATGTGTAAAGGATGGATTTAAAATTATTATATATTATGTTATACTAGAATTATAATATACCTCTATATCATTATAATTTCTTTCCATTAAAGTATGAGATAGAAATGAAAGTAGCGTTCATGCGTACGTACGGCTTACCATCTCCATGAACGGTGCATTTCATTTCTTATCCCCAAATGTAATGTACTACATGTATATAATGGATATATATAATTAATGAAACATCTAAATGGTGAATATAATTCTGTAATTAAAATATACATACCTCTCATTTAGTTTTAATTCCACTAATATGACAAAGAAATGAAAGTAGCGTTCATGTGTACGTACGGCTTACCGTCTCCATGAACGGTGCATTTCATTTCTTACCTCTAAATGATTATATAATATTATAAATACATATATATGATGGATATATATGATACATATTATATCCAAATCGGGAATTTCATTCTGGATATAAAGAACTTTTGACCACATGAACAACATGTAATTGTAAGAAGTCAACTTTCGACTTAAGAACCAAATATTGACAAAACAAAAATTATTAACTTAAATGGTTACATAATGTTTATAACATGGCAATAAGTGATATAAAAGGAATAATGAAGTTTAAAAAGGTTCTTAATCAAGTATAAATTAACTCAAGTTTATTATTCAGGGCGTTAAAGAACAATCGAGTCAAGTCGGACCCGAGGTAAGGGACTTCGTCTCAATATCCTTTCATTGAGGCATATTTAGTTTTATACACAACTTTATTTTATACGGTGTATAAACTCCTTTGAATTTTACTTTTATACAAAAGGAAACTTTTTCTACGAAGCGTTTTACTAAACGACAAAAAGGAATTTTTTTTAACGTACGCGGTGACAACAACCTTTTCCGCCGCCGCGAGTATTATTTGATCTTTGGCTTCCTCAACAAGCCGTAATGTTTTTAAAATAAAATAAATACCATATACTCTTTTATGTATTTTGGTATTGAAAATGGTTTTGATAAAGGATTCTATTATGTCAATATATTTATGATATATTGTGATTGAAATGTGGAAATGTTATCTTTCCTTTATATTGGTTTTATGTTTTATGATTTTATATTGGTACTTGGACATTTTAACGAGTGGTTACGTTATAAACCATATGACGGGTGGCGCCGTGAATACCAGGACGGGTGGTTACGTTATAACCTCCAATTGATTGGGTATGGAAGTCGGCAGTATGGCTATTCCATTAAGTATGTATGGAAATTGGCCGTATGGCTATTCCATTAAGTGATATGTGTGGAAGTCGACCGTATGGTTATTCCATTTAAGTATGTTTATGTCCCAAGTTACCTTTATATATTCTATGTGTTCTTTATATGGGTTTTATGGTAATCCATTGGTTACAAAAAGGTAATTAATGATACTTTATTCAGTGAAGATTATTTTACTATTTCCTGAAGGTGACAGTATTACTTTGATATAGTATACATGGTTTACTTGATGTTTGAAAAACTAACAGTTTTCATTATTTTTGTATCCCTTACTGAGCTTTTTATGCTCACCCCAAGTTTTTTGAAATGTTTTTCACAGGACTTAAAGTGGAATAAGGTCAAGGATGGGATCAAGGGAATTTAATGCTATCTAAAACATGGAATCTAGACATCTTTCTTTTTAAGAGTTTTTATTTTATAGAGACTTCGTAGAAGTGTCTACTTTGTAATCTTTTAAGATGTAATAGTTATGTTCTAATTCTCTAAAACTCTAAACCTGAAAAGATCCTCAATGTGAATTATTAATTTAATTCAATATTAAGTAAGGTTTAAGGCTGGGGCCTTATAGTTGGTATCAGAGGCCGGTTTAGACAACTTTAGGAGTTAGAAAAGTGTTAAATTATAATATGATTGAAATGATATAGCATTTACAGATTACCATGTTGCTTCGCCTAAGATATTTCGGTGTTCAGAATGGTTTTCCGCAGAGGAAACAAAGCAACTATGTTGGGACGACATCAGGAGGAAGATAACCTTCCAAATCAGCAACCTGAGATGGTCGGAATCGGAACTGAACAGTTTGTTGCGGTGATGGAACAGTTGACTCAGGCTATAAATGGTGGTGGTATCCATGCACGAGATCAGCCAGATCAACTGCAGAGGAACATGTTAGTGGTGGAACATTTCATGAGGCAACATCCCCCATCATTCAGAGGATCATCTGACCCTGTGCAAGCTGATGGGTGGATTAAAGCACTGGAGAATATTTTTGATGTCATGGGGTGTTCAGAACATCAAAAGGTTAGTCTTGCTGTTTACCGTTTTGAAGGTGAAGCTGATCAGTGGTGGTCGATGGTGAAAAATATAAGGGATAGTGACGAGATTGAGGATCTTCACTGGGACGAATTCAAAGGTATGTTTCTTGAGAAATATTTTCCTAAGGTGGTTCGTCTTAGGATGGAAAAACAGTTCCTAGAATTGTGGCAGGAGGATGATTCAGTGGCTACTTATGAAGAAAAGTTCACTCGATTGGCAAGGTATGCTCCAAACTTCATACGAGATCTTGATAGTAAAATAAACCGTTTTTACTCAGGGTTAAAGCCAATGTATCGAAGGGCTTTATCTTCTCGTGAGTTCAAAAGTTATGAAAAACTTGTTCGATGTACGGAGAAGGTGGAAATGGAATTTGCCGATGATCAGGTGTTCAATGACAAACAACTGAATAAGAGATCTAGTTGGCAGGAAAAGGGGAAGAATTCATCAAAGAAGCAAGGAGGTAAGAAAACCAAATATCCATCCTGTGAGAAGTGTGGTAAAATGCATCCTGGAGAATGTTTATCCAAGTCTGGTAAGTGATTTCGGTGTGGTAAGTCTGGTCATATTGCTCGTAACTGTAAGGAAGATGATCAAGTAGGAAATGAAAAGCCAACGGTAAGATGTTTTGAGTGTAATGAAATGGGTCATTATGCAGACGAGTGTCCGAAAATGAGCTTGAGTGATGGGAAGCAGTTAGAATACAAGCAGAAAGGGGTGGTAAAATCATTTGCAACAACTTCAGCAGATGTTGGGCCATCGAATGAAGTGGTATCAGCTCCAGGGAGCTCGGTATTTTTCGAAGATTGACATGAGGTCGGGGTAACATCAGTTGAAAGTAAAAGAAGAAGACGTTCCGAAGACTGTGTTCCGTACTAGATATGACCATTATGAATTTGTAGTTATGCCTTTTGGGTTAACCAATGCACCTACTATATTCATGGACCTTATGAATAAAATTTTCCATGAGTTCTTGGATAAGTCTGTGTTTGTGTTTTGAGGTTTGTGAAGAGGTTATGTGTGCCTTGTGATTCACAGTTGAAGAATGAGTTGTTATGTGAGGCTCATAGTTCCCTGTTTTAAGTTCATCCTGGCAGTACTAAGATGTACAGAGATCTGCGGGAGTATTACTGGTGGGATGGAATGAAAAGAGACATTTCTGATTTTACTGTGAAGTGTTTGACATGTCAACAGGTTAAAGCAGAGCAGCAGTTACCGAAAGGGATGCTTCAGCCTTTACCAGTGCCAGAGTGGAAATGGGAAAACATATCCATGGACTTTGTTGTGGGATTACCGAGGACATCTCGAGGTAATAATGCAATCTGGGTTATTGTTGATCGCTTGACCAAATCTGCTCATTTCCTTTTTATACGAGATACTTTCTCTCTTGATCAACTTTCCCGTTTGTATCTTAAAGAGATAGTCAGGTTACATAGAGTTCCTCTCTCCATTGTATCGGATCGTGATCCCAGGTTTACTTCTAACTTTTGGAAAGGCTTTCAGAAGTCTTTGGGTACTGAATTAAATTTTAGTACATCTTTTCATCCTCAATCAGATGGGCAGTCAGAACGAACAATTCAGACATTGGAGGATATGCTACGAGTTTGTTCGATGGATTATCAGGGAAGTTGGGATCAACATCTTTCTTTGGTTGAATTTTCATATAATAATAGTTTTCATTCCAGTATAGAGATGGCACCATTTTAGGCATTATATGGGAAGCGGTGTCAAAATCCAGCTTTCTGGGATGAAGTGGGTGAAAGGAAGTTGATGGGACCAGAATTGGTATAAGAGATGGCAGAAAAAGTTCAGTGGATTCAGAAAACACATGAGAATAGCTCAGAGCAGGCAGAAGAGTTATGTGGATAACCGGAAGAAGGATCAATCTTTTGAGGTAGGTGATCATGCTTTTCTCAAGGTTTCTCCTTGGAAAAGTGTGATGAGATTTGGTAAGAAAGGAAAGCTGAGTCCAAGGTTCATTGGACCATATGAAATTTTGGAGAAAGTTGGATCAGTTTCATACCGGGTGGCTTTACCTCCAAGTTTATCTCAGGTACACAATGTTTTTCATGTTTCAATGTTGAGAAAGTATATGCCAGATCCATCTCATGTTTTGAGTCCAGAGGTAGTTTAGCTGGAAGATAACCTATCTTATGAGGAACAACCGGTCCAGATTCTTGACCACAGGGAGCAAGTGTTACGGAATAAGGTGAATCATCAGGTAAAGGTTTTGTGGAAAAACCATGTGATTGAAGAGGCAACGTGGGAATCTGAAAATGCTATGAGGGATAAATACCCCCACTTATTTTGATAAGTGAATAAAATTGCGAGGACGCAATTCCCAAAAGGGGGGAAGGATGTAGCATCCCAGGTAAATAAAGAATAATGAATTTTCATAATATTTACGAATTAAATATTAATTTTATTTTAAAGGGGTGGCTATGTTCGATAGCGTACCCGATACACAACGATGAGTTTCTTTGAAACTTACGTAGCACACTAGTAATAAAATAATATTATTTTAAATGTTAGTTAACAAGTAGCCATTATACTGGTGGGAATGGATAGAAATAACTAAAATATGATTAGATATGTTTTTAAATGTTTATACATTTACCCAATAAAAGATAAAGGCTTAAAATACGGAAAGAGTTCAATTTTAGGGCATATATACTCTAATTTTCACTAAAGGTTCACTTATCACCTTTTAATGGTGAACCGTCATTAAATATAGTTTTGATCACTCTTATACTTTATTTTGGACCAAATATAACTCTTCTTTAGAATCGGGACATCAAAATTTACTTTGTGTAAATTTTTGGTACCTTTCTGATAAAGTTCATTTTTTTTATGAATAGTGTAAAATGTTGTATTTTAATTCAAAACCTCTTTTTAATCTAAATTATTTATATGATTAGATTATTATTTTAATTGGTTTTAAAGTGAAATTAGAAAATATTTTTACCAGTTAATCCAATGGTGGTCATTGGAATCAATTTCACTTTGAAATTGGACTTAAACTGGTGTCAATCTTTTGATACTTATTGTTTCACAAAAACACGCTATTTGTCATGACAGCGGGAATTAATTATTAAATTAATTAATTTGACTCAAATGTTTTGAATTTTGTAAAATAGACTTCATTTTTGAATTCGGAATATCAAATATAGCTTAGGGTGAATTTTTGGTAATTTTCTGAAAAACTTCAATTTTTGATGAATAGTGAAACCACTAAGTGGTAATCAAGCAAACTGATTTTTCAGTTAAATGAAAGTTTACCACTAATGTGTATTGAATTTTGAAAATCCGACATACATGGTTTTCATTAAGAAGTAAAATGTGGTTCAATGAGATTAAAATAATTTTTTGGTGAATAGTAACTTTTTTTCATTAATCGCGATTAGAGGTAATTAGTGTAGTTTAAGGTAAAAATAGTATTATAAGAATGTGAAAACACCATGAAACTTGTCCTACACCTATTGGGTGAGTCATGGCCGACCAATAAAAGCAATGGGCCAACTTGGGGACCCCATGGAGCCACTTTAGTTGGAAAATGACATTAATATATTTTTATTTAATGTTAAAGTGAAAATGACACTAACATAAATTGGTTTACTAAAATAATTTTTAAGTGGGGTTATACAAGTCCAAATTTGGATTATAAATAGTAATTGGAAAGCTAAAACGATTTCCTACATCATAGTATTTTTTTTATAATTTTTAGACATTAAATAAATTAAATTATGTATGACATAATAATGATGCAGTGATGACATCATTATTTGGCGATTTAAATAAAATGGAAAGATAATGAAACATCTAAAACCTAAACATGTCAAAAACCAATTGGATGAGTGGATTTAGAACCCTTATCACCTTATCCACTAATTCTACCAATGTGGGACCTTTTAAAACCGAATTTTGTTTTTCAAATAAAGTAATAGTTCTTTACTTTCCAAAAGTGCCCCTCCTCTCCTCTTATAAAAGGCCCCCACCTCTACCCCATTTCACACACTTCTCAAGCCTTTGGCTCGGCCAAACCCTGCCCAATTACTCTCTCCACATCCCTCTACTCATCCTAGAGGATTCTTTTTGGGCATAATCCTTTCAAAGGAAGCATTTAGGCTCAAATCAAAAGGGAGTTACACTTTTAAAGGTAATTCATTCTCTCTTGTTCATTTGTTTTATTTTGCTTCTACAACCCTCTAAACTCTTTTTATTTACTTCTTTTGTAACAAAAACAGTATCTTCAATATACTAGGATGTTTTTATAATATTTATTTGAGCTACACTCTCACACAACTACATCAAATGGTTAAAAAACATACGGTTTCCGTGGATGGCGAAATTCTGCCTCCCGAAACGATGATTGTTCAATACTCATTTAACACCTTCAAAGGTGGCCATTATGATGTCACTATTTTTATATATGATATATAATATGTTTATTTTTTTCTTTAAGCTTCTGTATTTTTCATTTTGGGAATGCCTTTATGGTTTCCATTATGGGTAAACACGATATCTTCATTTAAGGAAGTGCGGACTACCGCCCCCTCAAAGTGATGTGATTCGTTAATGCCATATGTGGGACGTGTAAAGGATGGATTTAAAATTATTATATATTATGTTATACTGGAATTATAATATACCTCTATATCATTATAATTTCTTTCCATTAAAGTATGAGATAGAAATGAAAGTAGCGTTCATGCGTACGTACGGCTTACCGTCTCCATGAACGGTGCATTTCATTTCTTATCCCCAAATGTAATGTACTGTTAAAAGTACATGTATATAATGGATATATATAATTAATGATATATCTAAATGATGAATATAATTATGGAATTAAAAGATACATACCTCTCATTTAGTTTTAATTCCACTAATATGACAAAGAAATGAAAGTAGCGTTCATGCGTACGTACGGCTTACCGTCTCCATGAACGGTGCATTTCATTTCTTACCTATAAATGATTATGTAATATTATAAATACATGTATATTCTGGATATATATGATACATATTATATCCAAATCGGGAATTTCATTCTGGATATAAAGAACTTTTGACCACATGAACAACATGTAATTGTAAGAAGTCAACTTTCAACTTAAGAACCAAATATTGACAAAACAAACATTATTAACTTAAATGGTTACATAATGTTTATAACATGGAAATAAGTGATATAAAAGGAATAATGAAGTTTAAAAAGGATCTTAATCAAGTATAAATTAACTCAAGTTTATTATTCAGGGCGTTAAAGAACGATCGAGTCAAGTCGGACCCGAGGTAAGGGACTTCATCTCAATCTCCTTTCATTGAGGCATATTTCGTTTTATACACAACTTTTTTTATACGGTGTATAAACTCCTTTGACTTTTACTTTTATACAAAAGTAATCTTTTTCTAAGAAGCGTTTTACTAAACGACAAAAAGGAATGTTTTTTTAACGTACGCGGTGACAACGACCTTTTCCGCCGCTGCGAGTATTATTTGATCTTTGGCTTCCTCAACAAGCCGTAATGTTTTTAAAATTAAATAAATACCATATAATATTTTATGTATTTTGGTATTGAAAATGGTTTTGATAAAGGATTCTATTATGTCAATATATTTATGATATATTGTGATTGAAATTTGGAAATGTTATCTTTCCTTTATATTGGTTTTATGTTTTATGATTTTATATTGGTACTTGGACATTTTAACGGGTGGTTACGTTATAAACCATATGACGGGTGGTGCCGTGAATACCAGGACGGGTGGTTACGTTATAACCTCCAATGCATTGGGTATGGAAGTCGGCCGTATGGCTATTCCATTAAGTATGTATGGACATTGTCCGTATGGCTATTCCAATAAGTGATATGTGTGGAAGTCGACCGTATGGTTATTCCACTTAAGTATGTTTATGTCCCAAGTTACCTTTATATATTCTATGTGTTCTTTATATGGATTTTATGGTAATCCTTTGGTTAAAAAAAGGTAAATAATGATACTTTATTCAGTGAAGATTTTTTTACTACTTCATGAAGGTGAAGGTATTACTTTGATATAGTATACATGGTTTACTTGATGTTTGAAAAACTAACAGTTTTCATTATTTTTGTATCCCTTACTGAGCTTTTTATGCTCACCCCAAGTTTTTCGAAATGTTTTTCACAGGACTTAAAGTTGAATAAGGTCAAGGATGGGATCAAGGGAATTTCATGCTATCTAAAACATGGAATCTAGACATCTTTCTTTTTAAGGGTTTATATTTTATGGAGACTTCGTAGAAGTGTCTACTTTGTAATCTTTTAAGATGTAATAGTTATGTTCTAATTCTCTAAAACTCTAAACCTGAAAAGATCCTCAATGTGAATTATTAATTTAATTCAATATTAAGTAAGGTTTAAGGATGGGGCCTTATAGATGTAGTGACTCTTGAAAGTATAAGATGATCTATATTTGGGACTAATCATATGTACTTCTTTAATTCACTAAAACCTAGTTTGAGTTGAGACTTTGTTTGAACGAAGTCTTTTACCGGTGTGGTACTTCCTATCTTTGTGGTGTTACCTTTGTGTTATTCTTCCATCATGTTTGAGATGAGTATATTATGATAACTTAGGTATATGTATGGGCATATAACTAAGTAGGGTTGAAGACTTTTTTTGTGGGTTTTCCTTCATGGAAAATTCAGAGACCTACGGGGTCTCAGGGTCGCCACTGAGTATCATTATACTCACCCATGCATGGGTTTCGCCTGCACCTAGATGTGTCCTATGTAGACGACATGTGATATTGATCAAGGTTTAGGGATCCCGGAATAGATGGTGCTTAGAGGTTTACCATTTCTCATGACGTAATGCAGGGACTACTGATCGAGAGTTGTACCTACCCATTAGGTAGGATTTGTGGTGGATGGCCCAGGAGTTGCTTTTCACTTTTCACATGTTTGTACTCTTCAGTTGTACTTGTACTTTTCCAATTGTGCTTGTATTCCAACACCATTCACATTCAGAAATATTTTAATACAATATTTTACAGTTTGGTTGCTTCTTGTTGATTTCTACACTGTGTGTTAGTACAGGTTTAAAAGCAAGGACTTCCTATTTTAGGTATATTCCTTTCAAGTGCTTGTTTCCAGCCCCTGGCCTATAGAAATTGGGCTTGGGGTAGTCACGGAATGTGCCCCAGGGGAAGGGTCATGATATTTAATCTCCGTGTTTCTTATCTTATATGATATCAAACATAATTTTATTCATTTAAAATCTCAGGTTTTCATTTACCACAAGATATAAAAGTTGTTAAAGTTTATCTAAAAAAATTATAATATACAATATTTTTCTGTTACATGTTCCGCACCATTCATAAATTATCTCCTCACAATTTGAACACGCACTTAGAAATCATGGGATTGATATTAAAAAAATCATTTATTAGAAACCAACATCATATAAAGTGTTAAAAAATTCCACTGAAAATATAGAAAGGAAAATTTTATGGTTTATACAATAACACATTAGTAGGTTTCCTTTTCAAAGAACATTGGTGGGATGTGAAGATATAGAATGACAGATCGACAAAAAGAATTATGGAGAGTGACTATGATCATTGATCACAAGAAAGAGAATTATTTAGACACATTTAACATCCAAAAAACAATAAATATGTGATGAGTTAAATGACCATTGATTCATTATATATGAAGATAATATGATTCTTTTTTTGTTTCATGATATTTTTCTTGATGTTAATGAATTATTTTATCTCTATGATTATAAGGAAATATATTTACTTGATATATTTCTATTTCAAAAGAACATTTTCATCACTGGGTTGTGATTTCTTCAATTACCACTTCATTATTTACTCCAAGAAATGAATATCCAATATGAATTTTTTATTCCCGAAGAAAAAAAATTAAACTTATAATGGATCACATAAACAACACAAGTATAACAATCTATTCATCCTTTGTTTATTAAAATAGTTTTGTAAAAAAAAATTAATGTAATATTGAAAATGAATAAACCTTTATACATCAATATCCATAATTAAATAATAAAACAAATGGTTCAATTTTCCAAGTATCCATTTGGGTGTTTGGCCATTAGGGCATTTGGCAATTTGGGAATTTGGCCAATTGTCCAAGTATCTATTTAGCTAATAGGACATTAAGAAAATAGGATAATATTAAATTTGGCCAATAGGAAATTAGGTAATTAGACAGTAGTCCAATTGGTCAATTTTCCATTATGCCATTAGTTCGTTAGTGCGTTAGGCCATTTGGGTGTTTGGGCATTTGGGAATTTGGGAATTTGGCGAATAGGCTAATATGGAATTTGGAGAATAGGATAATAAGAAATTATTCCAATATGACATTAGGTAATTAGAACAACAATTAATTTGGCCAATTTTCCATTATTCCATTGGGTCATTTTGTCATTGGGCCGTTGTTAGGCTGTTCGGCCGTTGGGACATTAGGGAATTTGGGTGTTAGGCTGTTAGGGCGTTATGGGGTTTGGATATTAAGGAATTAATTTGTTAGGGTGTTTTTCCATTAGGTTGTTTGGCCGCAAGGGTGTTTGGTCATTATGGCTTTACGACATTAGGGAGTTAGGCCATTTGGGCATTTGGCCATATTAGAATTAATTAATTTGGCCAATTGGCCAAGTCACCATTAATCAAATTTTCCATTAGGCCAATTGTCTAATGTTGGAGTATTCATGTGTTAATCATGTTATAATAATCCCAAATCATATACATTCTATAAATATTGTTCATCCTATTTAATCTATCTAAAATCATGTGTACAAATGTTTAGTTTCTTTACGGCTTCAAAAATTATTGAAAACTATTTTGTTTCTAATTAAATTATTTTATGAATGATTATGTTTAATGATTTATATGAATATATCTGTTTATGTCTGTGTGTAGATATTTGAATAAGTCTGAGAAACCATGAGTCTGCCACCGGTTGTTTTTTTTGGAAAAGGACCCAGACACCATAACCATCTAGACACCGTGACCATCCAGACACTATAACCATCCTGATAACGTAACCATGTAGACACCATAAAAATACAGAAACTGTAACCATCCAGACACCCAGACCATCTAGCCACCAATACCATCTAGACACCATGACCATCTAGACACCATGAACATCCAGACACCATGACAATCCAGACACCGTAACCATATAGACACTGTGACCATCCATACACTGTGACCTGACACTGTGATCCTAACAGCACATCTGTGCTACCGGTTCTTGATCATTATACAACTGTGCCATTATATCCATCTCACAACTCAAAGGAAAATATGGAGAAATGATTTTAAGGGTATCTCATTTCATGGAGACAATGTTTACAGACAGACTATGACACAGTTTTTTAATATGTTGTTTTCATTTTTCAATTTAATTTGTAACAGTCATATTTGATGCTCTTAAATTCCCTGAAATAATTAATGTTTCGCTGTAGACATGCCACCTAAAAGTTTGAGGTACTAGGTGTAGAATACATGAATCCTATTGGCTCTAACACATGAATTCCATGAATAAAAAGAACAACATGCCCATGAAAAAATTGTGTGATCTTGGTGACTGTAGCGACAACAGTGGCAATAGAAAAACAAGTGTATGATTGATAAAAATGAATCATGAGAATACATGTGACTCGAAAAGACTTAATAATACATGAAGCATACTTGAATCCCATTGACGAGTGAATTTACACATCATCAACTCGAAAAAAAACACGAGCAAGTTCCAGCTTACCTATGATATTCTATTTTCTATGAGAGGACTCGATTTCTGCATCTTCTTCATTCCAGAAGTCCAGAGATTCATATATTAACTCTTAGAGCACTTCTAAACTTATCCCAACATTTCTTGTCTATTTTGTATTATTTCTATTATCTTTCATGTAGTGTGTGTGTTTATTAAACAGACAATATATCCTACATCAAACTGAAGGATACAAGATATCAATTCTCATAAATCTTTTTACACATGTGTATTCCCACATATAAGTCAAGAAGAAGTCCCTGTGTGACTTGTTAGTTCATACCCATGAACAAATGGGGAAGAGGTCATGAGACCTGGACAATCTTGTGTACTATTGTTACCCTGATACGGGGTGTGGATCATGTTTTTTATATAAACTTCTTAGTGTCAGGTTATAACCAAGTGGAGTGGATTAGGTCTCGGCATGAGACTGAAACAATTTTTTTATATCTTTTTGGTTGTTAATTTTAGTGTTATCTATTTTACTTTTTAATTCCGAAATCACTAAATTTACTTTGATAGTTAATATTTGAAATAATTTATAAATGTTTTGAATTATTAGAATATCTTAAAAAGTAATGTCAATAAATGATATTAAGATTACTGAGAAATAGTCAATCTTCTAACAAGTTATTCAAACTGTCAATCATTCATAACCGTTTAACCTTGATTGACTGAGATATATTTAAATTTATTTGGGAACCTTTTTAGGAATATATTTTTAATATAAATTTTCTATAGATACTCAATTCACACCCCCTCTTTAGTACTCTACTCCGACCAACATTTGGTATCAAAGTATTATTTCTCAAGTCTCTGTTATTGAACCTATTAAACTATGATTGTAGTTGTACTTTAAAGATCTATAAATTTCAATTAATTATAAATTTATACCTCTTTTAAAGAATGACTTTGTTATGGATAATATATTGGAAGATGATCCAACAAATAGACCACCATTCTTTAATATAACCAATTATAATCAATGTAAATTTAAAATTAAAATTCATTTAGAAAGTTTGATCTTTGAAATATGGTCTTTAATTATAGATTAATATATGATTTCTGCTACTGATATATATCACTTCGGATGAACCTACCAAAACTACCTACAATAAAAACTACAAAGCTATGAATTCTTTATAATTCTCTTTAAGAGATGGGGAATTTAATAGAATCTCTGCATGTAAAACTGCCCATGAAATTTGGGATACATTGTTTTTTCACGGGATATAACTTATAGTGTGAAAGAAATGAGGCATAATAATTATGATATTAAATATGATATCTTTAAAATGAACCATGATGAGCCTATTTTTTACATGTATCTTAGGTTCAATGAAACTGCCAACACAATGATTTTTCATAGAAGAGAAGTCACTACTAAAGAACAGATTATGAGGATTCTAAGATGCCTACCTAATAGATGGAGAGGAACCTTTTTCTCTATAAGAGAGTCGTGAGACATTATAAAGATACCTATAAAAGAACTCATTGGGAAACTAATGATGTATGGAGAGGAGATGAAAGTCAACAAGGAAGTGTAGGATGAACCGAAAAGAAAATTAGTTGCATTCCAGACCACCACCTCTAAGCACAAAGAAAAAGGGAAAGTAGATATTTCTATAGAAAATTCCAGTAGTGAACAATCATCACCTAAAAGTGATGAGGATATGACTCAACTAGAAAAAAGGTTTAAGAGATATTAGAAGAATAATAACTTTTTCAGAAAGCCTAACTTCAAGGGAAGATAAGATCTGAAATAAAGTTGTATGAAAGATTGGATTTGAAGTGACAAGTCTGAGGAGATTTTCTGATATGAATGTAAAAGAAGAGGACATATCAAGGCTGAATGTCCCAAGATCAAGTACAAAAAAAGATATGATGACCAAGATAGAATGTATAAAAAGGAAATCAAGGCAACATGGGGTGATTTTTAGGATAGTTCAAGTGACTCATAATCGTCACATGATGAACTAGCTAACAACACCAATATGTGTTTTATGATAGACACATCCGAGGTAACACTAGAATCTTCTGTACACAATTATAATTATTCTAGATATGAGAGTGACTCTTAAAAGATTACTAATGAAGAAAATATTGATTATTATAATATGATTTAAGATACATTCAATGAACTAAAAGGAAAATAAAATTATTAAAAGAAAGAACATGCTCTCACCTCAACAGTTAAAACTAAACTCACTGTAGATAGGGAGGAAAATTCTAAATTACTCAAAGTGTATAATGAACTAAAACTATCTAATGAGGAATTGAAAAATAATAATGAAAGGTTGGATAATAGTAAAGATACCTTGGTACAAATCTATGAAAACATATTTCTCCTAAATATACTATTGGCATTGGATATCAACCCTGTAAAATAAATTTTGGAGGAACTAATTGTTTTTCTTAATCTAGGATATATAGATTTACTCCCAATTCTGGAAAACATTATACTAGTTCATGTTATGACACAATCTCTACTGATTCATGATTTTCTAGACCAAATAGAGTTTATTTTTCAAATACATTATATAATTCTTTTAGGAAACATATAAGGAAGATATGGGTTCTAAGGCACAAGTCACTAATATTACTGGACCCAAACAAGTATGGGTATGAAAATCTATTTTTATTCGACTATTTTGTAGGAAAGATGCTTAAAGAGTTATTTTAAAAGCTTATGGTACTTGGACAGTGGTTTTTCAAGACATATGATAGGATACTATTCATGCCTCAAGAATTTAAGAAAAATTGATGGAGGACATGTCACCTTTGGTGACAAGGCCAAAGGATAAATTATTGGCCTTGGTCCACTAGTAACTCTATCTTGGTTTTTATTTCTAATGTAATTTTTGTTGATTGATTGAAATATAAATTTTTTATTATCTAAAAACTATGTGATGATGGATTTCATGTCAAATTTGAGAATTATGCTTGCAATGTTTTTAATTCTAAAAATGAATTACTGTTTTTTGTAATAAAAAATGAAAATTTATATTCTGCTAACATTAATTATTTAGCATCTCAAAATGCTTCATGGTTAATTGTGTTTCATAGAGATTCTTGGCATTGTCAATTGGAGACTAGGACACTATAGCACTCACTCCCATATAAAGTTAACTAGAATGAGCATAATCAAAGACATAGCCCAATATGAGTTTCCAAATGATAATGTGTATGATCCATTTCAAAAAGGAAAGAAACACAAAACCTTCTTCAAACCAAATAATAATGACGTGTCAACCTCCCAAACTCTCAAATTGGTTCACATGGATTTGTTTAGACCATCTAGAGTTTCACGTTCAAATGGTATTAACAAAGTTTATGTTCTTGTATATGACTTTTCTAGATATATTTGGATGTTTTTTTGGCCCATAAAAGTGAAGCCTACTCTCATTTTACCAAATATGCCAAAACTGTAGAAATTATTAGTGGACTTAGAATTAAATCCTTAAGAAGTGATCATGGTCGTGAGTTTGAAAATCAAGAGTTTAAATCCTTTTCCTCAAAAAATGGTTATAGTCATAATTTCTCTACCCCTAGAACACCTCAATAGAATGCAGTTGTGGAATAAAGAAATAGATCGCTCTAAGTGATTGCGAAAACCATGCTTACTGAATATGACTTACTTATTTACGTTTGGGCTAAAGCTGTAAATACAACATGATATATTATAAATATCATTCTTATTAGAACTATAGTAAGAATAACTATATATGAGTTATGGAACAATTGAAATCCCAAAGTTATATACTTCAATGTATTTAGTCATGAAGTCTATATCCTTAATATTATGGATAATGGTGACAAATTTTCATCCAAGAGTGATAAGGGAATATTATTAGGTTATTCAATTTCTAATAATTATATATAGTGTTTAATAAAAGAATTAAATGCGTGGAATAATATATCCATGTAAAATTTGATGAAACTAATCCACATGATCCTAAGACCACTCTAGATAACCTGGAAGATGATGTATCAAATCTGGACATTAATTCAAAATCATCCTGCACTGAAATCTATGAAACCATCCAGCTCTAGAAAATTCTCTTGATTTAGGTCACAATAAACCAGATCCCATTTAAGAACCTAAAATCACCGGTACTTTTTCTATAACTGTTAGAACTCTTATGAAACATCCCTTAGATGATGTTGTAGGAGACTTATACAAAGGAACTCAAACTTGAGCTTCTCTTAGAAATCAAGTTGAATATGAGGTCTTCCTATCACAACATGAACCTAAAAACAATAATGATGCTATGAATGATTAATTTTGGGTAATGAATATGAAATAAAAACATAATCATTTTGAAAGGATCCAAATATAGAAACTTGTTGAAATACCCAAAGACACATTCAATATAGGAGCTAAATGGGTGTTCATAAATAAAGAAGATGAATAATGTAAAATAGTTAGAAACATTTATAAATTGGTTGCACAATGCTACAATCATGAATATGGAATTGATTATGAAAAGTCCTTTTCACCAGTAGCAATATTTGAATCCATTAGAATTATGCTTGCTTATGTTTCACGTAAGAATTTAAAACTCTATCAAATGGATGTCAAAAGTGAATTTATAAATGGGTATATATAAGAGAATTTCATTGTTGAGAAACCCCCAGGGTTTACGAACCCTGATTTTCCAAATCATATTTTTATGTTATCAAAAGATTTATGTTTTTTAAAACAAGCTCCAAGAGCTTGGTGTGATAGATTATGTACTTTTCATACTTCCAAAGGTTTTAAAAAATGAATAGATGATCCAACCCTTTTTATAAAATTAATTTCCAATGATGTTTTATTAGTTAAAATCTATTTAGATGACATTATCTTTGGAAATTATAAAAACTCTTTATGTATTGGATTTTCTAAAATGATGCAAAATGAAATCAAAATGAGTTTAATGGGTGAACTAAAATTCATTCTTGGATTTCAAATCATTGAAAATAATGATGCTAAGATTTTAAATCAATGTAGATATACTAGGGATCTTCTATTTTTTTTGATTAGATAGAACTAAATGTATCGACACACCAATGAGTACTTCTGGTAAGTTGGATCTTGATGAAGATGGAAAATATATTGATCAAATCAATTACAAAGGAAAGATTGGATGTTTACTCTACTAGACTGCTATCCATCCAGACATTATGTTTAGTGTGTGTATGTGTTCTCGTTGTCACAAAAATCCTAAGTAATATCATTTAAATGTTGTTAAGATAATTTTTAAATACCTCATGCCTACAAATAGTCTAGGATTGTTCTATCCTAGAGGACAATAATTTGAGTTAGTGAGTTATTATGATGTTGACTTAGGTTGTTGTGAGTTAGATAGAAAAAAACATCTAGAACATATCAATTTTTAGGCATGTCGCTAGAATTATGGTGTAGTAAAAAAAACTATGTTTCATTATCTATTGTATAAGCTAAATACATTGATTCTGGCAGCTGTTCTGCACATATTTCATTGACAAAACACACATTAATAGATTATGGATATAAATTTAGGAATGTAACTATAAATTGTGACAATAAAAGTTCTATTAACATCTTAGAAAATAATGTTTCACACTCTAGAACAAAACATTTTAATGTACGACATCACTTTTTGAGATATCATTATCAGAAAGGTGACATCACATTGGAATTCATTGGAACTGAATAACAGCTTGCTGATATATTAAAAAAACAACTAAATTCTGAATGAATAGATTATATCATACATGAATTAGGATTTATAAATCTTATGTAGTAAGTATGTTGATTCACAAGTTAGTATCTTGAGATTACAATTTAAATATAATGGTTCTATAGTTTTACTGTCTTAGGAGTTACTATTTCATGTTTATAGTCTCACAGTTACAATTTCTTGGTTACATCTTGGTGCATAATATCTCAAACAATACGGTTGCACAACATAGAAATCACATTGTTACGGTCTCACTATGAACGTTTTTTATGGTCTCACCATGAACGTTTGTTACGATCTCACTATGAAAGTTGATTATAGTCTCACCATTAAGATTATTTATTGTATTATTTGTACATTATAACCCGTATCATGGTAATTAATTGTTTTATTATTTTTTTTACTTCCCCGGGAGTTTGATCCTGCGACGGTTGATATCCCTAAATTGTTAAATAAAAGTAGTTTCACTCGTTCTTCACTCAATATCTCTTTTCCCAAACCATAAACCCTCTTTCAACACCCCTCTCTCTCAAAAAATTGGGGAATTCCCTAAATGAAATTCCCTTCGTCCTCAACTCGTGAATAGATCCTTTCAATGAAGAAGTTGAAAATAATGCAGAATATTTCACCAGAGGGCTCTCTAAATCCAAACCTAGTGAAAAAAGTAGTGGTACCTAAAATGGAGATATGCCCTATGTGTATTCTATAATGTAAGTCATTGGCGTTGAAAGTGATAACAGTGAAAGGGTGGATAGATTGGATTATAATTTTGGATAGGCCTATTTATCGAAAGATAGTTTCCCAGTTTTACCAGTATGTACAATATTATTTTCATTCCGAAGATGGGTATGTTTTACGAAGTTAGAATAATGGACATATTTGTACCTCCTCTTTGTGGTTATGGGATTCATGCCTTAGGATACCTCACGAGGGTATTTATGTGGAAAACCAATGAGGTACTTTACTTCCAAGAGATTTATTTATTTTTGAAAAAGCTGTGAGAAGTTTAACTGGAAATGAAACCAAGGGGAGAGCCATAGTTACTGAGCTTGATGGTGAATCTAGACTCTTATTTAAGTTTTTTCAAAATTTGGTTAGCCCCAGAAAAGGAAATTTTTCTATACTCAAGTATTGGGATGTATTTTTGATACATTTCATGAAAAATGGACATAAGATCAGCCCTTTACATTATATTATACACTATATGTGTGAGTTGATGAAAAAAACCTCAAAGTCAACCTCCCTATTTTATTCAAGGCTTATCTCAGCTATGATTCATGCAATGGGATTGGTTGGACCAGATGATGAAGTCATGAAGGACTTTGAGTTCTATAATTCAATGTTATTTTAATGAGAATGAAAATCAATATAAATCCATTGAGGAATGAATTGGTGGAATATAACGATAGAGTTTATGAAATGTTCAACCTAGTGGAATACCCTTAAAAACCTAAAGATGTATCTGATCCTAGTTTAGAACCAAATGAACTTGATTCATATTTTGATGTGAAAGAAAAGGAATACAGTTCAACTACTCCTCATGTATTATTTGATAAGGTAGAATCTGTTCATGAAAAATTTTTAGATTTGGAAGAACAACTTGATTCAAAAGAATTATATGTTACTAAGGCACGTGGAAAGAGTGTTTTAGAATAGAATATAGAAGAAGATCTTTCTATTGTGAAGGAAGATTCCCTTGAGGAACACCCTGAGAAAGAAGAAATTCTTGATGTTATTCCTTCTACTAAAGAGAGAATGTAGAATGCCTGTCAGTTGGATAGAAAGAGAATGGGTGAGGAAATTAGGGATTAATTCGTGGAGATAGATCAAGGATCTAAATCAATCAGTCCTAATATATGTGCACCTGTTGAGGGGTAGCATCCCCCCAATATGGAATGTGTTGAAGTCCCTAATCTGATCGATTCAAGATCAGTGTATATATGGTATAAATCCCCCAGTTTTTTTGATGTGACTGATTCCTAGGAAGTTTCAGTTAAAGTAATTGATCTGTCTAATATGCTTCATTTGAAACTGGAAGCATCACCAGGAGCTATCTCTTCCATGAACCTGAGCCTGTCTCAGCTTCTATTCTTGAACCCTCACAAGAAACTCCAAACATGGTGAACAAGGATGATCTGAAAGCTTTTGGAGCAACTGTATTGGCTAGAGTTGAGAAACTCTTGAATACCCAACCAGATTCTGCAACCAATTTAAGCGAGAGAGATGCTTCACTGCTGTTGAAAAAATTCCTATGGTATAATCAACCCCTGATGCTTCACAAGATTTAAGAAGTTAGAGTTGGGATTAAATTGCTCAGTGATGAAGTAAAAACTCACAGAGGTATAGTTGAAGATATGTAGAATGTAATTAACTCAAGGCCAAAACGTTATTTTCATCCAGTCGAGGATATTTTTAGTCATACCCAATAGGATGTAGCCTCATAGATTCAACCTCATCTATCATATTTAGCTTAAAAAGTATCTGAATGAAACAAGAGTATTGTTCAAGAGATGTGTGAGCTTGTTATTGGTCTTAACAAGTTAACTAATGAGTACAATGGCTATCTCCAAAAAGTTATAAATCAACTAAAATTACTTACCTCAGATTTCAATTCTTCTCATACTTTCTGACAACCATCTCAGCCTACTTTAGATTGTGATCTGCTTAGAATAGTATTTAAAGAATAACTTCAGGATGTGCTTAGTGGCTTTGATAAATAATCTCTATATGAGGTTATCAAGAACAATGATAGAGTTCTGTATTTTGTGAGAATCCATTCCAAATTTTACAATTATTCTTAGCAAGAAATTGATAAGAAGGTGGACTTCAACCTCAATAGAATATTCTATAAGAATGACAGGACCAACCAATTCAAGCACCTAGTGAAGAATATGAGGATTCCTATGCTAACTCAAGTCTTTAAAATTAAAGTCCAAAATCCCAAAGATTTTACTCCTATGTTGGATATGTTTATGGAGAACTAGGACGACTTTGAGAAAGCCATGATGTATTATGGGGATATCATTGTATACTTCATCAATCTTTTGCGGCCTTTTCTTCATGGTCAGAGGACTTCCATTGTCGCTCCTACAGCTACACCTATGAGATATTGTTTTCCAACCTTCTCATCCACATATATGTCTATCTCTCAGGCTCAAAGTCAGATCGGGACTATAATCCTTGATCAATAGATGCCTCTGTCTTCTACTGCACCTACCTCAACCCCTTCTATTTTTGATGGACTCTCTTTACTGTCTCTGTCCACTGGTTCACTCCCTTCCTCCACCTTAATCTCTTCTCATTTGGATTCTTCTTTAGAATATGATGCCAAGGGTATAGAGAAGACAATCTAGTGCTGAAGAACAATGACTAATATCTTTTTATATGGACATTTTTTTATTCGTGTTACTTATTGCTTATACTGATAGTTTTTATCAATCTACTACATTATTCCCTTTATTGTATACTTCTTATTTACTCATTTTCATAATCCCAAAAGGGGGAGAAATGCATATTCTATATGCACTAAATGCACATTTAATAAGAGACACATTATCTAAGAATAAATCTCTCACATTATTTGTGATCATCCAAAAGGGGGATATTGTTGGACTCCTCATGTGTTAATCATGTTTTAATAATCCAAAATAATATACATTCTATAGATCATGTTAATCCTATTTAATCAATCTAAAATAATGTTTACAGATGATTAATTTTTTTATGACTCAAATAATTATTGAATACTATTTTGTTTTTAATGAAGTTCTCTTATAAATGATTAAGATTAATTCATTTTATGAATATCACTATTTAAGTAGGTGTATAGAGATTTTACTAAGTCTGAGAAACCGTGAGTCTTCACCTTGTTGTGTTTTTCTGGAAAAGGACCCAGACACCATAACCATCGAGACACCATGACCATCTAGACACAATAACCATCCAGATACCGTATCCATCCAGACACCATTACAATCCAGAGAATGTAACCATCCAGACACAATGACCATCCAGACACAATGACCATCCAGACACTGCATCCATCCAGACACTGTGACCATCCAGACACCCTTACCATCCAGAAACTATTACCATCAAGACACCGTGACCATCTAGACACTGTAACCATACAAACACCCTGACCAGAAACCGTGATTCTAACACAACATTTGTGATACCAATTCCTGGTCTCTATACAAATATTCCATCATAGCCGTATCACCGCTCAAAGGAAATTAAGGATAAACTGTTTAATGGGGACACCATTTTATGTAGACACCATTTTCATACAGACCGTGACAACATTTCTTAATCAGTTTTGTCATATTTCAATTTAATTTCAAATAATTATATTTGAAGATTTTAAATTCACTGAAATAATTAATGTTTTTTTGTAGACATGTCACATGAAGGTATGAGGTACAAGGTGTAGAATACACACATTATGTCGGCTCCAACACGTGCATTCCAATAATTAAATGAAAAACATGGCGAAGAGAAAAGTGTGCGATCATGGTGACTGTAGAGATAACAGAGGAAACAAAAACACAATTGTGTGTGCGATAAAGAAGAAGCACGAGCATACTTGCAACACGACATGAATATAGAACACACAAAGCATACTCGAATTCCAGATTCATGAACATTTCTGCATCATCAAATCCCTGAAGAACATGAGCCAGATCTAGTTGAGCTACGATACTCTGTTTTCTGTGGGAGGACACGATTTCTACATCTGCTTCATCCTAGAAGTCCAAAGATGCATAGATTAACACTCAGAACACTTCTAACCTTATCTCAACATCTTTGCTCTGTTGGGTATTATTTTTCGTATCTTTTGATCAATGAGTGTGTCTATTTTAAATACACACTGTCTCCTTCATCAAATTTATGGATACATGATATCATTTCTCTTAAATCTTTTCAAACTTGTGTATTCCCACAGATAAGTGTGGAAGATATCCTTATGTGACTTATTAGTTAATACCCATAAAGAAATGTGGATGAGGCCACAAGACCTAGAAAGTCCTGTGTACTGTTCTTACCCCGATCTAGGGTGTGGGTCAAGTTTGTTTATATAAACTGATTGTTGTAAGGTTATCACCAAGTGGAGTGGATTAGGTCTTAACTTGAGATTGATCCAGTTTTTTTTATATTCGCTGGGTTGTTAATTTTTCTGTTCTCTATTTTACTGTTTAATTTTGGAATAAATAAAATTTCTTTGATAGTTAATCTTGGAACAAAGTTATAATTGTTTTCCGTTTTTAGAATTGATTCAAAAGTTATGTTAATAACTAATATTAAGATTACTGAGAATTAATCCATCTTCTAAGAAGTTATTCAGACTGTATAAAATTCATAACCGTATAACCTAGATTGACTAGGCTGTATTTAAATTTATAGGGGAACCTTTTTATGAATACTTTCGTAACATAAATTTTTAATAGATACTCAATTCACCCCACTCTTGAGTACTCTACTCTGCCCAAAATCTAATATGTCATTAGGAAATTTGGTCATTAGGAAAATATGGTAATATTCCATTAGGCCAATAGAAAATTAGATAATTAGGACATTATGTAATTAGGACAATAGTCCATTTTTCCAATTGTTCATTAGGTCATTTGGTTGTTAGGGAGTTGGGGAATTAGGGCATTAGGGAGTTATGCCACTATGGAGTTAGTCTATTAGGAAATTAGGGCATTTGGCCATTTTTCCAATTTTCCAAGTATCAATTTAGCTAATTGGAAATTAATCCAATTCTGAAATTATGCCAACAGATTCACTACTCTACTCTAGTAGGGACCTACTGCATTGCTCGTACGCAATGAGGTGGTTTGAAAATAGGTTTGGAAAAACTTTAAGTTGTGTTCTCTTGATATTTAAATATATAGATTAAAGTTCATTACTGAATATCCCCCCAAACCACCCCGGATAGCCCCCCCTCCCAGACCCCTACAGGCCCCGCACTTCCCCCCCAAAAATCCCCCATCACCAAACAACCCCCACTCCCTACCCCTCCCCCCGGACAACCCCACTCCCAACCCCCTTGACAACCATCCTCCATTCCCTGAACAACACACCCACTCACCCTGGACAACCCCCCAGACTGCCCCCACTCCCAACCTCCCTAGAAACCCCAAACAAAATCCCCTCGTACAACCCCCACTTCCCATCAAAATTTCCACACCCCCCCCAAACAGCCCTCACCGAAACTATCCCTGGACAACCCTCCCACTCACCCCCAGGCATCCCCACCCTGAAACCCCCCCCCCCCCCGGGACAAAACCATTACCCTCGAACAACTCCCACTTCCAATCCCACTACATAATCCCACTTCCAACCCCCTATATAGCACCCTCCACACACTAAAAAACCCTCACGAAAACTCACCCTGAACATCCCCCCCCCAAATAAAATACTCCCCCCGGATTTCCCCCACCACTCGGACATCCCACACTCCCCCCAAACACTCCCCAAACACCCCCCCCAAACACACACACTCACCCCAGACAGCCCCACCCTAAACATACCCCCTTAGAAAACCCCACTCCCCCAGACAACGCCCCCTCCATACCAGAACAACCCCCCAAGCCCCCACACCCATACATCCCATCCCCCAAAACAAAATCCCCCAGATATCCCCCCCACAATCACCCTAGACAACCCCACCCCATACATCCCCCACTCCCAACCCCTTTAGACAAACCCCTCGGACATCCCACACGCCCCCCAACAGCCCCCCCCCCCCAAAATAAACACTCCCTGGACACCCCCACGCTCACCCCCAGACAGCCCCCACCCTGAACCCCCCATCCACGCCCAAAACATCCACACCCCCGAACAACACCCCCATACCCCACTCCACGTGGCCACCCCACCCCCCACACTCAACCCATACATCCCCCCACTCACCCCAAACAACCCCCACCCCTAGATAGCTATGTGAAATCTTTTTGCTGATCATGTATACCAGAATAATAGGGCATATAAGTCTCAAAACAAGTTTTTTTTCATCCTATTGTGTATTAGTAATAGTTTTGTATCTAAGGAATAAATGATTGATGTTATCCCTATATTGATTAAACAACATGCAGTACGAGCATAATCTACCAACACACTGATGAAGGTTTTCTATGGGCAGCCTAGCTTGAATGATTCCCCAAGAAAGAATAAAATGGGATAGAAGAATCTAGAACCTATTTAGTGGTCTTTCCTAGTAATTATAATGCACCTAAGTAGCCGTTTTAGAGGAAACATTTGATGTTAACCATCAACTAGGTTAATGTTACAACAATAATTGTTCTTACCATTGATAAAACTGTGATTAAAGATGATATCCTTAACTTCATCCAGAATATTGTCTAAATAACCATACATTTGTTCCTTGATCGATATTGTTATGTCAGGTGACGGATCCAGTGAATTTATAACCTCAAATAGATGCATGCATGTCCAATTATCTAACCAGAGTTTGATGAAATAGTTGATGTTGAACATCCAGTGGGAGTTTATTGCAATCATATAGAAATAATATTTGAGAGCATTCTAAATAATGGAGTTAATGAAATTGATATTTCTATATTTGAGAGTATTTATAAATATTGTTCATTGAAAATAATAAGCATCTTACTTATCAATAATGAGACTCTACATAGTTTGTAAAAAGTGATGAAATTTGGAGATTTTTTATGACATTACATATATGTTCAACTAGTTGAAAACTTACTCCCTCCTCCCTGGACAGCCGCCACCCCCACCCCCATACCCCCCTAACAACCCCCTTCCCTAGAAAACCCCCCACTCTGACCCCCTCGGATAGCCCCCCATGATTTCCCCAGACAACCCCACCTGTACATCCTCTCCTCCTCCACTCAACATTCCCAACAATAGGTTAATTTTTAGTTACACATGCACAATGTGGCAATTTCAGTATTATCAAACTATAACCAACACAGGATTTAGTAAACATGAATCTTAATCCTCTATCCTATTAATTATCAATCAATTTAGGCTTTACATTATTGACCAACTTTTATCTTTAATAACATGCTAATCCACAACATAAAAAACACACTAACAAGAATAGTATATATATATATATATGGTACACTATCTAGAAACAAAGAAATAAAATTGTCATTATGGTATAATGCAACAAAATAGGCCACTAGTCCATTTGGCCAATTGTTCCACATGATCGTTAGGCAGTAGGCCATTTGGTCATTGGGGAGTTAGGCCATTGGGGTGTTATCCATTGGGGCATTTGGCTATTGTGGTGTTGGGGCATTGGGCCCTTGGTACATTATTCCATTGGGGTGTTAGGACGTTAGGGCATTTGGCCAATGGGGAATTTTTCCATTTGGGTCGTTGGGCTATTAGGCTATTTAATCATTCAGTAGTTAGGCCAATAGGCTTGTAGACCATTCGACCCTTAGGCTAATAGGCCATTAGTCCATTGGGCCCTTAGTCCTAGACCACCTAGCCTAATTTCTATCTTCCATTAGGTATTTTATGAAATTATATATCACAATAATGTATCCAATTATTGACCATACTCTTAAAATTAATAAACATTAATGTTCATAAAAACATAAATTGTTCTAATCACAAAAAATTAATCATTTAAATTCTAAATAAATATATACCATTAATTCAATAATAAATTTAAATGAAACACACCTCGTGAAAAAGATGTGTCATGAATAGTAATGGATAATACCTAAATACGGTGTCCCAGGGGCCCACAACTAATAAAAATTATAAAGATTTTAATAATGTAAATAACAGAAAGTAAATAAATAAATTCAGTATAAACCCGCATCATATGATCCCTTGCACCATCACCTGGATGCACATATTCCCTTAGTTCTCTAACCTGAAAGATCAACTGCACATTTACCTCCTCAGAAGCGAGCAACTGTGCCTCAAAATATGAGAGATAATGTGTCATCCGAGAAATAGAAGGACCTACAAAAACAACGCGTGATACTACAGAATTATGAATCTCTGTTCTATAGGTCAAACTATATCTATGCCCGTCATGACCAATAATGTGATGTAATATCTCATCCCTTCACATGGTAAGCTGTCGCTGATCCTCTGGAAGTTGTTCTAACTAACCTTTAAATTGAGCATGTGTAATATTTAAATATATATACATATATATGTTTATATATAGATGCATGTAGGTATTGGTAATGAGTACAAGCACTTACTATAAGAGCTGCAACCTCTGGATCATTTCGATCATGAGTTCTCATCCACCCCGACATTATATCAGTCGATACATCTTTCACCCATAACTGTATAATAATAAAAAATAAAAATATAACAAAAAAACATATGAAATAATAAATTTAAAATGAATAATAAATACATTATGTTGGATTTGAGACAGGTGATGAGTCCCGATCCTATGAGGTGGTCCCTCCAATGCTTGATTCTTGGAATGGTGTGTTGACACCTCCTACATTAATTTAATTAAAATTTCAATCAAATATAATGTCACACATTCTTGGATGTATATATGAAAAAATAATATACTAACCGCAACATCTTCAGTAGACCAATATGACACTAATTCATGCCATTGAGACTAGAGAACAACTCTCAGGAATTTTTCCCAAATGTCTGGGGCACCCATATTTGGTACCAAATGCTACATCTTGAGATTTCCTTTATAATATTTCCATGCCTTATAAAATTTTCCCATACACACTATCCAAAAATCAATTGAGAACACTTTAATATTATTCTATTTAAGAAAAAAAATCACAGATGTTAGTATTTCTTAAACATAGGGAAGAAAATAAAATGTTCTTCTTACCTAAACTTCCCTCCAAAGCCAATATAATGTATTTTGAGGGATAGAAGCACAAACACGTGTGGTCAATGGAAATTAATGTGGGTTGCATATTATATGACCCAGCTAACAAATAAAGGTAGGGGTAGTCAGTACCACATGATGAAATCCCTTTTCAAATGAAACATCAAAGGTTGTTTCAGAATTCCATGATCAAATTCCATGACTACGACCTCTATTATGAGAGGAAGAAGCAGTAAAGTATGATCTAGTTGAAAAAAATTTTATACGAATTTTTTTAAATTTCCATATTTATATATTTAGAAATTGAATAAAAAAAATAAACACAGTTACATTAAAAAATACCGTGACCCTGAGATGTAGATGGCTCAGATGGCTAATGTGGATCTGTTTCCTGTTCCCCTAACATTCATATAGTAATTAGAAACAATAGTAAGAGGAACATCCAAGGTGTCAAAATGATAAATTGGATTGTTTTTAAAAAATTCAAACATGTGCAGTAGTTAATGAAACAAAAAGGTATAGAATAATTAGTTGTAAATGAATTTTAAAAAATAATAAATTTAACAAAATAGAAATAAAATTTTCTATAAAAAACATGTATTTATTAGTTTTTTTTTAACATAAAGTGATTTAATTTAGTTGAATATTTTACCTAGTTATTAAACATTAATAAAATAGAATACTTCATTGATTTTACAATATAAATATCATTATAATTTTATAGTAAGAAGTTAAAAATTCTATTCTCATTGGTAGGTGTGCAGATGTAGGGGGTTGGGAGGGGGGCTATCTAAGGGGGTGGGGTTGGGGGGTGTAGGGAATGGGAGTGTGGATGTCTAGGGGTATTTCCATGGGGGGGGGGGGGGTTGGAGTGGGGGATGTCCTGGGATGGGGGTGTCCATGTGGAGGGAGAGGGGCTGTGTAGATGGGGGTGGGGAGAGTCCAGGTGGAGGGGGTGGGGATGTGCAGGTGGGGGTGGGGAAGGGGGGATCTCTAGGGAGAGTTTGGTGTTGGGGGGGTGTCCAAGTGTGTAACACCCCAAGCTTCTACGGTACGTTTCCCTTTGAATAATGCGATAGCGTGTGTTGTACGCAACCTCGAGTTCTAACACACACCACAACTAATTAAACTAGCCGTTGTGAATAGTAATACCTACTTTTTGAAATCATATATATTCTATATTTCAAAATGGACTTCATTTTTGGATTCGGAATATCAAAATTAGCCTAGGGTGAAATTTTGGTACATTTCGGATAACTTTCATATTTTGATGAATAGTGAAAATTTCTAAATTTTAATTAAAAACAACTTTTTTAATCAAATTAATTACTAGTGATAAATTATGAATTTGAGTGGTTTTAAAGTATATTTAGAATATAGTTTTACCATTTAATATAATTTTGGTCATTGGACATAATTTTACAATTAAACCGAACATAAACAAGTGTCAATCTTTTGATAGTTATTATCTCTTAAAAACACGCTTTTTGTTTTAACAGCGGGAATTAATTTTAAATTAATTTCTGCCACTTCTGTGTTTTGAATTTAGGAAAATGGATTCCATATTTGGAATCAGCATGTTCAAATTGTGTAAATAGGTAACTTTTATTTTTAGACATTTTGAATAGTTACTGTGGTAAATATTTTATTTACCATGGTTAAAGGGTAAATCCGGTAAATAAGGGTTAAAAAAATAATATTATAATAATAAACAATTACCCTAAAACGTGTCCTAACCTTATTGGTGGACACATACCCGACCATGGGCATCCTTTGGTCAATTTGGGGACCCCTTGGAGCCACTTGTATGTGGTAGGGACACTTTATATTAATAAAGTTAAAATAAAAATAAAAATGGCATAAGCTTACATCTTTTAGAAGAACACTTTTTACATAGGGTTATACATGTTGGATTTTCGATTATAAATATTCATTAGAAAGCTAAAACGATTTTCTACATAATGATATTTTATTTATAATTTTTAGACATTATATAATTTATTTTATTTATGACACAATGATGATGCAGTAATTACTAAAATAGTGAAAAATAAAAATAATTGATCTTATAAATACCCAAATAATTATAATATGAAACTTTTAATGAATTAAACTAATTTTCTATGATAATATGATATATTAGGATTTATTTAATTTACTTTGTTCGAAGTAATCAATCTGTTAGGAGTTTCACAAAAATCATCTATTGAATAGTGTCAAAATTGACATAAAAGAGTTCTTAAAACAAATATTATATTATTAATTGATATTAAATTCCTAAAAATCTAAGGTTCGGCCAAGAGACTTATATTATGATAGGTTAATCATTAATGGACCACTTGGGGGTCGCTTGGATGTATATAGTATGTTTATTAACCATAATATATAAAATACAAAGAGACATTGTAAAAGTGAAACTAATTAACTTAGAGTTAATACTTAAAGATAAGGTTAATATAAGTACCCAAACCTGTCTAAATTCTATTGGATGAGTTGTTTTCGACCTATCCCCACCTCATACTTTGAATAGTCAACTTTGGAGCCTTTAGAAACCTAATATGAATTTATTATAAATTAATATTTCTAGCTTTTCCAAAGGTGCCCCTCACCCCTCTTATAAAAGGGCACTCCTCCTTCTCATTTCTTCACACCTTCAAAGCCTTTTGGTTCGGCCAAACTCTGCCCAAATAATCTCCCAACATCCCTAACTACAACCTAGAGGCCTTAGTTTGATCAGAAAGCCAACCTAAGGAGCCCTTTTGATCAAATCAAAAGGAAGAACCCGAAGAAGAGGTAATGATTTCACCACCCTTTTCTAAGTTCATTTCTTCTTCCACTTCTTCTTCCTTTGTTCTTACCATTCTAAAATAATAACTCCAGTATCTCACATATACTGTGATGTTATTATAAGTATGGTACAACCATATTCAGTATTCTATCCACCCTTTGAATAACATGTCACCATACGTGTGTACGTACGGCTTACCGTCTCCACGTTGTGGTGTAATTGTTATTCAATATAATATTATTTGGATGGGTATAATAATGATGTGTAACTCATGTAAATAATAAATATAACATGTTAATGATTCTGTATATATGATATACCATTCATTTATATATTATTTTAATATCAAAAGAATGATATTGTCGCTCGTGCGTACGTACGGACTACCGTCTCCACGAACGCGATGAGATTCATTCTCCATCGTATCCATTCAAGTATAATTATCATTTAATGATTTAAAAATGATGTTTAAGGACTTGATATCATTCTGGATATGAATAAGATACAACAAACATGACTTATGTAACAAAACATATAAAAGAAAATGAGTAAGTTAACACCCGAAACGACGATAATTCTAAGATATTATTAACAAATCAATGTTAAAAGATCATATATGATATCATATTAATATATATGATTCTTGTATAATTTAATAACAATTATTTCACCATTATACAGGAGGTTAACCTACCCCAACCAAGGAAAAGTACAAGGTAAGGGTTATTTCACAATCTCTTCATTATCCGAGGTTGTTTATACGTAATAATCTACTGGGATATCTTTATCATCCACATCCATGTTTCTTAAAAATGTATTTCAAAACATTTTTTATGGGTTAAAGTCATTTATACCCTTGTTTGAATTTTTATAAGAGGTTTATAAAGGAATCTTTCCGTCATTTTCAAAACAAGGTCCTTTTTAACCTTTTCGATAGAATTGAGGTAAGAATGTTTTTTTTAACTTATACGGCGGGTGCGGTTATTTTACGCCGTTATAAAATCTTCAAAGATTTTTTTACAACCTTATAAGAATATTTTCAAAGAAAATGTTTTATTTTATATGGATCTTAAATGGTTTCAAAATGAAAGGAGATATTTCTTTAAAAAGAATTTTGATTTCATCTATGTCAACATCCTTTGATGGATTTTAAGATTATTTGAAGTTGATTTATTATGATACAAAACTTCTATATTGTATTGAAGGTTTTGTGATATGTTCGACTATGGATGTGCTATTTTTATACCATTCATAGTTTATGGTGAAATTATTGACATTTCGTATGCTAGTTTTAATACGAATGTTTATGTTATGTTTAAACCTTTTCATATGGGAATGCATTGGACTTAATAAGTGACGGGTGGAGCCCGCTATAGCTCCTCGATGCATCGGTAGGTCTCATGAGACAAACTAGTGTCTTGGCACAAGGCCTTGACAAAATCTTATTTGTAGTCTTGGCACGAGGCCTTGGCTATGTGGTTATGATAGTCTGGCATTATGCATTCCAACATTATGAAAGTGGTTATTGATTTTTGCATGTGATTATTCGATTAGTAGAATATCCATGTGAATAAGTAAATGGCATTATTTCATTTTACTTTTGCCATACCATGTTGAAGTTCAATTTTAAAAGGCTTTTGTTTTAGTAATGCATTGCCTTAAATGTTTATTCTTATTTATGAAAGTTTCCGCTTTATTGTTATCCTTACTGGGCATTTGAGCTCACCCCTTTTCTATGTTTTATTTTTTCCCCAGGATGTGAAGAAGTAAATTATGAATGACCTGCAGGGATATTATGAGGGGATAGTAGTGTGGATTATGAAGACTTTGTTGTTGTAGTAGTTTTTCACTTTGAAATGTAATGTAAAACTTTATGATTATATCTAGTGTTTCCAAGGCTACTAAACCAATCGGTCTTTCGGGATTTGATCTTTCTTGTGATCATGACAATGTTACGAAGTAATGCACCGACTCTGGGTAGCTGGGGTCGGGGCATTACAGTTGGTATCAGAGGAAGTTTAGTACAAACCTTGGAAGCTAGATTTAGATAAACTCTGATTAGAGCACATAGACCTAAGATGAACTTTGAGGATTAGTATAGAAGAACTTCCTAGAATTTTGGTATTGTAGAGACTTTGTGAGTTTTCCGAGCAATACATCCCTGTCTGGATACGAGCAGGTAGAGGCGGCTCTGGCACAGATGTACCTAGGGGTAAAACCCGAAAACACCGCTTTGAGCTAGACTCGAACGGGAACTGGTGCACGACAACGGGCCTTGCTGCACTCTTGGTTACGACACTCCCGGGGGATATGCTTAGGATAACTGTCATTATCTTTACAAATCATTATGAAGGGTTTATGAGTATATACTTCCTCAAAGAAAACATTTTTATGATTATGGATTATATCCATAAATAGTTCAATTTATGTTAAGTGTTTTATAAGTATGGGATTATGTATTTTGATTCATAAACTGATCTAGTTTATGCCATTGTTTAGAAATGGCGCCTAGTGGAAGAAATGGAAACCGTATCAATGCACGCACTCCATGTAGGGATTGCCCTCCTGCTCAAGATAATTATAGTGGGGCTGGTGATGCAACTGGTGCTGATCAACTAATCACCATACTAGGACAACTTACTCAGGTTATGAATAATAACCTTACCCGTATGGAGCACCCTGATCCGCCGCGTGGAGGATCAATGTTAGATCGATTCATGAGACAACAACCACCAACGTTCAATGGGAGTACAAATCCCTTAGTAGCTGAGCAATGGATATTTTCCCTAGAGAAAATATTTCAGGCTTTGGGGAGTAGTGAAAGGGAAAAAGTTACCATGGCAGTTTACCGCCTCACTGGAGATGCTGATCAATGGTGGTCATTGATTCAAAACATGAAGGAAGATGATGAAGTATCAAACATGGAATGGAGGGAGTTCAAAGATCTGTTTTTAGAAAAATACTTTCCTCGCGACCATCGAGCAGATATGGAAAGACAATTTCTGAGTCTGAGAAAAAAGGAGGATGGGAATGTCACAAAGTATGAGGCTAACTTTACAAGGTTAGCGAGGTATGCTGGAGATTATATTCGCAACCCAAGAAGTAAGATTGATCGTTTCTTTGATGGGTTAAAACCATTTCTCCGTCGAGCATTAATCTCACAATCCTTTTCGTCGTACGAAGACATTGTCTCATGTGCTATCAAGACCGAAAAAGAATTCTCTAAGTCTTATGACTTTAAAGCGAAGCAAGAGAAGAAGAGACCTTCTGATCAATCTGGGAATGGAAATAAGGGGAAGAAGGGAAAGGTTGAATATCCATCTTGTGGTAAATGCGGGAAGAAACATCCTGGTGCTTGCCTGAAGGGAATGGGAGTCTGTTACAAGTGTGGTGAAAAAGGCCACCAAGCTCATGATTGCAAGGGGAAGAAGGAAGCTACCAACGTTCAGTGCTACAATTGCAGGGAGATGGGGCATTATGCAAATGCATGTCCTAAGCGTCAGGAGAACTTACCTCAGAAAAGGCCAAGGGATCAAGGCCAGGCTTATGCTATCACTACTGCTGAGGTAGAAGCTCCGAAAGACGTGGTTGCAGGTAATTTAATGGTTTCCTCAAGTTTAGCAAATGCATTATTTGATTCTGGATCATCGCATTGTTTCATATCTTCCCAGTTTTCTAAGAAAATTAGATATTTCCAATTTGATTTAATAAGGGAGTTGTCAGTTAAAACTCCTAAGGGAAGTATCGTTGCAACAAAGTTTTGCGAATCAGTCCCCATTAGAGAACATAAATTTTCTTTATCCGCTGATCTCATCGTCATACCTATGATTGAGTTTGATATAATCCTCGGTATGGACTGGCTTTCGGACTATGATGCGAAGATTTATTGTAAGAAGAAAGAGGTTACGATTCTTGATGATAATAATAAGGAACACCTTATTTTTAGAGCAGAATCGTCACCACCTAATTCTTATTTAGACCCACCCCCAGTAGCTCAACTTAATTCAATTATTGGGGAGGAAGAGAATGAAATAACTGTCGGTGAGGAAAGGAATGTTCAAATAGAGAATGTACCTGTTGTGAAAGAATTTGTAGATGTATTTCCGGAAGATTTACCTGGACATCCTCCAGAACGAGAAGTTGAGTTTTCCATTGATTTGATTCCTGGATCAAGGCCTATATCGAAGACCCCTTATAGAATGGCCACTGTAGAGCTAGTCGAACTAAAGAAACAACTAGAGGAATTGAGTAATAAGGGATTTATTCGCCCTAGTGTTTCTCCATGGGGATCCCCTGTTCTTTTTGTTAAAAAGAAAGATGGATCTATGAGGTTATGTATCGACTACAGGGAGATCAATGCTATAACGATAAAGAACAAGTATCCCCTACCTCGTATTGATGATTTATTTGACCAACTGCATGGAGCTCAATACTTTTCAAAGATTGACCTTCGATCTGGATACCATCAGTTGTGTGTGAAGAGGGAAGACATTCCGAAGACAGCATTTCGAACCAGGTACGGGCATTACGAGTATACTGTAATGCCGTTTGGATTGACTAATGCACCCTCTGTATTCATGGATCTGATGAATAGAGTTTTCAAGGAGTATCTCGATGAATTTGTGGTGGTATTTATTGATGATATCTTGGTATACTCCAAAACCTACAAAGATCATGAAAATCACTTGCGCATTATCTTGAAGACTCTGAGGAGGCATGAATTATATGGAAAGTTTAGCAAGTGTGAATTCTGGCTTCAGGAGATTTCTTTTCTTGGCCATATTGTCTCTAAAGATGGAATCTCTGTTGATCCTTCTAAGACCAAAGCAATCCAAGAATGGCCAGCACCTACGAGTATAACTGAGGTACGTAGTTTTATTGGTTTGGCAGGTTATTATCGACGTTTCGTCCAGAATTTTGCCCGATTGGCTAACCCATTAACAAAGCTCACACGTAAAGGGGTTAAATTTGTTTGGACAAAAGAGTGTGAAGAATGTTTCGAAGAACTGAAGAGAAGATTAGTCAATGCTCCTATATTGACTCTACCATCGGGGAATGATGGGTTCGTTATTTATAGTGATGCATCAAAGAAAGGACTTGGCTGTGTCCTTATGCAGAATGATAGAGTTATTGCCTATGCATCACGACAGTTGAAAATTCATGAACAAAACTATCCTACTCATGATCTTGAGTTAGCAGCTGTGATCTTTGCTTTGAAGATATGGAGGCACTACCTCTATGGTGAAAAATGTGAGATTTATACTGATCACAAGAGTTTGAAGTATATTTTCTCACAAAAAGAACTCAACATGAGGCAAAGGAGATGGCTTGAATTACTCAAGGATTATGATTGTACGATACACTACCACCCAGGGAAGGCAAACAAGGTGGCAGATGCTTTGAGTAGAAAAGACCATGGAGTTTTGAACAATATGAGAATTGAAAGGGATCCAATTTTCATGGAGCTAGTGAAGATGGACATGGGAATAACCAGGGAAGGTGAAACATCAATGCTTTTTCAAATGGTTGCCAAACCATCTTTACTAGAAAGGATTAAGAGTTCTCAGACCGATGATGACGAATTCCAAAAGAAGATTAAAGCTGTGAATGATGGGAGATTGAGAGACTTTGTGTATGAAGATGGAATTCGGGAAGAGACTTTGTGTTCCCAATATACCTGATCTAAAAAGGGAATTGATGGATGATGCTCATAGTTCCAATTTCTCTATACACCCTGGGAGCACCAAAATGTATAGAGATTTGAAGGAACATTTTTGGTGGGACAACATGAAGAGGGAGATTGCTGATTTTGTGTCAAGGTGTATGGTTTGTCAACAAGTGAAAGCTGGAAGGCAACAGCCTGGAGGAGTCATGCAACCTCTTCCCATACCGGAGTGGAAATGGGACAATGTTACGATGGACTTTGTCATGGGGCTACCAAAGACTCCTAGAAGGAATGATGCAATATGGGTGATTGTTGATCGTCTTACCAAGTCAGCACATTTTCTTGCTATAAGAGAAGATCTACCCCTGGAACGTCTAGCAAGACTATACATTAATGAAGTTGTGAGACTTCATGGAGTACCCCTATCGATTGTTTCTGATCGTGATCCCCGTTTTACTTCAAGATTTTGGAAAAGTATTCAGAAATCCCTGGATACTGAACTTCATTTGAGCACTGCTTACCACCCTCAGACAGACGGACAATCAGAACGGACTATTCAGACCTTAGAAGACATGTTGAGATCTTACTCACTTGATTTTCAGGGTATGTGGGATCAATATTTACCACTAGTAGAATTTTCCTATAACAATAGCTTCCATTCGAGTATTCAGATGGCACCATATGAAGCGTTATACGGAAAGAGATGTCGTACACCAACCTGTTGGGATGACGTTGGTGAAAGAAAACTTGTAGGCCCAGAACTGGTGGAGGAAACGGTGGAAAAGGTGAAGGTAATCCAAAATCACATTAAAGCAGCTCAAAGTAGGCAGAAGAGCTATGCCGATAATCGAAGGAAGGATTTGGAATTTCAGGTCGGTGATCATGTTTTCCTAAAGGTATCTCCATGGAAGGGAGTCATACGTTTTGGTAAGAAAGGCAAATTGAGTCCCAGGTACATCGGACCTTTCGAAATTCTAGAACGAATTGGGGCTGTAGCTTACCGATTGGCAATGCCGCCAAGTCTCTCCAAAGTTCACGATGTGTTCCACGTATCTCTGTTGAGGAAATACATGCCTGACCCAACGCATGTACTCACCTATGAAGATTTAGAACTGGAACCCGATCTGTCTTATTGCGAAGAGCCCATCAAGATTCTTGATACGAGAGAACAAGTACTGAGAAACCGGACGACGCGTCTGGTAAAAGTTTTGTGGAGAAATCATAAGATGGAAGAGGCAACGTGGGAACCCGAGGAACTTATGATGAAGAACCACCCGAGTCTTTTTATGTAGTAATACCCTAGAAATTTCGAGGACGCAATTATTTGAAGGAGGGGAGAATGTAACACCCCAAGCTTCTACGGTACGTTTCCCTTTGAATAATGCGATAGCGTGTGTTGTACGCAACCTCGAGTTCTAACACACACCACAACTAATTAAACTAGCCGTTGTGAATAGTAATACCTACTTTTTGAAATCATATATATTCTATATTTCAAAATGGACTTCATTTTTGGATTCGGAATATCAAAATTAGCCTAGGGTGAAATTTTGGTACATTTCGGATAACTTTCATATTTTGATGAATAGTGAAAATTTCTAAATTTTAATTAAAAACAACTTTTTTAATCAAATTAATTACTAGTGATAAATTATGAATTTGAGTGGTTTTAAAGTATATTTAGAATATATTTTTACCATTTAATATAATTTTGGTCATTGGACATAATTTTACAATTAAACCGAACATAAACAAGTGTCAATCTTTTGATAGTTATTATCTCTTAAAAACACGCTTTTTGTTTTAACAGCGGGAATTAATTTTAAATTAATTTCTGCCACTTCTGTGTTTTGAATTTAGGAAAATGGATTCCATATTTGGAATCAGCATGTTCAAATTGTGTAAATAGGTAACTTTTATTTTTAGACATTTTGAATAGTTACTGTGGTAAATATTTTATTTACCATGGTTAAAGGGTAAATCCGGTAAATAAGGGTTAAAAAAATAATATTATAATAATAAAAAATTACCCTAAAACGTGTCCTAACCTTATTGGTGGACACATACCCGTCCATGGGCATCCTTTGGTCAATTTGGGGACCCCTTGGAGCCACTTGTATGTGGTAGGGACACTTTATATTAATAAAGTTAAAATAAAAATAAAAATGGCATAAGCTTACATCTTTTAGAAGAACAATTTTTACATAGGGTTATACATGTTGGATTTTCGATTATAAATATTCATTAGAAAGCTACAAAGCTTTCCTACATAATGATATTTTATTTATAATTTTTAGACATTATATAATTTATTTTATTTATGACACAATGATGATGCAGTAATTACTAAAATAGTGAAAAATAAAAATAATTGATCTTATAAATACCCAAATAATTATAATATGAAACTTTTAATGAATTAAACTAATTTTCTATGATAATATGATATATTAGGATTGATTTAATTGACTTTGTTCGAAGTAATAAATCTGTTAGGAGTTTCACAAAAATCAACTATTGAATAGTGTCAAAATTGACATAAAAGAGTTCTTAAAACAAATATTATATTATTAATTGATATTAAATTCCTAAAAATCTAAGGTTCGGCCAAGAGACTTATATTATGATAGGTTAATCATTAATGGACCACTTGGGGGTCTCTGGGATGTATATAGTAAGTTTATTAACCATAATATATAAAATACAAAGAGACATTGTAAAAGTGAAACTAATTAACTTAGAGTTAATACTTAAAGATAAGGTTAATATAAGTACCCAAACCTGTCTAAATTATATTGGATGAGTTGTTTTCGACCTATCCCCACCTCATACTTTGAATAGTCAACTTTGGAGCCTTTAGAAACCGAATATGAATTTATTATAAATTAATATTTCTAGCTTTTCCAAAGGTGCCCCTCACCCCTCTTATAAAAGGGCACTCCTCCTTCTCATTTCTTCACACCATCAAAGCCTTTTGGTTCGGCCAAACTCTGCCCAAATAATCTCCCAACATCCCTAACTACAACCTAGAGGCCTTAGTTTGACCAGAAAGCCAACCTAAGGAGCCCTTTTGATCAAATCAAAAGGAAGAACCCGGAGAAGAGGTAATGATTTCACCACCCTTTTCTAAGTTCATTTCTTCTTCCACTTCTTCTTCCTTTGTTCTTACCATTCTAAAATAATAACTCCAGTATCTCACATATACTGTGATGTTATTATAAGTATGGTACAACCATATTCAGTATTCTATCCACCCTTTGAATAACATGTCACCATACGTGCGTACGTACGGCTTACCGTCTCCACGTTGTGGTGTAATTGTTATTCAATATAATATTATTTGGATGGGTATAATAATGATGTGTAACTCATGTAAATAATAAATATAACATGTTAATGATTCTGTATATATGATATACCATTCATTTATATATTATTTTAATATCAAAAGAATGATATTGTCGCTCGTGCGTACGTACGGACTACCGTCTCCACGAACGCGATGAGATTCATTCTCCATCGTATCCATTCAAGTATAATTATCATTTAATGATTTAAAAATGATGTTTAAGGACTTGATATCATTCTGGATATGAATAAGATACAACAAACATGACTTATGTAACAAAACATATAAAAGAAAATGAGTAAGTTAACACCCGAAACGACGATAATTCTAAGATATTATTAACAAATCAATGTTAAAAGATCATATATGATATCATATTAATATATATGATTCTTGTATAATTTAATAACAATTATTTCACCATTATACAGGAGGTTAACCTACCCCAACCAAGGAAAAGTACAAGGTAAGGGTTATTTCACAATCTCTTCATTATCTGAGGTTGTTTATACGTAATAATCTACTGGGATATCTTTATCATCCACATCCATGTTTCTTAAAAATGTATTTCAAAACATTTTTTATGGGTTAAAGTCATTTATACCCTTGTTTGAATTTTTATAAGAGGTTTATAAAGGAATCTTTCCGTCGTTTTCAAAACAAGGTCCTTTTTAACCTTTTCGATAGAATTGAGGTAAGAATGTTTTTTTTTAACTTATACGGCGGGTGCGGTTATTTTACGCCGTTATAAAATCTTCAAAGATTTTTTTACAACCTTATAAGAATATTTTCAAAGAAAATGTTTTATTTTATATGGATCTTAAATGGTTTCAAAATGAAAGGAGATATTTCTTTAAAAAGAATTTTGATTTCATCTATGTCAACATCCTTTGATGGATTTTAAGATTATTTGAAGTTGATTTATTATGATACAAAACTTCTATATTGTATTGAAGGTTTTGTGATATGTTCGACTATGGATGTGCTATTTTTATACCATTCATAGTTTATGGTGAAATTATTGACATTTCGTATGCTAGTTTTAATACGAATGTTTATGTTATGTTTAAACCTTTTCATATGGGAATGCATTGGACTTAATAAGTGACGGGTGGAGCCCGCTATAGCTCCTCGATGCATCGGTAGGTCTCATGAGACAAACTAGTGTCTTGGCACAAGGCCTTGACAAAATCTTATTTGTAGTCTTGGCACGAGGCCTTGGCTATGTGGTTATGATAGTCTGGCATTATGCATTCCAACATTATGAAAGTGGTTATTGATTTTTGCATGTGATTATTCGATTAGTAGAATATCCATGTGAATAAGTAAATGACATTATTTCATTTTACTTTTTCCATACCATGTTGAAGTTCAATTTTAAAAGGCTTTTGTTTTAGTAATGCATTGCCTTAAATGTTTATTCTTATTTATGAAAGTTTCCGCTTTATTGTTATCCTTACTGGGCATTTGAGCTCACCCCTTTTCTATGTTTTATTTTTTCCCCAGGATGTGAAGAAGTAAATTATGAATGACCTGCAGGGATATTATGAGGGGATAGTAGTGTGGATTATGAAGACTTTGTTGTTGTAGTAGTTTTTCACTTTGAAATGTAATGTAAAACTTTATGATTATATCTAGTGTTTCCAAGGCTACTAAACCAATCGGTCTTTCGGGATTTGATCTTTCTTGTGATCATGCCAATGTTATGTAATAATGCACCGACTCTGGGTAACTGGGGTCGGGGCGTTACAAAGTGGGGGTTGTCCGAGGTTGGGGGTGGGCTATCTTGGTGGAGAGGGAGCGACTGTGCAGGTGGGGGTGGGGTGGGGCTGGGGATGTCTCGGGGGAGTTTTTTTGGGGGGGGGGGGGGTTACTAAGGGGGGTTTGGGAGTGGGGGATGTTTAGGGATATTGGGGGGGGGGTATCTTGTGGGATTAGGGGGTGGTGTTGTCTAAGGGATGGTTGGGAGTGGGTGTTGTTTGGGGTTTGGGGGTTTTTCCAGGTGGAGGGGGAGGGACTATGCATGTGGGGGTGGCGGTGGGGTGGGGGGGGGGGGGGGGGGGTTGTCCCAGGAGAGTTTTGTGGGTGGGCAGTCTGGGATCCCAAAAATATCTATCAGGAGATATTCAAGTGGGAATCCTGAATCATGATTATTGTTGAGCTGATCTTCAAGTCATAGACAAGTGTTGAAGTTGTAACAATGTCTATAATAGTTTGGTAAGTGCTTTGGAGAAACGAACTACTGGGGAAGATTTAGTTGAAGTTGTAGAGAAGCCATCCATTTAGGACATAGAATGTAGGCCATTTTATGTTGTGATTTAAATCATCTGAATGAAGGGTGATTTCAAGGATGATGCAAAGAGGTAGTGGAGTTTATTTTTAAAATATACATGAGTATTTAAATGCTAAAAAACACATTTGGAATAAGCTAAAAATGTTTTTAATTATTCATTATTAATGGATTTACATATATATTTTCTTATATCAATGTGATTCAAGATGAAAAGGAACAACTAGAATAGGAGGCTGGAGAGATGGAGGATACAAAATACTATAAGTAAGTGTAAGACTCTCATGCCATTTGTTGAAGCCAAAGAAGAATCTTCTTCATTTTACAACAAATGATATTATTTTATTAATGATGAATATAAACTAATTCATTGTACTAGGTAGAATAAATCAATCACCACAGAACACAGTGAAAGAATTCATTGGATATATTACATAAAGTCTCCATGAATGTAAAAGATGCTTAGTTAGTAGAAAAATCCAAAAGGGTAAGAGGGTTGTATATTTGTTTACAAGAGACAAATAAAGTTAATGACGATCAAATAAAAAATTTGAATTATCAATGCTGAGATAGGGAGAAAGCTCTTGAAGGGTGAATGTTTTCTTCTTTAAGAAGAAAAACTCCCCAAATGGAACATAAAAGATTGAGTTTTCCACCCAAAAATAGAAAGCAAGTGAATATGGTCATACTAATTATAAAGATATGTGAAATAGATTAGTTGGCCACTATTGGTGTAGCTGTAGGTTCAAACATAATTCTATGGAGTGCTAACATAACACGTTAGCTTGTTCAACTCAAATGACTAAACCAAGGGGGAGTAAAAACGAAACAAAGAGAAAACCCATTGGATAACTAAAAATGATACAAAAAATGAGGAATTTGTCTTGGAAGAAACAAATTTGAATATTTTGGAAACTTCTATGATTACTGTAGCAAAGATGGTCAATACAACGAAGAGTGTAAGTATGTACCAATCGAACACAACTCTTATCCAGGGGGGTTGTGGTGGCTGTATAGGGTGGGGGTGTCTATATGAAGGAGGGGTTATGCAGGTGGGGTTAGGGTGGGGGGGAGGGGGCTGTTCAAGGGTATTTTTAGGGGGTGGGCTCTCTAGGAGGGGTGGGGTGGGTGGGGGTGGGGTTCTGTCCATGGTGGGGTTAGGAGAGGGGGCTATCCGGGCTGGGCCGGGGGGGGGGGATATTCGGGTGGAGGGGGAGGGGCTGTGGTGGGGGGGGGGGTGGTATCCAAGTTTACTGTTTTATTATTACTGACAATAAATAAAAAATCTTACGTACCAAATTAGTTTTGGGTTGTTTTAAACAATTTTTTAAAAAAAATTTTAACGGAAGAGTGGGGAAACAATTATACCTTTCATTAAACATGAAAATTGACTGTTTCTCCTTCAACATAAGCTCTAAACAAATATATATCTTCATCACATTGAACTATGGTTTGTAGATCAAGCATTTCAAAAACAAAGGGAATAGTATCGGGTTCATCTTGTTCAAATAAAAACACTCCTCACTAGGACATGTTCACAACAACATGAAAACTAAGATTGTATGAAGAGTTCTTGTTCCGCTTATGATGTCAAAATGAAAGGTACATTATCAAATCGTACATTGCATTATAATACATAGTTAAAAATCACCAATGTTAAATGATATTGACCAACTTTACTTCCATGCACATGATCAACCCAATTATACATTAATAATATGTACTTCAAGCTGTGTGCATATACAACATCAATGATGTCACTAAATTGACCATTGTAATAAACATAATCAAAGAATTAAAAGCCAATGACACTATTTTGGTTGTTTGTTTGTCGTTAACATATTTAATGTTGAATCAGAATCCACTAGAATCTATAGCTTTATAGAGACGTGCTATTATAGATGGACCAAAAGATAGTTAGATAATTTTTTCAGTTAGTGTGGGGTCACCTAAATCACTCAGGTTATGAACCTAAATAATACCCTGAATTCAATAATGATTTATATAGAAATAAAATAGAATAATTCTTCACTCATAATGAAAATCAATTTATACATACAAAATACTTGAGCAAATCATTAAATGACTCATAACGAGATTGTTGAATTTGATACTCAGTCGAACGAGACATATCTTATAATAACTCATTAATGTGTTTCTTTCAAATGATAAAATGATGTTTAAATGATAAAAATAGGCAAACAAAACATGTAAATGGTAAAAAATAAAGGTGATAAGACACTTACAACATTAATGGTGCATCTTATAGAGTATTGAACAAGATATAATGATGTGCCTGTATCCACTCGATGTTATCCATATCAAATATGGTTCTTTATCCAACAACATCATCATGAATCCGAGATGGATTATCTAATTTTGTTTCAACATATATAAGAAATTCTACATATAAAGTAGTACACTCATCTATTAAATAACAATTACCAATTGATGCCTTCGGACGAGCTCTATTGTGTACAAATCGTTTCAATGTATTCATATACTGCTCAATAGGATACATCCACTTGAATTGCACTGGACCAGTAGCCATTACTTCATCAGTTAGGTGCAATTTCAAGTGAACCATAACATCAAAAAATTAGAGGGGAAATAGATTCTCAAAATGAAAAACCATATGTACAATTCTATCTGGAAAACTTTTTAAATCACTAATTTTTTTATTCCATAAAGAATGTTGTCAAAAAATTACTCATCTCAATCAACTGTTGAACAACATTGGGGGATAAAAAATCTCAAATAATGATTGGAATCAATTTCTGAAGTATTATGTGATTTTCATGACATTTCAACCCTTGAAATGCCCTCATTTTCAGATTCACACACTTTGAAGTATTATAAGAGTAACCATAAGGCATCATGGGAATCTTTAAAAAGGAAATAAATGCCTCTTTCTCCTTTGTAGTAATCATATACCGTGCAAATTGAATATATGATTGGTTTCCCATTGATAACTATAAATGAAACGGTTTCATTAAACCCATTTCTTCCAAATCACGATGTTTATTAACATGGTCCTTTGATTTTAAACTGACACCAAAAATGGTCCGCAATATATTATCAAAAACATTTTTTTTCAATGTCCATGACATCCAAATTATGCCTTTGCATGTTATTTTATAATCGTAAAGATTGAAAAAACATACTTTTATATTTCAAATTGTGACTGCTCTATCTACCTATACTACATATATTTGGTTTTGGGTGATCTAACAAATCCTAAAATTCATATACCATACAGATATTTTCTTCCATAATCTCCGATAACGTTTCAACTCCTGTCATGATCTTTGGTGCTGAGAGGAACTCTCTAGTACCATAAAATGTCACTCTATCCTTTCTGAACCTGTGTTGAGGGAGGAGAAAATGTCTGTGGCCCATGTATTACCATTTTTTGGGATGTTTAATCCATATATATATTTTTTACTTTTATGGAAACAATGGCAAGAAAATTCACCTATCGTACTCTAGCCTGATAAATTTTTATAATACAGGAAGTCATTGATAGTACACAACAATGAAACCTACACTTTGAACAAATCATTCATTTCATAGTCATAATTCAGCACACCATCACCCCAAAATTCGTTCAAATAATCATTCAATGGCTAAAGGTAAACATTATTCATAACCCCTAGACTTCTAGTTCCATCAAAAAAAGTTGAAATTAATATAGACTGTTACTTCAAAAAAATCCTTAGAGGAAGATTATATGGAACCAATAGCACATGCCATGTGTTATGAGTTGCACAAAACATAGACCTGAATGGATTGAAACCATATGTTTCCAACCCCAATAAGACATTACAAACATCTTTAGCAAAGTCAGGGTTTCTAATATCATAATCCTTCCATGCACAAGATTCTTCCAGGTGGGTTAACATATCACTTTCATGATTTCTTTCAACATGCCATATCCTTAAATTAGAAACTTTAGATTCCATAAAATATCTTTTCTACATAAAATTTTGTGGAATGTAATTCATTTTCTTTACAAAAATCAGTTTTCCCTATTTTATAGTTTGTCTTTGATGAGTGTAATTTCCATGTTCTCTTTCCACCTAGAATCCCCAAAGATAGTACAAATATCCAAATGGGATGTTTATTTTCTAAAAAACAAACAATTGCTTGCACATGCATCTATGGTCTCATATGTAAAAACCTATGTTTTCTGTCAACTTAGAACCATGGTAATACATCTTATGAATACTAGTGTCCATTGGAAGATCCTTTTTCAATAACACCAATAGCAGGTCAAATGATGTGTCTGACCACTGATTCAATGTCTTCAAATGCAATAAGTCCATGATAAATGAAAATTTATTGTAAGCAGTACATCCAATATATAATTATGTTTTTATGTCATCATGTACTTAATTAAACCTCCTTGAATCACAATATGTACAAGAGTTCTTATTTATCTAACTGGTCTGAACATTATGGATGTCAATTCGTTCAGGATCCAACCCAAATACCATATCAGTAATCATGTTATGCATTGGATCTTTCATCCTCGCATCTATATCCATCTGAACTACTTGTTTATTTTGGAGATGAATATATTATTGCCTAAGATGAGTCCAAATATTATAATTTTTAAGAAATCTGTTCAAGAATAGGTTCTCCCTCATGGTATCTAGTGTTAATTGATATATGTTTTCACATTTTCTACATGGACAACTAATATAGTCCCTTTGAAATCATCCAGTGATCTCAATAAACAAAATAATTCCCTATAAATATTCTCCACAGCTTTGACTTGGAAGATCAATCCAACTCTTATCCATAATAATATCTGTATAGAAAACATTTACACAATAATTCATATTACATGCATTTTTCATATCAAATATATTTAAAATAAATACTGACCAATTGCATGTGGACCATTAATAAAATAAAAAATTTATAACTCTGAATAAAAAAATAGAATAGATAATGGAATGGATGTGAAAGGCCATGTCATCACCACCACATTGGTATGGTAAATAAAATGATTATTCTATATTCAAGAGTCCCTAATCATATTTTGACTAAAATTTTTAAAAAATGGAAATGAAAATTTTTATAAATCCTAAATAATTAGATGAAAATATGTATAATGAAGATACTATATTGAGAATGAATTTGATCTATAATTACACAGAGTAAAATTATTTCAAGAAAGGAATATTATAGATATGGAAGATCGTTATTTAAATATCTAGTATTCTAATTATTCTTCATAATATTTAAATTTTTCATAATAACTAGTTAATTATTATCCTAAGGTAACCGATTGGGTCATCCAAAACAAGCTTTCCAGCATTAAGCTGTGAATTTCATGTTTGGTTCTCAAATGTGTTTCCATAAAGGGACTCTAACTTATCATATCCTCCTCTTTTAAACATGTTAATTGGTTCCCTTCAATATATATTTCTTTATAATATGGAGTTGGATAGATCATGGGTCATATATAATGACATTACTTAACTCATTTGATCAGATGAGCGGGGGATTCGATCAGTTAACAAAGAAAATATATTTAAAATTGTTTATAGTAAAAAATAGCGAACCCACATGAATAATAATGGAATATGTGGTCTAATAATATCGTAATGCATAAATTTTTAAACACTATAATAATAACATATAAGGAAACAATAAATATTTAAAGTCAAATGCTAAATCAAAAAAATGAAACACAACATAATAACTTGCATGCTTATTTGGTAAATAAAAAAGTTCATCAAATACCAATATTGAAATATCAACCATAGAGACTAAGCTAATGCCTACATATAAATCAACAAATATAATTTGTGATGAAGGTGCCCATAATCAATTAGTGATAAACAGTCTTCTTAAACTCATAGAAACTATATCTTTGTTAAAATAATGTATCTCTGCCTCTTGGATTCACACCACCTTTGTGCCATCAGAGGTAGAAAATATTCACCATCAATGATAACATTCAATCATTAATTTATGGAAAAATAACTAATCTATATCAAAGATAACAACAAATATATACAATTACAGAACAAAAAATACCAATCTATATTGACTTATGTTATCAATATTGAATATGTGGGACAATGAATGTGATACCACATGATGAATCATAGGGTCCAAGACAGTGTTCCTCATGGATTCAGGCAAGTATCCTTTTATGCAAGCTATTTGTTACTATATGTAAGAGTGTGAATGTTGTCAGTACAGAAAATATACACTTTGTATCAATAATGAAAATGATAAATAATAACATAATAGTTTCAATAAGTAATGTAAAATTATAATCCCTAGTCATTATCTCAAGTGATATCGTAAAAACCCAAATACCCCGATAGTTTTAGGTCAATAAAAGTTTGGGAAATAACAAGAATGGGAAAAAATATTGATACATCACACTAAATTCAATCCCAATTCTTCCTCTATACACCATTCTCTGTATCCTATCCCCTATTATCAGGGCCTTCCCCTTATATCCTAGACTATGAAGTCATCACATGCATCAAGATTACCATGCATGGTGGTAATATGAAAGTAGTAAGAAACAACCAATTTTTCCTGAACACATGTGCAATGGTATATAATTTTATGTTGTGATAATAAATAAAATTTCATGAACTAAATCATAAAAACAGGTTTTGATTGGTCATGTGCTAAACAAAATTTGGATCCCTGATGGAAATTTAGTTATAACAAAATTCATGAACTTAGTAAACAACAATGTAACATCATGTATTACAAAACATAAAAAAGGTAAGAGTATCAAGTCAATCGATAGATGTCTATGAAGCCCCATCTCTCTCCCAGTTAATCTATAAGGGAAAAAATTGGTACACTATCTTGGGCCTTCATATCCCAAAACTATGTCTAATGTCAGGTCGTAAAATACCATCAGGACCTATTGTCACCCCAAGGTTTAGATCACATAAGTCTACCATGAACCTATGTGAGGCTAACAAAACACAATATACCCCATCATCTATCTCAATCCAATCTTCATGGAAGATAAAACATTTTATCATGCTCCTCCTTAAGGAATACTGATCCATGATGAGTACACCAGTAACATTGGAACCACGAATATAATTACAAAATATAAAATATACAATGTAATTTACATTGAAATAGGGAATATCATATAGAGGAACAAAATATAATATTAATAATAACATATAGTATCAAAACACACTCATATGATAAAACTCAAACATGGGTCTCATGGGCTACGCAAGCACACACAAGTACTCAAACATCAAAAATTTTCTCAGGGGATACACACACACACAAACATGTGATAAACTAAAGAATGGTATAATTCAAACAAAAAAACAACTTAATATCAATCTAGTCAACATATACATGGACTTTACATTGTATGTAACTTCCAAACTCAAGTTAAATGTGAATTCATTTCATACAAACACTGTCAACACACATTGTTTCAAAATGTATCATTCAAAAAAATGTTCATGCAATATTAACATGAAATATTCATATAATATTCATTAATTCTAAATTGGTTCTATAAATTTCTAAAAATTAAACCAATAAATAGAAATTAGTGTATACCGGATAGCACGAAAAATTAAGAAGGGAGGGGATCTGGAGATGGTTCCATGAGAGAGAGGTGGGGAAACTGAGGGGGAGAGAGTTGGATGTGGTGCGATGAGGGAGGGGATGGGCGGTGATGGAATCAGGTAGCTAGAGGAGGAGATACTGAGGTGGCAGCTGCGTAGCCAGGGAGGGGACAAGTAGTGTGGTGAAGGGACGAGCTTAGGTGTCGGATGTGAGGCGAAGGTGGAGGTGGTGCGACTTCGGAAATGCAGTGTCGCCGGTGTAGTGAGGTAGGGGATGGGAGGAGGTGTATGTGTGGCGAGGGAGAGGATGAGCGGATGTAGGGTAGAATTTGGGAGCAGGCACGAGGGAGAAATGGGGCGTGATGATTTTAATTTTTTTGAGAAGCCTTGCAGCCGCCGTTGGCGGTCGCTCGTGTAAGGGGTCTCCAAAACCTCCTTTTCTAGTAGTGAAATTTTATTTACTTATTATTTTTCTTACCCATCCTTATAACCATTTGAAAATATTACAAGAACATGTTATGAGAATAAAAAATATCTGTAAGGAATATAAAACAATTAATAAAACTATTAGTCCATGAATATTTTAATCCAATGAAAACATTTTCACAAAACCATACTTTTCATGCATAAATAATTAACATTTTTTCATACCTCTGGAAATAATAATTTCCCTAAAAACATCTTATAAATCAAAAATCATAGTGGTAACTTGTGGCATACATATCATACTTACATTGTAGCTTTCACAACTACATATGCAGTAACCTTCCTCCTTATGTTTGGAATAACCATCATAGTATATTACCTAATTCTCTTAGGAGAAAGCTTAATGATTACCTCCATATCATTAAACAATGCATTGGAGATCTACAACTGGCTCACCAACCCTCATTTTTTCATAGAAGCACCCATTTACTTAATATCTTCACAATAACCATAGCATAATCATAACACATAAAACAAGCATAAAGGGAAAATAATATTTGTACAGTGTAATGATAAGAGATAATTTGATGATATTTACATAATAAATTCTATAAAAAAACCATTTCAACCCCAAATACCTGAAAAGCTTATATGGTATTTATTATTTTTTAAAACATTACGACTTGTAGAGGAGTCCAAATATAAAATAATTGTTGTGGCTGTGGAAAAACTCATCATCGCTGCATATGTTAAAGACATTCCTTTTTTCGTTTATAGAAAGGATTAATAGAAAACGATTCCTTTTTAAAACTGTTGAATAAAATTAAATTTTAAAAGGTTTTATTATAAACTATATAAATGAAGGTGGTGTATATTATCAAAATATGCCTCAATGAAAGGAGATTGAGATAAAGTCCTTCACCATGGGTCTGACTCGTCATGTACAATAGTTATATTAATAAATAATAAACACAAGTTAATTTATAGTTGATTGAGAATAATTTTCAACTTTATTATTCATTTTATATCAATTAGTACCATTTTCTAAAAATTAGATAATTTTTTATGTTCATATCAGGCCTTTTGTCGATATTCTGTACTTCAGTAAAAAATGAACTTATTTTGATGTTAATTATCCATGTGGAAAAAATTAAATCTTATCCATAATAGTGTTCATGATTTTAATATCATATATATCCAGTATATATTTATTTATAATAATATATAATATTTATAGATAAGAAATGAAATTCACCGTTCATGGTGATGGTATGCCCTATGTACGCATGAACGCTACATAGATTTCTTTCTCATATTAGAAGAATAATAATTAAATGATATAAATGTATATTATAAAATTGTTATTATTTTAATTTCATATATGTATCATAGGTTTAATTGAACCATCCTTTATACATTCCATGTATAGTGGTAGCGAGTCATATTGCTTTGAGGGGTCGGTAGTCTGCACTTCCTCAAACAAAATTATTGTATTTACACAATATGGAAAACATAAAGGTATGTTGTGGATAAAAATTATAGAATCATAGATAAAATTTAAATATAATATATATAATATTTAAAAAATATTGTCCATTATAATGGCCCCCATGAGAAGTGGTAGGGAAAAATTGAATAATCATCGATTTGTGAGGCAATAGTTCATCATGCATAGAAACAATATGTTCGCTACGAATTAAATGGAGGTGTGTGTAAGTGTAGATAAAAAACGTAGCATAAGAACATATGAGTATATTTAGGATACTTGTGTTGGTATGTAATCATAAGATAAGAAGGGTTTAGGAGGTGGATAATGGAAATGAAACAAAAAGCATGAGAGAACGAGTTACCTCATAATCGGGTAACTTCTTTTGATTCATACCAAAAAGATTCCTGGGAAGGATTTATTCCCTAAGAAAGTATTTTAGGATTAGGGGAAACATTATATAAAGAGGTTTGGGAAGGTATTGGCCGAACCATATGGTTCATGAAGTGTTATTATTAGAGAAGAGACAATACCTTTTTATGGAAGAGGGAAGGGGCACCCTTGGAAACTCTTAAATTTCTAAATTAATATAAATTAATTATCTTAATTCAAATGGATCAAAGTTTTGATATGTAAAATATAATATTATGATATTTGCAAATCCCCTCATAGAATAATTTTTATACATGAATGGATTTTATTTTAAACCTTATATTTTTTACCCTTCATTATTAAATTTTAATTTTAATTGTGGTAACAACATTATAATTATTAAAAGATTTTAATTTTAGTTAAAAGGAATTAATTTCCCCTTCTTTGAAACATAAATAGCCTTTATAAATTATAATATTCACATTGTGATGTTAAATTATTGTTAGGATTTTTGAATAATGCATTGAATTATTATTTCTATAAAACATCAATTATGTCAATTTTTACACTATTCAATTTATTGAATTGAAATAAAATCTAAATGGAGAGATAAATTCTAAAAAAATTAATAGTATTATAACATGTCATATTAACCTTTAAAAATCATGTATGACATAAGTTATGTAAAATAATATTTATTTTAATATTTATTTTAATTATTATAATATCATTTATTTTATTATTTCTTAATAAATCAATCACTACATAATCATTGTGTCATAATTTAATTTAATTATTAAATGTAAAAAAATTATAAATAAAATACCATGATGTAGGAAAAAATTATATATTTCTAGTAACTTTTTAAATTTCAAGATATAATTTATAAAACCATTATTAAAATTGTTTTTGTAAGAAGATATATGATTATAACATATTTTCCTTTTCATTAAATTAAAAGTAATAAGTGTCTTAATCACACCCAAGTGGATTCCAAAGGAAAAATTTTCATCCCAAGTGTTGTATTGGTTGTAAATATTCATAAAATAGGATTAGGATATGTTTTATTATAGTTTTAAATTATTATAATATTATTTTACCCTAATTTACCAGATTTACCCTTTAACCGTTGTAAATAAAAAATAATTACTAAAGTTACTATTCATTATGTCAAAAAATAAAAGGGACCTATTTAAATAATCTATAACTTCTAATTCAAAATATTTAATCCATCTTTTCAAATTAAAAAAACATATTTTTTGTTAATTAATATAAAATTATCTCACATTGTCAAAATGAGAGAACACATTTTTTTAAAGTAAAAACCATCAAAAGATTGACATGTTTTTATATATAAATTCAATGTGAAATTACTTAGAATGAAAAATATTGTATTAAATGATAAAAATTAATCTAAATATACTATAAAACCAATTAAAAGGATAATCCACATATATAAAAAAATTATATTAAAAGGCAATTTTGAAATTAAAAAAAGTATTTTCAATATTCATTTAAATATTAATTTTATCAAAATAATAAAAAAATTCAAGAAAATTATATTTTGATAAAAATATTCAAAATAATAAGTTTATTTGGCCAAATATAACATATAATAATGTAAAAATCTAGATTTAAACTTGGTTCTTCATCAAAAGGAGGTAAAAATGCATTTTTTGAAAGATAATTGTTTTATGCATAAAATTCATTTTGTTGTTATATATTTTCTATAAAACATAGAATAAGAATTTTCAAAATCACATTGAGTTTATATTTTGTTAATATAATCCAAAAAGAATGATATGATTTTATAAACCCAAGTATTCTCATGTAAGTACATTTTCATAAAAACACATCCTTTATATTCAATTGGTTTTTATTCCCATTTATAATTAATTTGGTAACCAATGAATAAATATATAAATATGTATAAACCAAAAATTTATAATTTATTTAATAATTTTTATTACCCCATTCCATGGACTAGGTTATAATTGTAACATTTAAATTATAATATTTAGCTGTTCGTTTAAGCTTGATGAAGTGTATCATGTATGTTATTGAACATAGTATTTCTTTCTTAAATATTGGTATGTCACATCCTCATCCTTTAAGAAATTGTGTTCTATAAATTTTAATTTGTGGTTGGTAACTAGGTTATGACTTTTCAAAATACCTTTATTGAAATTCAACATCAGAAAAACAGTCAATTAAACTACTAGTTAAAAAGAAAGAAATATAACTTCAAAGGTCATCCAAGATAACACATAGTGGGATTACATGTATGAAATCATATATATGGAAGAAAAATAGAGTGTCATGTTCTGATCGAGAGTGATTGAAAAAATGATGAAGATAATGTTAACAATCAGAAAACCACAAACTTGTGATGAGCTAAAAGGTATTCGATTTACTAGTAGGAAAAGTAAATAAAAAATATTTCTGTTTAAAGATATTTTTTATAAAGTTAAGTAATTAATTTAATTCATTGAATAAGAAAATTAATAATGATAATTACCTTCCAACTAGAGTTTCATCCTTTAATAAATTTCTACAACACACTAATGTTTTCTCTAAATTATGTGTATTGAAGATGAATTGGCCACACATGAAGAACATAAATTAAATTCTAGATAATAAAATAATCTACATAATATAAACTATAAATTCATCATATCTTAATAAATTATACAAAAACAAAAAGTCTAGTATAAAATTAGATAATTCTCATAAAATAATAAATCATTTTATGAATAAAAACTAATTTTTATATCTAAAATTCAATTGTAATATTCAAATATCAATAAAGGCCATTTGATAAATAATAATTCCTAAAATTCCTAAAAATAATCCAAACTATGATTTAAAACAAAAAATTAGAAGGATTTGATAAACTAGTTGTCAATGATAAATTTTTACATTTATCTACAAATAACATCATAAAATTTTAATTTCTCAGACCAAAAAGTAATTATTCTAATAACCCTTTCTCCAAGATAGGATAGTCACTTCTATAAATAGCCCAAATCACCATAAGTCCTCTACAAAAAAAATATTATTCCAAAAATAAAAAACAACCATCACTCCTAAAATAAAATCCCATAGTATTCTATTTACCTTAGGCATATAGGGTTCCCAAAATAGTGAATGTATTCTAAAATAACATGTATAACTCAATCCCCATATCGTTTTCTAATACCAAGGATACTCATTTGATAAACCGCATGTTCCCAAAACCAACATCATTTTATTACATTAAACAGTTTCAATAAAATTAAAAATTCTTAATAACCAGGGACTTCACGCAGGCCTATGCTATGTGATGCACCCCTTTCCTCCTTTAGTTATGGGTTTGATTCCTGCGGTTTTGGAATATGTAATGGTTTTTCAACCATCCTTCATGTTGTTCTTTTTCTAAAACAATATAATTCTTATAATATTTAAAAAATTTTATAAAGACATTAAAATTAACCAAAACATGTTTCATCCTCAAATATTATTTCATAACTCTCATTTTTTCATCCCAAAAACTTATAAACCATAATTTAATCGAAGGTGAATCTCTCAAAAAATACAATTAATCACCTTAATATTTCAGATCATAAATCCTTAAAAGGGGTTACTATGATGTTTAACATATGATCAATAATAAAATTACAAACCCATGATTACATCCCTAACTCTTAAGAAAATATACTAATCTCAAATTTTGTCTAGACCATTCTCTAATACCAACTATAAGGCCCCATCCTTAAACATTAATTAATCTTGAGTTAACTCAAGAATTAATATTTATGATCATTTAAAGTTTAGAGTTTTATAATATTATTCCATTAATATTACATAAAAACTCAAATTTATAAAAAGTGTATACAACTAAATAAGTGTCCATTTATTCTACAATATAAATCTTTTTTAAAATAAACATGATTTCTTTTATTGATAAAACTATTCTCGACATATTTCTTTTTATTAACCATCCTTATACACCATGAAAAACATTTCAAAAAATTTTGATTGGGATAAAATTCCTATTAAAGAATATAGAATATAGAATAAAACTGTTATCCCAGGAATATTTTAAAACAATGAATTTGTTTTCACAAAATCATACATTTCAACCATAAAAAAACTTTTTAAAATACCTCATGAAATCATATGATTCCTAAAACACTTCTTATAAATCATAAACCATAAAGGTAAATTGTGGAATCAATACCATACTTACATTATAGCTTTCACAGCTACATACAATGTAACCTCCATGGTTACATTTGGAATAATAATCATAGTATATTCCCCAAGTCTCTTAGGATAAACCTTAATATTTACTATAGTCTCATTACCCAATGAATTGGACAGCTATCACGAGAAAAACTATCCTCAGTTTTTCATGGAACCAATCGTATATATAAACAATCCCAAGAACCATAACATAATCATAACACATAAAACATGCATAAAGGAAAAATAACATTTCCACATTTCAATCACAATACATAATTTCAAGATATTGAAAAAACTAATACCATATCAAAACCATTATCGATACTAAAATAAAAAATTGGTATTTTGTAATTATTTTTCCTTTAAAAATAGTACGACTTTTAGTGGAGCCACATATCAAATAATGGTAGCAATGGCAGAAAAAGTTGTTGTCCCCTTATAAAATAAAATAAAATCCTTTTGTAATTTAGTAAAAACCATCATTGAAAAAGATTCATTTTGAAAAAAATTAATTATATTAAAATTAAAAGGGGTTTATTATACACCCTATAAATATAGGTGGTGTAAATTATCAAAATATGCCTCAATGAAAGGAGATTGAGACGATGTCCTTACATTGAATCTGACTCATCATATATAATTATTATATTGTATAATAATAAACATAGATTAATTTATACTTTCCTAGAAACCTTTTTTTTGCATTTATTATTCATTTTATATCACTTATTACCATGTTATACAAATTATATAACTATTTATGTTCATATTGGATGTTTTTTCAATATTCTGTATTTGAGTCAATAATGAAATTGGTATGATGTAAATTGTCAATAGGGTCAAAAGTAAATCATCTTTAAAATAGTATTCATGATATAAATATCATATATATCTAGTATATATGTATTTATAATAATTTATAATATTTGGAGATAATAAATAGAATGCACTGTTCATGGGGACGGTAGGCCATATGTACTGATGAATGCTACATATATTTATTTGTAATATTAAAAGAATAATAATCAAATGATATAATTTTATATTATAGTACCAGTATTATATTAATTTCCTATATGTCTCATATTTTTAATAAAATCATCCTCTATATTTTCCATGTATAGCTGGAATGAGTCATATCACGGTGAGGGGGTGGTAGTCGACACTTTCTCAATCAAAATTTTCATATTTACACAACATGGAATGCATAAAGGTATGTTATAAATACAAAAAAATAGAATCATAGAAAAAAATAAATATAATATATATCATATGTAAACAAATAGTTTCTATTATAATAGCAACCATATGAGGTGGCATGGTAAAATTGAACAATCATGGTTTTGTGAGGTTGTAGTTCGTTGTATAAAGAAACACTAAGTTCGTTACCCATTTAATGGATGTGTTTGTAAGTGTAGATCAATAAAATAGACTAAATACATACTAGTATATTTTTTATACTTGTTTTGTTATTTAATAATAGAATAAGAAGTTTTTAGGGATTGGAGATTGGAAAGGAAACAAAAAAACAAGAGATAAGGTGTTACCTCTTAATCGGGTAACTTCTTTTGTTTTATGACAAAAGGCTTCCAAGGGAGGATTTATTACCTAAGAGAGGCTTCTAAGACGATGAGAGAGAAAATAGTATGTGGTTTGTATAGGGAAAGTATGAACCAAATGGTTCTTGATGTGTGAGTTTTAGAGAAGAGAGGGTACCTTTTTATAGGAGAGGGAAGGGGCACCCTTAGAAACAGTTAAATTATTAAAATAAAATAAATGAATTTTTTAATTAAAATAGCTCTAACATGAAATATGTAAAATATAAGATGAATATTGTTATAAATCATCTAATACAATAATATTTAACATTTATTGATTTTATTTTAAATAATATATTTTCAGTTTACCCTGAATTATTCTCTTTTAATTTTAGTTGTGGTAACCACATTTTAATTATTATGAGTCTATAAATTTTACTTATATGGGCTAAATGAAAAATATTTGGAAAATAAATGAACATTTATAAATTATAATAGAGTCTTTGAGAGTTTAAATGATTTTAATTATTTTTAAATAATTTAGTAAATTACTTTTTTAATAAAACATCAATTATTTCAATTTTTACAACATTGATTTTATGAATATAAATAAAATCTAAATATAGAATAAATTCCTAAAAAACATCTAAATAGTCTTATAAAAAGTTATATTCACACATAAAAATCATTCATGACATAAATTATGTCAAATAATATTTATTTTAATATTTATAATATCATTTATTGGATTTATTCAGTAATAAAGGAATCACTGCATCATAATTGTGTCATAATTAAATTTACTTCTATAATCTATAAAAATTATAAATAAAATAAAATGATGTATAAAATCCATTTATATATATATATTTATTATTTATATTCAAAGATATCAGTCATATTAACCCATATTAAAATTGTTTTACTATGATGATATATGTTTATAACAAATTTCCCATTACATTAAATTAAAAGCTATAAGTGTCATAATCACATTCAAGTGGCATAAAAAGGCCAAATTTTCCTCCCAAGTGTTGAATGGATCTCCCATATCTCATGAAAGTGGATTAGTAAAAGTGTTATGGTATTTGTATATTATTATAATATTATTTGTACCCTTATTTACCTGATTTACCCTTTAATTGTGGTAAATAAAAATTATTACTAAAGTTACTATTCATAATGTGAAAAAAATAAAAGAGAAATATTGGAATAATTTGGTCCTTATGATTCCAAATATGGAATCCATTTTTTCAAATTTAAAACACAGAATTTTCAGTAATTAATTTCAAATTAATTCTTATTGTCAAAACAATAAAACATGTTTTTTTAAAAGTTAAAACCATCAAAACATTGACACCTGTTTATATCAAATTTCAAAGTGAAATTACTCAACATGAAAAAAATTAGATTTATTGTTCTAAATAAACTTCAAATATAATTAAAAATATAATCCATCAATACAAACAAAATAGATGAAAAGGCAGTTTTGAATTAAAATGCAGTATTTTTCACTATTCATTAAAATATGATTTTTCTCTAAAAAAATTAAAAATTTAGGAAAAGTAAATTTTGATGTCCCAATTACAAATAAAAATCTTATTTCATCAAATATAACTCATAAAAGTGTCAAAAACTCGATTTAAAATTGGTTCCCCATCAAATGGTGTAAAAAGACCTTTTTTGAAAAATACTTCTTTTATGCTTAAAATGATTTTGTTCTTATATCTTGTATAGTAAACATATAATATGAATTTTAACCATCACATTGAGTTTATATTTCATCAATATAATCCAACAAGATTGATATGAGTTTATTAACACAATTATTATCTTTTAAATATGTTTTGATAAAAACAAATCATTTATATTCAATTGTTTTTTATTTCCATTTATAATAAATTTGGTAGAAAATTAATCATTATATATCAATATATATAAAAAATGTTTTTATAATTTAGATAATACTATTTATTCCATCCATTCCAACGACTAGGTTATAATGTTAAAATTTAAATAATAATATTTGGTTGTTTATTTAAGCTCGATATAGAGTATCATGTACGCTATTGACCACAATGTTTCTTTCTCAAAACCAGGGATGTTAAAAAAATAGTTTTGTAATATTGGTAAACTAGTTACATAAGTTAATTCGTTATTATATTTGGATATAAATATTTCAACATATTGTTTTGTCAATAATATCATTATTTATTCTAGTATATCCTTGGATATCATTCATAGTACACTTCCTAAATCTGAGGAAAGAAAAAAATAGGGTGACTACAAATTCTTAGAAATGTAAAGGGGAAGATATCATGAATAAATAAAGAATATTAAATAATTAAAAATTAATATGTAAAGGTAAATATATGAGTACTATTTAAATTTAATATATAAAATGATCTCAAAATGTTTCCATGGATAATATCTATATAATAATTTCATAGATAAAAATAATAGAATTTTTAATGATGAAAGTGCATAATATTGGATGTCATGATCCTAACAATCATGATAAATTTACCATCAATTCCTTATTCCATGAAAGTTTAACTAATGGGTAGGAATAGACTTGAAACCAATTTAAATAAGGATTTCCAACCGATTTGTCCCAATGAGACAAAAAAATGCATCTAGGGGATATATAAAATCGACCCCCCACCAGTAACTATATTTCAAATATATTCCACATATATCAAATGATCAATTTAATTCATGATCAATATACCTCTTTAATAAATATCCATATTTAATTAAGAATATGGATACTATCATTACAACATAAATGCTGTAGAGTAAATTTATAATAAAGGGTTGTTGTCATTGATGAATAAAAATATTATAAAAGTATCTTAAAAACATTATTGATGAAAAGAAATCTTTCAATTTGAAAATAGATTTTAAAATATTAGTTTCTAGAATATTTAAAAGATAATTTTTATTAAATGTCAACTTTTTATCTTCTAATGGAATCTTCAACACAATGAGTCATCATGATGGAGGATGGTTATTCTCTTATCAAGTGTGTTAAAAACAATGATTCCTTTGAAATTTTAATAGGAAGAGTAGAAAAGCTATTTTTTCAAAAAATAATTGGAATAATACCTTTATAACATTTTTAAAAATCAAATAATGGTTAAAAATTAATTTCAACAATCATTGAAATACATTGATGAAATCTTCTTTTAGAAAACTTGGCTTGGGAAGAAAAATGATTTTCATCCAAAAAGAGAAATGATGTCTGATTTTATTAAAAACAATTTATCACTAATTTTAAGTACTCAAAAGTGTAAAATTTTAATATTATGTGAAAAACTAATGAATAACTATAGGATAATATAATTAAATGGGTTTATTAGACAATAATGAAATAATTTTCATCAATGGAAATAAAATTCAAAAAAATGCCGATTAAAACGAGACTAAAAAATAAGTATATTACCATGTTGGTGCATTTTAAAATATAAAACACATGAAAGGATTAAAAATTAAACATTAAATAACATTAATATACATATATTAATGATATATCATATCAAATAGATAATAGAAGCACCTCATAAAATAATATAGGTTTATAACACGACATATGCCCCAATGAATAAAATTAGAGACAAGAAACCCTTTCAATGATATCAATGTTGAATTGAGAATTAATAAATGGATCAGTTATGTGTATCAAATTTAAATCCACATTAAAAAGAGGAAATGAAACATAATATAATAAAATTTTATTAAACTCATAATATAAGAATGTCACAGATAGTTACTAAATAATATAACGGAATGAAAAGAAACTGAGTTATGAAATTCCTTACCACATGGTAATTTTGAAGTCAAATTATATTAGATTAAATAATTAACATTCAAGTATAAAATACAACAATGTATTAATTATTTATCATATTAAATTTAAAAGGGTTAGTATATTCCCTGAAGGGCCCCGAGACACACTGAGAGGGGAGGGGTGAATCAGGGTGGAAACCTTTTCTTTTAACGTGATGGATCTTGTTCCCATGTTGGTAGGAACTTGTTAAACCTGTATGATGAATATTATCAGAATGTAAACATTCAAATGCAGAGAGATGACACATCAGTTTTTACTTGGTTCACCACTATGGGCTATATCCAAGGATCATACGCCAAAAGGTTTTCGGTCATACCAAATTCCACTGTACTTCACTAGTTGTGGATTAAAATGGTTCGGGCACAATCACTATATCTATAGGAAAACTAGACACCATGCATGTTGGGACCTCTAAATTTCTCTAACTCTCAAACTTCATTCCAAATGTTGAGGGGTGGTCCTCAATTTATAGCCAAACTGGACACCCTGTGCGGTTGCGTGCCAGCCTCCTCTCAGCACGCAAGTCCCACAATGTAACTCCAACCGCCCAAGCCTCTGTCGTGCTACTCACTTGCGCGACCAAACCAACACTTGCACAACCCTCTTTCCTTTACTAATATTTCGATGTTCTGATCATGAAAAACATATGGAGCACAACTTTCCAATCCTCCTAGGCACCAGCGTGCAAGTCTTTTCTCGGTGCACAAGTCACTTGCGTGACACATGTCTGGCACGCAAGTCCCTTTACCCAAATCACATTGTATTTCCACTTTTTTCAAATTAGAGGTCCGGAAATTTGGAAAACCCTGGAAAATGGTGCCATCTTCAATGTTATTATCTACATGACCTGTATGAGTACTTTGTTGGAAAACATTCTGAACTTCCCCTGAGGATTGACAACAAACACTAACCATTCTCCAATTCATACATAGATGACCATGGTTCCAACAATATCCCCCTATGGGTTTGTTGGAAATCAGAAAATAAATTCAATAGATCACCATACACATGAAATCCAAATATGAAAGAATCAACTCAGCCCACACTCTATGTGTACATGATCAATGCTCGGTGTAGAAAACAAGAGAATAATCTTGAATTGGGTTCTCGTGTTTTGGAATTCTCAATGACGCCCAAGAAAATCTCTTATAGTGTCATAGAAGCATTACATGCCGTAACATGTCTGAATTTATTCCTTTCTCCCCAATTGAAAATAAACCCAAAGACCTATAATTGTTCCTTGTTCAGATCAAACCACACTCTCCCTGGATAGTATCTACCCCACAAAACTGCATCACATCCATAAAAATATTAAAAAAAGATAAAAAAACTAGGGAGAGGGTATTTCCGTAACCTCCTTATGCACTGGGAGGTGGCTAAACAAAAAGGCTCAACCGATGCTTCACAAATACAACCGTTGATAGTGGCTTGGCCAGGATATCATCCACTTTCTCATCAGTTCCCACATGATCCATTCTAATCACACCTTGTTCAACTTTCTCTTTGATAAAGTGATACCGAATTTCAATATGTTTTGTATGAGAATGATGAAATGGATTATTCGTAAGATCAATTGTGCTCTTATTATCATAGTAAATCACAATTGGTTACTTCACCTCATCATCAATATCTGTTAATTGTTACTTCATCCATAACAGTTGAGTTCATGCCTTTGTGGTGGAGATATACTTAGCTTCAACAGTACTAAGAGAAGTACTTTCTTGTTTCTTTCTCAACAAGCCAACACATTTATTCCCAATATAGAATGCTCCACCATTGGTGGAATTTATGTCCACAACATCACCAGCCCGTTCAGCATCAGAAAATTCTTATAATTCACTGTTCCATCCTACATCAAAGTATAATTCATAATTTTGAGTACCTTGAATATACCTCATGATTATTTTTACTACTACCATATATTCATCATTTGAATTACTCTTAATGTTGGATGCAAGACATGTGGAAAAGAAAATATTTGGCCTTATCACAATCAGGTATAGTAGGCTCCCAATGATCCTCATGTACATGATGGGATCTACAGAGGTCCCATCTTCATGCTTTCCATGTTTAGTTCAAACTGCAATCAGAGTTGACATCAGATTAGAGTCTTTCATATTAGACTTCTTGACCATATCTCTTGCATACTTTTCCTACGAAATGAAAGTGTAATCCTTCTTTTGAATTACCTGCAGCCCTAAGAAATATGTGAGCTCCCCAATAATAGAAATTCAAATTATGAATTCAGGTGGTTGGTAAATTTATCCACTGATTTCTTCCCGCTTCCACCAAATATGATATCATCAACGTAGACTTGAACCATGAATTGATCATTTGGAGAATTATTCACATATAGATTGTGATCTAATCCTCCTCTTTTTAATTCCATCTTCTTGAGATATGAGTCCAACCAAAAATACCATTCTCATGGTTTCTACTTCAAACCATATAGATCTTTCTTCAGTTTGTAGATCTTTGTTTCATCAGTACCAAGAACAAAACCCACTGGTTGTTTAATGTAGACTTCTTCTTCGAGTACACCATTAAAGAATGCTGTCTTGAAATCCATTTGATATACTTTATTTCCTCTTTGGACTTAAAAGGAATGGAAAACCCTGATTGACTCTAGTCTAGCCACTGAAGGAATGTTTTCATCATCATCAACGCCTTCAATCTGGGAGTATCTTTTATATACCAGTCATGCCTTGTTTCTGATAACAAATTCATGCTCATCAAACTTTTTCTCGAAGATCCATTCTGTACCAATCGCATTGTGACCTTCAGGTCTGTGGACAAGATCCTAGGTCTAATTCTTGTCTATATAATCTAACTCTTTATTCATGGCTTTCACCCATGATTCATCCTTTCCAGCTTCTTCAAATTAGGATTGCTCCACAACTAAGATAAATGCAGAATTCTTGTTATTCCTCATCCTCCTTGTTTGTGTGGGTGCACTCTTATCCCTAATTATTTTAGATAAATCTATCTCAGCTCTACGATTTCTCCTGTATGGTTTAGGTTCATTCCCTCCAGCCACAATTTCTTCTTCAGATTCTTATTCTGAGTCAATATCATGATGTGACTACTAAATGTTTTGTATATCTTCCTCTATTTTTTTATTTGTATTTTCTCCACGTTCACATTATTCCTCAAAACCTATCGCATCAACATATGACATTTGGGAAGCATTTGTGGTTTTCTCTTCAATTATATTAACAACACTGCTTTATACATTACTTCCTAATCACTTGTTGAATCACTTCTAGACTTTGATGTTCATTGGATACCCAAGAAAAAAAAAATCCTCCATCAGCATTGTCACCAAACTTCCATTGATTTCCTACTTTATTCAAAATGAAACATTTTATTCCAAAAACACAAAAGTATATTAACAAAGGCTTCTTTACATGACAAAATTCATATGGTGTCTTTGTTTCTCCCATGTAAAGACCTATTCGATTCTGAATGTGCACTGCAGCTTCAACAACTTCCTTCCGGTAATGGTGAGAGATACCACTCTCTATCAGCATAGTCCTGTCCATATTGTTGACCTATCGATTCTAGTGCTCAAAAAATCTATTTTGCTGTGGGGTTCTCACAACAGTTACCTCATGCTAGATTCCATGTTTTTCTAGGTAATTCTTAAACTCAATGGATGTTTATTCCCCTCCATTGTCAGATCACAACACTTTAATTGTTCATCCATTATCATTCTTGGTGATTCACTAAAATGTTTTCATACATTCAAGTACTTGTTGTTTCCTATAAATGACAATAACAGATGCCATTATACTATAATCATCAATGAAATGGACAAAGTACCTTTATCCATGAGTTCTGACAACATTTATCAGCCCACATACATCTGTATGAATTGGATCAACAAGATGAGAAGATCATTTCTTCTTTGGCCGATATCAACTGCAGACCAGCTTCCCACGAATGTAAGAATCACAAGACCATTTGTGCTCATGCTTCAGAATAAGGATATCCATGACTCTCTTCATCTTAGATATATTTTCCATGTCTTGTTGGTTAGTGTGCCCCATATTTCGATTCCACAAATTGTTTTCTTCTTCAGCAGACAAATAGCAGGAGTTCACTTTTCTATCAACCTAATATAAGTTTCCATCTGTTCTATGACCATTCATAAGTGAATTCCGTGTTTTTACCTTTATAGTGAAACCTTTTTTATTGAAAGTTAATACAAGGCCTGAATCACAGAGTTGACTCTCACTGAGGAGATTGTGATGTAGACCGTCCACATAAAGAACATCAGTCTTCTTTAGCTCTCCGTTAGTGAGAGAAGTATTCCCACTGCCTTTAATCTTCAAAGCACCATCATTACCAATCCTCACTATTCTATCAACCTTCTTTTTAATGTTCTTTAAAAGGTTATCATTTCTAGTCATATGGGAAGAGCATCCACTATATAGAATCCAGGTGCTACTGCTCTTTGTAGCTTTGAGGGCCACTTCTGCAAGATTGGATTTCTCGATCTTCTTCTTTTATTTCCATGAGATATTGGATTTAGTATAGGATAATGATGGCATTCTAGTACATTCCTCTACATAATCTAATTCTTCATACCCATAATCTTCTTCCAGAGGATAAAAAATGTTTGTGAGAACAACACCATCAGGAGGGTGAGAACTAGCTCGTTTATGAGAGTTATATGAGTTTCTCCTGTCGTACCTCTACCTGCAATACATAGATTTATGTCCAATGTTAGAACAATGAAAACAGTATCCATAGAAGCTATTTCTTCTATAAGATGGAGGATATGAAGTCAATGTCATTTATTGACTTCCCAGATCTTTTCCATTCAAGTAGCTCCTTGCTTCTTCACAATATGACATGGTATGGCCCAAATAGCCACATAATTGACACTTTATGAGAGGAAATGTCTTCTCAAATAAATTTCTCCTCATACCTTCTTCTATGGGATAATAGTATGAGGGCTCCTTTTTCCACGAGGCTCGAGGATAATCATCTTTTCTTCTATCAGATTTAATTGGGGGTTTCTGTTTCATCACTTTAGAAGCATTTACCAAATTACCTACTTTCATCTTACCTTTATTATGGTCACCTTTATTTAAAACATTTTACAATTCGACCTCACAGCCAATTCCGCTATTTCCCATGAAGGCAGGTCTTTCATCATTTAAAGTCTTTTCCACACCATTTGAGCCACGTTTCTCTCTCTCCAATAGCTTAGCATCTGAGAAACTTCCAAACTATATTTTCTTCCTTGATTCTATTGAAATTGAATCTTTTTCAAGTTTACTCCTAATAGTAACAACTTCCTTCTCAAGACGCTCAGTAGTCTTGGACTTTTCTTCTAGTTTGAAGGTGAGGTCATTGATGACCTTTGCCTTCTCTTTAATTCTCATCTTCAGATCCAATAGATCTTCATTTCTTTCAAGTATTTTAGATTGTACTTTCACCAATTATTCTAGTCATTAAATTTCAGCTTCAAGTTGATCAACATATTCAGTTGATTCTTCTACAATTGATTTCCACTTATCTCAACTCTTACATTTAATCATGATCTTACTAAGAACATCCATAAATTACAACTCGGGATCTTCACTAGTTTTCAAATAATTTTCTCCACTAGTATCTTTGGATTTTTCAATAGTGGACATCATGGAAGCATGGTTCCCAGTTCTAAATTCTAGTTCTTCTTCATCACAGAATTCAATATCATCATCTTCCTTTTCAAAGACAAAACTCTTCCTCTGTATCTTCTTCCCAGATTTGAAGTCTCCCTTTTTGAAAAACATTTTCCATAGCTTATCAATTTCTTCTACTTCGATTTAATCATCATCAAACTTTCTTTGTCACTGAGAGGCATTGTGACCGTCTCTTACACAATGAAAACATGCCAGAGTTATCTTACCATTGAATTTACCTTTTACCTTCATCAGCTTCTTGGCGATGAGAGAAAGAATTTCCTTTTCCTCTTCATCTTCACCACCACTATCTTCTACAATATTTAGTTTGTCCATGGATTTGAATTCCATTTCCTTGCTTACACGAGTCGTGGCATCTTCGGGTTTGAATCTCATCTCATATACCACTAGACTACTTAAAAGATAATCCAGAGATAGTTTAGATAGATCACTTTCTTCAAGGGCTGGCACCTTTTCATTGTACATAGGAGGAAGTCGTCTCAATTTTTTTTACGATATTAATATATTTGATTTCATCTCTAAGACCTCTAATTTCTCCCCCAACATCAGTAATTCAATTGAATAATGAATCTGCATTCTCATTAGGATGCGTCTTTAGATCGTCAAACCTGTTGTGTATGACTTGTAGTTTCGCTTCCTTCACTTTTCTATATCCTTCATAAATATTTTCAGGTTTATCCCACATGGAATTAGCTAAGGTGAAACTCATTACCTTTAGATAGATCTGATCAGAAAGGGATATGGTGTGAGAATTATGCACTTTATCATTAGCATCAAGAATTTTCCTATCGGCATCCGTCATAGCCAACCTTGTTGGATCAGTAACATGTAAACCTTGGACATTGGAAAAAGGACATCCATTCCTAGGGATCTTAGATGAGATATCATTGTATTCTTATAGATCTGGAAATTACTTCCATCAAAGAGAGGGACTCCCCTGACATTGACTGCATTATCCATGATGACAAAGGACAGATTCAACACCAGCAACCTACCTCTAATACAACTTGAAGGACCCCGGGACACCATGAGAGGGGAGGGGTGAATCAGGGTGGCAACTTTTTCCCTTAAGGAGATGGATCTTGTTCCCACGTTGGTAGTAACTTTTTAAACCTGTATGATGAATATGCTTAGAAAGAAAACACTCACATGCAGAGGGATGACACAACACTTTTTACTGGGTTCACCACTAAGGGATACGTCTAAGGAGAATACACCGAAAGGTTGTTAGTCGTACCAAACTCCACTATACATCATTAGTGTTGGATAACAATGGTTCGGGTATAGTCACCCTTTCCCCGGATCAATGCCTTTAAAAGGGTTTGGGATAGCTCACTGCGACCCTCGGGTCACTCTTGTTGACTCCCCCTGTTCACTGCCTTTGGTGAAGTCCCACTTATTTTATAGACGCGACGGTTACTTCATCATTGCAAAAGAATGCATCCTATGTTGTATGAAGATTCTCTGTTGAAGTCCATCTCTCACCAATAGACTAATATGACTTTGAACCGATGGTATCAGAAATTATTCCATCTTTTGTGCAGCTTCAAAAAGATGGGCATACTTCCACAACACCTAGCGCGCTTCTCTAGGCTGGCGCGCATGTTTCAAAGATGGGATGCAATTTATAATTGGTGTGCAAGTCTACCTCAACCACTTACACGACACTCAATTCTACAACTTCAAACTTGTGCGACTCACATTCCTTTTCACCCAATATGGTTTTGATGCACAACAAACAACTATCACGTAGCTTATACTAGGCGACCCACAGCCACTTGCGCGACCACTACACATGTGCGATGGGAGTACGGAATTTCTCTAACTCTCAAACTTCATTCCAAATGAGGAGGGGTGGTCCTCGTTTTATAGGCAAACCAGAAACCCTGTGCGGTGGCGCACAAGCCTCCTCTCGGCGTGCAAGTTCCGACATGCAACTCCAACCACCCAAGCCTCTTTCACGCTACTCACTTGCATGACCAAACCAATAATTGCATGACCAAATTTCCTTTTCCATATTTTGAAGTTCTGATAAAAAAAAACATATGTCGCACAACTTTCCAATCCTCTTAGGCACCGATGCACAAGTCCTTTCCCTATGCGCAAGTCACTTGCGTGACACATGTATGGCGCGCAAGTCCCTTTACCAAAAAAACAATGTTTTCCCCTTTTGTCAAATTTGAGGTCCAGAAATTTGGAAAACACTGGACAACAGTGCCATCATCAATGCTATTATCTGCTTGACCTGTATGAGTACTGTTAAAACTGGGCCCCACCCACCAGTTGCCCCGTAGACACGTGGGCCCCACCCTAGGTCCCACCCACATGCCTGAACGAGCCATCTGACTAATGACAGTCCCCATAGGCTAACACATGTCCTTTCTAGTGTGCTTTGTCCTCACTCACACACATCCTGGGAAACATCCTAGAAGGTCACCAATCCTGATCACTACTCGAGGCCAAGCACACTTAACCGTGGAGTTCTAATCAGACCGGCTCACGAAAAGGAAGGTTCTCCTTGTTGACATGAGTAATATCATTTAGTCATTTAACCTTGTATCAATTGGGGATGTTACAATCACCCCCCCTTTAGAGGAAAACACCCTCATTGTGGGCCCCACATCTCAACCCAGGCAGTGCACCGCACACTTAAGGCTGGGTACCACCTCTGATACCAAATGTTACAACTGGGCCCCACCCACCAATTTCCCCGTAGACACGTGGGCCCCACCCTGGGCCCCACCCACCAGTTGCCCCATAGACACGTGGGCCCCACCCTAGGTCCCACCCACGTGCCTGAATGAGCCATCTGACTAATGACAGTCCCCATAGGCCAACACATGTCCTTTCCAGTGTGCTTTGTCCTCACTCACACAAATCCTGGGAAACTTCCCAGAAGGTCACCCATCCTGATCACTACGCCAGGCCAAGCATGCTTAACCGTGGAGTTCTAATCAGACAGGCTTCCGAAAAGGAAGGTGCACCTTGTGGCTTCCGAAAAGGAAGGTGCACCTTGTTGACATGAGTCATATCATTTAGTCATTTAACCTTGTATTATTTGAGGATGTTACAATCACCCCTCCTTTAAAGCACAACACCCTCGTTGTGGGCCCTACATCTCAACCCAGGCAGTGCACCGCGCACTTATGGCTGGGTACTACCTCTGATACCAAATGTTACAACTGGGCCCCACCCTTGGCCCCACCCACATGCTTGAACGGGTCATCTGACTAATGACAGTCGCCACAGGGCAACAGATGTCCTTTCCAGTGTGCTTTGTTCTCACTCACACACATCCTAGGAAACTTTCCAGAAGGTCACCCATCATGATCACTACTCCAGGCCAAGCACGCTTAACTGTGGAGTTCTAATCAGACTGGCTCCTGAAAAGGAAGTTGCACCTTGTTGACATGAGTCATATCATTTAGTCATTTAACCTTGTATCATTTGGGGATGTTAAAATCACCCCCCTTTAGAGAACAACACCCTCGTTGTGGGCCCTACATCTCAACCCAGGCAGTGCACCGCACACATAATTCTGGGTACCACCTCTGATACCAAATGTTACAACTGGCCCCCACCCACCAGTTTCCCCGTAGACACATGGGCCCCACCTTGGGCCCCACCCACCAGTTGCCCTGTAGACACGTGGGCCACACCCTTGGTCCCACCCACATGCCTGAACGAGCCATCTGACTAAAGACAGTCCCCATCAGCCAACAAATGTCCTTTCCAGTGTGCTTTGTCCTCACTCACACACATCGTGGGAAACTTCCCAGAAGGACACCCATCCTGATCACTACTCCAGGCCAAGTACGCTTAACCGTGGAGTTCTAATCAGACAGGCTCCCTAAAAGGAAGGTGCATCTTGTTGACATGAGTCATATCATTTAGTCATTTAACCTTGTATCATTTGGGGATGTTACAATCACCCCCCTTTAGAGCACAACACCCTCATTGTGGTCCCTACATCTCAACCCAGACAGTGCATCGCGCACTTAAGGCTGGGTACCACCTCTGATACCAAATGTTACAACTGGGCCCCGCCCACCAGTTGCCCCGTAGACACGTGGGCCCCACCCTAGGTACCACCCACATGCTTGAACGGGTCATCTGACTAATGACAGTCCCCACAGGCCATCACATGTCCTTTCTAGTGTGCTTTGTCCTCACTCACACACATCCTGGGAAACTTTCCAAAAGGTCACCCATCCAGATCACTACTCCAGGACAACCACGCTTAACCGTGGAGTTCTAATCAGACAAGCTCCCGAAAAGGAAGGTGCACCTTGTTGTCATGAGTCATATCATTTAGTCATTTAACCTTGTATCATTTGGGGATGTTACAAGTACTTTGCTGGCACACATTCTGAACTTCCTCTGAGGATTGACAAAAAACAGAAACCATTATCCAATTCATGCATAGATGACCGTGGTTCCAACATTCCCCATATAAAATAAATTCGGTTAATAACATTACAATATTCCTCAATGATTGAAAATTGAGACAAAATCTCTAACGTCACGATTCATGTAGGTTTAATACACTTTAACGTCCTTTATCCGGGTTTTAAACAAGTTAATAACTTATAATAGAGCCATATTAATATTATTTATATGATATATGATACTTTCATGGAATATTATCCCTTTTTTGGTTAATAATATTTCATTAGTACTATTGTTTCAGGTGCTAAGTACCATGTTTTCTCATGCATGTTTTTAAAAAAGATCTAATTCTTGGAAATAATATATAGATTCATTATCTCCAAGATAATAATAATCTTATAAATATATATATTTTCATTATATTAATTTATTTAATCATTATTAAGATTAAATAATTTAGAATGGATCACATCGCTTCATGGAGATGGTGGGTTATACGTACGAATAATCAATGTTATCATTTCCTAAATAAGAAAATGGGTGGGGAAGTGTGTGATATATTAACATTAAAGAATAATTATCATTTCATATGTTTTATTTATATTCATAAAATTTAACCTTATTACCTTACTTGTAAAGAGTATTTAAAATAATTAATCACATCACTTCTTGGGTTGGTAGTCCACCGTACACAAGAGCAATGTTATCATATTTTAAAAAGAATTGAAAGTAAGAAGTTATAAATTATTCTAAAATTAATGAAGTATAATTATATCATAATTAATTAATAAATACTTTAAACACATCATTATAAAAAAACAATTAGTGCTTTTGATGAACAAATGAGTCAATTTAGTTCGTTAGGTAGTAGTTCTCCAAACACACTATTGAAAATTTTGTTTCCCATTTATTGGAAGAGTAGATGGATATGAGTTATTTCATAAACATAAAGAAATATCCAAATATAAAATATAATGGTGTTATTATATCAGAATGATTTAATATGATTTTAAGGAGGTCGAAGAATAAATAAAATAAAAATGTTCATTTACGAATGTTACATCTTTTTCAAACAACCTATTTAGGTTTTCCCCAAAATACATCCCAAGTTGGGTCAATGCTAAATCCCAGGCCTCTAGGATATTGTTATGGAATTGAGGATGGTATTTGTGAAAGTATTAGATGAACCAAATTTCATTAGAAGTGTAAATATGGGGTGACCTATTATTATTTTTGGAGATTACACACTTGGAAGAGGATAGGGGTGGACTATTATAATTGTGGGAGAGGACACACATTGAATTTTTGTTATGAACTAATTAAACCAATGTTTTTCATAAGAAAAAATTCATAAAATGACCCATTATCAATCCTTGGATGATAAAAATTATATATATGTCCATAAAATATTAACTAGACAACTTTTCTGTTATTTTTAACCTTTATGTTCTTATTTTAATCCCTACTAATCCAGTTTTCACCATAATAGTGATAAATAATTTTTACTATTTTCACGAATCATTATGGATAAAAAATTAAGTTTACATTATTAGATAATATTTTTTATTATTATTCCTAATATATAATTCATTTTACCAAATTCAACTCACAAAAGAGGAATAAATATAATTTGATATTAAACTCATAGATGTGTTAAGAAAATGGGTTTTTCAAGAAATGTATTTTTGTAGCATAACATGATATTATAATAAATATATGAAAATTATTAATTTTTAAATTAGTATAAATAAATATTTATATTTATGTAATATTTACATTTAATCTAAATGATCCCTACTTAGGGGTTAGTTTAATTAGTTACAATAGGCAAATATTATGCACTTTAAAACTGTTTTCAAAAAACAAATGTGTTTTAAAGCTTAAAAATAAACTGATATTAAGAACTAGTATAAAAATAATTCAAATGATGTTAATATAATTAAAAAAATACTTATCATATTAAAATAATAATCGGTCTTTTAAAATACATAATTTATCAAAATGAAATGACAGTTTTATAAATAACCAGTAATTTTTCCCCATTCACAGAAAAATCAATATTTTCTAAAAAATAACAACATTTCACCAAAAGTAAAAATTGATATAATAATTAAAAAATTAAATTTTATTTTGTTAAATAAAATTTCGAAAATATATAAAAATTAATTATAATATATTCTAAAATTATGAAATAATTTTTTTTGAAGGAAACATATTGTTTAGAGAATAAAATATATTTATTAAAATGGTAATATTTAGGACCTTTATAAATATTTAATAATGTATTTAATCACATTCATACCTTATAATTTAAAAAATAGGTTATAATGGTCATATTTAAATAATATATTTTTTAGGTTGCTTGAGATTGGTATTGTGTGTCGTATACACTATTGTATATAGTGTTTGTTTTCTAAAATATTAAGGTTTCATATACAAAAAGATATCAAATATATAAAATTTATTTTAAAAGAAGTATATTTCAATATATTGGGGTGTTAAAATTTCTATATTCCCTAATATGATAAAATCCATGGGTTTTTACTACAACCTAATAACATTTTCTAGATCTATATTTTTTATTGGGAATAACGGGACACTCCAAAGGAATAATTTAAGACATATATTGTTTGGTAAATACTAATTATGGCTCTGACCAATAGTGTATTGATGTTTTATTGGTTTTATTATTATGAGATAGCCTTTCTAAAATTGAAATGGATTTTCATAACTTCATAGATTTTGACATTACTTGAGCTCAATAATAATTTTTATTATGTATTGATGAATTTGACGAGGGTCCTATTATAGTGATGATACATGATGGGTGAGTAGTCACTTATGGGTATATACAATGAAGGTTGCATTAGTGAAAATAATCTACTCATGATTTAGTATTGGGGGTGGTTGTGGATGCATTGTGATATTGTAACCATTAAAATTTGAGTGTGTGGTGTGTGGTGTGTGGTGCATGGGGTAATATGACCATAAGTGACTAAGGTATATACATTTTATTATGACTAACACATTCATTGGAGTAGTTGGGTCGAGTATCTCTATTACATAAACTTATAGATAAAATACACACATAGTAAGGTGAATGTTTTGGATAATTCTATAAGTAGAAAGACTCAAGGCGATGTTGTGGGACAAAATAACATTAATAAGTAGTTAATGAGCCTATTAACTAAAATTATTCTGGATGAAATATTGTATTAGGGATAAGATACTCTTAGGGTTCTATATATTTCCTCCCCAATCATCAATTGATGAAAGAATAATTAACAATTTGACTAAGATTATCATGGTATGAGAGATAGTATATACGGAAGAGACTGACCAACCAATTGGTCTTAGGATAATGATAAGATCCTATAAATTTTATTTTGAGTTATGGTCTATAAGATCATAAATGTGGAGATGATATGGGATTCACACTCCTAGATATGGGATATTTCACTAAATATAAATAAAGATGTATCATGTAATGTCCTAGTTCGAATCACTCTTCAGAAAATGATTATAGAACCATGTGACCTTAGGAATGAATCAGTATAAAACAATGGTTATTGACTATGAGTGAGGGTATAATAATAACATTGGGTGAAAACGACCCCTAGATTAGATAACCATAAATAATAGCAGAAGCAAAAAAAACAATATCCAATTAGATAGTATAGTGTAAAAAACATCACAACAATAGAAAAAATACCAACGTATATAACTCATGAAACATCTATATGAATTATATATATGTCATTAAAGGAACATAGAAAAATAAAGATCCACTTTGGGTGGATTTGGTACATCTAGGTATAAATGTAAAATAAATAAACAAAACTGATGATATACAATAACAATTCAATGAGTTGTAGCTTGTTCAAATCTACCATGCTCCATAACAACTACCCTAATCAGTCATTAATAATATAATAAATTTTATTATCGTATCCAACAACCTCAAAGTATAATCAAGTATACATGGTTCTAGAACATGGTGTTAGTACAACTTAGTATGCCACCACAAACAGTGCCCCTAAAATATACAATTTAAATATATTTCTTGAAAATGTGATATAATAAATAATTATAAGAATAAATAAATAACCCCCTTCGATACTCGAGTTATATGGTGACACTAAAAATTGACCATACCGTCTCTAACTAGTGTCGATTGTATTTGAACATAAGTCATAGACACCTTGGGGAACCATGTTGTACCCTATAAGCTTTATAATTTCACCCTGTGGGGACTACATCCTTCTCCAAAACATTTAGAATGTAAACTCGAGGGAATCAAAACCATTAATAGAGAATTTATATTCTCATCTAGGGGGAAACACATACTACAAAATAACATTAAAAATATCACTCATGGGGAACCATTCCCTATATCAGAACCTTCCTATTCATTTCATAAACATTTACCACATCATATATTTTCTATAACATATAAACTTTTCTATTCATTTTTTTCCAAATTTTAACAGCATATTTTTATTTTGAATAAACTTTAATTTAATTTAAGGAACCCTTTAGGTAGCCTCTTGCAAACCGTTTCCATTATTCCATGTCATGTCTCTATTGATGCCCAATTTTTTGGGATTTAAATATTTTATTGGACTATTATGACAGAAAATGGAGTTTTTTGTAAGATAACAAAACTTAATTCATTTTTTATGTTTTCCATTAATAACACATTATGTTATTGAAACCAAAAATCATTCACACATTAAAAAACATCTCACTTAAGGAAAAGATAAGGAGAAACAACCTTTTATTTATAGAATGATTCTCATCAATGATCGACAACCAATTAAATCTAAAATAAAATTAATTTGAGAAAATTGAAAAAAATAAAAATATAGGGATGAAAATTCCATAACAAGTATAATCCTATGAAATTTAATGTTTAATTCAGAAAGAATCAATATAGTGTGATAAATTTAACATTTTCAATAACATGGAAGAAACTGTACTTGAATTTGATGAAGAAGAAACACGATTTTACTTGGAGACAAAGAGAGGAATGAGAGAAACTATTATCAGTTATTTTATATCATTATATACAAAAATTACCTAAATCTCCTTTGATATATGTTTTCAATATTTTAATAATATTTTGGAATATTCTCAAAAAATCATCAAAATAATTTTTTTTTCAAACTCCATAGCCCTTATGTTTGACACCTAGGGACCCTTACACATCATATTCGATTAAATTTTGTGTCTATAATCATCTAAAAAGAGACCCATATATATTCTATGAATAACCCTTATACCGTGTAGGGTCTACCTATTCTTTATCAATTTTATAAAGGAGAATTAACTTCACCCCTTAAGTGATGGTTATACATCCAAGGGAAATTACATTTACATATAGAATAGTTAAAATTATATATAAATGGAAACTAACGGCACGTAGAAATTTTAATTTAAAAGAAATACCGATATGTATTATTTATTTGAAAATTTAATCTCATGTATAGAGGAGAACTATATATTTACATTTAAAAATGGAAGGTTAATTTTATGTAATGTGGGTTTTGTTTTATAAATCACACCATATTATTCATTGATCCTTACATACAAATCTTTTTCAATAATAAGGATATTTTAGAGAAACTATAATGTTACATTTATATATGGTGTTCCCATACATAAGAGTAACCTCTCATAGGGTAACTCATATATATTGTCAATTTTACATACCAAAGTTATCCAGTTATTCATAAAACTACAACAACATCCAAAACCATCCAAATTTATGTCAATGTTACTTACATAGGATTTTAGAACCTGACTTCCTTATACAAATCGATAACATCTTGGTAAAAATTATAACATCCATCGTCAAGAAAAATAAATAACTAAAAAAAAATTCTCAAACAATTTTGACACTCTTAATGACTATATAGAGTTTCAATACACATGTTCAAGATAAGGTTTTACCAAAAAAACCTTCCTAAAACAACCAACCATATATAATATCCCAAAAATTTCAAAATATATATATATATTAGGAAATAATTCATATATGTTTAGGTTTTTAACGAAAATTCAAAATGGGCCATACCTCTAATACGTCATAGGTGTTATAAACTCTCATCCATGTAATTTAATATCCTTGCTTTTCAGTCTCAAACATTATTAGGCTTCAGAAATGAATACATTTTTCCCCTATGACCACATTTTAGACTCCCTCTACCATATCTCCTCCATGATAAGTTTAGGATGGCATCACACATGCACTAGAGGATCCATCTTTCATTGAAGAGACTTTTAACTTCGATCTAGGATCAATACAGTTAAATCCTGAAATGATGAATTGAGTTTGATATATAAATTTCGGTCTTAATAACATGATAATGTCCAAGATAATAATATCAAATATTTAATAGGTGGAATACAAAATCCACTACTCCGAAATTATTTTTGAGATCCAACCAGTATAGAAATCGATTGATTTTCCTAAACCCTTGAATTCACCCACATAAATAGGTGTCGACTTCCTATACCTCTATATAAATCAATACCATAGTCTCAAGAACCTGAAAGAATACCTTTTCACCCACATCAATACCCATAGTATTTCATCATTGGGTTTTATACGATATCTACCTATTTTGAGTTTTTTTAACTAATTCTTAATCAGTTAGAAATGATTCAATGTTTCCTACATGATAGTAAACCCAATCACTTATAAATATATCATCTCTAACTAATATAATGATGATCAAAATGGAATAAAACCTAATTATTCAAAAAGAACCATATTAATTGACGACTAGAAACTCTTGTTAAAGGAAAAATCAACAAGTAATAACTAGTAATCCAATAGTCCTCTAAAATAAAAGATGCATTCCCATAAAAATCCCTCTAATATCTAAATTATATGATTAGATTAACCATATTTATTATAATGATAAGTAGTTATTAGATGAAAAAACATACCAATTTCCTTATAAAATAATTTCTAGAAGAGTAATGTAAATAGGGAATATTTGTCTCATATAGTATTACATGGAACTCGAAACAAATGAATTATTTTCTACACATATAGCTTACACCACTTATCAATATAAAAGGTTTATCAGATTAGTGGGAAATTATAACCTCAGTTAAATGATCCACTATAACCCACATTGTATCATTACTACATGGTTTCATTGTAATCCCCATCATGAAATCTATAGTAACATGATCTCACATTCAATAAGTAATGGGTAATGTCTAGATTAGATTAGCATGACCCTAGTGACCAACCGTCACAAATTTGTGGGTAGAACACATTGTGAAAAAATACACAATATTATTCTTCATAATAGGCCACTGATACTGGGTACATATATCATAATACATCTTATTCATCCTTGTATGAATGGACTGCCCTGATTCATTTGAGTCCCTTACAGACTTTTGACACATTATCATAGGGGCTATAACATGGCCTATGACATACAAGAACTCCTTTTGATCAAGGGAATGTTTGTTTAGTGTATCCCCTCTATATATACTACACCTCATCATTATATCTTTCAAATATTATAACTAGATACCATCCACCATAATAAAGAATGAGGAGTTGATACGAAAATATATAATGGCTGCTCGACCATGGCATTCCCAGACATCCAAGTGTTTCTTAGTGAAAAGGGCCATCACTGACTAATTTATGATTGATTCCCACAATAACTATGACAAATTATTTATTCTCAGTGCATCAATAATGAAATTTACTCTTCTATGTGTATATACTAAATCAGTATTGGAGGATTTTAGGCACTCAAGAAACCTTTACTGGAAATGGTTCAAGTCACATTGTGGGAAAGTGAATCTAGAGCTATTTTAGTTGTTATATACTTGATATATCTCACATAAAATATAGTTCGGCCAACAACTTAACGCATAATCCATGAATTCAATCTATACATCATTCATCTAGCTATTCTATTCATGTAGGCTCAACTACCAAGAACCATATTCTACTTTGTTTCCCTCACACATCAATATTTCTCCAATCCCAACTCCCACTGTACCATAATATGGTTTATAATAATTACCCAACTATGATATGGTCATTACTACTATTGTATTCAATTGTTTTCAAGGCTCCCTCAAAAGAATAAAACCATAAGAACATTACCCCTTGTTGGTTTGGTACATCATCCGTTCTACAAATTTAGAAACATATTGGTTGAATCTCTAGTAAAAACAAACCAATATCATTAAACTATATACCTTATATGATTTCTTATAATTATACCAAATGAATACACCCTCAACCTTATGATGGTGTACTGATAATCAATACTATGATATAAAATTCCATATGAAGCGCACTTGATCGATAAAAATTTCAAACTTTGATAGATTAGTATACAAAAAATGAACTGTATATGTAATTATGAAATTCTATAAATGTTATGTGTGTTAGTCCCTCGTATTTGAGTCTAAGAAAATATATTTAACTAATAAAATTATTAATAAATCTAAATATGTATGGAAGAACCCATTTATCAGGGTTTTGAACATAATGTGTAAATTAATCACGGTGAATGAAATCATTGTGTAAAGATATAGAGTATTTTTAGGCCAAAATGAAATACAGGGTATGTTATAAAGAATCACCCTCAGATGATGATAAACCATTCTCATGTTGTTCTTAGAAAAAACCTTATCTCCCCAATTTTTGTTGAATAAATTGTCAATGTTTTGAAGTGTGTACCTACTCTTGTTCATAACTTGGATAAAATTCCAGTAATCCACATATAAAATAAAGGAGCCATTATCCTTAATAGTGAATAAGACTTGGGAACCCCAATTTACATACTCAATGGAATGATCCCCTTTGACTCCACATCCACCATTTAACCTTCATCTCAGTAAGATCTACACGAGACATCATGTATGGAGAAATAAGTATGTTTTTAAAACCTAGTAAGAGATCAATCATAAATTCAACATCACTCTTGGGTAAAAATAAAGAAAATTACGTTGGAATGGTAGCATGAAAATGGTTAACGATGGGATGAAATAATGCATGATGTGTCTTTGTATCATTTATAACGAGATTCATCGCCTAGGTTGTCGTCCTACACAACTATTTATTATTACGTCCTAGTTAAACATATTATATGTAAAACTCAAAAATATATAAAAACTGTTCTCTATAAAAATATATAAATGAAAATAATCCATGTTAATAGTTTATATGGGCTTGATACCTAACCAATTAATCCACCATAAATATAAAATTGAAATTTATCATGTCCACCATAAATAAACTCTAAAGAAACCTACATCTTCCAATCACTATGGAAAAATAAAAAAATATATGAATACCCTTATATGACAACCCAAAAGGTGTACTGATTGACATCACCCAATATAAAAAATATGGATATCCATAAGAAATTAAATGAACTGATTAAATGTAAATGAATGGTGTTCTTTTGTGTAAAAAAAGAAAATTCTAAAGTGGAATACAAAATAAATATAAATCAAATACTAAATAGATTGAAATCATGGCCATTCGAAGTGGGGTAAAGTACAAGAAACAATCCAAAACCTTGACCTTGATCCTCTTCCAAATTCCCCTGAACTATTCCTCCATGATGGCACTGATGCTCATGTACCTCAGTGCCACATCCTCCCATCCACATCAAACAATTGATAGAACTCATGATACAAGTATTTTGTGGTGTGATTTATCTATCACATGAACCATATATATTTCCATTCCAACTTACAATTGAAAAATATTATGAGATACTAAAATACAATTCTAGGTTCCCCATCTTCCATCACAATCAACACCTAACTATAGGAATATTGTAATTATATCTAAGATGAACATGACCAATACATTTATAATACTAATCTGAATTTCCTCCCTTGGGAGGAAGGGATATGTCACCACTTTTTCTTTGTTTTCAATCAGTTCCCTAGCATTAACCATCAAACCAATGCTTCCAAATTCATTAATTAATTTTTTTCCCCTCCCAAATGAATCAAAATTCTTAGATCCTCTTCACTCATTTATGTTTTTCTTAGTTTTGAGGGCATGATTCACATCTAATAAAAATTTTGACAGGTAAAAAACGTTTTCCTTACCAATATTACATGTATAATACCATGCTCAATTTATATATCCCTATATATCTCATCCCTTTTTAGTATTTGACATTTTTTTTATCTCGATAATGTGAAAAACACACTCTTTCACTATCATCCCACCCTATGTAAGAGGAATAAACTCCCTAGCCATGTCCTCACATAATGTATTTAGGAAAAAATAATAATAAAATTTGGTCTGAATATGCCTCCATGATATCCCAACAAAATGGTATCCATGAACAAGAACATATCATCAATTTTTTTAAGGGACCTGCAACATATAAGTTTCTTACATCACACTACTCTTAGTGGCTATGTATAGATGATAAAAACCCCTTTTTATAGACTAAAACAAGATCTAAACATCCTATGTTACACACAAATCCTGAAATATGGTAGTTTCTATATCTATAAATCTTTTAGTATATCAGATACAAATGTTCAAACTCATAGTGTCCATATTTATATGGACTGTATAACTCATTGTATTCTCTCATATAGATGATCATCCATGAATGTTACCTATTCTACATGTTATCCTAAATCAACCAACAATGGTGCATTCTCATCCTCATAATCCTAATATTTTATTAGATTTGTCCAGGTTAGAATATTTATAAAATAAAAAGTGAACCACTCAAAATACATTTTAGCAAATATTATCAACATCAATATTTATTGAATGTATAAATGGGAATAACATCTCATTATCCTATAAAACCCATTTCATAAAAATCACGAAATATAAAGTCTCTCTGTAGCCTTATCTACCCATAATCATACTCTCCATCATCTATATATATATATAGGATACACATCATTTATTTTTATTTTCTTTAATGAATATATTATATTTTTAATCCAGTTAAATGAATTTCTATACACAGGCTATAAATAAAAAGGTTTAATAAGTTTTTTAAAGTGATTTTATTTAATCAAATCCATTAATAAATGTGATATGTAAACATTCAGAATAATAATAAAACCAATTTAAATTTTTATAGATAAGATTACACCATCATGTTTTTTAGGATAACACTGTATAATGTACTCCTATAACATTAAATGAATGAACCCTTACATCATAATCAATTTAACCAATCATTGTAAAATAAAGAAATGGAATATAAATCCCACATGCCTCAGATAATTCATGAACACATACCCTCGTCGCATTTTAAGGAAATATTTAATACCAAAAAATCCAAAATACACAATCAAAGAGAATCACACTAGTTCAGGTAAGTCAACATTAAAATTGGAAATCCATAATAATAGTCCCATATATGGTAAGTTTAACATCCCATATAGAAGGGTTAACTATTACTAGATAAAATATGTATTCCAAAATATCAAAAAATCTTATATGTTATCTACCTTACCTATGTATAAAAAAATAAAAGGAAATAAATTATTGATACCACCTTATAATGGTCTGACTCAGCTCATTCTTTAGTAACCAAATCAGTTCTTCATTAGACCATAATAGACATCACCATTAATTTAAAAGATAAAAATTATTATTAGGGTATTAATAATAATTTGGGGGTGATAATAACGCATAGATAATATAACCATAGGTAAAAAAAGAGGAAACAAAAATAATAGAAAATCAGTTAAGCCATTGTAAACATACATCATGATAAATTCCATGCTCAGAATAATATATAACCCAGACTACATGAAAATTAATTTAGTATATCTCATTATAGGTATAATGGAAAAATAAATATCCTATATGGTTGGATCATTTACATCATGTTTCAAAAGAAAAAAATTAAACAGAACAAGGGTTAGTCCATGAAACTAGTTAGGAGTACTTACTCAGTCCCATCTCCCATTGTTCACATCAATTACCTTAATCATCCATAAATTATTTGTTCATTTCCAAAATATTATCTCAGTACCATGAAGTATATAGAGGTATAAAAAAATGATTTATTAGGGTCCATGAAAAACATAGTAGGCCACAAAAAAAGATGTTGCTAAAAGATAAATTATGAATATAGTACATAATAATATGTAAAAATAAATAATTATAAGAAAAAATTAATAACCTATATAAATCATTGGGTTCTACGACAACTCTATAAATTAACCGTTACAAAATTGGATAGTGTCTAATATCAATTAAGATAATACATAACCCCCAAAGGGAACCACATCCTTCCTAGAAAAATTAAAAAATTCACCAAGGGGGAACCATGTACATCCTTGGAAACATTAGAATATCACCAAGGTAGAACTACATCCAACCTTAGAAACCATATATTCTCAATGATGGGGAACCAAATACAAATAAAGAACCATTAAAATCTCACCTATGAGAAACCAAATATTTCACCAAAATATTTCATTTAATTTTATAAACCATTAACATCTCATATATTTTCCATAATTTTTTAACATATTGAATCACATAAATTTTCTCAAGCTTAACACCTTAGTTTACATTTTAATGAACCACAAAGTAATTTATGTCACCCAACCTAATTACCAAAATACCCCGTTTTCATTAGTTCTTGGAATACATATCTTGGTGATAAAATTTTTTGGATTTTCATTTTTTGGGCCTCTCATGGACAGAATAATAGGTTTTATATAAGAGAATCAATAAATTAATTTAACTAAATTTTATGTCATGAACACATTAGGTTAGTGTGAATATACACCATATGAAGATATAAAATAATATTATACTTAGAGATAACATAGGGACCACATAACTTATAATCATAGATGTTTTCTTATTAAATATATGAAGACAATTTGAGCTCAAATTAAATGATAAAAATAATCTAAAAAAACATTAAATAAAGAAAAAGTTTCTATATGTAGAATAAAACTCTAAAATCATATTTAAAACTGAGAAATAATTGATGTTCATAAATATATTTATCTTTATATATCACCCAGAATAAAGGAACCTATAAGGAAGAATGAAGTAAATATCACTTAAAGATGAACACACATAATAAAATTAACAATTTAGGGAATGCTTACCTCATTTAAGACATAAATTTTGTAATTATTATATAAGGAATTTTTTCAAACTTTTATTAATATTTTAAAAAATTCATTAAAATTAAAATTTGAAAATGTTCTTAACCCTTAAGTATGAACACAATAGATACTAATTTATTAACATGGAAAAAATTATATGTCTTTAGGACCCCTGTTCATTAGGGAATTTACCCTTTCATTTGATTAGAATGACCTTTACATACCCTTAGGGATCTCCATAAATTAACTATTTTATAAAGGAAGACCTTTTTATAATAAGAGGACCATATGTATCAAGTGGTAATTAATATTTTATATTGAAAATTTACACTTATATATGCACGAAAACTCCCAACACATGTCTTTTTTTGGCGTTAGGTAAGGACCGTTACTTATTCCATTTACAAAAATATACTATTATTAATAAATTAAAATTAAATAATAGTATTTATATTTGAAATTTTACTTTTATATAACAAGGGTATACATTTTATTCGTCATCCATTATTAATTCGGATGCCCTACAAACATAGGGGTTTCAATGCTTGGAATGATTTTCTAATCACATAGGGGGTCACTCTTACATATAAGTTATTCATTTGTATGCGAAAATATTAACGATGTGACTCTTATATATGGATACCATTACATAATGGAGTTATATAATTTTTAATAAAAAAAAGTCAAAATGCATCTCAAAATCATTTCCAAATGAGTTTAGAAACTATATGACTTCTAAAAATCTGCATAAGTTAGTAAAAAGAGTAGTATCCAACCTCGAGTCTTAATAAATCCCTAAAACATTATTCAAATAAAATTGTTTTTTTTAACACAACTATATATCTCTAATAAACATTGTGAACTGAATTTTGACGAAATTACTATCCCTGAACACCCAACCATATATAATTTACAATAACACACACACACACACACATACAGAGATATATATATGGAAAAAATCCCAAAATATTTGGGTTTTTAATAAGAAAATAAAACTAGTTCATACCTTCACCTTATCCCAGGTTTTACTTATCGTTATATCCATAGGAAGTATTAGTGGATCATGGTAAATAATTATATTGTGATGTTCACCAAAAGATAAATCACTTGTTAAAATGTGATGGTTATGAACTATAGTCTTATAGGTTTTATTTAGCAATGGAAAATTTTTGAGTATAAGTTGGATGGCATGATGATGAATTTTATAATGGGGGTTTTGATGTTACATTGAGGTGGTGATATAATATGGGTGGTAGTTGACCATTTTTAAAAAAATATGGAATTTTCTAAAAATCTTGGAGACCTAGTAGGGTTATGGGTTCAGATGGTTGTCTATCTGACAGATTTTACATATTCAGAATAAAATAAGGAGTATCATACCTAAAAAGGATTCATTATTTACATCTCACTTATGCTATGTATTTTTTAAGGAATTGGATACCCAATTAAATGATATATCTATGTATTGAATGGAATTTTTTTAAAGGGGAAAAATTGTTAACTAATTTTCTTCATTTAATCTCTTGATATGTTATAATTAAATTCTTATTATGTTAAATTCAAGAATTAACATCGTTTTTTGATTAAAAATACTAATGTGGACATTTTAAAATATAACTTTTATATTTTTAGTCATTTATAATATTTGATTCAATGTTTATTGATTTGAGATGTTATATTTTAATATAGAATATTTATAGTTGATTTTAATGTTATTTCCACAATATATATAAATAAATTTATATTTTATGTTTTCTATCTAGTGTTTTTAGTTTTATGATTATTGCATAATTATTTTCTATTTGAATATTAATTTAATGGTTGATATTTTTATTTCATATTTTTTTCATAATTTTTTTTGTAGTTTAAAATTATAAATAGGGTTATAATTATACATTATTATACAAAAAATTATTAATATTGATTAGAGATAATAAAATAGTTACTTATATTTTATATTATACCTATTTTTCGTGTAGTCATCCAAATTTTCTTTCATATAATACAACCATTGATTATTATATTAAAATCATTTTATAATTTGAACTAAAAATTAGAAGCTTTGAAAATGATTTCCACAGTGACTAGATTTTTATATATATTAAGAATGTATAAATGCTTAAATAAATGATATTTCACATAAGAAATTAGATGAGTCAATTTTAGAAAGTGATAAAAAAAATTAAATAATTTTTTATATTTAATTTTATAAAATATCTAATATATATTAATTCTATAAATTTTATAGTTAAAGTTTGTCTAATATTTCTGAGTCATTTAATTTACTTATTCATAACATCTAAAAATACAAATTTTAAGTTTAGTTAATTCAAAACTGATAATTTTTATGAATTAAATTAATAGTATAATGTTAGATTCTAAATATTCAATGACTATTATGTACTTTTATATATAATGGATTTGGTGATTTTTTATCTCATAAAATGATATGGATAGTTAATTAACCATCTAATAATTTTTTTCAAAAGTAATTTTTTTCTAATGTTAGGGTTAACTTGGGTTATCATATACAACAATCTCATTAATTTAAAATCACTATATTTCCTTATTTTTAATTTTTCACCCTATAGAATAGTTGTGATTGTATTTATTATAAACTCATATTGATGGTGTCAACTAGTTAAGTGAATATTTGAGATGATCATTCATGATAAGACAAGAAGTTCAAATGAAAATATAATGATGTAGAAATTGTCTGAAATTAACATCATTATGAATGAATAAATAATAAAAAAAATCCAGGTATGGTTGGATGAATGTCTAGGATATATGGTAACAAATAAATATAGTTCATTTTATGGTGATGTGGTAGTAATATAGATAAATAACATTGTTTATGTTTGGTTTAATAACATATTATTAAATAATATTGATATACATAGAATTAAATATATATATATAGGGATATAGTGATATGAATCTCATTAAAATATGTATAATGGATTTCATATGAGATTATATTATAGATATATGCATGTAAATCTCCCATAAGAGTGTTTGGAAGGAATTCATGAATGTGTGAAAGATGATTGTATATTATATAGAGTATATTTTAGTTCATGGGGATGAGTGTTGATTCTTATGAAGAGGGGTATATTCATTGGAATAAATATATAATATACACATCGAAGGAAATAAACTACAAATTTGAGTATTTAATGATTATACTACAAACACGGGAATTGGATAAAGGTTGTGAGTTTTTAATGAAGAATTAAAATTTATACTTAGTGTTTTGAGTATTATAGACATAATAAAAATGTAATAAAATGATTAGATAAAATTATATATTTCATAAAAATAATGAAAAATAGGAATATGATATATTTAGGGATCCTCATGGTTATAATTTTATATAGAGGACTTATTAAATCTCTAGGAATTATCTATAAGTTCTTAAAAAGTCGGATAAGATATAGAGGATTTTTAAATAACAAGAATTAATGAGAGAATATTGTTGTCTATATAGAAAATGTAATAGTTACATGTCAAAATATATAAAAATTCTACTAAAATTGACTCATATATTATAGGAAGTGAAATCAATTTTTTTCAACATAATTTTTTAAAAGAAATGGGGATTTCATTGGAGGCCACAACATCCTATCATTGGATGTGATAAAATGAATTTTATAAGTACAAAATGTTATGGATGAAAACACTATAGTTTTATAATTGATGATAGAGTCTTATATTATGATATTAAATATCATTACTAAGTTATAGTTCTTCTTTTTAAATAAAAAATATGAATGCGGTTTTCAAAATTAATACTATTCAGAAATCACAAACAAAAATAAAAGTGTTATATGAAATATCAAGTGGAGAAAATATATATCATGGAAGATAATTATTTCACTTATTATAATTTAAATATCACAAAAAGTTCTAATGATTTGTGTTGAATAAACCTACCTTGTTGTAACTAGAGATAAGTGATATATCCATAGGATATTAAACTTTAGATATGGACACTTGAAATAAGTTTTCAAAACATGAAACATAAGTGATGATGTAAAATAAAATAAGTCATAAATCCATTGTAAATAAAAATATCTCATATGGTGAATGAGTCTATAATTATAACATGGTAAATCAATAACAAGGATTAAAGAAGAAACATATAGAAACCTATATACTACCATTTATCGTACGAGATATCACTGGGAATTTCTATTTAATGATGAAATTTGTAAAATCATTTAATGTTGAGATAAATCCTAGTAAATTATCAATAATTATCCAATGATGAGAGGAGATGATATGAATAAGATAAAGTTTTTGATGAGTAATGTGGTACATGTTTCTTACATGCACACTATGAATAAAATAAAATGGTAATATAGGAATATTTATATAGAAAACATAATCAATAGTTTAAATTGCTAAACCAAATGATCATATGTCCAACATGTTTATAGAGATAGGTGATGAAGTTATACTGAAATGTTATTTTTTTATATAAATTTTCTTGATAATACACAAGCTAGTAAATGAATTTAGGGATGGATACAACATTAGGAATTGATTCAAAAAAATGGTGAAGATGAGAATGGGACAAAGTAACCTAAAATAAACTAGAATTTTGGAGAACTATCATGTAATATTTTATCATGGTCAAGAACCATGAAGAAGAAATCATATTGGAGTTAAATATATGGCTTTTTTTTCAAATTTTTACATATAAAAGTGTATGACCATTTTTAATGATACTATAATATATTGGATTAGATAATAAATAAGAACGAAAAGAGGCCAAATACGTAAGATGGTGAAAAAAATTAATTAAAGGACCATTGAACATCTTCCCGAAAAAAGTGGATATGTAACTAACATTACTTTTCTACGTACATTGTATGACTGAGTATAAAGAAAATAACAATGAAACTACATTACAAATTGAGATATCCATTTTATATGAATGAAAATATTTAGAATCATATATGTTTATATACATACTAGATTACCCACCCTAAGGTGGTTAATGGAGTTGAGTTAACCCGGTATGATGGAAGCTAGGGAAGAAGATAAAATGGTTCTCTAAAAAAGATGGCATTTCCCTATATCATACATTTGTAATAGTTATAAGAGAGCAGGATAGATAGTGTGTGTAGTAACGATATTCACAAGATAAGTAGGACTTACCCCTATACATACATCTAGTTTGATATGAATCCAATGGTAAAGATCCTTTGATGGAGTTCCAATCCTAAACCATAGACCATATTAGTGGGGTCTCATATTTATGGTGTGGTGATTGCATGTGATTCTAACCCACTAAATTATGCCATATTTGGAAAGGCTGGTAAAAATAACTCTCCGATCGATTTAAATATTATTAAATGTGAGTGAGTAGAATAATTAATTAACAATACTAAATGAAAAAAAATGATCAGATAATTAAGAAGATTTAATAGTTTAACTTTTCAAACATAGAAAATTTCTAGACACTATTTAAAAAATATTATTAGGAAATGAAATTACAAATTATATTTATATTTGACACACCATGATTCACTATCCTTCCAACATATCTCATAGTTTTTAGAAAATGAGGAACACGAGGTCGCATTAAAAAATGGTGATCCATATATAATTCAATTTGATTTTATGTTATGAAAAATACATTATAGGTTTTTTGGTTTATATTAGAAATTATATTTTAATAAAAATTTGAATTGAGATTATTAGTTTCAAATATCAGTTATGTTTTATATGAGTTATGTTTAATTGAATATAATTTATCTATATATTTTCCATGAAAATATATATTATAATACCTATTTTTATTGATAAAAATAATTTCACATAGTTGAAAAAAATTATTTATTTTTTAAATTATCTTGGTAATCCTATGATAACTTTTCTAATTAATAATGGGGACTTTTTTGAAAGGGTAAAAGCAGTATAAATACGTTATTAGAATGTATTGTGTTCAAATATGAATGATCTTGTGTTTAATTGAGTATTTTCTTATACCAAAACCATTGAAATTTAAATGTTTTTAGGGATTTTAGAGTTTATTTCATTTCATGAGATATGGATAATGAATTTATTTTTTAAAATAATTTTTTAAATTTGATAATGGGAATATATTCATAGAAAAGTAATGTGATTTTAATTGAAAGTAATAAAAAACATAAGTTAATAACTTAGTGAATACTATTTATAAGAAGGTAATTAAAAATTAAAAAATCTAAGAATATATTTCAGTGATGACTACTGATAAAAAATGATGAATATAAAAAATGTATAAGGTGGTATTCATCAATAGAAAATATGAATAATGTATAAGTAAGAACTAAAATTTTATCAAAATGTTTAAGTTATCACACTTTTAAAGGAGTGAGACATACTATATTAAATCTATGAAAATAATATTCATAGAAATATGGTAAAAGAACAAATAAAGTAAAATTGGTTGAATTTGATGACCTGATTATTTTGATCGTAATTAAAAAATTACGAGGATTCACATTAGTGTAAGAAGGAGAAGAAAAAGTTATCGATGAGATTGAGAAGATTAAAAATATTGAGAAAAAGATGATTATAATGGAAGAATAAATAATTATTTTTATTCTAATGAATAATTAATAAAAAAATATTGAAATAAATGATATCAAGGAAATTGATATCCTGTAACAGCCCAAGATTTTATAAAGAAATATTCTTTTTAATTTTATTAATGTCTTGTGTTGTACGCTACACCAAAAGGAGCTTGCACAACACGCATCCTTGACTTGCCTTGCATACACGCAATCACGACCTTCCTCGATAGCGTGTGTAGTACGCAATAACGAGTTTCACTAAACAACGATATGCTATTAAAATATTATTAAAACAAGCCGTTATGAATAGTAATAACCACTTTTTAAAATTCTGTAAATCTTATATTTCAAAATGAACTTCATTTTTGGATTCGGAGTATCGAATTTAGCCTAAGGTGAAATTTTGGTACTTTTCGGATAACTTTCATATTCTGATGAATAGTGAAAATTATTAATTATAATTAAAAAACAACTTTTTTAATCGAAATAATTAATAGTGATAAATTATTAATTTGAGTGGTTTTAAAGTATATTTAGAATATATTTTTACAATTTAATACAATGTTGGTCATTGGTTGTAATTTCACATTTAAACCAGACATAATCAAGTGTCAATCTTTTGATATATATTGTTTCCTAAAAACACGCTATTTATATTAACAACGGGATTTAATTATAAAATTAATTAATGCAACTTCTATGTTATGAATTTGGTAAAATAGATTTTATTTTTGAATTCGGAATATGAAATATAGCTTGGGATGAAATTTTGGCATTGTTCTGAAAAACATCAATTTTTGATGAATAGTGAAACCACTAAGTGGTAGGTTAAAAACTGAATTTTGCATAAAACTTAATTTTACCTCTTCTGTGAATGGAATTTCGAAAATCCGAGAGACACGGTTAATATCAAGGACTAAAATGTGGTTCAATGAGATGAAAATAATTTTTTGGTGAATAGTAACTTTTTACTTTTTTACCGCAGTTAATAGTAAATAGGGTAACTAAGGGTAAATATGATATCAATATTACCCTAACACATGTCCTAATTCTATTGGACAAGTGTAATTCGACCAAAAACAAACTTAGGAATAAAATATGACCATTTAGGCCCACTTGGATTAGATTAGGACATTTATTATTAATTTATTTAAAGAAGGGTTAAAATAGTTAAAATCAAAGTTTAATAAGTAAATAATTTTTAATATGGGGTTATACATAAGATAAATTCGACTATAAATATTCATTAGAAAGCTAAAAAGATTTCCTACATAATTGTATTTTATTTGTAATTTTTAGACATCAAATAATTTAATTAATTTATGACACAAAGATGATGCAGTAATTATCTTATTTATGAAATATTGACATAATTGATGTTATAAACACCAAAATAAATGTAATTTGAGAATTTTTATGAATTACACTAATTTTCTAGGTTACTATGATATATTAATGTTGATTTAATAAACTTGGTTCGAACATTTAATTCTGTTATGACTTTCACAAAAATCATATATCAAATAGTGTCAAAATTGACACAAAATAGTTTTTAAATCAAATATTATATTATTAATTGTTATTTTATTCCTAAAAATCTAAGGTTCGGCCAAATGACTTAGATAAGGATATATATATTAATAATAAACAATTTGGGGTTAGTTTGGCATGTTATAGTAAGTTTATTAACCATATAATGAAAGAAAACAAAAAGACACGGTAAAAGTTAAATTATTTAACTTAGAGTTAAATCTAATTGATATGGTTTAAAATAATATCCACACATGTCTAAATTTGATTGTTTGATGAGATTACAACTCTATCTCATCTAAGCTTCGAATATGAGTCATTTTTGGAGGTTTTTAAGTGGGGTTAGATTTATTATAAATTAATATTTTTAAGAATTCCTAAGGTGCCCCTCTCCTCCCCTATAAAAGGACACCTCCTCCCCCTCCTCCTCACACCAATTTGAGCTCTCAAGCTCGGACAACCCCTGCCAAAATCTCTTCTCCACTTCCCTAGAAACATCCTAGAGGTTCTGGTCTTCCTCAATGACCAATTTTAGTGCCCTAAGAGGAGGTCTCAAAGAGGCGCTTCAAAGAAGAGGTAATTACCGTTACAAATTCTTTCATCTTTATTTCTTCTTCCACTTCTTCTTCTTAGGTTGTTTCATTATGAAGTAATAACATCAGTATCACTCATATACTGATATGTTATTATAAGTATTAAACAACCCTATTTAACCATCTATCCATCCTACGGAAAAAGAAATCACCGCGCGTGTGTACGTACGGAATACCGTCTCCACGCCGTGGTGTAATCTATTTTCCACCACCACCTTACATAGATGGGTATAATGGTGTAAAGAATAACTATACATAGTTATTACAACATCATGTTGATTCTGATATATTTTATAATCCACTCCAATTCAATTCAATATTTATAGAAATGATATCATCGCTCGTGCGTACGTACGGACTACCGTCTCCACGACGCGATGAGATTCATTCTCCATGTTAACAATTTAAGAATGATTATAAAGTATATATAAGAAATAATAATGAAATATATGACATTATAAAGCTACTGGATTTATGTATATATATATATATGTATGTCATCTACTTACTTCCATTTCAAGACAATAAGGAAAGTAAAACAACGTTCATGCGTACGTACGGACTACCGTCTCCATGAACGGTGTTTTTCATTTTATTTATCTATCTATTATATATATATATATATATATATATACTGAATATATATGATATATAAATCATATTTTATATTCTGGAAGTAAGTAAATCATGATATAAGTAATAATGATGTCAAGAACAACAAGTCAAAACACCTACGATAAATGAAACGATTTTACCCAAAACACTTCTTTAACATGGAATTTACAAAAGAACGGGTAATATAATGTCATAAGTGAACCATATATGATATCATAACAATGAATATGATTCTGTAATAAGTCAATAACATGATTTAAATCATTATACAGGAGGTTTGGACACTTACAAAGCAAGTCGGACCTAAGGTAAGGGAAATATCACAATCTCATTTTTATTCGAGATTGTTTATACTTTGAAATTTACTGGGGTGTATTTTATCATCTACATCCATGTTTCCTCAATATGTAATATTATTTCCATCCACCTACAATTGTTTAAATCCTTTTTACCCTTCGGTGAGTTTTTAGTAAAGAATATGAAAGGAATCTTTTGTCGTTTTTCGTACGAGGTACTTTTTGACTTTTCCGAAAAAAGTACGAAGAATTTTTTTTTAACTTATATGGCACGAACGGATTTTTTACTGTTTTATAAAGCCTTATTTTCATGAAGCTTCCTCTAAAAGATTTCATGACTATTTTCAATAAAATCTCTTTCGTTTAAAATTGCATGATGTTTTATGAAAAGAAATTGATTTTGAAGAAGAAAGGATATTTTCCTCAAGAAGTCAATTCAAGTGTTTTATCAAAATTATTTTCCATCTAAGATAATAAAGGGTTCTGTTTCTATCCATATTTTTACATTGATTTGACTATTTTTTGATGGAATTATGTTTATGAATTCCTTTATCTTATATGAATGGTTTTATGATGTCATGTTGTTTAAGAATCCCATTTTTATTACATGGGTTACGCTATGATGTATGGTTTATGATTATGTGGCACACATAAGAAAGGATTCATTATAAGATGGGTGGGACCTATATCTCCCTCCAATGCATTGGGTAAAGATTTTATATCTCATGAGATAGACATGGCTAGAATGGTAGGTTATACCGGTTCAGTGAAACAGGACTGAAACGAGGGTTACTCGATTCAGAAAGGGACTTTGTCCACTAAGATAGTCTTGGCAATGAGTCGTGACTAACAAGAAATGATTTTCCATGATTATGTGTGCATGACACAAAGTTTCAAGTTTCATGTTATGATTATGGTGATCTCATTTCCACTTCTATGATTTGTTCCATGTTAAGATATTATGATCTCTTTTGCAGGTTATGATTTTCAAAAAGATATGATATGATTTTTATTTCTTTTGTATACCCTTACTGAGAATTTGAGCTCACCCTTTTATGTTTTCTTTTCCCCAGGATATAAAGAAAGGTTTTAGGTAAAAAAATGGAAGATCTTTATGGGAGATATTGAAGATCTTTCACCAGGATTAGAAGATTATGTTCCGAGTTTCCAAAGACACTAAACTATTACGATCCTTGTGTGTGTGTTTTTGTTATGTACTAAGTATTCCGCAAATGTAATGTAATGTCCATGTACGTCAGGCTTCGGGCCTCTACAGTTGGTATCAGAGTAAAGGTTTAGTCAACCTTTGGAAACTAGGATGCGAAAACGTTAGTGAGATCCCTAGAGATATTTCTACGGTATGTCTAGGGATGTCCCTAAGGTTAAGTATACGTATAGGTTATAGTACTAGAACTATGCTAACGATCATAGAATTAAACCTAAGATGTTAGATATTGAAGGTACTCCCCCTTTATTATGTTGTTTTCCCTAGCATGATTTTTGCCTCTCACACTATTCTTTTTGGGTTTTAGAAAATGGCTGGAAACAAGATGATTCACGATAATAGAGGATATGATGGACAATGGAATGATATTCTTCATAATGAAATGGGATTTGGAAGTCCAAACATAATTATTATGCCGAATCAGCAATCTCATAATATGATCAATAAAGTAAAATTTGGTAAGTTTCCTGACTCAGCTAATAAGAGAAAGATGGAGTTTCATGATGATCATAGAGGAAAGAAAGTTCAATTTCCCCTATGTAATTCATGTGGGAAGAGGCATCAAGGAGAATGTTTCAAGGGAACTGGAAGATATTTTGGGTGTGGAAAAGAAGGACACAAAGCAAGTAAGTGCAAAGGAAAAGGTTTAGTTAACACCATGGATGAGGATAATGGTATTGCTACGACATCAAAAATGGTTAAGTGTTTTAAATGTGGAATGTATGGGCATTATGCAAACCAATGTCCTAAGGGAAAGACTCATGAAGAGAATCAGTATGGCCGTATGGGTAGTATTTATGTGGATGATGGTGAAGAGACTACAAATGATATGTGAGATGAAAGAATTGTTGAAGCTCGGTTAATGGTTTAAGAATGTAGTGGAATGATTACATGTTTATTATGTGTAATGTTGTATAACTAATCTCATGGTACTATGGAATAAAGAGACATGTAAGGATTGTTATATTGTTGTCTGATTAATGTTACCAGTATCCATGAAAGGTTATTCAGATATTTTTGGAATGTAGATATTATGCGCATAATGAAGGGAAAACGAGAAAATGAAATGTTTAACAGTATTCATGAGCTCATGATTGATATAAGGACTAAGTGATATCATGGTTTGAGTATATAGAATTTTGAGGATTTTGGTATGTGTAAAGTGTTAACTTTTAACTGCATTCAAGTTTTCACTAAGGTTCAATGGGTATTAAAGAGTATACATGATTAATGACTTTGAATGTTTGGAATGTGACCAACAAAACATATCTTATGATATATGGGGATCAACGATGATATTAAATCTCTGGTAATTGTTTTCACTATGTTATGAGAGTGGACTGCAGTATTATGGATAAGCCTAAAGATTGGAATGGATTGTGTTGGACGTAAGTTAGTATTGTTTAAGGATAGAAATTTTTTTCGATATTATTGATGGGATATAGTTTTGGAAAAAGGACAACCTGCAGGACGGGCGACAACCCATCGCTTCGGACAAGGCTGTAGGAATCGAACCCACAACCGAAGTGCGACTGGCCTTTATCGCCTACCACTGGCCTACAGGAAGTCCCTGTTTAGTAGAAACTAGTTTTATTATATTAAGCAGTATGATATATGAAGTATAAGTCCATTTTAGGAACCATATATGATTAATCTCACTATAGATCGACTTATGCATATAATTTTTACTAACCTTTTGTTTGAGACAGATGGAATGACTCGTCATTCTATCACATGATCTGCTAACACTTCACGAATAACAAATTCAACTTCATTTATTTAAGAGATGAAGTGGGAATTGTTCAAGGCACGAACAATAGTGAGATTGTACCAAAATAAAGTAATTATTTATTCTAATTCAAATTTTCAACTTTAGGGAAATGATCTTGAAAACCAAAAATGTTGTCCTAGTGATCTTATACCTGATGAATCAGATGGTACCTTATATCATCACAAATCTATGGATTTGTGATTACTGGCTTTTCCATAGCCATGTTCTCTACCACTCTCCATCAGAACATGATGGTTAGATTTCTCTTCCATATCCATATTTTCACCTATGTGGAAACCCAATGATTAGTTTATTTGGGTAACCGTTACGTTTCATACTTTTGTTTTTAAAGATTGGTTTTGATATTCCTTTTTAAGATGTGGGTTTCTATTAAAGAAACTTTCGAATAGTAAACCATTTATAACCCCGACGAATTTCGAGGGCGAAATTCATTTTAAGGGGGGTAGAATGTAACAGCCCAAGATTTTATAAAGAAATATTCTTTTTAATTTTATTAATGTCTTGTGTTGTACGCTACACCAAAAGGAGCTTGCACAACACGCATCCTTGACTTGCCTTGCATACACTCAATCGCGACCTTCCTCGATAGCGTGTGTAGTACGCAATAACGAGTTTCACTAAACAACGATATGCTATTAAAATATTATTAAAACTAGCCGTTATGAATAGTAATAACCACGTTTTAAAATTATGTAAATCTTATATTTCAAAATGAACTTCATTGTTGGATTCGGAGTATCGAATTTAGCCTAAGGTGAAATTTTGGTACTTTTCGGATAACTTTCATATTCTGATGAATAGTGAAAATTATTAATTATAATTAAAAAACAACTTTTTTAATCGAAATAATTAATAGTGATAAATTATTAATTTTAGTGGTTTTAAAGTATATTTAGAATATATTTTTACAATTTAATACAATGTTGGTCATTGGTTGTAATTTCACATTTAAACCAGACATAATCAAGTGTCAATCTTTTGATATATATTGTTTCCTAAAAACACGCTATTTATTTTAACAGTGGGATTTAATTATAAAATTAATTAATGCAACTTCTATGTTATGAATTTGGTAAAATAGATTTCATTTTTGAATTCAGAATATGAAATATAGCTTGGGATGAAATTTTGGCATTGTTCTGAAAAACATCAATTTTTGATGAATAGTGAAACCACTAAGTGGTAGGTTAAAAACTGAATTTTGCATAAAACTTAATTTTACCGCTTCTGTGAATGGAATTTCGAAAATCCGAGAGACACGGTTAATATCAAGGACTAAAATGTGGTTCAATGAGATGAAAATAATTTTTTGGTGAATAGTAACTTTTTACTTTTTTACCGCAGTTAATAGTAAATAGGGTAACTAAGGGTAAATATGATATCAATATTACCCTAACACATGTCCTAATTCTAATGGACAAGTGTAATTCGACCAAAAACAAACTTAGGAATAAAATATGACCATTTAGGCCCACTTGGATTAGATTAGGACATTTATTATTAATTTATTTAAAGAAGGGTTAAAATAGTTAAAATCAAAGTTTAATAAGTAAATCATTTTTAATATGGGGTTATACATAAGATAAATTCGACTATAAATATTCATTAGAAAGCTAAAAATATTTCCTACATAATGGTATTTTATTTGTAATTTTTAGACATTAAATAATTTAATTAATTTATGACACAAAGATGATGCAGTAATTATCTTATTTATGAAATATTGACATAATTGATGTTATAAACACCAAACTAAATGTAATTTGAGACTTTTTATGAATTACACTAATTTTATAGGTTACTATGATATATTAATGTTGATTTAATCAACTTGGTTCGAACATTTAATTCTGTTATGACTTTCACAAAAATCATATATCAAATAGTGTCAAAATTGACACAAAATAGTTTTTAAATCAAATATTATATTATTAATTGTTATTTTATTCCTAAAAATCTAAGTTTAGGCCAAATGACTTAGATAAGGATATATATATTAATAATAAACAATTTGGGGTTCGTTTGGCATGTTATAGTAAGTGTATTAACCATATAGTGAAAGAAAACAAAAAGACACGGTAAAAGTTAAATTATTTAACTTAGAGTTAAATCTAATTGATATGGTTTAAAATAAGATCCAAACATGTCTAAATTTGATTGGTTGATGAGATTACAACCCTATATCATCTAAGCTTTGAATATGAGTCATTTTTGGAGGTTTTTAAGTGGGGTTAGATTTATTATAAATTAATATTTTTAAGAATTCATAAGGTGCCCCTCTCCTCCCCTATAAAAGGACACCTCCTCCCCCTCCTCCTCACACCAATTTGAGCTCTCATGCTCGGCCAACACCTGCCAAAATCTCTTATCCACTTCCCTAGAAACATCCTAGAGGTTCTGGTCTTCCTCAAAGACCAATTTTAGTGCCCTAAGAGGAGGTCTCAAAGAGGCGCTTCAAAGAAGAGGTAATTACCGTTACCAATTCTTTCATCTTTATTTCTTCTTCCACTTCTTCTTTTTAGGTTGTTTCATTATGAAGTAATAACATCAGTATCACTAATATACTGATATGTTATTATAAGTATGAAACAACCCTATTTAACCATCTATCCATCCTACGGAAAAAGAAATCACCGCGCGTGTGTACGTACGGAATACCGTCTCCACGCCGTGGTGTAATCTATTTTCCACCACCACCTTACATGGATGGGTATAATGGTGTAAAGAATAACTATACATAGTTATTACAACATAATATTGATTCTGATATATTGTATAATCCACTCCAATTCAATTCAATATTTATAGAAATGATATCATCGCTCGTGCGTACGTACGGACTACCGTCTCCACGACGCGATGAGATTCATTCTCCATGTTAACCATTTAAGAATGATTATAAAGTATATATAAGAAATAATAATGAAATATATGACATTATAAAGCTACTGGATTTATGTATATATATATATGTATGTCATCTACTTACTTCCATTTCAAGACAATAAGGAAAGTAAAACAGCGTTCATGCGTACGTACGGACTATCGTCTCCATGAACGGTGTTTTTCATTTTATTTATCTATCTATTATATATATATATATACTGAATATATATGATATATAAATCATATTTTATATTCTGGAAGTAAGTAAATCATGATATAAGTAATAATGATGTCAAGAACAACAAGTCAAAACACCTACGATAAATGAAACGATTTTACCCAAAACGCTTCTTTAACATGGAATTTACAAAAGAACGGGTAATATAATGTCATAAGTGAACCATATATGATATCATAACAATGAATATGATTCTGTAATAAGTCAATAACATGATTTAAATCATTATACAGGAGGTTCGGACACTTACAAAGCAAGTCGGACCTAAGGTAAGGGAAATATCACAATCTCATTTTTATTCGAGATTGTTTATACTTTGAAATTTACTGGGGTGTATTTTTTCATCCACATCCATTTTCCTCAATATGTAATATTATTTCCATCCACCTACAATTGTTTAAATCCTTTTTACCCTTCGGTGAGTTTTTAGTAAAGAATATGAAAGGAATCTTTTTTCGTTTTTCGTACGAGGTACTTTTTGACTTTTCCGACAAAAGTACGAAGAATGTTTTTTTAACTTATACGGCACGAACGGATTTTTTACTGTTTTATAAAGCCTTATTTTCATGAAGCTTCCTCTAAAAGATTTCATGACTATTTTCAATAAAATCTCTTTCGTTTAAAATTGCATGATGTTTTATGAAAAGAAATTGATTTTGAAGAAGAAAGGATATTTTCCTCAAGAATTCAATTCAAGTGTTTTATCAAAATTATTTTCCATCTAAGATAATAAAGGGTTCTGTTTCTATCCATATTTTTACATTGATTTGACTATTTTTTGATGGAATTATGTTTATGAATTCCTTTATCTTATATGAATGGTTTTATGATGTCATGTTGTTTAAGAATCCCATTTTTATTACATGGGTTACGCTATGATGTATGGTTTATGATTATGTGGCACACATAAGAAAGGATTCATTATAAGATGGGTGGGACCTATATCTCCCTCCAATGCATTGGGTAAAGATTTTATATCTCATGAGATAGACATGGCTGGAATGGTAGGTTATACCGGTTCAGTGAAACAGGACTAAAACGAGGGTTACTCGATTCAAAAAGGGACTTTGTCCACTAAGATAGTCTTGGCAATGAGTCATGACTAACAAGAAATGATTTTCCATGATTATGTGTGCATGCCACAAAGTTTCAAGTTTCATGTTATGATTATGGTGATCTCATTTTCACTTCTATGATTTGTTCCATGTTAAGTTATTATGATCTCTTTTGCAGGTTATGATTTTCAAAAAGATATGATATGATTTTTATTTCTTTTGTATACCCTTACTGAGTATTTGAGCTCACCCTTTTATGTTTTCTTTTCCCCAGGATATAAAGAAAGGTTTTAGGAAAAAAAATGGAAGATCTTTATGGGAGATATTGAAGATCTTTCACCAGGATTAGAAGATTATGTTCCGAGTTTCCAAAGACACTAAACTATTACGATCCTTGTGTGTGTATTTTTGTTATGTACTAAGTATTCCGAAAATGTAATGTAATGTCCATGTACGTCAGGCTTCGGGTCTCTACAGTTGGTATCAGAGGAAAGGTTTAGTCAACCTTTGGAAACTAGGATGCGAAAACGTTAGTGAGATCCCTAGAGATATTTCTACGGTATGTCTAGGGATGTCCCTAAGGTTAAGTATACGTATAGGTTATAGTACTAGAACTACGCTAACGATCATAGAATTAAACCTAAGATGTTAGATATTGAAGGTACTCCCCCTTTATTATGTTGTTTTCCCTAGCATGATTTTTGCCTCTCACACTATTCTTTTTGGGTTTTAGAAAATGGCTGGAAACAAGATGATTCACGATAATAGAGGATATGATGGACAATGGAATGATATTATTCATAATGAAATGGGATTTGGAAGTCCAAACATAATTATTATGCCGAATCAGCAATCTCATAATATGATCAATAAAGTAAAATTTGGTAAGTTTCCTGACTCGGCTAATAAGAGAAAGATGGAGTTTCATGATGATCATAGAGGAAAGAAAGTTCAATTTCCCCTATGTAATTCATGTGGGAAGAGGCATCAAGGAGAATGTTTCAAGGGAACTGGAAGATGCTTTGGGTGTGGAAAAGAAGGACACAAAGCAAGTAAGTGCAAAGGAAAAGGTTTAGTTAACACCATGGATGAGGATAATGGTATTGCTACGACATCAAAAATGGTTAAGTGTTTTAAATGTGGAATGTATGGGCATTATGCAAACCAATGTCCTAAGGGAAAGACTCATGAAGAGAATCAGTATGGCCGTATGGGTAGTATTTATGTGGATGATGATGAAGAGACTACAAATGATATGTGAGATGAAAGAATTGTTGAAGCTCGGTTAATGGTTTAAGAATGTAGTGGAATGATTACATGTTTATCATGTGTAATGTTGTATAACTAATCTCATGGTACTATGGAATAAAGAGACATGTAAGGATTGTTATATTGTTGTCTGATTAATGTTACCAGTATCCATGAAAGGTTATTCAGATATTTTTGGAATGTAGATATTATGCGCATAATGAAGGGAAAACGAGAAAATGAAATGTTTAACAGTATTCATGAGCTCATGATTGACATAAGGACTAAGTGATATCATGGTTTGAGTATATAGAATTTTGAGGATTTTGGTATGTGTAAAGTGTTAACTTTTAACTGCATTCAAGTTTTCACTAAGGTTCAATGGGTATTCAAGAGTATACATGATTAATGACTTTGAATGTTTGGAATGTGACCAACAAAACATATCTTATGATATATGGGGATCAACGATGATATTAAATATCTGGTAATTGTTTTCACTATGTTATGAGAGTGGACTGCAGTATTATGGATAAGCCTAAAGATTGGAATGGATTGTGTTGGACGTAAGTTAGTATTGTTTAAGGATAGAAATTTTTTTCGATATTATTGATGGGATATAGTTTTGGAAAAAGGACAACCTGCAGGACGGGCGACAACCCATCGCTTCAGACAAGGCTGTAGGAATCGAACCCACAACCGAAGTGCGACTGGCCTTTATCGCCTACCACTGGCCTACAGGAAGTCCCTGTTTAGTAGAAACTAGTTTTATTATATTAAGCAGTATGATATATGAAGTATAAGTCCATTTTAGGAACCATATATGATTAATCTCACTATAGATCGACTTATGCATATAATTTTTACTAACCTTTTTTTTGAGACAGATGGAATGACTCGTCATTCTATCACATGATCTGCTAACACTTCATGAATAAAAAATTCAACTTCATTTATTTAAGAGATGAAGTGGGAATTGTTCAAGGCACGAACAATAGTGAGATTGTACCAAAATAAAGTAATTATTTATTCTAATTCAAATTTTCAACTTTAGGGAAATGATCTTGAAAACCAAAAATGTTGTCCTAGTGATCTTATACCTGATGAATCAGATGGTACCTTATATCATCACAAATCTATGGATTTGTGATTACTGGCTTTTCCATAGCCATGTTCTCTACCACTCTCCATCAGAACATGATGGTTAGATTTCTCTTCCATATCCATATTTTCACCTATGTGGAAACCCAATGATTAGTTTATTTGGGTAACCGTTACGTTTCATACTTTTGTTTTTAAAGATTGGTTTTGATATTCCTTTTTAAGATGTGGGTTTCTATTAAAGAAACTTTCGAATAGTAAACCATTTATAACCCCGACGAATTTCGAGGGCGAAATTCATTTTAAGGGGGGTAGAATGTAACAGCCCAAGATTTTATAAAGAAATATTATTTTTAATTTTATTAATGTCTTGTGTTGTACGCTACACGAAAAGGAGCTTGCACAACACGCATCCTTGACTTGCCTTGCATACACTCAATCGCGACCTTCCTCGATAGCGTGTGTAGTACGCAATAACGAGTTTCACTAAACAACGATATGCTATTAAAATATTATTAAAACTAGCCGTTATGAATAGTAATAACCACTTTTTAAAATTCTGTAAATCTTATATTTCAAAATGAACTTCATTTTTGGATTCGGAGTATCGAATTTAGCCTAAGGTGAAATTTTGGTACTTTTCGGATAACTTTCATATTCTAATGAATAGTGAAAATTATTAATTATAATTAAAAAACAACTTTTTTAATCGAAATAATTAATAGTGATAAATTATTAATTTGAGTGGTTTTAAAGTATATTTAGAATATATTTTTACAATTTAATACAATGTTGGTCATTGGTTGTAATTTCACATTTAAACCAGACATAATCAAGTGTCAATCTTTTGATATATATTGTTTCCTAAAAACACGCTATTTATTTTAACAGTGGGATTTAATTATAAAATTAATTAATGCAACTTCTATGTTATGAATTTGGTAAAATAGATTTCATTTTTGAATTCAGAATATGAAATATAGCTTGGGATGAAATTTTGGCATTGTTCTGAAAAACATCAATTTTTGATGAATAGTGAAACCACTAAGTGGTAGGTTAAAAACTGAATTTTGCATAAAACTTAATTTTACCGCTTTTGTGAATGAAATTTCGAAAATCCGAGAGACACGGTTAATATCAAGGACTAAAATGTGGTTCAATGAGATGAAAATAATTTTTTGGTGAATAGTAACTTTTTACTTTTTTACCACAGTTAATAGTAAATAGGGTAACTAAGGGTAAATATGATATCAATATTACCCTAACACATGTCCTAATTCTAATGGACAAGTGTAATTCGACCAAAAACAAACTTAGGAATAAAATATGACCATTTAGGCCCACTTGGATTAGATTAGGACATTTATTATTAATTTATTTAAAGAAGGGTTAAAATAGTTAAAATCAAAGTTTAATAGGTAAAGCATTTTTAATATGGGGTTATACATAAGATAAATTCGACTATAAATATTCATTAGAAAGCTAAAAAGCTTTCCTACATAATGGTATTTTATTTGTAATTTTTAGACATCAAATAATTTAATTAATTTATGACACAAAATGATGCAGTAATTATCTTATTTATGAAATATTGACATAATTGATGTTATAAACACCAAAATAAATGTAATTTGATAATTTTTATGAATTACACTAATTTTCTAGGTTACTATGATATATTAATGTTGATTTAATCAACTTGGTTCGAACATTTAATTCTGTTATGACTTTCACAAAAATCATATATCAAATAGTGTCAAAATTGACACAAAATAGTTTTTAAATCAAATATTATATTATTAATTGTTATTTTATTCCTAAAAATCTAAGGATCGGCCAAATGACTTAGATAAGGATATATATATTAATAGTAAACAATTTGGGGTTCGTTTGGCATGTTATAGTAAGTGTATTAACCATATAGTGAAAGAAAACAAAAAGACACGGTAAAAGTTAAATTATTTAACTTAGAGTTAAATCTAATTGATATGGTTTAAAATAAGATCCAAACATGTCTAAATTTGATTGGTTGATGAGATTACAACCCTATCTCATCTAAGCTTTGAATATGAGTCATTTTTGGAGGTTTTTAAGTGGGGTTAGATTTATTATAAATTAATATTTTTAAGAATTCCTAAGGTGCCCCTCTCCTCCCCTATAAAAGGACACCTCCTCCCCCTCCTCCTCACACCAATTTGAGCTCTCAAGCTCGGCCAAACCCTGCCAAAATCTCTTATCCACTTCCCTAGAAACATCCTAGAGGTTCTGGTCTTCCTCAAAGACCAATTTTAGTGCCCTAAGAGGAGGTCTCAAAGAGGCGCTTCAAAGAAGAGGTAATTACTGTTACCAATTCTTTCATCTTTATTTCTTCTTCCACTTCTTCTTCTTAGGTTGTTTCATTATGAAGTAATAACATCAGTATCACTCATATACTGATATGTTATTATAAGTATGAAACAACCCTATTTAACCATCTATCCATCCTACGGAAAAAGAAATCACCGCGCGTGTGTACGTACGGAATACCATCTCCACGCCGTGGTGTAATCTATTTTCCACCACCACCTTACACGGATGGGTATAATGGTGTAAAGAATAACTATACATAGTTATTACAACATCATATTGATTCTGATATATTGTATAATCCACTCCAATTCAATTCAATATTTATAGAAATGATATCATCGCTCGTGCGTACGTACGGACTACCGTCTCCACGACGCGATGAGATTCATTCTCCATGTTAACCATTTAAGAATGATTATAAAGTATATATAAGAAATAATAATGAAATATATGACATTATAAAGCTACTGGATTTATGTATATATATATATATGTATGTCATCTACTTACTTCCATTTCAAGACAATAAGGAAAGTAAAACAACGTTCATGCGTACGTACGGACTACCGTCTCCATGAACGGTGTTTTTCATTTTATTTATCTATCTATTATATATATATATATATATATACTGAATATATATGATATATAAATCATATTTTATATTCTGGAAGTAAGTAAATCATGATATAAGTAATAATGATGTCAAGAACAACAAGTCAAAACACCTACGATAAATGAAACGATTTTACCCAAAACGCTTCTTTAACATGGAATTTACAAAAGAACGGGTAATATAATGTCATAAGTGAACCATATATGATATCATAACAATGAATATGATTCTGTAATAAGTCAATAACATGATTTAAATCATTATACAGGAGGTTCGGACACTTACAAAGCAAGTCGGACCTAAGGTAAGGGAAATATGACAATCTCATTTTTATTCGAGATTGTTTATACTTTGAAATTTACTGGGGTGTATTTTATCATCCACATCCATGTTTCCTCAATATGTAATATTATTTCCATCCACCTACAATTGTTTAAATCCTTTTTACCCTTCGGTGAGTTTTTAGTAAAGAATATGAAAGGAATCTTTTGTCGTTTTTCGTACGAGGTACTTTTTGACTTTTCCGACAAAAGTACGAAGAATGTTTTTTTTAACTTATACGGCACGAACGGATTTTTTACTGTTTTATAAAGCCTTATTTTCATGAAGCTTCCTCTAAAAGATTTCATGACTATTTTCAATAAAATCTCTTTCGTTTAAAATTGCATGATGTTTTATGAAAAGAAATTGATTTTGAAGAAGAAAGGATATTTTCCTCAAGAATTCAATTCAAGTGTTTTATCAAAATTATTTTCCATCTAAGATAATAAAGGGTTCTGTTTCTATCCATATTTTTACATTGATTTGACTATTTTTTGATGGAATTATGTTTATGAATTCCTTTATCTTATATGAATGGTTTTATGATGTCATGTTGTTTAAGAATCCCATTTTTATTACATGGGTTACGCTATGATGTATGGTTTATGATTATGTGGCACACATAAGAAATGATTCATTATAAGATGGGTGGGACCTATATCTCCCTCCAATGCATTGGGTAAAGATTTTATATCTCATGAGATAGACTTGGCTGGAATGGTAGGTTATACCGGTTCAGTGAAACAGGACTGAAACGAGGGTTACTCGATTCAAAAAGGGACTTTGTCCACTAAGATAGTCTTGGCAATGAGTCATGACTAACAAGAAATGATTTTCCATGATTATGTGTTCATGCCACAAAGTTTCAAGTTTCATGTTATGATTATGGTGATCTCATTTTCACTTCTATGATTTGTTCCATGTTAAGATATTATGATCTCTTTTGCAGGTTATGATTTTCAAAAAGATATGATATGATTTTTATTTCTTTTGTATACCTTTACTGAGCATTTGAGCTCACCCTTTTATGTTTTCTTTTCCCTAGGATATAAAGAAAGGTTTTAGGTAAAAAAAAATGGAAGATCTTTATGGGAGATATTGAAGATCTTTCACCAGGATTAGAAGATTATGTTCCGAGTTTCCAAAGACACTAAACTATTACGATCCTTGTGTGTGTGTTTTTGTTATGTACTAAGTATTCCACAAATGTAATGTAATGTCCATGTACGTCATGCTTCGGGTCTCTACATATCCAATTTGTAAGAATATGTAAACCACAAATTGATGATTTTTTACAAATTTCCACTATTAAAAGGTAATGTGATGATAATATAAAATATATTTAATATTAATAGAATATTATCAATATGGAGTGTCTTTAGATTAAAGGGAAATTTAAATATATGGAAGGAGATGTGTAACATCCCAATATACTAGTAAGTGAACTCCCTAATCCAACCTCAACTAGACATGGGAATAGAAACTAATGTATAAGTATACACATAATCAAGGGAGGAATTACCACAAAATTTGACCGATTAACTTTTATCATACACCATCCCCCATAAATTTCATGATTAAATTGAAACAAATAATAGCTAAATATATATAAAAACTACACTATGTAAAATGTATGATTATATAATAAGTCCACATAATATATGCATATCATCATGAATATATTTTATAATTATTACTAAAAACATGAAGGTGTCTATCATGATGAGTAATACACTCTATATCCTCCCATATCAGTCATCAAACTTTTAACTTCATGATCAAATAAAATATATATCTACTTATCTAAATAAAAACACAACAAACAATGTGATGGTGCACGTTTCGAAGTGAGGATAACAATAATCTTTATAATCATCCATATTATTATACTAACACTATATAATGTCTATGTGAACCAATAATAAGTAAAGAGTGGATATAAAATATCACCTAATTTCAACATTAGACTCAACATCAACTATGATCAATATTTATCAATATACCAATGGTTCAATTAATCCATGATCAAAAATTTATGTAAAATAATAACCATATAATATCACACCCTTCAACATATATCTACCTAAAAATACACCCCATGTTCACTAATATTGATATACATGGGTAAATAAATTCCCCTACATATCTTAGATGTGTTGTAGGAAATACCAATCTCTATTTCCATCTGGTGTGTACATGTATAAACACCAGAAGAAATATATATTTATAGGTCAAAAATAATATAATTTTGTACAAAACAAATGTATATATCTATGGATTTCATTGTGTATCTAGTCCTCATAAATCCCATATCTTTGGGTATGTTGAGATATAATATCTTTTTCATCATCCTTTACCTCTATATCGATGTTTTAACTGAGTTGGGAATCCACTTAGGTTATTTACCATCCATTACATTCACATATCTGAAAATACTATATGAATTACACATATTGATATATTATGTGTCAGACATAAGAATATATTACTCATATGAATCTTTATTACAATATCTAGTGTATCTCAACCAGGAGTTATGAGCGAGTAATAATGTATATATGTATAGATAATCGATAGGAATAACCCAGATCCATGGGTGAGAAATGTAAGGAAACATCTGTCTCACTCTATCCCTGGATAATGAGAGAATATTATAGATATCCAAAGTCATATCCAATTTCAACCAAATATCCATCTAACATAGGTTGAATGTCATATTATGGTATTAAGAACAAATATAAATTACCTAAATCACAGTCATAGAAACTCTTATGAGGCACAAAATATATCACTTGTAGCTATCCTGAAACTACACCATCATTAATGGATTCCGATGTTCTATACTCATAAAAAGTTATGGATAATTTCATAATAGATAAACTATAGTCACTGAATTATTTTTCTATCCACACAAATTAATTTTAATAATTACTTTGTACATGTAAGACATATCTTCTATAACAAAATTAAGTCAAGGTACATTTGTCTAGACTTATGATTGCTCTCCAAGTTCATTCAAATCCATATTTTCAAGATATTTCCACTTTTAAATTAAATTCCAATTCAATATTCATTGATATATTCCAAAATTCATTGTATATCTACTAGGTACATCCATCCCCTTCAGATAGGTTATTTATTTCTACAAAAATAATTATATCATCATAATTATTCCACAACTTATTTTCATTAAAAATTATTTAATAACAGTGGTTATTACTATCCATTACCATATAAATACATTATAAATTTTTTTAGGGTTTATTTAATGTCATGTATTGATATAAATGTTCCAATAAATATATGTAGTCTACTTAAACGAGTTCACTCATGAATGCACATTCATATCATTAGGTTCATCTCTCAACGAATACCTTTTTGTTCAAATAGTTGATTTAAATTATTCTAACATTCCTTGTAATTATGATAATTATCATTCATCACCATTAATATATATAATTTTTTAATTCACTTAATTTACTTGTTCTCATCCATTTTATTAATTTATTATCATAATCTAAAATTCCATTTTCAAAATTCATTTTTTTATAAAAATCATTTCAATTTTTCAAGATACTTTATGATGAATAAATATATAGGTTAATGAAATTCCTTAAATTACCATTAATAGGATTCCTACCCTTATCATAATTTATCAAATATAAAAACTATATTAATATAATTAAAAAATTACTATGAAAAATACCATGTTTATTAACCAAGGGTTGTCTTTTGATTCCAATAATATTCCCTTATATGTTATTTTTTTTACAATATCAACTACTTAGTAGAATTATTTTTTTCATCATACCATCATGATCTCTCAAAACACATTTCATTTAGTCAGTTCCTCTAATTCTCCTCCAAATCCATTTGTTTTTATTTTTTTATTTCTGATCCTATCATTACATTTTCAGTAGGTGAATACATTGAACCAATAAATTATCTTTCTTTATTTAACAAATAAAAATTATAATTATTCTTCTAATAATAGTTTACATGTTTATATTCATTTCTAACATTCTTAATGTATAAAACCTCCTCTCAGTGATCCTAACTTGATTCACTGTGTCTATTATGTTCAAAGGAACTCCACTAATGTTTTAGTGAAAATATTCACCAATTCACAATCCCCAACACTCAATTGGGTTACTCAACCATTCATGGGGTTCAACAAGGAAACCCAATTCATGTTCACATGACCCCAATGGTGTCAGCCGGTGGTTCATTACTCTATTAAAAGATTGATCTGATTAGATAACATATTCCCATATAGTCCTATGGTGATGTGACATATAAGATCATCAATTGATTGATTTGATTCGGTATGTTGTGACAACCATTTGTGTCACTCAAGTTAGGGTGATGGGAGCCCTCTAGAACTATCTATTCAGGATGATTATATAGTCATTGGGAAACCCCAATTAAAGGTATATAAACCTGATATATGGTCTATATATAATGGTCAAAAATATAAAATAGATTAATCAGATAACATTGAATTATCATTCAATCGAATATGGTTTCACAATCATGGATATAAATTAGGGATAATGTGGAACAATATAGTATGTTTCCTGAAAATTTGGATTTCAATGATGATGACAACACACCTCTAACAATGGGTGATTCTCGTACTTATTCCCCAAAACCTAGAACAATTTTATAGAAATATAGTGTGTTCTCAACCACTTATAAATTTTCTCATACTATAATCTCATGATTATTATCACAAGAAATTAAAATTTATCTAAAAATTCAATCATTTACGTTTATAAATTCTAGAGATATAAGTAAATTGTGGAAAATTTTCCTATATTATAAATTAAAATATATTAACTAGATTAATCTCGTATAAATTCCATTGGATTTTTCATTCTATTACCTACAAGTAGGTTTATTACATTAAAGATAATTAATCATAATTTTTAGTATATTTAAATATTATAAAAAATGATATAAAATATTTTCACTATTATATCTATTAAATTACAAGTTCAAATTTAACAAAATTAGAATTTCTATAAACATTGATATAAAAAAATCATATATGAATCTTAATTTCATAATTTTATATTTGGAATGCAAAATTATTGAGATTAGTTATTAAGGGTAAAAATTTTCTCTAGAATTACTCAAAAAATATTCATGATATTTTAACCTATAAAGATCCAGTGTTATTAATTTTATTACTAGAATAATATATCTATATTTATCAAAACATAAATCATTGATTGTATTCATGAATAAGTGAAGATATATTTTTGGTCATTGAAATGAATAAATATCTTCAGGTATAAAGAAAAATACCTTAATTTTATAATAATCCCCCTTGATTCTATATTAGAAATTTACTTCTTAATCCTCCCCATTCCTTTATAATTAGGATGGATAAATTTTATGTCAATAGATATATATATTTATAAATTATTAACCTTTGATAAAAAAATCATAATATTTAAAATGAATAATTTTTTATTAAAAATTCTATAAAAACATTTATAATCAATAGTGTGGAATCATAAAATCACCTAAAAGATACATGAATAGCACCAAAGGTTAATGAACCTATTTTCTCCCCTTGGATTCATTAGATTATTAGTTCTAATCTTCTATAGGTAGGGATTTAATATTGTATGTCATAAATCAAAAATTAATATTTTTGTTTAAACTCTTAGTGATAATCAACCTAATCCACCAACACACATCATTTTATTCAAATTAGTGATAATGAATTTGATAAACATAAAATTATATTAAATACTAATTCTTGGAAATTTGAATCCTTGAAAAACCCTTACCATAACATCATTCCCTACATTAAACATGTAATCATTAATGAAAAAGAAACTATAGTAATTCATTATCATATCTCATATCCTAGAAAACTTATCTTGATAAAAATCCACTTTTAAATAAATTTAAGTGATGAGTAGATAACATTTCTACTAGATATATTGAAAAAAATACAAAAACTCAAGAAAAATAAATAAAAAATAAGTCTCCCCTCACCTAGATAATCTGATGAAGAATCCTGTTTAAGAATAATATTATTCCAAAAATAAATGTCAGATGGGACAACTTATAAAAAACCTAGGGCCCCAAAACAATGAAATCATTACATTGACATAATTCATCCATACTCCAACAAAATCAAATAAAAATAACCATTTATACAACATCTCAATCATTATAATTTAATATATTTAGGTTATTATCATTCATTGTTGTGAGATTTTCTGAACACATTCTTTCACATTTCATTAATATTTACCATATAACCCTTTTGGGAGTGTGAAAAAAACCCAACATTAACTAATGTTTAAGCGTTCTCATGAAAATAATTTAGTTCAGGAACAATATCATCTATGAATAGTAGATATAAGTTCAAAATAAAACTTAAAGGCCATAAATACTCATAAAATACTAAATTAATGAATCCACATATCCCCATATAAATCAAGATACACATTCTAACAAAAAAATACAACAAAAAATAAACTATAAAATTGTCAATATGACCGGTAATTAAAATCATTTATATACTTCAAAATAAGTAAAAAATATCTCTTTTCTTTTTAATGTACTTAATTATACATTAATTACCTTAAATCATACTTCAAGGGTATCCAAGTTTGATAACAATGGTCCTCGAATGGTTGAAACTTAATGGAATAAGGATATCACACACATCATAATGAGATTAATGATAAAATTCTAGAGAAAACGATAACATAATTAAATTATATATATAAATGAGTAATAAAATAATCCTAGACAAACACTTCATCTTTTTTATCGCTATATCTACACTTCATGAAGGGAATTATTTTTATATATCATCACTACTACACTTTTAAACACATTATCATCTATCAATAATATCCATGATAAAATTTGAAACTATATAACATAATTTCATCATAATATATATTTTACACTCCTTATAAATATCTATAATCTACTAATAACCAACTTATTCCATAATGGACATGCATATTCTAGTATTAGAGAATTTTTTTTATCATAGTGAGAAGAAAACTAGGAATAATGAGAAAATAATATTTCTAGATTCCCATAGAGGATGTATAAAAACCACTTTTACATTTCATCATAATCACACTACCACTTGATGACCTGAATATCATAACCACACCACCCATTTAAATTTTTTTAAGAATTAATTCAACATTGACTTTAGTTAGTGAGGGTTGATAAGATTATTTTAACTCATTATTCAATGTTACTTTTGAGATGGTTTCTTTTCCAAATCATACACCTACAAACCATTTAATATAATTAAAAATTGTTATTTAAAACCAATTAAACAACATCTAAAGTAATTTTTCGTATCCATGATAGTATGGTAAAACATAGTCTTACCCGACCCTCACATATCACCTAAAAAGAGAAGCTCAACACTGATGATTCTATTAAAGGGTTTGACATTAACAATTTTAAATCATAACTATAATATCCATAGTGAATATCTAATATATACACAAAAACCATATCACAATATTGTATTTACCTAAATTAGGAGAATCATGGTACATTCCCATTAGAGTCACCACATTTAAGAAGTGAGAATAGATCCACTATTTACACCCATTTAGAGAAATATATGAGTTTTCATACATCAAGAGTTCATATTATTGAATTATTTTATTATAAGCTATTATGTCCATAATAGAGGATCCCAACATCCACCACATTATTATTGTGCTACTATGATCGCAAATATCCCACATGTTGAAAACACCTTATGTTGGAACTCTCATAAGTCAAAACATAGTTTTATAACCCTAGAACTTATATATATGTCTAAAGAGCCTTAGATACCATTATTTTTTTCACAATATTATAATCAACTAAAAAATTATTAAAACATTGATGATAATCTCTATCATCCAACAAAAAATTTGTACCATGATGTAATAAGACAACTATAGAAGGTTACTTGATCCCTTTAATATTATTTACCTTATGAAATTCCATAATGTATAATCTATTGTGTTTATATTGGGTTATGATCCCATTAGTCGATGTACAAAATAACACCACATTCTCTATAATCTCTAGAAATTGTCTCCTATAGAGCAACTCATTACAAAAATTATAGAAAATTGTTAGGATATTAACGAGACTCATAATTGTTTAGCCCATATAGACTATCCATGGATCCAATATATCAATCAATGAATAAATAAAATAGAATTAGATCTATATGATGCATTGTACCCACTTTATTATCTTGTTTTATATACCAAAATATTCATCAGGCTTCATGAAAAATAGTCATGATCAGGAATATGTTTGATTCTGCATCCTTGTAAATTTCCTTCTATTGTGACTACATTTAGTAGGGATCCATGTTAAAACTATGTTTAAAAAATCTCAACTAATCATCACATATAATAAACCCCATCTACAATATATCACTATAAAAATAATCCATCACATCTCTTAAAATTGGAAACTAAACTCACTATGCCCAAACCCACTAGAATTTAGTATAGAGACTAACACAGAGTTGTCCACACAATCATAATAGTAACTACCTTTAAATAAAACCTATCACCTATTTTGATACTCCTTCCACCATAACATATATAAAAAATAAAATGATTAATAATATATATATATATATATGACAAAAACTCTATAAAAATTAAGATGATACAATTAATTTATAAAGAACAACAATAATGGTATGACCGTGAGATATTCAAAGAAGTTACAATGACTTGGTACCGTTATGTCCTTTTTTTGATTTTTGATACCAAAGGGGAGTTTTATGAAATCAATAGTTAAAGGAGAATCCCATATCATAGTGTTCTTTTCAAGTAATGAATAATTAGAGAAGATAAAGAGTGGATATTGTAATGTGATAGATTCTTCTATCAATATATAAATCTTATTCCCACTCGCATATGTTAAATTTAGTCATCTTGGTCAATTGATGTTTAAAGTTTTGAAGGATTTTAGTGGTTTTTGGATAAGGTATAGAGAGTTTTTATTGTTTAGTAGACTTGGATTCTAAAATTGAAATTTTCTCCAATATGTTTAGGTAATTCTATGGTGACAAATAAATGTCACTCTATTGTAGAGTGTTATATAAAGGTTACAATAATAAATACATATAGTCCACTTTGTTTTTGGGAAGATGAATTTTGGTAAATAAAAAAAGTCCTAGTATGTGAAGGTAACTCTATTTTTGAGTATAAAATTTATGGAAAAATGGTCATTTCATTGTATGTAATTGTCACAATGTGATTTGTAGGATGTTTCTTGATATTATTAATGTCCCAGTTTGTAAATTTCTTGTATATAAAGGATAATATTTTCATAGTAGATTGTATCTAAAAATTATAATAGTCCTAGTAAGTGAGGTTATTCATAATTATTAATAATGGTACTCAGTGGGAAGAATTAGAGTTAGAAAATTATGTAAAGGTCATCATGGTATGGATAAGAAGTGTAACAACCCATCATTTTATGAGATATATTATTTTTAATTTCTTTGATGTGTTCTATTATACACTACACCAAGATTATCTTGTAATATATGCAACACCGTAATAGCTTGAAGTATATACAACACTATTCTTGGCTTGTGTTACACACAATTTCACGTTTGTTTTGTGGAAATTATTCTACGCAACATTAAGTATATATTTTGTTTAATGTATAAATGAAATAAGTTTTGATTATGTTATACGCAACACCAAACAGATCTTTCACTACATGCAACCCTGACTTGGATTGCATTACACGCAATCAAGACCTTCCTCGATAGCGTGTGTAGTACGCAATACCGAGTTTCACTAAATGAGATATTATTATAATATTATTATGAACTAGCCATTATGAATAGTAATAACCAATTTTTTAAATTTTATAAATTTTATCTTTCAAAATGGAAATCATTTTTAGATTCGGAATATCGAAATTAGCCTTGGGTGAATTTTTGGTATTTTTCTAAAAACGTTCAATTTTTTATGAATAGTGAAAACACTGGGTTACTATTTAAAAACCGACCATTTATTTAAACAATTATTTATTTTATTTAAATTTATTTCAGGTAAAAATTGATACATAATACCTATATAATTTCAATTTAATTCATTGGAGTCATTTTATAATAATTTTAGATATATAAAAATTTTATTGAACTTTTCACCGTCTTTTACCCACCTCTTAAGAGAATTTGAAAATTTACACAAAACATAATTTCACTACTTCTATGAGTGGAATTTTGTAAATCAGAGAGACACAGTTATTATCAAGGAGTAAAATGTGGTTCAATAAGATAAAAATAATTTTAGGTGAATAGTAACTTTTTACTATTATTTACCACGATAAAAAGAAAATAGGGTAATTAAAGGTAAAAATGATATTATTATTACCCTAAAACATATCCTAATTCTATTGGATAAGAGTAATTCGACCAAAAAAAAAACGTTAGGAATAAAATATTACCCTTTAGGTCAACTTGGATTAGATTATGACACTTATTATTATTTTATTTAAAGAAGAGTTAAAATAGTTAAAATGAAAGTTTAATACCTAAAACATGTTAAATATAGGGTTATAAATAAGATAAATTCGACTATAAATATTCATTAGAAAGAAAAAACTATTTCTTACATAATTGTATTTTATTTATAATTTTTAGACATTAAATAAGTTAGTTTATTTATGACACAATGATGATGTAGTAATTACCTTATTACTGAAATATTAACCTAATTGATCTTATAAATACCCAAATAAATCAAATTTGAGACTTTTTATGAGTTAAAATAATTTTACCGTTTAATATGACATGTTATTATTGATTAAATTAACTTTTTTAGAACTAATCATGCTGTTTTGTTTTTCACAGAAATCAAGTACCAAATAGTGTCAAAATTGACATAAACTAGTTTTTAAAACAAATATTATATTATTAATTGTTATTTTTTTCCTAAAAATATTAGGTTCGGCCATATTACTTATATAAGTATATATATGTTAATAATGAACCACTTGGGGTTCATTTGTCTTGTTATAGTATGTTTATTAACCATATAGTGTAAGAAAACAAAAAGACACGGTAAAAGTTAAATTATTTAACTTAAAGTTAAATCTAAATTATATGGATAAAATAGTAACCTAAACTTGTCTAAAACCTATTGGTTGAGAGTATTTTGACCCATACCCACTTTATCTTCTACATAAATCAATTTGGAGCTATTATAAACAGAATATTAATTTATTATAAAATAATATTTTAAGTTTTTCCTAAAGTGCCCCTCTCCTCCCTTATAAAAAGGGAACCACTTTTGTCTTATATTCACACCCTTTTTAGACTTGAAGCTCGGAAAACCCATGAAAATTTACCTTATCATCTTCCCTGGAAACATTATAGAGGTTATGGTATCCTCAAAAGTCCAACCCTAGTGCCTTAAGAAGAGGATAAGAAGAAGCACGTCAAAGAAGAGATAATATCCTTTACCGATTCCTACCAATTTATTTCTTCTTATACTTCTTATTCTTTATTTGTTTCATCATAAATTAATACCATCGGTATCACTCATATACTGATATGTTATTATAAATATTAAACAAACCAATTTCATCTTCTATCCATCCTACGAAAATGAAATCACGGCGCGTGCGTACGTACGAAGTACCGTCTCCACGCCATGGTGTAATCTGTTTTCCACCACCACCTTAATTGGATGGGTATAATGGTGTAAATAAATAACTATATATGATTATTGTAAAGTGATATTCATTCTGAAATATTATACATACACTTCAATACAATTCCACGATCATGGGAATGATATTATCACTCATGTGTACGTACGGACTACCATCTCCACAAACGCGATGAGATTCATTTTCCATGATTAACCATTCAAGTATGATTATAAATTATATATAATAAATAATAATGAATGATATTAAATAATAATGATACTGGATTTATGTAAATTTATGTTTCATTTACTTAATTCCATTTAATTCAATAAGGAAACAAAAACAATGTTCATGGGTACGCACGGCCTACCGTCTCCATGAACGGTGTATTTCATTCCATTTATCAATCTATCATATATATTTATATACTGAATATATATTATATATAAATCATGTTTAGATTCTATAATTAAGTAAATCAGCATATATCTAACAATATCAGAAACAACACGTCAAAACACGTTCGATAAATGAAACGATTTTACCCAAAACATTGCTTTAAGATGGAATTTCCAAAAGAACGGGTAATATAAAGTCATAAGTGAACCATATATGATATCATAACAATGAATATGATTCTATAATAATTCAACGACATTATTTAAATCATTATACATGTGGTTCAGATACGTACGATGCATATCGGACCTAAGGTAAGGGATAATTATTCCAATCTCATTCTTTTCCAAGATTGTTTATTCGTAAGTGTTTACTGGGGTTATGTTTATCATCCATGTCCATATGTTCTCAAATTTTTTCATAAAATGTTTAATTTTATTGCATGTATTTATAAAGTCATTTTTACCTGTTTTCACTTTTACCACATCGAATGGAAGGAATATTTATTTTGTTTACCATATGAGGTACTTTTTGACGTTTCCGGTAAACGTACGAGAAGAATGTGTTTTTAAATTATACAGTATGAATGGATATTTACGGTTTTGTAATGCCTTATATTCATGAAGCTTACTCAACAATATTTCATGACCATTTTCAACAAAATCCATTTCTTTTAAAATTTCATGGCATTTTGTGAAAAGAAAATTAATTTGAAAAAGAAAGGATATTTTCCCTCAAGAATTCATTTCAAGTGGTTTATGAAAATTATTTTTCATCTAAGATGACATTATCATATGTGTATGTTTCAAGTATAATGTCTCTATTATTTACATGGTTTCAATTTTCTTATGATAAAATATCCATTTGTTTTATATGGATTATGTGATGATGGGATGATGCTTATGAAACCTATTATATTCCTTGGGTTATGATGAATGTTTTAAGTTTATTTTGTGGAACAAGTAAGAATGATTTAATTATGAGATGGGTGGAACCTATATCTCCCTCCAATGCATTGTGTAAAGATTTATATCTCATGAGATAGACATGGATGGAATGGTATGTTAATCTGGTTCAGTGTTACAGGACTGAAATGAGGAGTGAACTCGATTCAGAAAGGGTCTTTGTCCACTAAGATGGTCTTGCTAGAAATGAGTTGGATACTATGGAAATCATATCATGTTATTAATGGTTTTCCATAATTACATGTTTTCTTCCCATGATATTTTATCTGGAGTGATTTTCCATTATGATATATGCCTTACATACTTCAATGATTTATGTCTTTGCTCAATATTTTTATGTTTAGATTTTATGTTCATGTTTTTTTATTCAAATGTTTATGGAAAGTTTTATGTTCACTATGTTTACCCGTACTAAGAATTTGAGCTCACCCTTTTTATATTTTCTTTTCCCTAGGATATAAATAGAGGTTTTAGGTAAGAAAAAAAGAAAGATATTTATGGGAGATACTGAAGATCTTTCACCAGGATTAGAAGATTATGTTCTGAGTTTCCGAAGACACAAAACTAATATGGTCCTTAAGTTTTTGATTTTGTAATGTATTAAGTATTCTGAAAAAGTAATGTAATGTCCATGTATGTCAAGATTTGGGTCTCTACAATAAGATTCATGAAAATTGTTAAATTCTTATAATAGAATGTTCACTCTTGTTATGAGAATAAAACATCATGAAAATTGGATATATTGAAGACTTTAAGGTTTAATTTGTGTTAATCTAACTTTCTATAATAACTTTTAATGTCCTAGAACATAAAGGCCAATTTTTTTCTATGTAGGAGAATCCAATTTTTTTAAAATATCATATACATAATGGTCACTTTGTGAGGAGTATTCTAGATTTAAAAATTGGAAAATTATTTGAATGCGAAGTAACTCAAAAAATATATGCAAATTAAATAGGCGAGAAGAATGATATTTGGTGAATTATTGAGTCTCTGTGATTTTAAATGGTATGTTTATCAAGATAAAAGTTTATCATAGTTTTTAAAATTTAATGTGTTAGGGTGATAAGATATTGACACAAAAGGGTTACATCAAAAGTAAGTGTCAATCCAAACCTTGTTGATAACTAAATCACAAAAAGTTACAAAATTTGGGTCACTCCATGAAGATGATATCATGTAATGATCATATAGAACCAAAATAAAATAAAATATAACATTCAACATAAAAATATAGTTATATCCTAAAGTGAAAATTATATTTAAAATATGTTATAGTAATAGGTTTATCTCATCATAATATGTATAATAACATATCAATAACTCAAATAGATCTCAAATAAGAGAGATAAAGTAAAGAAATGTGAAGATAATTTGAATGATGTTATGAGTTCAAATATTAATTTTAAATTAAATTTTTAACTTCACGGATTTTCTCATGTTGTGTATATTATATTCAAATATGGTTCTTGAATTATTTTTTAAAATACGGAGAAGGAGTGTAAGAAAGAACGATATTGTTTACAAAATTTCTCATAGAAAGAGATGAATACGAAGAGTACATGAGAATAAAAAACTAGAAGAAGAAGAGGATGAGTAAACACATAGTTTGTGTTGGTTATCATCACAACTATGTTGTGTGTGGTAGAAGAAGGAATGAATTCAGAACTATTCAATATTGTAATGAATTTTGCGATCAGTATATAATAATTAGGAGATAATATAATTAATAAGAAAGCTCTAAAAGTCTCAGTGATCCCTTTTGATGAAGCTCTGTGTAGTGATGGATTTAGGCCCTGACCCCTCCCCCCACCCAATAATGGGGGAGGGAGTCCTTCCTCAAACTTATTGAAAAGCTCAATCCAAACCATCTTTTCCATTATCTAATAAATATTTTCTTCCTTCTCTCCAACCCATCCAAAATTTCCCAAAATTTCAAAATCTTTTTGACGACTCTCCTTAGTTAGATATTTCACCTTCAGAATTCATAGAATCTTTGTTACTTCTGAATCTGACCTTGGTTGGATGGTTTGGACATCATTGGCCTTCGGTTTATTGGTTTGACAAGCATGTATTTTGATCTTGGGGGTATTTAGGAATGACTAATTATTAGCCTCCTAAGAAAATTACATATAGTGATATGATTTTACTTGGTGAATGACTTCATCCTTTCCCAGTCTAGAGCTCCCTAATGTCGCATCATATGTCGGTTTTACCTTTTCCATTTTTCTTATAAATTTTACATGAAATTTTATTCTTCTTATATGGAATTGTGTGTAATCTTTCCAATAGTCCCATTTCTTTTCCAACATCTATCCATTATTCACATGCTTGGGAATTTAGTTGTTCATTATATAAGCTATGATAACCAATTTGTTTTGTTCCATTCAATATCTCCCAAAATTTTTGTCGAACATGAGGTGACTAAAATTCCAGTGGAGTGGGTTTGGATTTCAATAGAAGTGGAGTTATACTATAAAAAATTGGTCATTTTTTATTCTTGGACATATTTTTAATAATATAATAAACACCTTGGATATCTTATTTCATTATGTCTATGTCGAAAAAAGGATGATCTTGTCAGAATTCCATTTATTATAGTGCATTATGATACACTAATTAAAAAGGATGTACCCTCTACTAATCCAATCCTATTAAAAGTCTGAACCTTGTATTTTGACCCAAAGTTTGTAGACAACATGGATGACTTGAGATGTAATTTGGTTGTGTCAATTTTGGTAAATAAGGTCCTGTTTAAAATAAGAGTCATTGAGAGGGTATCTGATATTGGCTCCTTAAATCCAATAATCAATACAAAAATTTCTAATTCCTATTTTGATTAATTTTTAATGGGTATATTTTGGTATTTATACAGGAGGAAATATAGGGGAACCCTTGTGGATACATTGTACTTGGAAACCCTCATCTAAGCATGCAGGATGTGAAGGGGGATGGGGTGAATTTTTTGAATAGGCCATGTTCCAAAAGGACCAACATAACTATTTAAATTTTCAATAATTTTCATGGTTTGGAAGTGGAAACTATAGTTACGGAGCTTCGAGACTCAACCCATGATGCAATGTAATCCAACTTCGACAACTGACTGATATACTCCCTAATGAGCTTGGAATTTTACGGCAGAATCTGGAGATGATAACTCATTCTTAGACGTAGCTGATAGTGCAGAGGGTATGCATAAAAAATGACTCCACATCCTAAGTATAAATAAATGGAAGAAGGGAAACTTGGATTTGTGGAGTTTAATTGTGATTAATGGGAAGAAACCAAAAGTGTGTAATGATTACAATCACTAACCTAATCCGATAGAGACTAGGTCATCCAAGAAGCTAAGAGAGGATGAATGGGTTGGCGTTACCACTATTGATGGGTAGCTATATGAATATATTGTGGTTGTGGATAAATCTTCAAATTCTCTCAAAACTAATTTTGTGGTTTCACTATATAGGTTCTTTATGATTTGAAGCTGGAAACAAGGAGGAAAAAATAGTGTTATGACCTGGGATCTTATCATATACCCTAATAAAGAAATGATATTTTAGACTCTCTATATTAAATCTTTAAAATATGGTATAGAAATGATATACAGAAGAATGATTCATGTTTCTAAAAATAGAGAGTAGTTTTATGGGATCCATAATCATGATCTCATCTTGATTCAAGGTTTCAATGAAGAATAGATAAACATTGAGGAGTACCTACAAAAATGGTACAATATGGCCTATCATTCTAAATATATTCTCAAGATGAAATAGACACAAATATTTATACCTTGTAATATATTTTATATAAGGATAGAACAATTGGTAATACCAAACATATTTTTAATTTTTTTTGATTTGTTTTGTTGTCAGTCGACATTCTATTATACTGATGAATTTTCACTCTTTCTCCATAAAAATGTCCTTAATAAAAAATTTAATTTCTCTTATAGAGGCTATATAATGTGAGGAAAATTATAATCACCACCTCATTGGGGATCCAATAAAATGTGAAATTGTTTTATATAATTATTTGGTGAAAACATTATTATATTATTTTATCATGTGTTCAAGGATAAACAATGACTAATGTAACTTTTGTAGTGAGTCTAGTGGAATGTATAATCATGAGCGATTCTATATCATTGGAAGGAATTTAGATTCTTTTTTATTAGTGAACCTTTTATACTAGGTGTTATTATTATTTAGTTTATTTAGTGTGTGATATATCCAGAAGAATGATTTTTCATTATAATAAGTGGTGAATGTTGATTTAAAATGATATTATAAGAGGAAAAATAGATTATTTTTCAGGAATTAACCTCCCTTATCTATAAACCAACACAGTAACTCGATCCATCACAAGTGGTATTAGAGCAGACCATGTATCCTGTAAATAATATGAATTTTAATGTTTTACACTATGAAGTGTGTTGAACTTATTTGGTTTTGAGCTTTTCTATCATTTTAAATTCTAGAATGTGCTCTTTTATGGATGGATATTATGTCCCAAGATTTCTATAATAAATATGAACAATATTAGTTAATTTTATAACAAGGGGATTCCAACTTGAAATGGTAAGAATTATTATATCTTGAAAGATGATATGATTCTATATCTTTAAAAAATTAGTTTGATAATTTTGGTGTTTGATATGTACTATGATAATATAGTATATAGAAATAATTTATAGAATGATAGTTGTGCTTGAAATTTCAGCAAGTATGTTCTTTAAGAGAAGGAATTTATAGAGTCTATAGACATCAATATAGAAAAATGTATTTAGGATAAACGTGAAAATATCTATGAAGTTAATGAAAAAGTGAATGAATTTAGACAAAAAATTTATAGATTTATATCTCATGTTCTGAAGTGGAATGATGGGGAAATTTGAAAAATACATTATTAATTCTTTAAGTCTTAATTAGCAGTTGATATTTTTGGGAATAGTTATGGGATTCTATATTTCTTTATAATATACTATTTTTTTTACAAAATAGGGTCAATGTAATTGATTTACCACATTAACACCATGATCTTGAGAAACATCCATTGTACGATTTTAATTACATTATAATTTCTCATAAAATGTGAAAGGGATACAAGTTAATGAATTTGAGAATGTATAATAGAGATATTTACTTAAATTATTTAAATAATGTTATGAGTAGGAATGATATTTTGGGGAATTTGTTTTTAATAAATAAGATGTCAAAATAAAATTTTACAAACTTTTGTCATTTGTTTCATCATGTTTGAGAAGGAATTGAAATTTATTAGGGGATGTTATGCATAAAATTATTTTAATTTTGAATCAATTGAATATTTTTTATCTTGCTATTATATGACGAAATAATACAATGAGATTGAATATGTGGATGAGATAATAAGAATTTCTTAAAAGGAGAATGCACCAATATATTTTTCATAGTGTAAATGTACTAATATTTTAATATTAAAAATTGAAATTTGTTTTCTAATTATGATGATAATGATATGTTTTAGTATTAAGAGGATGTTGAGACATGAAATTATGTTAATTATTTTTTTATTACTAAATAGTATTATAAATAAATCACTATTTTTGAAAGAAACAATGTTTAAAGTGATGAGGAAAATCAAATAGAGTTCATGTTCATTCAATGAATTGAATAACATCTATTGATAATTTTTATTTTGAAAAGAAAAAAATGGCTTAAAAATGATCATTAATTATCTAAAAACAACGATAACACATGTGATGAAACCGAGTCAATGTTTTAAAATGATACTGAATATTTCAATAGGTATTCAGATGAATGGAAGACAACATTGGAATTTAAAATGGAAGGGAATTTAATTAAAAATGTAAAGGATCTTGTTCTTTTTGAAAAGCAATCAATTTAGGTAAAAAAGGTATTGAAAAAAATTAAAATGCAACAAATTTTTTTGTTGGATGAAATATAATTCATAATGGAGATGTTTATGGAAAGACATGATGTTTTAAGGAATAGTGAAATTAAAGTAGTCCAAAAAATCAACATTAAATTTTTTAAAAATATCATAGATGTGTTGGTGAAAATTATAATTCATGTTTTTTATGTAAAAGAGTGAAATATATTGAAAAAAGATGATTTTTATGAAATATGAATATTTTGGGAATACAAAATTGAGTGTAAAAACTACAACAAATGGTGACTTGAAAAATTTGATGAAGAAGTCCAAAGTAAAAAAGGAATGTGTTGGAAGTCAATGATATTTTTTCCACAAAAAGTTAAAATTTATGATCAATAGATGAATTAAATCTTTTTGTTAATGTTTATCAAATATGCTATTTTTATAAGAATGTATGAATATTATGGTCACTGCTTGCATTGTGGAGGATTTGGGAACATATAAAGGAGATTATTTATTAATTATCCATATTTATATAAATCTATATGATATTGGAGGAAAATATTTTTAGTGAGTATAACCTACTCACAATCAACATAAAAATTTTGAACAAAAGGGTCTGAACAAGATCCAACTATTAGATGCGGATTGTGGAAGATGTGACCATCCAAGTAAATTTATAGAGGAATTTATCACCATTTTTTCATCCAAAATGAGTTTTAATTATAATTATAATTTTTTTACAATAATAAATTGAATAAAAGGAATAAATCATTAATATTCCAATAATCATAAAAATAACATCCTTTTTCATGGATATTGTATTATCATCTCATATGAATGGAGATATAAAGATCTTGAAGAATGTTAAGAAGTGAAATATTTGTTTGTTAACCATTTTAAATGCTAGGTTACTCCAAATTAGAAGATCTGGTTTAACAATAATAAGGGGTGATGAGAAGGAATATTAAAACAATGATGTTTAATGTTAATAAGAAAGTTATATATGTGAATATTATAAAATATATTTTTTTGAGAATCTATTCGAGATTGAAGACTCTAAAGTGGTTCAAAAACTATTTAATATATATATATATATATATATATGACTGATCCAAAGTAAAATAGATAATAAAATATAGTATAAATATGGTGTTCCAATTTTTTGACAACTATTTCAATGTTTTGAAAATGAAGTTGAAGTGAAGTGGATAAAGAATAAAGATTCATTATAATTTTATAGTTCTAATTTCATAATAAAAAAAGTTCCCCAAATTAAAAATGAGATTTGAAAAATAATTTTGCAGATGAATGCTTTCGTTAGTCAATGACGGTGTTGAATAACATACCACATATGTTGAAGAAATAATATCAAACTTAAACCATTAATCACTAAGGTATAATGATGTATGTTCCCTCTCTAACATTTACTCTTGATAATATTTTTCATAAAGCGGAAAAGAAAACATCAATTCCCTTATGTTTATTAATTAATGTATTTAAAAATAAGTTGAAAAAATATCCAAGGAGAATATAAAGATATGTGTTTAGACTAATGGTGGAGTGATCTTTTATTTTGGTGAAGGATACATTTAAAACGAATTTTTAAATGGGGTAAGTTGTGATGTTAAAATAGTGTGGTATGAGTTGTGAACAATTATAACAAGGTTAGTAAGTGTTTACTAAGGATGTTTTTATACATTTGTTTGTAATGTATAATAATTATTTCATGTGGAAGAAGTGCCTGCCAGTAATTTTATTAGAACAGATGATATTATTTTTCAATATTCTTGTTTTCTACCAAGAGTTCACTTAAATAAGAATAGTGTTATTTAATAATGATTCATTACAAAATATGTTGAGTTTTAAACTGATTTATGATAAATGTTTGTCTATAAAATATAAAGGGGGACTGTTTAGACCAATATATATTCAAGGAAGACACTATTTTCTAGGTTTATGGTAACCTATGGGATACTATTGAGACATATGGGGATTTTCAATGATATGGAGTTGAAGGATAATCACCATGCATAGTGGTGACAGTCCTAGAAAAATTTTAGAACATTTTATGTTGATATATTTAGGTGTTTCCTTTATTTATCAATTAATAAATCATGTTAAAATTGTGAAAAGATAAATTTTGTCATGTGAGATGAAGAATTTATGTATGTTTCGATGTGTTTGGAAGAATAGTGGAGGTTTTTGGATTATTTTAAAAAATTATTCATGTTATGAACATTTTAGTAAAAAAATTGAATAAGTCCCCAATTATTAAAAGTCACATTTTAGTGATACGTAATGTCCACAATTTAGTAGATTTATACATAAATGAAACTTTACTAAATACGTAAATTTATCTACTATGCTATATATAATATTTTTTAAAATTTGGTTATTTACAAGTATGTAACGGTCTATCTCGTGAATGGAATAAGAGGACTAGAAAATTGGTAATGTCCCTATTCCTAAAAGTCACTCTTGTATTGAGTTGAATAATTATGAACATTTTTCTATGTCCTAGTTTATAAGGGTCACTCTATTTTGAGTAGACCAAAATAAAATTTTTTTAATGTCCCAATACATTGTGGTCACACTAATACTAAGAAGAAGAAGTCTAAAAACTCGTAAATTCATAGTATATATGGTTTACTATATGATGACTACAAATAATCTAAAAATTGGTATTGTCCCAGAACATGATGGTTCTAAAAAGGATGGATAAATATACGTTATTGGAAGAATATTATTTGTAAATGAACTTAGTAACTATGATATATAAGGGTAATATTCTTAATATAAAAATTTATAAGGGTTTTATAAAGGAAACCCCTAAGGGTTCTCACATAGTGATAAAAAGGGCTTACACGATAAGTTATAGTTAATCTAGACTTTCAAAAAAACTGATGTATGTTATGTTTGGGAATTTGGGTCATGATATGAAGATGATATCATGCCCTAATCATCCATACCTAGAATAAAAGAATTATATTTTTATTCTATAATAATGTTTTCACATCGACCATATCGGAGATATTTCATAACTAGTTAAAGGATCTCATTTATCATAACACAATATATAAAACTATGCTGTGATGACCTGGATATATCCAAATGAAGGAAAAAATATGTTTTATATGTTCAAGATAAATTCTAGTAAGTTATTAGTTCAAATTTTATTTTAAAAATAAATATATAAAACAAATGAGAGTTTATCACTATTTAATAGATATATTAATAAGATTATTATGTGATTATTAATAATGGAGAGAGATTAAAAGGGAGAAAGAGGGCATACAAAGGTGTGAAAAAACAAGGAGAAGAAGAGTACATGTGACCATGAAAAAAGAAAAGTTAGAGGAGGAGCAGTACACACATGGATTTTGAAGGTTGGTCAAATGGCTATAGCCCTTAAATATTTATCTCTCATATACACATAGGAAAATAAATGTTGTGGCTGGAACTATGGTGAAGAAGACTTAAACTGAAGGAATTTAGGAATCTAGGGGAGAGTAGCAATTGATGGCCCATTTTTTATGAGATGTATTTGGAATCACAAGATTATCTTGGGTATCCTATAATTGTATCATTATCAGAGAACTATTCACTTATGGATATAGTAAAGATGAAAAAAATTTATGAATATGAGTTTTTCTCCCATAAGAACAGTATTTCAGGAGAGTACCAATCCCATGGTTGGATATTTGATGGGGAGTAAGGATTGAATATTCATGCGGATATTTGGGTTTAAACCGATGTTCAAGATGAATTTACTTGAGAGCCTCCGACCTCTATAAGAGATGTATATCACATCCTTAACAAGACTTATTCTGGCTTACACTGTCAGTATTGGTGGTCAATGATAAAAAGAGTGATGGTGGATTTTGTCACTCGGTGTTCCACCTATCTGTAGATGTAGGTAGAGCACCTAATGCCTACCAAACTTTTGCATCATTATCCCATTCCAGAGTGTAAATGGGACAACATCACCATTGACTTTTATGGGATTACCTAGGTTTCCTTAAAGATATGATACAATATGGGTTATCATTGATAACCAGACAATGGTACCCACTTCTTCCTTATTTAGGAGGCCTTTTAGGTAGATGATCTAAGAATGATATATTTCAAGGATGTCATACATCTTCATTTATTTAAACATAACATCATATAAAACAAGTACACTCTTTTTAATCATAGTTTTAGTAGGTTTTGTAAAAGGCTCTTCGATTAATGTTTATTCTATACACAACCTATCACCCACATGCTGATGTGATGTCTAAGAATATGATACATATGTTATAGGACATGATCCAATCACGTGATCATGATTTTGAATCTTCATAGGAAAGAGAGTAACATCACATTGAATTTTCTTATAATAACAACTTCCAAGAAACTATAAAGTTGTCTCCTTATGAAGACCTATATGGTAAGTCGTGTTGTTCACCCATTATTCTAGTTAGTGTTAGGAGAGGTAACACTAATAAAACATTGTCTCATTCAGTATTTTTCAGAGCAGGTAAAACTTATTAAGATATATACGGATATATTTCAATCGGGGGAGAATTCATATATTGATCTTCATCGATGAACATAGAAGTTTAAGGGTTGAGATTATGTTTTCTTGTGTGTTTCACCCTGATTAGGGTATTAGTGGATATACATTCAGGGTAAGATATCAGCTCATTTTGTCAAACATTTTTCGGTTTTAGATATTTTTGGTTCATTGGCCTATCAGATATACCCCCTCAAATATAAATGGGTGTGCACGGCATCTTCCATGTCTCTTAGTTACATAGTTTTCATTCAAAGTAATCTCATATTATTTATATTAATGAAATTGATTTCAAAATTTATCCCTCTTTTAAGGATTATCGTAAACATATAATTCATCATAGTAGGAATGATATGTTTTGTAGGTATATCCCTTTAGGAATGGTTTAATGGATACATGATTGTGTACAAAATGAGAATTGGGAGCAAGAGATCGATATATGTGCTCAAGAGATGAAATTAATCTCTAATGATATTCCACCACACTTGGAAGGGAAACTTGGGGATTAGTTTTGTATATAGGGGAGGTTGTAAGAACCCAAACCTTATTGTAGGGTAAAAATCCTTCCTATTTCAATTTTATTATTTCATTTAAATATATCAAAAGAACTTAAGGTTTTATGTAAGGGTTCATGATATTATAGGTCTTTTTTTAAGATAGGAAATATTATTTTTAGAGAAATTTGTTTAGGCACATGGTTTGTGTATGATTATTATTAACTGTATAGCTCAAAAATGTGACCAAAATATTTATGATAATTGTTTGACATACTATACAAGGCATGGCTCATGGCCATTAAAAATGGGTCAGGTCTGTAATAGATTTTTAAAACATGGTTAGTATACAGTTTATCTAAATGTGCGCCTAAATATATGATGGGTTGGAGTTATTGGGTATTATGAAAATGTGGGATATGTATTATTTTTCAATCCATGTTCTTTGATGGGATAGGGTGGTGCCAATCTAGGTAATGAGTGAACATGATTGGTACTTGGTTTGGACAACCATGTGGAAGAATAGTGATCCTTTTATAAATCAGTTAAATTCCCACTTCCCCTTCTTATATTTTATTTAATTTCCCTTCCACTCTCCCAAAAATTGTACAGTATACTCCCCCTCCTGTTGAGATCACCCTTAGATATCAAGCTAGGATTTAAATCCACTATGTTCGTCTGATGTCTGTTTCGATCCCCATTTGTCTAATTTGACTCTTATTAATATGATCTAAATTAACCTTTATTCCTTTATTAGTTTATTTGTTTATATATAATTATTAGTCCATTTAAGATAATATAACTTATTTTAAGGGTATTAATGCTTTCTTCTTATTTATCCCATTCAAGCCCAAATTGGAGGCCAATATTGGATGAGGAGTAATTTTCTACTACGAGGTTGGTGTTTTAGCCATTTCCCCTAAACGTATATTTGTCATAATCATGGTATATTGTGTCTCATGCCCAAAAATTCTTGATGTTTCATTAAAAATCAGTAAAAATTTTTCAAATTAATGATCCCTTATTAGAAATGATCCTATAGACCCTTGTTGTTTTTGGAGGACATCCACCTCATCTAGTGCCACTACCTTTGGGTGGGTTTATTGAATGCCATGTATTTATTGTTGATTTTAGGACCAAACCCCCATCGTTTTGGTTTTATCTTATTATAAAATTGAAAAAACATCAAGGAATTAAATGGAAAGTGAGTATGTCACATGAGTATCTTATAAATTAGTGATTATTTCCTTGAATAAATGAAATGTACAATGGTTGGAATCCATTTATTGGATTATGATAAAGTAGTAAATAAATTTTGATTATTATTAATATTAATCCTTTTATGTTGGTTATTGTGAAATGGTCAAGAGATGTTTTTGATAAAACAATTCATGATTCACAGACATGTGATATTGGACATGTCCTTTCACATATTTTATTTGATATTAGACATGCCGCTTCACATTACTTATCTGGATTTTGGATAGGTTGCTTCATGATTCCTTATAGATGATGTTGATCATGTATACTCACATCCCTAATTGTAATTATTGTAAATTTAATTTAATATCCCAAGGTTAATGTTGGTTTAACACTCATTTTATTGTATTATATCATTATGATTATACATTGATTCCTTGGTTTCATGCCTCGGGTCTTATCTAGTATTAATTATCTATATATATATTTATAAATATGTTTATACATATATAGTATATATATATATATATTTATTATAAAATTATATAAATATATGTATGGTGACATTTTTTTATATACATTACATATTAAGTCAAATTAAGGAATGTCAATTAGGCGTCCTTTAGGAACTTGAGCGAACTTGGTTCTATTTACATTACTAATTTATATTGTTTATACCTAAAAAATACCCATTTTATATTCACTAGTTAGATTATTCTTGACTCCATTGTGGGTGACCTATTATGTTTTACTCACACCCTATTTGGGATGTAGATTGGTACCTGAACATATCTCATGGACGAAGGTAAGGATAAAAGGAAGCATCCAACTACTGGTCTCTGATTTCGGAATGAGGAAAATGGATTAATGAAGAGGATTAAACCTTTTCTCATAATTCCAATAGAGATATTTTGGGAAATTTTGGTCATTTTTTATAACATATGGTATATTCTTATTTCTCTTTCACCATTATATTCTTATTGTGAATAGTATATAGACATAACATCGTTTTTTATAGGAAAACAGTTATTGTCACTTATAACTATTTTATTGTATCAAGGTGATTAGTTATACTTCTCATATTGACTATATTTCTTCCAGTACTATTTTATTTTGTTATCACCACTATTCTTCACTGTTATAAACAAGGTATGGACCACCCACCATACCATCCTAGACCCCCACTGCAATTCGGTAGCCTATGGAATATGAAGAGATTCAGTTGAGGCAATGTGGTCTACTATGTATGGATAATTTATAGTGAACTAGGTTTAGGACATCACAACACAACCCCTCCCACATAATCTAATTGAGATGATCCGAACACCCTCGAGTATCCCCCATAGATTCTGCATATACCAGTATATGGTTGATGTGGAGTGATTCATGTTGTCTAATTGAATAATTAGATAGTCATGTTTGATCACAAAAATACACATATTTTTACAATAGAACCCATTTATTAGGGTTGAAATTGATTGGTTTGTTCTGTTGGATGTAAAATTAGACTACTACATTGATGTTGGGATGACTCTCATTACCAATTATGCATGTTATTGTCCATTTCCATATATGGACATTTCATTGATTAAAAGAAAATTAAAAATCACTTCTAAATTTTTATAGAATATTAACGATATATTGTGGGTCAAAGATGCATGAAATTCATATAGTAATTCAAATATATAATCCTTAAATTATAGAGAGGTGAATAAGTTGGGAAAAATATCACTCTAAGATAAATGATAACTCATTCATCAGATTAATCTCACACTAATCCTATTAGTTTCAACTTCATAGTTCCAACATAGAGGTATTTTATTTTAAGATATTTTTTTTCAAATATTGAAATTATCAAGAGTAATATAAAATATTCTCCATAAGAAATATCTTAAAACACAAATTTTTAAAAAAAATCTGTAAAAACAAACATCAAGAGACCAAAAATAACGTATATGAATATCACAATATGAATTTTAATTTTAGACCTTCGAGTTAAAGGGATATTATATATGGATAAAAATTATCACTAGAGTTATAGAAAATCCATTCATTATATTTCAACCACCCAATTTTTATAATTTTTGGTATTAGTAACCAGAATAAAAAAAGCAAAAATTTTCAAGATAAATCATTGACTAGGTAAATAGAAAAGAAGACACATGATATATATAATTATTATTTTTATTTATTATAGATATATATAAAAACACCCACCAATAGTGATGAATCACTAAACATAAACTAAAAATTATATGAATAATAAACTTCAGTGAAAAACTCATTCTAGAGTCCCTGGATCTGTCGCTTTTTTAATTTGGAACTATGATGGATAATAATTTATTGTTTCATACATTTTAATCAGAAATAATCTTTTATAAATAATTTTTTTGATCAATCTATGTAAAAAATACCATCATTTAATTTAAATGTGTTATAATGGATTTAATCACATCAAAATAGATTCCAATTTTCATGAAAATGTTGATACATTCCACGTAAGTTACTCATACTATTATAATATGAATAAAAGTTAAAAAATGTTTTTAGGGAATCATTTAAAATAATAAAATAATTTATAATATTCTAGATAACAAATTTTATTTGAAATAAAATATGTACTTATGATTTATTATCTAGAAGTATGAAAAAACCAATTCTCAATAAGAAAGAAGTCAATAAATACTAAAGAGAAGAAATATAATGTTCAACCTGATTGGAGAAGAGTTTAATTACATTGTGAAATTATAATGAATAATAGTCCCATTGATTTATGAATATGGTATCAAAGATAGATACATGGATAAATGTGTTAATATTGTTAAACACGTGAATATAAGTTTAGATATTTTAATGAATATATAGAATTCAACATTAGTTTTAAATTTATAGAATCATTTAAAATAAGGTAAATTTTTTATCAATATACATTTACTTTTTATAAATACATTTTCATAAAATGAATTTTAAATATTGGTCAAAATCTTATTTTTATCTTTCTTAAAATACATGTCTGTTGAATTAGATAAACATAATGGAATGAGATTTAATAGATTTTTTTTACTATAGATAATATAGAATCATAATAAATAATTATAGAATAGTTTTTGAATAATAGAGATCAATTATAATAAATGGAACATTATTTCAAAATAATACTTGGATTGATATTATATAAAAGATAATGGGGAATATTATACAATTTAGTATGTCATATGGAGATATTAGAAGAAATCAGAAATATATAAATTTAGGGTAAAACCCAACTATCCTATGTTAATGATATGAGAACAGTAGTAAAATAGATATCTTATCTCATTTTGAAGAATATTTTAATAAAAAAATTATTAGCACGTCAAGGATAAAAAATAATGAAAATGGTAAACAATGTGATTCCAATAGAGGAAGTGATAAAATATACACGATTGGATTTTAATGTAATAATTTCTCATTGAATATTAATATAAAATAAAAATAAATTTTCACATTCAGGTTTGTGAATAGATTACATAATATGATTATTTTTGTTATGATTAAATTGGTTAAACATGGAAAATAAGTTAATTTTTTAAAGATCATCTATTGATGTTATAAAAATAGTTTATAATTCAAACATTTTGTATCACATTTAGATGATTAAAATAAAATAAATATTAGGTATGGTTCAAGACTATATTTGTCACACTGAGAAGGAAACTCTCTTATCTACCTTATTGTTTTTTTGTGATTAATTATGTATGTATGAGACAATACACTTATGGAATAATGCATGAACTTCAGATATTGTATGTTTCAAGAGAATGAATAATTTAGTTCTCCCTTCTAATAATACATATATATATATATACATATATATTAATTGAAATAAATGACACTATTATTTAGATAATAATATAAGACTCTAGATGATGGATGTGCCCCTGGTGATTCCTGAATATATGACGACGTAGTGGAATAACCAACAAGGGGTTGTTATATGTTAAATATATAGTAAACCCCACACACAAATTATTTTTTATTATTTATAGACTATTTATTATATTTAGAATAAAATATTATAGGATGTTTTCATTTCTAGGGGGTGTTAGTAAGATTAGTATAAATATATGTGAAATAAAGGAAAAATAAAAAGATTTATCTATGGTAAATGAGTAGGTGTGATGTGTATAAATTGAAATTATTATTCAATATTATAGTTTCATTTATTTAATCAAAAATAAATATTTTTTTGGTGATAGAATATATAATTATGATACACTTCTCTCCTAATGTAAATGAATAAAAATAAAATAATTAATTTACATGATGAATAATGATAAAATGATAAATCTAAATTTCCATGAATTTGAATGTCAATAGTGGAGAAATAATTATCACCAATTAATGAACAAAAACAAAAGTTGATATTTTTTTATTCTTTTAATTTTTTTTATTTATTTGTTTTTTCAAAATTTTATTGATAGTGTTAAAAATTTATGTGAATATAGAAATGATCAATGATGAAGTGACATGAAGTACATAAAAAGATACCGTTATATTAAAGTTGTGTAACCTCAACACATTTAAGATACATTGAATAGGTACTAATACATGGGGAATAATGGATGATTTATTAGGATATTTAGTGATATGTTATTATAATCAATCATAGAGAGATGTTTAAGTATTTTCTACAAGTCACATAGACCATGAGATTATTTTTAAGACATTATGGTATACTATATATACATATATAAAGTAATATTCATTTAGATTTTGTAATGTGAAAATCATTAGAGGATATATGTTGAGAGTATATTATGACTGAATAAAATTGAATTACTTATAGATGTGTTTTAAAATAATATTGTAATTAGTGGATGATAGTTAGATATTTTGAAGAATTTTTAGGAAAATGTGTATTAGCATTGATACCCATGAACTGTATGACTGTGATTGGAATTAATAATTATTATATACATATAAGGAAAGACAGTGTGAGTTATATATGTAATAACTATAATAAAAACATGGGAACCTGTTAAATATATTTAAATTCTTGATGAAATTTTTTCTTTACTACTCAATTTTGTGAATATGATTGAAATACTAAAGATATATTAACTATCAAGGAGAATATAGCATATATATTGATAAAATAAGTATAATGATATAATAATATTAACATAGTTAATTTTTTAAAAAATATTTATGAGATTTATATGTCGAGTTTTTAGACTTATCATGGAATGATTTATAAGTGTCTCCATATTTGATTGGGGTTCTATGGAATACTCACATATCTCAAGGAATGAAATGTTTTTTTGTTTGGTACACAACCATGTGTTTAGTTAAATGAATTTTTCATGGGAGTTAATTAAAATATATGTGTATACATGACACAATGAATTAAAGGACACCAAAAAATCATGTATAAATAAATCAATATATCCATTTGCATGATAGATATACTGATTAAGATATATTATATTTTGATCATACCATTGTTATTTATTTGGGATAATTATTTTTAATAATTATGTTATGAGAATTGACGTAGAGAAATAATTAGTGATATCATAAGGGGTAATTGATGGAATAAGTGGTAATAATAGAAATTAGTAATGATAGTTTTATCGCCTATGATGATTGAGATATCACATGAATTACATGTGTAAAGTGATGAAGAAAACAAACCAATCACTGCTAGCAATATGTGGTACCACCAAATCCAATTGAGAAACAAATATTGACATGTGATATCAATGAAGATGATATAACACATGTTCATATATGTGTACAAAATAGTAATTATCAAAACATTTAAAGGGAAACATCACCAATGTAAAATGTGTCACAAAAAACCACAATAACAATGAAGAAGACAAATTGAAGCAAAAATAAAGAGGAACCTTCATTCTTCCTTTTATGATATGAAATAATATTTGGGATGCCTACATGATATATATATTTTTAGAATAATACATTATGAATATAAAATTTATTGATTAATACAGAATCATGTAATTATACAAAGTGATATAATAGAGAAAGTAAATCCATTTATGTGGATTTAGGGATCCATTTCCAACACACATTCTCTAAATAAATAAAAAATGCATTGGAGGACTCACTATATATGTTATTTAATAAAAATAATTAATTCATTATCCATGTGATATTTTTTATTAATTTATAGAGAAAGATAATATCATGTCTTCCCATGATTTTTTGTAACATACAATAATTATTAGAAGAATATCCTAGAAATTAAGGCTTAGAAAGATGTTGCACCTAGAATTGATACTAGATAAAAGTGGAGTGTGAGAAGATCATTGGGTAACCTTGAATTGTCCATGTGTTTATAAAATGATCTTATATGTTGATATGATGATCACAATCCTTAAATAATAAATTATATAACAATTATATAGATTATGAAGTGTAATAAAGTGACATAATTTAATGGAGTGTAATGACATGTTTAAGTATCCTATAGTTTTATTATGGTATTAGAGGTTATTATAAATAAAAAAACATAGAAACCTAAAATCAAGTGGGGATAAGTTAGAATGGAAAATAGTGGAATGGAAGGGTCACTTAACATCCATACAATAGATAAGTGAGGAAGCCTAATATATAAACTATATATGACCACTTTGAATTAGTAAGAAAAAAAATAGGTTTGGAGTTATACCTAATATTGGAAGATATACACTGCATGATATAATAAAGGAATAAACAAATGATTTCGGATGATTATTAGAGTACCCAAAACAAGGTAAATTATGGAGTTGGGCTAGAAAAAACAAGGAGGAATCCCAAATATGAGATATATTGAATCATAATAAGAGAATGGGATTTCTCAACCACATACATTCCAAATAGTTGTATGCATGTTTATTTTGGTGAGATCAAAATTATTAGTGGATGTTCCCCATAGACATAGTGGTAGCGAAGAATATAAAAAATTTATTGAGCCAATGATGATGTTCCGTTTTCAAAAATTGTATTTGTTTAGTAATTCTTATTTTTACTTGTGCAGAGTTTCCATGGGCTTCATATAGATCGTGTATGAGTGAAATTTGATTAACCAAGGGAAACACTACATTTTAACTATATAAATATCAACAAATATCAGTGATTTGAACCATGGATGAATTATATTGAATCAACAAATCAATCATGACATTATGAAGTGTTAATAATGAGCTTTCCAACAAATGAGTCATGATTAGATAATAGGTTCGAAAGTGTATGTGTATAAGAAACTAAAAAAAATTAATCTTGACTCACCTTTATTAATTCTAATCTCATGGTGTCTAAAATTAGTTTCCCACTAGGACTAAACATTTATGATTTAAAAAATATTAATTGTTCTTATAATTTATTAATTTTTTTAGATATCAATATACTAAAAAATATTTTCCCTATAATAAAAAAACTATAAATATGAATAACTTAATAAAAATGGTTCCTCTGATCCCAATAAATTAATATCCTATTCCAACAATCTAGATTATTACATGAAATTGAAATTTCATGGAAATGGGGGATTTGATCATAATAATAACAAAACATGTCATATGAATGTTTTTACTTGTTGAATTCCTGGTTGTATTAAATTGTATATATATATATATTATGTTTTTATAATTTTTTTATATATTTTGAGTTAGTATTTTATTTAATAACAAATAAGTAATTTAAATGACCCAGAAATACTGGAAAACTTCTTGGGTTAGTAATAATAAAATTCATTGAAATCAATGTATAGACTCTATTTTTTCCTTGTTATACTTTAGAATATTTATAGATATATTTTCATAGTCAAGCACTGAGACGAAATGTGATTTTGAGAATCAGTATTTATTTTATAAAAATATTAAATATATATTATATTACAAATGAATGATTTCTTAATGAAAATGGGATAACTCTAAAAAAGAATCTTAAATGATAAATTTGAGACCCCGATTGAAAAAAATTTGAAGTTTAACACATGTGTGACCTTAAATAGGTTGGCGTAAGGGGTTATATTAAAACAACCGTTGGAGGTATGTTCAATTGTTTAATTAAATAATAAATTTATACAATTTATTAATTGATCTAATAAAAATTAATCTAAAAATAAATTGATATAATGATTATCTAGTTTTATCTACATAAACCCCAAGTGAATTGAGAGGTTTTCCTTTCACATCTAATTAGCGTATCAAAATCTCACAATGAAGAAACTTCAAATTTAGGAAGACTGAGAGACAGGGAACCCATTGAATTCTATTCTCCATTGTAGAGTGTGCTCTAAATTTAATAATTATATGATTCTAGGTTGGGCTCATCAATTCATGAATTCCTCCCTAATTGATTATACTATTGATCATGATCATCATCTTATCATTGATCTGTGTTATTTGTGGACCTTTTAATATGAGAATATATCAGATATAATTGATAATTCAATTAATTCTCACCCTAGATATCCTCAATATTCATTGGAAAATAAAAATTGGAAAACGCACATGAAAATTTTATTTGGAAATTTCTCTTAATGATTCATTACATTTTCCACTAATTGTATTATGAGGTATTTCTTCAACATTTTCAGGTGGTACAAAGCACAGTTAGAACCCTATAATCAGTGAGTTTTCATGAGTGGAAAATTGAATGAAGGATAACTGATGGTTTTGGATGACTCATGGGATATGGGTGATCACACCATGGATTTATTGATCCAAATAGGTACCATGAAAACCACAAGAAACATCGAGTGGAGACGTGCATACTGTTTTGTATGGGTAAATTTGGAATCCAATTTTAAGACATCAGAGGACTGGAAATGATGATTAGAGGTTGTTTCAATCGATTCTGGAGGCTTAAAAGAGAGATCCAAATAATTTTAGTTCAGATATGGAATTACAGAAGAGGATTTATGATTAAATGAAAACCGGACTACACACTACGTAGTTCAATGAACACACATCATGTAGTTCCCCTTTGGCTGTAGCGCTAGGGTTTTGAGAAATTTAAATATAGAATGTTGTGTGGTTGTCCCACTTGTCATGTATCTATCCCTGGATGGACAAGATATGTGATGCTGCACATGGGTGGACCACTATGTGGAGGAACATTCCATGTTCCGAATTACATGGACATGAGTAGACTTACACGAGCATGACTAGAAGCATGGGCATGGCCCTGAGTGGTTGAGGCAAGTCTTATAGCCCACCTACACACTATATAGTGGTACATGGTTAGTGATCTAGTTACATGAAGAGACCCAAAAAGGTAGTGGAGTTGGAACACATGATGTGTGGGTCCCTTACACATAATATACCACTTCTTTCATTTGGAACAAACTACAACCTCTCATATATTCTTCATTTGGACTCAGATTTTGGCCCATGAGTAGCCTATCGTATGTGTTTATTCATATAGAACATGAATTAGGTCTCAATAGTGTATTTTTATATAATATTATAAATGATATGATAGTGATTCTTATTTCGGTAGAACCCAATGATGACAGTGAGCTAGATGGATCATTATAGTGGAACCCGCTATGGCATGAGCATGTAGGTCCTCTAACAACTAAGTAATGCCCCCTATTAGATAGGGTTTAGGTATTATATCAGCTGATTGGTTCCCCCTATCTAAAAATTATTGATTCCTATATGTATAGAGTGGTGACCATTACAAGATAACAGTTTGCTCCTATATCTACTAAGTGGTACCCCCGACCTATTAGGGTATGAGTCCTCTGTCTTACAAGTTGTACCCCTAACCATATAGGGAAGGGTTCTTCCTTAAATTGAGTGGTACCACCTTCAAATTCAAAGGTATGGTTCCTCAATCTACTAAGTGATACCCCATGTGGAATTAGTGTGTGGGTCCTCTATCTAATGAGGGTTACCCCCACCCCCAGAAAAACTGGGGCATAGTTCGTCTATCTATCGAGTTGTACCCCTCTATTGAACATGGATAAGGTCCTTATTTCCTTATGTAGTATACCCTTGAGGCATAAGGGTACGACTCCTATTAGTGGAGATTTTACCCCCTCGTCTATGTGCACTAATGGTAAGGTGTGGAACCTCAAAGAAGTTAGGTATTTGGATAGACATGTGAGATATTGGGCATCAATGATGGACTTCTCGAACTGATGGAACTCCTTTCCAAGGTTGGGATTTGATAAGGAAATCTTATTTCTCTGTTGTTTTTTATTATTTGGTTTGAGCACATATATATATATATTTTTCAATTTCATTTTATTTTGTACTCTCTATCATTGGGTTGATCTGTCTATCTATTTATATTATGTATCTAATATCTCTGCATTAAAATCTTAGGTCATCATACTCGGTATGTATGTACTCACCCTATCATGGGAATTTTCTACATGTGGAAAGTGTTACGAAGAAGTTGGACGGGTCGATTGTGACGTCAATGGATTATAGGGATACATCATGTGTTGGACTGCATATGGTGGTTGGAGTTTAGAGATTTAGAGCTAGTCTCCATCAACATTTTACTTTCCTAGTTTTTTTGGTTGGGACGTATTTCGTGTTGGGTGTGTATTTTCCCCTTTACATTTATGTTTATATATTGTACTCTTATATAATCTAGAGGTTTTTTAAATGTGTGGTTATTATATAGATATTTCATATTTTAATTATAATTTATCTTCAGGCTTTCATTAATATTGCCGACTGTGTGCATACAATTTCAATGGGAAAATGTCTCTCGTGTTATATTTTCCTTTTATTGAGTGTCACCAGTCCCTGCACTTTGGAAGCGGGCTTGGGGTAGTTTTGGATCAATTCTCATTGGGTTGTGTTATGAAATATTGGTATTAGAGGTGGTTCAATCCTTGTGAAGGTGTTTTGAGTAGTCCCATTATGATTATTTGGATTGGATTTATAGAAACAGTGTCAATGTGTATCAAGTGAGGCTTCTATGATAGGGAACCAAGGGTTCATGTGGCAGAAAACATATCCATTCACCATGAATCTGACTAGCTTATTGTGAAATAAACTTACAGAGAACTTATTTTCAAGAATTAATGGTACATTCATTGTATAAGATTGAGACTTTAATAGTCCTTATTGAGTTAGCTATCCATTGTATATATATTCCCATATGACCACGATACGTCTGGATTAATGTTTTAGGGATCCTCCATGAGTAAAGATATCTATGTGATTGGTTCTTGATCATAAAGAATATTTTATGAGTAATGAGGTATCGGATCAGGGTCATCCCGTTAGATCATTCCTCTAGGGGGATAGTTTGAAGCACCTCCACCTATTGAGCAGTAGGTCATACAAGTAGAGTTGGCTGAGGATACACACAGGCATAGTTAACTCCACAGATTCTAGCACCAGAGGCCTCTTAGGTTATATGGGTATCCATATTCCAATGTATTGGAGGATTATCTAGATTTGGGGGACAAATTATTCATTAATATCCAAAAACCAATTCATCAGGTGGTTATGTAGGCAATTATCCTTTTTTTCAGAGTAGCTAAGTCCTAGTGGGGTCTTGTTAAACAGATGCTTGATCAGTAGATACTCTAATAGTGTGAATTCCAATAGTTGTTTGGTGAGGAGTAATAAAACTACATTTTAAACTCGATTTGGATTTTGGAGATTCTAGTGTAGCATTGGGGATGGATGATAATGGATGAGTATTTTGTGAGGTTCACAGACCATATAAAGCACTCCATCTATATGATATAGGATGGCTACTTATAAGAACCAAATATCGAGTAGGGTATCCACAGAGATATCCAAGCCGGGGTAGTGACTTTATGAATTCCAACCTATGTCAGGGTGTTGGAGTGGGAATTGGTAAAAGATATATTCCTATCAGAGGGACGCTAGTAAACTGGATCTGGTAGTGGGTGTTATAGGGAAGAGTTGTGTGAGGAACCAAACATGCGTCAATCAGAAAGATCTCGATGTTGGAGACATCCCCATGATCAGACTTAGGTATGTGGTCATGTGAGCAATAAAACAAGTAGAGGACCCATGATTCCTAAAGTGGGGTTTATATATATATGTGATGAGAAAGAAAACATGGAACACGATTTCATGAACAGATTTACAGATGAGGTAAGGCTGATTGTATATTGATCGACATGAAAGAGGAAGTTCCATGATTAGGGATCCCCCAGGTGAGGGTAGAGTGGCGCCCAGGAAGGTGGATTTAGAAGTGGAGTAGGAAGATATTTAATAGGAGGAGCTATGGGTGGTGTATGACATAATGATATCATTCCTCGACCACCACCTGGAGAACCACATCAAGATAATGGAGCTAGAGGTCATGGTCATAGTCAATTATAGTCTATGTATACTTAAGAACCAATGGATCACAAGATAATTTTAGGAACAATTTTTGTGTATTATAATCATTATTTAATATTAGTATACACAAGTGTGATTAATTTCTACACTTCTATACTCATGGTGTGAGGGATAGAGCTCCTGGTAGAGTCTTTAGCCCTACAGATTCGTCTTATGGTTCTAATGGGGAATAGTTCTAATATAAATTTTATCTTTAGACAGTGAAAGAAATAATTTTTTGGAGAGATGTAATTATGGGGCCTTTTTTTAATCATTGTGGAGCAATATGGTATTATATTTTTTATGGTTTTTTCCACAGTCTGATCCTAGATTGACAATCACCATAGATGATTAAGATAACTTCACACTTATGGGATGAGATACAAGTCTATGGGTGAGATATATCTTATAGAAGGGAAAGTAGTTTTTAAATGTAGGAGAATGTATCTCATCATCCATTAGTGGGAGAGTTCATCCCTTGGTGTAAAAGGATCTTCAAGTATCTATATTAATTCACTCATGGAGGATTTTATGGATGTCTTCCCTAATAACGTTTTGGGACTACCACTTAGGTGGAGAACAAGTTTCATATCAAATTTTCTCCTAGGACTACTTTGATATTTTTTGAGGCATACTGTTTGTCCCATAAAAAATCTTATAGTTATGGTTGATGTTGTATGACCTTAGATAGAATAGTTTTGTCATGCCCAATGTGTCTCCATAGGAAGCTCCACAATTTTCCATGAAAAACGAATATGGGATATTTTGGACTTTTGCATATTTTCATCACTTGAATTGGGTAAAAATAACATACAGGTAAACAATACTAAGGATTTATGACATCTTAGACTATTTTCAATGTGTGATATGATTCTTTAAGATCAATCTCTAGTCTTGAATGAAACAGTTGAGAGGTCATGAGGCTGATATTCTGATGCCAAATTCTGATGTTGCTATTGACACTATGAGTTCTTAGTAATGCTCATTGGTCTTGCTTGGACCAATTTGGAGTATGAGTTGTAATTTGTGTCCAAGTATTTCTATTTTGGTCAAAATTAAAAATTATCTTCAATTTTAATTGATATTAGTTGAAGTGATGATACTTGGATAACTTTTATGGATTCATAACATTAGATTCCAAAAATGGGAAATTATCCATGTCGTTAAATCATTTGATTGTTGCACGAGTACTAAGTTCAAAACACGTGTATCAAATGTGATACATTGTTTACAATAATGAATATGGTTTGAGTATCATCCATTTGAGGATGATTGATTTACTTTGGATGTCTTATTCTAAAAAGAGTAAGAAGAAGTAGAATAATGGTTAAAGTTGAAGATTATAAGGGAAAGTGTGCATGGGCTTGACATTTCACGTTTTCCATGCATGGGTTTTAAGTACTATGGTGTCCATGAATATTATACTGTTGGTCGGAGTGGACACTCAAGAGGGGGGTGAATTGAGTTCCAATTAAAATTTCTGTTAAAAACAAGTTCGATTAAAATCCCGCAATTTCAAAAACAGATTAAACTGTAGTGAATTTATACAGATTATAAAGGTTCAATTAGTTTCTCAAAGATTGATTAGTTCTCAGTTAACTTAATCTTATGATTAATTTAACTTTTGAAACTAACTTACTGGTTTACAATAAATATAAAAACTTGCGAGTTTAACTATCAAAGTAGCTTTAAAGAAAAATTTTATTTCAAAGTAATAGCAGCGGAAAATGAAATAAATATGTACTGTATGGATATAAACTTTAACTAAAAACATAGAGGAGTTAACCAAGAGGTTTAGTCTCAAGCTGAGACTTAGTCCTCTCAAAAGTTTATATAAAGATGATCCACACCATGGATCAGGGTTCAACAGTTTACAACTGTCTAGGTCCAAGACCTCTACCACTGTTATTCGTGGGAAACAAAACAACAACAACCAGCTGTCCAGGTCACACACGACCTCTACCACTGTCCACGGTGGGAAAATGAACGAAAAGATAGTGAGTGAGGATTTACAAATCCTCCAGTTAAGGTTCAGGAGATAGTGTGTGTGTAAAATACAACAGATAACACACATTGCTCGTAATGTAAAAAGTAAATCACAGAGATAATGATTTAGAGTTTAGAAATGGCTCTAGTGATCTTCGTGCAGCTCTTGACTCCTTTTGTTGATTAGAATTCGTTCTGAGTCTTCTTCTGGTTATTGTCTGGAAAACAGAGTATCATGTGTTTCCTTGACTTCCAGGTTCAGCTTGCTTATCGACTCAAAGAATGAATAGTTTTGTGTAGTTCTTCTTTTGCAGAAATTTCTCAATGTATGATCTATGTTCTGGAGGCTGGTAGTAGTAGTCTCGTGAGTGCAAGTTTTCCAGTTGTTCTTGGCACGTTTTGAGCTTGATCGCAAGTGTGTTCTGTGTGCTCGATCTCTTCAAGTCTAGTGTCTCTCTCACTTCATTTTGATACATCCATGATGTCCTCTTTATGCCCCTTTTATTTTTTGTTTTTCTGAGAAGAAGGAATGATTATTCTTTTCGATCGTACTTGGTACGGTTTCCTGAAATGCCAACACAAATCATTTAATAACATTAAAGGCATCAAAAGTAACAAATGTAACCGTTAGTATAATAAACAAATAGTGTCGAGGATATAGGATTTGACTCCGCAGTTCATTATAGGTAGCCGTTTGTTTGTAGACGTGTACGGTTGACTCGGTGTAGGATCTTCCATCGGCAGCTCTTCAAACTCTTATCGGTGGCTCTTATCGGTAGCTCTTATCAGTATCTCTTATCGATAGCTCTGTGCATCGGTAGCTCTGTGCATCGGTAGCTCTGGCTATCGGTAGCTCTGGCTATCGGTAGCTCTCGATATCGGTAGCTCTGGCTATCGGTAGCTCTGGCTATCGGTAGCTCTGGCTATCGGTAGCTCTGGCTATCGGTAGCTCTGTGCAGCGGTAGCTCTGGCTATCGGTAGCTCTGGCTATCGGTAGCTCTGGCTATCTGTAGCTCTGGCTATCATGCAAACCACATCTAATTGACTTAGAATTGATTCAAGGCTTGTATAAACAAGGATAACAGATATTAACATAAATAAGAAATTATTTAAACATTATTATTAACTTGATCAATGATTTGAAAGAATTAATGTGTAGATCAACAGTAATTGAGAATATCATAAAATATGAACACATAATTGGGATTATCAAAACATATAAATACACGATTGGGATTATCAAACCAGGTGAGGTCAACAATCTCCCCCTTTTTGATAATCACAACTTATGATATGACCAAAAAAAATAGTGAGAATATAGTATAAGAGAATATAACATTTATATTCTAATTTCTCAAAGAAAGCAGTATTAGAGGAAATAGAGGAAATAGTAATAGAATGAGAGAGATCAAAAATTATCATAGTTAGTATTAAATACAATAGTATCAGAGATAAGCTTTGAAAGAATTGGTACCAAAGAATGAAATGTAAGAAATAGTATCAAAGGCTCAAATTTCTCCCCTTTGATATTTCTCCCCCTCTCTTTATATGTTCTCCCCCTTTCTTTATATTTTTCTCCCCCTTTGTGATAATCAAAAAGTGGGAAAGCAGACATAGAAAACTGATAAACAGAGAGAGTGTAAAGAAAAGCAGTTGTATTAGACCAGACAAAAATTACATAAACAGAATGAAAAGAAAAAAAACGATTCCTATCAAACAGCCTAGACACTTTATAAATCCTGATCTTCAACATGAGATTTTCCTTTTGGATCAGAAGAGGATGCAGGTGGTGAGGATGTGGGTGAGGGCTTTGGAATCCCAGAAATGATCACAGGAGGCTGAGCCACTGATACAATGCCTGGCCTGTATTGGGAAGTTCGTTGAGTGATCATAGGTGTGAGGCTTCTGATGGCCTGAGCAGGAGTCATCTGGACTGGAGACTCAGTAGAGGCAGAGGCAGGCAAGGCAGGAGAAACAATAACTGGTCTGGCATCAACATGCAAAAAGGGCAGCAACAGATTTATGAAATCCATAATGATTCCTCCTCCTCTTTCCATAGCAGATATAAAATCATCTTTGTTCACCATGAATTTTTCTAAGGCAGGAGTCATCTTCCTTAGCATGCTCACTTGTTCTCGAAAGGCTTGAGTTACAGGGGTAACTTCATGTTTTCTAACATCAGCTTGAAATGATGGTTGAGTTGTTGCTCGGTAAAAATCATTTGGAAATAATAATCCACCTTGTTCTTGCTTTCCTCCTGAGAGGCAGAGGCCTCTTTCATATTGTCGTGGACGATTTTCAATATTTACCTGACTGAATCTCTTATAGAGAGCACTACTCGGCTTAGATCTGATGAGTCCACAGAGCCACTGGTTGAAATAGAACCAAGCTCCTCCTTCATCATAGCTTGTAATTGATTCAAATCAAATGCAGGTTTTGAAGCTAGAGAACCAACTGAGAAAGATACAGTTTCTTTGAAGCTTTTGGTCAAACCACTAATCAGAGTTTGCAGTTGAGAGTCCTGATTTTTAACATGATCTTTTATATAAGATTTGAAATCTTCAAATACTGAGACCATTTGGCTTACAACAATTTTCACATAAGCTAAATCCTTATCAGCTTGAGGCGTTGAGATCATGTAAGTATATAAGGCAGTAACAGACATCTTTAAGGCATCAAGATCTGCTTCTATTCTAGAATATTGGGTCTGGCACTCTTTGACTGCTTCCATCAGCTCACCCATAAAAGTTGACAGATTGAAACCAAGAGAAAGCTCAAAATATTGTTCTAACAACATCATTTCTTCACTAAAACAGTGCTTCATCTCAGCAACTGAGGCACTGAAGGATTCTTTCAGCTCATTCTTTAGGGATTCGAGATCATACTTTGTAATAAAATCAGTAGGAGCAACTGTAGTAGAGACTCTTGCAGAAGCTAAACTGACTACAGAATCATTCATGACTGATTGAATCGAGGATACTAAAAAAGATTCCATTGTCTGTATTTCTTCTACAAAACTGTCTTTGAGATTTTCTTTCAGCACATCTAAATCATGTACTCGGACCACATCATCAGGTAATAACTCAGAATTGATGTCATAGCTGATCTTTGGTTTATTCAAAGATACTTCATTATCCGAATCAGGATAATCCAAACCACAGACTATAAAACCTGGGTCTTCTACCCAGTCTTCAACCTCAACTGTCACTGTAACATTTCCAAGATTGGAATGATGCTCCCCCTCAATGGGTGCATTCTTATGTACAACAGCTACATTCTCTGCTTGTATTTCTTCATCAGAATCTTCCACAACAACTTCCATCTCAGCAGCAGTAAGGAGATTTTCTGAAAAAGGTACAACTTCTTCTCTTTCTTTTTCTACTTCATCAGTAGGCACAACTGAGTTTCCAATCAATGGACTCAGACTCAGCCTAGCAGAATTAGACGATTCATATACATTCTCTTTTTCTCCTTCTTGGTGAGGAACTGTCTGGCCTTCCTCATGAATAGATAACACTTCCTCTACTTTTCCTTTTCTTGAGTATACAAACTCAGTAACAAGACTTTGGGGAAATTCTGGATCTCCTCCAATATCCATAGGAGTTTCTTCCTCATCTTCTTCTTCTTCTTCTTCGGACTCATCACTGTACTCAGGTTCCTCTTCATCAGGTCCTAAACCTGGATCTCTTTTATCCTTTGGCCTTGAAGGATAATCCACAGGATTAAATTTATCATACACCTTCTGGTCATCACTGACCCATTCTCCTTTCCACGGGTTCCAATTGATTTTCATGTACTTACAAACTATAGTAGTGATACAGAAGTTATTCTTAACTACAACTGTATCATCTTGAGACTCAGCTATCCCTTTCACTTTTCTCATTACAGAGATCATTTTGGAAAAGAATAAAGCATTAGTCTTTGATTTCGGCCTAATCATGTCTTCCATTTGACTCAACAGCAGTCTGCACAGATTAACTTTCACACCATGTCTTAATATATATAGAAGATAAATATCTTGATATATCAGATTAGAAAAATCTCCTCTCCTCGGTATCAAAACATGTTGAACAAATTGGAAAAACAATCTGTTCTCTCCATCTAATTCAGTAGCAACCACATGACTTTGACTTCCATTACCCGTTAGTTCTTTTAATGCGGTCTCATAGTCAAAGATGTTATTGGTAGGTGGAATTGCTCTTGAGACATACCCGGATACACCTTCATGTGGGACTTTTAAACATTCATCCCACTCTACTGAAGAAAACGACATTTCTTTTCCATTTAAAAAAGAACTTACCCTATTCTCATTCTCAGACTTCTCGAAGCTTACGAATTCGTAGAACTGTTTCACTAACTTCGTGTAGTAGGGACCATTGTTATTTGAAAAACAATCTACCCATCTCTGATCTTCCAGAATTTCAAGCACCAACGACTTGCTTGGTAGCAGCCAATCTACGCATAGCTCCTTTTCAATCACAATATCTCTATTCTTCAAATGAGGGTTTACTGGTCGCTTTCCCGACCTAGTTCTGGCATTACTTCCACTAGCTTCATGCTGCACTTTCTGCTTCTTTGTTTTAGGCTCTACACTGTCATCTCTACTTGCAGGAATCTTGGTTTTTTCCATCACGGATTTAGGGTTCTCAGTCGATTAGGGAGCTAAGAATCGAAAAGGTGAAAGGTTTTGGGTCCGGTGGAGTGAGAAGTGGCTTAGGCTTAGTTTTATCACGTAGGAATCATAAATAAACAATTAAAGTAAAATAACATAAAAATAAAACGATTCATATTCTAGGCGGCACACAGAAGTTTTAAAACATTGCATCGGTGAGAATTTCAACATCGGTGAGAATTTCAACATCGGTGAGAATTTCAACATCGGTGAGAATTTCAACATTGGTGAGAATTTCAACATCGGTGAGAATTTCAACATCGGTGATAATTTCAACATCGGTGAGAATTTCAACATCAGTGAGAATTTCAACATTGGTGAGAATTTCAACATCGGTGAGAATTTCAACATCGGTGAGAATTTCAACATCGGTGAGAATTTCAACATCGGTGAGAATTTCAACATCGGTGAGAATTTCAACATCGGTGAGAATTTCAACATCGGTGAGAATTTCAACATCGGTGAGAATTAATCATCCCCAGCTCATGCCTAATGTAACTTAACCTATCAGAACTTAAAGGTTTAGTGAAAATATCGGCCAATTGATGTTCAGTGCCAATAAATTCAAGAGTAATATCACCTTTTTGATAATGATCTCTCAGAAAATGATGTCTTATATCAATGTGTTTGGTTCTAGAGTGAGATACAGGGTTCTTAGATATGTTTATTGCACTAGTGTTGTCACAGTTGATTGAAACATGTTTAAACTCAAATCCATAGTCCAATAAAGTGTGTTTCATCCACAGAATTTGTGCACAGCAACTACCAGCAGCTATATACTCTGCTTCGGCAGAAGACAATGCAACTGTGTTCTGTTTCATACTACACCATGACACTAGGGATCTTCCAAGTAAATGACATGTTCCAGATGTGATCTTCCTTTCTAACATACACCCAGCAAAGTCAGCATCTGAATAGCTAGTTAGGTCAAATGATTGTCCTTTTGGATAAAACAAACCTAAATTTACAGTATGCTTAAGGTATTTAAAAATCCTTTTAACATCCAGTAAGTGTGATTCTTTAGGATTACCTTGAAATCTAGCACACATACATACAGTGAACATAATGTCTGGTCGACTAGCAGTAAGACAAAGTAAGCTCCCAATCATACCTCTGTAATTGGTTTGATCCACTGGTTTCCCAGCTTCATCTGTATCCAACTTACAGGTAGTACTCATAGGTGTATCATTTTCCTTAATACTATCAAATCCAAAACGTTTTAAAATATCTTTTGTATATTTACAAAGATTTAAAATAATTCCATCTCTAGTTTGAAAAATTTGGAAACCAAGAAAATACTTAAGCTCTCCCATTAAGCTCATTTCAAATTCATTTTGCTATTTTTTGAAAAATCAGTACATAGAGAGTGTTTAGAAGATCCAAATATAATATCATCAACATAGATTTGTACAACTAAAACAACTTTAGAAATTATTTTAATAAAAAGAGTTGGATCATCAATCCCTTTAGTAAAACCTTTTGAAACAAGAAAATTGCTGAGTCTATCATACCAATCTCTTGGAGCTTGTTTTAAACCATATAAAGCTTTAGAAAGTTTAAAAACTTGATTTGGAAAATGAGGGTTTGTAAATCCAGGTAGTTGTTCCACAAAAACATTTTCAATTATAAAACCATATAGAAATGCACTTTTGACATCCATTTGATTTAACATGAAATTCAGATGTGATGCATATGCAAGTAAGATCCTAATAGCTTCCAGTCGAGCTACATGTGCAAAAGTTTCTCCATAGTCTATACCTTCTTCTTGACTATATCCCTGTGCAACTAGTCTAGCCTTGTGTCTAACTATGTTTCCTGATTCATCTACTTTATTTCTAAAAACCCATTTTGTGCCTATTGTCAGGGTGTCCTTGGGTCTGTCAACTAATTCCCATACTTTGTTTCTTTCAAATTGATTCAACTCTTCTTGCATGGCTATTACCCAGAAATCATCATTGATAGCATCATTGACATTTTTGGGTTCTAGCTGTGACAGAAAAGCTTGATGTTCAACCTGGTTCCTTAGAGAAGCTCTAGTTTTTGTTCCTCTATCAAGATTACCAACAACAGCATCTAAAGGATGATTCTTTAGAATCTTAGTCGATTTGGTAACGGTTGGACTATAAACTTCAGGTTCATCTATAGGTTCGGGTTCAACAGAAGCAGATTCTGGAAAAAGTCCAGAACTGGATGTTTTTATAACAGGTTCTTTAGATTTATCATTAAGGTCCAGAATAGACAAATCTTCTTCAAGATTCTCAAGAGAGGTTTTAGGCTCATGTGGATCAGTTTCATCAAATTTGATGTGAATAGAATCTTCCACACATTTGGTTCTCTTATTGAAAACTCTATAAGCTTTACTTGAAATAGAGTAGCCCAGAAAAAATCCTTCATCACTCTTGGATGCAAATTTTTCAAGATTGTCTTTGATATTGAGAATAAAGACTTTGCATCCAAAAACTCTGAAGTAGTTAACCTTAGGTTTCCTATGGTTCCACAACTCATATGGAGTCCTCTTATGAACAGGTCTGATCAAGACTCTATTGATAACATAACAAGCTGTATTAACAGCTTCAGCCCAAAAGTAAATAGGCTGTTCATATTCATTGAGCATGGTTCTAGCTATTTCTTGAAGGGTTCAGTTTCTCCTTTCTACTACACCATTTTGTTGGGGTGTCCTAGGGGCAGAGAAATTGTGACTATAGCCATTGTGTGACCAGTAAGATTCAAACTCATGATTTTCAAACTCACGACCATGATCACTTCTTAGGGTTTTAATCTTAAGTCCACTAAGTTTCTCTACAGACTTGGAATATTTAACAAAGTAAGGACAAGCTTCACTTTTGTGAGCTAGAAAGTATACCCAAGTATATCTAGAAAAGTAATCTAAAAGGACATAGACATAATGCTTCCCATTTATACTAAAACCCTTGATGGTCCAAACAAATCCATGTGAACCAACTCAAGTGGTTGAGAAGTTGAGACTTCTTTCTTTGATTTAAAAGAAACTTTGTGTTGTTTTCCCTTTTGACAGGGATTACACACTTTGTCATTTGGGAATTCTAATTCAGGTAAGTCTCTAACTAAGTTTTTCCTTTCCAGTTTTCTAAGTGAGTGAATGTTGCAGTGTCCTAATATTCTGTGTCATAGCCAAGATTCTTTATGAAAAGAATTCAAACAAGAAATATTTTGTTTGGCTAAAGAATTTAAATCAACAGCATAAACATTTTCATTCCTTAGAGCAGAAAATACTAAAGAATTTTTGGAGTTAAAAACATCACACGAATCATTTTCAAACTTTACATTGAAACCATCGTCACATAATTGAGATATGCTAAGAAAGTTATATTTAAGTCCATCAACGAATAAAACTTTAGAAATTAATACTGAGTCAGTGTTACCAATCTGGCCTAGGCCAATGATTTTTCCCTTAGTGTTGTCACCAAAGGTGACATGACCTCCATCAACCTTTATTAAGCTCTTGAAGCAAGAATAATCTCCAGACATGTGTCTTGAGCATCCACTATCTAAGTACCATATCTTTTTGTGATCGCTCTTTAAGCAGATTTCCTACAAAACAGATTTAGATAGGAAATGACTTTGGTACCCAGATCTTCTTGGGTCCAGATAGGTTAGAAATCAAAGCTTTAGGTACCCAGATTTGTTTTATGGGTCCCATACAATTAACAGAAACAACAGATTTTGAAAGATAAACTTTATTTGGCCTATAACCATGTGAATAACCAGTTGAAGCATACAGATTTCCAAAACTGGAACTAGCAGAATTTTTTTCAGACTTAGGAATAAATCGGGTTCTAGTGAACTGTCTCTGTCCAGGTTGGTATCCCAAACCAGTAGCATATCTAGGTGAAACTTTCTTTCCTAGCATTTGAGTTAGAGCATCCCTTCCATTTGTGAATTTTTCTAAATCCTTTCTGAGCTGCTCATTTGACAGTTTCAGTTCTATATTTTCCTTTAGTAGTTGAGCATTCTTTTCCTTTTCTATATCAAGATCAGATTTATGCTTAACACTTAAAGCATACTATTTCTTTAAACCTTTGTATTTTCCTTTAAGCTCATTACAGGTTTCTTCCAACATATCATAGTACTTAAATAGTTCATATTTTGACATGTTTTCCGAATCAAAATCATCTCCAGAATAATATTAATTTAAAACTGGAGTGTGAGATGTTACCTCAGGAGTATTTTTCATGAAGCACATGTTAGCTCGATTCCTTTCAGAGTCCGAAGATTCGACTTCACTAGTGCTATCTTCTGAAGCACTCCATGTAGCCTTAATGGCTTTCTTGTACTTCTTGTCTTTGTAATCATATCTCTTTTTGAATTTTAACTTTGGAAAGTCTGCTTTGATATGTCATTTTCGCTTGCATTCGTAGCAGACAACTTCATCAGTCCTGTCAGCCTTCTTCCAATCCTTTTTCCATTTGCCTTGTTGATCATACATTCCTTTGTAATTTGTTTTCCTAAAGAATTTCTTTTTCCTATAAAACATCTTGAATCTCCTGGCTATTTGAGCCATCTCGGCATCACTTTCATATTCTGAATTTTCACTCGTTGAACTTTCAGTCTCCATTTGTAGTTTATCCTTGTCTTTACTCTTCAAGGTAGTAGTTTTAAACGCTATAGATTTTCTTTTGGGTTCCTCATCTTCTTCTTTATTTACCATAAGCTCCTCTTCATACATCATCAGCTTACCAATTAACTCCGTGACAGGTAGTGCTCCAATGTCACAGGATTCTCTAATTGAAATGGATGTACCTCTCCATCTATCTGGCAAACATCTCAGTATTCTCATAATTTGTCCTTTTGCAGGAACAATCTTTCCAAGTGAGCTCATTGTGTTTACTATCTCATTGAACCTGAGATACATGTCACAAATAGGTTCATCAGGCTTCATTTTTAAATTATCATATTTAATAGTATAAGTTTTTAATCTCATTTCTTTAACATTAGTTGTTCCTTCATGAGAAACAGCCAAGGTATCCCAAATTTCAAAAGCAGTTTTACATGCAGAAATTCTATTAAATTCTTCATCTCCTAAAGCACAGTACAAAGCATTCATAGCTTTACAGTTATTATTGTAAGAAGTCATTGTAGGTTCATCCCAAGTAGATCTATCAGTAGTGGGAACTTTATATTCAGATTCTATGGCAGTCCAAATATCAAAACTCATGCTTTCCAAATGGATTTTCATTTTGAGCGTCCACTGAGCATAGTTATTTCCATTAAAGAAATGTGGCCGGTTAGTAGCAGCACCCTCTATTCTATTATCCATGATATCACAAAAATAATTTTAAAGAGATAAAAATTTAGAAATAACATAAATTTTAAGAACTTTAAAATACAATCAAAATCACAGTTGAAAACAGAGTAATATAGAAAATATTTTCCAACATCTGATACCAAATGTTGGTCGGAGTGGACACTCAAGAGGGGGTGAATTGAGTTCCAATTTAAATTTCTGTTAAAAACAAGTTCTATTAAAATCCCCCAATTTCAAAAATAGATTAAACTGTAGTGAATTTATACAGATTATAAAGGTTCAATTAGTTTCTCAAAGATTGATTAGTTCTCAGTTAACTTAATCTTATGATTAATTTTACTTTTGAAACTAACTTACTGGTTTACAATAAATATAAACACTTGCGAGTTTAACTATCAATGTAGCTTTGAAGATAAATTATATTTCAAAGTAATAGCAGCGGAAAATGAAATAAATATGTACTGTATGGATATAAACTTTAACTAAAAACACAGAGGAGTTAACCAAGAGGTTCAGTCTCAAGACGAGACTTAGTACTCTCAAAAGTTGATATAAAGATGATCCACACCCTGGATCGGGGTTCAACAGTTTACAACTATCCAGGTCCAAGACCTCTACCACTGTTATTTGTGGGAAACAAAACAATAGCAACCAGCTTTCCAGGTCACACACGACCTCTACCACTGTCCACAGTGGGAAAATGAACGAAAAGATAGTGAGTGAGGATTTAAAAATCCTCCAGTTAAGGTTCAGGAGAAAGTGTGTGTGTAAAATACAACAGATAACACACACTGCTCGTAATGTAAAAACTAAATCACAGAGATAAAGATTTAGAGTTTAGAAATGGCTCTAGTGATCTTCGTGTAGCTCTTGAATCCTTTTGTTGATTAGAATTCGTTCTGAGTGTTCTTCTGGTTTTTGTCTGGAAAACAGAGTATCTTGTGTTTCCTTGACTTCCAGGTTCATCTTGCTTATCGGATCAAAGAATGAAGAGTTTTGTGTAGTTCTTCTTTTGCAGAAATTGCTCAATGTATGATCTATGTTCTGGAGGCTGGTAGTAGTAGTCTCTTGAGTGCAAGTTATCCAGTTGTTCTTGGCACGTTTTGAGCTTGATCGCAAGTGTGTTCTGTGTGCTCGATCTCTTCAAGTCTAGTGTCTCTCTCACTTCATTTTGATACATCCATGATGTACTATTTATGCCCCTTTTATTTTTTTTCTGAGAAGAAGGAATGATTATGCTTTTCGATCATACTTGGTACAGTTTCCTGAAATGGAAACCCAAATCATTTAATAACATTAAATGCATCAAAAGTAACAAATGTAACCGTTAGTATAATAAACAAATAGTGTCGAGGATATAGGATTTGACTCCGCAGTTCATTTTAGGTAGTCGTTTGTTTGTAGACGTGTACGGTTGACTCGGTGTAGGATCTTCCATCGGTAGCTCTTCAAACTCTTATCGGTGGATCTTATCGGTAGCTCTTATCGGTAGCTCTTATCGGTAGCTCTGTGCATTGGTAGCTCTGTGCATCGGTAGCTCTAGCTATCGGTAGCTCTGGCTATCGGTAGCTCTGGCTATCGGTAGCTCTGGCTATCGGTAGCTCTGGCTATCGGTAGCTCTGGCTATCGGTAGCTCTGGCTATCCGTAGCTCTGGCTATCGGTAGCTCTGGCTATCGGTAGCTCTGTGCATCGGTAGCTCTGGCTATCAGTAGCTCTAGCTATCGGTAGCTCTGGCTATCGGTAGCTCTGGCTGTCTTGAAAACCACATCTATTTGACTTAGAATTGTTTCAAAGCTTGTATAAAAATGGATAATCGAGATTAACATAAATCAGAAATTATTTAAACATTATTATTAACTTGATCACTGATTTGAAAGAATTAAAGTGTAGATCAATAGTAATTGAGAATATCAAATAATATGAACACATAATTGGGATTATCAAAACATATAAATACACGATTGGGATTATCAAACCAGGTGAGGTCAACATATACTATTTATTTTTATGAGGTTTATCTAAAACATTGATATCAATCCTAGCCGACCATCTAGAATCAACTAAGGGATTATGCAAGGCTCAAGGTCAACCGCACCCAAGGGAGTCCTGCTTGGTCAGCCAGCCAATCGCATGTTGGGCCATGTGTAAGCCCACTAGAGATCATGAGGGAAAACCCTTGAATAGATTTGTCCAAGGGCCCATGAATTTGTGGGTGCATAGTGTGCCCACAGAACAGATACATGTCAGTATAGGAAAGGGGAGAACAGAATTTTGACCATCGAATGGTGTGGATTTGTTGATATACCATGGCTCAACCACATGTTCATTTCGGCATGGGATGACTTTTTTTAATAAATTGAGCGTTATCATCCCTCAATCACATCTCATGAAAAGACTCATCCATTCATCAAATCCGTCTTGAAGATGAGTTGTCGGATTCTACCCTAGTTCCATTCTTCGAAAGTTGGCATGTGTTTTACAAACTCACTATCATCTTCTTCAATTCGCCACTCCATTCCTCCACTACCTCTTCTGAGAAGAAGACCGAGCCACCATCCAAAAAAATTTATGCTTCCTTAATTCTTATAAGGTCTAAATGATGAATCATTAATGATAGGATAAATAATAAAAATTCCTTTGTATGATTTATATGATTAAACCAATCTAAAAAATATATATACATCAAGATTCTTGAACTTGATATCTCCATGGATGAAGTGTGGTAATTTGAGAAGAAGTGTGGCATGTGATCTTCATCACATTCAAATGACCGAATCACCAAAAATGGGAATCCCACTTGAAAAATAAACACACTAGAAAGCTCAATATATCATTTAATCTGGTTTGAGGATTTTAAAATCCAATGATCATGGATGATTCACAAAAATATTTGAATATCATATTAGGTGATATTTGAATTTGTTGAAATGATGTAAACCTCACCTATAAAAAGAGAAGCATTAGGACTGTTTTGGTTACTTCCATTCACTATACCTGAGAGATAGTGTTTGGAAAAACTAGAGTATCTTTCAGCTTTTGCTTTGTGATGGGAATTCAGAGAACTACGAACCATTCTTGTTTTATGAAGAAGATTTCGACAATCTATGTATAAGGGAACCAGACATCCCCTAAGTAAGGAAGAACCATGAACCATTTTTGTTCAGTGAAGAAGATCGACACACCCTTTACATAGAATAATCATGCATCCTCTTCAAAAAGAAGAATAAGTTCTGTTTAAAACCCTCAAATGAATATATTGTGGACAGAGATGAAAAGAACAAAACAATTCCTTTTTACAAATTGGGAGAAGAGTAACTCACACTATTCAGGCGTTTCATTCATGATGACCATGTAGTCATGCATATGAATTAAGATACCAGTTTTTTTGTATGTGTAAAAAAAGTGTGCATTTAAGATAATAGTGGGGAGATACGTGTTTGTAAAGGATTTTATCCATTCTAGTGTACCCAAATTATAGTGGAGAATTATTATACATGCATACATGAATAAAAAAAATACATGACACACAAAATTGAAATAGAAAACTAAGGAAATATGAGTGTTAAATTATGAAGAAGGATGGAGAAGATGTAGATTCTATGTGTGTTGAAAAAAAAGTGGATAGTGGTTTGAAGCATGATTCAAGTTCGTGAATCTGTGAGCACTTAATGAATCACTTTAAACCCAAACATGTGTTGTAAAAAATGACTTAGAAAGGAGAAATATTTCATGAATTATTTCACACATATGTAAAGATACAAGTACACATTAATGGTTATGTGTTTGAGATACCAAAAACATAATTTAATTTCACTACATTGAATGCGTGATGTGAAAATGATTTTATTGTGTTGAAAATTCATGAATAGAAGAATAAGAAGAATTGGATGTGGCCAAATGAAGGTTGATTATTATTTAGGGAATTTTAACTATGATGAAGATAAGATTAGTTTCACTTCATTGATATGATAATTACAAAGGGTTTTAGTGATTATAGAGAGAATAAGAAAGGGTTTATATAACTCCCAAATCTTCCACACTACATGTTCCTTTGAATAATACAATAACTTGTGTTGTAAGCAACTTCAAGTTCAACCACACCACATCCAATCAAACATTCCGTTATGAATAGTATTTCTCACTTTTTGAAATTTTATAAAATTTATATTTCAAAATGGAGTTTATTTTTGGATTCAGAATATGGAAATTAGCTTAGGGTGAATTTTGGGTATTTTTCTGAAAACTTTCAATTTTTGATGCATAGTGAAAAACACTCAGTTATTGTATAAAACCGACATTTTATTTAAATAATTATTTAATTTATGTAAATTTTTTTTAGGTAAAAATTGATACATAATACCTATAAAATTTCAGTGTAATTAATTGGAGATATTTTATTATAAGTTTAGATATATAAAAATATTATCAAACTTTTTACCATCTTTTACACACCTCATAGGAACATTGGAAAATTTTCATAAAACCTAATTTTATTGCTTTTGTGAGTTAAATTTCAAAAATACATGATACATGATTAATATAAATACGTAAAATGTGCTTCAATAGGATGAAAATAATTTTTGGTGATAGTAATTTTTGACTTTTATTTACCGTTGTTAAAAGTAAATAGGTTAATTAAGGGTAAAAATGATATCATAATTACCCAAACACATGTCATAATTCTATTGGATAAGTATAATTAGACAAAAAAAAATTGTAGGAACAAAATATGATCCTCTTTGGTCCACTTTGATTAGATTAGGGCATTTATTATTAATTTTTTTAAAGAAGAGTTAAAAGAGTTAAATTCAAAGATTAATAACAAAACAATTTTTAATATAGGGTTACAAAAAATATAAATTAGACTATAAATATTTAATATAAATATAAAAATATTTCCTATATGATGGTATTTTATTTATAATTTTTAGACATTAAATAATTTAATCTATTTATGACACAATGATGATGCAATAATTACGATAATAATGAAATATTAAAAAAATTGATATTATAAATATCCAAATAAATGAAAATTGACACTTATGATGAATTAAAATATTTTTCTAGGTTAATATAACATATTAGGGTTCTTTAAATAAATTTTATTTTAAGTGAAAATTTTTTTATGGCTTTCAAAGAAATAAAATACTAAATAGCGTCGAAATCGACATAATTGAGTTTTTAAAACAAATACTATATTATTAATTGATATAATATTCCTAAAAATAAAAGGTTCAGCCTAAGGACGTAGACATGGTTATATATATTAATAATTAACACCATGGGGTTATCATGTCTTGTTATATTATGTTTATTAACTATATAATATAAACATACAAAGAGACATTGTAAATGTCAAACAATTAAACTAAGAGTTAAATCTAGAAGATACTGTTAATATGATTCCCTAAGCATATCTAAAACCTATTGGTTGAAATGTTTTCGACCCATCCCCACCATATCCTTAGAATAATTTATTTTGGGGCAATTGTAAATAGGAAAATATTTTATTATAAAATAATATTTTATGTTTTATCTAAAATGACCCTCACCGCTTTTATAAAAAAAACTTCCCCTTCTCATAATTTCACACCCCCAAATACATTTGGCTCGGGAAAAATCTACCACAATACCCTCCCAAAATCTATCAATTCAACCTAGATGCCTTAAATTAACCAGAAAGCCAACCTAAGGAGCCCTTTAGATCAAGTCAAAAGGATACACCCAAAGTAGAGGTAATAATTTCACCACCCCCTTTCAAGTTCCTTTCTTCTTCCTCTTCCTCTTTCTTTGTTGTTTCAATAACAAAATAATAAATCTAGTACGTTATATATACTGTGATGTTATTAAATATATGGTACTACAATATTAGTTATTCTATCCATCCTATAAATGACGAAGCCACCATACATGCGTACGCATGGCTTACCATCTCCACCTCATGGTGTAGTTTGTTATTTAAACACTTCATTATTTGGATGGGTATAAAAATGAGTAAAACTGATGTAAATAATATATATAACATGTTAATGATTTTGTATATATGATATAACATCCAATTAAATATTATTTTTCCATCAATATAATAATATTGTCCCTCATGCGTACGTACGGATTACTGTCTCCACGAATGCGATGAGATTGATTCCCCATCGTAATCATTCAAGAATAATATTCATTTTATGATTAAAAATAATGTTTTTGAACATTATATCATTTTTTATATGAACCAAATAAATCCTATTCATTACAAACATGACTTACATAACCAAGAATATAAAGGAAAACGAATTAGTTAACACCCGATAAGATAACACAACTATAATATTATTAACATAGAAATATTAGAAGATCATATATGATATCATATTTATGTATATAGTTCTTGGATAATTTAATAGTAATAATTTAACTATCATAGATGTGTTTAACGTACCCTCGACCAAGGAAAAGTACAAGGAAAGTGTTAGTTTCACAATCTCTTTATTATCTGTGGTTGTTTTTATGTAAGTATCTACTCAGACCTCTTTGTCATCCATATCCGTGTTTTCTTATAAATTCATTTCAAAACATTTTTTATTTACTAGACAATGGGTTAATATAATATATACTCTTATTTGACCTTATATGTTTTGAAATGAATCCTTCTGTCTTTTTCTAAACAAGGAACTTTATGACCTTTTGACAAAATTAAGGTAAAAATGTTTTTATAACTTAAACGGCAGGTGAAACTATTTTCCACCATTATATCATCATGAATTATTAACTTTCAAGATTATAAGAATATTTTCAAAATAAACGTTTTATTTTATAATTATAAGAATTTTAAATGATTTCAAAATACAAAGAGATATTTCTCTAAAAAAAGTTTTAATTTCACCTATGTCAACATCCTTTAGATGGATTTTAGGCTTGTTTGATGTTAAATTATTATGATACAAATCTTCCATATTTTATTGAAGTTTTGGTGATATTTTTTACTATGGATTGGTTATTTTTATACTATTCAAGGTTTATGGATATAGTCTTGACATTTCCTATGCTAGTTTTAATATGTATGTTTATGTTATGTTTAAACCTTTTCAAAAGAGGAATATATTGGACTTAGTAATTAATGGGTGGAGCCTGAAATAGCTCCTTGATGCATTAGTTGGTCTCATGAGAAAAACTAGTTTCTTGGAAAAAGGCCTTGAAAAAATCATATTTTTAGTCTTGGTACAAGGCCTTGACTATGTGGTTATGAAGTTTGGTATTATGCATTCCATTATTATGAAATTGGATACTGAAATTTCATGTGGTTATTCGACTAGTAAAATATCCATGTGAATAAGTAAAAGGAATTATTTTATTTTATATTGGCCATATTATTATGTAGTTTAATTTTAAAAGACTTTTTTTAGTCTTATACATTTCCTTAAATGTTTATGCTTATTCTTGAAATTTTATGCTATATTTTTATCCTTACAGAGCATTTGAGCTCACCCGTTTTTATGTTCTATTTTTCCCAGGTGGTGAAGATGTATTTAATTATTTACATGTAGGGATAGGCTTAAAATATAGGTGTGTTTAAAGGGGAAAAATGTTGTTGATATTTTTCTTTCATGATGTAATATAAAACTTATTAATATATATATTCATTCCAATGCTACTAAACTAATCGCTCTTCTAGGACATCATTCCTTGTATCATACCAATGTTATGTAATAATGTACTAAATCTAGGTAGCTTTGGTCGGGGCATTACAGTTGTTATAATAGGAAGTTTAGTACAATCCTTGGAAACTACATTTAGAAAAAATCAGATTAGATAACTCTACCTTAAGATATACATTGAGGATTAGTGTAGAAGAACTTCTTAGAATATTGGTACAGTAGGTGTTTTTTGAGTTTTCCAGGCAATACAAACCTGTCTAGATATAAGTAGGTAGAGGCGACTCTGGAACAGATGTACCAAGGTTTAAAACACAAAAAACCCATTTAGAGCTAGACTCGAATGAGAAATGGTGCACAATACTGGGCCTTATAGCGCTCTTGGTTATGACACTCTCAGGGGATATGATTAAGATAATTCACATTTTCATTACAAATAATTATAATGGATTTATAATTATATTCATCCTCAATGAAAACACTTTTATTATTAGGGATTATATCCATAAACAATTGAATTTATGTTAACTGTCTTACATGTTCATAATTATGTATTGCGGTTCATAATCTAATCAACTATATGCTATTGTTTAGAAATGGTACCTAGTAGAAGGAATGAAAACCATATCAACACATGTAATTCAGGTAGGGATTTCCTTCCTACTCAAGAAAATTATAGTGGAGCTCGTGATTCAACTAGTACAGATCAACTTATCACCATACTATGACAACTCACATTGGTTTTGAAAAATAACCTTACTCGTATGGAGCACCTAGATCCACAATGTGGAGGATCAATGCTAGAATTATTCATGAGGAAACCACCACCAACATTCAATGGGACTACAAATCCATTTGTATCCAAGAAATGGATAAGTTCCTTCGAGAAAATATTTTACGCTTTGGGGAGTAGTGAAAGAGAAAACGTTGTTATGGCAGTTTATTGCCTAACTAGAGATGCAGATCAATGGTGGTAATTAATTCAAAACACAAAGGGAGATGATGGAGTGTCAAATATGGAATGGAGGGAGTGTAAAGAGGTTTTCAGGGAAAAATATTTTCCTCGAGGCCATTAAGCGGATATGGAAAGTCAATTTTTGAGTCTGAGAAAAAAGGAGGATGAGAATGTCACAAAATATGAGTCTAACTTTACAAGGATAGCAAGGCTTACAGCAGATTATCTACATAACCCAAGGAGTAAGATTGATCGATTCTTTGATGGGTTAAATCTATTTTTCTGGTGACCATTAGTCTCACAATCCTTCTTATCATAGGAAGATATTGTCTATTGTGCTATCAGGACAGAAAATGAATTATCTAGGTCTTACGACTTCAATGCAAAGTAGGCAAAGAAGAGATTATATGAACACTCTGGAGAGGGAAATAAGGGGAATAAGGGAAAAGTTAATATTTATCCGACAGTAAACGTGGGAAGAAACAGCCTGGTACTTGGCTGACGGGAATGGGATTCTGTTACATGTGTGGTGAAAAAGGCCACCAAGCTCGTGATTTCAAGGGGAAGAAAGTGGGTGTTAATTTTGAATTCTACAATTATAGTGAAAAGGGGAATTATGAAAATGAATGTCTTAAGAGCCAAGGAAACATACCCAAGAAAAGGAAAAGGGATCAATGCCAATCTTATGAGATAACTACTGTTGAGGATGAAACTCCAAAAGATGTGGTGGCAGGTAATTTAATGGTTTCTTCATGTTTATCCATTGCATTATTTGATTCTAGATCATCGCATTGTTTTATATCATCCCAGTTTGCTAAGAAATTTAGATATTTACAATTTGATTTAACAAGAGTGTTTTTTGTCAAAACTCTTAAGGGATGTATCATTGCAACAATGTTTTTGGAATAAATTTCCATTAGGTAATATACATGTTCTTTATTTGCTGATCTCATTTTTATACCCAAGATTTAATTTGATATAATACTTGGTATGAATTGGCTTTCAGACCATGACGAGAAAATTTATTATAAGAAGAAGGAGGCTATAATTCTCGATGATGATAAGGAGTACCTAATATTTAGAGTAGAAACATCACCACCTGATTCTTATTTAGATCCACCCCCAGTATCTCAACTAAATTTTGTTATTGGGGAGGAGGAGAATGAAATAATTATGGGCGAGGAAAGGAATGTTCAAATAGAGGATGTATCTATTTTTCACGAATATGTTGATGCATTTCCAGAGGATTTACATGGACATCCTCCAGAATTAGAAAATGAGTTTTCCATTAATTTATTTCTTGCTTCAAGGCCCATATCGATGACCCCTTATATAATGGCTACTGTGGAATATGTGGAACTATAGAAACAACTAGAGGAATTGAGTAATAAGGGATTTATTTGACCTAGTGTTTTTCAATGGGGATCCCCTATTCTTTTGTAAAAAAGAAAGATGGATCTATGAGGTTGTGCATTGACTAAATGGAGATAGATGCAATAACAATAAAGAACAAGTACCCCAACCTTACATCAATGATTTATTCGATTAAATTCATGGAGATCAATATTTTTAAAATACTATCCTTTAATCTGGATATCACAGGTTGTGTGTGAATAAGGAATACATTCAGAAAACAACATTTCGAACCAGGTATAGGCATTATGAGTTTTCAGTAATGCCTTTTGGATTGACTAATGAACCCTCTTTCTCCACTGATATAAGGAATAAAGTTTTCAAGGAATATCTTTATGCCTTTGTAGTGGTATTTATTGATGTTATTTTGGTATACTCAAAAATATATGAAGATCATGAAAATCACATGCGCATTATCCAAAACACTCTTAGAAGAAATGAATTTTATGGGAAGTTTAACAAGTGTGAATTTTGGATTTAGGGGTTTTTTCTTGGCCACATTGTCTCCAAGGATGGAATCTCGGTTGATACTTCTTTGACAATGACAATAAAATAATGGCCATCACCGACGAGTATAACTGAGGTATGTAGTTTAATTGGTTTAGTTGGTTATTATCGGCATTTTGTCCAGAATTTTTTCCAATTGGAAATCCCCTTAACCAAGCTCACACGTAAAGGGGTTAAATTTTTTTGGACAAAAGAGTGTGAAGAATGTTTCAATGAACTACTGAAAAGATAAGTCAATGCTCTTATATTTACTCTACCACCAGTGAATGGTTGGTTTTTTATTTATAGTGATACTTATAAGAATGGACATGGTTGTTTCCTTATGCAGAATGATAGATTTATTGACTATGAATCATGAAAACTAAGAATTAATGAGAAAAAATATCCTACTCATGACCTTCAGTAAGAAGAAGTAATCATTTATCTAAAAATATGGAGACACTATCTCTACGGTGAAAAATATGAGATTTATACTGATCAAAAGAGTTTGAAGTATATTTTCTCATAAAATGAAATCAACACGAGGCAAAGAATACGGCTTAAACTACTCAAGGATTATGATTTCACTATAAACTACCTCCCGCAGAAGGAAAATAAGGTGTAAAATGATTTGAGTAGAAAGGATCATGGTGTTTTGAACGATGTAAGAGTTGAAAGGTATCCTATTTTCATGGATCTAGTAAATATGGATATAGGAATAACCATGGAAGGTGAAACATCAATAATTTTTCAAGTGGTTTCCTAACCATATTTACAAGAAAGGATAATGATTTCTCAGACTGGTGATAAGGAGTTTAAAAAGAATATTAAAGCTGTGAATGATGGGAGATTGAGTGAAATAATATATGATGATGGAATTTTGATATTTGGGAAGAAAATTTGTGTTCCTAAAATACCTGATCTAAAAATGGAATTTTTGGATGATTCTTATAGCTCTAATTTATCTACACACCATGGGAGTACCGAGATGTATAGAGATTTGAAGGAACTTTTTTGTTGGGACAACATGTAGAGGGAGATTGATGATTTTGTATTAAGATGTATGGTTTGACAACAAGTGAATGCTAGAAGGAAATAACATAAAGGATTCATGAAACCTCTTCCCATACCCGAGTGGAAATGGGATAATATTACGATGGACATTGTCATTAGGCTACCAAAGACTCCAAGATGTAATGATGCAATATGGGTCATTGTTTATCATAATACCAAGTCAACAAATTATCTTTCTCAAAGAGAAGATTTACCACTTGAACATCTTACCATACTATATATTAATGAAGCTGTAAGACTCCATGGTGTACCTATATCCATTTTTTCTGATCATGATCCCTGTTTGACAACAAGATTCTAGAAAAGTCATCAGAAAGACCTAGATCATAAACTTCATTGGAGCACTACCAACCACCCTCAAACCAATGGAAAATCTAAACAGACTATTCAAACCTTAGAAGACATGTTGAGATCATGCACACATGACTTTCAAGGTTTGTGGGATCAATATTTACCTTTGGTAGAATTTTCCTATAACAATAGATTCCTTTGAAGTATTCAGATGGAACCATACAAAGTGTTATATGGAAAGAGATGTCGCGCACAAACTTTTTGGGATGATGTTGGTGAAAGAAAACTCATAGGCCCAAAACTTGTTAAGGAAATGATGGAAAAGGTGAAGGTGATCCAACCCCACATCAAAGCAGCTCGAAGTAGACAGAAGAGCTATGCCAATAACTGAAGAAAGGATTTGGAATTTAAGGTTGGATATCATGTTTTCTGGAAGGTATCTCCATGGAATGGAGTTATAAGATTCAGTAAGAAGGGTAAATTGAGTCCCAGGTACATCAGACCATTCGACATTCTAGAAAAAATTGGGGTTGTAGCTAACCATTTGGCAATGCAACCAATTATCTCCCAAGTTCATGATGTGTTCCATGTGTCACTGTTGAGAAAATATAGGCCTGAACCAACGAATGTACTCACCTATGAAGAAATTGAACTAGAACCATATCTATCTTATTTTTAAGATCCTATCATGATTCTTGACACAAGAGAACTAGTTCTGATAAACTAGATTACTCGTCGGGTATATGATCTACGGAGAAACCATGTGATGGAAGAGGAAATGTGGGAACTAGAGGAACATATGATGAAGAACCACCTGAATATTTTTATGTATTAATATTCTAATAATTTTTAGGATGAAATTATTTTAATGAGGGGAGAATGATACACCCCAATCTTTAAAGGTACATTTCCCTTTGAATAATAAAAGAAATTGTGTTGTATGCAACTACGAGTTCAAACCCCCCACAACCAATCAAACTAGCCATTATGAATAGTAATACCCACTTTTTGAAATTTTATAATTTTTATCTTTCAAAATGTACTTAATTTTTGGATTCATAATATCGAAATTATCAAGGGGAGATTTTTTTGGTATTTTTCAGAAAACTTTCAATTTTCTGATAAATAGTGAAAAACAATAAGTTATTGTTTAAAACTGACTTTTTATTTAAATAATTATATATTTTATTTAAATTTATTTTATGTCAAAATAGAAACATAATACCTATATATGGTCAATTTACATCATTGGAGTCATTTTAAAATAATTTTAGATATATAAAAATTTTATCGAACTTTTTACAGTCTTTTACCCACCTCCTAGGAGCATTTACAAATTAGCATTAAACATAATTTTACCATTTCTGTGAGTTGAATTTCCCAAATCTGAGAGACACGGTAAATATCAGTAAGTAAAATTTGGTTCAATAAAATGATAATAAATTTTTGTGAATAGTAACTTTTGACTTTTATTTACCATGGTAAAAAATAAATAGTGTAATTAAGGGTAAAAATGATATCATAATTATCCTAACACATGTCCGAATTATATTGGATAAGTATAAATCAACGAAAAAAAACTTAGGAATATAATATGACCCTCGTTGGTCCACTTGGATTAGATTACGACATTGATCATTATTTTATTTAAAAAAGTGTTAAAAGAGTAAAATTAAATGTTTAATAACTAAACATTTTTAATATAGGGTTACACATAATATAAATCTGACTATAATTATTAATTAGAAAGATAAAATTATTTCCTACCTAATGGTATTTTATTTATAATTTTTATACATTAAATAAGTTAATTTAGTCAAGACATAATGATAACGCAACAATTACCTTATTAATGAAATATTAAAATAATTGATATTATAAATATCCAAATAAATGTAAATTGAGACCTGTTATAAATTCTACTAATTTTATAGGTTAATATAAAATGTGATGGTTGTTTAAATAAATTTTATTCTAAGTGAAATAGTTATTATGGATATCAAAAAAATCAAATACTAAATAGTGTCAAAATTGAAATAATTGAGTTTTTTAAACAGATACTATATTATTAAATGATATAATATTCATAAAAATCAATGGTTCGGCCAATGGACATAGATAAGCTTATATAAATTAATAATGATCCACATGGGGTTCTCTTTTCTTATTATAGTAAGTTTATTATCCATATAATATAAAAATACAAAGAGGCAAGGTAAATGTGAAATTATTTAACTAAGAGTAAAATCTAAATGATAAGGTTAATAAGATGTACTAAAACTATATAAAACCTATTGGTTGAGATTTTTGCGAGACATCCTCACCTTAGCCTCGAAATAATTCATTTTGGAGCAATTAGAAACTCAAAACAATTTTATTATAAAATAACATTTCAAGATTTTCCAAAAGTGACCATCACCTCTATTATAAATGGGCACTTCCCATTCTCTTAATTTCACACCTCCAAGGCCATTTGGATCGACCAGACCCTGAAACAATATCTTCCCAAATTCCCTAAATTTAACCTAAAGGTGATAATTTTATAAAAAAGCTAATCTAAAGAACCCTTTTGATCAACTCAAAAGGAAACACATGAAGTAGAGGTAATTATTTCACCAACCTCTTTCAAGTTCTTTTCTTCTTCCACTTCCTCTTTCACTGTTGTTTCCATGAAAAAATAATAAATCCAATACATTATACATAATGTGATGTTATTATAAATATGTTACTACCATACTAGTAATTCTATCCATCTGACAAATTACAATGTCACCGTTCGTGCGTACGCACGACTTACCGTCTACACATCATGGTGTAATGTGTTATTCAAACACTTCATTATTTGGATGAGTATAATAATGAGTATAACATATGTAAATAAAAAATATAACATGTTATTTATTCTTTATATATTAAATAAAATCTAATTAAATAGGATTTCCCCATCAATATAATGATGTTGTCGCTCGTGCGTACATACGGATTACTGTCTCCACGAACGTGGTGAGATTCATTCCCCATCGTAATAATTCAAGAATAATTTTCATTTTATTATTAAAAATAATTTTTACAAACATAATATAATTATGTATATGAATCAAATAAATCTTATTCATAACGAGCATGTATTACATAACCTAGCATATAAAGGAAAATGAACTAGTTAACACCCAAAACAACGATAAAACAAAAATATTATTAACAAAGAAATATTAAGAAGATCATATATTATATCATATTTAGGTATATATTTCTTGTATAAATTAATAAAATTGATTTAACAATTATACATGAGGTTAACGTACCCTTGACCAAGGAAAATTAGAAGGTAAGGGTTAATTTTACAATATCTTTATTATCTGAGTTTGTTTTTACTAAAGTATCTACTAAGACCTCTTTATCATTCACATCCGTGTTTTCTTAAAAATGTAGTTTAAATTTTTTTAAATATTTAAAAGACAATGGGTTAAAGTAATTTATACCCTTATTTGAACATATATGTTTTCAAAGGAATCTTTTCGTCATTTTCCAAACAAGGTACTTTATGACATTTTCCACAAAATTAAGGTAAATTTTTTTTTAACTTATATGGTGGGTGTAGCTATTTTCTGCCATTATAACAATGTCGAAGATTCCTTTAAAATCTTATAGTAATATTTTCAAAATAAATTTTTTCTCTTATAATTATATGATTTTTAAATTATTTCAATATAGAAAGTGATATTTCTCTAAAAAAAGTTCTCATTCCATCTATTTCAATATCCTTTTAATTGATTTAATGACTGTTTGAAGTTGATTTATTATGATACCAATCATCCATAATTTATTGAAGGTTTTTTGTTATGTTTTACTATGGATTTTTTATTTTTATACCAATCATGGGTTATGGAAATAGTATTTACAATTCATATGCTAGCTTTAATACAAATTTTTATCTTATGTTTAAACCATTACGTATGAGGAATGAATTGGAATTAGTAAGTGATGAATGGAGCCTGTTATATCTCCTTGATGCATCGATAGGATTAATGAGACTAAATAGTGTCTTGGAAAAATTCCTTGGAAAAATATTATTTTTATTCTTGGCACAAGGCCTTTACTATGCGGTTATGAATTCAGGTATTATGTGTTACATCATTATGAAATTGGATATTGAAGTGGCATGTGATTATTTGATTATTATAATATCCATGTGAATAAGTAAATGAAATTATGTGATATTATCTTTTCTATATTATGATAATGTTTATGTTTAAAAAGATTTTGATTTAGTCATATACATTTTCGTAGATGTTTATGCTTATTTATGAAAGTTTTCTTTATTTTTTATCCTTACTGAGCATTTGATCTCACTCTTTTGTATGTTTTATTTTTTCCAGGTGGTGAAGAAGTATTTAATAGTTGACATATAGGGAAAGGATAATGAAATAAGTGTGTTCAAAGGGGACAAATTTGTTTTCATTTTTTTATTTCTTGATGTAATGTAATACTGTAAAATGTATCTAGTACTTACAAGGCTACTAAACTAATTGGTGTTTCGAAACACGATTCATTGTATCATGACAATGTTATGTATTAATGCAATGAATCTGGGTAATTGGGGTTGGGGTGTTCTAGTTTCAGTGCATTTGGTTTTTCACCGATGAATAATGAGATGAAATTTTTTCAGCTATAATGGTTTATTCTCTGAGGATGTAAGAAGGGTTACTTGTATGCTACTAAGAAAGCAACAAGTGAAGAGTTGAAGATCAAGAAATACTATGACATTAGACAAGAATCAAAATGTAGAGTAATTTCTTGGTGTTAGAAAATCATTTCAATTGGGATAAGACTATCTTGGGAGGAATTAAAAAGAACCACCAAGGAGTTACAGGTTTGGCTTGGTCATCTTGTATTCATGGAAGTATAATTGTTTCAGTCCCCCATAATGTGTTGGGACACACACTAGATAAAGGACTTATTTCTATTCCATCCCACTATAGCATGTTACTACATTATTTTGGATAATCAATGTACTAGTCATAACTATAAAATAAAAGGACTAGCTATATTTATAGAGTATTGAACCTTGTCAAAATATCATGTGCATATTTTTAGTACTTTTATTTTATTGCAGGTGATCGGGGAAAGAGAACAAGAGAACCATGATCCTAACCGTTCAACAGGTATGAGGATAAAAAGTTACAGTTGGTTTAAAATTCCCCAACAATAATTCACCCGGATCTCAGTGTTAGGCATATACAAAATTAGTCCTCTCAATTGGAATCAGAGCCAAGGATATCATATGATATATTCTTTATAGTGAAGCTATTCTCTTTTGAAGATGTTATGTTATTTCTTGAGTTTACAATTTAGTGTATTTTTTTGTAAAGATTCCATTATCTATGAGTACAATTACATATTTATCAACAACATGATGAATAAAAAAATAAATAGACGATAATGTTGAAAAGAATGCCCTATTATCTAATGAAGAGGATGTATTTGGTTCTCCATACCTAGCTAAAATAGTGGACACATCTGGCTTGTAATATAATGAGTAGGTGGCTCAAATTTTCACCAATAAGATGGATAATGTTCCTACCTCATGTGATCATATGTTTCATGTTAGTAAAATTTTAAATTATCATCAAGATGAAAATTCTAGCAAGAGTGGTGATGATAAATCTATAACTTCTCAAGAAGTATCAGTTGATTGATTAAGAGTTATTATTCATTGTATTTTTAAGGAACCTAAATCCATTGGTTATGGGGAATTTCCATGCATGCATGAATAAATCAACTTGCTGGAAGGAGAAAATGATGTTTTGGATAAGGTATTGTAAAAGTAATTGTGTAATGTCTAAATATCTCTTGATAGGTTGGAGACTTTGAAGAAACATAGAGGGAAAATGAAATAAGTTCTTCAAAATGTCTAAAATATGTTGAAGTGAATGTTAGAGTAAATGAGACTCTATATTAAAATATCCATGCACATGAAATTTATCCGAATTATAGCAATAATGTCAAGGGGTTACATTTGGACGAAACATACATGAAGATCAAGGGACTTGACTATTTGTTACCAAACAATGTGAAGCTGCATTAAAATGAATTCGATTGAATGAAGACGTATTGGGAAGATAATACTATTATTATTGAAATTCATAAAATCACCCTCAATAAGAAATTTATAGAATTAAAAGCTTAGTTAACCAATATTGAGAAGACTCATATTGATGCTTCACAAAAGAATAAGACAATTACAACTGGCATTCAATGTTCATTGGAGGACTCTAAGGTTTAAAGACCTAAAAAATGTCATAAGAATATTATAACTTCACTTAATGATCTATCAAAAGAAATTATGAAGAATAAGGTTCCACCCATACCATCTTTTACTCGTGTTTCTAAATATATTTCTACAAATAGTGATGGTTAAAATATAAATTCAAAACAATAATGTATGATGAACAGTGAGAAGATACCTTCCGCCATGTCTAGGGTGGATAAGTAGAATAATGTGGAATATGGTTCCCCATATAAAGAAAAAAACATTTGAAAAGAACTCAAAATTATAATACATATGATTAAATGAAATCTATATTTGTGGGTTAATGATGCATATGTAATATATTTGGGAATTGTGCATTAAATTTTTGGTACTATCCACAGAATAAAAAAGAACAAAGGAAGCCTATTTCAAGGGGTGGAAAAAAATAAAGGAACAAGAAACATCCACAGAGCCCGAACCATTTTTATACTACAAACAGATTTTGAATTCTTGATAATATCTATGTCGTACACAAGGGAAGTGGTAACAATGTTGGAACATGCTCATCTCAACATGCATCCAAATATGATAAGAAAATAAAGTCGAAAAATATTTCTAGGAATGTAGAAGCATACATGGGAAGAAATTAGAATAAGGTTGTAAATAAATTCTCCTAATATGATTACAAGAAGAAAAAGTGAGTATAAATTGGATTTTAAATCCAATAAGTTGAAGGGTGATTCATCTAAATGATCCTCGAAAAAGGATTTCAATCAAAAGAACCCATGCGAAAGATCCAAACATGACGCCATAGTCCCTAATGACATGTTATTTTTCTTGAATGAAGACATAGAAAGAATTAGAAAAAAATATTATTCAATAAAAAGGGTTTTGAATAAGGAAATGATTTTATCTTTGAGAGGTGAAAGAAACATGATCATATTGAAAGAGGTTGTTTAAACTTAATAATAGAGTAAGAAGAAGTTATCAAGTGGTGTAAAAATGCATCATCTATGAATGTTATTAAGAAGAATGTTTCTCCACACAAAGAGAAAGATGATGTGTGTAGATCCATGATACCTCAACATATATTAGAATAGATGTTTATTTGTGCAATTATGAAGACTAGATCACATGGAGAAACCTATTAGAGAAAAACATCTCAACTGTGCTATTTATATTGATGAATAAAGAAGGAAACACATTATTTTCTTAAATATTTGTGTATTTCATTAGTTCATATAATAAATGGAACTGAAGGAGATGCAAATTTTCATGTGAAGAATCTATGAAACACTTATGAGAAGTGTTCCCTTAAGGGGTAGATAAATGAATAATCTTTAAAAATTATTATTTCAATGAGAACAAAATCTAACTATTCTAGAAAGTTTATAATGATCATGACATTGTAAAATGTATGTAGTTTCTTAATCTCTCATCCTTTATTATTAATAATAATCTTTTTTAAAGGGGTAGTAATTGAATTATTCAGTGATATAAGAAGAATAGAGGTGACCTAATGTCACTTATCTGAACAATACCACTTGAATATATTTGATCCATCTATTGAAATGTGTGAAAGAATTTCAGACTAATTGTTTTCAGAAATATTTAGGTCACATTTAGTAATTACATCTAATAATGACCGTGAAAAATCATTTAATACAAGTACATGAGTTCTCATATCATGAGGTATCATGATTAATGGTAAGGGAGAACTTTGTTGTCTAAATAAAACTGCTTGTTTTATACACCCAACATAATTCATGTTGATTTAGGGTGAAACGATGGATGGAACATTTCTTAAGTATTAATTGATACCTTTTTCCCATTAAATTTTTATTTATTTCTAATAATCGGGGAGAAAGTGAAATGAAAGTGGAATAGTAATGGGGGAGATAAGATTCTCATTTTTAAATTGACACATTCCTTCGAGAGTGAAATTTGAGTGTTGATATCTAATAAAAATGGGGATATTGTTGGGGCCACTTGTGTGTATGAGTCCTATTTTTTTCCAAAGGTTGTCAATGCTGATCAAAATTAATAATTACCTTAAAATTTAGTAGATATTTGTTAATGTGATGAGGCATGGAGAATTTTTATGGATTCATATAATTGGATTGCATGTTTGGGAAAGTATCCAGGTTGCTAAATCAGATGATTGTTACAATAGTTCTAATTTCAAAATACATGTATAAAATGCGATACATTGTTTACAAAAATGTATATGGTTGGAGTATAATCCATTTGAGGATGATTGATGTTATTTGGATGTAATATCCCAAAAATAATATAATAAAAAGAATCATGTTAGATGATGTACAGTAGATGGGAATGTTTTCATGGGATATGAATTCAATGGTTTCCATGCATGGGTTTGAAGTAATAAGGTGGCCATGCATTTTATACTAAGAATTCTTTGTGGGTTACCCAAATATTTGGTAGCCAACCTAGCATACTAGCTAGCCTCATCCATGGGATATATGAAACTCAAGGATGACCGCACCCAAGGGAATCCCACTTGGTTAGCTGGGTAAATGAATTCAAGGCCACATGTAAGCCTGTAGAAGATAACATTGGAGACCATGAAAAGATTAAGCCATAGGCCCGCAATGAAGTGGGAATAGTGTGCATCCACAGAACTGGTATGGGGCGGTACCGGGGAGGGGGAGAGGGGAATTATGAGTATTGAATTGAGTAGTTTGATAGATATACCAAAGCTCAATCACATGTTAATTTTGACGTGGGATTATTTTTTTAATGAATGGAATGATATCAGCCATCCATCGCGTCTTATGTAAAAAATAATCCATTCATCACATCCCAATTGAAACTGAACCTACCGATTCTCCTGTGTCCTCTTTCTTTGAAAGCTGGTGCATGTTTTTCAAGCTTGTCATTGTCTTCCTCCATCCACCACTGAATGTTGCCACTGTCTCAGCAGATAAGAAGTCTAAGCCATCATCAGACAAACTCAATGTTTTGATGATTCTTATAAGCTTTAAATAATGAACCGAGCATGATGGGATAAATCATGAAACAATATTTTTGAATTTATATGATTCATTTCAACTAGAAAACACAATTGTAGGAGGATCCTCGATCATTCCATCACCATGGATGAATGTTCGGCATTCAAGAAGAAGTTTTTCATGTGATCTTCATCAAATGCATGAGATTTTCTAACAACAAATGAGAAGAAAGCTTGAAAATGAAAACATGACAAAATTGTTGACATATTTTTTATTTAGGTTTGAATATTAAAAAAAGATATTTATGGATTCAATGAAGATATTTGAAAAGTGTATCTTTATAGATTTAAATGTGTTTCAAATATGTGATCCTATCCTGTTCAAGGAGAATCATTGATCCTTTTTTGGATGATGACATTCACCAAACCCAAGACATAAAATTTGAAAATACTATAGTATCATAGATATTTTTTTTTGAAAAGGGAAAGTAGAGAAATACAAACCATTTTGGTTTTGTGATGAAGATTTGCACACTCTAAGCATAGGAGAATCGTGAAAAATTCTGGTTTAGCGAAGAGGATCCTCAAAACCTATGTGCAAAAGAACCATGCATAAACTGCATGAAGAGAATGGAGTTAAATATAAAAACCCTCATGTAAAGTTACTATGGACATAGAAGAATATAACTACAATGTTTTTCTAAGAAAATGGGGAGAATAAAAACTCACACTATTTGGTTGTTTCATTCCTCATGCACATGCACTGATGCACATGATTTGATATACCATAAACTGTGTATGTGAAAAAAAGTGTTCAATAAGGATAATCATGGGGCAGTGTGTGTTCAAATAATTTCATCTATTCTGATGTACGAAATAATAATGGATAATTCATACACATTCATACGTTCATGCATAAACAAATACATGACCCACAAAATTGAAATAAATAACAAAGTAATTTTTTGTGAGTGGACATGTGAAGAAGGAAGTAAAATTGTAATATTTTATGTGTCTTGACCAACAAAAAATTGTATAGTGGTTTTAACCCAGAAGAATGTGCAGGCATCCATGGACACTTAAAAAATCACTTGATCCCTGAATTAGTGTTGTTCAAAAATACAAAGAAAAAGGAAACATTTCATGTATGTTTTCAGGAATATGTAAAGAATCATGAAAATATTAATGGTTAGGTGATTGAGATACCCATAACATAATTGAAATTATCTACATTGATTTCAGGATGTTCACATGACTCAATTTGGTTGATAATTTAAGAAGAGAACAAGAAGTAGAATTGAGTGTGCCCAAATAAATATTGATTATTATTCCGGGTAGTTTAATTATTATGATGGTAAGATGAGATAGAATTAATTGATCTAATAATCACAATGGGAGTTATTGATTCTAGAATGAGTATGAAATGGTTTCAGTGTAGTAGGTTTTTCACTAATGAAGATGGAGAAGATGATTGTGAGGATATCAAGGTTGCTGGTGTGATGAAGTAATAAGGCATACATGCATGATTTTAAGAAAGTAATAAGTGAAGAGTGGAAGATAAAGAAGCATTGTGACCTCAGACATGACATAATAGTTGGTTGATTTTCTGGGTGTTACAAACCCTTTTCATTAGGGACAAAACTATCTTTGGAGGTAGTACAATGATCTATAAAAGAGCTGAATGTCATACCAGGTCATCTGTAGTTCAGGAAAGTATAAATGTTTCATCCCCACCTTCAATGTGTTGGGACACGCACTGGCTGAAGGATTTTTTTCTATGATATCCCACTACAAGTTGTTACTAAAGTATTGTGGAGATTTTTTTTATTATTCATACCCATACACGACAAGGAAAATATACTATTATTGTGTAGTAAACCTTGTACAAATATCACATGCATATTTTTATTGCTTCTATATCATTACATGTGATAGGGAAAAGAGAAAAAGAGAATATAAATCCTAACATGTCAAGAGGTACAAGGCTAAAAATTTATATTTGGTTTAAAAATTCCCCAACACTGAATCACCCCCCTCTTAGTGTTAGTCATGTCTCGAATTGGTCCTCTAAGGCGTGACAATTTTATATTCTATAATTATGTCATTGATGAACTAGATCATACAACTATACATTCACTACTTCCTTTTTGTATTAAATAATTACATACTTATATACTATACAATATATGAGGATATTTAAGAAAACTTGGGGATGGTCCAATATTTTCTTATGGAGAGCCAGATTTATGGAAATATCATTGAGTTCCAGTTCTTGATTCATGAGGGTCACATTATACAAAATTTCTTTTTTATGAATGGTTATGCTATGAACATAATGAAAATCTATGCAGTTCTTTCTTGGGATCCACCCAAAGGAATGTCATAGTTGTGGAGTTTTCTTATCTTGGATGGGTATTACAAGAGTTTCTTGGTAGACTTCTCTAGGATTTCATCCCCTTTAACCACCAAAATTTGGATACAATAGTTGTTTACATGGACTAAGTAGTGTCGAAGTACCTTCAAGTAGTTAATGATGAGGATTTTGATTTATCTTATTTTATTACTAATGGAGGATGGTGTGGTGTTCATAGTGTATTTTGATTCATAAGGAGATAGGCTTAGCTATACTTTTATGTACAAACATGAAGTCATCATATATGGGTTGAGGCATTTGATACCCCATGAGAAGAACTATGTGACACATGAAATAAAGATGCCAATGGCTACATTTTATTTGAATATGTGGAGATAGTATCTTTTGGTAGAGAAATTTGTGGTTTACTAAAACCATCAGAGTTTATGGAATGTATTCACTATGAGAGAATTGAAATTGAGATATAGGTTTTGGGTTCATCTCCTATAGGACTATAACTTTGTTATGGTATAATCTCTGAGGAAGGAAAATGTGATAGAAGATTCCCTTAGTAGGATGTGCATGGATCATTTGGTGTAGGAGGCATCATACTAGTTAGCTTCTACCAACAGAACATGGTTCAACAAGACTGTACATCTTATAATCAATCACAAGTGTACTCTCCTATAACGACCCAAAATATTTAGTAGATTTTGTTTCCTAATTTTCGTGGGTTATTTTATTTTTTCCATTTAATAAAATAAGTATAATTAAAATGAGACCGTTGGGTTTCAACTGTTATATGACCATTGGTCAATAAGACCATTGGAAACTAAATGTTACAATTATTGTCTATAAATACAGGTAATCTTGATTAATAAATATAGAATGAATATTTGATGGCCACATCTAGTAGTCTTGGGCTGATCAGAGCCTATTTGATGGAACTCGGGAAAGAGGTAGCACCTTTGGGCATTGCTCTGGACCAAACTCAAGTTGAACTTCATCATGTGAAGTTGGAATGAAATCACTTTCATGAGAAGTTCAAGCTGATAGAAATCACTACATGGGAAATGTTGGCCGAGCCGCCCCAAGATACTATCACCCTAGAACACCTTACTCATAGGTCCTATGCTGGTGTTATAAGGGGTTATGTAACGAGACCATAACTGCCTTGTGTAATCCTTTAATTTTAATAAAAATTTTGATTTCTTTTTATGGTGAAGTTTGTGAATTTTCAAATGTCTGGATAAATATAGTATGCATATTATTGATGAATTTTAGAAAGATATTTTCAAAAATATATATGTAAACCTTAAATAATTATTAACGTGTAACGATTTTCAAAAAATGGTCTTCTACAGTTATGTTCAGAAAGAAATTTAGAGTCTAATAAGATCAATATAATTTTTTATGAATAGTAAATTATGAATAGTGATTTTACGCTTATTATTAGTAATTTGATCAATTGGATTAAGTAACCTCACATAATAAAGTATTAATATAATCTAGGAACCTTGACTAAGTAATGTGATTCAATAAAATAGGTAAATAACTATTCCCGAAAGTACTAGTTATGTATTAGTTTTTTCAAGTGAATAGTGTTTTTATTTTAAAATTAAATTAAAATTATTTAGAAAATTATTTTTATAAAATGGAGTTCATTTTTTAATTTGAGCATCGATATTAGGTTAAGGTGAAATTTTGGGAATTTTCTAAAACAGTTGAATTTTTAGTGAACAATTTTCTTATTTAAAACATAAATTAAAAAAATTTAGGAACATATTTTCATAAAATGGAGTTCATTTTTGAAATTAGAGCATTGATATTTGGTTATGCTGATATTTTTGGGGTTTTTCTAAAAAAGATAAACTTTTGTTGAATAATGAATTTTCAGTTTAGAGTTTTGGGTGTTTAATGACATCATTAAGGAAGTAATAATTATGTAATAATTCTGGTCGACTTATGAATAGTAAGATAAGGTACGAGGTGTTCCATGTTTCCAATACCATGGGAAAATAACTTGGGCAAGCCCATGGTTTTGAAAATTCCACCAAAGAGGTGTCCCTTGGCCATTAATGCCTTGTCCCCTCACTTCCCCTATAAATACTAAGCCATTCTCTCATCCCTTCCACTCAAAAATCCTTCTCAACGAATTTCTGGTCTCCTTACCTCCCATGAAGTCCTCCCAAGTATCCCTCATGCCTCCCAAGGTTCCCTCAAGCCTCCCAAGGTCCCAAACTTCATGATTTCGAAGTTACTCTTCAAGGTAAGGAATCCTACCTCTCTCTTTCTTTTCATGTATTCTACTTAATGTAAATTATTTTAAAATACATGTTATTATGTTTGGGGATGTTACTTAATATTAATAATATTTTCATTTTTATTTTTATAATATGGGATACCCCCTCTTTCTCTCATCAATTCATTTTAAGAATGTTTATGTGGCACCGTTAGGCTGCCGAATTTTTGTAAGTGATTCTTTCACCCTTCTCATTTTCAAGTTCTACTTTCATGTCAAGTATTTAAAGTTACATTAATAATTTTGGGGTATGATATCTATATTCATCATACTTTCCTTTTCTGTTCACATGACTAGAGACCCTATTTAATCTCATCAATTCATATTTTGACGTTTTAAGTGACGCCGTTAGGCTGCCGAATTCTTCATAAGAGAAATCTTATTTTTGTCTTCCTTTCATGTTTTTCATTTCATATGGTATGTACTTCAAATTTCATTACAATTTTCTTATATCCTTTATATTATGCCCCTCTACAATTTTATGGATCATTTATGAGTTGGTGACCCATTTTCTCTATCTTTTCAATGTTTTCTAAAACCATGCAACGTAGCCGTTATGCTGCCAAAATTTTGTCTCAGAATGTCTTTATCTTTTTCTCAGATTATTTTATTTTATTAAGTGAATACTCATAACTCTTTATTCTACAAGGTTATTCACATATATATCAAAATAATCTATTTCAAATTCTGGGATTTACATACATGAGACCCGCATTCCTTTTCTGTGGGTTTAAAGTGACATAAAGATCACGTCTTTAAAGATTTTTTTAAAATGTTATGACTATGAAATGAAATCCATTTCTTTTATGATATATGGGTTGTTTATGAAATGATTTATGATGATATATATGGCTCAAATTATAATAATTAAAAATTAATGCTGGGCCCTGATAGTGCTCTAATGCATTGGGTAATGACTTAATCTATAGAGATTACTATTTTAACAATACCTAGGTGAATAACATTGGTAATTTTTAATGAAACCTTAGGGATGGACCTTGGTGATACCGAAATGATTTTCTATGTTAAATGTTGTAGCCACATCTTCAAGTTATAAAACACGTTATTTTTATTATGATATGCCTCATGACCTCTTTCTCATGCCTTAATGTTATTTATCATGACTTTATTTATTTATCTGAAGTTAACATGTAAAATGCTTCTCTTGTTTCCCTCACTGGACCTTATGCTCACCCTTTCCTTTGATGTATGCTCCAAGGTTATGAGATGCTGTAATGAAATTAGGATTAACAAATAATAATCCTTTCATGTGTTTGAGAATAATTTTTTATGCCATCATGTATTAAGTTCCTGGTTTCCAAGACACTAAACCTTAATGATCCTTGGTTTTGTAAAATATAATGAAAAGTTATGTTATAAAAAGGAAGGATGATATAGTTTGTATAAGAGGATGGTTTAGTTATTTATGGAAATTAGGATATTAAAACATTATGAATAACCCAATAGAAAATATTAAATATAGGAAATATTCCTGGTATTTTGGTGAGTATTGAGTATGAGGTTTATTAAGAAAATTCATCCCTATCTGGATACGAGTAGGTAGAGGTGGCTCTAGCACAAATGTACATAGAGGTAAAACCTGAAAACACCGCTTTGAGCTATACTCGAATAGGAACTGGTACACAACAACGAGCCTTGCTACACTATTGGTTACGACACTCCTAAGGGACATGTTTGGTTAATCGCAATCTTTTTATGAATCATTATGAAGGAATTATAGAAAAATGTAATTGTATAAGCCTGATGTTTTAAGGCCTAAAATCCTTTTAGTTAAAATATTCATAAATGAAATAAGTTTCTCATGAAGGATTTATTCTTTTAGAAAATGCCCCCGTAGTCTAGGAATGCATTGACGTATTTCCTAAGGAGGTACCCAGACCTCCCCCAGAAAGAGAGGTAGTGTTATCCATTGAACTCATACCTAGATCTCATCTGATGTCAAAGACCCCTATAGGATAGAAAATGTGGATCTAGAGGAATTAAAGAAACAAATCCAAAAACTTTTGGAGAATGGGTTTATCCAACCAAGTGTGTCTCCTTGGGGATCACTAGTTCTATTTGTGAAGAAGAAGGATGGATCGATGAAGCTATGTATTGATTATAGAGAACTGAATGGTATCACAATGAAGAAAAAAAATACTCTCTTCCAATAATTTATGACTTATTTAACCAACTTTGAGGGACTAAATTCTTATCTAAGATTGATCATCATTCTGGTTATCATCAATTGAGGGTGAAGAATGATGATATTCTAAAAACTGCCTTCCAATCACGATATGGGCATTATGAGTTTATTTTTATGCCCTTCAGACTGACTAATACACCTGCTATTTTTATGGATCAAGAATTAGTTGATTTTGGAAACTTGCATTTTATCAAATTGATATCATTTTTAAAATAAAATTATTTGTTTATTAAATGATAAAGGTTATTTGGGATGATGTTTTCTCCTTTGGAGTACTATATGCCCAAGGAAAATAAAATACTGTAGGATTTTATGTGTGGAGGAATTGTTGAAATTTTTATTTTGTAATAATCTATGTATTTATTGTGGACATATGGTGATTTGGTTTATTTCTTGAAAATGATTTATCTAGAGTAGAGAATATGTGATTAGGTTAATTACACTTTAGTATGATACTTTAAGATTAGTCGAAGTTATTTGGATATAAATTTTAAGATTTATTTTGGAGGACTATGTGATTAAATCCTTCTAAGTTCTGGGTTTCAATCTTAGTTTATATTTTTTGGATGAATTTTAAGGAAAATTGTGTATTGAATGGTCTTTCTTGAACTTTGGGTACTATTTGTCAAATTTTGGAGATTAATAGTAGTTGTTTATAAAGGATTATCATTTTTTGGGGATTATATGATCTCGTACTAACTATTTTGGTTTTAGTTGATGTCAAAATACAAGGGAAATATATAGTTCTCCTTTTGTGGATTATGTGACTCTCAAAAAGTTGATTCTTGTGCTATTTATGTGACCAATTCCTTTTGAATGCTCATCGATTGGAGAAAAGATTAGTTTTGGTAGACACTTATTAATGGATGAATCTCTAATTGATGGTAAGTAAACTTCCTTCTGTTTTATTCTATACAGTAATTGAATTCCTCAAAATTATGAAATAAAACATAAGACAAAAACATTATTGGTTTACATTTCCTTCTGGGTAATCAATGACAATTTACACACATCATAAGTTTGTGATTTTCTAGTGGTTAAATTTCTCCTAATCATGTTTTCTATCACTCTCCACCAGAACATGACCCTTTGTTTTCTTTTCCATATCCATGTTTCCCTACATGGAATCCTAGTATAGGTTAACTCGGCTGACCTTTGTACTTCCCTTTCCTTCTTTTAAGGTAATAGTTTTACTGACTATTCTTCTGATATAAGACATTCAAAGAAAATTTCCAAGCCCAATTTTAAAATTGCGATGATGAAATTTCTTAAGGGGGGAAGATTGTAAAGACATGAAATTTTGAGTAGATTGTGTTCCCTAATTTTTGTGGGTTATTTTTTTTTCATTTAATAAAAAGTGTATAATTAAAATGAGATCGTTGGGTTTTGACTATTATATATCCATTGGTCCATAAGACCGTTTGAAACTAAATGTTAAAATTATTGTCTATAAATACAATTTAGATTGATTAATAAATATAGAAAGAAGATTTGATAGCCCCATCATTTAGTCTTCGGCTGATCGAAGCCCAGCTGACAGAACTCGGGATGGAGGTATCACCTTTGGGCTTTGCTCTGGGCCTAACCCAATACGAACTTCATCATGTGAAGCTAGAACGAAATCGCCTTTATGAGAAGTTCAAGTTGATATAAATCACTACTCGGGTAATGTTGGTCGAGCCGCTCCAAGATTCAATCACCCTAGCACACCTTACTCTTAGGTCATATGCTGGTGTTATAAAGGGTTATGTAACGAGACCGTAACAGCCTTTTGTAATCCTTTAATTTAAGTAAGAATTTTTATTTCTTCATATAGTGAAGTTTGGGAATTTTCAAATGTCAGGATAAATATAGTATGCATATTATTGATGAATTTTAGAAGTGTATTTTTAAAAATATTTATGTAATCATTAAATAATTATTAATGTGTGATGAATTTCAAAAAAGGGTCTTCTACAGTTATGTTTAGTAAGAAATTTAGAGTCTAATAAAATCAACATAATTTTTGATGAATAGTGAATTATGAATAGTGATTTTATGCTTATGATTAGTGATGTGATCAAATGGATTAAGTAAACTCACTTAAGAAAGTATTAATATAATCTAGGCACCCTGATTAAGTAATGTGATTCAATAAATTAGGTAAATAACTGTTGCTGAAAGTACTCGTTAAGTATTAGATTTTTCAGGTGAATAGTGTTTTTATTTAAAAATTAAATTAAAAATATTTAGAAAATTAATTTTATAAAATGGAGTTCATTTTTGAATTCAGAGCATCGATATTACGTTAAGGTGAATTTCTGGGAATTTTCTGAAATAGTTGAATTTTCAGTGAATAGTTTTTTATTTAAAAATTAATTTAAAAATATTTAGAAAAATATTTTCATAAAATGGTGTTTATTTATGAAATCAGAGAATCAATATTTTTTTATTGTGAAATTTTTGGGTTTTTCTGAAAAAGTTGAATTTTCAGAGAATAGTGAATTTTCAGTTAAGAGTTTCTGGTGTTTAATGACATCGTTAAGGATGTAATAAATATGTAATAAATCTTATAGTCTTATGAATAGTAAGATAAGGTATGAGGTGTCCCTAGTGGCCAATGTCATGGGCAAGCCCATGGTTTTTCCAATACCACCAATGAGGTGTCCCTTGGCCATTAATGCTTTGTCCCCTCACTTCCCCTATAAATACCAATCCATTCCCTCATACATTCCATTACAAAATCCTCCTTAACAAATTTCTGGTCTCCTAACCATCCAAGGAGTCCACCCAAGGTTCCCTCAAACCGTACAAGGTGACCTCAAGCCTCCCAAGGTCCCAAACTTCATGATTTTGAAGTTACTATTTAAGGTAAGTGATCCAACCTCTCTCTTTTTTCATGTATTCTCCTTATGTCATTTATTTTATTCTCCATTATCTTATGTTGGGGGATGTTATTTTATATTCAACAAACTATTCTTTTCATGTTAATATGATGACATACCCCCTCTTTCTCTCATCAATTCATCTTAAGAATGTGTATGTGGCGTCGTTAGGGTGCCGGATTTTTTGTAAGGGATTCTTTCACCCTTCTCGTTTTAAAGTTCTTCATTAATGTTAAGTATTTAAAGTTCCTTTTCTCATGTTGGGTTATGATCTATATATTACTCATACCGTCCTTTTATTTTCATATGATGAGAGACCCTATTTAATCTCATAAATTCATTTTTTGATGTTTTAAGTGACGCCGTTAGGCTGAAGAAATTCTTCATAAGAGAAATCTTATTTTTTGTCTTCCTTTCATGTTTTTCATTTCATATGGTATGTCATTAAAATTTCATTACCATGTTATTATATCCTTTATATTCTTTCCCTATAATATTTTATGGATCATTTATGAGTGGGTGACCCATTTTCCCTCTCTTTTCTATTTTTTATAAAACCTAGCAACATAGCCGTTATGCTACCGAAATTTTGTCTCAAAATGCCTCTCTCTTTTTCTCAAATTATTTTATTTTATTAGGTGAATACTCAAAACTCATTATTCTATAGGTGTATTCACATATATATCGAAATGTTCTATTTTAAAATATGGGATTTACATAAATGATACCCTCTTTCCTTTTCCGTGGGTTTATAGTGCCATAAAGATCACGTCTTCAAAGAAGTTTTTAAAAAGTTATGACTTCGAAATGAAATCCATTTCTTTTATGCTATATGGGTTGTTTATGAATTTATTGATTATGATATATGTGTCTCACGTGATAATAAATACAAATTAAGGATTCACCCCGATAGCCCTCCAATGCATTGTGTAAAGACTTAATCTCTAGAAATGACCATTTTAACGATATCTAGGTGAATAAACTTGGTAATTTTTAATGACACCTTGGGGATGGACCATGCTGATACGAAAATGATTGTCTATGTTAAATTTTTTAGCCACATATTCATGTTATGAAACACTATATTTTTATTATGATATGACTCATGACCTCTTTCTCATGCCTTAAATTTATTTGTCATAAATTTATTGATGTATCTGAAGTTGACATGTAAAATATTTCGCTTGTTTCCCTTACTGGGCCTTCTTCTCACCCTTTCCTTTATTGTATGCTCCCAGGTTATGAGATGCTATAATGAACTTAGGATGAAAAAAGAATAATCCTTTCAAGTGTTTAAGAATAATGTTATATGTCATCATGTATTACGTTCCTAGTTTCCAAGACACTAAACCTTAAAGATCCTCGGTTTTGTAAAATGTAATGAAAATTTATGTAATTAAAAGGCGGGATGATATATCTCCTACACTTATTGAGAATGTGAGATAGTATCAATTGTTATATATCGACTACGTGGTCTTGTACGACCAGATATCCCCATAATTTTCAAATGATGGATTTTATAAAGGAGGGAATCACATTATCCTCTTCCATGGATGAATGGTGGTCCCAGTTATGATGTAGAAGGAGGTAATGGGATGCCTCTACACAAATTCTTTTTTTGTACATCCCATTGGGGGTAGGATGTAAAAACACATTCAGAGGTTTTTTGGGGGGATATAAAGAGATTTAGCATGGTTAAGTTCATGTATCAGTGCCTCACCTATCAGTATGTGAAGGCTATGAAACATGTTCTAATAGGTTTTTCCACCCCCAAGATACCTAAGAGTGGAAAAGTGACAGAATATACATGGACTTCATGAAATTGATTCCATGTAAAGTGAAAATCCATGATACTATATGTGTGATAGTTGAACAACTCATGAAGTGAGTGCACTTCCATTCTATTAGGGAGTAGATTTCTGTATAGATTTTGGGGATGTATTACGTATGATTGATTGTTCTCCTTCAAAGGTTTCCCTCAACCATTTTCTCTAATCATGATTAAAATTTCACATCATGGTTGTTGAGAAGCCAGTAGGAGGAATTCAGGACCTAGATGAGTATGAGTCAAAATTACACCCAGTTAGACGGGTAGACCAAGTCCACTATCCATGTGTTGGAGGATATACTGAGGTATTATGTGTTATACATCCACTAGAGTTTTCTTGATCAATTACACTTAGTATATTTTTCATAAAAATATATACAAATCAAAAATCATAATGGATCCTTTTTAGGTCCTACATGGTAGATATTGTAGGTGAACCTTGTGTTGTATAGAGAATAAAGATGCATCTATTTGTGGGAGAAATATGGAACTGATGATGACAGAGAATGTCTATGTCATTAAATATTGGATGTGTATAACCAAGATAAGGAAGAATTCCTGTGTAGATATACACTATAGTCCCTTGGATATTGATCAGGGAGACCACATATTCTTTAGAGTCGCAAAAATATGTGTATTATGAAGGGTTGTCTAGGGAGGCAAGTTATTTTTGATGTTCTTTAATTATTTTCAGATATTGTAGAGGGTTGAAGAGGTTGCTTATTACCTTGACCTACCCCCACAATTAGAACATGTTCATAATGACTTCCACATGTCATGACTGAGGGGATACATGAATAAACCCATAGAATTTAATGACTAGGGAGAGATATACATCAAGAGTAGAGATAATTTTTCAAAGCACCTGATGGCAATCAAGGATCGGTAATATATGACCTTGCATGGATGCACCATTCCATTCGTTCATTTGATGTGGAAGCACAAAAACATACAGGACATCTACTAGGAGAGAAAGAACTATATTTAGGCTCAATATCTCAATATTTATATTTAGTTTGTCTTTTTAAGTACAAAAAAAATTAGGATGGAAGAATTTATACCCAATTTTCTTTCATTGAAATATTTTTCAATACTTCTAGATATATTTTCAGATTGAGGCGATGAGACATCGTGTGATTATGAGGTTCCAGTGGGACATAATTAGTTTTATAAAAAAATTAAATATATTTTACATTATTAATACATGGTTTCTTGAGGAAAATGGGATAAAACTAAAAAAGAATATTATATAAGAAATCAGAGAGCATAATTGAATCTTGATCATGAGTTTTAGTCTAGGAATGACCTAAAAAAGGTTGGAATGGGGTGTTTGGATAAAACAGATGTTGGAGGTATGTTCAGTGGGTTAATTAATTAATTTATTGATTTTATTAATTAATTTAAATAACTAAAATTTTTCTATAAATATATCATTTTGATGATTCTCGATGTTTACCAACATAAACCCTATTTGAATATGGAGGTTTTCCTTCAACCTGTCATTGGAAAATCAGAATTGGATGATGATGAAACTGATGATCTAGGTAGATTGAGATGTATTAAACTCAATGTTTATCTTTCTTCATTCCATATTGAATTACTCATTTATGAATGATACAATTCCAGGTTTTAATCTTAAATTTTTGGATTCCACGCCAATTGATTAAACTATTGAGCATGATCATCTTCTTTATATTTTATCTGTGTCAATTTTTAACCTTTTCTAGAACCTATATATCAGATATGATAGATTATTCAATTTTGTTTCACCCTAGATATACCGGACTGTGATCAGTGTCCAATAAATCTTGTGTAATGACCATTCTCATATTCTTTGGTTATTTTCGCCCAACGATTCTTTGTATTCTTCATTGATTGGCCTATAGGGTATTGTTTTAACATTGTTAGATCTGAACGAGACTAAATGGACCCTATAAATCATAGAATAATCATTTTAGGAAAACTAAATGAATAATTATGGATAGATTCAAATGATTCTATTGATTTTGGTTATTCCATTACGGATTTTTTGATTTGATGAGGCAGCGAGAGCACCAGGGGAAACGACAGGCGGTCTCACACATACGAGTTTATACAGGGGAATTTGGAATCTATTTTCTAATAATAGAAGGAAAAAAATTGAATATTAGTGTATATTTAATTTTATTTTGGTGGATTTTATTAAATATTTGAATCATTGGATGTTGTATTTTGAATTGTGGAAGAGGATCTATGTTTTTGTGAAAAAATCAACTACACACTGTATAGTTTGATGAAAATGTGTCATTTAGTACCCCGTTGGCCGTGAAACTATGAATTTGAGAACGTTAAGAAAAACACACTGTGTTTCTAGACCACATAACATGTGTTCTAACCCATGTGTATGTTCCATGTGATAGATCACACAAGTAGGACCCCATATAGAATTACATGTTGTGTATTGAAGTACATGAACATGGGAAGACTTACATGGACATGACTAGGAGCACGTGCATGACCCTAGGTGGCTGAGGTACACCATGTGTACCACCTTCACATCTTTTAGTGAAACATGGTTAGTGATCCATTTACTAGTAGTGAAATGTCTAGGAAGTAGAGTGGGACCACACACCATGTGTGTCCCTTACACATCATACAACCCTTCTTTCATTTTGAGGAAACTTCATCCTCTTGTAACATTATTATTTGGACTCAGATTTTGGCCCATGGGTAACCTATACTGAGTGATTATATACATAGAACATGATGGTTACCTCTGTAGTAGATTTTTTGATTTGATTCAATAAGTTTCAAGTGGAATTCTTATTTATGGGATTCTCGATGATGATAGTGATCAAGATCAATCATTAAAGTGGTTACCAATATAGTATAAGGGTTTAAAACCTCTGTCTATTAGGAGGTTCCACATGTAAGAGTGGGTCATAAATATAATGAGTTATACCCCCAAATAGTTTAGGGTGCGAGTCCTCTATCTACGGAATGGTACCCCTATCAGACATGGTCTGGGTCCTCTATCTATCGAGTGGTACCCCCTTAACATATTAGGGAAAATTACTCTATATTCATAGTTTTTACCCTATTAAATTGAGTACAAGTCATCCTTAAATTGTACCCCCCCTAAGATACCAGGACATAGGTCCTCTATCTACTGAGTGGTACACCCTTTTCCAATTTAATTAGGGTGTAGGTCCAAAATATACTGATCAGTAACCCTATAACATAGCATGGAATAGTTCCTCTATCTATCAAGTTGTACCACCTATCTGATTAGGTGAGAGGTTTCCATAACCATAGTGGCATCCCCGTGATATACTATGGTATGGGTCCTCTTATTTGTGATTATACCCCATCTTCTTTGAAACACAGTGGCAAGGCATGGACCCTCATCATGGTTACTTTTTTTTGATAGAAACATGAGATATTGTGCATCGATGATGGACTTCTAGAACTAATGGAACTCTATTCTTGGGTTGGGATTTGAGAAGAAGATCCCCTTTATCTCACATTTGGAAGTCTTTGGGTTTATTATATATATATATATATATATGTTTCCATATTTTGTACTCTCTTTATTTGGGCTATGTTCTCTATCTATTCCTTTCGTGTCTCTTATTTCCCCCTTAAACTACTGATGTGCCCTACTGGATATGTAAATAGTCACCTTAGGTAGGGATTTTCTCGAAAGTTTCCTTTAATATGAAGATTATAGAAAAGTCGGTTGCGACTAGGGATGAGCACAGGAATACCTAGTGAATTAGACTGAGTAGGTTGGGACATCATTCTGGTTGGTGGTGTATTTTCCCCTCTAATTTTTAGTTTTTACTATCCTAGTCCTGTACACCTTAGAGGGTTTTTTACATGCATAGTAAATATATAAATATTTTATCTTTTCATTATTATGACAATAATTTTTTATGATGATGGTTGGGTGTGCGCATATAGGTATATTAGGTAGGGTCCTCCCATGTTAGATATGACTATTAATGATTTCCACCAACCCCTATTCAATAGAGGGAGATTGGGGTTGTTTCATCTAATGACCCATTGGGTTGGTTCATGACACTAAATTCTTTTCTCTACTAGGAAGGGTCTAGTGAATATCATGGAGGGGGAAATAAATCAATATGAAAGACATATTTTAAGTTAAACTGGGTCGATGTATGAGATCACTGAGATGGGGAGGGTTTTAATTAGCGACAACTTTTTTATTTTAGAAGAATGTTTCTTAATGTCATAATAAAACATTACTAACATATAAAAATATGATTTGTTTCAATATACTAAAATATAAATAATAAAATCACGTTTCATGTGGAATAGATATAAAGATAGACGAGGAAAAAATATTTAAAACATTCAGTATAATGAAGTTCCCTTTTCTATATTAGTTATTTCCCAAACAAGGATTATTTTGAAAAGATTATTTGTGATTAAAAAAATTATAATCAACCACTAGTTATACCAACAATATTCTTCATCTAGAGACCCCTAGTTCTATACCTCAATAATATTCACTTCTTCCATATTTAGTTATACTGTCTAACCATCCTAAATATATCCACTAAAGTCATAACATGTTATACCCCATCCAAAACTATTTTCTAGAAACCATTCATACCCCGATGTTATAAGATTCATTTTCTCCTTTTATAATCCATTGTACAAATATATTCTCTTCATCCTTAAAGATGCTTGATAGACTTCACCTATGTAAAATATTTAATATCTTCAACAACCCACTTAAGATTATGTTAGTCTTAAAACATATTTATTATCTTTGGTATACCTAGATGTAATCAACCTTATTTTTTATAAATTTTCTAAAAAGATAAATTAGAATATTTTCAACCATTCATATTTTATCTGGTAAACCATTGTCTAATGGGATCATACGAACTGCCTCTTTTTGATACCTATCACAATGTTTCAATCCTAAATTCCTGGTTTATAGAAACAAAACCCGATGACATCGTCTAGTGTATATACTTCCAATGAAGAAATTCATGCATGATGCACGTCATGCTTTGGATAATTATAAACTCAATACACCTTTCAACATATTATATATCTGATGAATGTTCATCTTGTAAATAAAATTCAACCTCAATGAAAACTTTGTTTAATATATAATTCTATCACAAAAACTTCAGAATGTATACTTTTAATATTAATGAATAGTGTAACGTATTATCATACATTCAACACTTTATATAGGGTTTCCCAAAGTATAATGAGGAAACCAAATTTTACTTCATTTTTCCTAAAAATCAAGAATAAATTATCTTTATTAGTTTAATGTCAATATAATGTTTCTCAAATCATTTGGAACATTATTTAATACCCTTGAAGATTACTAAAAGTATAACCTTTCATCAAAATTCCATAAATGTGGTGTAAATGAAATTTATAAAACTTATTGAACCTCATAAATATATGAGAAATTTAATAGATAAATTCAGAATTATCATATTTTTTTTGATTTAAAATTTTATATAAATATTTCCAAAATATATATCCATTAGAAGTTCGTATGAAGAAATCATAAGAAAAATTCCTCTAGTTTTATTTTATGATCATGAAACATTACTTATCCACTTTGCTTCATCCTACTGACATTTTCTACTCAAACTGAGTCATATTTTCTTTGACCATTGTTTTTTGAAAAAATTATATGCATGATTGATTTAGGAAATGTTTGTATGTTGGATTGGTATTTTAGTCATACATTTATTTTACCTCATCTGAATATTTGTATACCACTTTTGTTAATTGCCTCAAAATTGAATGTTTGATTAAAAAAGGTAAATTCATCTAATGTCTCTCTAGTAGATGGAATTGATCCAATGAATTTACTTCAACAACGCTTTTCACTAACTTCACAAAAATTTATAGTCTGTAAAAAAAATATTTTCAATTTCAAAATATCATACATTGATTTCTAAATGACATTTTCCCTTTATCTCAACCCATTGAATATAGTTGAATACATTTTTGTAACTTTTAAAGAAATCCTCATCAAAAATATTGGACTCATTTTTTGAATTTTCTTCCTTTGTATTTTTTTACTTTTTTATATATTTCTCATTATTTCAATATACAGAAACATGGAAACAAAAAATTTTTATGATTAGGTACATATGATGATTTTTTGGTCTGATTTATACTATTAATCTTTTTTAGAATATTCTATTTGAGCTTTTATAACTACAAATTTGTTCATAAACCGACATGTCACACTTTATAAAAACTCAAACATTCTTGTATAGTTTCATCATCCTCTGTACATCTATTGTCTTTGTGAAAAATAATTTCAAAAAGTTCATTTGGAAAACTCAATCTTTTTATTTTTTACTTATGGTGGGAATTTAATCACTTTATAAAAATCTGTAAAAACTCTTCATGGATCATGAAAAAATTAATGATATTAAGAATTTTTTTGAGTGACATGGTATCATCTGATTTGGTAAAGGTAATTTCATATATTCCTACATCGAGAAGTTCTTGTAACTTCATCAAGAACCTTCCTTAAGACATTTAATTAAGAAACATTCTATTCTCACATTTTTTTCAATATTTTATACGTAAATTTTACTCTAAACACATATTTATATTTTGAAAAAATACACATGTTCCTAACATTATCATCTTTGTTTATGTTGTCAATAACAACAACAAATATATAATATTTTCATCGTAAATATGGCTAATCAAACATTTAAACCTAGATGAAGTTTTAAATTTTTTTGCCCCCATAAATTGCTTCTACCTATTATTTAGAATCCAATTTATATTGGTTATCTCAACTCATATTCCTTCATCTATGAAACATTAAAACATTTATTAGGATTAAAATATTATAACATTATTTTCATAAAAAATGACCATTAACTAAAAAATCTATGTTTAAATGGGATAACCTAATGTAGAAAATAAAAGTGTGTGTTCAAGGTGGTCAATATTGTCTATAACATTTCTTCCATGTAATATTTTCCACAATATAATTATAAAAAATTTATATATGTTGGTATCTGATATTGTTTACTAAGATATATGTTATAAACATCTAAATAAAAATTAAAAACTAATTCATTTTTATAATTAAATCATCTTCATCATATCAACATTTATAACATTATTCCTAAAAAAATTTGTGATTATAATCCCTCACCTTATTTAGAACTACCTACCCTCAAGGGTTGAACTTTATTCCTCACCGCGGTGATAATAATTTTTCATCATAGATATCTTATGTTTGTTGTAAAAAGCTGCCACCACTCATCCATCTTCCTTAATTTTACTCCTTCAATTCCATACATGGTAGTTTATATAAAGAAGTATTTCGAGAAGAATGAGTAACATAGGTTTTAACTTAGAATTAAAGTCCAAACATAGAATATTCTATATCTATTTAATTATTTTGATTTTATTTTTCATTATATGTTTTATCTTACCTATGTTCAACCATCTCAAATTTTATAATAGATTTATTATCCTCAAAATAAAATTATGATGAGGTTGTCATATTTAATTTAGTTTTAGAAACATTCTTATTAATTATTGTTTATAAATTCATTTTATTTCTTTCTTATTGGGCTGGTAATATATTCATAAATGTTTTTGTAACATTTTTATCTTTCTCACATATATTTATCCATTTATGAATTATCAAACAACCAACTACTTCTAACTTTTTATAAACCTTATTTTCTTCTTTAGAAACATATTTCTTCCTCCTTTCATTAGAAGAATTTTGTGATTCGTCCAAAATTATTGACATGGAAATTTTCTATGCCCAATTACAAATAAATATTTATTTTCCTACTCAAATTTATTAATTTTATTTCCTTTCTCATCTTTCTTTCATTTTTCATTTTTCATTGTTGAGGTTTTTGCATTATTCAATTTAGGAACATTATGAACATTCATTTCTTCCTCAACTTTTATTCTTGAAAATCTTGTTCTTATATTCTCAATGTTGTTTCCCAATGATTTAAAAATATATCTTGGTAGAGATATGATATACCCACATGAATAATTTTAATGCTTGAATACTCCCAAACAATAATAATTACCTCTGAAATATTGGAATTCATACCGATTTTAGTACTATTATAATTTTTATTATTTTTTTCATTTAAAAATAATTAGGGAAGCATATTATTTAGAAAATTTCATAAATAAAGATACTATTTCATAGGGGAGGATTATGTATCCCAAATCATGACATTTAAAACAGTATTGTTAGTATAAGAAGATGTATATTTGGATTGTTTCGAAAAAGAAAAAATGCTTCGATGAAACTTTCTTTACACCAGAATGTAAAGATTCACCTTTAATCTAAAATGAATTAGAGAATCCTTATATGTCATTTCATTATCTCACATTGTGTTGTAATAAACATTGATTATGTTTAAAAAACTCTTATTATTTATTAGCCAAAATTTATTTTTGAACATTTACCATCTTCACAAATTCAACTAAAATCAACCTATCTTTCTTATATTATTACAAAAATTAAGTTTCTACCATGTTTATATTATCATATGAAGAATATTTTTATTTGTAATATATCAATATCATATGAACTTCACCAATATTATTTTTTTGATCTATAATCATTTTGAGGTTTATCTCCTCCTTTTTTATTTTCTCAACATTCTCAAATTTTATTTACCAAACTTAATTATTTCCTTATTCAGTTGATTATTTTCATCATTTTCAGTTTCCAGTTATTATTTTAGAATTTTCTAATGTTATTTCATCTATTAATCATCATAATCACTTATTTATGAAGTAATATTTTTAAATTGAGTAAATAATTTGATATGAAAATGATATTCATTGTTAAATAGAGATTCATCATTCTTTATTCATCTAAAAAACTTTTCATCTTCTAATGAGATGAGATTTTATTAGTTTTCTTCCATATTTTTTTCAATACATATTATAAGTATGTCATGAATCATATTATTCATATTATTTATTTGATTTTCTAAAAAAATGACTTAGTCATTAAAATGCCAAAATTTAAGATAATGTTTACCTTTAACATTACAAATTACCTTGTTAAATATTTTCATAAGACAAGTAATAATTATATTAAATCACCAATGTATTAATATAATTATTAATTACTTGGTTTATCATAATCTTATTTATATATGAGATTACCATTTAAAAAATCATTGAAATTGATTTTATTTATAGATTATTTTCTAATTACTGAATATTTTCTCATTTCATATTCTAGAATAATATTATGATGTTTATCTAGAGATAAATCATCATGATCTACTAATAGTGATAATTTAGAAAAGGATATATTTTGATGGTTTTTTTTCACAAAGATAGTAGAATATTTCATCTTCCCACCAACACCTCTAATGTTTCTAGAAATATCATGTAATTTTGTAATGTAATCATCAAAAAAATATTCATAGACATTATTAATATATTTAAATCGACATATAAATATTTATAACACATATTTCTTAACGTTCTCAATTATTTCACATATATGTTTACACTTATAATAATTTTTTTAGCTGTAATCAATCCCATAATATTTATATTTTTTTTATGTTTTATCAACATGACTTTTTGATATTTTCCATCAAATTCTATGTTTATCTTAGCTTCAAATATCATAACATATTCATTAATGGGAGGGAATCCCATTGTTGAATTTAAATTTGAGGGAAAGTGGTAGATTATTTGGTGGCATACTACTCTTTCCACTATGATAGTTTCACCCATTGAAAATATGAACTCTTATTTATCACAGAATATAAATTGTATATTCTCAGAGTTGAATGTTTCAGAAGAGACCTAAACTATAATACAAATTGAAGTTTATTTGGATTTATATATGAGTTTACTAATAGGGGTGGTCTAAATTAGTTATCTAGTTGTACTTTATAAAAATATTTCTAACCTTATTAAAGAAACATTCTTAACCTATGAAAACTTGTTAATGTTATGACCTACTAAAATATAAATACCAAAATGATTTTTTATAAGGAGACAAAATTATGAGAGATTAAAAAATGTTATTTACAATGTTCAGTTTAATGGAACACTCAGTAAAATTTTATTTATCCCCCCAAATTCAATTATTTTTAAAAATTAATTGATGATTACTATTTCATAAGAAGAAACTAGCCGTACTCCTAAGTATTAATCCTCTATATAACATTGGATCAAACACCATTAATTAGCTATTTTACCATATTTGGTTACAATTCCCAACAATACAATCTATATCCATAGAAGTCATAGCTGGTTGTACCTATAACCAATAAGACACTTTTATAAACTCTTAACACATCATAGGTACACACTTCTATTTTATATTTTTTATCTACAATAGAAATATCTTATATTATTCTATAAGCATAATGGATCAACATCAGCAGTGTAAAATCCTCCAGATCTTCCAAAAACCATCTTAAGAGTTTGATGTGCTTCAAACTAACATCATAGATTTTGTAGATATAGATGTACTCAATATATGTTTTCCAAAATTTCTATGAGAAAATTCATTAAAAAATGTATATCTATTTGAGACCATTCCAATAAAACATTATCTTATGGTTTATTCTGATTTGAATTTATTTTATTCCTCTCAATTTAATTTATACACTAATTCTATGTTTAAATAAAATATATCTAAGGAATTTTTCTGATTGATATTTATTAGATGATTCTATTATGGTCCAATGCACTTTTTTATTTGATTGTTTAGAAAAAAACCTAACCTATTAAATTATTATCTATATAATGGAAGTAATCTAGTAACTTAACATAAAAATGAAAGTGAACTTTGGTTGGAATCCCTTCCTATCATAAACACATAAGAGTGTCAAAATTCCATATGCATGAATACTTTTAAGTACAATTATACTTTAAAACCTATATATATGTTATCCCAAAGAATAAATGGTGGGAAATTATTGTCACTTTCCAACTCATTGAAATTCCAAAATCAATTATCCCACTTATTTTCATTTTTGTGGAATGATTCTCAAAGCTTCTGGAAATTTTTTGAATACCCTTGATGTTTCTTGAAATCATTCATTTTCTTCAAAAAAAACATAAAATTATTATTGTGGAACATTTTCAAAATTCATTATCCTAAAAAATATATCAAATAATGAATGGATACCTTTGGTATTAAAATATTTTTCTCGCATTATAATGTTATAAAATGATTCATCAAATATATATCTGATGGAAGTTCATCCATTGACATTATAAGAAGACTTAGAAATGTTCTGTAACCTAATACCCAAACTTTAATTCTACGCATTTCTTCATCTATATGACTTTTTTTGTTAACCTACCTCATCTATCCTTTCAGTAATGATTTTACAAACATTATACACCCGATGGATTTGGGAAATTCTTGTCTGATGTACTATAATTTTATTCATAAATAAAATTTAAATAAGCGCAATATTTTCAAGATATTTGGTTAAATATATTTAGAATTGTTAATTCAGTGACTTTGGGAATTCTTTTTCAATGTATGTTCATTCGATGTACCGTTATCTTATGGAAATGATAAAATTAATTTCCTTCAGTATAAATATTCCCTAACTTGAAAATTTTATATAGCCCATAATATAAAATCATTGAAACATCAAATTTTCATAAAAACCCCAATACTTTCTTTTTCTCTCTCGACCCGCTAAAGATGATTAACTACATTGTTAAAAATTCTAAATACAAATATCTCATGAAATATATTCATCTGAAAATTATTGATTTGTATATTAATGTATCCCTGTTGAATTTATTTTTAGACATTGTATATATTTCTAATTATTACAATCTAAAAAACACATAAACAAACACTCATTCAGTCAGGTTTTTCCATTGAATGTTTTAGTCAAATCAACATTATGAATCATTGTCAGAATAGATTATTTGATTTCCCAAAGTTCAAAATTTCATTATAATCCCATTTCTAAAAAATTATATAAAATAAAAAATGTTATATAGTTTATTTATTCACTATAAATACAATGTAATTGTTCAATATTATAGAAAACATTTCATCCAAAAAACTCAAACATCTTCTTTTATAATTTAGCTTACACTTTTCTCACTTTAAAAATGTGTACAAAACATACTTGGATAAGGAAAAACATCATGGTTTTAGGAACTTTTTAAATGAATTGGAATCATCTTATTTTTTAAGGATATTTTTATATTCCTCCATGAGGAATGATCCTACTACATCCTCAAAAAACATACTAAGGAAAATTTATCTTTTCAGAAACTCTCCACCTTTCTTAATTCACTTTTAATATAAACTCATATTGATATATTGATGAAAAGTGTAACCAAAATTCACATGGGAATAATAATATTTTAACAAAATTTATATCAATATATCAGAAAAACACAAAGGGAAACATATTAACATTGAATAAATTAGATAAATGGGCCTACAATGAAATAATTACGTACATGGATATAGTGTAATTTCATATTTAGTTAGTTAAAATGATACAAATCCAATAAAAAATAAATGATAACCAAAAAATACAAGATTTTTATATTCTATTGAAACATTTTTAGGGTTTGTTTGAACCCTTAAAAACACAAATAATATCCAATTTAGTAAATCCATGGTATATATATAATATTGTGAATGTCAAATCCACAAAAAAGAACTATAACAATCCCATTAGATCACCCATATGGATTAATAGAACCCATTTTCTGACCTTAGAGATCATATATGAAATGAAATAAAACCATTTTTCTAAAAAACATTACTGAACAACATCCTATGAAAGGGTGACTATAATAATAGATAATTATAAACCCCATGCCAAACAAAAAGAAAGACAATATACAAAAGTATTAATCATACAAGGAATCCATTCCGAATGTCACAAAAATTATAACTCCATTTTTTTTGAGAAGATACATAAAATAAATCCCAAATTATCTAAACCAGAGACACTACTGAAATATATATGTATAATAAATTGAATAGTTTCATGCACATATTGAAAGTCACTAAAAAATGGGAAAACATGGCATCAAATTTTATTAGGTTAGATCGTTATATAAAATATATAGAATATGATGTTACATTAGAACACTACACTGAGTAAAAATTAAATTTAAAAAACCCATCATTAACATTCAATACCATCACAACTCAAGGAAACTACGATCCCCCATATTGGTGTTAGGGTCATGATAAAAAACCATTGGAAAGTCATCAACAATAGTTAAATAATTCAAATAACTTTAAACTAATTTGTAATATCATATATTAAATATTCGTGGATAATAATATTTTATAAAGAATAATTTTGAGTCATTGTCTCTAAAAAATTGATTAAAGACCCCAAAACAATTCATTATTTATATCATCATCTCATAAAGTAAAACAAATTATTATCATCTTTTAATTAAATATAGTTTTTTTTTTAAAATTGGAAACTTTTCATTTATAGGTTCGATATCTTATTATTTTAAGATTAATACTACTTGATATTTTTTCCTTCCACAAAACCATACTTTAAGCATAATGCATTCATGTAATTAGTTACATGAAATAACCTCAAAAAATTATTTCTACCAATAATTTTTTCAATCATAAAACATCTCAATATTTTTTCCTTAACTCAAGGGATCTATTGGAAGGTCTAAATTTTCTATTTTTGTTTTGTAAATTCCCTTAAAAAACTCATGAAGTCATTTATTTCCATAATTTTTTAGACAATTAAATGTGTTATGATATCAAAATAATCCATAGAAGTATCACATTATGTTCTTATTAATGAAGTGAGGTAGTAGTATTCATATAGACCATGTGGCCCAAAACATCATAAAAATGTGTCCCTAATATATTAAATAATATAAATAGTTATTATTTAAAATTAATTATATTCAAAAAACTAAAAATTGCCAGTTATTTAGAAGATTGACTATAATTAACTATTTATGTCCATTAAATTGAAATTAAAGAAATATAGCATTTTATAATATTTTCTGGAATCATATGGGTGACGAGAACATGTATCACCATGTTGAAGATGTTATAGGTATTTAATTCTTTTTACATGTTGTAAAAGAGTACATTGTGTATTGAAATACATAATCATATATTAGAAATATAGTTAGTTTCGGTTATATTTTTTTATTGGATGAGAGAAAAAATAGATTATCTCAATTATAAATAAATGTTTTTATAGATTAAATTAATTATAATAGTTACATAACATTATCTATCAAGATGTGGGTTAAGAGAAATTAATTTTTATCTCATGAGTGAAAGACCTAACATGTAAATATTTCAACATGTTATGATATTGTATATGGTTTTATAAAAAAATTTAATTATCCAAATGTAATGGTTTTTTCAATATTTAATGATAATATGGTTGGTATCTGATGATGGTTGAGATGGGTAGAAAGTAAAGATAACTTATTATGGTCATTAATATAGTAATTCTAGTTAACACCGTACAACTAACATGCTATATTTTGAGCCAATGGTTTAAAATAAGTTTGTTTTATTTAACATGTTTTAAATAACATTTCATGTTGAAATATGTGTTAATGATGGTAGTTTTGTTTTTTGATAAAATAAATCCACCATGACATGAATTTGTTTTAATTGTTTGAGTGATTAAGAAAAAATGATTTTTTATAAGAAGATCAGGATTATTTTGAAGTGGAATTGGGTTTCATATCAGTTTAGAATTATTTGTATAAAAAATATTGGAAATTAATTGTTTTTTATGTATATAAATTGTGGTTTTTTAATTTCTTATATAAATTTATAGTTTTTTAAAATTTATTGTTGAGAATTTATAGATAAATAGGGAAAGTGTTTTTGAGGTTGTATGATATCCAAAAAAGACAGTTTCGTCCTAAGAAGAATAATAGAAAAGATAGAATAATATTATTGAATTTTCAACACCATATTATATATTTGTAAATGATGAAGACTATAAATTATTATTGGTCCTTTAAATAGAATAATAGACATGTTTTCATTTGTTATATTTGAATGATTTTGAATTATTTTAATTGAATAATTTTCACAAAATTTTATATTATATTTGATGACTAATTAGTTTGAGAAAATAAGCCTCATTAAAATGAAATATTATTAGTCTGAATAAATGTTTCATAGATAAGAAGCTTCATGAGGGGTGAAACAAAAATATAAAAACTCTTATAAAAATATTTTCCCTCTTAGGATATTGTAGAGAAAAATATAAAATCAATATGAACTAAAATAATTAGAGTAAATAATTATATAAAAATATAAAAGTCAATCCAGTTGATATAGTCACTTTGTATTAAACAAATCAAATTGAATATAAATTTTATGTTTTTTTGTTTTATTACAAGGGGATATTTTTGTTCATTGATTCATTAAATATTTTATGTCTTTGTTTTATTTTATTATAAATTGTTATATGATTTTAGATGTTTAAATTCCCATATATTTATCAAGTGTTATTGCATGAAAAACAAATTGTGTTAATTTTTTATCTTAGCTAGTATTTATATATTTTTACTAATGTTTGTTCAATTTTTTTCTATTTTTTGTTTGAATTTATTTCTAATGTTAGTTATTAAATACTTATACTATTATTTATAAATTTTTATATCATTTTTTAAAAAATAATTATTCCATCAGCTCAAAAACATTTCTTGCATTTGTTCAAAAACATTCATACTATTAGATCAATATTCTAATACCTTTAGTTTAATGTAATTTCTTACACCAGTTTAATACCATTTCTTCCACCATTTCAAAATCCTTATTATGACCAATTCCATAGTCATCTCACTTTAAGTCCAATATCCTTAATAAAAACATTTCAATATCCATTCTATCACATCTTCAATATCCTCACTACCACTAGTTCAATAGAATTTCTACCCCCAGTTTTATATCCTTGATACAACAAGTTCAAATTGTATTCTACTTGTAGTTAAAATTAATAGTGTCATTAGTTCAAAAATATTTCTCCTGTTATTTAAAAAATGCATGATTTCTTTAGCTCGAATTCTTGATACCCCAAATTCTATTTGTCTACTACCGTTATTTCCAATTATATGCCACCATTAGTTGAAAAGATAATGTTTGTGACCATTAGTTTTGAATTTTTTAATTAAAAATTATTTTTATTCTAATTTTTTAATCTCTATTTTAAGTATTTTATTTTCAGTGTGTTTTCCAGTATTTGAATATAGTTTATATTTCCAACTTCTCATTAAATAAAATAATTTAATTAATATTAATTATTTATAAACATGTTCAAATATTTTATTTATTCTATTTAAATATTTTACAAATTATATATTGAAAGTATTTATTCTTGTTATATTTGTGGAATTATTATACTAAATTAGTTTTAATAGTGTACATATTTTTTTTGACTCATTCTAATTATTCAAATATCATATCAAATTTAGTTTTAATTCATTGAATAATTTTTTTAATATTTATAATTATTGATTAAATTAATTGACCCTTTTATTATTATTTTAAATGTATCTAACCATTTCCATGAGATATATTTAGTTATTATTTCTTTTCACATATGAATATTTTGAATAAAATGACACTTGTAAGAAATATACATAATTACAATATGAACTGTGCAAATTATTACTTACCAATTAATGTGTTAATATTTTGTGAACCATAATGTGACCATATACATTATGTTTACCACAACTGAAGATCTTTCAATGACATTACCTAAATTACTTTGACTTCTACTACCTAAATGAGTGGAGTTGATCTAGTGTTAACAAACCAGTACCTATAATTATTTTGTGAATCGATGTTTTTCATATTGTTTTATGGTGTTTGTAACAATACCTCCAATATATCATTGGTGATTTAAGTTTTTTTCTTTTTTTATATAAAAAATAATTTTCCTTGTTTGATTTGGGACTTTTTATCCTAATGTCAGTACTGTTTGGTTTGTGACTCCCACAATCTAATTAATGTTTTGTAATTGTCTTATGAAACCCCACAAAAAATCTAGGTGTATTTTTATTTATACATCCACTATAAAATGTAGTGGCCTTATTGGGTTATTATTCCCCTTAAAAAATCAGTATAGTGAGAAATGTAACTCTCACCATGTTGAGAAGTATAAGAGTATACTAGGTCCACATTGGATGAATCCTATATATAAATCCCTATGTTTGTTCTTCTATTTTTTGTTTATCACTATCATTGATAATTATACTTAATAATTAATTTAGATAACTAATAAATATCCCATTTTTAATCTATTCAATTCCCCTTCTAGAACATCTACATTCTTCCTATCTGACATAACAATTAGTATCAAATGATGGACCCTATTTTTTACTAATTAGATATACTTTTATTTTTAGGATATCCAAATCCTTGTATAAAGAACCTATTATATAGAGTTGTTGATAATTTTTACTATGATGATCTTTTCCTAGACCTCATAGTCTAAGTACAGGATCTATAAGAGGGATGTAATGAAGGAAAATGATTATTGGATTATACATAAATTCATTTCAATGGTAATAGTTTCTTTTTCTAGAAATCCATAGTGGTGGTAGACCCCACATATTTAAAAAGAAAACTCTGGTTGATCATGATAAAATAATTCAGTCTTAAAAAGTTGACTTGGATACTTTTATAAGAAATGATGTTTCAAGATAAGGTCTGAAATAAAACGTAGTAAATATTTTATATTATTCAATTAATAGAAGTGTGTTTAGAATTTTATTTTCAACTATGAAAACTCATGATATATGAATGGTTCTACAGTTTAGAAACATAATAATGGATATTATGATTATAATCCATATTATAATTCTTTGAGTGGATTACCAATATTTCAAGATAGATGAATATGAATGTTTCAATCAGATTTTCTAATGATTCTCAAAAAATGTGAATAGAATAAATTCCCTTGGATAAATAGTGGAGAACCCCACACTATTTTCAATGTACATAAAATCACTATCGAGAAAATTTCACTAAATAAATTCTATTATCTATGAATGTTATAATTTTAAGGAAGACACATTAGTTGAAAACATTAGATAACTTCCTTAATATAAAATTGAATTAAATAGCATTGTAGAAGAAGAGACTTAAAAGAACATAAGTATTTCTTTCAAATAACATATAGATGATATTTTTAACTCTTTTGGACCCTAGTCATAGTAAATTTTTGAAGGAGAAACAATAAATATAAGAAAAGGTATTTATATTTTGACAAAGAAAAATAAAAATATTAATATGTGACCAAGTGAACATATAAATAATGATCCAATGGGAAATAAGGTTAGTACATATAGAAAAGATGTAACTTATTATGAATGTATAGATATGGTCAATATTATGCATGATTGTCCAAGGTTAAATTATGAATGGATAGATAATAAGTATAAAAAAGAATTGAAATATTTTTATCTTGTAGGATACAGTTTCACAAAAGAATCTAATTCAAGTGACTACACAATGAGTGAGAAGGATTCAACAAACCTATGTTTTATTTAAGTAAATATACATGAGTAATGTAGTGATTATGGTTCTTGATATTATTATAATAGGGATGGTTATTTATTTGATGAGTTTTTTGATGAAAATGAAAAGACTAAAAATGATGTATTAAGAGTTACAAAATTTTATAAAGGATTGAAAAAATAAAACTATAATCTTACCAAAGAAAGAAAAAGAGTCAATAATAATGTTGATGTTACAATGTAATAAATAAACATCATGTTATAAAGGTAATACCCATTATTATATTTGTAGTGACCCCAACCACAATATCCTAGATAAGGTTCCCTCTTTATTACATTGGAATAAGATACAATGAATCGCATCCTGAAGGACCGAATAGCTTCATAGTCTTGGAATATATATATATATATATGATTCTTACCTTAAATTTTAATAAAAAACTATAAAATATTTTTTTTTCAGGAGTTTTATTAGTCCCTCTGAAATATCCATGAAAATCAAACATAATACACATCATGGATTCCTAAGAAAGAAAAAAAAATATGGTTGAACTAAAATCCTCTATTAGAGTTAAATACAATAGAAGATATCATGAATCAGTAAGAATAATCCACATAGAATGGTAACTAACTGAGAACACATTCCACTTAAATAACTGGACATGCATAAATCAATATAGAAAGGTAAATAACAGAAAACACATCACATTTAATTTGTAAAATATAAATTAAATTAATCCAAAGATAATATCATAGTGAAAATATCATGGACAATAATAATTAAACTCTTAATGAAGGGAATGATTAATTATTGGACGTCATGTCTTAAGAAGATGTTACCTCTACCATCACGACCATTCACAAGATAATTTAAACTATAAGTAAAGACATGTTTCAGGTTATCTTACAGATTTGTCTAATGAGACCAACCAATTCATCAAGAGGATTTAAAATATCAGTCCCACCTATAAGATCATTGGAGTTTCATTAGATATTCTTAATTTTATTTATGTTTAAACTATTTTTAATGCTCTATTTTTGGCATAGACCCTTAATTCAGGTCTGTGGGGAAGTTGGGTTTTTAAAGAAGAAAGCATGGGGTTTTAGGCAAGATTCATGACATGTATACTAAATATAATTTAAATAAATGTAATGTAATGACAACACATTGTGTATTGAAATGGGAAGTCATATTAATATTTTCTAATAAGATTACCTTGGATGGAAAATCCAGAGCTTTACACATCATGTAATTCATTTACACACCATGAAAATGCATGGGGTAAATTATTAAAATAATAGTTCAGTCTTCTTATTTCGATAGAAGGCCTCAACCCTCCATTCTATCACACACAAGAGCACCCCTTTAAGCCTAACAACATGTTTTAGTGTTTTCTTGTGTTCTAGACTCCATTTATTCCATTATAAATCATGTTCTATGTGTACCAACGAGTTATTATATCATCTTTGATCTTTTATCAATTTTCTTTATATCGATAGAGTCATTTTGGTGAAGTCTCTTTTTACCTATTTTCCGGGTGTTCAACCATCCTTATGTTTTCAACCAACCTAGGTAATGATAGGATATGATACTAGATTATTGTTCTTCTATGGGTTAATGGTATGTGGTATATTCCATTCTCATTAATTTTGGAGTTTAATTTGTGCTATTTACATTTTTCTAAACACCGGGGCTTCCAGCACTATCCCTAATATCAATTGAGCATCTTGAATAATTTTTTGTAACAAGCATAGGTTTTCCACATAGTTTCTTTTTATCATTAGAAGTTGTTATCCCAAAACATGGTCTGTGATGGGGTGTGTATTTTTATTTTATATATGCTATATCAACCATTGGGTGAGTGTGAGATCACCCCTTGCATTGGGTGCCTCATGGAATTTAATGAGAAATGAATGAGACTTTAGTAGGGGGATTATTAATCTTTTCCATGTGACTAGATGCTGATTTAAATCGTTAAATTCTTAGATGGAAATGCGGAAACTATTTTGATCAAATCATGGAATGTGAGTGATTACAAAATGGGTTATGAAATGATAAATGAACTAATTAATGAATGAATTGATTATGGTCGTGGATTCTATGGACATATCCCTCCTCAGATCCTGATTCCATAAGATTCCACGATAATTTATACTCTAAGGTTTTTATTATTGTTGATACCTTATAAATTTATACTCTTTAGATCATAGTTCCATTGGATTAAATGGAAATTTTTATTATACATGGATCTATATTAGTTATGGAAGTGGGTGACTCTTAAATTTCTACTGCTTTGATCCTGATTGGTAGGATTCCATGGGCTTTTCAACTCTTTGAATTTGGATTTCTTAGAACACATTGGATGGGATACTTGGATTCCAGCCATGTCTTTATTATATTTCCATCAAGATGTTCCATGGACTCGATGATTATTCCTTTGTCATTTATATCTTGGATCAACACCTTTCATTCCAGACACATGATTACATGGAATAACCATTGGGGTGATTTATCATTTTTATAAATAGCCTTATCATGTTTATTTTATTTTAGTTTCTAGACTAGATATAATCATGAATGTTTATCTATTTTTTATAAATATACCTCGAGTATAATTTATTGAATATAGTTTACCTTATTTATGGGGGATGGAATATTATTCAAAAGGATCCATGTTTGGATGAACTAGATCAACTCTGCATTTGACACTTCACAATTATTACTTTTATACCCATGATATACTACACAATACTTCATTGATTATACACATACTATAATTTTAATAGATATATCTGATGTTGGCCTACTGATTATTATCTTACACCATATTGGGGCCATTATTGGGTACCCAGATTGAATTCATGGATATATGTAGGGGATAGGGAAAATTCCCATGTTAGGACACATGAATTGATACTTTCATAGGAGTTGGAGTGCACATGACTGAGATATACTCGTGATGATTTTTAGAGATAGTTCATTTTGTCAATTTTTTTACATTTGATACATTTATTGTAATGGATTTCTATTCCCATGTATTGCCAACTATTTTGTATATAGACATTACAGGATTATCATATTTTATATGGAACTAAATTTTCATTTATTATAATGATATTCTTCTAGATATATGTTTTATCCAATTGAATTATATTATACTTTCCCTGATTTATCACTTGTTATTCCACTATGTTTCTTTAATCATGAGGGTATAGTCTCCCCTCTATACCTCCTTGGACCCTCATTTCTTGTTGGAAGCCTGTGGAATTAAGTGACGCACTCTTGAGGCTATGTGACCCAAACCCTCAAGGAACTATTTATTGAATCATGTGTTAGGATGTTACAAATTGGCATCAAAGTGATTTCCTTTTTTAATTTACTATTTTGGGACAATATTCATGACAATTGAAACATATTGGAATCTGCTAATGAGAGTTTCCAGGAACTAGTTAACCCACATACAGGAATAATACAAATTTCCTAGATTAGGAAATTGTGGATATATAATTTTCATATTATGGTTGATTTTATTCTACCATTGAGTGGCATAATTGAGGTTTTATGTTCCTTTGAATTATCGATTCTACATGGGTAAATTAGTTGATGTCATTCCATATCATGTATCATTTTAGGAACATTTCAAGGATTCACATTCCATGTATATTCCATGAAATATAGGACGAATTACTTCACTACATGGAATTTATTATTTGAGACTTGTTTTATATAATTGTTATTAGATAAATATTCATGGAGGAAATTATGAAAACATGATTGGAACTTAGAGTTTATTCCATAAACTAATTTTTTTTCCTATATATGCTACAACAGACACCCAATATCGTCAATTTTGGGACGTTGAGTCATGGACCATTGATTGAATGGATTGGAACTCGTTATAATGGGGATTATCTAGATGACACACATTGATTTATAAGGTCTATAGGACCTTATAGGTTGGAAGTGGTGATATAATTAGTTAAACCATTTTATGATAATTGAAAAATATTAATATAAATGAAATTTAAATTTTGAAATTTAAATGTGATTGATAAAATTATTTTTCAGTTACATTGTATAGTCCATATATCGGGACCCGTGCTATGAAATAGGGAACATGAAGTAGAAATGACTTTTGGGTGGGAAGTAGGTAGTGTATCTGGTACATTCTCAAGAGATCATGATACGAATTCCATTCTTAAAGAGTAGGAATAGGGGTTTGAATTATTTATAGGAACAATTTGACATATCTAATTATTTTTTCTATGAATTTATTTGTACTTTAATCCTTTATAATGCATGTGTTTGGAATTTTAGAGACAATACACAACAACGACCTCTAGTAGTGCTCTTGAAGGGCAGGAATGGCCAGTATCTAGAGGTGGTAGGCCTTGGGATTCCATTAGAACCTTTATTAGTGCCTCCTTTAGCACTGCTAGTTTTTCCATATATGGGCTATGATTCCATTTATTTTAAGGGTTTTATTTTATTTATGTAGACCTTTCATGGAGCCCTGCAACATACCACATATGTGGTAGAGTTGATGTGTGTATTGAAGTAGCAACATCCTCCCACATTTTCAAGCGATTTTCCTACAAAGGCTAATGAGATGTGTCTTGAAATTATCATACTGATCTTTCAGAATATATAGACACCTCTTGATATGAGAGTGAATCTCATTACATATATTATTTTAGGACAAGCTATACACTGTTGGGATTTTTGAAACAAGGATGATACACATCAGGATCTGATTTTGAGGGATTTAAAATCCATTTTTGTGACCACTTATATCCTAATACCCTATGAGATAATAGGGACAATGAGTTTATACATCTTGAGGATGGTTTGATGACCGTTATGGAGTTTATGGAACACTTTAAAGAGATTCATATCCACGTGATAATATATCTAGTTGATGAAATATTGAGGGAGAGATGATTCAATGATTTTCTCAAGAATATAGTTTGATTACCAGTCAATGTGTTTCAATTGAATACTATTAATGATGTAGTGAATTTTGTGTTTATTACTGAATATATCTTGAGGGAATGTTGTGGTGGGAGTAGGGTAGTGTAGCCTCTCAACTAGGTGGTTTAGTGTTTGTTGGAAAAAAGAAATATTTTAAGGCTTCTAGTGTGGGGAATACTTGATAATGTATGAGTAATGGTAGTGCTATCTTCTATAATCTATATGGGAGATGGGGACATACGAGGAGTCGGTGTGATAGAGACCTAATTGAGTGATGAGTATGTGGATGTATGGGCCCTGTAAAAAGTTTTTGTAGGACAATCCCTCCAATATTTGGTGTCATAGGATCAAATATGACTCTAGATATAGAAGTGGGGTTTATATCTCTACACCAAGATTAGAGCTTGATTATTTATAGCCATTTAGTATAAGGTGGTGGTGATGGACAAGGAAGCCATGACCCTGTTGTACCATGACAACTGAGTGGGCATGCTCCAGGTAGTGAGTTTTATATAGGGATATGGTTTAGGCCATATATATTATGTATAGCCTATGCATGAAGAGTATAGTTTTGGGTCTTCAATAGTGAGAGGTATTGTCTTACTATCATCTACTCTAATATATACAAATTTTAATATAGGTTCTTCTTATTCTTTCATATCATTTTCTTTGATATGATATGTTTTAACATCTCACTCAGGATGGATTGGATAGTTTCATATCATTCCCATACTGATTTCTATCATCAGAGGATGACCTTCACAACACCAATGGGAGGGGTTATTATTCTCATGGGTGAAAGGGTTGTCTAGGAATGTATATCTTGACTCGACTATCCTGGGATGGGTAGGATGAAATATCATATTTTTAATTTATATCTAGATGATATGGGATCATGTAAGGAAGATTTACCTCTATTGGTTGATCATTTCAGTGATGTGTTCCTAGATTCATTTTCTAGTTTACCTCACATTAGAGAGGAGGATTTCTCTATTTATATTGTTCGATGTGATATATTAGATACATTAGAACTATTATATTAAATAATAAAATTTTAATAATATTTCACTTTTTTAAAACTTAGTATTTCATGTAACTCGTGCTAAACACAGTGTTACATATAACACATGCTAAACAAATTATTGTATATAATGTATGATGAACTCAATGTTTTTTGTAACATACAATATCTGATAAAATGTACTTATTTTATAGTTATAGGGTTCTATATTCTCCCCATTATAAAATTAATTGCATCCTAAAAATTTAATCCTGGTTTATGTCATCAATGTTATGATATTAAAAAATACCATTATTAAAAATCTGACATCATAAAAATGGATAATAAAATATACTCTTGATATTATAGATAGGTATGTAAAATGTTCATATAAAATAAAAATAAATTACGTTTCTTTATTTGATAACATTGGCGGGAAAGGAATATTTTGACATAAAGAAAAATAATAAATAATTAGAGATAATTATAGAGTCCATTGATCATAATAAGTTTAGTGATCAATGAAATGTGAAGGCCATCAGAACCCTAATTTTGTGATGATTGAAAAGACCATATAGTTTATCAGAAATGAATGTAATAGGATAACAATTTTGTTTCTATATTTACACCTAAATTTATGTAATTATTTTACTATCAAATAATGTAAGGAAATTCTATATGACTCAATAAAGGAATGGGAAACCATAGAGTGTAATCCATGATAAAGATAACTTCTTAAAATATGAGAAATTTGATTCCTACAACAACTAGGATAATTAGGATGACTTCTTCATCCCCGATATCAAATAGAACATATCATTAGATGTAATCACCATATCTATGACATTTCAAAGATTAGGATTCAATCATTCCCATGGGTCATTCACTCTACCCCATCCCTCAGTAAGATAAATTTTTTTCCAAACTATGGAGAATCAGATTAATTCATTAACCAAGATATGTAAGATGACTTCTTAAGGCCATAGATATAACAAAAATTGGAATCCACATCAGTGTATGTGCTACCGTATCTTTGAAAATTCAACCATTGGGACCCAATCATTCCCATTGGATAATCACTATACCTTATCCCTTAGTGGACTAAGGAACCAGTTAACTAGGAGAATTTGGATTCCTAAAATAACTAGGATACATAAGACATCTCTCTGAGGATGAGATTCATGTTAAACATACCAAAGGTGGTAAAAAAACATAAGCCTCCACACCCTTATAATGTGAGGCTAATCACTTATAATCTCTTGTTTCTCACAATGAGTATTGATCATAATGAATCAGGGAGCCATAATGAACCCCTCATTAGCATTATGAATCTTTACCAGCCAAGGAAATCAGAGTATGTAATCCATGATGAGTGGAATGATATGAAAACACATCATATAAGGGTACGAAACTTTGTACCAGTCCCAAAAAAATGATTTAACTATAGAAACTCTAATTCCTACCATAACAAGGATACACATGAAATATCCTCAGGATTTGTGCTCAAATATTTGGTGTCTCAGTACCCACACATATTTCATGTCCACATTATGTTAAACTAAATTTGTTTAATAGACTACATGGTTTTTGATTCATGCAATAACCAGGATATGTAGGATTCCTCATAATGGCTCAATCCTCTCCTAAAAATATTATACCTACTCCCTATGTGATAGAATATTCAAAATAATTTGGTTATATGGCCACATTATAGAAAGTAGCTACCTATAATTAAACAATTGATGAACAAACTTATATATATAAAGCTGGATTCAATGATGATATCCCATCTCCTTTGTTCATTAATTAGATTCTATTTTAATTAAGCATTTATGAGATTCCCTTTTTTTCATATAAGTTGAATTAACCTATAATAATTTTTATAGGGTAATTGGTCATATATAAAGATTTTAAAGAGATCTGTGAACATATCATAAATCTATAAGTGAGTCCCAAAGGAAGAAATAATCCCATCAAAAGGGTGCAGTGTTCTAGACATCCCATCCTCTCGAACAATGTGATTCCCCTAGTGTCACTGGGTCTAAAATCGCAAATAACCACCTATATTTGGAAAGTAGGATTGTGCCAAGTTATGGATGAGGGAATCATTGAGAGTTTATGTCAAGAATGAAAATGACACGATGCTAATGATTTCACAAAAGTATAACACCCCACAGTCAACCATTATGCCTAAACCAATCCTGTCTAAGTGAGGGTTTCCCTGGTCATATCTTTCCCCATTGAAACTGATATGGAGAAACCAATGTTAATATCTAAAATAAAAAACAATTGGGTTTTTATCCATTGATCCATTTTTTCTGCACACCGAACACAAATGGAAATGGTGAAATTTGTGTGAATCTCTAAAAAATATAATGATTGATGAATCATGTGTTGGACAAATTTGTTTTAAATACCCTATATAAATAATGTAGTAAGATCAAAATGACCATACAAATAATCATCTATAAGTAGGTTTCTCATCAAATAAGTCCACCTTCATCTTGAAAATTCCAAATGAGTTGAATGGACATATCATGAATAATTGGAAAATTTAGTTAACCATGCATACCTAATTTCAAATATAATGCCAGCCATATTCAAATAATCTGTATCCTTTTTCAATTTTGAATGCATGACTTCCTATACAGATCTCATTGACATCATCCCAATATGAGACAATGTCTTCTTCTTCTAGTGATCCTTCTGTAAAATCACCTTTGACTACAACCACTGTGGGTCACAAAATGGTCTCACAGGCACAACATGTTCAATGAAATGTGGTGGAACTTATATTCTAGTAATACCACTAATGTGGTAGAATTATGTCTTTGAGAAATTCCAATGAGGTTCCCCAAGAATGAAGATCGATGAACCCACATTTCCTAGGGAAAGATGTAACCAAGGTAGTGGCCCTCATCGCCACAACCAACAAATTCAAGTTCTTATCTATAGAGCATGAAAACGTCCACCAGCATTGTATGATTAAGGAATATTAGTATTCAAAATATGTTTACCTTTTAGTTTAGGGGCCACCCAAGAGGGCTCATGCCTACTTCTGTTACCAGAATCATCCCACCGTTACTTACTAATCGATTTCTCAGGGTACCACCTGACACAATATTGCCTCTGACACCCATGCATAGGAAACACAGAAGGCTCATTGGTGTATTAAGTCGCTGAATATCCATAAGAGGGCTCAAATACCCACTCATACTAATGTTTCATACCAAAATATTTTGGTAAGAAAAAGTTTGCCAGAACATATCCATGCTTTCTCGGAACAAGTCTATAGAAATATTCCTGCAATTGGCATGGGGGAGGGGCATACTGGTACACCCATTCAGGAAGTCCATCAGTATATTCTAGTTTTACAAGGAGTAAAAAAGCAGGTGAATATTTCTACTTCAATAGAAAAAATATTATATTGTATAATGGTGATGAAAAATGTTCAGGCTTATGTCCCTGCACACACTTTGTTGAATTACTATACATTTTATCAATAGATGATGAAATCTGTCAGCATATTCTAGAATTGTTGTAGATAAAGTGAAAATAAAATATTCATATCCCTACAGTTAGGATTTCTCAACACTCTAATAATCATGAACAAGTGGTTCTACCAGAGAAATAAAAAATTATTTCTCCCTTCCTAGAGGATTATTGTAATATTTTGATAAATTATGTGGCATCAAACTGGGAAAATTTTCACATTCTAACAATGGATCACCTGGTGATAGAAGAACGTGCCTCTGGATTGGGGTACATGCCTGTCACAAAATACTGACAACATTTTCCAAAGGCCAAAGATCAGGCTCATATCACCATTCTAGCTGGTTATTAAAAAGTGAGAGTGGAAAATTCCTTAAGACATGATCATATTCCTATCATAGAAGTCCAAAATCATACTCCAAATGCCCATGATCAGGAATATATCACCATTATATCTAGGGATAACCATATAATAATGGAATACGTTTTTCTAATTGCTCATATTCTTGACAGTGAATATGTACTACATCTTCTGACAGATCATGAAATCTAGGAACATATTCCAACTTCTCCAAACGAACTACTACACTTTCATCATTCAGAGGAAATACATGTGGAGGCTCATATCTATTCTCTCATTCCAAATCTCCATTAACATATTCCTGATGAGAAAGACTATTGAGACCAAGATCATATACCATATCCAATTGGGTCTCACCAAGCGAGTGTGGCACATGCATCAGGGCTGACTCATGTTTTTACCAAGAAAGACCAGCGACATATCCCAATGGGTCAGGATTGGCTGATAATCCCTTCATGTCCAAGGATCACCATGTGAGAATAATGAATGTCTTGTGATTAGCAAACATTATGTTCAATAATGATAAATCTCATTAGAATATTTCGAAAGCTCCCAAACTATGGGATCATAATCTCACTGCATTAGATAGTTATAATCATTTTCAATAAATTGTCATACAATGGGATCATATCCCTACACAATCTGAAAAGGAATGTTAGTATATTCCTAAAAAAAGAACATGGCTAATTATTATAATCTTCCCAATACTAGTGTCTTTGAAGTCATTATAGAAACATTTTCAACACAATATGGTTCTTTGAACTCTTCCAATGAAGAAGAAGGTCACCATTACCATGGAATTCCTCCTCATGGTAGTGTAGAGATAGATAAAAAGGACTCTACTCCTGACATTCATTATTTCTATCCTCCCCACGATGTTATATCCCATAGACAGGAAAACAACCTTTCCTAGAAGCCTCTCAATATATTGGAGTCCCAAAATCCAACACCTTTGTATTGAGAGGTTCTAAAAACATCAGAGGAAATAATATACAATTCCCTATCAACTTCCAATGACACTCCAATCTTGTTATACGGAAACCATAAAAATCATCTTCTATAGTCTGAACAGAAGGAGAAATCTATGTCATATAAAGTGGAGGCCAACATTGACATATAGAGAATGTTACAGGAAAACAGCTTCTCCATTTTGTCTTACCCCATCACTAAATTTTGATATGAGATCCAAGATGAGTTAGAAAATAAGTGGACAACTAATCTATGCTATAATATTTGGGATACACAAATTTTTTTAAATTCTATAGATATCCCTACAGTAGGATATGAGGGTCACCTTCACACAACCAAGATACTCTATTGTCAGATAGACATGGATGTTATCTCCAGGGAACATGATCCAAAACTAATAATGAAAAGAGAAAATATGAAACATTTTTACTAATATTGAATAAAAAATCCTCAACAACTGTTTTGTGTAGCCACGTCAAGAATTTTCATTCTAGGATGGGGACAGTATAGAGCATTACACTTTGCCTCAAACCAAAAACAACATGACACATCAAATACAAAGTGTTGTAATGTTTTAGCCTCTAGAGGAATTTTGGGACTCAGTAACTTTCATGGTAGTTGGTCACTACACAACAATGTCACCACATCAAAGATTCCCAAACAACATGAGAAGAGAGATATAATAGACAACACGACATAAATCTAGGACCCTGAAAGAAATAGTAATACATTCCTTACATATATAGAAAAGGTTCAATCAGTGAGACAACTTCTTATAAAGAATAATTCCCATCATGGGAGGCCATCACACCCAAATCCTATTCGAGAATAGTTGTTCCACATAAAATGGGACACAATAGCAGTTACCATATTAGTTGAACATATGTGACTAGCTCATCAGGTCGAGGGAATTTCTACTACCACCTCTATATATCAGATCTTCAATTCCGGAGAGGATTTGGGACACATCAGCATTAGCTATGGACAAAACTCATTCCACTATCCTAGGGAAATTTATATCTCAATCATGATTATTAGGTTCATCACAAGCTAAGAGTAACCTAGAGACAACAATGGTGATATCATATTAACCCCATCCCGCTACCATGGGGGAATTTATATTTCCATAACCTTCATGAGAATTATTAAATCCTCAAATAAAAGAAAGAGATCATTAACAAAAGGACCAATCAATTCCAATTGTGGCCCTAAATAACCCCAATCCCATAGGGGGGGGGGTAATTTTTATCCACTTTATTTCCATAGAGATAATCATTATTCTCCATTTTAGGAGGGAGAAATCAATGGTCAGAATCCCACTTATTCCTCCCATCACTAGAAAGACTTCTAATGATTAGGGCCATTCATAAATCATGAATAGAAACTTTATTGGGATCGTTGTTCATTGACCATGAAAGGAGGAAATTACGACCAATGAAATCAAACCTCAACAGTTTTGAAATCCAAAATGACTGAATACAGACAAGGGCTCAAAATAATGACCCTAAAGAACCCTGTTTGGAATCAACCAATTAGGTCAAAAGTAATAGAACAACCACCATTTCTTGATATGCCTCTGTCAATATCATCACCATAAATATGAAATCAATCATGGATAAAAACATGAATGTGGAGTTCTACAACCTAGAGAAACCACCTCAGGAGGAGGGTGATTTGGATGCTTCAAATGTGGTTACACACACCCATAAAAAAATAAGGCTCTATAACCTGGTACATCTGAATACAATGTTTCCACCTCCATGGAAGACCATTTACAATGGGAATGGTATGCATAAATCTTGGTCACCCTTCTAAAATATTTTTGGTTCCATCCATGGAGGAATAATTGTCACACAGTGAGAGTGAGATATTATCTCTCAGATAGATCAACGATGAGCTACTTTGAGGAAATATTCCCTTCGGGTATCATATTTAGGCATAGAAGAATAGTCTACCTCCTATATGTGATCCTCTAATAAGAGAGGTATATGATCATCAGATTGGCTCCAGATCAAGAAATATAGTCAAAATAAATGATGAAGTTAAAAAATATATTGACTTCCCTCTATTATAGAGATCTTATATCCTAAAACATTGAAATCATTCACTCATTGGAATAATAGGAAATAAATAGGAGATAAAGGTGGGGCCACCACATCATCCACTGCGTGATCCCCACAGATGAGAGAAGGCTAAGAAATAAGTCCACCCTAGAATTTCATAATATCATAGAATCTAAGGCTACACGAATGGAAGACATGGACAGGATATATGGACGTTTTCAACTTGAGTGGAATCCATATATTTAATGGGTGGATGAATATATACCTATAAACAATTTGTTAAATCCACCCTTATCTACTGTTGATGGTGTAGGTGATTCCAAATAACATATCACATAATTCATACCCCAATGTCGGCTGATGATGGGCCATCGAGATCATTAGGAGGAAACTATGATGAGGTGTTTTTGACATACTCTAACAGTGCCAATATTTGTTTGGTATAATAATCTTCCATCAGGATTATTTGTAATATTGGAAAATATTAATCATCAATTGATTTTCCAGTTTCTTTATACAATGAGGAAAATGATTACCACAAACATGAAGAACATCAAGAAAAATTAAAATGAGAGGATGTTAAACTTCATAGTGATATGGTATGGTTTATCCTATTCACTATGTATCCATCTCTCATTGGAGAAACTATAGGAAATATTCATTGAAAATATATGGGATGAGTTGTAGAAACCTATGTTCCCAATGATGTATCTAGGTGGGTTTTCTGAGTTCACAAAAATCACACAACTCCTCGAAGACCCCATTCAACGAATCTGATCCAATCATAGACTTATTTCCTCAACAGAAGTGAAATTATAAGAATAGTAGAAGCTAAAAATAACACTCTTATGTGGGTAGAGATTCCTATCCAATAATAGGGTCCGAAACATCCCAAAAACTCTTATTCAGCGGATAAAACTATATAATTTCCCTCGGCCAGAAGTACAGTGAAATCAGGGTCACCCAGGATTTCAGGAAGAAATGAATGAATCGTACTATTTCCATAATAAACAAGTCCCCAATTTTTTCTTGGCATCCATGAATAACAATCATTTTATTAAATCTCATCCATGGAATCCTGATAAGGTCAACCTCACTAACCATCCTCACTACTTCCCCTTCCATAGATGACTAGGTCATAATTTCCAAGTCTATTTCAACTTTAAATATATCCTTCATGGAATATACAATTTTAGATAGATGGAATTTGATAAAAACATAAATAAAGTGTTCTAAAAAAGCATCTCCCCAGCCAGATGAATATATTGAGTAGAAGAACGTCTCGAACCGGAGCATGAAAATGTTCGGCAATTGGGTGACTCGATAAATAGTTGACAAATATCATGTCACGATGAGAGAATACCTATGAAAACCCATAATAGATTCACCACCTAATGAGGAAACATAAAATATACCACCCAAAAGATGGTGTGACCATTAGAAGTAGAAAGAAACCAAAGTTGAGTAATTATATTTTTCTCCAAAGTAAGACCTAACTCTTGAAGACTTCTTCCCTGTAACATTACCATCCTAGGATACATCCAACAAAATATATTTCTCATCATATGAATACCTTACCCTTGGTTCAAAAAATGTTATAAACTTTGAGGAAACCTTCTCTAATGATGATTATGCCTCAGAATATGTGTTTCCCATATTTAACTGGGGAACAAGAGGCTACATACCCAGGAGCTTAGGATACAAGGGGAAATTTGGATGTGGTCGAACCCAATATTTTGGTCATATACCCATGGAGAATATATATTTAGCTAAGGACCATCGAAAATCACTACGATAGGATCCAAAGAGACATAGAGGCATTGCCAAAACCCTCCAGAATTTATCTCACCCAATTCTCTCCCATGAACTTTTAGTGGGGTTCGATCATATGATCCACCCAGAAAAAGGGGAAGAACATAAGGATGTGCACCACCTGCATTAGATTCTCCCATGAACTCTACAAATTCACCGAGCCTTTCCATGTAATATTACTCAGCTTTTGAGTTGTATGTCTAATAGAAACCACACATTGAATGGAGTAGACCTTTGGCACAAGAATATGACATTCTAAAATTTGTGGTTGTTTTCCCATCTAGGATTTTAGTCCTTGATTTTCCCCCATCAATAAAAATAAATTAGGGGACACTTGTTGAATCCCTCTAAAGGCCAATGAAATTAGAGACAAAGTCACTACATCTGAGGCTTATTGAGTGGAGACCATGTATTTAGAATGGAGTTTCACCATCTCATTTACTGAAAAGGGTTAGGAAGAGGTGATCCATAGAAACATTAGGCAAACTTATGTTTCTAGAAGATTCAATAATGTCTACTTCTAGAGGGATTTGATTGATAAAGGTTTCAAGATAAAACTAATCCTGGATTGAACCCATTGAAGTTTCGGAAATTGTGATATAGATTTTTCTCCTAGAAGGATGACCATTAAAAGGTATGATAAGAATGAGAAAATATATCTTCAGAAGATCAAACCCAAGTCTCAATTCATGGATCTCACATATGACGTTGAGCGTAAGGTAATCCAACAAGACGTCACATATAATGTCTGCTCTGAAGGCCCTACATTCATATCCATCTGGTGGAACCTTCTATATTGTATTATTGAATGAATTACCTAATTGATGGAAGTGTAAGAATATTTCATGGTTATAGTTAGCCCTTTGGGACAAGCAGATAAACATAAGCCTAACCAAATTTCTAGAAAATGGTAAGCATGAAACCAATGGGGGTGATGATATACAGGTTGCCTCCCCCAATTTTTAACATCACTACATGAACCAACGAGTCTGATTCAGAATCCCACATAACATCATGCACACCTCCGCATATGGGAGAGGCTACTGACAAGCAGATATAGCCTAATTCCAGCATTAGGGACAATATACACTCACTTTTACATTATAGGATCAATAATAAATAATGGAAATATATTAAATAATCTGAGTAATCATGCAGAAAGTAAATAAAATACATTTCATGCATATAAAAGATGCTCACAAACTGGAAAGCCTGTCCAGAATAAATATACAGACAATAAATAAAGCCACTGGAGGGTCCCCTAGTGTCTCTTCTAGTCACCCTAGATCTATGAACCACTTGATCAACCATCCACCATATGGTCCTTTCCCATCATTGGGACTCTCTTGAAATCTATATGAGTATAGATATACCCTAGTTAGGTGAGAGTTCAAGAATTAGTAGGACACCACCAATGCTTCCTTAACCCTATGCACACATGTATTCAAGGGTATTAAATAATAATAATAAATACGTATAGTGAATAAACATAGAATCCAAAAAAATGATATAGTGTGCTTACCAAGATACTACAACCCCCGACCATACCAACTTCAGCTCCATACTAGAAGATTTCTGAATGAGTTGGAAGAATCAAAACAACCATTTTATGGTGTCTCAAAAATGTTATAAAGGTGATACCAGGTGTCATTTATTCCTCACGTGGGTCATGTCAATCGGTTCCCATAGATGAGAATAACTAGTACTTACATCGACTAGAAAATATCATGGTAAGTGGAACTCGGTATCAAGTCATTCTCGAGCACTCCCTTGACATCATGCCATGGTGTGCTTGTAACTCCATCCTATGCTCATGTCCCCCATCAATATTGAAGTAATCAAGAATTATCCCCCACTAGGGAAAAAATATGTCACAATGTTCCACCTCTTTTAAATACCACTAAAAAAACAATGCCTACTAATATAAATACATGGAGAGTAAACAAGTAGGAATAATATATCAACATGAGTATATAACAACATATGTGACAACATGAGATCATAATGAAATATGTATAAAATCTATACTTATATCCCTCAGGGAGTCACACCAGTTTTTAAGGGCTACACACACTCACATTAAATCACAATCATGAACAATCAATTTAAATACCAAAAATATAATCATCTTTGAAACATGTGTAAATGTGACCCCAAGAAGGAAAGAAACGTCCTACCTCAAAATTTGAGAGGACATCATCACCATTTTATCATCATCTGTGGTGACACATCAATGTATAGATTTGTCGCTTCATTGATGACTATGATATATCAAGGGTTTCACAGAACCAAAACAGATATTTTATTTCTAAAAGAAATTAAATATTAAATGCTATTATACCTTCTCTATCTTGGATAATATTTGGACTATTGTTTTAGGTCAATGCATGATTTTACAATATTTTCCTTAGAATAAATAAAAACCAAAATAAAATTTAAAATCGCTCAATACTAGATCGAGAAAACACATGGTATTCCTTTATAATTTAAATAATAATCCATCAAAAAGTGGTTTAATTTTTTTTACAATTTTCATCCCCACAGTTATCCCATGATAATTCATTGTAAATATCTCTTCATAAAAACTTTCAATTATATTTTAAATAATTTGATTAAATTGTCATTCCATAATTCTTTATAATTATTATTCAAAAATTTCGCATAATTATACTTTTCAATAATTTCATGCAATAACTATTATATAATTTATGAATTACAGCTTGATAATATTATAAGTTATCAATAGAAAATTTGGTGAAAATTATTATTTTTGAAAATCATACATAATAAGCCTTTGAAAATTTATAATAAATTTTACTTTTATAAATATGGTTTATCAGAAATATTAAATGAATGTAAAATCATCTAAAAATGATGTAATTATCAATTGATAATTTATGGTTAATAATTTTAGTCATAATTTTTTGTTTAATTATAGGAATAATAGAATAATAGAATAATAAAATAAATAAAATAAAATTAAACATAAATCATACCCATGTCTCATGGGTGAAACACATGGAACACCCATGTAGGTTCACTACTACAGAAGAAGATTTCTACGGAGGAAGAATGAATGTGTTCCAATGGTCACTCATAATAGAGACCTAGGACTACTGAGTTTCAACTAAGATAATTAAGGATTAATGGGGAAAGAAATGGGTATTTTAATACCCATAACCCACATTTAACCTAATTAATTAACATTGAATCAAAATATTTCTAATACCAAATGGTTTGTTTAAAAACCACCTACTAATGCATTGGTAAATGAAATGGTTGAAAACATTCCAAAACAGAATATTTTAAATCCTCAAATGCGAGGAAATGTTTTTTTGGGAACGAAATTTAGGGATTACGAACATTAATTCAAGTATTTAATTAATTAAATAAATAAATAATTATAATTATAAAAATAATTAATTTTATTGGTGACCTATCGAAACACCCATTATATAACAAAATTACACTCTTCCTTGGGTATACAACCCGTTCCAAACCCCAATGTGGTCTTGAATTTCTTATATGTTCCACCATTTGAGAAATATTAATTTATTATGAATGAAAAATAACAAATAATTAAGTAAATATAAATTTTTTTACTGCAAGTGAGCCATCAAAACTTCCAATGCTTACTAATATTGTGAATAATTTAGGGAAAACACCTCATCTCGAACCTAACTGTAGTGTAATGTTTCCCTATACGATGCTCCATTTTGGATATATTAATGTATTTTAAAAAAAATAAAATAAATATTACTAAATAAAATATATTCATGGTTGATGCATCTAAACAACCCAAACATACAAATATTATACCTAGAATAGGGTAAATACCGCGTCCTGAAAATAATGGTGGTCTTAGATTTCTCATAGTATGAACCATTTTACGGTTATTCAATTTTTTGAATAAAATTCCAAAACTCGGTATAATATATTTAATAATTTTATTTTGTATGTTTAGAGGAGGTATCGGTTTCAGAATCTTGCACCAAGATACTGTTTCACTCTAAAAATATTTGACTGAATATTCCAAAGTTGTAACTGGGATTATACTATTGTGTAAGTCCTTTTACACATTTATTAAACTACTTTAACTTATAAATCATTTTTTACAAAGGGAACTGTCACGACTCGTCTTCAGGGCCCGTTCCGTGACTACCCCAAGCCCGAATTCCATAGGCCAGGGGCTGGTGACTAGCACCAAGGCGTAATTCCCGGTAAAAAGGGAAGGCATTGCCTTTGTAATGTAAACATACACCACAGAGCAAGCAAGTAGTAGAAGTAAACACTAAGTAAAAACTGGGTACAATAGTAAGTGCAGAAAAGTAAGTGGGCCAGTATACAAACTCAAACTGAAAGTAAAGTACAATTGGAAAGGGAAAACAACAACTGAAAAGTAGAGCCACAACATCGAGCAGTCCACTGGAAGTCCCACCTGAAGGGTTGGTACAGATAACCTCCATTGCTCCTCGGGTCCAGCCGACCGCTTCGAGTACATCCGCCCAGTGGTCCACCTCCAGGTACCGTCCTGCTCCGCAAGCCTTAACCACGATTAGTGATGTCCTTCGTCTGCAACCAACACAATGTAGTGCGGGCATAGCCCGTGCAGGGGTGAGTATAAGCTACTCAGTAGGGACCCTGAGACCCCCGAAGGTCACCCAAAATCTACAAGGTATAAAACACAAATGAAAGATACAATCACGATGTAACATCCGACACCACTTTGGTATATGCCTATACATATACCTAAGACATCAATTCCAGTTCTCTCCAACCTCCGAGCTCAAGTACAACCCAGTACACACATGAATCCACAACCCAATCCACACATGAAAGCATAAATTAATCCACATAGGAAAGCAAGTCAAGATTCGGCTCACACAGGTATACTTCTTTGTATGACTATAGAGATGATCAGATATATCCACTAATTCATCTAAGACATCGGACCCACAAAGGATCGATAGGTACTAACCCCTGCAATGACCCACAAAGGATCTGACCCACAAAGGATCGATAGGTAACTAAACTCCGCAATGACCCACTAAGGATTTGACCCACAAAGGATCGATAGGTAACTAACCCCTGCAAAGACCCACACTGGATCGGACCCACACAGGATCTGTAGGCGCCGGCCCACACAGGACCGCTGAGTAGTGACCCATATAGGATCACATCTACACAATATCGGTAGTACTGATCCATGTAGGATCACTGAGTGCTGTAGTCGTCGCCGTCGAATCTACTGAGGATCTCTGTACAGTCGTCGTCATATTCACAACCAGCTCTAGGGTTCCCGCACACAACAAGCTCGTTCAGGAGGGTCTGATCAACGAGCCGAGAGGCTGATACTTCAACTAACGCATAGTCCGGAGTTGATATATCCAAATGTTCTGTATCGTCAATGGGAACTCGACGTCACAGATGGCGCGTCATTCAGATGCTCGGTCTGAAAGTTATTGGCTTTTTCATCCAAGGGGCCCGGTTGGTTTTTAAGTAAAAAAACCTGACCGTACTCCAACTGCGTCCAAAACTCGAGCGGAGTAAGCCAAAAGTTCTGTCTCACTAAGAGGAATCCAAAAAAGTCGACGGCACGTCATTCGGACGTCCGGAACTCAAGTTTTGAGCGTTTCCACTCTTAGGGCCCGGTTGGTTTCGTGTACGAACCAACTTGGCCGAACCCAAAGTATTTCGAAACCTTGAGTGCGATATACCGAAACAACTATCTCGATCTAAGGATCGTATTACAACTGAAGGTGCGTCAATCAGAGACCCGTATCCCAAGTTATGGGTAGTGGACCGAAAAAGGATCGGTATTCGGGGGTTCGGGCCCGGTCCAACCCGGCCCGATACCCCCAGGGTCGGCCCGAACCGGGTCAACCCAAACTAGGTCCGGGTCTGGCCCGCTTGGGCGTGGCCCGGACTGGTGGACCGGGCAGGGTAGCCAGCTCGGCGCACAATGCACTGGCCAGAGGCTCAGCCGAACGACCGAGCTGTTTCAGATGCGGGGGGCATGCTGCCCTCGCGTGAAGAACCGCGACACCTTTATGGGGCCGCTTAGCTGGCCAGCCGGGGGTTACGACCCCCGACGATTTCCTCTGACCGGACGACTACCGCCATCACGGGACCGGTAGGGGCCGGTCCCCTCGCTCCGATGCCGGTGGCCCAGAACTGTCTGCCTGTTCCCCTGCTCCGCTGTGGCCTGGAACCGGCCGTGGCCTTCGTCCGTCCGGTGCGGCGCGACGGTGCCGCGCCCCTCCATCGTGGCCCCGATCCGGCCTCAGCACTTCTGAGGTCCTCCGGTGTGGCGTGACAATGCAGCGTCTTTTGTTCATCTTCTACGGCACGACGCAATGGCACCACAGATTTGTTTCTTCCAACGGTGTGGTGCGACGACACCGTGCTTCTCCACTCTCCCTTTTTACAATGTCCGTGTAGTGCTTCAGCACCGCGTTGCCCTACTCGTTGCAACCAAAATCAACAACCAAAAAGGGTAGGAGTGTCGGTCGTGTACTTTCAGTCCGACCTCCTCCCATTAATGCGATAACTAGCGGTTCAATTGAAAGGGGAAAAATGATGGAAGTAATCACAAGAAAATAAACCCCTACCTCAACATTGTCATCGAACGAACGTTCTTCGCGGAATTAACCGTCGCGGAAGAAGAGGGTCACCGAAGAAGAACAGGATCGCCATTGGCGTTCGGTGATCTTCGAGGAAGGTGTCTCCCGCCATCATCTGCCGTCAGAGGTTGGCGTTCTTCATTGGCGGTGGTGCTTTCTTCACGTTCTTCATCGAAGAATGAAGAATCCTCTCTTTTTCTCACAAGGATTTAACACAACTCAACCAACGAAATAAAATAATTTCAACACTTATTTTATTATCAAACTAATCTTTTTAAATTCAAAAGATAAGAAATGAACAATTAATTCAAAGAATTAATTATAACGATTTAACCGCTCAATTTAATGAGGCGTTTCTTAACCATAAAAACGTAAGGTTTGACTTTCATTAAAAGGGGGTTGCGGGTGCATTACATAGGAGGGTTGAAATGGTGGGGATCATGCGGCCCCCACCTCACAAATATCCTACTATGTGGTTAGGATATTGTGGGTCCCACCTTATCCGCTTAACATAGGTTAAGCTGCTTTAAGTGAAATAAAATAAAATTTTCGCACCACTTTTATTTTATTTCATAACTTAACCCCAAAAATTAAAAATCACACCCGAGCAAACGCAACTCCGAAAAAGGTGTTTCAAAGAAAATACCGATGTTGTGATTCCACCGGTGCCCTCAGAATTCGATTTCGAGCACCGGTTCCAATGTTAGAAAACCCCGCTCATTCGTTCACTGAACGTACCCGAGCTAAACATTGGAAAACTTATTCCGGGCACACCGGGCCTCGGAGTCAGGTGCCGTCAGAAACTACGCTCTTGTAAAATTTCCAAGAAAACTAAGAAAAAACTTTCCTTGAATTTTACGGGTCTTTACATCACTCCCACCTTAGGGCTTTACGTCCCCGTAATGATACATCAAAAACTAGGGAAAAAATGTGGGTACTGAGCACGCATCTGAGCCTCCCACTCCCAAGTGCACTTTTGGAGGTTCTTGTGCTGCCATTTGATTCACACTAGAGGAATCGACCGTCCATGTAGGACCCGCTCTTGTCGATCCTCGATCTCCACCGGGACCTCTGAAAAAGTCACCCCATCATCAACGTCCAGCTCCCCATGGTCAATGATATGCATCGGGTCGTGCACGTATCTCCTCAGCTGAGATACGTGGATGACGTCATGCACCCGGTGCAACTTAGGTGGTAGAGCCAGGAGATAAGCCACCTCGCCAATCCTGCTAAGGACATGCAATGGTTTGATGAAGCATGGAGAAAACTTTCCTCCTCGAACAAATCTCCATAATCTACGTCGAGGTGAGACATGCAAGAAGATGTGTTCGCCATCCTTGAACTCTAGTGGCCTCTGCCCCCTGTCAGCATAAGACTTCTGCCAGCTATGAGATGTCCTCATCCACTCCTGGATGACTTGGACCTTCTCTGTCGTGGCCTGGACCATCTCCGGTCTAACAAGTGCTGACTCTCCAGGGTCTATCTAGCACAAAGGAGATCTGCAAGGTCGGTCGTACAATGCCTCGTATGGTTCCATAAAAATGGTGTAGTGGTAACTGTTGCTGTACGTGAACTCCACCAAGGGTAGGTGGTCCTCCCAGGTGTGACCAAATCGAGGACACATGCGTGGAGAATGTCCTCAAGAGTCTGAATTATCCTCTCCATCTGACCATCTGTCTGAGGTTGAAAGGCGGTGCTCAGACGTAGCTGCATCCCGAATGCCTCCTGAAACCCCTTCCAAAGCCGGGAAGTAAACCTACCGTCTCGATCGGAGACGATAGATGATGGCACAACGTGATGCCGTAAAATCTTCTAAATGTAGAGATGTCCCAAGCTCTCCACTGAGCCCTGCTCTCTGATGAGTATGAAGTGAGCCGACTTGGTGAGTCGGTCGACAATCACCCAAATAGAGTCATGACCTCTGGAAGTGCTTGGATGTCTAGTCAAGAAATCCATAGATATCCTGTCCCACTTCCACTATGGGACCTCCAAGGGCTGTACCAAGCTTGCTAGTACCTGATGCTCTGCCTTCACCTACTGGCAGGTGAGGCATCGAGAAACGAACTTTACCATAGCCATCTTCATGCCCGGCCACTAGTGCTGTCGTCTGAGATCCTGGTATATCTTCACCACTCCAGGATGTACCGCCAATGGAGAAGTGTGAAACTCTCTCATCACCTCCTCCCATAAAGCAACTGGTACCAAGGTACTTCCTCTGAAAAGGAAATCGTGCTCTGATCCAAAGGAGAAACCATCAGGTGCCTTTCCTGAGGATATCTGTACACGCCGCGTCTCACAGTCAGCGTCCCCACGCTGTGCCTCTATGACCCGCTGCAGTAGTGGAGCGGTGACTGTGAGAGACTGGAGGAAGGCTGCTCTATCTCTATCCAAGAATGATATCTGCAAAGAGGCTAGCTGCTTTGTCGCCTCCTCAAGTAGCTGAATGCCCGTACCCTAGCTGAGAGCATCGACTACCACGTTCCCCTTTCCAAAAGTATAGACTATCTCAAAGTCATAGTCCTAGAGGAACTCAAGCCATCGCCGCTATCTCAGGATCAGGTCCTTCTGAGAGAAGATGTACTTGAGACTCTGATGGTCAGAAAAGACTGCATAGCGCTCGCCCTTCAGGTAGTGTCGCCATGTCTTCAGACCGAAGACCACTGCTGCTAACTCTAGGTCATGGTTTGTGTAGTTCTGCTCATGCGGCCTCAACTGACGTGATCCATAGGTGATCACTACCCGCTCCTGCATTAGGACACATCCGAGTCTGGTCCCTGATGCATCACAGTAGACTACGTACCCTACTCCCTCCTCCGGCTACCTCAAGATATGGGCGCTGGTCAATCTCTGTCTCAGCTCAGGAAAGTTCTGCTAACATCTGTCTTACCACAAAAAGGTTTTCCCCTTATTATTCAAAGCTGAGAGTGGTGTCGCAAATCTGGAGAAGTCTGGCACAAATCTCCGATAGTATCCAGCTAGTCCCAAGAAACTTCGCACCTCCATCACGCTCCTGGGTGAGTCCCAAGCTAGAACTACCTCGATCTTTGCAGGATCCACCACAACTCTTGTCTCAAAGATGACGTGTCCCAAGAAGTGGACCTCACATGTCCATAAATGACACTTAGAGAGCTTTCCATAAAGCTGGTGCTCTCGGAGTGGGCCTAGTACAACCCGCAAGTGGTAGGCGTGCTCCTCCTCAGTCGTCAAGTATATCAAAATGTCATCGATGAAGACCACGACAAATCGATTGAGGTATGGATGAAAGAACTTGTTCATGAGGCCCATGAACACTACCGGACCATTGGTCATGCCGAAAGGCATAGCCAAGAACACATAGTGGCCATACCGACATCTGAAGGCCGTCTTCTGCACGTCCTCGAGCCGAACTCTGAGCTGATGATAGCCTGACCTGAAGTATATCTTTGAGAACCACCATGCTCCCTTGATCTTGTCTAATAGGTCATAAATCCTTGGTAGTGGATAATTGTTCCTCACTATCACCTGGTTCAGGTGATGATAGTCGACACAAAGTCGCAAGCTCCCGTCCGCCTTCTTGGTGAACAATATCGGGGAAGCCTAGGGTGAAACACTGGGTCGGATGAATCCCTTGCCCTGCAAGTCATCCAACTGTACCCGTAGATCTTGAAGCTTGGTTGGAGCCATAAGATTTGGTGGGGTGGATATCGGGGCTATCTCGTGGGACAAATAAATATAAATTTCTACCTCTTTGCGAGGAGTTTGTCCTGGACCGTCATCGGGGAAAACGTCTGCATACAGATCCACCACTGCAGGAAAACTGGGACTCCGCACATCAACTGCTCCCAGGATGAGGCTAGCCAACTGATGAGTGATGGGCTATCCTCTCCTCTGCGGGAGTCCATCCTATGATGCGAAGGCTCCCTTTTCACCAGTAAAGGTGAACATGCTCCCGTCGGTGTGTACACATTGCACCTTGCGCCTAATACAGTCGATCTGAGCATGGACTGTAGATAACCAATACATGCCCAAGATGACATCTTAAGGCCTCGACGCCGCTACAAGAAGATCCTAACCGAAGCTCTCTCCTCCTAGAGTATTCTCAAACTACCGGCACCAGTGTGTAATCATCGAGTCTGCTCCCGTAGTAGTCTCTAGCCATAAGGATCGAGCCAACGGCTCTGTCAGAATCTCTGAGCTCCGAACAAGGGCAGCGGTTATGAAAGAGTGACTCGCTCCTATGTCTATAAGAACTACAGAAAGGGTCGAATAGACACATATAGTACCTCAAATCTTCTCGGGCACACTGTGGTTGTAGGCCTCCATTGCCTGGAACTGTGCCCGTCTCTGCCCGCCAACTCCCTATGGTCGGGGTGGACCTCCTGGTGGTGGTGGTGGTAGAGCCTCAAAGCGTCGGCCACCACCTACTACTCGGCTAGCTCCTCTGCCTCGTCCGCCTGCTCCCTGCGGACCGCCATGGTCGTCCCTTTGCCTCTGCTTGGGTGGCCCCTCAACCGTCTGCTACTCCTCGGCACAGCGGGTCAGGCAGTCACGAGACATGTGGCCCCGCCCGCCGCATGTGTAGCACTGTCTGCCTCTCAAAAGACTGGCTCCGCGCTGTGTGCCCCGCACTGCTGAGCCAGTGTCCTGAGGTCATCTGCCTGAGGGTTTGGTCTGCATGGACCCATGAGTCATCCATCAGCTGCCTACTGCAGAAGACTCTGCTACCTGTCGCCCTGTGGTAGTTCTAGCTGCTGAAAAGGATCAGCAAGGAAGCTCTCGATCAAAAGGGCTCGCTCCAGTACTCCTTCCAGAGTCGGAATGCTGAGGGAGATCAGCGATGCCCTGATCTCATGTCTCAATCCCTGCTCCAAGGTCCATGCCTGGAAGAATGGGTCCCGTAACATGTTTGTTGAGTAGCGCGAGAGATCGGTAAATCTCGCCGAGTATTGGGAGACCGTCAAGCTGCCTTGCCACAGCTGTAGAAGCTCCTAGATGCGCACCGCACGGAGGGTGGCTGGGACGAACACTGAGCAGAAGAGGCTATCAAATTCCATCTAGAGGAGAGATGTATCATCGTGTACCTAGAGCATCAAGCTCCACCATCGGCCCACTGCCGCGTGCAGTTGGCTCGCTACGAGGATCCCCATGAGGTCTGCTGGTGTCCTTAATAACCTGAAAAATCATACAACTACCTCCAGCCAATCCTATGCTGCCTGGGGGTCCATCTCCCCGTGGAACCTGGGTGGCCACTGGCGCTGGAACTCGTGCAGTGCACTAAGGAGACATGCATCGTCAGCGGCTGGGGATGGAAGCATCGGTGGCTCGGCGGGTAAAGGTACCGCCGGTGCCTCAGCTGTCAAAGGGCCCTGTATTGAGGCCTCGTCGCTCGGTGGGCTGTCATCACGCACAACTCTCGGAACCCTAGCTTGCTGCCATCGTGGTGACATCCTGAAAAAGAAATAGGTGTGCCACAGTCAGAACAGTATTCCTGGTGAGCTGACACAAAGTAATCACATAGAAAACTTGAATCACACATGCAATCAATGTTTTCATGCATTAAGTCAGAAATCAGAAGTCAGGGTCCTGGTGTACGGATACGTCAGCCACCGCACCAACACTGGACTTCTTGGACTAATAACCACACCCAATACACTTAACACCATTGCTTCACATAGAAAAAGATCAGACTCCAAATTTCTGTGGTAGAACCTAACTCCTCTGATACCAATTTTTCACGACCCGTCTTCGGGGCCCGTGCCATGACTACCCCAAGCCCGCCTTCTATAGGCCAGGGAATGGAGACTAGAACCAAGGCATAATTTCCAGTAAAAAGGGAATACATTGCCATTGTAAAGTAAACAAACACCACGAAGCAAGAAAGCAGAAGAAGTAAACACTAAGTAAAAACTGGGTACAATAGTAAGTGCAGAAAAGTAAGTGGTCCAGTATACAAACTCAAACTGAAAGTAACGTACAATTGGAAAGGAAAAACAATAAATGAAAAGTAGAGCCGCAACGTCGAGTAGTCCACTGGATGTCCCACCTGAAGGGTGGGTATAGACAGCCTCTACTGCACCGCGGGTCCAGCCGACCGCTCCGAGTACGTCCGCCCAGTGGTCCACCTCCAGGTATCGTCCTGCTCCGCATGCCTCAACCACGATCAGCGATGTCCATCATCTGCAACCAACACAACGTAGTGCAGGCATAGCTCGTGCAGGGGTGAGTATAAGCTACTCAGTAGGGACCCCGAGACCCACGAAGGTCTCCCAGAATCCACAAAGGATAAACCACAAAGGAAAGATACAATCCCGAAGTAACATCCGACACTACTTAGGTATATGCCCATACATATACCTAAGTCATTAATTCCAGTTCGCTCCAACCTCTGAGCCCAAGTACAACCCAGTCCACACATGAAACCACAACCCAATCCACACAGGAAAGCATAACGTAATCCATATAGGAAAGCAAGTCAAGATTCATCTCACACAGGTATACTTCTTCGTATGACGATAGAGATGATCAGATATAGCCACTGATTCATCTAAGCTGTCGTACCCACAAATTATCGATAGGTACTAACCCCCGCAATGACCCACAAAGGATCTGACCCACAAAGGATCGATAGGTAACTAACCCCGGCAATGACCCACAATGGATCTGACCCACAAAGGATCGATAGTTAACTAACCCCCGCAAAGACCCACACAGGATTGAACCCACACAGGATCTGCAGGCGCTGGCCCACACAGGACCGCTGAGTGCTGACCCACATAGGATAGGACCCACATAGGATCGGTAGCACTAATCTACGTAGGATCACTGAGTGCTGTAGTCGTCGCTGTCGAATCTACTGAGGATCTATGTACAGTCGTTGTCATAGTCGCAGCCAGCTCTAGGGTTCCCCCACACAGCAAGCTCGTTCAGGAGGGTCTGCTCCACGAGCCGAGAGGTTGATACATCAACTGACACATAGTCCGGAGTTGATGTATCCAAAAGTTCCGTATCATCAATGGGAACTCGACATCACAGACGGTGAGTCATTCAGATGCCCGGTCGGAATGTTATTGGCTTTTTCGTCCAAGGGTCCCGGTTGGTTTTTAAGTCAAAACCAACCCAAACGTTCTCCAACTGCATCCAAAACTCAAGCAGAGTAATCCAAAAGTTCCTTCTCACTAAGAGGAATCCATCAAAGTTGATAGCACGTCATTTGGACGTCCAGAACTCACGTTATGAGTGTTTCTGCTCCGAGGGCCCGGTTGGTTTCGTGTACGAACAAACCTGGACGAACCCAAAGTATTCAGAAACCTTGAGTGTGATATACCGAAACGAACGTCTCGATCCAAGGATCGTATCTCAACTGACGGTACGTCAATCGGAGTCGTGTATCCCATGTTATGGGAAAAAGACCGAAAAAGAATCGGTATTAAGGGGTTTGGGCCCGGTCCGACCCAGCCTGATACCCCCAGGGTCGGCCCGAACCGGGTCAACCTGAACTGGGTCCGGGTCCGGCCCGCTAAAGCACAGGCCGGCTCGGCCGGTGCGGCCCGGCCCGGCATGGCGGACCGGGCAAGGCAGCTGACCCGGCACGCGGCGCGCTGGCCAGAGGCTCGGCCGAACGGCCGAGCCATTTCAGAGGCGGGGGGCGCGCTACCCCCGCGTGAAGAACCGCATGCCATTTGTAGGGTCGATCAGCTAGTCGGCCGGGGGTTACGACCCCCAGAGATTTCCTCTAACCAGACGACCCAGCCGGCAGGCCCGCTACCACCATCACGGGACCGGAAGGGGCCGGTCCCCTCACTCCGACGCCGGCGGCCAGGAACCGGCCGTGACCTTCGTCCGTTCGGTGCAGCGCGACGGCGCCGCGCCCCTCCTCCGTGGCCCCCCTCCGGCCGCGGTGCTTATAAGGTCCTCCGGCACGGCGCGACGATGCCACTTATTTTGTTCATCTTCTAAGGCGTGACGCAACGACGCCGTAGATTGGTTGCCTCCAACGGCGTGGTGCGACGACGCCGTGCTTCTCCGCTCTCCCTTTTTACAATGTCCGAGCGGTGCTTCGGCACCGCGTTGCCTTGCTTGTTGCAACAAAAATCAACAACCAAAAAGGGGAGGAAGGTTGGCCATGTTCGTGCGGTCCGACCTCCTCCTGTTAATGCGATAACCGGCGGTTCAATTGAATGGGGAAAACGACAGAAGTAATCACAATAAAATAAACCCCTACCTCAACGTTGTCGTCGAACGAACCTTCATCGCGGAATTAACCATCGCAGAAGAAGAGGGTCGCCGCGGAAGAAGAGGATCGTCGTTGGCATTAGGTGATCTCCGAGGAAGGCATCTCTTTCTATTGTCCGCCGTCAGAGGTTGGAGTTCTTCATTGGCGGTGGCACTTTCTTCGCATTCTTCGTCGAAGAACGAAGAATCCTCTCTTTTTATCCCAAGGCTATAACACAACTCAACCAACTAAATAAAATAAGTTCAACACTTATTTTATTATAAACCTAAGCTTTTGAAATTCAAAAGATATGAAACGGACAAATAATTCAAAGAATTAATTGTAACTATTTAGCCGCTCAATTTAATGAGATGTTTCCTAACCATAAAAACGTAAGGTTTAAATTTCATTAAAAGGGGGTTGCGGGTGTGTTACTTAGGAGGGAAGAAACGGTGGGGCTCGTGCGGGGCCCACCTCACAAATATCCTACCATGTGGGTAGGATATTGTGGGTCCCACATTATCCGCTTAACTTAGGTTACGTGGCTTTAAGTGAAATAAAATAAAATTGTCGCACCCCTTTTATTTTATTTCATAACTTAACCCTAAAAATTAAAAACCACACCCGAGCAAACACAACTCCAAAAAAGGCGTTTCTAAGAAAATACTGGCGTTGCGATTCCACCGGTGCCCTCAGAATTCGATTCTGAGCACTGATTCAAAAGTTAGAAAACCCCGCTCGTTCGTTCACTGAACATACCTGAGATAAACTTCGGAAAAATGATTTCGGGCACACCGGGCCTTAGAATCAGGTGCCGTCAAAAACTGCACTCTTGTAAAATTTCCAAGAAAATTATGAAAAATATTTCCTTGAATTTTACTGGACTTTACCGGAACTAATAATTTATCAACAAGAGGGTTTTTATTTTCATTATAAAAATTAGGATATTACACAATGGCCTGGGGACCACCCCTATAAATATTTGTAGTATTATTGATTGTGAATATGTGCTCCTGATAAATCTGGTCAAGGAGATAGAATTGAATCCATAGGTATAATCCTCTTATATCCCTAGCGATAGTGCAAAAAACAACAAAATTCAACAAATATCTATAATGCATCTAGAAGTAGGAGGTGAAAATGTCTCTTCCCATGGCATCTGTCACCCCGATAGTGATAGATATTACCCCATATTTCCATATTCATCCTGAATATGTCTCCACTAAATCAACCATGGAATAATACGAGGATGAATTTAGGAACACTTTTCCCTAATTCGAGGAAGGTGTCTCCACCACCATCGATGAACTCAGAAGATAAATATGGAAAAATATAAAGACATGAGGCCAACCATTATTAGTACTAAAATTCTCTTTGAAGAGAATGATATATAAATCACATTCCTAAAGAAGCGATGGTATTGGTTCCCTTGGAACAATAATGAAATTCCTAGACTAAATCTAAATCTGGCCGCACACCATCTTAGACTACCCAATGAGCATCGAGAATTCAACCAGGAAGACTTTAGGATTCATCCCTATTATGTCCCCAATATAGAGGCATAATTTGACAAGTTTATCAATGATTTTTTTTTGAATAAGTGATATACCAAATATGGATTGACAACATCATCCCCATCAAGAAAAAGAATAAGTAGACTAGGGTCTGCATCGATTTTAAAGACCATAATCAAAACATCTCAAAATATGTTCTCCTCCTTATGATCACAAAACACATAATCAATTTAACTACTAGCTTCCAAGACCTTTATTTCAAATATGGGTACTCGGGATAAAATCATATCAGGATGGCCCCCGAAGATGAGGAAGCCACTACCATCATATCACCTTAGGGGATCTTTTGCTATCTGGTCATGCCCTTCTGCTTAAAGAATAATAGTGCTACATATTAACATGGAATGCATCATATCCTTAATCTTTTATTAGAAATGATATCTAAATGTTATGTCTATGACCTGGTTGTTATATTATGAATGTGTTGTGATCACATCATAGATCTCCAAAAATTCTTCGACAAGGTATGAAAAAATGATTTATGATGAATCCATTGAAAATATGCTTTTGGGGTGTCATTAGGGATGTACATAGGCCTTGTGGTATTCCACAGCAGTATCATGGATTACTAAGTTAAGACTAGTGATATTATAGTGATTTCACCCCATAGAGATATCAAATAACTGAGGGGGATCTAATGACACATCACCTAAATTTATCAATTCATTTCCAACCTGGTTGGGAAATCTCTTCTCTTAACGAAGATAAGGGATAAAGGAATTACCTATCAATGGGACTATGTTTTCAAATATTCTCTTAGAAGTCTCAAATAGTATCTCTTACACCCACCAGTTCAGATTCCTTTAATAGATTGGGGAATGTTATCTTATATGTGGAATCCATGGAACTCTCACTAGGTACCCTCCTTAGAGAAAAAATGATGTGGTAAGTGAGAATAGTCTCATCTACCGCTTCCAGATTATTCGTGGTATCGAGGATCGATACTCTTATTTCGATAAGAATTTCCCTACACTCATTTTTGTAGTGAAAATTCAGGGGAATTACTTTTAGCACTATAAATTTCATCTGGTCTTTCATATCGAACTTATCCTGTAAATTGTTGGCCATCCTATACTGATAGGGTGCTTGTCTATATGGGAGGTCATTCTTCTGAAATATGACATTCAATTAATATAACAAAAATGTGTGACAGGGAATGTCCTTATCTATTACATCACAACATGTCCAGCCCTTAAAAATAGATCAACGAACACTGAGATTCCAAATGAGGAGGTATTCTATTCCCATGAATATCCCCACCCATGGGAGATGTATTTTTATAGAACCTCAAAAAGTCCTTTCATCCAAAGAAAGGAAAACCTAAATCTCAATTGGGTTGGATTATGGGATATTTTTTTCTCATAAAAAATCTATTTTCCAAAATATTTATCACTAATTGAAGGCTTCACAAATAATGAGGCAGAATACCAAACCCTCATTACTCTCTTGGAATTAACCGTATAACTGCAAATAGACTACCTGAAAATTAAAGGTGACTCAAAACTAGTGATAAATAAAATAAATGGAAAATATTCCATAAAAAAGGAATTACTTGACCCTATGAGAATCCACATCATGGTATTCGAGGAAAGTTTACCTTTTTATCCAACATTTCATCATGTTCCTCGATCACAGAATGCTCGCACTGATGTATTGGACAATTCTTCTACTACTCTTTTCGACCATGACTAGGAAGAAGAAATAATCGATATCACACATCAAATAATGGCCCCAGTGATCATCATTTTTGATATGGAATTTTTAAATAAGTTCAAAACCACCCTAGAGAGGGATGAACCAATGTCCACCATAGATGGATGGATCCAATAATAAGTTATATCGAAAAGGGGACTATCTGAATAGATAGAGATGATAGGGAACATATTCAACAACATGTAGTGAAATTCATCATCTGGGATGATATAAATGATAATAAACACCTCTATAATCATTGATTTGATGGAATCCACTTCATGTTCATAAAAGAAAAAGTGATTTCCAATATCATACATGACGTCCATATAGGATCTTATGGTGCCCACAAATACGGGACCCTAATCCCCCACTAAATCCATATGTTGTGTTACTAAAGGTAGACCATGATACATGGCTCTGTGTATTACACAAAGAAATTTCATGCATTCCAAATCCAAGTAAAATTCATCCTCAATCCTAGGAATTACTACATACAACTAAATATTACTTCCCCTTTGCTGTTCGGGGGATGGATATCATGTGACCATATCATCCCACAGCACCTAAGCAATTCAAATAAACCATTTCTACTGCTGACTTATTTTTTGTGAACATGATAAGGAAATACCACTCAAGGATATCAGGATGATGAATTCCATCAGCTTTGTAAAATCACATATCTTCACCCAGATCGGGGTACCTCACACAATAGTGATGGACAATGACACCAAAATCTATTCTACAAAGTTGAATAAACTATACTAGGAGTACAATATCAATTACAATCACTCATCTCACACTGAAGTAGTCGAAATTGGATAGATATAGTCCTTCAGTAAGATTTTATCAAATATTACTCATAATATGATGATTAAAGATAATAAGTCTTTTCCAGACTAACTCATATGACAGGTAATGTAGGCCTATTAACAAACATCAAAAGGAAGGTGTATGGTACAATACGATTTGATAATGATAGAGCTCTAAAAATCAAAGGCAACGGAAGTACTAAATTTGCTAATGGAGAGCTAAAGAAGGCTGAATTCTTTTGTGTAGATGACCTACGTCATAATATACTCAATGTGAGTCAACTATGTGACTTAGGACTTATAGTTACATTTAATCAGAATGGTTGCACTATCATGGTAAATATAGGAAATTCACTTATAAAGGTATGTAAAATAGAGGGCAACTTGTATCAGGTTGATAGTAAATAAAATGTTTGTTACATGACTGTTGAATAAGAGAACAATTTGTGGCATCAGAGACTTGGACACATAAATCAACAAGACATGGAGAAAATATCAAAGTTAAGGATTTTCATAGACATGCCTAACCTAAAGCATGAGCGTGAAAAGTATTGTGATGCTTTCACTCATGGGAAGCCGGTCTTCAGTTTATATCGGCCATAGAAGAAGAGGTCATCTCATCTTCTTGATCTAATTCATACAAATGTATGTAGGATGGTAAATGTTTCTCGAACTCATGGAGAAAGGTAATTTGTCCTTTTCATAGATTTTACCGTATAATGGGATGTGTACTGGTTATTCACAGGAAACTAAAAGTGATTGACTTCATGAAAACATATCGCCAAATAACCAAGAATGATATTGGACGAAAAATCAATGTGTTGTGATCTAACAATGGAGGGGAATACATGTTCATTGAATTTGAAAATTACCTGGAGAAGCATGGGATAAAACACGAGGTTGCTTCTGTGAGAACTCTATAACAACATGGAGTTGATGAACGTAGGAAATTACATCTGAACAACATGGCACAAACTATGCTTATTGAGAGTCGTATTCCATGAAATTTCTGGAAAGAGGCTGTTCAAGATGCAGTGTATATTCAAAATAGAACAAGACATTATACTGGTGAGATGAAGAAACCAAATTAATTGTGTCATGGAAGGAATCCCTCTTTGAAATCCATTTGTGTTTTGGATGTAAATTCTTCATCATAAACAAAGAAGGAAATAAAGGGATGTACGATGATAATGTAGATGAAGGATTTTTTCTTGGATACTCAATGAATAGAAAAGAATAGAAGTGTTTCAACAAGCAATTAGGAAGGATCATGGAAATTAGTGATGTTAATATCATTGAAGAGAAAACCACAAATGCTTCAATGATTTAATATGCTGATGTGATAAAAGGTGAGGAATAAAATGAACATGGAGTAAATACAAATACAGGAATAGAGTAAGGTGGACAAAACCCTTAGCAGTTACATCATGATGTTGACTAGGAAGAAGAATTTGAAGAGGAAACCTTGGCTAGAGAGAATGAAATTGCACCTCATAAGAGAAATTGAAGAGATGAGATTGATACATCTAACATAATGGGAAAAAGAGTGATCCCACAGAAACAAGGAGGATGAGGAATAACACACAATCTTCAATTCTGTCAGTTGTGGAGCTATCCTCATTTGAAGAAGCCGCAAAGGATGCATCTTGGGTAAAAGACATGAATGGAGAGTTAGATCAGATTGAAAAGAACCATACAGGGTATATATTCAAGAGACCCGAAGATCACAATGTGATTGGTAACAAATGGATCATCAAAAACAAGTTTGATGAGCATGGAAGTGTTATTAGAAACAAGTCACGACTTGTATTTAATGGATATTTAGATATTCAAGGTGTTGCTATTGAAGAAACCTTTACACCATTATCTTGACTGGAGTCAATCAGGCTTTTCCTTGACATGGAACTCCAAATAGGATAAAAAGTATATCAAATGGATGTCAAGATAGAATTATTGAATGGTTTACTCAAAAAATAAGTCTACATAGAACAAGTAGTGGGTTTTATTCTTTGTACTAATAAAACAAAGGATTTCAAACTAAATAAATCACTCTATGGATTGAAACATGCACAACGAGTGTGGTATTCGCAACTGGAATCTTATCTAAAGAAGATGTAATTCAAAACTGGAGGAGTAGATCACAATCTATATGTGATGAATTCTCCAAAATATCTATTCATTGTTCTAGTCTATATTGATGACATTATATTTGGTGGAAATAGACATAAATCAGTGGATGAATTTTCAAATCACATGAAATAAAAATTATAAATGTCTATTATTGGGGAGCTCACATATTTCTTGGGGTTGCAGGTGATTCAAAAGAAGGATTACACTTTCATTTCTCAGGAAAAGTAAGCAAGAGAGCTACTGAATAAGTTTAATATGTACGAATCCAAACCAATTTTTACTGTAAATGTGGTTGGAAACAAACATAGAAAGCATGAGTATGGGACCTCTATAGATCCCACAATGTATATGAGTATAATTGGGAGCCTACTATATCTGACAGTGACACAAATAGATATTGTCTTTGCAACATGTATAGTTTCTGGCGTTCGGAGTAATCCAAAGGAGGAACATATGGTAGCAATAAAAAGAATCATGAGGTATATTAAAGGTACTCACAATTGTGACCTATACTTTTCTGTAGGAAGGGACAAGAAATTATCATCATTTTTTGATATTGACTGGGCTGGTGATGTAGTGGACAGAAATTCAACCAGTTGTGGATCATTCTATATTGGGAATAAACATGTTGGCTAGTTGAGCAAGAAACAAGAAAGTAATTCTCTTAGTACTGCTAAAGCTGAGTATATCTCCGCCACAAAGGCATACAATCAATTGCTATGGATGAAGCAACAATTAATAGATATTGGTGACAAGGTGAAGCAACCAATGGTAATTAATTGTGATAATAAGAGAACAATTGATCTTATGAAGAATCCTATGAAGCATTCTCGTATCAAACATATTGAAATCATGTATAACTTTATAGAAGAAAATGTTGAGCAAGGAATGATTAGAATGGATCATCTGGGAACTGAGGAGCAAGTGGATGATATCCTGACCAAGCCACTGTTAGTGACTATGTTTAAGAAGCATCAGTTGAACCTCAGTGTTCAGCCACCTCCCAGTGTATAAAGTGGTTACATAATACCCCTCTTCCCTGTTATGTTATGTTCTTTTAATCTTTTTATGGATGTGATGCAGGTTTGTGGGGGAGACACTATCCAAGGGGATTGTGTTTTGAGCTGAACAATGAAAAATTACCAGTATTTGGGTTTATTGTAAATGGGGGAGAATGGAATAAATCAATGAATTAATTCAAGCTTGTCATGGATATGTAATTATTCTGTGATACTATACGAGATTTACTTGGGAGTCATTGAGAATTACAAATCACGGGAACCCAATTCATGCTTCCGCTCTTGTTTTATACACTGAGCATTGCTCACGTAGAGCTAGAGTGGTGGTTGAGTTGATTCTAGAATTTTTTGGGTTTCATGTGGATGGTGATCTATTGAATTTATTTAGTGATTTCCAACAAACCCAAAGGGGGATATTGTTGAAACCATGTCCATTCTATCCATGAATTGGAGTATGGTTTTTGTTTGTTGTCAGTGGTAGAAAAACGGTACCTGCACAAAATATTGCACATCTAATGAGAGGTTTTCACACCACAGGGGGTCTTGCGCGCGGGGGTCTAAGATACCTATAAATAAGAGGTGACCCCCTCATTCTATATGGTTCAAGACTTAGAGAAGATCCGAGTGCTGATGCACGTAAAATGTATGTGTAAAGGGAGTTGCGTGAAAAGGCCGTATTGCGTGAAAAAGGTCAAGTTGCGTGAAAAAGGATTAGTTGCACGAAAAATGCCAAGCTGCATGAAAATGGTGTTATGCGTAAAGCTACATTTAATGGAGGTTGTTGTGAGGGGAAACAATTCCATGCAAAAATAATATATTTCACAAAAAAATGGGATATTTCGTGCAAAGGGTTGGAGTTGCACGTAATCTTTAGTATAACCAGTTTATGCATTTTCGATTATTCGGATCAGTGGTTCAATGTGTTCAAGAGCATCAATTCCGGACATCGATGCAAGAATAGTCTCGTGCTGAGAAGAGTCCATGACTTCAATGAAAATCTACTAAAGAGTCCCTCAAATCTATAAACTGACTGGGATTTCACCAAAGGCAGTGAGCCATGGGGAGTCAACAGGAGTGACCGGAGGGACACAGTGAGCTATCCCTGATCTTTTGTAAAGAAATTGTATTTGGGACAGAGTGTCTATACCATAACATTGTAATCCCCAACTAGTGAATTTTAGTGGAATTAGGTACGTCCGCCAACCTGTCAGTGTATGCTCCTTGGACGTATCCCTTTTTAGTGAACCAAATAAAAGTGTTGTGTCAACTTCCTATATACATAAGTTTAAGAGGTTTAACAAGTTCTTACCAACATGGGAATAAGATCCACAACATTAAAGAGAAAAATTTAACACCTTGATTAACCACTACCCTCTTAGAGTGTTCCAGGGTCCTTCATCCCCTAGATGCATCGATAATTATCATTAAACAAAACATGTTGAATTTTATTGTGTACATATTCCCTTGATAGGAGATCATCTTGAAACTAGGCCTTGATTGTCGATTATCGACGTATGGAACAATGCATTCCATTAGTATGGTATTTGTATTATATGTATCCATATTAATGGATAACTAATGATCTAAACATGCTATTGATTTTGGATTCATGTTGTTTTACTATTGCTTACATTTTATTTTTTCAATTTTTATGCCATGATATCTTCTGTTGTGTTTTTTGTAATTATTATGTTTCTATTTCCCTAGGTTTTTCATATTTTAATACACATGAATGAATTAAAAGGATAGAACATGTGGAATAATTTATGGGAGACATTAAAGAATTCTTATAGATTAAGTAGTTTGTTTTAAAGGGGAAATAATCTTGAGTTGATCAAATGAAATTTGTATTTATTAGTTTATAAAGGTTCATAATTCCTTAAAGATAACAACTTTAAAGGATCCTTGAATGTAAGAGGTATAATAATATTTTTTTCTATACTAATTATGGATGGTTATATCTAGTATTTTATAGCTCCTATTATAGTAAATATTTAAATAGTTTCTTTAGGAAACTAGATCTACGAGTATGGGCCTGAAGCATCACACTAACCTCGTACATGGAATATATATAATGATAAGGTCCTTCTCAATCCACCTCAGGGATAGTATAACGAGTATATTTCTACTAAGAGCATCAACTACCTTATTAACATTTCTAAGATAGTAGTTAATAGGGAAATTATAGTCCTTGACTTTCTCAAACCATCTTCATTGATGAAAGTTGATATATTTATGTATGAATATATTCTTCAGACTCTTTTTATCCATATATATGTCACAATTATCACTATATATGTAGTTCCACCACATCATTAAATAAAAATCATAGTTGATAACTTCTGATCAAGTGTTGGGTAGTCCTGTTCATGGATAATGAATTTCCTTGAGTCATAGGCTATCAATTTATCATTTTCATAAGTACAAAGACTAATAATATCATTAATGAATCATGATGAAACTTTTTCATGTTTTTAACAGTGTTTTGTATTTATTGACTTCTGAAATTTTCATTGATGAAATTTTTGGATATACAGGAAGAATAAAGATATTGGGTTTAAGGATGTTTCCGAGATTAATGAAAGTTGATGAGTTTGAAAGAAGTTACTATGTTTAAAAGATACGACTGAAGTAATTTATTTGTTACTCAAGAATCATGAAAGAGGTTCTTTTTGAAGATTCAAATGTTAGATAGTTTCTAAAAAATACTAAGATAAATCAGGTGATGCATTTCTGATCAAAATGTTCTTACAAATCATAAAAACATTCATGATAAACATAGTTAATGAAATGGTGAAGAGGTTCGAGATTTTCATAGAGATTCATTCTGAAAAAAATTGGTACATTATTTTTTAGAAAAACAGAACCTGATTTATATGAAAACCAGAACCTGATTTCCGAGTAAAATGGAACATGATTTTTGAATAATCCAGAACCTAATTTCTAACAAAAACAGAACCTGATTTCTATGAAATATGGAACTTGATTTTTGAGAATACTCGATCCTGATTTCTGAATAATTCATGACCATATTTTTGAGAAAACTAGAAACTGATTTCTAAACAATCCGATACCTGATGACTGAGAAACTCATAACCTTATTTTCAAGAAAACTAGAACCTAATTTCAGAAAAATTAGGAACCTGATTTCTGAAAAATTCAGAAAATGATTTTAGAGAAAATTGGAACTTGATGTATAAACAATCAGGAACCTAATTTCTAAAAAAACATAACCTGCTTTCTGAGAAATCAAGAACTGGATTTTTGGGAGATCCAGAACCTCATTTCTAAACAATTCATAACCTGATTTCTATGAAAAAAAGAATCTGATTACTAAAAAATTTGGAAAATGATTCTTGAGAAAACCGGAACCAAATTTCAGAACTCTTCAGAACATTATTTATTAAAATTAGGAACATGATTTGTGAGAAAAATGGAACCTGATTTCAAATCAATTCAGAACCTAAATTCTGCCCAATTCAAAACTAGATTTTTGAAAAACTCAGAACTATATTTCTATACTTTTTTCTGAGAAAAACTAAACCACATTTCAAAGCATGTTTCTGAGAAAATATAAAACAAATTTCTGAGAATGCTACCCAAAAATCAGAATTAAGATTTAGTACTATCAAGGTAAAACTTCGTCTTTTCCTAAATCTTGGAGTAATTTATAGAGGTTTGAATAAGTCAATGATTGAATATTAAATGATAGATATTTTTGGTGTTTTTGAGATTTTAAGAACCAGGAAATATTTTCATGTTTCCCTCCATTTTTTTCCGAGTTTTCTATAAATATGTGCTCATATAATCTTCTCATTCATAAATTTCACACTTGTATAAAAGGCAGAGAAATAGAGAATTAAATCGGAAAAAATTCAACTAGATTGAATATGTTTTCTATAGTTTTTAAGGAAATTAATAATCAGAACCATCCTTACCCTACATAGAAGATAAGACTAAGACAAATCCAACTGAGGATTCAGAATGAGTATTTGGGGAGCCGATTCAACAAAGTTTTATTCTTCTATTTGGATCAATTATTATTCATGAAATCATTGTAAACTGTCCTGGTTAATTATAATCATTCCTTCTAGGAGATAAAAGATTTCTAATGGGATTTGAATCATGTTGTATTCACTTTTTCATTATAGTCGATTTCCATAGACCCACGACAGTAGCTATTGCAAGGACATAGGTTCTCATATTGAGGAAAAACCTTGTAAATCCTTTGTTCATTAACTTCTTTTCTATTGTTTCATGCTTATGTATTTGATAAAGTTTGATATGGGAATAAATCTTAACAGGTTGCAGGGGTGAGGTTTCTTAATGTTTTGAAATTTATTAAAAGTGAACAACTGGTTCAATGAACCTTCTTAGTTTCTATTCGATCCTTTGGACTTCCATTGGTACCAAAGTGAGGTTCCCTTATTTAATACATATCATGGGGAATATCAATTCTATAAATATTATATGGTTTTCCATATTCAATAAAAATAATTATTGTCAATGGAAAAATAGGACGATTCATCTTCTCGTATCTCTTGGCATTGATGTTTTTGACGCAGCTACTGTTGGTTTTCCACCAATTAAGAATGATGCTCTTATGAAATTTTCTGATAAATTAAATATAGAAGTTTATCGTAAGGAAATAAATTCTATTCTGAAGTCCATATTAGAAATTACTTATCATATGGTAATGGGTCTCAAAACATCGAAAGGCATGTTAGATATGCTGGAAAGTGTTTTTGAAGGAAATAAAAAAGTCAAGGAGGCCAAACAGTAAATGTAGAATAGTATGTATAAAGATATTATAATGAGAGATGATGAAATGATTGATGAACACTACACTAGTGTTAATGAAATTGTGTGAAACATTAGAGGATTATGATATGTCTTGAATGATTCTACAATTGTGAAGTAACTAATGAGAAACTTTCTAGAGAGGTTTAATTCTAAAATTTATACCTTATAAGATATAAATGATTAAACTCTTGATGTGTTGCATAACATTATGGTTGCTTATGAAATTATGAATACTCTAATATTTAAAAGGAAAATTAAAGTTGAAATGGCTTTTAAAGCCACGAGAATGATGGAAACCCAGGCTGTTAATGAATCCTATCCATATGAATTAGATGATATGGAAGATGACGAGTTAAATGAAAAAATCATGTCTATTATATCTAAGAACTATAAAAGAGGAAGAAAGAAGTATGGAGTAAAAATTCCTTTCAAATGTTTTGAGTGTTGCGGAATTGGGAACTTTTCTGGGAATTTCCCAAAAAAGATATTTGGTGAAAATAGAGAAGATACTGATGAAAAAACTGGATGGAAGAAGTGGAACAACAATGATAATGAAGAGAAGACTTCCAACAAATTCTGAAAGAATACTTTCAGAAAGAAGAAACACTTGTTGAGAAAGAAGATTGAATCAGACTCAAATTACAATGATTCATAGGAATATGAATGTTCAAAAAAAGGTAGAACCTTTATTTCAAAAGATTAGAAAACAAATGACTTCTTAGAGAGTGATTAAGGTAGTTATGAATCATATAGAGTGTATTAGCTCCGAACCAAACATTTTTCATGTATTAAGAAAAAAAATTCTCTCAATAAATAAATTAGAGTATAAAATAAAAATTGTGAAGAAGTTATTGATGGATGAAAATATGTCATAAAGAAAGAGGATGAATACATTAAAAATATTATAATCTTCAAACATAGAATTTCTGAACATGGAAAGTTGATTGAAGATCTTAGAATGAAGTTGGAATATATGGATAAAGAAGTTAACAAGTTTCAATCAAAACATATTGAGTCCAAAAATAACTAGAATAATATGAATGAAAACTTCAACAACGATATTGAAGTAAAAGCAGAGACCTCTAATATTAATGTGAGGGGTCATTAAAAGAATTATGTGAAATCTTCTCTTACAAAAAAAATGCATCATCTGATTCATCTAACATTTCAGGTTGTGGAATAAATGTTGGGGAAGCATGGGTTGAAAAGGTCTTGAGAAACCGATCAAATATACAAAAGTTGACACCTAAGTTAAATGGAATGATTGTCTACATCTTGAGAATGTTAGGACTAAAAGAAGTTACCATCAAAACAATGTTTCTAAAGAGAAGGATAATTATCTAATAGAAAGTCAATATTTGAAGGATATTGCTGGTGCTACAGAATATATGGGCATAGAGCTTATAATTGTTGGAAAATTTTATATCTACCTGGAAGAAGGATTGATAAATGTGGAAGAATCGTGAAAGAAGAATAAGTTACTTTCATTACTCATAGAAAGCTGAAAATGTGAATTCTCAAGATGTTAGAAACAATATTAAAAAGAATCAATTATAATATTTGAAAGAAGTTTGTGGAATATGTGATCAGTTGGTCACCATACCGAAATCTATATGAAACTCTTTTTAGAAAACGTTTCTGATGATAAAAATGAAAAGAAAGCTAAAAATTAAAAGGTTGATGATAGACCTTTGGTTGTTGAGACAACTTTGGAAGCAAGCAAGAAGAACAAACCAAGCATTCTTGATAATAGTTTTACTTCAATCATGATAGGTGATATAAAAATCATAGAACACTTTGAAATACTTGAAGGAGGAACAATTACTTGTGGCACTGATAGTTACTTATTAATTAAGGGAATTAGAACAACATATATTAAAGTAGGGAAACTAAAATCTAAGGAATTATTGCTTTTTGATGGGATAAAACATAACTTACATAGTTTAAGTCAACATTTTGATGAAGGAAAATGATTTATCTTTAGAAATAATTCTTATATCATCAAAAATATGAAAAATGAAAGATTGATTACAAAATGAGAAAGAACAAGTTGGAATCGTTTTGAAATTGTAGAATCCAATAAATATTTTTCTTTGAGTACTGAAGATGAAAAAAAGTTGTGGCACTGAAGACTTGGCCACCATGGGCAGAAGAACATTTGTAATATTTCTAATGATGATGTTGATCAAAATTTTCTTTATTTGAAAAGATGAGATAAATATGTTTGAATTAATTTCTAGAATGGAAATTTGACTAAAAAAAGACATAAATGAGTTAACATTCAATATAGTATAATATGTCGGAGCTGATGAATAATCAATCTAGAAAATTAGACTTATACTTTATCACATTTATTGATTATTTCACATGAATGAAAAACATCATGTTCATGAAGCACAAGTCAGAGGATATTGAAAATTTCAAATTCTACAGAAAAGATATAGAGAACGAATTTGGGGGTTCCCTAAAGAAGTTGAGAACAAATAATTGTACTAAATTTACAGACAATGATTTTGAAACTTATTTTAGAAAGCATTATATCTAAAATTAATATAGTACTCCCTATACTCCACAAAAAATGGAGTAGCATAAAGGAATAATAGGAGTTTGGGGGAAATGGGAAGAATTATGTTATCAAAATACAAACTTTCAAAATTCTGTTAGAGAGAATCTATTATTACTATTGTACATGTTCAAAATATATTCTTGTTGAGATAAAAAACCATCATGATTCCTTATGAAATGTGGTATAACTAAAAACCCTCATTGAAATACTTTAGTATTTTTCGAAGCCCGTTTTTTCCTAAAAGTAAAAAAATATGGGCTTAGGAAACGTTGATGAGAACACTGAGGAAAGAACCTTCATTGGTTATTCACCAAATGGGAGCAGTTAAAAATGTTGGAACAAATGTTTACAGAAGTTGTTGGACTCATATGAGGTATAGGTAAATGAAAAAAAATGTTCCTTAACAATTTTTTTAGGTAATGTAATGTGTGAAACAATGGAAAAAACTTAAAATAGTGAATGTTTTCCAAAACAACGTCATCAAGATTTAGATGAATCAGGTTGTGACAAAATTGATGCTGGGAATGAAACTATGAGATATCCAACCTTACGAAAGAATTTTGAATCTAAAAAAATATTGGGAATAATAATGATCCAGTTCAAGCAAGAAGCATGTTGAGATTAGAAAATTTTACATCACATATCTCAAGAGTTGAACCAGAATCAGTATGAGAGGCTATAAAACAAATAGAATGGCTGGATTATATGAATGAGGAGTTAGATCAGATTGAGATGAATGAAACATTGTAACTTTTTCCAAGGCAAAAAAATAAATATGTTATCATAATAAAGTTGATTTTAAAAAAGAAATTTTAATATGCATGGAGAAATTTCAATAAACAACATATGATTTGTTTATAAAAGATATACAAAGGTGGATGGTATAGATTTTAATGAAACATTTTTCCCTATAGCAAGGCTAGATAAAATTTGAAAGATTCTTGTAGTGGCTTCCCATCAGAATTACAATGATTATCAGTTGTTTGTAATGTCATCTTTCTTAAATGGTGATATTGGGGAAGATGTTTTCATTGAACAACTTTGTGGGTTTTTACTTAATGAGGATCAAAACAATGATTTTAAATTAAAGAAATTTTTATATAGGCTGAATCAATCTCCACATTATTGGTATTAGAATATTGAATTTTTTTTATAATGATGAAATTTTTTAAAGGAAAGGATGATAGTGACTTGTATGTGACATTTTACGACTCCAGATCTTTAATTGTAATTGTATATGTGGATGATATAATTTATTCTCATGATTAAGAAAAGGTTTCTAATAATTTTGTGGTGTGATGAAGAAGAAATTTGAAATATCAATGTTTGGGGAATTAACCTTCTTCCTTGGCTTACATGTTCAAAAAAAATAAAGATACATTTTCTTATATCTAGAAAAGTATTCCAAGGAAGTGTTAAAGATGATTGGAATTGTTGAATCAAAAGAAGTTTCAACGCTTATTTCATTCAGTAAAAAGATGAACAAAGATGAATCCAGAATATGTGTGAATCAGAATGATTTTTTGGACCTGATAGAAAGTCTTATATACCTTACAACATCACAACATGATATAGCTTATGCTATGACTTTATGTTCTTGGTATCAACACAATTAGAAAGAATCACATATGTTGACTGTAGAGGGGATATTGAGACATGTCAGTGAAAAAACATCATATGGGTTATTATAAAAAATAAATAACGAGTTAATGATTCATGGTTACACTAATACTGATTTGGAGGGTGATTGTAATGATTGAAAAACAACTTCAAGAGGAACATTTTTCTTAGGTGAATGTTGTGTGAATTGGCATAGTAAGAATCAAATATATGTTAAATTGAGCACAACCGAATCTAAATATATTGTAGCTACTATTTATTACACTCAAATGATGTGGATAAATTTATATCCTTATGATTTGAAAGTAACTGTATTTAAACCATGGAAGCTACATTGTGATAATTAGAGTGTAATTGGTCTTTCTATGAATCTAGTCCAACAGTCAACATAAAAAATCATTGATATAAAATTTCACTTCACAGAAGAGAACGTTTATGCATGAGATATTTTTCTGGAATACACATCAACAAAGTCTCATATTGGTGATATATATACATAATCTATGTTGAAGGAATGGATTATAAAATTGAAGCTATAAATCCCTATTCAGCCTCCTCACATCACATTCGAAACATCAAAAGGAAGATCCCCCACTAATCATTGGATTATGTTGAACACGGGGGAGATAAAGAAACACTTTTTAATTTATAAGAAGTTTTTACATATCTTTTTTATGAATACTATGTCGTAGTTATAATACAATTGGGGAGTGAAAAAGAAAAATGGTAAAGAAAAAAATGTGAGAAAGAGAAAGTTAAAAATAAAGGGGGAGTTCAAGTATGGGGAGTTTATATTTATATGGCCATAAAATATTCTTTCCACTGAGGGATGGAAATATTACAAAAAAATTACTTTATCTAGGAGTGTGGTTCTAGGACACTATCATTTTATTCAGGCTATGCTTTGATAAAAGTAAAAAAAATTGAGTTGTGAAAAAATACATAGAGTTGTAAAAGTTGTTCATAGTGGTTGTCATTTAATCCAAAGGGGAGATTGAAGAGCCATTATGGTTTTTACATTTTTTTTGACAAATAACCTTTTTGTCTAAGAATTTTTTTGATATATAGGAAGAAATATTTTTTTTTGGGTTTAAAGCCGTTGCTGAGCATTATGAAAGTTATAGAATTTGAACGAAGATGTATAGTTTGAAAGATATTGCTGAAGTCCTTTTTTGGTTGGTGAAAAATATTAAAACATGATGTTGTTGCAAAGTCAGAAGTTAGAATGTTTCTCAAAATTTATAAACAAAATCAGAAGATTCTTTGGATATATTAGATTTCTCCCAAATCATGGAATGTTTCATGATAAAGGTTGTTGATGAAATGGTGAAGTGGATTGAAGATTTGTGTTGAGAAACAATTAGAGAAAATCCAAAACCTAATTTCTGAGAAAACTAGAACTTGATTTCTGAGGAACTTGGATGCTAATTTCTGAGGAAACCAAAACCTGATTATTGAACAATCCAAAACCTGATTTCTAAAAAATCCGAAATTGGATTTTTGAGCAATTTGGAACCTGTTTTTTGATAAAACCGGAACATGACTTCTGACCAATATAGAACCTGATTTTTTAGAAAGCCATAACATGATTTTTAAGAAATTCAAAAACTGATTTTTGGGATAACATGAAAATGATTTTAGAGAAAACTGGATCTTGATTTCTGAGCAATATGAAACTTGGTTTCTGACAAAACTAGAACCTGATTTCATAGAAAACTAGAACCTGATTTCTAAAAAATCCAGAAATTTATTTCTGACAAAACCAGAACACAATTTTTGAGCAATCCAAAAAATGATTTTTTAGAAAACAAGAACCTGATTTCTAAAAAATTAGAAACCTGATATATGAGAAAACTAGAACATTAGTTATAAAAAATTTGGAAACAGATTTCTGAACAAACTGGAACATTCTTTTTGGTCAATTCTGAACCTGATTTTAAAACAATCATGAACCTGATTTTGGAGCAAACTCAAACCTGATTTTTGAAAAATTCGGAACATGGATTCTACATAATATCAAATTGTATTTCTGAACAATTTAAAACCTGATTTATGAGCATGTTTTTGAGAAAAACTGACCCTCATTTCTGGGAATGTTTATAAGAAAATCTAAACCAATTTTATGAGCATGCTACCAGAAAAATCCGAATCCAAATTCAGCATTATCAATCCAAAATTCATTCTATTCATAAATCATGGAAAAATTTAAGTTCATATGAATATTTCCAAGATTGATGATTAAATGTAAGATATATTCATAGTTTTTTGTATTTGAGGAATTGGGAAATATTTTCATGTTTCCCGCCCTTGTTTTTTTGAGTTGTATATAAATATGTCCTAATATCATTCTATCATTCGTAACTTTTACACCTGTGGAAAAGGTAGAGTGTTGTAGATTTCAATGTGAAAGGATCCCACCTGATTTTAGAAATTTTAATTGGGTGGTTAAGTAATTGAAAAATCAGAACCATTCTTACCTTACTAAGAACTCTCGAATTAGAAAAATCATATGGAGGATTCAGACTGAGCATTTGTGGGGAAGATTCAACATAGTTTTATTCTGGTGTTTGGATCAATTCTTATTTAATATATCATTATAATCTGACTTGAGTCAGTATAATCTTTTCTCTTAGAAGATATATTGTTTTTAATGGGAATTGGAACAAGTTTCATTCAATTTTTCATTATAGTGGATTTCAATAGACCTATATGAGTCCCTATATATAGGATGTATGTTCTTACATTGAGGGTGGCCCTAACAAATTTTTTGTGCCTTACCTTCATTACAAATCCTTCTTGTGTAAGTATTTGATAAATATTAATAATGAAATAAATATTTATAGGTGGTAGGAGTTATGTTTCTTAATGTTTTAAATCATATGAAAAGTGAACAACATATTTAACCCCCCCCCCCATTTGAGTTTTTATTTGATACTTGGAACATCAAATTATTTTATATCACAAAACCTTCTCCACGTAAGGGAAGTATGAGTATAGGAATAATGATTATCCTCTTTAGGGTCACCTTAAATCATTCATCACATTCTCCCATACATAAAAACATTACCTTTTTCCCTGTAAACATAATTAGTTGGATATATAATGTTGAAAAATTTCTCACAGAATATAATCCAAAAAATTAATATATTTCCATGATAACTGAGGGTGTAGTCAATTATTCAATTGGATTTGATATTGATAGGTCTAAAAAATCCCCACACTATTTATCACATGTCCCATGAATGTGACATGTTTCATATATAAGTAATACTTAATGATTATAGATTAAATATCCTCCATTTTTAATATTAATATAATAGTTCTTAGATGCTCTTCCTGTTCCTACTTTCTCATGGATTGGATGAGAATTTCATTAATAATGACTACCAAATATTTATCAATGTAGTATCTGAAGACTATATTAATCATCTCTATGATGATTTTTGGGGAATTATCTAGTCCAAAGGGTATCAATATGAATACATAGTTTCTATATCTTGTAGATAATGTATGTTCCCAATCCTTTGATGGGGATATTTTTTCTTTATAGCAATTTTATTTAGTTATTGGTAACAATGTGGAAATTAATGATCCTTCATTCTTATTTACAAATAGATTTTTCATACCAAAAGGTGATGCAATAGGCCATATGAACCCTTTTTCTAAATGCATTTACAGCTAATTATTCAACTCTTATGATTCTATCAGGGACAGCTTATAGGAGAATTTTGAAACATAAGTGCATATGGGTATGAGTTCTATTGGTAACTCTACCTAACCATTTCAGGGAAGGTTGGGATAATCATTGGGACGTACATTGCTGTATTTTTACAATGGTAATTTTCATAAGATTGATGCTTTCCATTGACACAACCATTTGGAATAGTTACACTTCTTCACTGGGTAACACAACCCTCACCACTGAGGAATTATCTAAAGAATATTCATGATCTTCATTAAAATCTTATTCGAGCATGGAATGTGTATGAAGATCGAAGTATATTTCATTTTTGTAATAGATGATCTATGATATATATAAGAATAGAAAACCCATGCCTAGTATAATTTGAAATTACATGATGGTAAGGATTATTAGATTCATTAGAACAATATTTCCAAAGATGTAGACAAGATAAGAATCCAATACTTGGGTTGCAATGATCACCCCACTAGGAAGTTTTATAAATGTCACAACTTCGAGGTATCTTGGTTGAAATTCAATATTTCTAGAAAACATGAAACATATAATAGAATTAATAGAACCCTAATAAAATAAATAAATTCCATTATTTAGTGATTTGAAACTATTCCTTGTAACAAAACATCCTAGGTTGACCTGACATGTAATCCGATGAATCACATTACAAGGCCTCAAGCACTAGAGTGAAAATGATCGATGTTGTTGACCAATGGCGAGGGTATAAGAGATAGAATAGGGAGAATATACCCATTTAACAGAGTATAATAATAGTGGAAATAAAAAAACTCATACACAGGGATAGACAACATATTACACATGACAAATAAACTAAAACATAACATGTTATAATAAATAAAATAAAACATCCCATCATACGAAATCAAAGCTAAAGAATATACAATAGTTGGTCCCCCACAGGGGTGACTATATATAAAATATGAAAAAGAAACAAAATTCAATATGATTTATTGACCACATTGAGACAAACCATAAGACCAGTCTCCATAATTCTTGATATACACCAGCCCAATCTCAAGGATCCGAATGAGTGTCTCTGCTTGGTCAAGCAACACTTGGCCTGAATCCCATCCATTGAAAAAACTATATTCATGCCTAAAAGTAAACATAATACCTCCATTCACATTGAGGTGTATGTACATGGGGAGATAAATAAATCTAATTTGGCCACCCCCAATGGTGGACCTATAGTATAATATCATTAGATGTGCTTGCACCCATGATACACCCAACCTATCTAAAGATTAATAACTTCTGGTATAAAGATTGAACTAAAAAAAGGAGGAAATACTAAAATTAGTAAAAAATAAAACCATGTGTTCGATGATGACACCCTAGTAAATCTACCCCAACCCCAGAGTATTCCAATTGGTTTGTAACATACGGCTCACCCAACCACATGAGAAATTCTAAATTCAGTAGATCTAAAATGGATCCCCATGATTTCTAAATTCTATAGGAACCAATGTCAGATCCTAGGGAGTAACCATATGAATCCACAAGAAAAATTCCATTATATTTGGCTCTAGGACTCTAATATCATGTTCTTTACAAGCATTATGAACATATAGATTGAGACAATTAGAGAAGCCACCTGTCCCAGCAGCCCTTCAGAACAAATTAAGAAGAAGCTATGGAACCAACAAAGGGAGTATCCATATATTACAGTATGAGTTCCACTAAATCCATGGGAGCAAGGAAAAAACCCCTCAAACTATATATAAAACCCACTTTGTGAGTGCATTGACCACTCATTTTCCTGAAGCCACTCTAGTTTCAGTGTCACACTAATATATATTGGGGTTACACTCATACAGATTATCCACTAACTCCCAAATCCCATATCACAATATCCATCTAGTAGAGGAGAGTGCCAGATAAAAAATAATGGTAAATTCAAAATCAAGCATATCACAAAGGCCTCCTACCAAAAATAACATATACATAACATCCCCAAACGACATGGCCAATGGCCAACCAAACATGGGATGATCCTACATCAACACCATCATCCGAACATGTCAACTATTAGTTACAAACATCTATCATCTAACCAAGCCCAGGTCCTGTCGTAGTAACATATAAATCATCATTCAAACAAAAAACCACTATAGGATATTAACGACCAACATTATGACCAAATAAACACTAAAGGTTCCCACGGTCCCCACAGTCAAAACATAAAGAGACATCTTACAAGGGATTCCATTACTACACCTAATCTCTCATTCCATGCTAATCCATATATCCTTAGATGGACTAATGGACATGAGAAGATTAGGACACCCTATGAGTTTTTCCTCTCTCTCATCCAAATTCTTTGGAAACTCCCAATGTGGAAGAATAAAAAATGGCCCACAATGGACACCAATTAATCCATGATAAACCACATACACAACAAGAATCCAATGAAAAGGAATGATATCATAGTAATTGGAAACAATAATTATTACCACATTAATTTAGGACCCTACCTAGGGTTTACTCATCTAATAAAACACCAATGATGTTCCAACATTGAAAACCCCACATCTAGAATTCATAATAAACAACCCATTCATTATTACTTAATCACCCACATAGATATCCCAAGAATCACCATGCCACTCAGGAAACCTGAACTATCAACCATGGCATCCACTAATCACTTGATCACACACCAACCCTTAAAAGAATACTCAATATTCCCATGGAATCATCTCAAAAAACTCAATGTCTCCCAACTGTAACCTTTATATCACATCATCAACCCCACACAAAGTTTCTAACAACTATGGTTCACCACACTATGGGGTAGACCACAACAACTTTAACCATAAAAAATTGGTTCTATTGCACAGGGACAAACCATGATCACCTCACAAACACTATTCAATCCCACCATCCGGTATCTGTTCTAAAGAACATAGGAAAACATCATCCTTGCTTTCAAAAGCCAAACACAACTAATAATATCACCACCAACCCCAAGCCACAAATCTCCCAACAAAATCATGATAGTGATTATGAAACCAATCCTTGACTATATCCTCCTTTAAAAGATCACATAATCCAAAATATCCTAGATAGAATCTAAACGCTTAATGGATTCCACCATCATGATTTCAGGGTAAAAACACATAATAGAGTAATAAAACAAAAATTATAAAATAATTTTGAAAAATAGGGGAAAATACCAATGAATGAAAATTACATGGTGTGCACTTGGGGTACACATAATATTTCCCTAAGGGTTCTCTATGACCATGTGTCATAATCCACATATCATGATCATTGTTAAAGTGAACAGAATATACTTCTAGGTACACAATATCCATCCCCACATGGGTTCCATTTCCTTTCCCTCAACCCCACACAAAATGTACTCTGATGGACTATTCACTATATATAACCTCAAATATGGTGTATACCAAACATGGGGACCCTGTCTAAATATCTATCATTGTACACCCATAATGAGTCATATAAAACAGATTAAAAATCCATTTTTTGTATAACTCACATATGTCATGGACTTTTACCCTAAACATCCATGTTCCACTAGCATACACCAATTCTCCATTAAACAACATGTACTCCTAGTACATTATATGTAGTACAAAAAACATAATATTTCCCCAAATAGAAGAATACACTATGATTGTTCCCAAAAATATATGTCATAATCACACGTATTATCAAATGGAAAATATAACAACCTAAGATTTTCATGCATAGATATTACACATTTATATAATAATAACGAATATAATCCATTCTAGAACCATCAATGATTAGATTCGTTATAGACATAAAATAAAATCTTAATAATTTATTAATGATCATTAACATCTCACCTAAATATCTTCTCACATAGTACTCCTCATAGGCATTCCCTAACAAAAAAATTCATCATCACATGAGGAAGGAAACATAAGAAAGGGTTAGATAAGATGATTAGTATGGGAAAAAATGGAAAAATAAAGATTTATGATCATATAAAATCAAAATAAAAGGCTAATGAAATTATATCATGACATAACATAAAAGTTCATTACAAATCTGAAAAAGATCATGATCATCAATTATTGTGTAAAACAATAACATTTCAAAATACATGAATCATAAGAATGCGATTTCACAATAACACAATCATTAACCATATGATCAGTTCATAAATATTTTTCAAGATTATAGTTATAGGAAACCAATTCATATGTCATGGTTAACGACAAAGTCCATCAACATAGTATATTAGGACACACATGTTATGCAAAGTGGACCAAGAGGCACATATTTCCCATTATGGATCAAGAGAATCAACATGTTTCCAATTGTTATATTGTTAGATATTAAACATTACCCAATGCATTATAGGGAGATATAGGTCCCACCCATAACATATTTAATACCATATAGTTGCGTGTTATATGAACATAAAACATTTTTCATATCATATCCCCAAAAAAGAGATGGGTTTCATAAATAACATTCTCTTATAAACATAAATAAACCATATAATGAATAAGGACAATATCCTTTAATCATAACTATATTAATTAATAAATAACATCAAATAATGTTATCATATATGGGATATTTTTTGGAAGGGATTTTTAAACAATTTTAGAAGAAAATATCTTTTTAAATTTTGAAACTGTTTTTTTAATCCATGAAATTAAAAAGGAAAACATTTTCTTTTAAATTTTTTTTAAGACTGTAAAAGTATCTTGAAGTCATTATGGAATCATTAAATAAGGAAAATAAAGTCCTTAATTATAAGTTTAAAAAACATTTCTCTCAAAATTTTATATTTATAATCATAAAACACCTTTTTGTAAATTGATAACAAGATTTATTTTAAAACAATTTTCTAAAGTAATAAAAAGATAAAAATGAATTTGTATAATAATTTAAGAATAGAAAAAATATTTTTTAAATGTTTTTAAAAAAATGGTTAGGGAAGTAAAATATTCCCTAGTAGACAGTTAAACATAATAAATATTGAATAATAATGATATTGTGAAATAAATAATTATCACATTGTAATCAGTCCAACAATGGTCCCCATGAAAAAATCATCTGGATTATTAAATACCATAAAATTAAATATAAGGTTCATAAAAATATTCATGATCAATATATAAACCACAAAAAATAAAGAAGTATTGTATGAGGCTTGTGTCCCTTAGAAATAAAACATAATCCAAATAATCAATTAAAAATACCAGATCATTGAAGTGAGAATAAATATAATTAATTGAGTCTGTGGATTAATTGAGAATAAAAATAAAATAAGTGTAAAAAACACATAAGATAATAAAAATTCATTTCAAAGATAATTTTAGTATAAAATAATCAATGAAATTGCAGTTTAACCCAATGAATGGAAATTGAGTAAAGATTTCCCCTTCCAAATTCTATGAATTTCTTGGATCTCATTGCAACATCCTGTATAATAAATAAGAATTTACTATACATGTATTTTATAACCATTTATCCATCATGTCATTTATTATTTTTTATAAATGAAAAGACCTGTGTTTTTTGAAAAGGTGAAATTCCAAGGGAATTTTAATTTTGGGAGTTAGTGGATGAGTCATTCTTTGAACCATGGTTTAGAATGTAGTTTTGTTTGTTGGAGAACATCCATGTGTTATTTTTAGACTTGGGTGAAGTATTTAGGGGAACATAAAGTGTATCATTTATTTTTAAGATCTATGTCCCATAGAAATCACAAGTTTGGGTTGTCAAAATAGGGATCCATTTTTTGAAATCTTGCTGCCCCCAATAGATAATTGTGCAGCTGTAGAGGGGGGGGGGGGTGAGATACACCCCATACGAGCTGTAAATTATTTACCAAACTGTGCCCCTATCCTTTATGGTTCCTTACACTTACACATTACCCTCACACTATTCATCACATTGTTAGTATATGGTCAGGGTAACCATGCGACACAAGCATTTTGGTGTGAGTTTATTAATGAATGGGTGCGCATGGATGGAGCCTTGCTTGGAAAACAGTGTAGCCAAACTGTGAAACCAGTTTTTGGGTGGATTTTCCATTTTTCATTAACTATTTTATGCCTTCTTTTCTCTTTTCTTTTCTTTATCCTTATACAGCATTTAAAGATCCATCTACTCTAGTATAACCTCAATCCTAACATAGGATTTCATAGATATCCCCCATATGAAGTCTTAATCATTCACCGTTTGTCTCTATGGAAATGAATTAATATGATTTTAGTTACAATATAATAATTCATTATTTAATCTTATCTTAATATAGTTATCATGGTGCAATCTCATTTCGCCTATTTCCAAGGCATATGTATATTTCATCAATTTATTTCAAATTATCCTGAAACCAGCCTTGATATTGGGTGGGTGAAGCATCCATGTAATAAGGTAGGAGGTCTATAGATTTCACATGAATTGTCATCATTTATAAATAGCTCTGTTCTACTACACACATTCCTTTTCATGATGTTTCCTTATAATTTGAGTTCCTCATTTTTAATTAGATTAATCACCATGTATTATTCTTTCTGAACATTGTTATGTAAATACAGGATATAAACCATGAATGTGGGAACTTTTTGGGTGTTTATAATTATAATTTCCCTAATTAATTAAATTATAAAATCACTGGAGTTCCTTCTAAGTGTTTATCTTGGATTAATATTTGTATTTTCCTTTGTAGACACCTGCCTATGGGTGAATAGAACCTCCTAGGTTCCTTATTGAACCTTTATAAATTGAAACACCATGTTGGGAAGTTTTTATATAATTATTATTCAATGTGAAGTGAGTTATGTATCAAAGATGATTTTCATTTATTACTAATTTTTTATTTAATGGTAAATGTCATTTATTTATTAAAAAACCCCTCAGATGAGGTATGTTTTCTTCTAAATTTCAAGGTGATGATTATAAATTTGATACATGCTTTTCCGTATCAAATATGTGTTTTCATTATGATTTAGTTGTGGTTATTTACATGGATTATTTGGGACATGGGACAAATTGATGTTCTTTAATGGATTTCCCACTTTCATTATAAATGTATAATAAGATGAAGCACCTTCTAAGTGCTCATAAGTCTTATTAATTGAATGGATTGACATATATTATTAATTTCATTTCTTGGCATGCTCCAACCTAAATGAATAATGGACCAAGCCCTTAATTTTGTATTTTCTTTCCCAATAAAATGGACTAACACAGTAGGTATATTATCACTGGACCATGGTTCCTTCTAAGTACCCTTTTCATATATAAAATGAGTTTCCAAATTTTTTAGATTTTTAATGGAATGTTTTTAAATATAATTAAATTTTCATGTTTGGTTTCAATCTATGGAGGAATTTATAGTTTTAAGTAAAAATAATTATAAATGATGGGAAGGCCACACAATTCAATGAATTATTAGTAAATTATCTAATTTAAATGTTATTCCATAAATATTAATTGGGCTTGATAAATATAAATCAAGAGAGGTAATTCATCATGGATTCTCAAATTATTACTATATGACAATGCCTTATATTGAGAATGTATAATGATGGAAAGGGTGATGTTAATTATGGAAGAATCAATCTCCCATACATTAGGTGTTGGGTTAGGACATCTCACCCTAATGATACTAGGTGGATAATGGACATGATTCACTATATCCCTTTGTGAGTGTTGACATGATGGCACACTCAATAATGTTCAATTGTTGATATGAAGATACACTCAAAATCTCAACTGATGAGTATGAATTCTACCACACCTTGTGAGATATAGTCCATTTACCACCTATTAGAGCTTATAGGATAATTTATACTGGTTATGGGTGCCAGAGTTATTCCCCAATCAAGCCGGCAACTAGTATTCATGATATATGGACACTTACATTTTTATGTACATGGTTCATATTGGTGGATGAAATATATAACTATACTATATATATATTATTACTATATATATATTGTAACTGATCAGACTCTCATTCTAGTCATGATCCAATGTAGGTAGAGTCACCCAGGTCTTCCATTGGAATATGATCTGACCGGTAATTAATTATTTAGTTTGCTTATAAATTCATATTACCTACACAATACTGAAATTTATTTTCACGGATTGGATTTAAGTGTAGACACCATGGGCGGTAACCTATAGGGATTTATATCTCACAACCTACTTGAGACACTATTGTATTGGTGTACCCAAGTTGACCTTGTGTTTACCGGACCATAGACGACTAAATGTGCTATTTTTGTAGTACCTATGAGTTAGGAACATAGGACTAAGCTGGAGCTTAGGATGTTTGTGTAGAAATCCATTGGGGATTTTCTTTCTTATTCATGTATTTTACTATATCACTTTTCCTACTATATGTCTACTATTTTAGTTATTTATCATCATCCTGAAATTCATGAATCTACTGTGTATTGGAATTGGAAATAATTTGTAAATAGTTTATATTACCCTTCCATTTCTTTGTTTCTCTTTTATTAATCCTTATGATATTTTTTGTTGTTTATATATCAATTATATGACACTGGTGCTCTGATATGAGGTTATAGTCTCCACATTAACACCTTCTTATATAATCACTACTAATCAGAAACCTCTAGCACATTGGGTGGAACACTAGTGGCCATGTGACCCACCATTCTGTCTACTGTTCTTGTGGTTAGTTGGGCTGGGACATTACAAAGTGGTAACAAAGTCTTCTTTTCCTTTCCTTTTATTATTATTATTATTATTTTTGTTTTTTTATACTATAACAGAAACTAGAAATGTGTTGACACTTAGTAAATAGCAATGCCTAGGAGTGATCAGCCCACATATTGGGAAAAGTCCAAGTGCCTAGGTTTGATATTTTTGTTCATGATATTCGATAATATAGTTGATTTTGATATCAACTTGAGTGGCTGGTTAATTTTCCACAAATTGTTGACTTATGAGAATAAATAGAATTTTTTTGTTACCCTAGTAAGGTAAGGTATTAATACTACATGTATCATTATAGGAAAATATAAATTCAGATGTCATGCATATGCCATGCCATGTAATTGTATTGTAGGTTTCCTACTGAGTATGATTGTGTGCATCGGTGTTATTCCATGATTTTTTCTCTACTATGCCTACTTATATAACATTCATAAGTGATTTATAGATCATGTTAAAATGTTTCTTGGAATAGTTGATTATATGCTAGTATTCCTATTTATATACCATGTTTCACTATGTTTACTGCTTGGGATAGCAATCCAGTTTTGTGTTAATATATAAATGTTAGCATGGGATAAATATATGGGTTGTGATTAAACGAGAACCATTTTTCAGCTATAAGGTCTATGAGTGTGCTATAATTGGTTATGGTTAACTCGTGTACTCGAAACATCTTTGATATTTATAAATATCTATAACATTTTTAAAATGTAAAAGATACTAAGGTTTAAAATTTTAAAGTTAATTGATTTTGATCAATGTGATCCAATTTCTAAAAGGTAAGGTGTATGGACATTTTATGGATTGGTAGATAGAAATACATATAAGTGACTGATTATATATGATCATGGTATATTTTTAAATGGTTATAAATGTTGAACTTGTTTAATTTTGTACTCAAATCTGTTGGTTAGTTTTAAAAATTAAAAACTAGACCCAAGTAGGTAAATTGGGGCATGATTCTCATAAAATAGAATTTTCTGGTTGTTTAAAGCATTAATAATTAATCATATATGACTAGGTTTTATTTTTATAAACCTTGGTCGGTTTAATGGGACCCTAGCAGGTCAGAATGTCATTAACCTAGCGTTTTAGTTTATATTATTCTACTGGTCGTTCTTTTTAATATCATTTAAATGATTAAATATTGAATGTGAATAAATGAAATGACATAAAATGGTACATAAATTTGTGTCCCTTGTTTAAACCCTTGTGTAACGATAGTTTTAATATCTCTTCAGGTTTCTTTGACATAAAATCAAGAGCATCTTACCTAGGACTTCTCCTTTATAGCAACTGGTCAAATGATAGGTTCCAAAACCATGTGACTTTTTTTGGTAGGAACTCCTTATCGTTCTAGATTTTTTATTTTGTAGAGTGATATATCATGGTATGTATCACCCTTAGAGGTTAAATTTATGGCCAAATTTTGGGATTTTTTTTTGATTCCTGGTGTTGCTCAGGTGCCATTCTCCCTTGATGTAATCTTACCCTCTAAAAGACACCCTTGTTCAGATGGGTAGCCATGGTGTACTTGGACCTTGTTATAAATGTATGCATTGGGTAATTCTTGGTTTCAGCAGATTAGACAATCCTAGGGAATGCTCAACTGTTATGTAGGACAATTGTCCTTATTTCTATTTATTGGTTAACTTCAGAGGTTGTTAGTTTGTTTTAAAGTAGTATGTGATTATTTGAAATTCAGACAATTTTTATTAATGGTTCATTAGATAAAATAATGCATAAGACTAGCAAGAATATGGGTAGTATCAAGAATGTTCCATTTTCTAATGTAATCTTAGGGTAGTATGACTTGATATATTTTGGTACCCATCAAGTTTCTAAATGATACCACAAACCATCTGAGTTTAGTGGAACCATCGAGTCTTGGGATGTTGAGTATGGTCTCTGGTCATCTTCATACTATAGTGATTTTGGCATTAAAGAAATCATTTCATCTCCATTATCAAGAAGTATTTTAAAAGAGAATCAGTTGTTTTGACACACGGGTCAGGTTGGTTTGTATTCAAAGTGATATGAAATTTGTATCAAGATTTAGAGTGGTTTCACAAGAGTGTTTACAGAATTCTTGATCTTTCACAATTATGAGTAGTTGGTATCTCTCTATTTTTGACGAAAAGGGAGATCCTAAGGTAGATAATGTCGCATCAGCTCTGGTAAACATGAAGTTCCAGGTAGGTGGACCACAACCATGTATGGATAATTGAAAATGGTTGGACTTTCATGAATTTACTTGAGGATTTAATGTTTTGAAAACATTTTTATTCTATCATCGATGAATAAATTTCATATTGTAGGTTGCGTATAAGAACATTTAGAATCACATTTGGTCAAGAATAGAATTCTATGGGTAAATCTGGGGAATGAAGAAATTATTGGGGCGGTAAAGGCATCATGATTGGTTGGTGATGATGAAACGGTAGGTGAAGGTGAGATTTTTTCAATCACACTACTAAAAATATGGCTTTTATCAGCGCTAAAAATGGCCTTTATAAGTGATAGAAATGCGCTGATAATGCCGTCAAAGATAAGGGGGGGGGGTCCCCTTTATCAGCGCTCCAAAAAGCACTGATAAATACCCCTTTTATCAGCATTAAAAAAAGCACTGATAAAAGGGGTCTTTTATCACTGGTAAAACGAAGCACTGATAAAAGGGTCTTTTATCAGCGCTTTTTTTAGCGCTGATAAAAATAAAAAAAATTAAAAAAAATAAAAAAATAATAACAATAATAACAATAATAAAAATACTGCTAATCTCAGGGGGCTTTTTACAGTGCTTGAGCCCCCCTTTATCAGTGCTTTCCCGCACCTCCAGCGCCCGCCCGCACCGCCTACACCCTTTATCAGCGCTAGCCCTTTAAATGAACATTGTGTACGCACCTGTGCGTCCACACAGATTTGATCACGAGACCTCCCCCTGAAAACCTAAAGCATTTGCCACTACCCTATATTGATTTGTTCTCTTATTCATGATATATCTATTTATTTATATATATATTTAGTTATATTTATTCGTATAGTAATATATATTTATATTAATATATATATAGTTATATTAATCTATACATATAGTTATATTAATATATATATATAGTTATATTAATATATGTATAGTTATATTAATATATAATAGATATATAAATATTCATACATTGGTATTTTAAATAAAATGGATATTAGTTATTATTTAGATAAATCTAATATATTTTATATGTAAATATGTTTAATTATTTATTTAAAATATTTAGTTTTTAGGTGTGAATATATAAAAAATATGTACATACAGTTATATATTTCATTATAAATAGCAGTGCATTATAAAAAATGATGAACTTTCAAAGACATAACATCAATATGAATGCAATACCTTGGAATAAATTTAGTCCCCACCAAAAACTCCAATAATACCCCCTTAAATGAGGTTGAAAATCCACAAAATGTTAAAATATCTGGGTACCCCGACAAAAAACTCAGTTTTGGAGGCCTTATGGGCCTCTTTTGGCCCCGAAAAACACATGATCGGGGTCCCCCCGGGTCACAACGATGTAGAGATCATCACATGCTTCGATTTGATATGTGTTAGAGCTCAAATGGATACCCGGATCAAAAGTTGTGGTCGTTTAAAGTTTGAGTTGCGTTTTTAACATATTTTGGATCTTTATTTAATTTTTTTAATTTTTTTATTCTTAAAATTGTTATTAAATTACTATTACTCCATAATAATTATCAAATTATTAATTAAATTTTTTTTTTGATTTTTTAAGAATTTATTTTCACTAAATATCTTATATATTAAGTATATTATGTGTAAATGTACATTTATACTTATCTAAAATATATTTAAAAATTATATATTATATTTATATCAATATAAATATATAACTATATTTATATATTAATATAATTTTAATTTTTTTTGAAGTCGACCCTTTATCAGTGCTTTTAAAAAAATCGCTGATAAAGGCCCCCCATTATCAGCACTACTAAACAAGCGCTGATAAATGGGGTCCCTGTATCAGCGCTAAAAAAATCACTGATAAAGGAGGGCCTTTATGAGCGCTAAAAAGCGCTCATAAAGGGGAACATTTATCAGCTCTTTTTTTAGCGCTGATAAAGGCACCCTTTATCATCAATTTTTTGAGCGCTGATAAAGCCCCCCCCCCTTTATCAGCGCTTTTTTGTTAGTGCTGATAAAGGGGTGGCGCTGGCCTTGCCATGTTTTGTGGTAGTGTTAGTCGACTGATAGTGGTTTGAAATTTCCTATTTCTAACTGTTGGGTTTGATTGGTTGAAAATTAATCAAATTTTCCTATTACCCTCATTCATAGTGAGAAGCATGTCCCCTATATTGACATAATCTATGATGCACTAAAAGGGAATTGGATATATGGTGAGATATGTAAAAAATATATTTTGGGAATGATAGGTGAACTGTATCAGAGTTGAGGACTTGACACATGGTTTTTATATATGTGTGGTTAGTTCTATGTGATACCTAGGTCCCAAGTAGGATTTCCCTGGATTGAATCTTGGACACCAACAATTTTCCTCTGACTTGAACACTAATAGGATTCCACTCAAGGAACAATCAATGTTTTTATATGGATGTCTTGGATTTGTACTAGCTTCTCATTCGTAAATATGGAGTATGTGCTACATAAGATTGGTTCTATAGACTATTTTATAACAAATCCAAGGTTACACCAAACTTTTTTTCAGGCTCAGAGGTGATGTTGAAAGGGCTATAATTCCAGTGGGATGGATCTATTTTTTTCCTTGTTCATTATAAGACTTGAATGATAAATGTTTTATGTGATGGAATGATCATGGGACATTACTGAGAGTCAGGTATGGTCTCTGGTGAATGTGTTCATTATAAAAGCCTGATGACTTCGATTAAGGTGTAGTAGTTCATTTTGATTTATTCCAGTTTCCTAAGCTACAAATTTGTATATTGGTTATCCAGAGTGGTTCAAATTAACTTCTTCTAGTTTAATGTGTACAGTCGAATGGAAAAATTTTAAACATGCACTAGGTTATGGTGGGTGGAGTGTATGGGTCGTCAGTGTCTTCATGGAATCTTGTGCCACCAATTTCAATATGTTCTATCGAGAATCCAACATTTCACTAGTGTGAGGTCATTTTTATTTCCTTGGAATTAAATATTTTTCACAAGTATATAAATAACCCATGAGCATCTAAAGAACACATAGGGCATGCTTTGTGGACCATTACGATGGTGGAGGTACCATGGTTCATAATTGGACCTTTTTGACATAGAAACCTATAATGGGGTGCACAATTTGACATATGTTGAATGTGAAGATTATTTGATCTTATATCTTGAAAAATAGTTTTGATTAAGTTCTGCATCATTGTTTTGTTCAGAGATGAATGTTAGAGCGGGTTTTGATGGATTCAATGCAATATTCTTAACCAATGATTAAAGGTGTGTTGAGGATTTGGGAACCCAACACAACAATTTGAATGAGGCTTCACAACCCTTATAGTTCTAGTGATGTTTCCCTTGTTCACCATGACTTCATGGGGGCAATAATTTCTATGGTGTGGAGGTTGTAATGACTCGTGTTTTGATGCAATGTGAAATTACAAGGGAATTTGAATATTTGGTCTTTTGTTGATGATATATTCCCAAACCCATTATTTATAATTAAATTGTGATGGTTGGAACACTTCAATGTGTTTTTTAGTATTGGGTAATGGTGTGAGGGGTACTTTGGGTGACTCGTTGAGTTTTAGTGGTGTCAAGATCATGAAATCAGAGGTTTGATTGGTCTCAACAGGGAGCTACATTTGTCTAAAATCATGTATCCCCTAAAGACAACTATGCGAATTCAACGGTGGAGGAAATGGGAACTATACTGGTTTTATATAGATTACTCAAACCATGTGCCTATCCTACATGGTTTGTGAAACATAGTTAGTACCCACCCACTATTCATCACACGGTTGGAGCATCGTTACTGTAACTATGTGGAACAAACCTTTCAAGGTGGGTTTTTATGAAATAGGTGCCACATGCTTGGCACAATGTTTGGAAAACCGTGCAGCAAGACCGTATGACCCAGTTGTTGTGGGGAATTGACCATTTTTTCCCTCAATGATATTTAACCCTTATTTTATCCTTTATTTTATTTCTCCACCAGTGTGTTCATATCCCTATTCCATAGGTTATCCTCAATCCAATCCTAGGTTTTTAGGGATATATCTCATCCAATTTTTGAAATAAATGTTGTCGGACTATGTGGATTTGAATTAGAAATCTCTAAATTATATTCCAATCATTCATTGTTTAATATTCTATCATCCATATAGTCATGGTGGAATCTCTTTTAATCTATTTTCCACATGGATATTTGTTTTGTTGTATTCTTCTAATCTAGGCCGAATCAAACCTTGATATTCGATGGGTGAAGCATCTAAGGAATAAGGTAGGGGGTCTATAACGTTTTCCCAAATTTAAATCATTAATAAATTGAATATTTTAGTCTCCCACTGACCTTTTCCAGGCATTGACTTAAATTTTGATCTCTTCATTTGAAATTGGTTTATACACCCTATACTATTATCCTTAAACTTTTCAGTTATATAGAGGATATAAAACTATAAAATGGACACACTGTGGGTGGGACATAACATATTATCACTTAATAATAAAATTACAAAAATGAAAAAAATTCCCTCTATAAGTTGGATTTTGATTAATAATGAAATGTCCCATATTGACTGTTTCCCAAGAGAGAATGGAACCTCATATGTTCCATGTTGAAACATTATAAATTGATTTTCTATGTTTTATTGTTTTTCTAAATTTAATATTAAATGTGAATTGAGTTATGAATCATGAGATTACGTCTATTTATGTTAGATGAAAAGTTAAATGGACAATGTTTGGTTTTTTGTAATAAACCCATTAGATGATGTGCATTGTCTTAGAAATTAAAATGTGATGATTAGAGATTCAATACATTCTTGGGTTTATTTCTTTGGCGTTATCTTAATTATTTAGAAATAATTTGTACTAAGGAATTTTTAGGACATGGAACTTAATTATGTTCTAAAGCTGAGTTTCCCGCCTTAATTTATAAATGTATAATGATTCAAAGTAGTTTATAACGGCTCATCCTATATTATTAATTGGTTGTCATGGCCCACTCATTACAAAATTAATATGGACCATGATCCTCCTAAGGTATTGGATTACTCTATAAAATGGAATTTACTTGTAGGTATTTTCCTATTTGTCCTTGTAATCTTCTATGTACCCATTGAGGATGGTAAAATGTGTTTCGATTTTTTATTATATTTATTTAATTCTATGTACTTTAAAGGAAAGGAAAGTTCAAGTTGGATTTCATTCCTTAAATAAATTTAATGTTATAAATGGAATAAATTTTAAAGGGTGGAAAGGAAACATTTTTCAATGCATGATAACTACATGAAATAATTTACATAAAATTCCCTTAATATTAATTGGGCTTAATAAATGTAAATAATGGGTGGTAATTCCTCATAGATTATAATAATTTTAATATGTGATTATGCATTATATTCAGGAAATGTAATGATGGTAATGGTGGCGTCGAGAATGGAGGAATCATGATTCCTTAAAATGGGTGTTGATTAATGATGTCTCATACTAGTGATACTAGGTGGATAGTGGATATGAAACATCACATCCCTTGTCAGTGTCGATATGATGGTGAAATCTATACTCCTCTAGTATCCACATGATGACACACTCACCACCATGAGTGATGAGCTTGATGTCTCCCACTCATTATGAGATACAGGAAGTGTACCCTCTATTGTAGCTTATAAGATCCTTTAGACTTGTTATGGATGTCTACGTAATGACCTTGTCTAGCTAGCAACTTGTATTCCATGTAACTGACCACTTACATCCACACATAATTAGTTCATATAATTGGATTCAAAATTTAACTATACTATATATATTATTAATTTATATATATATATATATATACTTACTAACCAAATACACAATCTTGTAGTGATTCGAAGTTGGTAGATTCTTGAAGGTTTCCCATTGTAACCTGTTCCCACTGGTTATAATTGTTTCTATTTTTCTTATAAATTCATATTACTTATACATTACTTTATATTATTTTCATGGGATGGAATTATTTGTAGTGACTAAGGGTTGTAACCTATTGGGCTTTATATCTCACACCCTTCATAGGGCACTATTTCACTAGGGTACCTGAGAGATCAAATGTTTGAAGGATCATGAATGATTACTTGTACTATTTTTCATGTACATTAGAGTTTGGAAAACATGACTATGTTAGAGCTTCATATTCTCTTTGAGATCACCCTTGGTGATTTTTTATCTTATTTATGTATTTTACATTATATTTTTTTCTAGTTGTATGTCTACTATTTTAGTTACATATCATCATCAGTACATGAATTCATCTATTGTGAATTGGTGTTTTCCTTATTTTGTATATAATTAATATTTCCCATCCACAAATTTTTCTATTTTTATTACTTTGTCCAATTTTCTCTTTTTTTTCTTTATCTATTATATCATTGTGATACTTTGATATGACAGTATAGTCTCCCCACTAGCAACTGCTTAGACCATCACTACAAGTTGGCAGCCTCTAGTGTATGAGGAGGCACACTTGACGCAATGAAACCCACTAGTTTAGCTACTGTTTTAGTTGTCAGTTGGTCCAATATGTTACAATAACATATTATCACCCTTTTATTAAAAGTTTATTAATTGAATCACTTTTCAAGGTTATTACAGCTTATTTTTCCAACCATGTTTTGGTTTGGTATTCATGAAATGTATACTTAAATCATGGACCCAAAATTTATTGAATATCAATCATGGTTTAAACTTAATATATATTCAATATATTTATATAATTATTCATAAAAATAACATATGTAAAAATGAATTACACCATTCTTGGAGATAGTAGGCCATACGTACACATGAACATTGTTTCCATTTTTCATCTAATTGTATCAAAGAAAAGAAAATAATAATACACTATTAAAGAGTCATTATTATGATACATATATGATATATGTTTATACCAATTATCCTTATTTTCATCAAAATGAAATATAAGTGAAAATGATTCAAATAAAATTATGGATATGATGGTCTATATGTATTAATGAGCATTGATATCGTTTCTAAAAACATTAGATGATGTTATGTTAAACATAATATTATCATTCCAATAGAATAATTATATTGTGAAAATTTATATAATAAGTAGCTCCATAATTATACCGATTTATAAAATATTTTGATAAAAATGAATAGAATCACTATGTGGAGATGGTAATTCGTATGTATGGATGATCGATAATTTAACTTTTTTATGATAAATAGGGTGTATAATGGTGTTTTTATATTTATAATAACATTTTAGAGTATTAAGGAAAATTAATTTATTTTTTATGTTAAAAATAAATTATTAAATAGAGGTATTAAAGAAAAAAGAAAAAGAAAAAGAAAGTGATTGGTTAGAGCGAATATCTTTCATTTGAAACCTCTGTTTTGGATCTCCTCATATGGGTTCTAGGGTTGGTATCTTGAGAAGAAAAGAACATATAGAATGTTGATAAGAAATTTCAGATGTTAAATAATCCAGGTATGGTGGATCTATAAGGCTTAAATTTATGTGGACAAGTGGTGGGTGGGGGAGGTGTCCTTTTATAATTGAGGTGGGGGAACTTTGGAATTTCTCAAAAGATTCAATTATAGTAAATATTTTTATATCTAAATGACCCAAAATGATATGTATTAAAATTTAATGTTTGATAAGGATGTAATAACCTAAAAATGTATTTTTAACATGTTTTGATATTAGTTTAAACCTTATTTGTATGACTAACTCTTAGTTTTCTTATTTTAATCTTAACTATGCTAATTATTTTTCCAATATAGTGAGGTTGTAATTTTTTATTTATATGATGTAAAATAGATCATAAATGAACAATATATGAAATTATAGACCATATAATAATAAAATTTTATTTTTGAATATGTTTTATTATTTTTAAATAATTTAATAATATATTTTTATGATGAAATAACATTAGTGTCCATTATCAAACTATTCATTTCGTTCCCTTTAAAAAGAAAAAAATAAGATAACTTCAGAAAAAATAATTTAATAGAACCATAATATGTCATAAGATTCAATAAAATTTTAGGATCACCATAATTCATTGAAATTATAGTTATTTTAATATTTTAAATATCATTAATTTTATTGTATCATTAATTGAGTAATTTATGCATCATAATTTTATAATTATTTAGTATATTCATTTCTTTATTGAAAATAAAAACAAAATACCCCGACGAATATAAATAATATATATTTTATCATATTATTTATAGTCTAATATATCTTTTGGGTCTCCCAATATTGAAAATCATATATTACATAACACGTGGATGCTACATCATTGACTATTTATTAAATAAAATATTATACGCATCATGATCTCATCCATGTGGCCCAAAAATTCATAAATAAATTTATATAATCAAAATAAGTGTATTAAGATAAAAATGGATATTTATATTATTTCGTATCATATTTTTCCCCATTTGTACACATAAAAGATGTTTAATATAGATAAAGTGACATTGGGTGAGTTTCTTTGATTGAAATAATATGTAAGTATTATTCATTGAAACATGACCATTAAACAAAAAATATATTTTATTATTTGTTTAGTTTCAAATTAAATGTATCTAACAAAATTTGGTCATGTTATATGGTCATTTTTTAATTTCTATCATTTTATTGTTTTACCTAAATTTATCAATTATCCCTTTACCATTGCAAAACAATTTATCAAGTTTACATTTCATATTAAGAAAAAGTAAAGGGACCTATTTTATAATGTTGTAACTTATCAATAAAAATATTGAATCCATTTTATATAAATCAAAAAACAAAATGTTTTAGAATTGAATTTAAAATTAATATTGCAAGACACTACAAAAAACATTATTTTTCTAAAAAAGTTCCCTTTTTTAAAATAAAATGTTTTAATAAAAAGTCAACTATAAAATATACTTATAAAACCATAATATATTTTATTTTAAATAAAAAATTTCTAATTTAAATTTAAAACTAATCCAAAACACAATTTAATCTTTTAAATACTTGTAATGAAATCAATGTTTTTAATTACAAATAGTATTTTTCACTATTCTATCAAAAATATATGTCTTGAAAAAATTATAAAACTATAATTTTAAGATAACTTTAATATTATAAATTAAATAATGAAATTATCTTTTCATTTTATATAACTTTTGTAAATTAATATTTACTCATAAATATAAGGAAAACCCATTCATGAGGAAATAGTACATTTTACGAATAAAGTGACATTAGTAAAAATTATATGGTCATTTTTCTAATAACATCCCAAAAAATTCATATTTAGCATATTTCTTATTTTTTTATTCATATTTATTCATATAAGTTTTAGTTTTATATTATAATGAAATATAATATTCTTTTATTCATCAAAACAAACTATTGCCTAAAACACATGTTATCAAAGAAGTCAAATTAATTTAAGAAACCTATTTCATAAAAATATTTTGGTTTTACATTCTACACCCTTAAAATCAATTTCACATTCTAAATTTTCCCTGATCATCAATAGTTATAACATTTGATAATCTATTCATATAATACCACACCATAAAATTAATGTATAAAAATACCATTGGAATTAAAAAGGTTTTATAAAGTGATTCATGACTTGGTTTCCACATAGTAAAAACATAAAAATATTTATTGGGAAAGGAAAAATAATATATAAGAACTAATAGAGAATGATATAGAACCTGTTTGGTATAAGTTTAACGAACAAAAAATGATATATGAAATTTGTCTATAAATGTTCATTGATATCATTAAAATGATGATAATAAGATATTTGTTTTTTGAAAAATACATTGAAAATATATAATAACTTTATTTAATTTCATATGTACAATCCCACTCTTTTGTTGTGTCTCGATGAATTTCTACTTCATATTTTCATCCATGAAATTAATCATAAATTGTAATCCCTAAAGAACATGTGAATCATAAGATTGATAATGGGATTACAATTTATTTCTTATATCTCTAGTCAACACCATAACGAAATGGTTATCACAAGTTATCCAACATGCACAAATCTTTATATGGTTATGTAATACATTAATCTCTAAAAAAATATCCAAAATTAGTCCTATATAATTTCATAAATGGTTACCCTTATGAACCATCAAAAATATTTAAATTAAAAAAATATATAAAGTAGGTCAATAAATTCAAAAATAATCATTTCCTTTATCCCCCAGTCATCATGATGTAGCTCCTAGTTGTCAAAAACCAAACAAGTTAACACCTTTATCATGTATTCTATCAAAATATGGTAATAACCAAAATTTCCAAAAAAACACAGTGAAACATATATACTTTTGTACATTTACTATTTCCTCAAACCATAAATTCCAAAAATTCTATACACTCTATTTATGGTATCAGAAACCATGTTGTCATCATGTTATAAATTATTTCCAACATCCGTTGTACTATCCGACAAACAAACAAATCATTATCAAATTACTATCCCAAAATCACGAACATATTAATGGTTATCATTCCCTTAAACATGTATTCTCTTAAAATATCACCTTAGCATTAAATAAAATTTCTGGATGAACCTAATCATTCATCATATACATTAAAATCCTTAATGAAAATCTTATGTTAAACAATACTTATATATTTTGTTAATCATATAACAAAATCATTGAATACCAATACATAAATACATCAATCATCATATTTTTTTCAAACAATTAACTATCAATTATAACATTATTCCTTATCACTTATTTCCTTCCACCTATTATTTTTAGTCTCAATATAACCACTACTCATACCACCTTGAAAATTTTCTTCAAAAACATTCCCCCAAGCACAAATATTTTCATAGTATCAATACATTCCACATCAAATGCTTTCATCTATTGAAAATACCATAAGGGTACTATTATTCCCATAAATTGTGTTAACACAACTCTTTATTTATCCTTTTTAGTTACGTATTTTTTGAATTTATTTTCCATAATCCAAACATCTTTATTTTCATTTTTAGAAATCCACATTGGCATTTCTTCCAACATTATCGACATGTAATAAAATGATTCTTCATTCCTCTATGCTCACCACAACCCAAACTCTTAGAGAAAACTTTCCTTCAATTATCTAGGGAGAACTCGTGTTTATCAAGGTGTGTATTTTTAATCATCTTCCATGAAAAATGATTAGGCATAATAATAATTTTCATTATTCTAGTCATTATCTCATTTTATTCCCCTTAAAATATTTTTCAGTCACATTCAATGATAACCTAGTTCTTTAATGTTCCTAATATTGACTGAAAATAGAAAATATAGCGTGATAAAATCATATCATAAATGAAAACCACATAATAATTACAATTTAATTATAAAATTTGAATTTATTACACGTTTTTTTAATCATTGGTTATTCATGATCGACACAATAACTCTATAATTTTATCATAGACTTACAATTAGGGTTCATAAAATGGTTTTATCATTCTAGTTTCTAAAGGATAAGAAAAACTATTCTATTACACTAACTATAATTTCCAAATACGTTCATACATATATATTATACCTTTTTATATGATGATTCATTACATTACACATACACATTCATGAAGACTATAATATTTTAGGGCCTTTGGAAACATGGAAACCAAACCTATTTATTTATGAAATAACTTTAACATATCCCATAAAGAACTTCTCACATTGTATTACATTTATTTATACCGTACCTACACCTTTCATCACCACTTGGGGAAGCAAATATAAGAAATGGTGAGATTAGTAGCTCAGAAAGTGAAAATAAGTAAAATACCAATTGATAATAATAAAAAAAGCTTAATAAAATATTATGGAAATGATATCTTCATAATAATATATAATTTTAATTCAAAATTAGAAAAATATCATAATAATTTGTTATGGTGTAAAAAAATAATAGTTCAATTGATACTACATCCAAATAAGCAATTAACAGCACTGGAAATGGCCATTATAAGAGGTAGAAAAGTGCTCACTAAATGAACGAGGTTAGAAAATATTTCCATTTATCAACACTAAAAAAGAAAAGATAAAGGGTTCCATTATCGATGATAAAAAAGAACTGATAAATAATACATTTAATAGTGATTATAGAAGCACTAATAATGGAACTTTTATCATCACTCATAGTAGTGCTGATAAATCACACTTTATTAAGTGATTTTAACAACACTAATAAATGTCCATACTATACTGTGCTATTACAGCACACTGCAGCACCACTTCAATGTGACGCAAGAGATCACCACAAAAATGAAAACACACCATATTTCAAAAAAACACATCCCAATATAAGAGTTAAATGAGATGAAGTTTACAAATCAAACACAAGTAAAAAACACTACATTATAGTCATTTAAAACAATGTTTTGTTTAATTACATAAATTAAAATTTTTACATACATTGAAAATCATCAACGCTTCAGTGTTAATAAATAATAACCCAACTCATATTGTTGCCGAAATAACAACCCATGATAGATAGAAGAACATTGCTGGATAAGAAAAAAAACTATTTTCGTAATAATATATGGAAATGAATTAAAATAAAGGGTTACTCATATTAAAATTAATGTAACTTTTAAATAAAATGACACATTTTGTGTCATACCAATCATAACCTACATAAGATTTTTGTTAGGATGATTCTTACTTGTCCTAAATGACTCTTGGATCATTTTATTAATATATTAAAATAATATAAATGTTTTTTCTCAACTTTGAGTACAAAAGTTCCATATTTTACTAAAATGCCATTTTAAACTGGAGACCCAATATTTTGAATAATTCCAATCACATAGTGTATCATTTTTATGTGAAACTGATTCATACAAATCAAAAATGATTTAGGAATCTTTTTACTAAATTATCAATAATATATGTGTGCATTTGACCAGTCTTTAGTGAGTTACATTTTTTTGACCTAAAATGTTGATTTTACGTTGATAACATAGACTTTTAATCATGTCAGACACATCATGTTTCATATTGAGGTAGTTTTAATTTATAAATTTTAAAAATTATTATTGATCATTTATGTCAACTATCATAACTATATGAAAGTTTTTTTTATTTTTTAGTAGGAAAGATGTCTATTTTATTAAAATTGATTATAATTTTAAATAAAAGAGACACACTTTGAGTCATATAAGACACACCATACATCAAATTGAGGCGAGACGGATACGTACATGTCCTAAATTACTTACAGATAGTTTTATAAATTTAGAAAAACAATATGAATTAGTTTTCTTAGTTTCGAATATGTTAATTGTGTTTTTTACTAAATTTTCATTTTAAACATGAAACACACACTTTTGACTTATTTTGAACACATTGTGTATTGGTTTAATCGAAATAGATCCATACTCATAAAATATAATTTATGAATAATTTTAATAAACTATCATGAAAATATGTGTTCATTTGATCAAGTTTTAATAAGTGACAATTTTTGAACTAAATTATAAATTTTAAACTAATAAGAGACACTTTGAGACATACCATGAGAATCATGTATCAGATTGAGGTACAGATTATTCTAATATTTAATAAATTAATTAAGGATAGGTTTCATAACATTTTAAAAAAAATCTAATTTTTTCTCAGTTTTGAGTAAGAAAATTGTTTATTTTTTAAAAAATTTAATGACAATTTTAAATAAAAATACTCACATGGAGTCATACCAGTCACACCGTGTGTCGGATTGAGGTGTGGATGATTAATACACACTCCAAAGGACATATTGATCTTTTTAATAATGTATAAAAACAATATAAATTTGTTTTCTATGTTTTGAGTACATCACATATCTTTTGTACTAAAATTTCTTTTTAAAACAGGAACACGTACTTTGACACATTTCATTCACATTGTTTATTTAATTGAGGTGATTATAATTCCAACACATGAAAAATAACATATGGATCATTTAAATAAATTATTTAACAAAATTAATGTGTTTCTTGGTTTTGAGTAGTTTAGTTGACATTTTTACTCAAATTAATGTCATTTTAAAATAAAACCATGTACTTCTAGTCACATCGGTCAAACCATCTATCAGATTATGCAATGGCTAATTAATTAACCTATAAAAAAACTTATTTATCATTTTAATAATGTATCAAAACATTATAAATGTGTTTATTTTTTATTAGGTTATTTTTTTACAAAAATTGATGGAAATTTAAATAAAGACACACTTAGAGTCATACCTATCACATCGTGCATCATATTGAGGTCCGATTGATTACCCCATGTTCTAAATCACATATAAAATGTTTTAATAATGTATTAAAACAAAATAAATGTGTTTTATTAGTTTTGAGTATGCACGGTGTCTTTTTTAATAAAATGGCATTTTAAACTAGAAGCATGAACTTTTGATTCATTCTTATCACATCATGTATCAGATTGAAGTGAGGCTGATTCCAAATTGTGAAAAATGATTTATGAATTGATTCCCTGAAAAATGAAGAAAATATATACATTTTTTCTTGGTTTTTAGTGACCAATACTTTTTATAGTCAAATATATATTTTAATGTAATAATGGACACATTTAGCCATATCAGGCACATCGTGCAACTGATGGAGTTAGGGATGATTCTTACACATACCAAAATAATTATGGATCATTGTATTAAAGTATCAAAAAAATTATGAATATTTTTGCCCGGTTTGGAATATGTTAGTTGTCTTTTTTATGAAAATTAATGTAAATTTAAAATATAATGACGTACTGGGATTCACACTGGTCCAATGACTTTCTCTGTCAAACTGCCAACTCTGCAAGAACATATTTGAGTTAACCACATCAAATAAAAAAAATAATCCACTTTTATAAGTTAAAAATTATCATGAGTAATACTAATAAGGTATAAATTAAATATATATATATATTTATATATGAAATCATCCATTAATTCCATGGACAAATATTTTTATGTGAAAATATCATGATTACCACTGGGGTTGAATAGTGGATGGAACTTGAAAGAAAGTGATAAATGTAAAAACTAAATGGGTGAAATATTTTTATGGAGAATAATTATATGGATGACTAGGTTTCAAAATGCATGAAAGATGGACAGATCACCCCGACACAAACAAAATAATCCACTTGTATAAGGAAACAATTACTATGTGAGTAATAATAGAAATAAATCAATTAAACATTAATATAAAAATTACATTAATTTTATGGACAATTATTTTAATAGGGAAACTTCAAGATTACCTCAATAATATATTAGAGGCACCATCATTTCTCTTTCTACAAATCAAAGGGAGATAACATTAAAAAAGTGATAAATTAAACACTGTCGGGGTGTAAAGGTCTAGAGGGAGAATATGTTTGGGGATGTTTTGGTATTGAAGGAATAAAACATTGATAGAAAAATCCAACTCAACCAAAAGAATCCACTAGTATAAGAAAAACATTATGATGTGAGTAAAACAAATAAAAACCAATTAATCCTAAATATGAATCAATACATTAACTATATAGAAACTGATTTTATGTTGAATAAATCAATATTAACTATAAAATTGAGTATAGGAAATGACTTTTCTTTTGATGAAATGGAAGTGGAGATAAATTTGAAGGAAGTGATAAATGATCCACTGAATTTTTTAAAACGTTTTGAGGGAGAAGAAGTATGTGGAAGTTTTGGTGTATAAAGGCATAAAATATGGGTAAACCACCCCAACAAAAACAAAATAATCCACCTTTATAAGAATAAAGTTATATTTTCAGTTTTACTAAAAATAAATAAATTAAACATAAATATGAAACAATACATTAATTATAAGGACAATTAATTTATTATGAAAACATAAAGATTATTTATGTGATTGAGTAGAGATTGTGTTGTTTCTTTTATTGCAATGGAATGACCCATGGAAATAGATCTTTTAAAATAAATGATCTTTTCATGGAATAATGATATTAAATCAACATTTCATTATATAATTTTTTTTCTTTAATATAGAAATTATATCGTAACATTTTTATTACATATTTCAAAAGGATTTCCTTTATTATAGTCTGTCCTTATGAGGGATTTGCAACATCATCACATTTGAAAGCCATTGTCTACATGATTAGTCAAATATTTAATTTAGATTATGTTAATTTAGTTGATAATATATAATATTATGAGGTAAAACATATGAAAATAATTACTCCACTATGGAAGGTGTTATGGTAATTTAAAGTCAACATTTGATTGTTTCAAAGGATTTTGGCATATTGAATAAAATGGTAATTGGATTTAGGAAAAAAATTACCCCACTATGACAGGTGTTATCCGTTGAATTCATTAAAAGTCCAAAGTTATAGACTAATCATCCTCATTTAATTTTCAATGATATATATCCCCCTTAATATTTAGTGGTAATGCACAAAACATATCGATTATTTATTCACATTGGATACAAATGACATGTGTATTTTTATTTATCACACACTGAAGAATCGATATTTAAGAAAATGACACTCCTTATCAATTATATCTAAACCCCTCCACCACCCTTAAAGAGAAAAAACATAAATTATGATCCCTAAACACAAGATAAAAATAATATTTATAATTTAAATCCTTTGATTATTACCTGTTATATTTCTGGGTCAATTCAACCACCAACATGAGGGATGATATAAAATGATATCACAGATTATTATGAAAACATAATTAATTTTTTGTTTTATATTTATAATGAAAGAATTATATTAGGGTTATATAATGTTATAATGGAAATTTATCACATTTTTAATAAACCACCATAAGATTATCAAAATCTAAAAAAATAAGAATATTATAGATTTCGTATTGGAAAACCCTACCTACAAAATCCATGGACTGAACATGGAGCATATTATGACTTAATAAAACTATAATCACTGTTATTTTATTATTATGATGAATATGAAATCATGAAGTCAGATCAAGGAACAAGATCACTATATAGAAATAGATAAGTAATAATTGGAACTATTATCAACCAATGATCGATATATATTAAAAACTATGAATTATGCTTATGGAGAAAGCATGGGTGTAGATATAGAAAGTTAATAAAATTACTTCAAAAAAATCATTAAAAAAACCAATATACGATATCCAAATTTGCATGAAATAAAAAAAATGGATTATAATCTAGTCAGTCTATTCATAATCTAAATTAAAAATAGAATACAAGTTATGGACCACAAAGAAGTCATCATTTCATTGATCAAAGAAAAAGAAAACAATGTGATAAATAAACAAAGAAAATCAAAAGTCCTATCTTGAATGGTTGAAGAAATTATACTTTGGAAACCCAAACTATAACATAAAACCAGATGTATGATGATGTTCGAGCAATACGAGTCTATCAAGTAGTTTTATTGGAGCATTAATTAAATGAGGAGGAACAGTGACAATCGGTGGATTCTGGATAACACTTCCGATATCATGATGGGTTTACAAATTTTTATAGTTTTTAAATAGATAGGGACAATTTTATCAGTTCTTAAAAATAAGCAATGATAAAGAGTACTTTTATTAGTGCTTATGTAATTAGCCCCGATAAAAGGAATATTTATCAGTTACTTTATATTGCTGAAAATCGTAATATTAAACCGATCAAAAGAAAATAGTAATAACGACCTACCTTAATCAGTGAAAATTACTTATGTGATAATCAAGGATTTGTAATTATAATTATAAATAAAACTTTTTTTAACTATATATATACATAATAGATACATATAAATAAAAATATTGTAAATATATTTATTTTTAAATATATTTAATACAATTTTAAATTTATTTATTATATTTATAGAAACATTTTTGAAAAATAATACTAAAATAAAATTTTAAGTGCATGCATATGCATATATGTAAAAAATGATTGAAATTGAAGAAATATAAAATATGTACACTTTATCAATGTTGAATTAATTAATAATTTGTATGTGTGTGCATTGTATAAAAAATTCATTAATTAAGTATATGTGGAATCAATATAACACACATTTGATCTATATTAAATTGAAAAATGAACTGATATATTAAATTATAGGTACATTATGATATGCAGTTAGTCAGTATTTTTAATTCAAATTAATTTTTAATAATAAACAACTATTCTATAAATATATGACTATTTAATGTAAATAACATAAATATATTCTGATATACAATTCATATTTATATACATTAATATATATATCTGTATATTAAATATATACAATTTATTAACATTAACCCTCATAATTATCAAATTACTAAAATGATTAATATTTAAAAATGTATAGTATATTTTTTCATTTATATGAATCATGTATTAATTATAGAACCTGCAATGTTTTTAATAATCAAATTTTATATTTTTAATTAATTAATTTATTTGATTTTATTTATTTTGACCATTATCATCATTAAAAATATATAGCTAATAAAGAGTAACATTTATTAGTGCTAACAAAAAATACCCAATAAATGGTACTATTTATTAGCACTAAAAAAGTACTAATAAATGATTAGTATATATGCACTAAAAAATACCTGATATAAGTTTAAATTTATCAGTGTTTTATTTAGTGCTGATAAAGATTTCATTTATCAGTTCTTTTTCTTGTAGTAGTGATAATTCCCAGTATTTTTAAACTCTGGTTTTGTTGTAGCGTGAAATAAATCATACGAATTATAGTTCACCATAACATTTTCATGAAGAATAATATAATGTTATAAAAGTGTGGCACCATCGTAATTATAGAAATCCATTTGATATATCAGTGTTAACTTCCACAGCCACCAATATAGTGGATCAGAATGAACCTATTTCCCATTATCGATCATACCCCTAAACCTATTTAAAATTAAATTGTCATGAGATATTAAGATTTACCCAGTTAATTGGAGTTAGATATAGGTTCTACCTTTCATATAATGAACACCATACATTTGAGTGCCATGTGAACATAATTAATTCATCATGTCATAACCCCTGAAATAAATGGGATTAATAAATACTATTAAATCATAAACATAAATAAACCATATAAACAATAAGGATAGTATCTTTCAGTAATCACCCTAGAAAATAATATATAACATAAAATAATGTTATCTTATAAGGAAAATGATTTTTAAATTTAAGAAAAAATTGATTCCATTTGGAAAACACTTTATTTAAAAGCTGTGTTATTACCAAGGAAAAAATAACGTTGAAAATAAACATAAAATATTGTAAAGGAAGCATCAATATATTATTGTGATATAAAATATATAAAATAAATCCATTCCTTCTAAGTTAAAAAACATTTCTATCATACTTTTTTATGAAAAATCATAAAATATATTTTTGGAAAATGAAAATAATATTTCTCTATGTTTTTTAAAAAGTCTATAAGTGTGTAAAAATTAATTTAAATAATAAATGAATAATCTTAGAAACACTTTATTTATAAATCATGGACATTTAATAGAAATATCCACCAACATATACTTGAACATAAACAATAATGAACAATAATGATAATTTGTAATGAACACTCACCACTTTATCAGTGGAATCATATAACTTATGAAAGAAAATAAATTATATGGATATTTAAATTCCATAATATTTAGTATATGAATTAAATAAACATTCATGCTCAGTATATACACCACCAAATATAATCATGTAGTGTATAAGGAAGATGTCCCAAGAAAATAAAAGTGATAAAAAAATAATACCTTGCAAAGATCGTATCATTGAAGTGAGAATCAATCTAATGAACATATTATGTGTAATCACTAAAAATTTGCATTAAACATGTGTAAATACAATGGAATATAATAAGAAAAAAATTGATACATAATCGTAAATATAAATAATCAATTAAAAACTAGTTTAACCCAATGAATGGAAATTGAGTTAATAATTACCCTACCCCATGTCTTGAATTTATTTTTTCAAGTTGAAACATACTTTATAATTTATATTAATTAAATATACATTTTTTAACAACCATATATCCATAATAAAATGTATTATTTTCTGTAGCATCTAATCACATGTTTATTAATAATTTGTTATTAAAATCTCTGTTCTTGGGGATTACTGTGTAATTTTCCAAGAATGAATAGTTTTTGTAGTCCCAACCCTTATACATTGATCATGGACCCATAATTTCAAAAATTTTAATCATGGTATAAACATATTATATATTAATTATATACATATTTATAAGTATTCCTAAAAAATAGATATAAAAAATGAATTACATTATTATGGGAAATAGTAGGATGTACGTACGCATGAATGTTGTTTCCATTTATCATATAATAGAATTAAATATGGTAAATAATAACACAAAATTCTAGAATCATTATTATATTTTCTATATTATATATTTTTATAATAATTATCCTTATTCTAACCATGTGAAAAATAAGTGAAAACAATTAACATCGCATCGTGGTGATCGTAGTCCGCACAAACACACAAGCGACATTATTGTTCCTCAAAATATTTGATAATGACAAGGTACAAAAAATATTATAAATAAAGAGGTATATTTATAAAATAAATATCATATATAATCACTAATACCATCATAATACCCTCCCATATAATATGGTGATGAAAAACAAATTGGGTACCTGTATGAATATGGTAAGCCGTATACACACATGAGAAATACATTTACTTTTTGTTTGATGGTAAAGAGAGTATATAATGTTTTTTTGAAATAATAATAATATTTTATCTTATTTAGGATATTTATGTTATTATTTTACATTAAACATAATATATTTATAGGAGGTAAGGTAGAATAGAAAAATAAAGTGACGAGTTTGAGCGATTACTTCGTCTTCGAAACAACTCCCATGGATATCTTCTTAAAGGCTCTAGGGATGATATTTTAAGAAGAGTGTAACCTCTAGAATGTGAATAGTGTAGTTGAGAATACAAATTTTCAGGAAATGGTTGAACAATAAGGCTGAATGTGATCTTAATAAGTGGGGGAGTAGGTTTCCTTTTATAAATAAGGTGAGCGTTTCTTCTAGAATTTCTTAAATGATTAAGTTATAATAAATTAATTTTTGATAAAATTTCAACCAATTTCCCATGTATTCAAATATAGTATATGAAAAAATATTAATATTTTTAATCAAAATATTTTAGTCAAGTGATTTTATTATTTTAAACCTTATCATTTTGATTAACCATTACTTATCCTATTTTAGTTTTTATTACGCTGACAACTTTTTAATGTTATAAGGTTGTTATTTTTACTTATGTGATTTAAAAATGATCAGAAATGAACCATATGTGTCATTTTATAACATGTAATAATCACATTGTAATTTTAATATTTTTTAATTGTTTTTTAAATATTTTAATTATATATTATTTGGAAAAAATATAATCAATGTCAATTTTGACACAATTCATTAAATACACTTTTAAATAATCGTGACAACAAAATAAATTAAACAAAAATCAATTTATAAACCCCTAATTTGTAATAATAATATTTAAAAAAATTGTAGAACCTTAATTAATTGAAATACATTCATTTTAATATTTTTAATATCCTTTACATGATTGTTTCATTAATTTAGTAGTTATTCCCTCATCACTGTGTTATTTTTTTTTAATATATTCATTTATTTAATAAAATTTATAAAAAAAAATGATGAAGATAAAAATAATATATTTCAAATGAATATTTACAGTAGAATATATATTTTCATAACCCTATATTATAATTTTTATATTATTGAAAACATGGATTTGAAAACATTAGCTTTTTAATAAATAAAATATTTTAAACACCACAATCTTATCCAAGTTGACCAAAAATTAATAAATAAATTTATAGCATGAAAAAAAATTATTACATTAATTGTGGAAGGTTAATTTCACCAATATTCTTTTTTCCCCAAGTGGAAATATAAGATATGTTTTTGATAAATTGAGTAACATTATGTGACTTTCTTTGGTTTAAATAATATAAAGTCTTCTTATTAGAACTATATCCATTCAAATAATCAATTTTTATCCATATGTGTTAAGAGTTTAATAAAATTCATCTAATAAAATTTGAGAATGTTTTAGAGTCAATTTTTAGTCTTTAACATTTTTTTTACATAAGTTACCCAATTTTCCCATTACCATGGTTACAAAATTTACAAAGGATACCATTTATATTAGAAAACAATGAAATTGAACTGTTTTACAAATTTATACCACATGAATCCAAACATGGAATATATTTTTCATAATTTATGAAATATAAGTTGCATAATTTATTTTATAAAAAACCATTAAAAGGTCATGAAAAATCATTTTTTGTAAAAATTATTTTTTGAAATATAAAATGTTTTGAAACACAATTTAAATAAAAAACCCCCTTATAATTTTTATGTTATTTTTATTATAAATAAACTATTGAAAATTTAAAACTAATCCAAAACATAACTTCACTAAATAAATACTTAAATTTAAAATACAGCCTTCAATAAAAATTATTAATTTTTCACTATTCCTTGAAAAATAAATGTTTTCATAAATTTAAAAAAAAGTAAAATAATTTTAAATTATAAATTCAATAATTAACATAAAATTTTAAAGTAAATTTAATATAAATTCTATAAATTAATATCCACTCAAGAAGATAAGAAAAACTCATTTATATAGAAATCTTATTTTTGATGAACAATGTAAATTTACTATAAAGTGTGCGATAATTTTTATAATGACTTACGAATACATTCATATTGAGTTGAAAAGTTGATTTTTTTATAATTTAGTTACTAATATTTATTGATTCAAATTTAACATCATGTTGATAATGAACATATGAAAATTATCAATTCATCTAATCATGGAATTGTGGACAACAAAAGTTATCAAATAAATAGAATTAATTTTAAAAATTCCATTTCATAAAAATATCAAGGTGTTACCAAAAAACCAAAAAACTATAAAACACCTTAATTTCACCACTAAATCCTCATATCAACCAAATATGGGTCCCTAATAACCTATAAATGTAAAAAAACAATGAGTATTTATAGTGAATAGTTAAAAATGGGCTTACCTTCGAAGTGAAATCCACTAATGCTTCGGTCTAATACATGATGTACAATTATCATATGACGATCTAGAGGGACTGGGGATTAAAAATTAATCCTACTCCCTCCCCCACTTCAATTATCTCACTCTCCCTCTCCTTTCTCGACAGTGTGAAGTGATGCCAAAAGGGGCGTGCATGGAAGAAAAAAGGGAAAGGATAGAGAAGAGAAAAAAAGAATAAAAACAAATGAACAAGAAAATAAAATGGGTAATAAGCCTCGTACAACAGAAAAAATAGGTTTATGACTTTCTTAAGAAAGACTCCCTATTATAGACACATTCTTAGAGACAAAATCCCAATCCAACTCTCAATTAAATATATATGACTTATTGAACATTCATGAAAAAATATATAATTAATTTAATAGTATATATCCAACGAAATTTTGATTGGATTGGATTCCAAGGAAACACTTTTCAATATTTAAACACCCTATTCATGTACCTATTTAGTGGTAATAATAAGTATTTGATATCATCTTATAAGAGAATTTGCCATCATCCTCTGAACACACTCAGGAAGAAAAATGTTCAAATTTCCATTAATTTTAACAACGTTTAATGGAATAGTTCATTACAATGTCTGAAATACAAACTATTCTCTCCCTAAATAATCATTAGCGGAAGACCAAAAACCCATATTTCAACTATAAAATGATATAGCTGTAATTATATTGACCAGTCTAATATCATCCAGAAATCTATTCCAGAATGAGAAATATTTGACAGCGAACAATTTGATGTTACCCAGCACTAGAGTGTCCTCGTCATCATCTCCATTAAAAAAAGGAAAAACTAGACATCCCACACTATGTAAATCACTGAATAAAATGGATATATGTTTCCACAATAGATCATATCAAAGTTCTAGAAAACAATCACTCATTCTTGTACCACTACGAAGATAAAACTCTTCAGATGAAAAATGCATAAAATAATGTTTATATCCTCTGACGTCCAATGGTTCACCCCACACCGCATGTATTTTAATAATCCTATCTTTAAATCATAATTGATATAACGTTCAAATGGTTCAATTATTAAAAAACAAGGCTGACACACTAGAACCACTAAAGATGGTCTTACTAAAGGGAATTTCCATAAAAAGGATCACTATTGGAACACCAATTAAATATTAAAGAGTATCCTTCATGACAAGATCAACCACCAAACAGCCTTACACTAGGGAATTGATCTACAAGTACCAGTGTCCAACCACTCTTCCCCCACAATACCTAGAGCACAAAACTAAATGAATAGGTCAAGGAGCCCAACAAAACATGCTCTCTCATGACATTCATGATATAGGGAGGAATATCATCACCTAGATTCTTAAATAACAAGAATCCTAACACCAAACCATATCATGGTGATATAATAGATTAACACAACCACCGAGGATGATAAACCACACCGACCCAATCCATCTGTTATAACATGACATGGTCCCCACTATAATACTAGACAAACAACATGGGACAAGAGAAACTCAGCCATAAGTAAAAATAATGTAGATAATCTGGGGAAGCACCACATCAGGGAAACAATATACCAAACCAAACGTCAATAATGAATTCTTTCCTTCGCCAATCCACCTATTGGTAACTTAGATTGTACACTATCCCACAATGGGCCCCATGCATCCACTAAAGAAGAGTCTACATGTCCACCACTAGTGACCCTCTCTCCATAAGAACCACATGAACAATCATGAGAATAAAAAAATACATGATGTTCATTTGAGTTGAATTCCACCCATGTACATAAACTAAATAACTATATAAAACTTTCTGCTAACACTTTAAACAACTGAACCACCATCGTCAACAAAAACAACAAAAATATTCATAAATAAAGTAAAACCTAGGTCTTTATAGTGATGCATGAACATTTTCCTCTCTCCTATGGTCCAAGATTAATAAACCTAAAAACACCATAAATCCATTAACTCGATGTTCTACATTTTTCCAAATTCATATGATTGGATTATTAATTTTATGTCTCTTTTTTACAGTTTCTTCATCACTATAATTATTCTAAGGTATCAAAATGTTTTAAATTTTCCTATTATTAAAATTTTATTTATTTCAATTAAGTTAATAATTGAAATATTTTTCTATTCTTATGGATATACTTATTCTATAAACAAATGTTTCTAATTTTATTAAATAAATAATGATTTTATTCATGTGTAAAAACTAAAATATATTACTAATTATGACTACAATTATTTATTTAGAAATAAAAATTAATAAATATAAATGTTTTAGATGCTAAAATTTCCTAACACTCATAATAGAAAATAATTATAGTTTAACACCCCTAAAATTTTGTACTTGGATTATAATTGATGACCCCATATCTTCAACCAACTCAAGCAATGAAAGTACCAAATGTCTTATTGATGAAATGTTTACATAGGATGAATTTAATAATACCAATTATTCCACTTCTGATTCTCTCACCTCTTCTTGTTCATCAAGTAATTTATATTTTGATTAATTATACAATTAATTTTTTATCTTAATAGAAAATTCATTTAAATAAAATCATTTTAATAATTTTTTTATTAAAGAATTAGTTTTATAAATAAAATGATGGTTTAACTTTTAAACATAAAAAACAACCAACTATAGGGAATCATGAATAAACTATTAAATATGTCAAGAATTATATTAAAAATTACCCCAATATAGACAATCATTAAATATATCTTTTGGATCACAATGAAATGTAAACAATCAATTTTTTTTTATTATAAAAATCCATATAAATTCTCAAATACTAGTACTACTTTTGTATAAATATATTGGAAAGATAAATTTATAATTAGTTTTTATAAAATGGGAATATTATTAGTGAATGTGATTGTAAAAGTTCTTGTAATAGTAGGCCTATGAAAATTTATCTGTCATCTAATAAAATTGTTTAAAAATATTTATAGATAAAATATACTAAATAAAAATGAATCCAAAAATCACTTTTTGCAAACATAATTGAAACAAAATTTTGGTTACTATAATCATTAGTTTATTGATTTTTTAATATTAAAATTGTCTCTAGATAAAAAACCCATATAGATAGATGGTACTTTGATAGTGGGTGGTCTAGAAACATGTTAAGTGACAACATTGAGTTCAATCATCTTGAAAATATCAAATGAGGTCACATCACTTTTAGTGATTGCATAAAGAGTAAGATCACCGATATATGTACTATTTGTTTTTCAAATTAATTTTTGATAAATTTCTCTTATATTATAAAGGTTAAAAATATAATTATCAAAGTATTAGTCAAAAATGTGATAATGGTTTTATAGGATATTTCGAAAATTATTTTTGTAATGTTTTTTTATAAATGGAAAACAATTAATTATAGTTTTTCAATTTCAATAATTCTATGTAAATTATTTAAAATATATTTCTAATCCAAATGGTAAATGTTTGATTGAAAAATAATGTGATTAATGTATTTTTTTTAATATATTCATTTTTCATTGTATCACACACATGCTTATCAAACTCAACTAACATCATATAGTATAATATTTTCCTAAATTATTTTCAAAAATAACATAGTCTAAGATCCATTATAGTGTGGAATGAAACATGAAATATTATATCTGATATTATGAAATCATTTTTCTATAATAATAATAAAACCATGAAATAAATTTCACAATGATATACTTTTGACCCATAAAACATAAAATTTTTAGCTTTCCTCTTGAAATAATAATCTTCTTATAAAACTCCACTGAGAAAATAAACCATTAAGGTATCTTAATGAATCAATTACAAATCACACATACATTTATAATATCTATTGACAATATATGGGGAGTAAACTTCAAAGTTAAATTTGGAATACCCACCATAGTATATTCCCTAAATCTTTTAAGAAAAACCCTACTGATTAACTCTATCTCATTACCCAAGTCAATTGAGAGATATAACAGAATCACAGACACATGGTTTATCATAGAACCACCAGTACTCATTATAAAATTAAAAGAAAAAAACATTGTAGTAACACATATATAATCGATAAATAAAAAATAACTTTTCCACTTTAGAATCACTTTTCATTTTTATAATGTTATATAGTCATAAATGAAAACACATTATTTAAAAATAAAATGGTAAAATTCTAAAGGAAGCATAATAAAATTAATTATATATGAAAATGAAAAATTTTATTCATGAACTATATGTAAAAAAAATATTCCATTTGGATTTGGTAAAAATAGTTGAAAAACTATGTTTAAATGTGGTTTTAAAATAATGTCCCTTACCTTAAGTCTTAATCATTACATACAATATTTATATTCAGGTATAATAAAATTTGGTAAATTATTAATATTTTTTCAACATTTAAAAGGTAATTATTCCTTTTATATCAATTATTATCAATTCATAATAATGAATTATTTATTTATATTCAGATATAATGAATTGATGATATTCGATACTTGAGTAAAAATAACATTTATATGATGTCTAGAGTCAAAATGGTCATGATAAAATCCTCTACATAATATAATTCAGGAAATAATAACCAATTTTACAAATAAACTATGACATTAAATCAAATAATGTTTGTATGGGTATGAAAAATGAACATCGTTATAATCATTGAGATAGTTGGCCGCACATACGCATGAGTAACATTTCCATTTTTTAACGATCAATATTGAAATAAGGTAATTATAATTACATATTTCAATAATTTTGATAATATCATTAATACAATATTAATAACATAAATATAAATATATATATAATTCATGTATTGTTGTGAATAAAAATGGATCACTATCACATCATGGATGTGATAGTTTACACGTACACAAGAAAGATGTAAAAAGATTTATGTGAAAGTAATGGTAAGGATGTAAATGATATATTATTATTTCATAATAATAAATATTTCATTAATATCATATATAATAATTACATTCATCATTATATAATATCTTTAGAGAAGGTGGTGGAAAATTATTATATTGGTTCTCAAGGTGGTAGTCCTCCGTACACAAAACCGAATAATTCATTTACCATTTGAAGAAAATGGATATGGATTTTGGTGAATACATTAACATAGTAACATATCATTATATTTTTGAAATTTTATTTATTATTTTGTCATGTCTTAAGTATATTTAATGGAAGAGGATGAAAAAATAAAATAGAAACATAGAATTAAAAATGCTACCTTCTTGTTAGATGACCCCCTTTAATTAAAACATTAACACCACTAAGAAAGGTATTATTCCCAAAATAAGGGCACTATATTTTCATTTTGGATTTTAGTAATGTATTTTAAAATATCCTTGGTAAACTAAATCTGATTTTATATGTATTGAAATTGGAGGAATGTGTTCTCTTTTATAGGAAAGGAAAGGGGCAGTCTGAGGATATTTCAAAATATTAAATTAATATGAATCCATTTTTTAAAATTCATAAAAATTTATTTATTTTAGATAAATATATATGTGTATAATTAAATTCATAAAAAAAAATATATATATGTTTTCATTATTTTTTATTTCATATCATTTTGTTTTAACCATTATTTGACCCTTATAATTCTTAAAGTGATATCATGTAATTTACACCTAAAGGGTTAATATAATGACTAAATAAATGCCAAAAAAACCAATAAATGAGTAATTTATGAGGATTTAGGAATCATGAAAATAATATTTTGTGAATTGGGTGGTTTATAATTTTTATATCATTTAATAAAATTTTAATTAATTTAAAATATAAAAAATGTCAATTTTGAAACTATTCATTACTATACTTTTTTAGAAAATCTTAAAAAAAATATAAATTCAAACTAATAATTATAAAACATAAATGAAATATCTGTGTCATATAAATTTTTTTTTATTAAAGTAATAATCTAAAAATTATTTTAATATATATTATTTTTAAATTCAGGTTTTTGGTAATTCCTTTAATTAAAAAATTACTGTATAATTACTGTAAAAGCTTTTAATTTAATTATTTATCCAATAAAAATTAGACATAAATTATCATGATAAAGATAAATATATTATAATTACTAATAATATTTATATTTGAATATATCCCATGTATAAACTCCTATTAAAAATATGTAACCTTTTAAAAAAAACCATGACAAATTTAACTTTTCATTGAATTTTATATTTTAACTTTCATACACTAATCAATGTGCCTTAGAAAGGTTATAATTTCATAAGAAGAATATTGTCTTAAAAAACTCATAATATGAAATTAGGACATGTTTTATGGTTTTTTTATAATATTTATAAAATTATTTTTTACCTTTAATTATCTGATTTACTCTTAACTGTGGAAATAAAAATTATTACTAAATCTAATATACATATTGTCAAAAAATTAAAGGGGTCTATTTATTAAATTTCAATATTCTGATCCAAAAATTTGAATCCATTTTTCAAAATACAAAACATATTTATTTATGAAATTAATTAAAAAATAATCTCATTGACAGAATGAGAAAACATGTTTTTAAAGTAAAAATGATAAAAAGTTCACAAAGTGTTTGTATCCAATTTCATAGTGAAACAGATTCAAATTTCATTACATATAATAAAAATTTCAAAATATGATCTAAATATAATTCATAATAATTGAAATATATACTTTAACACTACAAATAAATTTTAAGAAAATGATGTTTTGAATTATAATGTGTTATTTTTCACTATTCGTTAAAACATGCAACTTATCTAGAAAATACAGAAAATTAAACCATGGTAAATATTAATTTTATACTTATAATGAAGCATTTTGCTTTATGAAATTGAAATTGTTAAAGAGATATAATGTATGCTATAAAAAAATGCACCCTCAAAATAAGCAAAACAACATTTTTGATGAATACTTATTTTAGGAAAAAAATTTTATTTATTCATATATTGTGGCTATAAAATATATTGGATAAATGTAAAAAAAATTAAATCAGTGTAATATTGTTATAACATAACTTGGGATGCTACTTTCTTCCCCACTTTTGGAAATTATTCCCTCATAATTTTATTAACCTATTAATTAATTGAGGATTCATTTCCTTTATAGATTTTATAGATTCCCATGTCACCTCTTCAACCTTATGGGTTTTCCACAAAACATTAACATGATGAATCACCTTGATCTGAAAAAATTCCCTCTATAGTCAATTATATAAAATGCTTGTTTCTCATGAGAAATATTCTCTTTCAACTGAACTACACATGAAATCAAAACATGAGATGACTTGGAATATAATTTCATAAAATTGAATGAAAAAACCTTGTGTAGTAATGATAGACTCGGAGGTAATGACACTCAGTTGGCAGTTCATCAATCATTCACTAATATTTCAATGTCTCCAATAAACCATGAACTTAGCTACCCCTTCTTAACAAAACAAAACACACTTTTCAATGGAGAAACTTATAGAAATATATGATAATCTACCATGATAGTATGATACTTCCTCTAGTTGTCTATATATATTTTATACCTACATTGGGTTGTCATCATTTCTCACTGAATCATTTAAATTTTCTCTTCCATTTCCTCTAACAATTATATCTCATAAATTTCCGTTCACCTACTTCATACCAAAATACTAGTGTTAAAATCCACTTTTCGTACCATAAATTAAATGGTGCCATTTTTATAGAGAAATGAAAAATATTAATATTAAAAAATCAAACAAAGAATTATGTTGATCCCAAATTACCTAGTAATCCATTGACCATTCACGTAATATATCCTCTATGGTCTGAATTATTTTTTATAATTTTCCATCATATTGAGGATAAATAACTATACTAAAATTTCATTCAACACCCAACAACATATGAAGGACTTTCCAAAAGTTATAAGTGACCCTCATATTTTGATCATATACAATGAAGAGAGGAACTCCAAGTTAACTGACTATCTCTTTAAGATTCATATAGGATTGTTTGTTTATATATAAAATGTCTCGAATATTAGGAATATGTATAGATTTAGTAAACTGATCAACAATATCCTAGATCACATTGTTATTCTGATATGTCATTGTTAATCCCACTATAAAGTATATATATATTTTCCTATTTCAACTCTAACATTATCAGAGGAAAAATTATCACCTTCAACCACATCCATTCAACTTTAACATGCTGATAAGTCAACCATTTAGTTATAATTTAAGCAATATCACTTTTCATTATATAACAGTAGTAATATTCTTGTAGGTATCTCTACATATTAGTGTATCTTTGATTAATTAAAAATATATAATTATGAGTTTCACATAAGAAATATTTCATCAACTTTGAATCACAAGTCCCACATAATATCTTCCCAAATCTAAAAAACAATCTTTATCAATGCTTAATTCAATAAACATACCCTTTTTAACCATTTATTCCATTTTTTTGAACTCATGTCCTTTATTTTATTCTTGATAAAGTTTTTTTTTCTAATATAGATGATTTCATTAACACCAGAAACAAATATAAGGATTTTTCTGCCTGAACAAATTCCATGAAAAAATTCATCAAATAATTATCAAAAGGGCCACATTCAAAACATTTGAAGATTAATGTGTCATTTTGTTTCCTACACAAATAATGGAACACATTATTCAATTTTACATGGTGTTAATGAATTGTGTAATCATAAACGAAGATTTTTTCCATCCATATTTATTATCTCATGTTTAGATTTCTAGTCAAAATAAACATCAAAATATTATGATCATTAAATTACACAGAATTTACTCTATAAAAATGATGACTCAAAATATTAAATGAAAAAACAATATAAATAAATTACAATTAATGTTTAGGATAATAAAACTTATGGGGTTTCAACTGATGTGAAGTAAAATAAATTACATGATCATTCTGCATTTGGACACAACCATGTAGTTTCAATGAATCGTCAATGTAGATGAGAATGTCATCACATCTGGAAGGTATGTCTAGAACTATAGCATTAACCAATATGCATTACAATTCCTAAAAAAAGTATTCACATTATTTTTCCCAGATGAACATAACCCCTTGTTGATTTATCATAGTTATTAGGCTTGATAATCATTCAATGATTTCAAAATACGTATAATAATAACGTTATAAACAAATAAAATGTGAATATCTATTATATTTTTTGGCCTTTTCCATTCTTCAGTAAATTTTGTTTTAGTAGGATAACTAATTATGCCTTATTTAGAAAAAATGTGACCAAATAATGAATTTTTTTAATCCAAAATTCATACTTACTGAATTTACCATACAATTTATTTAATTTTGTGCTTTGAAAAAACCCATAAATTTAATTAATGTTCATATTTCCATTTTGAATTTACCAAAATATCATCAATCAACATAACCATGAACATATCTAAGAACTCATGAAATATTCAATTCATAAGATACATGAACATAGCCGATGAAATTGTCAATCCAAATGAAATAACTACAAATTAATAATACCCATATATAGTGAAAAACATTGTATTTGGATTTTATTCTTCCTTTACATTCAACAGATGGTACACCGTCATCAGATCAACTATCAAAACATATTGCACTCCCTAGAGCTGATCAAAAAAATATCATTGTTATGAGGAAAATGGTACTAGTTATTAATAGTGATGTTATTCAAGGATCAATATCAATGTATAATATTATTGAAACATATTTTAATTTAATAAAAAATATAGAATCACCCAATGGTGAAGTGATAGGTTGAATGAAACCACTATCTAATAACTCTGGAATTTTTTTAACTATTAAATGTCCACATGACCCACTCGATATGGATGTTTTGTTTTATTCATACCATTACAAACTATGTCAATAGTAAATTCAACATCATGATCAAGAATAATTCATATAAACTCATTAGAGAAAAAATCATGATACACATTTACCATCTACACATCATTAATATAAATAGTTCTTTTTTCCAATAATATGTTCTATAAAACTTTTAAATCAATGAGAATCCAATTCTGTTCTATATTTTGGATTTAATCATGGGTAAAAATGACTGATTTTACGATGAATATCCCAGATGAATTTTAGAGAATACCTTGCAAGATGAGTTATTTTTTCATCAGATTCAACCATTGAAACCTCATACTACCTCAATTCTAATAATTTTTATTCCATCCCGATTCAAAACTCCTTAGGAAAATGAATCTGGATATTTCTTTTTGAATTCATTCAACTCCAAATCATCAATATGCATAATTTACATAATATTGTTTACCATAGACCACCAAAAATTTAATTCAGCTTCAAAATTAGAAATACAAATACATCCCATTGAATTTTATGAACACCCCATGACATAAAAAATATTGTTTGTAGATTTAATCAACCCTTCAGTTAACACTAGATTTTAATATCCACAAATAAGTGAATGATGTTGCTCGATAAAAAGATCTTCTATTGGAATATTCATCTAGGTTTCGTCTGGTTAATCTCATTAATGGATTCCACCACCATTTCTATCATGTATCAACTGATCCATCATAGAAGTAAAATTATTCAGTTCTGATTTTGGCCATCTCAACATCCTAATTTAGATGAATGTTTTCTTATCGATGCCTTCCCACCATAGATTATTTGTTTCCTCTTTGTAAAACCATTAAAAAGGGATATATCGTAAATGAATAAAAGTGATAGTAGGAAAAATTCTACATTATTTCACATAAAAATAATGTAAAAAACATATATGGATATTCTATTAACAAAATCATGAACCTATGCTTATTTAAACGTATATTTAATACCAAATATAAAGACACACCGTTAATCATTACACTTTTTTGAGTTTTATTCATGAAATTAGATTCTTTAACGTTGAGGATGTTTTACGATTTATAGTTTTAGACATTTAGGACATAATTTATATATATCATTTCACAATCATAAAAAGTTGATACAACTAAAATAGTATCAATTTCTTATATAATATAAAATGATAAAAATATAACCCAGATTTATTTTTCTTGTAGAATCATCATAACTTTAAAAAATACTTTCTTATTTCTCTTACACATCCTTATACCATATGGAAAATATTTTAGAATCTCTAGATGAGAAAAAAAAGTTTAGTAATAGACATAAAAAGAAATAATGAAACCAATATTGTATGAATATGTATACACCCATGAAAGTTTTTTTACAAAGTTATAATTTTCACCCATAAAACATAAGATAATTAACTAACCTCATAAAATCATAATATTATTTTAAAAATACATAGAAAACATAAATCATAAATGTATCGTGAGGCATGAATTCTATATCACACTAACATTTACAGTAGATATCTTGGCTACGTAGGGAGAAACCTTCATATGCACATTTTGAATACACATCATAGTATATTCAATTAACCACCCAGGAGAAACCCCACATATTAACTCCATATAATTATTAAATGAATTGGGGAGCTATAAAGGTAACACATACCATTGGATTATCAAAAAATAACCTATACTCATAAAAAATTCCCAAGAACCAAAACATTATAATATCACATAAATCATCCATAAAAAATATCAATTCCTCTTTGAATTAAGATTTCATTATTACAAAGTCATGCAATTATAAATTATTTTTTCGAAACAAAATTGTAAAAATGTAATATATTCATAAAAACATTAAAGTAATATGAATGTGAGAATTTACATTCCTTACGTATATGTAAAATAACATTCCATTTGTCTTTGGTAAAAATTGTTGAAAATTATCTTTTAATAGATATTTTTGAAAGAATATCCCTTACCTTAAGCCTAACTCATCACATTCAATACTTATCATCATGAATAACAATATTTTTTATTTATTTACTTTCATGATAAATTTATTAAACTATTTTTTACAATATATATTACTTATTCTCATGATATAATAATTACTTAAATACTTATGTGCACATCAGTCATTTTTACAGTATTAGATACTTGAGTTAAAATGGAACTGATATGATGTCTACAGAAAAAAATATCCATGAATCCATTATCTACAAAATAAAATTAATGAAATAATTATCACTTTTATACATCAATTGTTATTTTAAATAAAACCATTAGTGTATGGTTATGAAAAATGAAAAATGTTATATTCATGGAGATGGTTGGCTGTACATTATCATGAGTAACGTATATATTAGTTTTACCATTTCAAATTATCATAATATTTTTAGTATTGTATTAATTAATTAATTATACTAACATATATCATCTATATGATGTGGTGATGTTAAAGGAATCATATCGCTTCATGGAGGTGATAGTTTACATATACACATGAGTGAAGTTATCAATGTTTTTTAAATGGAATGGTAAGAATGTAAATAATATATTATGTTAAATTAATGATAAATATTTCATTAATATATTATATAAAAATTAATTCCATCATTATAATTGTCTTGAGATACGTTTATGGGAAATTATTTTTATTGGTTCGTGAGGTTGTAGTCCACTGTACACACAAACACATTATCCTTTTCCTATTTGAGGAAATTGGATATTGATTTAGGAGATGATATTAACATAATAAAATATTTTTATATTAATGATATAATTGTTTTTATTTCATAAAATTCGAATATTATTTGGAGGAATTAAAATATGAAATAAAATAGAAACCCTAAATTATAATGATATGTCTGAATTGAATGACCACTTTAATTAACACCTTAACAGATATTAGGAAACGTTTATGACTAAATTAAGGCCCATATATTTTGGGGAGGGATTATAAGAATGTATATTGATATTTATTAGTTGATACAAATAGTTTTTTTATGTTTATTAAAATTATATAAATTGGTTCCCTTTGAAAAGAGAGGGGAGGAGTAGTTTTAGGATTCTTAAAAATATTAAAATAATATAAAATCATTTTATTTTCAAAATAGGTCCAAATTTAATTATTTATAATATAGGTTGATAATGGGTATAAATAAATTCATTAAATAAAATTTATAATTCTTTTTATTCCTTATCCTTTTTAACCCTTATTTAACCCTTATAATTATTACAATGATATCATGAAACTTACTCTTGAAATGTTAATATATTTAATATAAAATTCCAAAAGATAAATAAATGTGTCGTTCATGACATTTTATGAATTTTCCCAACCAGTTAGAAGAAATTTGGATTTCTATTAAATTTTATATCATTTAAGAAAATATTATTTATTTTAAATTATAATACATTTCAACATTCCCAATATTCATTATTTGATTTTTTAATAATATAATAGTAATAAGATAAATTATGATAAATACTCTTAAAAATAAATAACATGTAAATTTCATCTAAAAAAATCATTGATAACATGAATGATCTAAAATATTATTTATTTTATAATTTTTTGTAAAATTTATTTGATACTTTTTTAAGACAACAATTACAGTATCATTAGTGCATAATCATTTAATTTAATTATTTCGTAAATAAAAGTTTCAAAATAGTTTATCATGATATATATAAACGATATAAATTTTGTAATATTATTTTTATTTTAGTATATCCCGTATATAAAATTACATTAAAAATATTTCACTTGTAATATAAATAAACTTGTCAAAATTGTCTTTACTTTTTTATAATATCATAAATGCAATATTTTCATACAACTACCTTATAAAAGATATAATTTAATAAAAATTATTAGTTTATTCTTAAAAAATATTCCTATACAATTAGTACCTGGTTTATGGAAATTTGATAATATTTATAAAAAAGTTATACATTTAATTACTTGATTTACCCTTAATCGTTGTAATAAAAATATTACTAATGAAACTGTTAATTTTTTCCGATAATAAAATAGTCCAATTTACTAAATTTTGACCCCATGATTCCAAATATGAAATCAATTTTTCTACATAAAAAAATATAAATTCTAGAAATCAATTATAATTTAATCTCATTGACAAAACGAGAGAACAACTTTTTAATGTTAAAAAGATAATAAGTTCACAAAGATATTATATCCAATTTAAATGTGAAAAATAGTAAAATTTCATAAGTTATGTTAAATGTTAATAAATTTATCTAATTATACTTTTAAACAATAGAAATATAAAATTTAACATTATAAATAAATTTTATGAAAACAATATTTACAATTAAAATGATATATTTCTTCATGATTCTTCAGAAAATAAAACATCTTGGAATAAAAGGAAAAATTAAAACAAATCATATTTATATATCCCTATTCCAAATAATAAGTATATTTTTTTCAAATATAATTTATAAAAGTGAAAAACATGATTTAATAAAAGTAAACCATCAAAATTTGGCAAAATTTAGATTTTTTTTAAAATGAATTATTTTTTCAATAAAAATGGATTTAAAGTTATATAATTACTTGAAAATATATTCTATGGATATAATTTATTTTTTAAAATTAGTTTAATATTATTATATCATTACTTGGGTTGTTACAAGTACACCATGGAGTACATCTTATAAGATAACATTTGATGATGTCGATAAATCAGTTTACAAAAAAACATTATAGACATGTGACAAGGATCAGTTACCTTATAGTGAACTAGATTGATATCATATTTAGTTTATAATGTTTTAATCACTTTTAATAAAATAAAAAAGAATCATATTTTAAATCACTTAAAGGAATGCTTAAAAATTTAAAAGTTTAAAAATGATGTTTTTATATATAAACGACGCCTATTTTGAACATTTAAATTTTTCAATAGCTGATTTTATGGGATGAAAACCATATTGGGAAATTAAAAAAATTGACTTTTCACCTAAATTTAAAATACCTTATATCTCGGATTAGGGATAATTATAATTTTTTCCCAATCATCAATCGAAATAGAATATAGAACTTTTGGGATTTATTATTCCTAAATTATATTGATGAAATGGGCTCACTTAGATTATAGGATAAATATTAGTAATGTTCATATTGATTATAAAAAAATAGTACCATTATTATTTCTATAATATCTATTCAAAACACTCTCACTAAGCTAATTAAACTTTTTCCTCATTTTTAGAAATCACTTAAAAAAATATAATATCATTCTTGAGTACATTGGTACCAATATTATGTTAGATAATGTATTTATAATTCTCCATACTCTATATGTTTATATTTTTTTATTAAAGGTGGGTTATATATTGTTCTCCTATGACAAATATTATTTTACTTAGATAGGATTGAGTAATTTCAAATATTTCAAATGTTTTAATCTATTAAATTCTTTTCATAAAAATATTAACACTTTCATACTTTCTATAACCTTAATGATGGTAATGTAAAGTGAGTGTCATATTTCGAAAAAATAAATTACTATATAATTAAAATAGGTGGAGGATTTTATGGTGTAGATTCTTCTAGATTTTATCTCTTGAAAAGGACTTATTGGATCTTTCATTATATCTTCATCCTATCCACAAGTAGTGGGAACTTATTAAAAATATCGTTTGACCCTCATATAGAATATTCTTTAGATAATTAACATAACCTCCACAAACCATAATGATGGATTGGAAATTATTTCTAGATCATGAAATATTCTTTTTCATTTATATATTTAATATCATTATTTTATACCCCCTCTATTTTTTGTGTAGTAATTAGGGGAGGGGTATTATCTTGTTAATAATGAAATGTTCCTTGAGGATAAAACATATTTTAATAATGAGTTTATTTTAATTTTATAATTAATTTTCAATATTTAGTTTATTTTGAACAAAATAGTTCAATATTAATCTTATTGAAATTATAGTATCAAAATAATGTTTTTGTACTTTTAGAAAGTACAAAATTTTCTTATTTTTGAAAATTTAATGTTTTTAATTTGGAAAACAATATTTAACATTAAAATTTTATGTTTACCCTCTCTCAAAGGATCATTATTGATTAATAAAATAATTAACTTCTCATTTATATAATAATATTTATATTTTCTTTTGTGTTATCAAAAAGGGGTATAGGTTATTTGTTTTAATCTCTTTCAAGTTGATTAATAAATTCATTGTATCGTTGTATTTTTTATTATCTAAAAAATAAATAATTTTGTGGTAATGGAACTGTATGTTATTTTTTTTATTTAAATAAATTATAAATTGAAATTCTTTTTGAACTTGTATTTTTTTATTTTAGGCATGTTTTTGAAAAAAAAATTATATTTTTATATTTATTGTGTTTAGTATTTATAAAAAATTATTTTAATCTCATGAGTATTAAAAATGTTCTAATACTCTCATTGGAATTTTAGTATGAAATATATAAATTCATATGAGTTATATTTTTTCAATTAAATTTGTTTAGGACTATAAAAATGTGGTTATAACATTATACCTAAGTCAAATAGTTTTTTACTTATAACAAACCACATTCATATGTTTAAACAATTTCTATTGAGTGGATTTTAGTATTTATGTTTGAGCCTAGAGATAGTATGTCAATGGACCTAACATAGAATTAAGGGAATAATGGAGACCAAAAGATGATATCACATAATCTACTAGAACAAAATACCCATTGAAATATCACCATCCATGTCATGGAATTGGAAAAAAATACTATAGAAAATTTAAGATCAAGAGATACCTTGTAGATTGTCACCAGGAAGCCAATGGATCGGGACAAGACCCCCAAAATTTCATGTAGCTCACATGAGTCTCAGTGGTTTCCAGTGGCTACCCAACTGAGTCTAAAACATCATAGGAAGAATATATAATACCTACTAGCTAGTGGGTGGGATCTAGTGACCAGCTAGTGGTTTCTTGATAACAAGTAAAATAGAGTATCATTGATGATATTCATTAGATCCCTTAACCCTATTACACATTCAATTCGACACATGAAACCTTGGAGGATATAAATAAAACCAATAAGATGCTTTTCAAACTATAATTTTCAACAATATTGAACTAAAATGATCCATATAAATGAAAAAAAACATTGGCTATAGTTTTTGTCCAATTTTGTTTCCTCATGAGATCTATTTGTATTTCTCTTTATAAAACTCATTGATCTCCATCTATACATTTGTATCTAATTTTCTAAATTACGTCTTCTCTATAATTCATTATATTTAATTATTTTTTTCAAATGATTTATTTCATATCAAGTATCCCTTTCTCTTTGTGTTATTGGTATACTACTAAAATCAATGAATTATCTGCTTTAAGTTCATGGGAAAATTTTAAAACTGGGTTTTTAGGGTTCTAGGACACAATTAAGGTCAAGGGTTTTTATTATTAATTTTATTCTTTGAAACCACTATATTATAGGACTACATATCTTCATATATCCTAAATCCATTAAGGTGAGAGATGAATGGAAACCTATTAAGCTATATTTGAATTTCCATGACAATTTTTGTTCCTTATTTACATTCCCCATATTATAGTTTTAAATTTAATTATTTAAACTAATTAATTAATCAGTTATTCTTTTAATCATTTAACATTTGTAAATTCATTTCTTTCTTAATTAATTAATTATTTTATACATATACATTTTTTTGAATTTAAAATCACTTATCATTCCTTTTAGCTTTCCTAGATTTCTTTCATTTATCCTTTAATTAATTATATTTTGATCTGTCTTTGTCTTTTTCATAAAAATTAAATTCACCCCTCATGTAATTTTATTCCAACCGACAATATATACATGATTAAATAAAAAAATTCACAACTACCATAATATTAATTTTTTCAACAAAAAATATATAATAATAATAATAATAAAAATAATAATAATAATAATTATTATTATTATAATAGTTGACATGTTTTTATTATGATATAATTTGTTAAATATATAAATTAATATTTATTAAAAATGATATTACATAAAATATATCATTTTCCTTCAATAATTAAACATGATGCATTTCCCCTTATAAAATAATATACTTACTTAACTTATGAATAAATATTCATTTCTAATAATCAGATAAATTGATTAAATATTTATTTTACACCATCCATTAAACTCAAGAATAAATAAATATTATATTAATTACATTTCTAATAATTAAAAATAGATAAAAATAACTTCAATACTCTAAATTTGAATACAATGTGATTAAATTTCAATGATCTCATTTTTCTTAAGTAAACACTATCATGCGAACTGGTGAATTTATTTATTCTAAAATTGAAATTAAATATAACTTAATTATATTCTATATTCACTTTATATGTTACCCAATATGACTATTTCTAAATTCTAATAGATTAATATATCAACATTCCAATATTATCATCTAATAATATCTTAATGATCCCATAATGAAATAAATTTGTTTAGAGACTTATTAAGCATTACCAAGAGTGATACTATGTAATGTAACCAGTTTTTTATCTGATATCTCATAAATATGTAGGAATAATTGTGTCCTAAATCTATATACTCAATTTATATTTCTTTGATTTTCACTAATTGTGTTTTTATATAAACAGAATTGGCTGTGGATTTTGAAAAATATATCTATTTCAATGAAATTTCCAAAGATATATTTTTTGATTAATATAGAAGAGTAAAAATCCATCCATGACTATTAAATAAATTTCATATCACTTATGAAAAACCTTATGTATATTTCCTCCCAATGATCATATGACTTTATGATTAAATTAAAGTATGAAATTCAGGGTACACATTAATGTTGACCTCAAATATAAGGTCCAATACACTAGTATGTAGATAAGAATATCCAATGAAATATAAGACATATGTAAATCCATTTTATTGGTATGTACACATGCAATACCTTATTAGAGATCACCAAGTGTGTACATCATGATAAAAAGTTATAAGGCTATGGACCCATCAACATCTGATAGTTGTACACCATTTGTATTCTATCAAAAGGAGGTTTATATGCCACATGAAATATTTATTTAAGGATATTTTTAGAGCATATCTGAGATCCCATTATAGTAGGGAACTACCTATAACCCTTTGATATAAAAGATAATTTATTTATTTTTTCACAATATTTTTATATAGAATAATAAAAAATATATCATATGGATAATATATATTATACTAATTGAAAATAAAAAGATAGTATGTTATAGGGAACCTATGCCATCAAAGAGAAGGTTGGTCAATGAGTGATAAATATTGAGTATGTTACAACATATTCATTAGTGGAAGACATTTTCAAAAAACGTTTGGTGAAACTATCATTTCAAATACCACATTCGATCCTTAGTCTTCAACAACCTCCTCTGATAAGAGGATTTTTGAAAAACTTCCACTCTACTGATTGGATTTTCATTTATTTCAATGATACTAAAATTTTTTTAGATCATAACCATTTGTTTTTATTTAAAAAAGGATTTAATTTGGAATACGGGTTATGTTCATAGCAAGGGAAAAGTATCTGTTATCGAAATTGAGTTAATCTACTCCTTGGGTATATTATCCTAAAACTGGGGGAGATATGATCTATGGGGATGATTTAGAAGACAATTTGGATTCATTATTTTAGAGGGATATATTTCAAAAAATAATAAGAAATTAATTTCTATAGTTGAACTAATAAGTATGGTATTGTAGGTATAAAATTTTATCATAGTTTTTTAATTTTTACATTGATCAATACTCATATAGACATAATGTGATGGGAGATTAATTAATTTTTATTTTTTAGAGATTAATGGAACTGAATTTCAATATTGATAACTTTTATTTTCAATATAGAAAAAAGAGGGGATTTTTGGACCAAGGATGTTATTTTTGGATATTTTTGGAATAATTATTGAATATTAGAGTGTTGTGTCATCAGTAAAATTTGGGAATATCTATTTTTATTATATTAATTTTGATATAGGTCCTAATAAAGCTTGGAGAAGTTCGATGTAATTTTAGAATATATTTTTGTAAAGGATGATGATATCACACTATAGAGTGGTAGATTATACCATTTAACTACTGAAAATGATAATTTTACCAGTGTGATATGTTTATTGGAGGGTGTTTTGTGAATGTTAAACCCTAATCCCAAAAGACTTACAGATACACAGTAAATAAAATGTACTTTTTTATTAGTGGAATAACATATAATCTATTTTTAAGGAGTTATTTTTATCATTGTCCCCATAAAATGATGGAAAAATAGGTAAATATTAAAATGGCATAACAAAAGGAGTTTTCGACAATAATTTTTATGGAAGAATCTACAAATAGGGAGATTATGATATTCATGATGTAGAATAACTCATGGTGTATTATTATTATTTTGATCCGTGAGGTGGCCCTAATTTCACATTTCAAAAGATATTGTGGACCCATAATAAATTTAAAGCAAATTGGGATATATAATCTATTAGGTACAAATAAAATCCATTAAATATATCCCTTTTTATGGATTAAACTATGAAACATGAAAAACGATACTTGATAAATTATGGTGCATGTCATTTCATCAAGAAAATTACTATTCCATGTTCATGAGTTTTCTACTCCATAATGGTTCGTGATAAGGAAAGTCTTAAAATTCATACTCATAAACATTATCATGATATGGATATTGTCGTGATCATTGTTCATGTAGTCGACATACAGATACGGTAAAGTCTGCATAATGGTGGAACTGTGCATGTCAAGGTGAATTGTTAATTTTAAAAAATTATAACACCCTCATGGAATTTTTATTAAAATTATGATATTATTTATGAGAGAATTTTGATTTGTATATTACCTTATAACCCTTCTATTATGTATTGAGAATATATATAGAAATAGGGATCTGCCCTTGGATTGATAGTGAGTGTTTAGAAAACAATGTTATCATATTTAGTGAGTAGTGGTATCACATCGTACATCCACACAACATCGTTATGTGCACCATGGAGTAACCCTTAGTGGTGAAAAAAGTAAATTTTTTATTTTTTTGTATTCATTATTTATACTTATATGTTATGGATTCTTGGTTTCATGATAACTGTTTATACCATTTTCTCAAATTGGAAAATAAGATCCATTAGATGTACTAAAATAATATGGAACCCTAATTCATCCCCCATCAAAGGATTTATTTGGGATATTATATTAGTGAATGAATCTCCTGATATACATGGAAAAATTTCTTTGATTACCCACAATTAAATTAGGCCACCTTAATTGACACATAATCATCTCATTTAGGACCATAACCCAAGGTAAACAGTATACCCAACCACATTAAACATCTCCATGTCCATGGATCCCTCACTCTAGAATGGAAATTCATGGGTTTAATATCAATTTATCATGAACAACCCATATTTAATTTATATCAATCTAACCTAAAGAATATAATAGATATCATAGCCATTGGTGTCTATGTTATCAAATAAAAAACATTTAGAAACTATAATGAATCCAATAGACCATTCTTGTGTCATCACATCCAAATAAACAAACCTTTATTCTAAATTGGGTTATTTCCAATTTCATTTCCCAAATATATCATCCTTAAACACATGAAATTACATATAAAACATATACAATTAGGTAACAATGGCCTCAATAATGAGTAACCCCATTTTCCAAGGCCTCTTTATTCCTCACCAACATCTACGATCATCTAAACTATCAATATAGACATAAAATTAATTTTAAAAATTATTTAATTAATTTTCACATTTATATTTAAATTACACATAATATGATAAAATCAATGAGGGGTATTCAATGTTAATAACCACAATAGACAATTTTTAAACAAATTTTACAATGTATTTGACCTTCTAATGGAAAAACACCCAAAATTTCCAGTGGGATTCATCAACTGATTTCATTGATAATTAATGAATCTAATTGAATAATTCATCATACAATTTACCTATAGATAAATAGAATCCAATGAATTACAATCATACCCTCTTAACATAAACTAGTATACACTAAAAAATACTTTTCAATTTTTTTTCATTCTATCATTCTAGGGTGAAATCAACATGAAATCCATAGTACCACCTTCACTAGAATTAATAAGAATTTGAGGGGGAGGAAAATAAGTATATAGGGAAGATATATTACATCATTAGAAAAAGGATAATACTTTAAAGCATACCATATACATGGTGTAAGAAATTGGTGAATGGGATACCATGGGGGTAGACCCTTACTACCTTTTTCATCTATTGGAAGAATGAAACCTATAAGGGGGATTAAATGGATCAATGGGTTTACTAGGTACCTAATAGACTCACATTGAGTAAATAATGATTATATAGGAATCAAAAACATTCTAGAAACCCCATTATGTAACAAATAAACACTTATCATATACCTAATGGTATCAATTAAAGTTACAAAACCACTATTCACAACCCAATAAACCCGTCCACCACCACCAGGTACCTAGTGGAACATATTTCCATTAGTAAAAATTACACTCATCCTTTATTATATTCCCATAACATCAAAAATCCATCAATACATCTAAAAAATATAAAACCTTATTTGATTATTAGTTGTAAAATATTCAGTATGAATCAAAACATTCAAATCCATATTGGATCAAGTTTCACTGGAGTCCATTTTTTCTCTCGTTCTATCAACCATCAATGTTGTATGTTGTTGCATCAATAATGAAAACATATATTGGATGATATAATAGAATAGATTATGAGTTTATTTATAATTTTAATTAATAAAATATTTACATGAAACACTAAAAAATTAAATATTAGAGACTACATTTGTTTAAATTGATGATTTATATATTATTTTTCAATATTAAGAATTATAAAAAACACACAAAAATTAATGTATTATCATATCCCATATGATATAACACTATTTTTTTATATTTATAACACGTTTAATTTTACTTTAAACTTATTACATCACTATGTAAATCCTTCCATAACATTATAAGACCATCTAATAAATCAACCCACATAACTCATTCAAAGGGTAATATATAAAAAGAAATATTGTTTGAATATTGGTGAGATTTAGATTTATATTTCCCTTGTTAATATTATTAACATAGTAATAAAACTTCATTACTTTAGAAAATACAAGGTTATTCCAATGATATAAGACCTGCCCCATCTATAGTATGTGGGTACTAACCCAGCCTATTGGAATAATACAGGAGACCCACCTACTGGAGTGAAACTTGGGGTTCTAACCCTAGTAACACTCTAATGATAACACCCATAATATTCCATTAGATAATATTCACTATAAATGTTCCCCACTAACATAATATCACATCATATCTCTAATGTTGAAACAAATTCCACCATCACAGAACACAAAAAAACAAAACATGATAGGATACTTGTGGCCCAAATTTGATTTTTGGTGGTATATGATATAAACTATAGAATCTATGAGTCATGTAATCAATGTGTCACACTATGGTCCACATCATGTCCCACAAATCGATAACCTAATCATGTCCTCTAACTGTACTACCCATGTAATAGTAAATTACATTTTTTGTCATGCTATGTCACATTACATGTGACTCTTCATAGACGACTAGGAATGTCCTTACCTTGTAAAAGCATGGAAAACCATGTGACTCTTGAAGGGGTGTAGATGTAATTACAAGAATAGTATATTCACATGGGGTCTTGAGAACGTATACATGGTACATGAATTATCTAGACATGTACTTATATACAATGATTCTGTTAGAATACATAGCATGCTCAGACACATGGGTTACTAGACTGGTTCCTATGGCACACAACTAATCATCCATAGTAGGATTAAATGAAATATGGGATTGCATACATGTCATGTGATATTTAACTCAGCTAAATCCATTACTTTTGTAATGACCCTAACTACATAGTGTGTGTTCCTCAAGGATACATGATTTGTTGTCAAATAATTTACATAATTAAAAGTATATATTCATGTGAATGAGAGATATTTAAATTTTACACATCCCTCCCCATTTAACCCACCTGTAACGGCTTAATTTGAGGGATAAGTCCTCTAGTTGTATATTTTTTCCAATAGGGGCCATAAATCAGATCATTGATCGCACTCGGGGGTAGACACAATTCCTCCAATCATGATTCATGGTACCAAACCTTAAATAAGAAACCATAAACCCATAAATCATCTTGATCCATGCGTGAAACACATATTACTAGATCTATAACACATCTTCATTGATTTATGAGAGTTATTAACACTCTATTCCTGCTCGACAATGCCAAATCACTGACCTAGTGAGCCAAATATGATGTGAATGAAGAAAAGTAGTAGGAAAGGCACAAGAGTGTAGTGAAAACTATCATTGGTCAATTTTTTACTGTCCAATGATTACATAAATATAAAAAAGGATTAAATCATGGAATGAAAAAAATAATAAATAGGTTTAGGAAAACCAAAACATATTAGGATTTTTAATTAATTAGAGAATGTCATAAAATAAGAAGAAATGGAATACTATTATTGAAGAATTAATCATGGAGGGAAAAAAATAAGACAATGAGACCTACCTTTGGAATGGATCAATCCATTGTGGGAAATGTGTCCTCTAGAGGTAAATATGATGATCTCACTGTGTTTTTCATCCATATCATGATTCTTCGTGATTGAATATCATTTATCCATGTTATGGGGTATTCAACACCAATAGAACACTCCTCCTCCTTCTCTCTAATATCCCATGGTTATATAGCTAACCCTGGGTATTTTTCATAATGGAATAGTTATTAGGAGGTAACTAGGTTAAGGAAAATAAATAAAATAAATAGATTAACAATTTAATTAAATTAACACACCCACAAATGGGTTCCTTTAACTAAATTCCCAATGCTAACAAAATTAATTTGGAGCCTAGGGAAAACATTGTGTTTTGGAACCAAGGATGGTCTCAGATTTCCCCTATGAGATATCGGTCTTTGAGTAAATAATTTATTTAAAATATTCTATCATACATGATTTAATATATATATTAATATTTTTAATATATAAATTATGAGGTCCAAGAACACCAAAAAAGATCACTGAAATCGGGGAAAATATAATGATATATATAGATATATTCAAAGGAATAAACAATGAGAACAATGTCATTATATCCTCTCATCCATCATGGTTCTTCCACTAAAAAACATGAGTTATGAAAAAAGGTTCTGGTACTAAGTTTACATCTAAATCTCACACTCCCAAGAGTTCACATGTATACTCCTATTCTACGAAGTCACTCAAACAAAATGAATGACATGTCCATGAAATGACTTCTCCAATAGTTCCAATACTACCACTACGTACACTAATAATGCGACTCTAACACCAATGACCTACTCACCACAAATGATAACATGCTATAAATCGTGCATGTATATCCTCACATGTCACAAATATAAGACAAATTGCACTCGGTATAACTATGGTGGTAATTCTATATGTTGATACACCTCACATACACTACACTGAAACTCAAAATAAATTATACCTAAAGAGAAAATCTAAATCATGAACTACAAAAATACAGTCCATGTCATGGAGGGACTCTCACGAAGAAATGGTATCCTTACTCAAACATTGAATGTATAAACTACATGTCTGTATAAGATTTATTTTGGCATAGGGCTATCCTCAAATGATCATGGATCACGTGTACCTTATCAATTGTTCCTTTTACCCACTCTAGTCTAATAATATTTTCCATGCCAATCTCATTCAAGATAGAGAGAGAGAGTGACCCGATGGGTCTCTCGTATGGGTCCTTAAAAGGTGTCATGAAAATTTAATATCTATATTAGTTATTATTAATTTCATTTTTAAATGAGAAGTGATCCAACCATATCTATTTGAAGACCAATAAAACAACACTTAACCTAGACCCAACACTACCACTGAATGTCTTTGTATATATTTCCACACCCCGATGCATAGTCAATAGATATGTATGAAACTCCATCAAACATGTCCATAATATATGTGACTAGAACTATCATACATTCTTGTAAAAGGATTATGTGATCCTCCCTTATGAAATTCATTCTAGTTCATCTATTGAGGATGTCCAGTAATGTGAAACATCTTATTAAGATTCTACCTATTGAGAATATCTCACATACTACAAAAATGGTGGAGATAATTCAATCAAATAAATACAGGATGTAACATTATTTTTTCCCATGGTTATCTATAACATGTCTATCTTCTCTAATGCCTCAACCACTATTTTGTATTAGTATTTCTTAATGAGAATATGTTATATCTTGTTAAACATATCAGGTTTATAAAATATCTCAAATTCATAGTCCTAAAAAAACTAAAACTAACAACTTAATCACAAGTTGGGATTTGTATGAGATAAGATATACATGAGACACTCTGATGGTATATGAAAATAATGAAATTCTCACCCATGATAAAATATCTCTATAACATCAAGGTGAAGATAAATAACACCAAAGATAAGATGTGGATCCCATGAATCTATTCATGTTGACTCAATTAACAATCCCATAGAATTCACTTAGAGATTCATCATCAACACACATTCAATTCAAACTCTAGAGGTATCACATTACACAATTTAATCAATTCCCATATTCGGTATCCCCCTCACAAACTGAAGAGACACAATACCTATTCTTTTCTCTTGGGTGTTTTAAAAGCATGTAGTATATCGATATTGACAAGATACATTAATAAACCATACTTAGAGATGAAATGTAACTAAATGTAAAGTTCTATGATAAAATAACTAACACATAAAAAATGAATCAATTGGTAGTCATAATGTCCATAACTACATTAGAATTCCTTCTTTGGAATATCATCTTCATGAACCCTCAACTAATTGTAGCTGGGAGAGAGATTGATATTTGAAAAATAACTCACACATTTCAATTAGTAAAAAGGGTTATAAATATTATAGAAATGGAACTTGTTCTTGGTCATTTAATGAATGAAGCGATGATAAAAAATGATTATATTCAATATCTAATCCTTTTTTATCACAAATAACATCATATATATATCCAAGAGGGACATAATGGGCCTGGATGAACCATTATCGTGTAGGTTATATTGTTACACCATCATCTCCTATAGCTCGTTAGGGGCCATATGATTTGTCATGAGGATATAAGTGCAGCCCAAAGGAGGAATTAAATTAAAAATTCAAAGTTGATTCCCCATAGGTGAACTAGAAAGCATCATAGGGACACATTAGATATATGGAATGATCCAATGATATACTCTCTCCTCAAAGAGTCAAGTGACACTACTATATGAAATGTGAAATCATTGACAAACCATCAATAAGAGAATTTCTTTGTGAAGTTTATGTATTTTTCTCTTCAAGAATATCTGTGTAATAAAAAAGGGATGAAGAATGATAGGAGCAACATGAAAATTCATCTACCCTATGTAAAGTAGTACTATGTTATAAGCCAAATTTATCTAACACATATAGATCATAATCATCATATTTATATTGCTATAAATTCATTTAAAAGATAGTTACCCATAAATAGGATTTGTAGCGACACCCTATAGTATTAAAAATTAACTCTCACATACAAGTCAAGGTAATCATTTACCATACCACGAAACTGGTAGCTTTAGGCCATACTAACTCAACAACATAACTCTAAATCCCATCACATGAGAACCCTTATTAATGTGAGATGTTTCCATAATCCATGTATGCTCAATGTCACACCATGTACCACCATATATGATTAAAAATTGAATAAATAGGTGTTTTTAAAGGAAAATAACTAATGAAAATGGAAAGGGGGATATATATCATACATTTTAAAAAATATAATCCTTGGATTGGAATCCATTACTCTATTTCCTCCCACTCTAACACGATGGATGGGTAAATCCTGAGCACAATGTTCATTACAACTATAGGAAACTAACAAACCAAGAATGTGATGTCTAAATCTATAAAAGTATTTTTATCCAAAGAACCAACAAGTTGATCTATTCCACCATGGGATTATTGAACTACAGATCCCTGTGTCTGATTCTAGGTATGATTATTCCTCATACATCACAACCTAGATGATTGATGTCTGATAGTTATTACAGACAAATTAGATATATGATATCCAATACCAACCCTATATCCCCAACATCCCATTCCGTTGAATACCTCCATTGAAAAAATCCTTCTCAAGAAACTCCTAATCCAAAATAGGTAGTCTTTTATATGTATAAAAATTTCTAATGAACATGCACTAAAACACCACCCAATATCATGTCTCCTCATCATATGACTGAGAATCCAAACCCCAACAAATCCTTGCAACCATGATAAATATTCCACATTCGAAGGTATCCATTAGTACTAGTGCCATCCACATTAAATGGAAAACTCAAGCTACAAACTCTAACCAAACCACTTTTTCGTGAGGGTATGTCTCACCCTACAATATGGGTGGTCCCTAATCCTCAAACTCAAGATGAAATCTTAGTTGTTGTGCATGGTCATCCTTAATAGTTAAAACAAATGACTATTATAATTGGCACGAAAAACTAATCTAATGCATAGGGGTTGGTCCTATCTCTGCTCGATGGGTGGAGAAGTTTCTCACTACCTAAGTGGTGAAATCAGGTCGCAAAATATATCATGATCATGAACCTTGGAAGTCTGTTATCTTCCATGGTGACCATGAACTAGGGAATCCAAACTTAATATTCCATCAACATGACTGCTTATCTATATCTTAACTAGTTGTTGTAATGGAGATATCCAAAAAGAATACACGATGTACAATTGTTAGATGTCTATATAAAATAATCTAACTAAAAAAGGAATAGTAATGTCAAAATACCCAATCATGTATGACGCTTGTACCCTTGTTTTCCTATAACCAGTGTCTTGGTATGAGGATTTGACCAGTAGGTATTCTAAATCATGGTGTTTTGGAATTTTGGTCACTACACTAACACATGGTTCCCTAGAATGAGATATGAAATTAGGACACTCTAAATTCCCAACCCTAAGTCCCCAAACTGATCTAAACAACTTGTCAAAATCCAAACACCAAACCAAATGAATGATCACCTTTGATAAAACTTTATGTCAACCAGGCCCATTGATCCCTTTCTATATAGTTGTAGGTAGTGTGTGACACCTTAAGGATACCTCTAATAGGTCAAGGTCTAGAAATGTGTTTAGAGTGAGAAAAATAATGAAATGGGAAGACATTACCAAAATTACCAATATATATGATGAAAAAAGATCAATGAAATATTATAGATATATAATGAAAGACTAGGTATCTTGAGTTTAAAACAGTCATGCACCAACATAAAGAAATGAAATCATGATAAAACATCGTAAAAATTGATAAATAGAGAGAAAATAAATACCCAATGATAAATGAGGTCCAGACCTAACAAAAACTATAAAAAGGAAATATTGAATAGATCCCAACTCACAATATCAAATTCGTACCACAAAACACACTCAATGCTAATATCCAATTTCTCTAAAAAACCTATTTTATTAATATCACCTATGATCTTCTTATACTTTATATAATAAACAACATATTTGGGAAAATCTCACACATGGGTGTGTATATACATACCCATTTTGTTAAATATTAAATTAGAAAGTGGAAATGATAGAAATAAAAAAATTCAGATCAATCTATAAGGAAGATGGTAAAGAATCCCAAAATCAGATTTGATCAAAATAAACCTGATTGAAGAGAGGAATGGGGACCTCCATCACCCAACCTTTAATGAATTCATAGTCTACACACAGCTCCAAAGGTCCCATCATTGAAACTAAACATCCTACATTACCACATAAGATACGAGGACCATTCAATTAAATTTCATGAAACAACAATGTAGGAATTATCCCTTATCCCTTCAACTCTCATATCTTCATGAGAAAAAATTTAGAGGCCACAAACCTTAACAATATACACGATGGCTGAGGATGAATTAACTCTAGTGGAGGAAACGGTCCCCATAGGGGATCGAAGATGAGCAGATTCCACTTAATATATTGAAGACATGATCCTGATGTTTTATCGGGGTACCGAAAATACCTATGTGATGGATATGGGTGACACACATCATAAAGAGTGGTAGGGGTACTAAAGATGGTAACACATCGATCATTAAACCCATGCACTACTACTGAATAATAATTTTTGTATAATAACCATGAAAAAGCACATAGTTCCATATATATGATGCTGAAATGAATTAAACCATCACATTCTAGGTAGAAAACAACTCAGGATATGCTGCTTATGGACTAAATTTTAGTTTTATATAAAAATATACATAGGGTATAAGTTATGAGGTAAGTATCCGAAGTGTAATTATAGGGTACATGTCTTGTACAATGAATCCAAAACCTGGAAAAGTCTCTTCTCTATACATGTTATGTTAAATTAATTGATGTGTTGTGTCACGTTATGTCACGCAATGCTTGACTCATCTTGGACAACTAAGTGTGTCTTTCACAGGGAACAACTTGGATAACCATGTAACTCTATATATTTGGTAGATCGTGTCACTAGGTTTCTACATTCCCCTAGGTTATTGAGCATGTACACAAGGTACAAGACTCATCTATCAATGAACTTATACATGGTGTGTCCCTTTGGGTACCTGAAATTTTTAGACCACAAGAGGTCCTAGGCATGAGCCTTCAACACAACACTTGGATAATAAGGTAGGATGGAATGGTATGTACACCCAACCACATGGTGTGTGACATTTAAAATGGATTAAAACCTATCCATCATAGGGACCCATACTACATGGATTATGTTCCTCTGAGGTACATGATGTGTAGTCATGAATTTTTTAAAAATTAAAGCATCATTCAAATAAAAGAATGATACTGGATTTCCCCCTCCCTAACTTTTTTATCCTCTTGGAATGGAGGAATATAATGTGTAATGTCTTCTATTACCAATTTCAGGCCTCTAGTAGGTGATAATTGGATCTATGATTGCTTGCGGGGGTAGCTGAAACACGTACCATCATTATTCAAGGAATATTAATACATCACTTATAACATGAAAATAATCTTGATCCATTTAAAAAACAAAAGTTCTAATGTTGTTAACACATCCTCAAATAATTTTGGGGATTTTTCATTCTCAAATCGTGCTAAAAAATGTCATATGACTGATACCAAGGGACAACAATGAATACAAAGAATGATTTTTGGAACGACATAAGAATGAAGAGAATACTATCATTGGCTGGTGAGATATCATAAAATGATCATATAAAGTGGAATAAAGGGTGGTTTTAACGTAAAGAGATTTAATAATTAAGTGAAATATTACAAATTAAATATTTGGATCCTGTGAATATTGGAAATTTCTAGAAAATAATTAGATATAAAACAGCATGATTTAAAAATTAATCATGGACATAAACAAAAAAAATTGCAAGGCCTTTATAAGGAATGGATCAATCATTATTGAGGAATTCCCCCACTAGGGATAAATATGATGATCTCAATGTGCTCATCATCCACCGCATACTTCTCCATGATCATATCTTGTTGATCCATGTTACTGGGACATCTATTAGAACAAAATGTTCCTAAAATACAATATCATATGGTTAGGTGGCTATTAATGAAGATTTCCTATAATAGCATGCTGATATAGACAGAATTATGTTGTTACCATTAGAAAAATTCAATAATTCAAATATATATTTGACATGACACACATGGAAACAATTGAGTTTGACCAAAATTCCTACACCAACCAACTTTATGACATGCATAAGGAGAACCCAATGCTTGGAAAACAACTATTGTATTTTTATTGCCCATATGTGGTCCCTATCAATGTAAAAAATAATTATACATAAAATATGATTTCCTGTTATTTAATATAAATAAATATATATATATATATTATCATTTTGAAAATATTAATTCTGGGGTCTGCCAACACCCAAACACAATACTGACTCTTAGAAAAAAACCAAATATATAGAGAGATATGTTCAAAGGAATAAACAAATAAAATAGGACTTGTGACAATATTAGTTTAAGTAATCCCATTGATATATAATTATGTTTGTTAATGTTTTTTTACATCCTTTATATATATTGTGTGGCTAAATCCCTACACACAACTAGGGTATGTGTCCTCTATGAGATGAGTTGGTAATCCCCCTTTTAATTTAATACGAGGGGAGTGGGTCCTTCTTTAGGGATGTTACCCCCTTAATTGATGATTACCCCTCAATGTTCCATGGTCCCCCACTATAGTTCAAATGATATTACATGGTTTAATTTTAGTTAAATGTTTTGAATCTTGACCATTGGTACAATGATGATGGGTCATGGGATTTGGTAATATCTTCCCGGATGAGCATCCTTCAATAATGAGTGACCCACCATTGTGCTTTTCTAGTGGGGGTGTAGCACATGGAAATCTAGATAATTATGGATTTATTTTAGAATTGTTACTCCTTGGGAACCCAAGGTGTTTACCTAGAGATATGAAATATAGATTCCCTACAAAATTGTAGATTTTTGAAATCTTTTTTTTTCAATATACTATATTCCCAAATGGTGTACGACTACTGAGTGTCAGAACAATGATGATCTGTACCTTAATTACATCCTTGAGAATTCATATTTTGGTGAATATATATGTTATTATTCATTATTTTTAATTTTCATATTATTTAGTATCAAAATAATTAAGTTGACATTGAAATCAGCATTTTCCCATTCATATCGTACTAGGAGTTGTGATAACTTGTTTAGTTTTTTCTTCAATTTGGGTTTTCAGAGAACCCTACCTGGTATGTTTATAACCACCCCTTCATTATCCATATTCTTATAGGCGTTGTCTCTATGTGGGAAACACATAGGTTCAATGATGGGTTCGGTAGATGTGGATCTATAGTACATTATTCAAATCTGACACCTGATGATTCTTGGAGATGCATTATAGATCATGGTGATTCATGAATGTGGTGGTGAATTTTCTGGCTAGAGTATGACCCAAGAGAACATCCATCATAGAGGATATAGTTAGTTCATTAGGATTCCGTGACTTTTCAGATACTCATCTTCATATTTACTTTATTGGATGTGTTTTTATATCATGTCACATTATTGTATTGTAAAAAATTAGTTTGATTATATATATTCATCATACTGTTGTTGTTGACATATTATAAATAGAAGATATGATTATATTATTTTAATATATATGAAAGGCCTCCCACATTGTTAGATTTTCCTACTCAGTGAAAGTAATAAACCCCACTCCAATTAAATGTATGCTTGGGGTGGCACTCTCAGCTTACCACCAGCCTAATTAGGGCCCTGTTGTGTTTGTTCATGCCAATTATATTAAAATTTCTCCAATTGTTTATAATTTTCTTATAGTGAAGAAACTTCTTACAATTTAAATCACTTTTTTCCAATATAGAATATGGTGTGAACACTTCCATTACCACTCTACTTTTTTATACTATAAATTTTAATATGTCCGTAATGTATTATCATCATGGAACAGGATCCTGGATATCATATCTCTAACTCATCAATCCCATATATATTATGGAGATCATATAAAATTTAATTAAACTGAATCATATTTTAATTCATTATGAAAAATTAGAATATTTGGAGTTATGATTATAGAATTAATTCCATGGATATATCAGGAATGCCCAGTGACCCCTCTCTCCCTATGACTTTAATGTGCCAAATCCTATTAAGTATACTAGTTAAGATATAAGTACCCTTTATCATCTTACACTAAATTAGTGATTTTAAACTTTTGTATCTCTCACATCTAATGTGTTCTCTATAAATAATTTAAAGGTTATCTACCATACCTAATGTATCGATATTCTCATGTTACATCTATATCATGGTATTTATTAAAAGAAGCATCATCACAAAAACATCAAGAGATTATTTATCGTTCATATTATAAGCATATTTATTACTATGATTGGAATCTTTGATAGGATCTTTCTCAGGTTGTTTTTATTCTACATTATTCAAAAATATCTAATATTTATGATTTATTTTCAATTAATATACAAGTTTTCAAAGTTACTTCCCCATTGATGTTGTTTTTAGAAAATTGATATAAGTTTTAAGGATATTGATGATAGTGATTCTCATTTATCTACAACATAAAATGTTATCTTATTATTATAATTTTTTATTTTCATTTAATTAGAACAAATATTAAATATTCAAAAAATATATTGATGCAACCTTTTGAATTATATATTAAACTTTAGTGGTATGAGAATTATATTTCATTTAATATTTGAGTCTTATTTTATGTTTATCTAAACACATATCTATTTAGGTATTTCATCATACCAATTATACAAAAGTTTACATTATAATAGTTAAGTGGACAACCCTTTTTAAAAAATTTATCATATATATAAACTCTAGTCTAGTCATCTGGTTTCCTAACTCTAATGGGCTTACATGTTTTACATAACCAAAATATTATGGAAAATTTGGGAACCTGATCCTATTAGGATCACCCATAACATTATTTCCTTATACAAGACAATCAATGGGAACCTTGAATTAAAAGAACCCAATTGGTTGGTTGATATATTAAATGAAAAGAGTTTCATTAGAATAATACTTACATTTTGTTATTATGAAATTTTAAAATATCAATTTAATTATCTCACATATTACAATTTTTTAGCGATTCTACTAATTATTTATATTCATGGATATTATTCCCTCGACAATGTTAATGTGTTTAAAAAATTGTAATTTTTTATCTCCTTATGTAACTCCATATTTTTGTTACATTCAATGAAAAATAATCCAATTATATTCATACATATATTAATGCTTATTATATATACACTATATAAAACCCTTTTATACAATGGTTTTAAATCATACAAAACATAAATATACACTAGTGAAAATATGGTGCAATAAGTATATGACCCGTACATTACTAAATAGATCCTAAGATTAGAGGATAGTGATAATTGTAGTCTAATGCATCACTATACATAGATAAATACACTTGAGTGACATCAGTTATAATACAATCTTAATGACTGATGCATATATATCATAATCAACCTTTGCAACAAGGTTTGTATGCCATGAAGAAATCAAATTTTTGATAGAATATAACATAATATATTTTTATTCTCATAAAAAAACTATATATATTAAAATTAATGAATTTAAATTAAGTAATTTAACACTTTTCTGTAAACCATATATATATACATATATTTATTCAAAATATTAATATTTTAAATTCAAGAATAAATCATGGAATTAACTAAATAAACAAATATTTCTCACTTTTATTCATGAGAAAAAAATATATAAAAAATAATAACTAAATCATTATAATCATTTAATAATTTCAACATGTATTTATAATCATTTCATATCATATATATGTAAATGATGTACATATATATAATAAATATATTTCAATTTTTATTTCATCATTTATATAGAATTTAGTTTTATCTCCTTAATATTCCAAAATATATATTATTTATGAAAAGTTAATAATTAAATAAATATTTCATATTTTTAATTATCTATTTACATAAGAAAAATAAAACCTATTTTATTTTCTTCAAAATTTGATCAAATCAATAAAAAAACATTTTCGAATGGTTTTAATATTTTATTTATAAGGATTTTAACATAATAATATTATGTTATAATGAATGAACGTTTCATATATTGATGTAAACTATATTATATTAATAAATATTTTATGATTTACAAACACTTTATAATTTTTTTAACCATGTAAATCCAATTAAATCCTAGATCACATATATGAAAATAGTTTTATTATTATTAAAGATATATTTTTATTTAGAATAGTCCCACTGAGAGATTTATGAAAAAATAATTTTTATTTATAAAAAATATGACTATATTTATTGAAACAATGAAATAGTTTATCCATGGTGACTACATATTCCAATGGAAAACAACATCCATTTTCTGTGAATAAAATTTTAACTTGATCATGTAAGTTCTAAAATGTTGAAATAGTTTTAGTTGACTATGGAATGTTTTTCTTAAGGAAATTACATTTAAATACTAAAAATAATGATTTTAACATAAAACCATTCTCATTTTATAATAATCCCACCATTATTTATTTTCATGAAACCTATATTTTCCAATTTTTCTTAAACCTTGTTTGGTTTAAAAAAAATTAAACCATACACATTTTATTATAAAAAATTTCATTGTTTAGAAGACATCATGATTCTTGAAATTTTTTCCTAAAACATATAATCATTTCTGAAATGTTTTCCCTTGTTCCAATTTTTTATTTAAAATATTAATTTAAATAATATATAATGAACATTGATTAAAAAAACTGTATTAATGGGAAAATCCATATCCAAATGTAGTGGAAACAACCCACCAAAAAAGCCATTTTATAGGATCCATCCATTAATTTTAAAATATATAAAATAAATGAACAAAAAATTGTTTTTCAGAAATTTATTTTTATCTATTAATGAACATTTTCATGACCTTGATTAGGTTCACTAAAATTTTGGTAATGGAAAACGTCCTCCCAGAGTGTCCATAGGTAGTATGAATTACCCAACACATATTACAGATCATTTCTTCCTCATAAACTACATGAAACAATATGTTTGAGATATAATGACAGTTAGAGCATCGAAATTGAGTGATTTAAAAAAATGTATTATAATATTAGAATTAAAACCATATAATAGGATTCAACTAATTTATATTGCATACAAAGGAAACACATAGGAACTTGAAAATTTGTACATCATTGGTAAAAAATTTAAAACCATTCTAATTATTAAAAACTAATGGTTCCATTCAAATGATAATTATTTAATGTTTATATAATTAATAAAAATTATATGACATAAAATAATCATAAAATAATTATCAAACATAATATGATAGTTTATAGTGGTATATTTATATGATATTACATAACATATTTTAAATATTTTTGAATGGTTTAAAGGTTTTAGGAAGAGTGGTAGTGATGGTGAGCCAACTAAAAACACAGTTTTTTTCTTAATCCATAAATAATATGTGATGTAAATGAGGAATGTTTTATATATGTAAAAGAAATAATATAAATATTGGTTAAGATAAACCATGAACAATGGAGAGTGGATATTTTATCAAATAATTAAAAATTTATTTTTTTAATTAATTAATTAGCTTTTTTTTATTGTTTATCTATTATCAATGATCATACGAATACCACTTGTAATACCATCATTACATCAGAGTAATTAAGCGTTGATTCCCTCTAATATTGAATCTTATATCATTTATAATCCTCCAAAACCACTATATAATCATTCAAAAGGTACAATATATAGATTTAATTCTTGTGGTAATTAATAATTATTGGAACTAAATCCATTAATATCAAATTGAATAGCTCTAATGGAGGAGGATAATTTTCAATATATTCTTTAGATAATTCAAGGGGAGGGATTTCTATGGATTGGAGGAATCTAATATAGATAATATTGATTAATATGAAATATTGTTTCTATCTTAATTGTCAAATTTCATAACCAGGTTTAAATATTTTTAGTGTTAGAAAATAATAATTTCACAAGGGTACGTATTATTTTCATAATCTGTAGAAAACCATATAACTAAATAAAAATAAAATTTTTATTATTTAAATTGTAACAAGCCAAGATTTTACAAATTATTATCTTTATAAAAAATATAATTAATGTGATATGTTATACACAATTCTAAGTATAAAAAACCATTACTGTAAGAACCCGGATATTATTTTCAGGTATGCATTTCCTTTTTCTGGAGTTTTTGAGAAAAATGAACTTTCTGGAAATTTTTTATGTACACGCCATGTACTGTCTGAGTACACGCCGTGTACTCTTTTCCTGCCAAAGCCTGGTGCTGGCCGTGTCCAGGCCACACACACGGTGTGTAAGGGTAACGTGGAGGCCGATTTTGGTGGAGTACAAAAATGACCTAGTACATGTCGTGTACTCCAAAAGTACACGTCGTGTACTTTCTATTATTTCATTAAACGGACTGGGGTCTCTCCTAACGCACATAAACTTCTTCTTCTCCAAGTTTCGTTCGTCCAAGAGCAACCGTACTTCCAAAACTTCTCCGAGCCACCGTGCCTCCGTATGACCTCCGTTATAGATGACGTCGATTGTGTTGGAAGCGTAGTGGTGAGTTCTCTGTTATGATTTAGCCTTGTTTTTTGATTCCTCCTTGTTTTCATGTTATCGTTGGATGAGTGTTTTGTGCGTTTTCTCAGATCTACGTCGTTCTAAGGGGAATCTGTCATTGTGGTTCACGTATATCGATCTACTGGGATCGAGGTAGGTGGTTTGATTCCCTACATTGAATGACCATGAGTTTTTTGTGCAAAAGTGTCGGATACCCATGTATAGGGTATCTCAGGTTAGGGTTTTGATTCTGTTTTGGTTATCTACCTTATATTGCTTGTATGCATATGGTTATTGGATGACTAATAATTGCTTGTTACCATGGTTGAGGATCACCCCATGGGTGATTTCTATTGTTTTGGCAGTTTATTGCCATTTGGTGTGGTTTTTCCTACGCGGAAACCCCTTTTCACAGTGCTAGTATGCATGTTGAATTGATTGCATGTATTTCCAACTGTTTATATGCTTGTGGATGCATGTATCTATTAGCCAAGTAGTTTCTAAACTTACATAGGCTGCTAACAGTCGTTTACGCACGACTGAACTGCTCAGGGCTGAGTGAACCTGGTGTGGTAGACTAATGGGGGCATTGACGATTAGGGCTTCCCTAGAGAGTTTGTTATAATTATTATCGATCGCAGGACCTATGGGAATGGGACTTTGTTCTTCCTCAGAGTGTCCTTAGTTATGTATCAAGAATATAGGGGGAATTAGACGTAAGTGCTTCCCCAGAGAGTCTATATCTTTCGTTTCAATACTAGAGGGGAAATGACGGTGAGAGATCCCAAAGTTTCTGTACCATTGTTAGTTTACTTGACTAGAGGGGTTTGATAGTAGTATCTAGCCAGAGAGTCATTGATTTATTTGATGGTTGGTTGTGACGAGTCCACCCAGCCAAAGAACAAGCTTGGGTTTGTACTGCTTGCTATTTTTGTAGACTACTAAGTTACTTGTTGTGCTTAAATTATTGCCTTGGGAGTATAGAGTTGTTCCTATGTTCCTTGGTTGATAGCTAAATTATTGTGCTGAACTGCTAAATAAATGTGAATGGAGATTTTTAGAATTGTTTACTTTAGTGTATTTCTGTTTCTCTATTGCATTTATTTCCTTTATTTTTCTATATTACTCACTGATAGTAGGGAAAAAATATCGTGGTGATTACGTACTGTGATTAGTCTCATACCCTGTTTGGGTCCTTCTTTTTGGCACAAACAGGTTATATGGCTGCAGGTGTGGATAGTGATTGTGTCCCTTCTACTTCGGGTACATGATTGCTAGTTGGAGATGGAGAGAATTGGACCAAGATTAGGCTTTCGATGCTACTGCAGTTGCTGTTTACATTCTTACATTGTTTTTCAGTTGTATTTCAGCATGTTGTTGTGTTTTCTGCTTTCCGTAGATACTTGTATCTTCTATATCATTATCATTATCATTATGTGTTCATTATTTACACTGTTTAGTTTCAGTGCCTGTATACTTTTTACTGCTTCCGCTTTTGACGGTTGTTTTTCTTGCATTGTATACCTTACCAAATGAGGGCATAGTTTCCCCAAAAACATACCATGCCCCTCGCTACTTGTTGGTAGCCTCTGGAATTTGGGGAAATATGCTTGAGGTCATGTGGCGAACCGGGTACGGGGCACCAGTGGAAGGGCTCCAGATTCGGGTCGTTACAATGTGGTATCAAAGGAGTTCTTTCCTTTTCTATTGACTTATTATTTAACGACATTAGATAGGGATATGAAGGAATAGTTGAATGTCAAATAGCTATGCCCGGGTGTTCTAGAACCCATGTACAGGGAAAAATATAGATTACATCGAATATTGAAAGTTTTGAGTTTGTGAATGTTACGGTTTAATTGATTTAACCATTGGGTGATGCACTAGTTTTGTGATGTTTCTATTTATATGATTGTGGTTCTATTTTGTTGCAACCCTATGAGATGAGGGTATTCCATCTAATGCATCATATATCCAAATGATAGAAGATCACATGCCATGCATTTTTCCCTGCCATCTAGGTTGCATTAGAGATTGTATGCTATTGTGATAGGATTTGTGACAGACAATGCATGCTATTGTGATAACTTCTATGATAGAATACCTACTATGTTGATAGGGTATCTTTTCTTGGATCCTTCTCATCATGGATGCCAAAATTAGATCTTAGAGGTGTTATGGGCCCTCGAGGATTGAAAATTGCTGGGTCATGAGTTCTTATACTGTTCACTTGTTACATACTTTGTTAGGATGCCAAGCATTGATTCACAGGGAGTATGGGCCCCCACGGATCAGAATTTGGCACCTCAACCTCTTTTTTTCTGTCTTTTCTGGGCTCCAATGCGGTTTTTAGGCTACTGTCTTGAAAAACCAAGAATACACGGCTTTTACTTTATAGATAAACGTCGTTTAGTTTTTGGCCATGTCACTGACTGTGTGGGGAGGGACACAGAGCTATAAATGGTTTTTAGGAAAACGCCGTGTACTCTAGGTACACGCCGTGTAGGGGTTAACTAGGATCCCGACCATGTGACTAACAACACGTTCCATTTAATGCATGTTTAGTACACAACGTGTTCAGTATTCACACACCATCTATCCTTTCCCAGGTATCCGGCCGTGTCTTAAAAAACACAGGTCGGTGTTATCTCCTCTTATACATGCCGTGTTTTTTCGGAACACGCCGTGTAAGGATCAGCTGAGTACCTGGCTGTGTCACGAACAACACAGTTTGTGGTTTCCATTCAAGTGCATGTCGTGTCCCTAGGGAGCACACCGTGTAGTTTTGACCGTGTGTTAGGCCATGTCTCTAACAACACGGCCAAGGTAAGGCATGTCCATAACATGCCGTGTCTGCCTCAAACATGATGTGTAGTCTTCGGATAGGACAGTCCATGTGACTTAGTCATGTAGGAGTAACCAGGTAGGGATAAGAGGGTCAGAACACACCGTGTAGTTTAAGAACACGCCGTGTAGTTAGGTTGTTTACACAGCCATGTATGGCCAAGGTATACGCGCATGGTAAGATTTCTGGAAACACGCCGTGTATTGGTATTACATGCCGTGTGGTTATGTTTTTTTTTCAGATTTAAATGTTTTCCCTCCTGTTCCATTTTACTCTCCAATGTTTCAATTGTGTTCTACTTTAATGAAGGTGTTTTTTGGTCTTTCAGAGCTATGGCACCGAGACATCCTCCTGTTGCACGCCAGGAACCAGGCAGTGATTGTACGCCTGATATGACCAATCAGGCACTGCCAGTAGTTCCACCCATCTTTCTGGACATGGAACCTATATTGATTCTAGACACTGGTGCCAACGCTTACTTTAGAGAGGGTTTCATGAGATTCATGCAGACCTTCCAGGGAGTTCAGCATCCTGCCCCGACTTTGGAAGAGCTGACGCGGGTCTTCCAGCAGCAACATCCTCCCATGTTCATAGGGGATGGAGGACCTCAGGCTGTAGAGTCATGGATGGAAGCCATGCTATCCATCTTCTAGCATCTATAGATTCTTCCAGATAGGAGGGTGAAGTTCGTGACTTATATGCTGCGAGAATCCACAAAGAGATGGTGAGACATAGTCTCTCACACAAGGCGCCAATAGGCTATGCCTTGGGATGAGTTTCACCGTACGTTTTACGACTACTTCTACCCAGCGACAATGAGGGCTGATAGAGCTAGGGAGTTCATGAGCCTACTGCTGGGTAGTCTCTCAGTTATGGATTATTTCTCCCACTTCACTGAGTTACAGTGATTCACTCCCGTTCTGTGGAATGATGAGCTGTTTCTAGCGAGGAAGTTTGAGGAAGGCCTCAGACTGGAGATCAGATCACTGGTTAATGCCTTTCAGTTGACTTCTATTACCCTGATAGTCAACCAAGCGCTCATCATGGAGAGGAACCTGAGGGAGACTGAAGCTGTGGACCAGGGAGGTACAACATCCAAGGCTAATTCCCTCCAATCAGACAGCAGGAAGCGCCACCGAGAGTCTACCCAAGGTGACATGAGGAAGCGTGGTATTCCTTCTGGTAGACGAGACCTCTCTTCTGACACCCAAGTGGTGTGTTATCAATGTGGGAGGAGCAGGCATAAGAATCCCCAGTGCTCGAGGGACCCAGTGGAGTTCTGATCCTATGGCAAGATGGGTCATATGTAGCATTTCTACAAGGTTCCCCTTCCAGCGGCTAGTGAAGGAGGATCAGTTTCAACCCCGCGTCCATGAGAAGGATTTCTATCTCCACAACATACTGGGGGTTGGAGTTCTACAGGTCGTTCAGGTCAGGGTAGAGGCCGTGGACGTAGTGGTCAGGCTTAGGGAGGAGTAGCTCAGGGTTTTTAGGCAACACAAGGCCGCAGAACCGGCCAGACTTTTTCTATAGAGTAGATTCATCAGGAGCTGGATCACATAACCTCTACAGTTAGAGGTACGATCTTAGTAGACTCTGTATTATCTTCATCCCTTTTTGATACTGGTGCTTCACATAGCTTTATCACTGTTTCTGTCATGGAAAACCTTGAGCTCTGTGTCTTTTCGCCTGCTGACATGTTGACTCTCAACACACCTTTGGGAATGAGGACATCTAGCGTATGTTATTGGAAGGAGCGCCCTCTCGAGGTTACATGGTATCGTTTCTTATGGGATCTCTATGTCCTGGAGATGACGGGCTATGGCGTCATTCTCAGTATGGACTGGTTGGTTCCCTTCCAGGCAGTCGTCTATTGCTATCGCCGCAGGGTGAGATTCATATCACTAGAGGGTGAATCTTTCCTTCATATGGTCGAGTGGGATTTTTAGGGGAGTCGAGCCGGACTCGAGCATCATGGGCGAGGAGGATTTATGGACAAAATTTCTAGTGTTTTTCTGGATGACCAGGGGAATTCACAGTAAGATTTTCTTCTAGTGGTTGATCACTTTCCAGATGTCTTCCCAGACATTTTTACAGGTTCTCCTCCAGATCTTGAGGTAGACTTCTCGATTGAGGTCGTGCCATGAGCAGCATCGGTGTCCATTCCTCCCTATAAGATGGATACCCCTGAGTTGCAGGAGCTCAATAAGTAGTTGGAGGAGTTGCAGGAAAAGGTTTTCATCAGACCCAATACTTCTCCTTGGGGTTCTCCTCTTCTGTCTGTGAAGAAAGCAGACAGTACCCTTAGGCTTTGCGTGGATTTTTGAACGTTGAACCAGTCATCGGTTATGAACCGATATCCCTTTCCAAGGATTGATGATCTCTTTGATCAGATTCAAGGAGATCGGGTGTTCTCGAAGATCGATTTGAGGTCTGGTTATCATCATCTGCACGTTAGACCTTCAGATATACCTCTGACAATATTCACGAGCAGGTGTGGTCTCTACGAGTGTACAATTATTCCGTTTAGTCTTACAAATGCGCCAGCAGTTTTCATGGTGCTGATGAAATGAGTGTTCCATCCTTATTTGGATTCCTTCTCCATGGTCTTCGTAGATGATATCTTGGTGTACTCTCACACTTGACACGACCATGCAACCCATCTTGAGATCATTCTGAGTACACTAAAGGAGCATCGAATTTATGCTAAACTCTCAAAGTGCCACTTTTGGTGGGACGAGATTAACTTCCTGGGTCATGTCATCTCAGAAATAGGAGTATCAGTAGACTGAGAGAAGGTGAGAGCAGTAGTTACCTTGGAGAAACCGAAGAATTTCTTCAATGTACAGATCTTCTTAGGGATAGCTTGTTACTAGAGGTGGTTTATACAGTACTTCTCATGCCTAATAGCACCGCTGATGAGCTTGAATAGGAAGGGGTGAAATTTTTTTGGTCAGAAGCATGTTACTCAGCCTTACAGGAGTTGAAGGGGAGATTGAGTTCAGCATCGATCCTAGTTTTTCTAGAGCTAGGAAAGATCTATACAATTTTCTGTGATGCATCTGACATCAGACTTGGAGCAGTGCCTATACAGGAGGATTGAGTGGTTGCATATAGATCTCGGCAGTGGAGGCCACATGAGAGGAATTATCCAATGCATGACCTGGAGTTGGCTGCGGTTGTTCGTGATTTATGTTGCTGGAGACATTACCTTCTAAGAGATCATTTTGTGGTATACAGTAACCATAATTGTCTCAAGTACATCTTCATGCAGTGTGACCTGAATCTGAGACAGCGGAGCTGGGTTTAGTATCTCTAGTCCTTTGATTTTGAGCCTGCCTATACGCCTAGGAAAGGAAACACAGTGGATGATGCACTAAGTAGGAGAACTCAGATACATGTCATTCAGGAGGCCAGTAGTGAGTGGCAACTAATGGCTCTATTCTTGGAGATGCATGTGGAAGTGAACGAGAGGCAGGGACATAATTTCCTATCTTCTATGGCGGTTACCTCTTCACTTCTGGCCCGAGTTTGAATGAGAAAGCTGGCAGATTCAGAAAGGATAGTCCTATGGGAAAGCGAGTCAGGAGAGGACCCTCTTCCCGGGTGGACCGTTGGCGAGGATGAGATCTTACGTTTCTGGGGATGCATATGGGTGCTAGAAGATATAAGCAACATGTTTATGCGAGACTTCCATTCCTCAGTACGGGTAGTTCATCCGGCCTTCACCAAGATGTACCATGATTTACACTAATAGTACTGGTGGCCAGGTATGAAGAGAGATGTGGCTAGTTTTTTCATGAGGTGTTCCACCTGTCAGCAGGTGAAGGAAGAGCACCAGTGACCAGCAGGGCTTTTATAGCAGCTACCCATTCCAGAGTTTAAGTGGAACAACGTTGCTATGGACTTCTTGACAGGTTTTACAATATCTTAAAGAGGAAATTATGCGGTGTGGGTCATCATTGATAGGATTACAAAGGTTTCTCACTTCTTGAAAATCAAGGAGACTTTCAGTATCGATGATCTGAGAAAACATTACATCTGGGAGATCATTCGTCTGCATGGAGTTCCACAATCCATTGTTTCAGACAGGGATGCACGCTTTACCTCTCAGTTCTGGCAGGGACTTCAGAAGGCCTTGGGTACAGAGGTACTTTTGAGTACAACATACCACACCCAGACTGATGTCCAGTCTGAGGGCACGATCAAGGTGCTTGAGGATATGCTCCGAGATTACATACTAGATTTTGGCGGTTCTGGGAGAAGCATATTCCCATGGCGGAGTTCGCATACAACAACATTATTCAAGTGATCATTTAGATGGCACCGCATGAGGCTTTGTACGGTAGGCCATGCCAATCACCTTTATGATGGTTGGAGGCAGGAGAGGTAGCTTTTCTGGGACCTCATCTTATTCAGGAGACATCAGAGTAGATAGAGCTAATTTGGAAGAGGATGGATATAGTGCAGTCTCAACCGAAGTCTTATGCTGATCAGCAGAGACGAACTCTGGAGTTTGAGGTCGGTGATTAGGTTTTCCTGCCTGTCGCACCAAGGATGGTACATAAGAGGATTCAGAGACAGGGTAAGCTTTCACCGTGGTACGTCGGGCCGTTTGAGGTCTTCGAGAGAGTTGGGCCGGTTGCCTATCGGTTGTAGCTACCTCAATGATATCGGGCCATGTATGACATCGTCCATGTGTCTTAGCTCCGATGTTACTTTTCATCCTCGTCTCACATATTTTAGCCCAAGGAATTCAAGCTTAAAGAGGGTGCATCATTCGAGAAGCATCCTATCTGGATTGTTGATCGCAGTACAAAGGTTCTCCGCGGGCAGTCTGCTCCTCTGGTACGGGTGCTATGGCAGCATGGGCAAGTACATGATGAGACTTGGGAATGGGAGGTCGTTGTACGATCACAGTGGCCAGAGCTGTTCGGGGTTTCTTTTTCTCTGCCTTGTTAGGGAAATTCGGGGATGAATTTCTTTAAGGGGGGATGTTTGTAGGAAATCAGATCTTGTTTTCAGTTACGATTTTTGTTTTTATAGAGTTTTTGAGAAAAATGAACTTGCTGGATATTTTTGAAGTACACGTCGTGTAATTTCTGAGTACATGTCGTGTACTCTTTTCCCGCCAATACTGGGTGCTAGCCATGTCTGGGCCACACACACGGTGGGTAAGGGTGACGTGGAGGCTGATTTTTGAAAAGTACTGAAAGGACCTAGTACATGTCGTGTAGTCTAAGGGTACACACCATGTACTTTTTTTCATTAAACGGACTGGGGTCATGCCAGACGAACATAAACGTCTTCTTCTCCAGGTTTCGTTCATCCGAGTGTGACTATACGACTGAATCTTCTCCGAGCCACCCTGCCTCTATCCGACCTCTGTTCTATCCACCGTCGATTGCGTTGGAAGCGCAGAGGTGAGTTCTTCGTTCTACTTTAGCCTTGTTTCTTTATTCCTCATCGGTTTCAAGTTATCGTAGGTTAAGAGGTTTGTACATTTTTTCAGATATAATTCATTCTAAGGGGAATCTGTAGTCGTGGATCACATATATCGTTCTACTGGGATCGAGGTAGGTGGTTTGTTTCCCTACGTTGAATGTCCTTGAGTTCCTGGTGAAAAAGTGCCTGATACCCATGTATCGGGTATCTCGGATTAGGGTTTTGATCCTGTTTTGGTTATCTGCCTTAGATTTCTTGTATGCTTGAGGTTATTGGATGATTAATAATTGCTTTTTCGCATGTTTGAGGATCACCCCATGTGTTTTTTCTCTTGTTTTGTATATTTATTTCTTTTTGGCGTGGTTTTTCCTACGAGGCAACCCTTTTTCACATTACTAGTATGCCTGTTGAATTGATTGCATGTATTTCATACTGTTTATATGCGTGTGGATGCATGTAGTTATTAGCCAAGTAGTTACTGAACTTACTTAGGCTACTAACAGTCCTTTATGCACGACTAAACTGCTCAGGGCTGAGTCAACCTGGTGTGGTAGCCTAAAGGGGGAATTGACGATTAGGGCTATGCTAGAGAGTTTTTTATGATTAGTATCGATCGCAGGACCTATGGGAATGGGACTTTGTGCTTCCTCAGAGTGTCCTTAGTTACCTAGAAAGACTGTATGGGGAATTAGATTTTAGTTATTCCTCAGAGATTCAATATCTTTTATTGCAAGACCACAGGGGAATTGGCAGTGAGAGCTTTTCAGAGTGTATGTGCCTTTGTACGTTTACTTTACTAGAGGGGTTTTCTAGTAGGAGACACCTAGAGAGTCAGTTCTTTATTTGATGGTTGGTTGTGACGAGTCCACCCAGCCAAAGAACAATATTGGGTTATTACTGCTTGTTGTTTCGGTAGACTTATGAGTAACCTATTATGCTTACTTGAATGCCTTGGGAGTATAGAGCTGTTTCTAGGTTCCTTGGTTGATAGCTAAATGATTGTACTGAACTGATAAATAAATGTGAAAGGAGATTTGTAGGATTGTTTACTTTATTGTATTTCGGTTTCTCTATTGCATTTATTTCCTTTACATTTTCTATATTACTCACTGAATGTAGGGAAAAAATCTCGTGGTGATTTCCTACTGGGATTAGTCTCGCACCCTGTTTGGGTCCTGCTTTTCGGCCCAAATAGATTATATGGTTGCAGGTGTAGATAGGGATTGTGGTCGTTCTACTTTGGGTACATGATTGCTGGTTGGAGCTGGAGAGCATAGGACCGAGATTAGTCTTGCGATGCAGCTGGAGTTGCCGTTTACATCCATACATTGTTTCTCAATTGTATTTCAGCACGTAGTTGTGTTTTCTACTTTCCTTAGATACTTTTACCTGCTGCATCATTATCATTATCATTATGTGTTCATTGCTTCCATTGTTTAGTTTCCGTGTTTGTATGGTGTTTACTTCTTCCTCTATTGACTGTTGTTTTTCTTTCCTTGTATACCTTAACAAATGAGGGCATAGTTTCCCCAATTACTTACCAAGGCCCTCATAGCTAGGCGGCAGCCTCTGGCATTTGGGTAAATGCGCTTGTGGTCATGTGGCGAACCGGGTACGGGGCACCAGTGGAAGGGCTCTGGATTCAGTTTGTTACAATTACATACTATAGGAAGATTATTAATTCAATATTACATTTATGACTATGTAATTTTCTTGTTGGGTAAGAATCAGAATAACCATATTATAAAATATATTTATAATTTCACCCCTTAATATAATGGGTAACAAATATTACATTTATTATCAATTGTATGTAAATGAAGATAATATATTTTAAAGGTAAAAGTAATATTTGTCTTAAAATTTCTATTTTTTGTTCATAATTTATTTTTATGTCAATATATTAATATATCCACAATTTTTAAAAGATCTGAATTAATTAAACAACTTATATATTAAATTTAATTAATGAAAATTCATTTAATTACGTTTATTTGGAATGGAATTAAAATAATTTAATTTTATACGTGGATAGAACATATTTCTTAAAAAATGGTTTTATTACATTTTGTGTGTTTATTATAATTAATTTCAATCACTTTTAGACATTATATTTTTGAGAAATTGGAAAACCCTTCTTAAATCATCATTTCAAAATATATTTTGAATGATTTTTTTATCTTTTTTGAAAAGAATAATTTTTGGATAAATAACGAAAATTCAAATTTTTGAAAATTTATCTTTTAATTAATATATATAATGTTATTTAAATGATTGATTGTATTTTGGATATATTTTTAAATTAATATAGTATCCATTTTATTATATATATATTTAAAAATTTCTTGGGAATCAACATTTAATTTGATTTTGATGGCCCAAATTTTTATTTAAATTGTATTTTTTTAAATGTGTTACTAAGTGTTGAATAAAATAATGTCGATATGTATTTAAAAAAAAGAAATACTTGGACCAAGTGTCTCCCCAAGAATATTTAGTGATGGTTTGAAGAATATACTTCCAGGGATGTTCAAAGGTCATAAGATCAAATTTTGGATGATGTTTATTTTATTCAAATTATTGGCGTTGTATTACTAATTTCTAGAACATGTAAAAGGGATTTTGGAGATAGCATATTGTTACTAAAAAAATTGATTTGAAGAATTTCAAGGCCCTGAAAATATTTAGTCACATGAATCAATTTTAAGGCCATGAATAAAATTATTAAATGCATTTATATTTTTCCCTGATGATTTATTTTTGGATGATGGGTTGGAGATTTCATATGTATAAATAACTAAGTATTTTAGTTGGATTTTTTTTAAAAAAAGGATTTCCATTAGAAACCATGGTCCCCTTCACCACACATGTGGGATCTAGGGTTTAACCATTCCACCATGGGAATCATATGTGAGAGGGTGATCATAGAGACCATAAGGAGCATCCATGGGGTGTGTAGGGTGGTAATGGAACTCTGCAATATTATGACATAGCCAGTCTCCACAAACTCGGTGTATTGTTGTATCTATTTTACCCCACTATAGTCATGAGATACTAATGAAATGGAATTTTTTATTATCTTAAGGAAATAAAATCATAAAATCTATGTGGTACAAATCCAAACATAGTTATTATTCACATATTAAACAATATTCACATATAAGATGGGATGCCCAATCAAATACATCTCCATCGTCCAATCAATTCCATATATCGCCTTCTACCTTGATCCATGGAATGGATACTATATCCTATAATTTATTTATACTAGTGTTTTGAGAATATCAAATTATCTATCTCCACTAATCAAATAAGTGGTGCGATTAGAAGAGGTCCAACACATAATTAGATTCGATGATTTGATTTTCATTAATGATTTTATTTATATGATCCTGATCAAATACAGTGAAAGAAAAGAGAATTTTATATATTAAATATATGAACTCAATCTCATATAATACCCTGAATAATGGAAAGATAAATAATTTTTAAATATAATGAAAACAGCCCACTTTGTCAATGATGATGAACCATTTGTTTCCTTATGTTGTAATTTTATGAAACGAATGTCTAACCTGGTTGTTGAAGATCTAGTTCTAAAATCTAATATCAAGGTAAAGGAAAGAAGTTATATCTCATGAAATATTTTCCCTACATAAAGGAGTTGAAATAAAAATATTAAGATAAAAATTTCCTTATGAAGATTGAAGAATTAGTGCAACTTATCAGATATCTTAGGAGTTAAATATTGTGTCAGTTTCTACATTGAATGATATGATACATTATTTTTTCAATGAAAAAGTAAATTTTATTTTTTTCTCATTTAGAGGAATTTAGGAATATATCACTTCACTTAAGGAAAACATTTAGATATTGGAGAAATTATTTGATTCACTAATGAAGGAAAATATCATTCTCTTTAATAAAATTAGATCAAAAAAAGTATTAATGTTTTAACATGATGTAAGATCCTATTATATTAGAGATTAGTGGATAAATAAAATTATTTTGAAAGAGGATTACACTAATGAATTTGAAAATAACATTCATTCATTAAAAAAACCCCAAATAACTTCATTAATGCAAAACATTCTCCACTTGAAACAAAAGAAAACAAGATCAAGGGCTTGAAACCATGATATAGGGGAAGAAAAAAAATTCTTGGTGATGATGTTGTAAAGATAAAGAATGAATGTGAATATATATTTAATCTAGTGGGTGATGATACATTAATAATAAATATGAAATTTCTTGAACATGGTTTCAAATATGAAATGTTTTAAAATTTTCAAGTCAAGTCTTCTCAAGAAGGTGAAAGACGAATTTCTACAACTATTAATAAAGCAACAACCACCCAAACATCAAAATTTTATTATTATCCTAAAATATTTCTACTTAATGTAAATAACTGAGTAAAATAATCTAATTATCAATCTCATATATTCTAAAATAATAAGGTACCGTGCACCTATTCTGTAGTATCTTTGCTAACTTTGGTCTCATTAAATGTGAAAGTTAAAAATAATAACATAAAAAAAAGTGTATGATGAAGGGAAATATATTTCTCACCGGTGAAACTATAGTGAATTAAGATATGTGTAGAAATTGTTTTTCCCTTAATCAATCCCATCTAAAGAGTAACACATCAAAAAAAATTCATGTGTGTCAATCTTGCCCGACTATTGTTCAAATGAAAAGATCAAAATTTGTTATTTATTATTGGTGTTTTGAATGATTATAGTATGGATCATCTAAGTAATTGTATAATATGAATGTATATTAAAAAAATGATGCCTAAATCAAAGGTAATAAAATACGAAAAAAATGAATTACCAGAAATGAAAGGACATAATCTTCTAATTAACAATAAATTTTAATGTTTGAAGAATAATTGTGGTATTTCAAATTGATGTGGTGATAAAGAAGAGGTATGAAAATATAAATCACTCATAAAACAATTAAAATTAAAATTAAATATATGATAAATATTATAAATAAATCTACCTCGGTAAATAATCATGAAAAAATCGTAGCAAACAAAATACTTATGAAGTTCACAGAGAATACAAGAATGTAAATGTGGGATGAAGATCAGTAGATGAATGAACTCTCAACATTACCAATACATTATGAAGGATTTTTCACAAAATTTAAGAGGATATTTTTTGCTTTAAGAAGATTTCACACCATGAATCATTATTAATATTACATGTATATAAAAATAAATGGAAAATTATTATGAAATAAATGGGAAGATCGGTCCAAGTGTAACACCCCGTACCCGCTAAACCAGATCTAGTGCATGAATAAATAAATTGGAATGGGTAGAAGGAATTAAATCTTTAACGGACAACTAGTTTCGTAGTCTCCAAGAAATTATATACATAGACGTAACTTAGATTACACAGGGAAAGGTATCAATGTAAAATAAATCACAAAAACTTATAAAATGGATGCACAGAAACTCAATAAGTGATATCCTCTTCATAACCTACTAAAGGAAAAAAATTAAAGAGGACATATCAGTTTTTCAGTAAGGGTTCAAAATATAATAATAATGAATCAAATATAATTTAATAACAAACAACTTGGAATAGGCAATATGGGATGGTGAATAAATGAAAAACTAACTTCATCAATAAACTGAGAATGAAACTACATCCATAGATTTTGTCATAATGAAGACCTCATGGATAGTAATAAATGATAATTAATATAGAGAATTATTATTAATTGGATGTCATGTATTTGGAACATGATACTACTATACCATCATAATGGTTTATGTATGTGGGTAGAAACCCATCTCATATTTGGAAACAAACTCGAAGGTTTTTTCACCAACTGATTGTCTTATGAGATATATCGATTCATTGAGGGGATATGTGGGCCTTGAATGTCACTAAATTTCAAAATCATTATTTATACATATATTAAATACATGAAAAATATGCCTTTATATTATCCTTAAAGAATAGAGGATATAGAATTCTCAACACTTCCACAGTTACAACAACATAAAAAATAAACACCATATGTAAAATGGTAAATGGACTAAAAAATAACAATATACATGATATGAGAATAAGGATATTTAATATATATTTAAATTCAAAGGAAAAGTGATCTCAAATAGGTAGTAGGTACACCACATAATAATTATTTGGTTCAGAATTGAAAGTAAGTCGCAACAAAAAAGAGACTTTGACAAAGCCCTTAACCATGTTGTAATCAATCAAGTCGTATAAAAAAAATTAATATCCACCAAAGGAATCACAGAATAACATGAATATAAAGATAATAATGACAATATTTATCAAATTTCAGTTCACAATACACCACAAGCAAGGAATAAGTGTCGAACAATGCAAATATCACAGAAATGAATGAGAGATGAGAAAACCCCATAAAAACATTTCGGCATGGTAACATGTGTTATTGTAAAGAATTAATGATACGTAAATGGATATTCCATCATTTATATATCATAAGGGAAGTATGTTAGATGTGAAAAAACATACCACATAATTAGGAATTAAAAATACAAGGACATAACAAATGGATAATTCTTGAACAAAAACGAGAGAGAGGATCACTTACCAATTGCTCGAAGGTGTAATTGATTTGTCCTAATAACATGAATAATCATGTTTTCCATAATTACATAATATGTACAAAGACTCATAAATATTTAATTTATATATTATAACCTTATTAGTTTCATTAATAGACATTTTTATGTGTCTAAGAGGATTAATGTTATTCTTCTAGAAGTATTTTCTTCCTCTGTTTTGATGATCCATTTACTTGTATTCAGGAATGGAATTTCGATTGAAATGTGGTTAAACATCAATAATTTTTAATATATATTTTTAGTGACATTAATGATATTTAAATTGTATTATAATTATTTTACTTATATACCATGAGGATGAATCATTCGATAAGTTAATAATAATACATGGATTTAGCTTTGCGGGTTTGTGCACAATGAATTTTTTTGTATAATTATCCCATATTTAGAGTGTTTAAGGATTCAATAACATAAAATAAGATAAAATGAATTTATTTTCAAGAATTAAATACATTTCATGACCAGTATTGATGATATTAATGAATATTGAAAACATGCCTTCCTTGAGTGTGATAAATTTACACTCCTCGGAAATTTTTTGCCTTTATTGTATAAAATAAGGGGAAAATGAGTGACTATAATGATATATAATATTATAATAATGGAAATCTAGTACATTTACAGTACTAGAATTGTCATGAAATTTAGATGACATGATGTTATAAGAGAGAATAATATAATGAAAGTTATAAAATAAATTGAAAGAAAAAAGAAGAGAGGTTATCCTCATGAGTAATCATCATTGAGAATCTGCATAAGGCCATTTTTGGCCTTTTGGTGAGAACATAAGGGCATGGACGTGGGGAGAGGGCTTGGTAAATTATCTGGATGAATTTAGGCAAGGCATGAAACTTGAGTGGCGTGGGAGGAAGAGGAGGTGAGTTGTGGTTTATATAGTGAAGGGGGGGGGAGTGTTTTTTTTAATATTATAATGATTAATTTATTATTTTTTCTCAAGACAAGAAATAGTGAGTCTTCCATGACCTAGAATGGTAATATATGCATTTGAGGTTGATATTTGGGTACTTACATCACTCTTGATGCTAGTACTATTTTATTTATATTATAATGTATTTATACAGCAAATTACTGTATTTTAATATTACCATAAATTCATGTATTTTAGAAAAATCCAACAAATTCACCCTAACCATTTTTAAATGTCTAGAATCCAAAAAAGAACTAAATTTTTCAAAATTAATTTTCTAAATATTATAAATTTAATTTTTCAATAAAATTAATATTTAATCAAAAAATATAAAAACCTTAAATATTCATCTTCATTTTTGAAGTGACATAATTTATGTATAAATCCATTGTTATGGATACCATTCATAAAATTCATATAACAGTTCCTAATGGTATGTTACTATTCCTAAGGTTTGGTTACTATTCATGGGAAATTAATTTAATTCTATCATATTCTAATTATCACCCTAAAAAGAATCGTGTATGCCAGATATTCAAAATTAAAATCATTGTACTGGATATTTTTATAAAGGATAGGTTAAAAATATATCAAATAATTAGCCATGTTTTGGTCTATAGAGGATCAGTTCTTTATGAAATATAGGATATCTAATGAATATAGTTATTTAAGAGAAACAAAACATAAAATTTTTTGGGGTGTTATATTATTCCCTCCTTTGGAAATTTAATCCTTGAAAAATTTCATTTATAAAGCCCTTCAAAACGATATGGGTGATTATTTTTTTTAACATCATACGGTTCCTATGTTTCTTACTCTATTTTATAGTTTCCCCAATGAACCATTACTAGACGAGTTTTCCATTTATCAATACCTTCGCTCAAGGGCCAAGAATCCCAATATTCTATTCATTGTATGAGAAATCTGGATCATGTTCTATTTATTTAGAGTTGATTACATGCATTGGGTCTGGCATGTATTTGTTCAATAAATAAAAATAGAACACATCATTATCATTGGATAGACTTGGTGGCAATGCTAAATAGTAATCAATAACTTTTATTTATTCCAGAATTTCAAATGGTTCGATGTACCTGGGGATCATTTTCCTTGTATTACTGAATCATAAGACACCCTTCAATTGAAGATACTTTGATAATGTCATGATCCAACACATGGAATTCAAAATCGTTTCTCTAGTTTTTAGCATGACAATTTTTCCTATATTGGGCTAAATTAATATGGGGTTGAATTATCTTTTACTTTCCAATGGTCATTTTAATATGTTTTTTGCCTATAAGATTCTTCTAACTAACTTAATCCCAACAAGTTGGTGTTCAAAATCTCTTTCCATTTCATAATTCATATGGAGCCATTTTAATACTTGAGTGGAATACATTTTTTGTTCAAAAATTCCACTAATGGAATGTATTGATCCCGTACACCATGAATGTGAAGAGAGTATAATCTCAACATGTCATGCAATGTTTGAATAGTCCTTTCAAACTATTCATCGGTTTGGGGGTGATAAGCAGTACACATATGAAGCTCAATATCCAAATCCTTCAATAGACATTTCCATAATTTTTTTTATCTGTGGATCTCAATCAGACCCAATCGATAGAGGTTCCCTAAGAAGTCATACTACATCATTAATATAAAGTCTTTCAAGGCACTACAGTCTTAAATCCTCCCTTATATTAGGTAAATTTTCTTATTTTGTGAGTTAATCAACAATTACCCATATTGCAACATTCCTTGTAGGATTCTTTGGAATTTCTATGACAAAATCCATAATAATGAATTACCACTTCCACATAGCAATAGTTATAGGTTTCATCACCCCTCTAGGATGTTATCTCTCTACCTCCACTTATTGAAAAACTAGACACCCTGACACGTAGTCAGCAATTTCTCTCATCATATTATCCCAAAAAACATATTCCATTAGATCACTATACATATTTGTGCCTCCAGGGTGTATAGAGAATATTTTGATATGAGAATCATCTAATACTTCCCTTTTATATCTGGTACTAATGGAATGATGGACCTCTTCTCATATTTCATAACTACATCTTCACACATGAAATTTTCCAACCTACAATCCTTAACATCATTAATTTTCTTGTAAATATTCTCATCATTATATTGAGATCTTTTTATCTTCAATAATAAATATGGTTTAGAAATAATTTTAAAGAGGAAAGATGTTTCCCCATCCTTAAAAATTACTATATTCATCTTTAGTATATCCATGAATATGTGATCATTCACAGTTTACATTTGTGTCCAGATTCCATGATATTTCTTTCTTAATGCATCTGCCACTTTATTTACCATTCATGGGTGGTTGTGAATTGAACAATCATAATCTGTGTGTAACTTGAGCAATGTCCTTTGCCTCTTGTTGAGTTCATTTTGTGTGAAAATTTATTTCAAACTCTTGTGATCCGTATATATTTAAAAATTTCACCATAGATATAATGTCTCAATATTTTAAATGTAAATATTACGGATAATAACTCAAGATCATGAGTTGGGGTAATTTTTTCAAGAGTCTTCAACTACCTTCATTAATAAACAATAAATTTATCATTTCTTCATAAGGATTCAACCCAACCCATTCTCTGATGCATCACTATATATCACAAATATATCATTTCCATATGGAAGAGTCAAAATTGGTGCATTGACCAATATTATCATTAATTCTTCAATGAATTCTGTACATTATTTCTTACATACAAACAAAACCCCTTTATGCGTGAGCTTGAATGGACAGTTTGCAAGAGGAGCAAAATTCTGAACGAATCACTGATAGTAACCCGCTAATACATTAAAACTGCATACATTAGTTATGCTCATTGGCATGGTCCATTGTTGGATTTGCTTTATCTTCATTGGACCAACTAGGATTCCATCCTTATAGATAATATGGCCTAGAAAAGAAACTAATTGAAGCCCAAATTTTACTTTTCTAAATGTCCCATATAATTCATTTAATCAAAGAGTTTTTAGAATAATATGAAAGTTATTGTCATGGTCTTCAAACCTTTTGGATTATTCTATGATATCATTAATAAATACCACTATAATGTTATATAGATGTACATTTAAATATATATTCATTAAATCCATGAAAATAGATGGTGCATTAGTCACTCCAAAAAGAATCACTATAAACTCATATTTCCCATACATGGTTTGAAACATTGTATTTGGAATATCTTCCTTCCTCACACACAAATGACGATAACCATACCAAAGGTCAAGAATTGAAAAGTAATATCCTTCTTGAATTTGATCAAATAAATCATCAATTCATGGCATATGATACTTATTATTTATTTTAATAGCTAGAATTTCCTTGTAATCAATGAAAAGTCTCACGGATCCATCTTTCCTCTTAACAAAGAAGAAATGGGCTCCCCCTGGAGAAACACATGGTCATGTAAGTCATTTTTAACACTAATTATAGTTGTTTCTTTTTATCCACTAATTCCACAGAGGGAATTCTATAGGGATTCTTTGATATAGGTTTGACACCAAGAATTAAATCAATAGGGAACTCAACTTCTCGCTCTGAAGGATGTCTAGGTAAATCTTATGGACATACATTAGCGTCTCCCTTCACTACATGTACAAATTAAATTTGTAGATTTCATTCATCACCCATAGAAATTTGTTTCTCTTCCTCTCAATAATTTCATTCAGTAGGGCTACTAGGGGTGGATCTAGATAATAATTAGACGAAGAGGTTACTTCTTTGAAGATAAGGGATTCTACACAATTTTTATAATTTTTATCTTCCGTCTTCTTACAATAGGTCTTCACATCCTAATTTGACATTCAATTCATTATGATAGTTATATAAATTAAATCATTAGTATGGTGATTAGGTTAGAAACTTAATCATGTTTACATTTCATTAGGGGGACTGATTAACACACCTTTGAAGCAATGATACATCCCCTAGCACATTTGATTAGCAACTGCTTTTGTAAATCAAATTGGACATGTCTAATTTTCTTGTAAAACTAGGAAGATATAAATGAATGTGATATTCCAGAATCTAATAATGCATTTTCCATGTTTTAGGTAACAATTAAATATCAATCCACCACATCATTATGAAAATCGACCTCTTCAGTTTTAATCACATATTCTTTCCCTTCATCTCATGGCCTTTTCAATGGCACACTTCCTTGGTTCTTAAGAAACTCACATGCATAGGGTCCCATATATCTCCAATTGTAGAATTGAACATCATTGAATTATTTATTCCCCTTTCATTCATTAGATTGATGAACCTTTTCTACAATCATATAGCAGACTCCCTTGCCTTTCTAGAATTTCCCAAGATGATTCTTTCTATAGTTCTCGCATAATAGAAATTGCTTTGTTCCCTTGTTCTTATTTGGCACTTCACCTTTTCCATGGTTATTAGAGTACCTCTTCTTATAATGGTTTCCCTTGAAGAAATTTTATCATGAAAATTTGTTCTCCATTTTGGGGCACCTGGTACAATTTCATCATATGTTGAAATTTTTTGAGAATATAGATACCATCGAAGACATGGAGTAAGTCCATAAAAATGATCAATGTTGTATTTTGAGTCACATAGAAAATATTTGAAATACCAAGCTAGAATTTCGAAGGTGGACTCAAACTCTACAACACTTTCTTCTTCCCATTGATTTAAGATAATAAATTTCCACTTGATTTCATTTTGTTTCTCATTGGGGAAATATATTTCAAATAATATTTCCTTAAAATTCACCCATTCCATATCTATTATTTCTTCTTCCTCCATGGTATTTTGGATCAAGGACCACCACTTATCTGAATCTCAGTTGAGACAATATACTAAATGTACAACCTGTTCATCCTCATTGTATCTTAATGCAATGAATATTTTTTCAAAGGACTTGATCCACTGCTCAGCTACCATTGGATTAGTAGTCCCACTGAATTATGGGTGCTTCTGCTACCTGAAACGATCCCCCATAGGTGTGGTATTGTCCTTCATCACAACCTTAGTTAGTCTTCCTAGTATGGACATGATATGATCTGCTCCAACATTGACTGTGCTGACATGATCAAAGGGTAAATCCCTACAATTTCCATGACTATTTATTCCCCTTCATCCATTAGGCACCATTTATAAACAATATAATACAATAGATTAGGTTATGAATCACAATTTATATTATCATCTAGAAATTTACTTATCATTAATTAAAATTCTATGCATAGATAATCTCATAAACATGGTTTCAACGAGAAAAAATTGTCATTAAAATCCTTCACAATGGATTGTATACAAAACATGAATTTTTGAAAGCATATATTCCAAGAGTGGCAATACCAAGAGTGCAACAAGGCCCGTTTTCGTGTACTAGGATACCCCATTTCATGCCTAAAACTTTTTATCAGAGTTTTCACTCCTAGGTACATTTGATCTAGAGAAAAAAATAGTTTTATATATCCAAAGAAGGATATATTTTCTAAAAATATCAACATAATATATTCTATACAAAAATTATTGCACTTTCTAGTTTGTTACCATCAAATACTAACTTAGTTATTTGTTCCCTAATATACATTTTCTAATCTAGTTTCCAGGTTTTCTACTAATTATTCTTTGAAACCAACTCTAACACCCTGACCCCCCAATACTAGAGAAATGACTTACTAGTTAAATTAGAATGGTTACAAGGAAAGATATCCAAAAGGAATACTGAGTTTAGTTGTCTTGAATAATCTAGATACATAGATGTAACTAAAATTACATTTAGAAAGGTAAAAAAATACAATAAATTATAGAAACTAATAAACTTCATCAAGAAAAACTCAATAAGTGATCCCCTATTCATAAGCTATTAAAGGTAATGAAATGAAAGGGGTGAGCTCAAATTCTTAGTGAGGGTTATAACTAGCAGATGCATGAATCAAATATAACTGAATCATAATTAATATGGCATAGTGAGTATGGCAAAGTGAATCAATGGAAAACTCACTCCATTAATAAAATGAAAATGAAACAACATCCATAGATTTTATCATAGTGAAAACCTCATGGATAGTAATAAATAATATTGAATAAGGATAATTATTATTAATTAAAAATCATGTATCTGGAACATAATACCACTATACTGTCGGAACGATTTAACTCGGTCGGTAGAAACCCGTCTGATTTTTGGAAACAAACACAAAGGGTTTGTCACAAAATGATTGTATTATGAGACCTATCAATGAAAATAGGGCTTTAACAGGCCCCACCCATTACGTCATGTAAAAATAATTCATTATACATATAGTTAGTAGAAGAAAAATGTGCCATTACATTATCCATATAGAATAGAGGATACAGATTCTTCAACACTTCCACAGTTACAACAACATAAAAAACACCGTATGTAAAATGATACATGACCTATACAATAAGGATATCCATGATATCAGAATATGGATATTTAATAGATATATAAATTCAAATGTAAATTTTTCTCTAATGTTTAGTAGGTACAACACAAAAGAATTATTTGGTTTACAATATAATGTAAGTCACAAGGAAATGGAAATTGAGACAAATCCCTTAGGCATGTTTTGATCAATCGAGTCGTATGGAAAAAGCATAATATACACCAAATTAATCACAAAATACCATTAATATAAGGGAATAATGATAATATATATCACATAGATGTAAAAAAAACACCACATGTAAGGAATAAGTGGCGAACAATGGAAATCTTACGGAAATGAAAGTGAGATGAGAACACCCCTTACAATCTTTTTGTTATGGAAACATGTGTTCTTGTAAGTGATTAATTATAGGTAAAGCGATATACCATCATTTATATATCATAAGGCAAGTATTTTAGAGGTAAAAAACATACTCCATCATTATGAATTAAAAATAAAAGGACACAACATAGGTGGAATTCTTCAGCTAAAATGAGTGAGAGGATCCTCTACCTCATGCTTGAAGGTGTTCTTTATCCTTCTTAACAACCTGAATAATAAAATTTAAAATTTTTTATTAATAAATAAATGACATTATAAATATTTAATTTATACTTTATAATGTTATTAGGTTCATAAATGTCATTTTTTAGGGTTTAAGAGGTACAATTTTATTATTTTGGAATCATTTTCTTCCTTGGTTGTGATGATCCGTTTACTTGTATTAATGAATGGAAGTTCATTTAAAATGTTCTTTAACATACATAATTGTAAATATATATTATTAGTCAAATTAAAAAGATATTAATTATTTTATAATTATTTTGGTTATATACCATTAGGGACACTCATTTGATAAGATATTGATAAATGATTGGATTTACCCTGGCAGTTTTGTGCACAAAGGCCTTGTTTTGTATTATTATTCCATATTACGAGTGTGTGAGGATTATAGAACATTGAATGAGATAAAATAATTGTATTAATATATAGTTCAACCATTAAATAGGTATCAGGTCAAATCTTGAAGATATTAATGAAAATTTAAAACCCTTCTTTGTTGAGTGTGATAAATTAACACAGTCAAGACATTGTTTGCATTTATAGTATAAAAGGAGGGGAAAAGAGAGATTATGATGAAATATTCCATTATCACAATTAAAATATAGTACATGTTAGGTAATGGAATTATCATGGAATTTGTATGAGATGAGGTGAGAATACAGAACAAAATAATGGAACTTGTAATAGAAATTCAATGAAAAAGGAAGAAATGTTCACCTCTTGAGTACTCCTCCTTGAGAATCCACTAAGGCCTTTGTTTTTGTCCTTTTGGTGAGACTGGTAGAACAAGGACATGGGGAGAGGGCTTAGTAAAAGTATTTTTCTGAATTTAGGCATTGATTTATGTTTGAGAGGTGTGGTAGAAAGAGGGGGTGAGTGATGGTTTATATAGTGGGGGGAGGGGTGGAGAGTTTTCCTAATATCATAAATAATAATTTATTATTTTTTATAATGACAAGAATCAATGAGTATTCCATGAACTAGAATAGAAATATATTCACTTTAGATCAGGATTTGGGTTCTTACATTACTCATGATGCTAGTAAAGTAAATTAATATTATAATGTATTTATACGTTAAAATAATGTATTTTACTATTCACCAAAAATTCAAGTATTTCAGAAAAATCCTAAAAAATACACCTAACCATTTATTCATATGTAGAATCTAGATATGAACTACATTTTTCAAAAATAAATTTCTACATATGATCAATTTAATTTTTAATTAAAATCAATATTTATTCAAAATATATAAACACCTAAAATATTCCTCTTCATTTTTAAGGTGCCTTAATTTATTTATACTTCCATGGGAATGGATGCCATTCATAGGAATCATATTAATATTCATAATGGTAAGTTATTATTCATAATGGTGGGTTACTATTAATATGGGTAGGTTATTATTTATAAATGTAGGTTACCATTCATTAATTTTTTTTAATTCTACCACACTCTTAATATCACCCTGAACAGAACCATGTATGTTATATTTTAGAAATTGAAATCATAGAATAGGAAAACTCTATTTTAAGGCCTAGGTTAAGACTATATCCTATACGTAACCATGTTTTTTTCCATAGAGGCTGAGTGCTTCATGATATATACACTATCTAATGAAAACATAATATTTAAATGAAATATACCCTAAAATGTTTGGGGTGTTATACCAAAGAAATATAAATGGAATGAAGTGGGTAATATAACAACAAAGAATACATGTGGATATAACAAAAACACTATGAATATTTCAAATGTAATACTAGTATTTTCTATAATAAGATGTATTTTATCAGTGATAAGGATCATTTTTTTCAGTTTGAATGGTTTTTTACCAAGGAAAACATTCCTTGCAGACTAATTACAGTTTCAAGGGAATCTAGTAATTTTAGGATCCAGGAGCTCTAGAAAATGGAAAAACAAATTGGGTTGCACGGTTAGCACACAGTTAGTACTAACCATGAAACACAATAATATAAGGAACTAAATGGGTAGAAGTATGTTGTATAGTTTATCTATTACAATGTTAGTTGAAATGAATGTCTATGATAGATTTCAGACATTGTTCATAGTATATTTTTCATGGCATGCACACTATTAGGAAATACATTAACCTAAAAAATGTGGGACCCTCTTAAGAAAAATCATGGTGTATGATTGGTGCATAGTTCTTAAAACCTTGTGGCTAAACCATGCAACCCCTTGTGAGAAGGTGATTTTATAGTTTTCCCATCAAGATATTAATTCCATCACCCCTCATTTCATTCTTATTTCAAGAGGACATGGGGTCCTCCTCATCCATGGGGGATCATACTCCTCATAACCTAGGGATATTGATAACTGTCTCACCCATACTCCAAACGGATCATCATCAGATGTGATAGATAGCTTGAGATAATCACATAAACCCTCATACTTATGTTCTTCATTACCCTCTTCATCTCTCATGCAATTTTAGGGTCAGATCATTCATCCAATTTTATGGGGTTTGTTATACTTATTAGATTAATTATTTTATACTATAAACATGTAGTAATACTAGATGAGGATTCATCTATAGTTCTATGTTTGGTTTTCTAGTTTATTTCTCTAAAATTAATGATGTTTTCATAGCTTTGTTGATGAGACTCATGGAAGATGTTGTAACGTGTTTTCCTTAAATATGTTATTTCATTATAAATAAAATAAAGCATGTTATTATCCTCTAATAAAGCCTTGATAATGGATTAAAGGTTGTGAAACATGTTCATTTACACACCTTTGGGTATTATAAATTAACTAGCCCCTATAATGTAATTTTTTAAGGGGCTAGGAACAATCTTAGTGTTCAGCTTGTCATAGGAATGGAATTTACTTCATTTATAATTTTTTAGGTGACCAATACACCTTCTAGGTTCTTTTATTAAATACATAATTTTTTTTACTTGCAATTATTTATTAAAAACATTTTTAAATTTAATTGAAATTGGTTGATATTATTTTCCTCGGGTTTTACTAATAGTAACATGAAATATATGAATTCTTCACCCTTGGATATTTGTGAAATGTTACAATAAATGTATGAGAGGTGTTATCTCATATTTATTCATACTATTATTAGTATTCCAATACTATTGGTTAGAGAATAGCGGAGAAGGGGCATGTTAAAAATGATGTTTAATGATCCCTTACTTTGGGTGTTGAGCACGACATCTCACTCCATTATAATAGTATTTGGGTGATGGGAAAGATGTTCCATGTTCCTCAATATCGGGTGCTGGGGATGCTGACTCACCCAACCATCTTGAGTGATGCAAATGATGTCCTGTATTCATAAGAGATTTTGGGATTGTGTATTTTTTTGTATCCTATATCTCAATAGACTAGTTATGGAAGCGTGAGTTAGACCTCGGGTCTATTTAGCACCTTGTATTCATGTATATACCTACTTATGTTCTCATATACTTAGAACATATTAATGTATACAATATACAAATATATTTATTTATATATTATTACACATAAACACACATACACACACACATATATATATATATGGAACCATGATCAGACTGATTCTAGCCTTTGCTGATGTAGGGAGAGTCTTCCACGTGTCTTGATGGAACTAGATCCAATAGGTATTCAATATTTATCATTATCTATTATTCATTTTACCTGCACACAACAATGTTAAGTACACTATATGTATTATTTTTAAAAATCCTTAGTGGTGTCGTACTGAGTTTTTACCACACCCTACTTGAGCCACTATTGTTACCGTAGTAGACATCATGTCTACATTTATAAAAAGATACGGTACCCTACTATAGATTATTGATTTGTTTTACTTATATCATCAAGAATGATAGTTCACAATTCTTCATATTAGCATCATTCTTCTCGGGTAGTTTTTAACCCATTTAAATTTTTTATAGAACATTTTATACGTTTGTCCCCAATATCCATTGTTTATATTTTTTCATATTATCATACAACGAAATTATAATGTATATAAATAAGGTTATGGGATTTATTATTATTAATTCATATGTCTGGTTATTTAAACATCCATAGTTGATTATCATTTTGTTTCCACTGTACCATATATTTATTCATGCTTTTAATACTCTCTATTTGTTTATTTTACCCTCTATTCCACTCTAATGCGAGGCTATAATCTCGTTAATGTACCACCTCATATCCTAACATCTATTCGACAACCTCTGGCATATAGAGTGGTGTGCTTGAGGCCATTTAACCCACCGACCCGAAGCACCGATCATGGGGATCTTTGTTTGGGACATTACAAAGTTGTGTCAAAGATTCCTTTTCAATTTTATTACCATTTGGGTATTATAAAAGAGACTATGTTGAAATAGAATTTGGTAAAGATCATATTTGTAGGATTAGCTCACTCATGTATAGGGGAAACCCAAATTACCTGGGATGGGTTATTACTATTCTGATTATTTTTCATGTTACAGTTGATAAAATTTCACTATTGGGTGACACTTATGTTTTTTTAATGTTAATGTTTTTATTTCAGTTTCTCATTACCTTTCCATGGCTTGTTATAGAAATCATTAAGAATCTCATGATTCATTGGTGGTATTTTAGAACTAATATTCAATAAATATTTCCATTACACATCTACTTTCTATGTTCATTTTTCCCTTTATAATGTTAATGACATATTATTATATATTTAAATGTTTTTAAATTTAATAAAAATAAAATAAAATTGTACATATTAAAATTAATAAATCTGTCTAAATGGTTTCCCCTCGAATGATTGGTGATTAAACCTTAATTATCTAATTATACAATGTAATGGGATTTGAACCAACTAGTTATAGATTGTGATATATATATATATATAACATATATATACAATATTCTGAATGTGAATGATGTTAAATACATTCATTGAAATTTTATACCCCTAAATGGAATGTAAATTGAAAATTAAAGGCTCTTTTTCTCTATTCCATTCAATTTAAAGTGTATATACCAGAAATTTTTTTTGTGTAATATGAGGCCCAGAATCGAAACTGACCATAGTAGTTGGTATTTCAGAGTCCCTTTCATGTTATCTATATCATGTTGTTGTTTTTATTTACAACATAGACCTAACATTTGGTGCAGAAATAAAGGTGTAAAATTTTATATAGGAAGGATATGTACCTTTTCTATTGTATAACTATAATTATTCTAAACTGTTAGATTCTATTCAGAGCGTTGTGTTTGGAATTCTCAAATAATTCCACCATAAAAGACTCAAGCCATATGCTAGGAAGGTAGTGATGATCATGCATCGAAGGTGGTGGTCTATGAGCCACCAGTCATACCTCATGTATTGCCATGTATAGCATCACTGTTTATTCCTAACATGGGAAATGATGACCAGTTTCAAGATATTGTTTTTTGTATGATGAAAAATATAAAAGGCTTTGCTAGACCTACCCCAACTATCGCAGAGTTTACTCGGGAGTTCTATGAGCAACATCCACCCATAATTTGGGTGTATGGTGGACCACATGGAGAATATTAATGGATAGAGTCCATAATCCATATTTTAGATCATTTAGAGATTCCTCTAGAGTATATTGTCCTGATCACTACTTATATGCTACATAATTATACTAAGCAGTTGTGGGATGTCATTACCCTATTAGAGAGACATTGATATATTATTTGGGAATAATTAGATACATTTTGTCCATAGAACACCCTAAGAGGGTATGGGGGAATCATTGTGCCAACATTTTTAATTTAAAAAACAAATCTTATTCCCATGTTTGTAGGAACTTGTGAAATCTGTCTGATGGAATCATGATGTTATCAAATAATCACATGTAGAGAGAAAACACAATAGGTTTACCTTGTTCACCACTAAGGGATATTCCAAGAATCATATTCCAAAATAGTGTTGGTCATACTAAAATCAAGTATTCTTCAATAGTTATAATGGAATACATGATTTCAGAAATATTCACTCTATTACAGGCACACTATCTTTAAAAATTTATTTGAGATTTCACAATACCTATCTTAGAACACTTCCATCACCTATCCCTATTTCACTACATAGGGTGAAGTCTTACTCATCTTAACTACTTGATTGTTGCTTCCACAGATTTATATTTAATCCTTTCCCCTAACAATCATGATAATAATCTTTCATCAATTCATTGAGTTGATGCACATGAAATTACTATTCACTTAAAACTTATGTTGAACACTACTTGTTATCAAGCCTCATTACCTTCATGAATCCCCTACTATGTTTCAGATAAATTCTTGGACTCGTGAACCAACACAGATTCATGAATATCCCTTCCTTAATGACGCTTATATCCATTTCTGTATAATAATCCATCATGATGCTCACATCCTTCATGGAACACATAATATTCATGAAACTCCTAGTATTTATGAAAATTATATAACTCAAAACAATTGGAATCTAATGAGACTCAGATATTATTTTCATGATGATCATGGTTGTACTAAAATCCAAATTCATGAATCTCCTAGACTTCATGAAATTAGAGTGATTCGGTCCTTTCTCCATTTCTGTTCAAGATAAATGAAGTGGGTGTTGCTGCATATTATATGAAGAAACATTTTCATCGATCAAATGGCCCCAAATTTCTTTTCACAAACCTCAAAATCATGCTTTTGAATATCCTTCATTTGATATTCACTAGTGAAATTCATCCTGGCCACGATGCTCCATGTAGTCGCCAAGATTCATCATTATTAAATCAGGCATTCCCGATGCCCATTCATGATACTCCACATATTCTTGAAGCGGATAAATTATTAAAATCAATAATTTACCATATTTAAGAAGAGGAAATCCCTAAATTTTCATTTCAAGATTTTTTCCTCCATTACTTTGATTTTGAGCCAGAAATTTTCGGTAAAGAATGAGAAACAAATCCACATTAAAAATTATATCCAGATTGAAATATAATATCTCATTCCTGGAAAACTCCCTGATAACTGAAGTGTTTATTGACAAAAAAATAAAAACTAGGATCTATTTTGTGCAATAAAAGCCCTAGTTTATAACATAATTGATATTTTATAATTACTTATTTCAACATACATTTAGGGTTGACTAGGGTAGAGGGTTTATAAACCTGCAGTAGGGATCCATGTAATTCAATGAATATTATTATCATTTTAGAAATCTATACCATTTTCAGAAACATTATTTTGTGATGATCATATTAATATAACTAAATTCCATGAAGGGATGGTATATGACATCTCATCGAAGGAAGGTTTCTTCTCCCTAAAAACTCAATCTAAGATCATAAACCAAGATCTCATTATAGAAAGGAATTCGATGAAATATGATCCTATGAAATATGGATGTTTGGAACCCATACCTTCTTGAGATAATTCCAATATGTGAATTAATTTATTTGAGTATTTTCATGGGGGTAGTAGCAGTCAAACAACTCGTACTGGAAGATTCTTTTTTTATCACCAATACAGGGATCTAAAAGACACAAAACCTCAATGTAAGTAATATCTACCAGAGTGTAGAGGCTTTTGAAGGATTGGGTATATCAGTACTTCGACATATCTTTTTCACCAGTTCTGAGTGATAAGTGATATAATCCTAACCCATGTTATGGAGCAAGTCCTGTAGTATCTCTATAAGTAGGTAATTTGAATAAAATCGACCACTCAAGTCAATGCAGTTTTTTGGGAAGAGGTAGTCAGAATCAAGAATGTTTGTTCATATAGATTGCAGTTTCTCAGTGTAATTAGGCTATGACTCAGGGATATACTATCAGATAGATACATTTAGTACATCATATATCAAAGGAGCTATATGTTGGACCTTCTACTATTCAAGGTTATATTCTAATATCATTAAACATAGTTTCTACATTATTTGACATAGTCGTGTCACATTATCTTATATTTGAGACAATTATGGAGAATATGGGCCTCAAGATATTTCTTTAAAATAGTATGATGACACAAAATTCCCAATTGGGTATCTAATCAATGAGAAATCACTATTTTAAGGATTATCCCCTTGAGATAGTTAAATATCTACTCGAGTAGAATCTTTTCATCCTTAACATGACAAGGTTTGATGTAATTATCAGGATAAACTAGCAAGATTCCAATTAAGACCAAATTAACTATAATCACTAGAGGATAATGTTTGTATAACTCTAGGGATTTAATATTGTGAAAAAAGGGATAATGTGATATATAGGTATCTCAATCTATATCTGAGAATTAGGGGCAAGGTAGGGTGAAAACCCATATTGAAATTCTATTATTGGATGATTAGGAAATAAGACCTACTATTTTTCTCCTATAATTGATTGTTTTTGTGATGTCATTCATTATGAATATTCAAGGATACGTCCACTGAGAGCTGTAGAAGTAACCATTGATATTATAATATGAGATTAACTAGTGTCCATTCATACATACAGGACGGAACCTATAGTGCTATGTAGATCAAAAATAGTTGGAATACATGGAGGAAAATGGATTTGTATGCCATAACACTTCCCTATTGGGTTTAATGGTCATTTGTTTTCAGAAGGTGGTTAGTCCACTTATGATATTTGTGGATTACCAAGAGTGGAATTGATTTATTGTTATGAACTGTTATGAAATCCCTCAAATGGATGACATATTTTATAAAATATGTTGATTCAAGGAATTATAATTTATTAATTTTAGGTTGGGCTATCATCAGGTGTCATTCATTTCGTAAAAAAACATCCAATATATTTCTGATGTAGGTTTTTTCTCTATAAGTACCTGGTAATATCGTTTAGTCTCATGAACTCGCCATATATTTTCCTGACTCTAATGAATTATGTATTCCAATTGTATTTGGATTTTACCATGTTGGTCTTTGTGGAATATATCTTAGTTTATTTTTTTTCTTGAAATGACCCATCCTAACCACGTGTTATCATGCTAAATACCCATATAAATAACCATATTTACCTTAGGATAATTAAATACCACTTTTGTATTGATAGAGGTCACTCCATGGGTTGTATCATCTTAGAGTCCGGATAATCAGTGGAACCATAGAAGGTGATATTTGATGTTTCAAATGTTCATCCAAAAAATTCATTGAAGTATGTATTTCTTTGGGGATGTCTCTTAGTTTCTAACACTTAATCCAGGACTTATCACCCCAAGGAGTGACTCTTATAGTATTGACTAAGAAGGGATTGAAATTAGTATGGTCAAAATATTATAATGCATCCTTTTAGGAGTTTAAGAAAATAATGACTTAGTGCTGATCTAGATTCTTCCATAGTTAGAAAGGAGTTATAAAATTTAATGTGATGCATTAGGTATTGGAGAGGGAGATGTTCTGATATAGGTTAAGTGTGCTGTTGGGTATGGGTCTCATCACATGAGATCTCATGAGTGGAATTAAATTACACATGACCATGGGATGGTTATTTTAGTTCATGGTTTACACTTTTGGATTCATTATTTTATAGGGTGGAATATTTTTTTAATCATATATTACAAAATCCTTATGTATATCTTCACACAACATGATCTCAATCTATGGCAAATCTAATGGTTTGAATAACTATAATCCATTGATTTTGAGTTTTACTACACATATGGAATGTGAAATATAGTAGATGATTATTTGATATAAAAGAATAAGTCATAGGATATTCAGGAGGCTAGTGTTATGTAGAAGAGACGTGTATGTTTTCAAAGATTCACATTGAGGTTTAAAAAGATCATGGGCAGACCATACTGTCATAACTAGAAGTGGATTCTACCCTTAAATAACATGTGGTAATGATGAAACTATTAAATCCATAGGTATTAATCCTAAGGGAATGTACATAAAATAAATATTTTACTTTTAATCGGAATATGGATGAGGATGAGAACTTATGTTCTGAAGATATGTTTTCATCCAACAGTCATCCGAGAGGAGATGATGTGGGAATTTCATGAATCTGTTTGTTCATTAAATCCATGTATCATAATGATGAATAAAGAAATAAATATATAATATTGGTGGATTTATATAAAATGGGAGATAATTGGATTCACCACTTGTTAGTCGATGAAGGAAGAGAACATGTGACTGGAAGGACTTTTATAGTCACTATATCTTCTTGAGTGGAAATGGGATGTTGTCTACATGGAATTTATGACTTGTTTTCCAAGATATGCTCTAGGAAAAAAAATTGGGTAGCCATAAAATATTTTATGAGGTTACCACACTTCTTACCTATTCATGATTCTCTTTAGGTATATGGTCTATAGTTGTTATATGGAAGGGATGTCATATATTTTCATGGAGATACACAATCTATTATATCTGACAGGAACGAGAACATAATTTTTTTGTTCTATATGCGGTTGTAGAATTCCTTGGGTAAATGGATAATTTTTAGAATGGTCTATCACCCTCAGACCAATGTAATGATAGAGCATATGATTCACGTGTTAGAGGACATGTTTCTTTCTTGTGTCATTGTTATTTTTGGATCATGGGAGAAACACATACCCCTAGTTGAGTTTTCATATAACAATATACATCATGATTTCGTTTAGATGGATAATTATAAATAATCATATATTAGGGCATTACATAACCTATGTTCTAGTTTGAGGTAGGAGTGGATGCTTTTCCTCGACCATGTCTCGTCTAGGAGACCTCAGTGTATGTCCAGCTTATCAGGAAGTGCATGTTGATAGCATAGTTCATATAGTATTTATAAGAAAATAAATGATGATAAACTATTAAGATTGACGTTAGAGACTGTGTTATACATATATTTTCACCCTAGTTGGTTTATTGGTTACATTAGAGGTAGATCAAGCTTTCACCTCAGTTCATTGGACCCTTAGAGGTTTTGAAACCAATCAGACCAATGGATTACTAGATGTGACTTACTAAGAGATATCTATATATCAGTTATTTAATTTACATATCTCATATCCCATAATATCATTTTAACTTATCAAATATTTTACCCCCTTATGAGGTTGATTAGGATATAGATTCTTCCTTAAAGGAGAATCCAGTGCATATCATTGTTTGAAGTGTAGTGAAATTGGGAGGTAGGTTATCCCCTTTAGTAAGGGTGCTTTAGAAGCATATACAATTAAAAGATGAGGCATGAGAGTGACAAACATATATAGAATACAATTTTTTTGATATTTTCTTAATAAATCCCACTTTACCCTCAAAAATATATATCAGGGATTAGTTCTTTTAGGATGTATAGGTTGTAAAAAAAATATATTTTATCAAAGTCAGGTTTCATTTTTTTAGTTTTAATCTTGTTTTAACATGGTAAACAATCCCTATGGCCTACCGAATATATCGATAGATTTTGAGGCTTGTTTGTGGCCCAAAGCACCATAAATTGGATAAACAGTGTGGGTTTCATGGTTAGTGCATGGTTAGACATAATAACCGAACTTAACATTGTGGGGAACTCAGTGGACAGTAGAAGGATACACAGTTTTTCTTTGACTTTAGAAGATAATTCTCCCACCCATGTGAGATTTTAAACATTGGAGATAGTGGTTTTCTCATGTCCTATACACTATTAGGGAAACCGTGTACTGATCCATTGTGGGGACCCTCCTTAGATAGAGCCTGATACATAATTAAAACCTTATTCAACCAATCGTGCAGCCAAACCATGAAACGTAACATCAGATATGGGATTATAGAGTCTTACATTAATGATATTAAATACCTCATCCCTCGTTTTACACTTCTTTTCCATTGAAAATGACTTCCTCACCACCTTCATGGGTTCTTCCTCCTCCTAACCTAGAAATATTGATAACTCCTTCATCTAGACCCCAAAATGATCACCGTATAATGAATTAGATCACTAGTTGTATAATCCTCAATCCACATCCATTATTGCTTGGTCTTCTCATATGCCATGCTATTTTTGGGCAATACAATTAACCATATTTTTATGTTGATGGTTTATATATATGATTTCATTGATTATACTAAAAACATGAAGCTAATATTTGATGAGGAGTCCTCTACGACCCTAATGTTAGTACTATAGTTGTTTTCCAAAAAATTTGTGATGTTTTAATTTATTTTTCATTCTGCCACATGAGGTTCACTTCCTCATGATTCCCTTAAATGCATTATTACATTCTAAATAAATTCCAGCGTGTTATTATACACTAGTAGAATCATGATAAAGGATCAATGGGTGTGGAAAATGCTCATTTCCACACATTTGGTTTTTTAAAATCAATTTTCCCTTATTGTATCATTTTATAATTGACTAAACCCCACCTAGGATTTTTTCTATTCTCGAAAAGGGAATTTCCCTCTTTTATATCGTTTTTCTAGGTGAAAACAGAACCGTTAAAATTTTTGGCTCAAACATGGAATTTTTTCCTTGCTTATATTAATTAAATGGAATGTTTAAATTGATTATATAAATGGGTAAAAAAGATATTTCACAAGATTTATAATTACGATATTGAAATATATGATTTTCTAATTCCTCGATATCTCTGCTGAGGGACTATAAATGTATGAGAGGTGATAAATCATGTTTATTATAAGTATTATGAGTATGAAATTTATATATGATAGAGAATGATGGTTAAGGGACTTTTTGAGAATGATGTTTCCTGATCTCCAACATTGGGTGTTGAATATGAGATCTCACACTGTCATACTTTTATTTGGGAGATGGGCATGACATTCCATGTTCCTATATTTCAGGTGTAGGGAATGATGACTCACCACACCATCTTGAGTTATGGAAATGAAGTCTCACATTCATATTAGATTTTGGGAATATTCCACTTTCTATATCCAATAGCACGTTAGACTAGTTTTGGTCTCAAGAGTTATGCCCTTGGTCTGGCTAGCACCTTGTATCCATGTATATGCCAACTTATGTCATCGCAGACTAAGTTAACATATATTAATATATATTATAATATATATATATATATGGTACATAGATCAGACATATTCTCGACTATGATAAAGCATATAGATTCTTCATAGTGTCCTGATGAAAGTAGATCCAACTGGTAATTATTTTTTAGCATTGTTTATTATTCATTTTACCTTTAGGTTGTTATGTTATTTAATCTAGATGAATTATTTATATACAACATTAGAGTGGGACTATTGAGATTATTTCACACACTACTCGGGATAATTTTGATACCTAAGAAGTCTTCTTATATACAGGTGTGCATAGGCATAGGTTCCCTACTACAGATCCTTGATTTGTTTTACAAATATATTGGATCATGGGAGATGAGGACTATTCAAATTCTAGTGATTCTAGTGGATTAGTACTTTGGTATGTTAATATTTTTTACAGCATGTTGTATATTCATGACCCATATAACCCCTGTTAACATTTTTTTATATCGTCATTTCATGACATCATCTTCTATATGTCTCAACTTATGGAATTTTAATTATTATTATGACGTCTGTTTGATTATGATTCAATAGTTGATTATATTTTTTCTTATATTATACCATTTGTTTATGAATGTTTCTAATATTTTAAATTTATTGACATGCTAACGATGGCACTCTGATATGAGGACATAGTGTCACCAAATAGGAGAATTAGTGAAGTGGATCTTGGGTAAGGACATCACATTTTTATATTTTAATTAAAAATAGGAATAGAATTGAATGAAGCATATAATAAAATAGATTATAATATAAAATTTGATTTTCCACATGATGAATATTAATTTCGTGATCTGATTTATGTAATTTATATCATGAAAATTTTCTAAATTTTGTTTGGATAGTTTAATATGGTTTTAAATATCTCATATAATTATTAATTTATAACACCATGTCAGGAATAAATACTAAATAATAATAAAACATTAATTGGTGAATGAGACTTATGGAAAGTATAAAGAAGAAAATATCACACAAATTTATTAATAAATAAAATATGGATTCAATGCATTGAAAAACTACCATGAAATTTTTATTAGCCTTCATGAAGAGTTCACACTCACATGGAGAAAAAAATAAAGGAGTTTCATGTTTGAGAAAGAGTTCTCATTCTTGTTTTACTCACATAAAATCAAATTATATCTACTTTATTCCATTATTATTTTGGTTTGTTCATTATATGCAAGGATTTAAAGTTGACACACATACTCAGGGGGAATATAGTTAAATTTTATATTGTCATATCTTGAAGCTATATTATTCATTATAAGATATATAAAGGTATCCCTCCTGGTTTTATCTATCTATTTTTATCTTAAATATTGTTTTTTGGAAACGATAAAAGATCCAAAATGATGTAGAGGATTAAGACACCACATAGGATAAAAAATAGAGGTTTCTATCATGGATGAGATCACAATAATTATTACTTACATCAATTGAAATTTATAGGATCTTATAATGAAAATTATCTATCTTGATGATGAGTTTATATAGATAAACCCTTGAGTTGTATTATCTAAATAATTTTCAATATCCTTATATTTTATCCAAATCAAACATCCTTCAAAGGTAATTTTTTCAAAATAATCATTGATTAGTTATGTTTCCATACTCAATTATTCTTAGTCAGAAAAACAGATTGAATTCTGATGTTATGCGGGAGAACATAAATGAATAAATGAAAGTAAATTATTTTTTCTGAAGATGTTTAGGACTAGATTAATTATCACAACCTTTTAATCATACTAAATTTTTTTAACTCTATGTGTTGAGTTTTTTACAGGAATTTTTTGTAGAAAGAATATTCAGAAAATTTCAATCAATAAGTGGTATAATACAAATTCAACATGAATTGTTTCAATTGGTATTAACCAATTAATATCAACCCAAAAAAATGTAGAATAGTCTCTCAAGATGGATAAATGTTTTGGTATATTAGTTGGGATAACATTCTAAAATGAAAATGGAAATAATTGATATGTATATTAAATCCCTTTATTTTATATAGAAAGTTACCCTATGTATACTAAAGGTATAATACTTGATGGAAAATTTATTATGAAACTATTTATACCATCCTCACTTAGAATCTTTTCACTTTTTTTCAAAAATAGGGTAGGAGAAAATTAATAACACATATTGACATACTATTCTCAATATTGGTGTTAATAATAAATAAAAATGGTAATATTTATTAACTTACTTTTTGTTTATGTTGTATTTTCTGTCAATCAGTTACTATGTGTTAATAACATAACATAAATATTTCTTGAAAAGAAAATTAGTAGGCAGTTCGTCAGTGTTCAGATGAATTTCAGTTGAATATTTGAAGAAGATTTATCCAGGAAAGGTCAAAGGTCATGTGATCATATTTTGGATGAACTAGATTTTACTATATTGGTTGTGAAACTATCCCTAATTTTATAAACATATGAAAGCGGTTATTGTAGATTTCATATTTTTACACCAACTATTAATTTGAATAATTAGAAAACCATAAGAATATTTATTTCCATGAACTGATTTGAAGGCCATGATAAAAATAGAGAAAATAAATTTATATTTTTACATGATTATTTATATTTGAAGAAGGAATGTAAATTTAATACTTAGTAATTACTTAGTATATGAGTTGTATTTACCAAAAAAGGGTTAACACTTAGAAACCAAGGTCCCCCTCAACCACATAGATGGGACCCAAGGGTTAACATGGCCTCTGCAGATTTTAGGTGTGAGTGGATGAGCATATAGACCATGGGGATCATGCATGGCATGTTCATGGTGGATGTGGACAATACAATAGCGAGGTGTTTTCTATGTGGGTGACTTGTGTTTTTTGTTGTGAATACTTAACCTTACTATCAAATTTGGATTCTAATAGAATAATTTTATTTAATTTGAGGACAAACAAGTTCAAATGTAATGTGGGTGGAATTTAAAAATACTTACTATTCTTCTGTTAAAAATGGTATACACTTTATCATGGCCACACATTATAATTCAAAACCGCATGCTAATTGATACCACATGTTTTCGTCTACCTTGAGTCATAAAAGAGCTAATATAGAAAATCTTTTTTTAATATCAGTGTTAATCAAACATTATGTTAAAAAATTATACTATTCAAATGAAAGGAATGAATTCATAAATGAAATTTAAAATCCATGCATGGAACATGATCATATATGTATTCCATTATTTGAAAAATATATCCATTGCATGAAGAGTCAATTGTGTATCCTCACACCATCGATTGAATTCATCATGATAAGTACATTAGATTACATGATCATATATAAAAAATCACCCAGACATCGCAAGGACACAACCTCAATCACATAATTTCATTAACTGAAAAATAGTGTATCTTATATAGTAATAAGATCCCATCCTTTACATCTTACATCACATGATACTTGTGAATGTTTTTTGAGCATTTTTAAATTTATGTTCCACAAGACCGAGTGAGGTCATCAAGCAGAGTGATCATGAAAAAATATCATTCAATGTTATCATGTGATCATATATATATGTTTTTATTCCATGATGTTTGAAATCCCACGAGTTTCAACATTCAATGGTATGTTGAGATCTTCATGTGTTTCAATATTTGTGGCTCTATATTTTTTTAGAAATGACATATTTATTATAGAATAAGTGGTGGATTCTATTTCATAAATATAGAGGGACGAGATATAAATATTATTGGATGATGTTATTTTAGATATCAAGATATATATCCCTTTTTAGGATAATAGAGAATTCACATAATCTCTTCATAGAGAGTCAGTGAGAATTATCAACAACCCTTCATTTGAATTATAGGATTTTTTCATTTGATCTATTCAAATGAAAGGAGATCCATGAATCTATATTTAGATTAAAATGATAAATCTCGGGACCTCTTTGTTACATGAAGGATAAAAAGGAACCCATGGATGAACACAATCATTCCATGTAAAAGACCGACTATGTGTATTATTCTGGTAAAGGAGGAGGTCCCTGCATGGACCCTTAAAATAAATTAAGAAAAGACAATTATGAAGTAATTTGGTTTTTGAAATTATTAATTGAAACCTCATATACATACATGTTACCCAAATGATGTTTTCTCAAATGTATTATTACACAAAGTAAGAAAGAAAACCATTTCATAATGTATATGCATGCCATGAACCCTGAGTGAAAAAGTGGAAACACATCAATGATTTGGATGGAAAATCAATGATGATGTTTGGTGATGAATGTGTTTCTTTTATCAAGAAAATAAATATACTGATAAAAAATTATATATTCTATGTCCTAGGGTTTATATGATTATACCATCAACAATTTTAATAATATATGTAAGAGGATTCTAACACTATAATTTTATATCTCATATAATTTAATAATGATCATAACCAAAAGAATGCATTTTGACCATGTTTATAACAACTAAACATCATTTGGGTCAAAGAATAATTCTTCAATTTCCTATCTACAAAACATTAATTTTAGGTTCACTAAAGAATAAGTGGAATCCCTTGATTTCTACATTTTAGAAATATTATATTGATTATTTTTTCTAGGTGGCCTTTTGATTGTTTTTGTTTGAGGGAGTTGATTACTATCTTTTATTGTCTATTAAATAAGTTGTTGGTTATAATATTGATCACTTCCTGAGGTATATGCCGATATCATGTAATATTTTTCTTAAATGATAAATCATAAATTGTACATAGTCGATTCCAGGAGAGTGGGTTAAATCAAATTACATTCCTCAAGATTTTATTGATAATAAAATATTTTTTTATGTGTGAGTGGGATAGTAAGGACCATACACCATAGATGAATACATCTACACTAGAGGTAAACATGTTTAAAAATCCGGGAGTTTTGTGTACCTTAATGGTTTATGTGTATTCTTTCTAACTACATGTGAATAAAACAAGTGATATATTTTATGAAAAAGTTGAAAATGTAAAGAAATAGATGCACATTTATATTGATACCAATTATTCCCTTATAGATTCAACCCACTCTTAGTTTTACATACAAAATTGATCATAAAATATTATGGGATAATTAAATTTTTATTCTTAAAACCCAATTCTCTAAAAATATAGTTTAATTAACTTTTTTGAAAATATATTAAAATTAATTTCATCTAGTGAAATGAATTTAAAAATAAAAAATATATTTCGTATTTTTTATTAGGAGGATAAATTTTAATAATGAGATCTATTATATTTTTTCATTATGAATTGTAATTGGGGTGAAAACATGTCTCTATATAAAGGGTAGATCAGGTTAATTAAGGGAAATAATTTGTCATAAGGCTATAATTTTTCATCGTAAATATTGTTTTAAGATTGGTTTTATACCATTATAACCTTATCTTTTAAAATTTGATAGTTTTCCATACACATTCCATTGATTATGAATTTACAATATTTTAGAGTTCAATGAAATTAAATGTGTCACTCCCCTCAATTATTAAAAGAAACCTCCTCTCCACCATTACTAACACCTTTTGAGAACTCTATTTCCACAAATCCCTATGAGAATATCTCCCCAAATATTCCTCCCCATTTTTCATTGGTATTAGTTTTCTCAAAATACCAATGCTAAAATTCTTAATGATTAAGGAGAAGTGATACATCTGAAGAGAAGGTCATGTACCAAAATACCTATTTCAAGTTTATTTCTTCTTCTTAAATTGTAAAATATTCATTAACCATTATGAAATAATAAAATTATTATCTTTAAAATATTAAAATTTTATTAGGATAATATTGTATCCTTTTCATCTTATTTTCCTTCCAATGGGAACTGAAAACATCGCTCATGGGTACATGAACAGTACCACCTCCCTGAATTGAAGTGTTTCATTTTAAATTGACAGATCATATTATAGGTTTTTTAGACAAAAATGAATATATATATATACATATATATATATATCAATTAAGTTTCATTCATTAGTTATAATATACCCCTGGTTTTATCAAACTACCGTCATTTAGAAAATGATAAATCTTCTCATGTGTAAATGTGGAACACCTCCCCTACAAATCTATGTGATTAATTTTTCTACCCCAACATACAAGGCTACTTATAATAGTGTAACTAATGAATAATATAACATTTATAACATATTTATGATTATATAAATGTAAAATATTTTCTATTTTATTTCTTTTAAACCCATCGGAAAAACGAAAATTCCATTCATACTTATGTATGGATTAGCATCTTTACTAAAAGACAAAATTCATTTTTCATTACCTCTATAATTGGTTGGTTTTAAAAATATATCTAATTAATATTATTAATCACAATTTTAAATTCACAATATATAATTGTTTTGATGAAAAAATAGGTAATATTATCTATTTTAATTTAAAAATTTATTCTTTTATCAATATTTACAAATGCACTAATAAAGGAAAATTTTTTTAGAGCTAAAATAAAAAAAAAGTGGTGGAAATATTAATCAATGTTTGTTTCTGGATGGATAAAGGATGTCATTGTCAACGTTTTTTATCACTGATAAATGTGAGATTTATGAGTGATTTGTTAGCACTGGTAAAGGTGGCCTTTATCCGTTGTCAGACCCACATTATCTGTGCTATGTGCCCCTCACATGATTAGACTAATGAGCCGACTTTGTGGATGGATTGTATATACTTTCAAATAATTTTCATTTTTGTTCAATAGAGATCAATGATATAATAAGATTCTACTATGTTGAATATGATGAATTAATTCCAATGTTAATAGAGCTTTGCTAAAGACCTCAATTATTGTTAGTAAAATAAACATGTAAATGGTTTGAAGATATTGTGTTTCCAAGAGATTCCCACGGAATTGTTATAGATTCATTTAATAAAATTAGATGTCATGGTTTTATAGTTCTCCAAGTGAAATATGAATATTCTTTGATTATTTTTATTTCAAAAATATCATATGTTGTTATGAGAACATTTTATGGAAGAATTTTGAAGGAAATGGGGAGAAATGATACTGGATATCGTATTCAAGTTTAATTGGGAAGAATGATGTTACTGGAGGATAGGAAATTTATAATACATTCTTTGATAAATCTGATGATTCTAAAGGTGACTAATCAAAGGATAAATTTCATGATATATGGGACTCATGATAAAATCAATAAAGTGATTTTGTAATGAATTGGATTCTACTAGATGTTGTTGGAATATTTAAAGATGCATCAATTTGTGTTTTTTAAAAAATATAGGTTATTTAAAATCAGAATGTGAGATGTTTCATATGAATATTTTTAATGGGGCATCATTTCCCTGTGATTTCAACATTTTTGGGGTCCAAAATTAAAAGTAGGGACAGAATCATGAGAGATGGATTTCCTTGAAGGCCTTATTAAAATATTGAAAAGTCCTGAGTTTGACAAAGATTGTGTTTTATAAAGGGTGGTTCATGAAGGTGATATAGTTTTTATGGAATATCAATGACTATGAGATGTGGAACATCATAAATGGATGAGTTACAAAAAAATATCCAACATTACAAATGGTGACATTAATATCTATGATTATAAGAAGTGGAGAATTGTGAGCGCACGATGGAATGATGATGATATATGAGATAATTATAAATATCAAAGGTGAATCTTGAATGAAGGAGAACCAGCAATATATTTTTGAGTGATCAAAAAAATTAACTATAGGAAGTGCATCATTTTGAATGAGTTATCTTATCAATATATAGCGACCCCACTTCACTAGTGAAAAAAATATTTTAGAAAATAGGTAATCATGATGATTTTTCATTATTAGAGGAGCTCCACAAACATAGATTTCGATGATATCTGGTGCATCACATAAATACTTCTAATGTATTTACTGATTACAATTAATTTAATTAATGGGAGCTTCACGATGATTGTATATTCCACACTCACATAGTGATCATCACAATGTATCTTTGTTCTACAATGGAAGTTTTCTTCACAAAATATGTGAGCTCATGAGGGAGCTTCATGAACAATAGTTTTGAATACCTAGTTTATGAAAACCATTTCTTGGGTATAATACCCAACAATATTTAAAGATATAAGACTGTGTGTGGACTCGGTTGATATTAAAAAGTTAGAGAAGAGAATGAAAACATATTTGGGTTGTTTGAAGAAGAACCAGATGTGAAACTAAACTCATATATCCACCAAGGATGAATAAAGTATAATGATACTCTCATATGTTGGTGTTGAGTATTGAAGGAATAGAAAAAGAGATAACATCACTATTCTATATTATTTTTTGCCATATTGGAAGAAGAAATTGGACAACATATATTGTTTTATTTAGTCAATTTCAATTGTGATGATTCTATGCTGATGTGATCATTATTGTTTTGATAATCACAAAGGATTTGTTTGATTATAAAAAGATAAGAAGTAGATAATTCATAGTAGTTAGTTACAAACTAAGTAATAAATATAGATAATAAAACTAGAAGGTATTATTGAATAAATTTGAGTGTCTTAGATTAGAGGGATAAAAGGATGTGATTGGCCAAATTAATATCAGTTTAGTATAATTTGGGTTAGGAAGAAATCACTCCATCATTCTACCACATTCATAATATTGTGACTATTAGAAGAAGAATATTGTGTAGCATTTAGTTTTTTATTTGTAAGAGATAAGAAGAGTAACCTTCTTACTATTAAGAGAGTAATAAGTAAATAATGGAATAATGAAAAATAAATGTGAGATTATACAAGACTCAACTGGTGCAGGTCTTTCCTGGTGTTACAATCCCTTATCAACAAGGATAATAATTTCATGAGAGGTAATATACTGATCATTCATAGTTCTACAAAACATACAATATTGGATTTTATACATAGTTCTATACAATTTTAAGGTCACATCATACTCATTATAATCCACACAAAAAGATTATTTTCATGTGGATTGTCTAATGAGGAATATTTTCAACAATGCCATGGACTAGATAGTCATATTGATTTATAAACCTTGTAAAAATATCTTGTTATTTTATTTAATAAATTAATATTCTATCATGTGACAGGTAGAAGAGAATAATAAAATTATGATAATAACATGTCAAATATATATAGGGATAAAAATTTGTTATTTGATTAATAATACCCCAACACTGATTCACCCCTCTTAGTGTTAGACATATTGCAAACTGATGCTTTCATTCGGTATTAGAACATGTTCAATAATAATAAATTATCTACATAGAAGTTAATCTCTTTTGATGATTAGAGTTTCTTTCATGTGTCCACAATGAAGTTATATTATGATAAATATTCAGTTATATCTAAGTAGATATCTATATCTTCCAAGATAATGATGATCTGGAAAAAGAAAGAGAATATAAAGTTGAAGAAAACCTCTCATATCTGAAGAAGAAGAAATATCCTTTTCACCATACCTTACTGAAAATAAATACATATAAAACATGAAAATAAATATTTAAGTGTATCATTTTTTCACCAATAATAGGGATAAAATTCATACCTATAGTGATCGAGTGGTATGTTTTAGTATATTTGAAAACATTCTTTAGATTAACATGATATTACAAGTAGCGATGATGATAAATCTAAACCTACAAATTATATTTTAGTTGATAAATTAGGTGTTTTTCTACATGAATCTCCATTGGAAATAACATCCCCTATTTGTGGATCATTTCAATGTATGAAATAAGAGATCAACCAGATTGAAGAAGAAACTGATGTTTTGGAGAAGGTCTTGCTAGAAAAAATGATGAATGATTAAAGCTCTCCAGACATGTTGGAACCTTTAAAGAAAAAAATAGGGAATAAGAAATGAGTTCCTCAAAATGGTTCAATTAATTGGAAGAGAAATATATATTCATAAAGACTCTAGAAGAAAATATTCACAGGAAGGAAGATAAATTGAAAATTGCACTGATATCTGGTGTTTATAATTAGAAGAAATATCTCTAAAGATCAAGGAACATGACTCTTTGATTCAAAAGAACCGTAAGTTGTATAAAGATAAAGTTTAAAGGATAAAGATGTAATCATAAGAGAATATGATTATAATTGAACCTCATAAAATCATCCACAATGTGAAAAGTCTAGAACAAGAAATTCAGTTGACCAATATTGTGAATATACAGGTCATGTCCTCCCAAAAGAAGGAAACAATTTCTATTAGTAATTGATGTTTATTAAATGATTATACTCTAAGAATAAATCAAAAAAAGTAATAATAAGATCATGAAATAATTCAATGATATAGCACATGTAGCTGATAAGAAAAAGGTACCATCTATACCATCTGTTAAATTGTTTTGTTAATTTGATTCTATAAATAATGTAGGTAGGAATATAAATTCTAAATATGAATAGAAAAAGAAAATAGATATGATACCCACCACCATGTCTATGGTAGATATGATGAATATAATGGAATGAAGTTCTACAGAAAGAGCACAAAAAATAATAACCAAGACCCAACAAACTCAAATTGATGATATATGGAAATCATAATTTGTGGGTCAATGTTGGTACTATAATAGATTTGGGAACTATTCATTAAATTGTTGGTACAATCCTCAAAATTTAAATGAAAAAAGGAAGTTTATATCAAGGGTATAAATATTAATGAAAAGAAGAAACATCCACATGTACAAAATCATCATTATAATACAAATATATTTGAAATTATTGATAAAATCTGCGATGTATGAAATGGTGTTGTTCACAAGGTTAGCACATGATCATCTCAATCGGTAACCAATGTTGATAATAAATGAAGATGAAAAAATCATATTAGGAATGAATAATAATCATAGGGAATAAATATGAAGAAGGTCTTGAAAAAATTCTACAACGAATACTTCATATATGAATTGTGAGAAGGCCATGCATTTTATAACCATGCAGTTTAATGGTGGTGCATACAAAATAACTACCAAGAGAGATTACACTTAGAATAACCCTATTGGAAGATCAAAACATTCTACCATGGTTCCAAATGACATTTCATTTATATATCCAAAAGGCTTGAAATGAATAAGGAAACAAGAAGATGCACCAGATAAGTCTAGGTCATTAGGGAATGAATTGATTCCAGATGATGAAGTAAAAATGATTGAGATGTTGAAAATAAAAGGAAACTCTTATGTTAAAGAGGTTTTTTATGAGAGATTTAATAAATATTGCCTAAGTGGGAAAGTTTTTCTAAACATATTACCAGAACAAGAATATGTCCTAAAATTGAGTAATGATGTATCATCCATGAAGAATATTAAGATAAAATGTTTTCCATAGAATGGATAATGGGATCAAAAGATATCCATGATACCCTAACATAAATCAGAACAGAAGATCACATGTGCAAGCATGTAGACTATATCATGTAGAGAAACATGGTTGGGAAAAACATATCTACCTTGATATACATAGAATCAACAGAGGCCCACCTTATTCTTGGAATTCATTTTGTGGTTTATTTATTCATATAATGGATGTAATTGAAGGTAAAGTACATTCCATGGGGGAGAAACTAAGAAGTAGTGAGTTTTTTAAATTCATGATTGAAAATATGAAGAATTTACATATTAATCTAATATTTTCACATATTCCACAGTAAAATTCAATGTTAATGAACCCACCAAAGTGTAAATTAATGTTAAATTGTTAGATATATAGTTTTTGTGTTATTTTGAACCAAATTTCAAAAATGACCCAATTCTAAAATTTTAACAAATTTTTATCACAGGGTTATTTTGGTCATTTATCAAAAAAAATATCACTAAATGTTGTGAGTAAAACATTAATAGAATCCTTATTTTATTTCACAACTTTTTCTTCTAGACCAAGGTCTGATTCATACATCTGAATGCCTAAAACAATTCAATGAAGATGATAATTTTTCTGAGAAGACTTCATGGACCCCACCTCCATAACAGAAACCCTTTTCATTCTACCTACCTACAAATGAGGTGATTATAAATTAAGATGCACAATGACCCAAATCCATGTTCATAAAATAAATTTCATTGTGTTTGAATTCCATTACGCTGTCCACTAATTGAAATGGTTTTAAAGGAACCTTCTTAGAACGTGCATTTAGAAAATGTAACTGCCAATGTAAAACTAAAAATTCCTTCTAGTCACATCCACATAATCATAAATTTGGAGGTCCATTGGGGGATAAATTATGGAGAAACATTAAAGAATAAACATATTACAAATTGGGTCATTTAATATAACGTACACAAGGAATATTTCAGATTAAATGTTTTTAGGGTGAATTCTTAACCCCTTCTCCCTAAAATATGTGTCCCTTATCCCATTTTAGGATATAACAATTTTCATGGGATGAAAATAATTTTTATTATTGTATTAGCTATATTTGTATTCATATAAAATAGCTTATAATTCCTCCTCATATCCCACTTATTCCATTATTTTTATTTTATGTGTTCTCCCACCATTGTTCCCTTCTCAACTGCAAAAAATGGAGAACTAAAATCGGCTATTTTTTAATGGAAGTAATGGCGGATCTATTGATTTTTATTATCCGTTAATTTCTAATATATTTATTCAATTATATGAATTTTTTTGATTTGGTTAAATTCATTATGTGATTGGTCACCTTGTTCTCACTATCACCCGAATTCTTCTTTTTGTTTATCATTTTACATCCCTTCATTATTTATGTCGTGCATACGATGGTGCATGTCATTTATTGTTATGTTCAACAAAGAGGGAACCTAGTTTTATTAATAATGATAATTAACTTTTACGTTTAGGTCTTAGTATGGGGTAATGGCATTTCAAATGAGAAGTTGTAGTGTGATAGGTCTTAATCACAACATTGAATTGAATATAAATAATTCTTTGAATCAATCATTTCAACAACAATAAACTCACCAAGAACAACTGCCTCCTTTATTTATTATAACATAATTTTGGGATTTCATTTCATTTTTAAATATAATATTTATATTCCATGCATTATTTCAATTCCCCTCATATATTATATAAGTTAGTTTTATATTAGTTATATAATAATAGTGACAATATAAAATATAGTGCATGTAGGTGACCTCCTTGTAATCGACCCTAGGTTATGCCACTATGCTACACTCATAAGAAAACAAGAAATTAATTGAATATTAAAAATGTGACGGAATCTGCAACCATAAATTTGGAACTGTTTCAAGGGAGGCCATGTTCTTACACATATTTTTTTCATTTCAAAAATCCAAAAAAACCCCCAAAAATAGCTTTTTTGCATATCATTCATTTCATCGTCCAATAAGAATTTTTATGGAAATTATTATAATTATTGGAACATGGATATATTTTATTGTGATCCATGTAGGGAAGATACATTGAAGATTCAAATGCCTAAAAATTCACATGAATTGGAAGAAAATTCCTTGATAATTCAAGAGAATTATCGATTTATTGAAAAAGAAATCAATATGAAAACATCTCTTGCCACCCATGTTGAAGATGTTAAGGTCTTACGAATGGAACACCAAAAACGGAAGGATGAGGATAATTATAATCTTCTTCCATATATATTTCAAGTATAAATTTGCAAGGTTGAATAAATTCTTGAATATCCCATTGCCTCCATAAAAATATAGTTCCCAGCTACCTTGCATGATGAAAAGAGCATGAAGTTGAAATATATGAGGGAGATTTATTTTCCGAGGCTTATTTTTATTAAAAATTAGTTTATATCGAATTAAAAAATACTATTCATTTGGAATATATTTTAGGTTTTTCATTACTATTGTAGGCTCTGGATAAAGAAGAATGTAATCATGTTGAGTAGAGGATGGAGGTGCCTGTCATGTTGGGCATTGGTAAATTTGAGGATAATGGAACACATGAAGAAATCTATGAATAACTAATTTATGAAAATTTACTAAAAGAAATGACACTAGATATTCTACTATTTTCTCCACCATTGTACACCACTAATCCAACTGATCAAAACAGGGTGCACCCCATAATTATTTTACCTCCCCCAATACAAATCAATTTTTTTCATTCAACTCTTTTTATGGTTGGGGATATTTGTCTTTTCATTGGGGGTTATAAGTTTTAGAATCCACTGATGGATGTCAGTATAAATTATTTGTGGCGGTTTCTAAGAATGAAACCTTATCAGCCTTCATATTGGGGTTAACCCTCTACAACAACCTAACTAGGGGCCGTATAAACCTAGCACTCGCTTTGGGGTCAAACCAAGCATTATACCCCTTCCCCTTTCTATTTTTTGTTTCTAATGTATTTCATCATTTATTGATTTATAGTAAGAGGTGGTAGCTTCTAGGAGATTAAATCAAAGGTGCCACTGAAAAAAATGTCCTTTTATGTCTTTCCTTCTCTTTTATTTTTCTGCCCTTATTTATATTTTGTCAAGAAAAAATGAAGGGTAGTGAAATTTTAATGTGGCAGGAGTATCAACTTCATTAGTTGTTTTTTTGCACTTTATTTATTTATTTATTTTCATTTGTTCAAAACCTTGATCTTTAATGAATATTCAAGTCACTTTTCACATATCAATGGATTTTGGGAGAGTTGATATATTTGTTGTTTAAAAAATTCATTTTAAATGATTTTTGAAGTGAATTGTTATCCCATGAATTGAATTTTCAATAATTATTATGAATTTCACCAATTATTGAAGTCCATTCCCATGAAACGCTAACGAAAATATTTTTCCTATCCCATGAGGTATTCAAATCCACTTTAACATATTCTTTCTAAAACCCACACAATATTGTGGGAAAATTGGATTTTTTGTAAGAATACAAATTTGTGATTTTTCTCTTATGATGCTGTGGATTGCGTGGAATTTTTTAAATAGGATTGAGTCACTACTTTGGCTAGCCACAAATTATCTTGAGACCCACATTTAAATTTGTCCATCATATGCTAGTTGATTCCATGAATTTCCTTATAGGTTTAATCCACATTATAAGATGATTTTTCTTACCTACTAATACTCTTAGTATTTTTCCATGGATATTTCATTGTTTTATTGTGGGTGAAGGGAAATTCATTTGTGTTCATTAGGGTGTGTTTTATTGATATGTGTTTTGAGGTGTGCGTCAGCATTTAGGCATTAAAAACTGATATAATTGGGATAGATTCATCAATTAGTTTTTTCTCATTTGTTTCATTCAATTATCCTTAAAAAAAGAAAAAAGAAACTACAAGTTGTGCCTTTAGGGAGCTCAAAAAAACATAAAAAAGGAATATAACGTTTTTCCTTTATAAATCGTTAAAAAAATTATTAAAAAAAATGAGAGAACATGGTTGATATAATAACATTAAATCATTTATTAGATCATGTCCGAAGTCATAAAAATAGGGGTGTTGTTGGGGTGAAAATTATAAAAAATTATTGAGTGAGAAATTGTATGTGTTTAAATTGATTATTCATGCATTGTAGAAAATAGTCATACCTTCTATTTATAGCCTTGAATTTTTTAAATCATTTACCCACCAACCCGAATCCACAAATTAATTTTAACATTTATTGAAATCCCTCATGATTTAATTCTTTTTTATGTTTCACTATTTTGGGAAATGATAATTCTCAAAATCCTATTGGGATACATGAAATTTCCTTGTATTAATATAAATATAGAATTAATTTCTCTCATGTGAAGAGATAAATAAAATTAAATGTGAGTTAGGTTGTGATTGGGGCATGGATATATTTATGAGGTTGAACAAATTTAAATGTGTTGAATGAAAATGAATGAAAATAGTTTTTTTTAGAAGAGATATGTCAAAATTCAATTTTTTATAGTGAACATGGATGTTTTCTTATTTTTTATTGTCATGTCAATTTTGATTTGAATATAAAATAATTGCTCAGGAGTGTAATGATTATGTGTTGGCAATTGATGAAGCTAAAATTTTCACATATTTTAAACTATAATTCAATGTTTATGAAACCACCATGTTTTTATTTAATGGGAAATTGTTACATATGTTTGTTTTAGTTTTTTATTGATCCTAAATGAAAAATGGACAAATTCTGAAATTTTAAATGATTTTTATCAATGGGGGTATTTTGGAAATGTATAAAAAAATATATTTCCAAATTTGGTGACTAAATTTTTTATTAAACTTATTTTATTTCATTAAAAAATTTCTACTTGACCATGGTCTGATTCAAACATATAAAGGATTAAAAATTTCAATATAATTGACACTTGTTCTGTGTAGACTGCGTGGATCCCACCTTCATAACAGAAAACCCAATTTGGATTACACACTTCAAAAGGATGGGATTCAATATAGGGATTCACTATGACCCAATGGAGTGTTCACTAATAAATTTATGGTGTTTGAAATTCGTTATGGTGTCCAATGAATGAAATACTATTGAAGGAACCATCCTCAAACATTTGTCTATAAAAAGTAACCACCAATAAAAAATCATAATGCCTTCATGGAATGTTCAAGTAATCTTGAATTTTGAAGTCAAACATTGGAGACATTATGGAACAACATTGATGGAGACACCAATTACAGATTTGGTCATTTAATGGATCATCCATGTGGAATCGTTCGTATTAAATATTTTGAGTGTCAAAACTCCACCACTTCTCCCTATGAATATGTGTCCCTTCTCCCCTTTTAGTATATAACCATTTTTGGGGATGAGAGTAAGTTTTTTTGTGGAATTTTTCATTATATGTTTTAATATAAAATTGTTTATTCTTTTTTTACAAATCTCACTTCTTTCATTTTATTTATTTTATGTTTTCCCCAACCATTATTCCCTTCTCAACTCCATTAAAAATAGAGAACTAACATCTTCTTTTGTTCGAGGGAGGGAATAGTTGATTCATTGAGGTTTCATATTCTTTAAATAATAATTTCATTATTCAATTATATGAATTTTTATGATGATTAAATTGATTATGTGAATGGATGCCTCGTTTTCACTATCATCTAAATTCTTCTTCTTGGTTATCATTTTCCTTCTCTTCATTGTTTTTGTTTTTCATAGGGGTTAACAAGTCATTGATTGTGATTCTTAAAAAATAGGTTTCCTATTTGTATTATGGAAGATAATTACCTTGTATGTTGAGGTCTCGGTATGGGGTAATGACATTTCAATTGAGAAGGTTTAGTGTGACTTGTCTTGATCACTATATTGAATTGAATATTGTGAATTTTTTTAAACAATGATTTCAACCACCATAAACCCCCAAGAACAATTTCCTCCTTTATTTCTTATAACATCATTTTGTGTTTCCATATCACTATTATATATAATATTTATATTTCATGCATATTTTAAAATCTACCCATATATATTATATATGTTAGTTTTATATTAGTTAAATTATAATAGTAAAAATAGAAAATATAGTGCATGTAGGTGGCCTCCTTGTGATTGACCCTAGGTTGTGAAACAATTGTACACTCTAAGGGAAATAAAAATTTAATTGAATAAGGAAAAGAGACTGAAATTTTCTACCATCAGTTTGGTGTCATTTGAGGGGAGGCCAAGTGCTTACACATACTGTTTTTCATAAAAAAAATACAAAAACCAAAAAAAGGCTTTGTGGCATATCATTCATTTCATTAGGAAATATGGATTTTTGGGAAATTATTTTAATTATTGGAATGTGGATGACTTTTATAGTGATACATATAGGGAAGACACATTGATTACCAATGTTCTTGAAAATTCACATGAATTGGATGAAAATGCCTTGATAATTAAAGAGAATTCCAGAATGATGGAAAAATTAACGAAAAATAAAAACATCACTGGACACCAAAGTTAAATAAGATAATGTCTTATGGATTGAACAAAAACAATGGAAAGATGAGGAGAATGAAATTATTGTCCCACATATATTTGAATAATAAATTTTTTCGAGGTTGAAGAAATTCTTGAATATTCAATTCCCTCTCCAATGAACGAGTTCACAGCTACCATGCATGAAGAAAATTAGCCTAAAGCATATATTTATAAGGGTGATTTAATTTATAATAATTTTTTTAATTCGAAATTAGTTGATTTTGAATTGAAAAATAATCTCACTTTTGAATATATTGTAGATTCATCATCAATAGTACATGCTCTGGATGAAGAAGAATAAGGTCCGCATGTTTTGGAGAGAATGGAGGTCCATGTTGAGTTGTGCATTATGGAATTTGAGGATAAGGGAACTAAATAAGAATAAATATATGAATAACCAATTTATGAACTCAATATAGAATAGAATCCACTTACTATTTTACTACTTTCTCTACCAGTGGACACCAATCCTCTAAATTATCTAAAAAGGGAGCACCCCTTTATTCTTTTCCCTACAACTCTACAAATCAAATTCATTCATCTCTTTTAGGGGTTGGGGATATTTTTCATTTTATTTGGGGTTCTCAGTTCTAGAACCCATTTATGGAACGAAGTAGAAATAATTTGTGGTGGTTTCTAAGAAAGAAACCCCATCCACTTTAGGATGGGGGTTAACCCTCTATAACTGCTAGACAAGGGGCTGTAGAAACCTAGCACCCTCATGGGGGTCAAACAAAGCATTTATCCCTTTACCATTTCTATTTGTTTTTATTTATTTTTCATATGTATTTATTTATTTATTCTAATATAGTAATAGGTGGTTGTATCTAGGAGTTTAACTCAATGGTTCCACTAAAATATAAAGTCAGGTTGGTTGTTTCCTTCTCTTTGTTTTTCTAGCCATATTTATATTTTGTCAAGCTGAAATGAAGGGTTTGAAAATTGATTTTTGTGGGAGTGTCAAATAGTTTATTTTTATTCTTTATTTATTTTCATTCATTATTAAGATCCTTTTTCTTTAATTAATATTCTTACCACATTTCAAAAATCAATTTATTTTGACAGAGTTCAGATGATTTTTTAAGAAATTAATTTTAAATGATTGTTGATGTGAGATATTTTCCATACATCTGTATCTTCAAAAAAATTTATGAGTATGACTAATTTTTGAAATCCATTCCCATGAAACACTAAGTAATATATTTTTCCCATCCCATTATTTAATCTAAAACAATTTGACAAATTCTTTATAATACTCACACTTCCTTATCCGAAACATGGATTTTGTGTAAGAACCTAAATTTTTGATTTTTCTCCTTTACATCTTTAGATTTAATGTTATGTTTTTAATATAATTGTGGCTATACATTGTCTAGACACATATTATCTTTAATCACACCTTTACATTTAACTTTTTTTTCTTTTATATACCATTAATTTACTTATAGTTATAATCCACATTACATGATGATTTTTCTTTTCCATCCCGTACATTAAGTATTTTGTCATGGATATTTCAATGTTTGAGTTTAGGGGAATGAAATTTCATGTGTGTTCATTCCGATTTGTTTCATTGATGGGTGTTGTGAGGTGTACGTCAACATTTTGGGAAATAAAAAAATTGTAATAATTGGGAAAGAGCCACTTTATTATTTTATCTTCATTTATTTCATTTTGTTCTCCTTAAAAAAACGAAAATTAAATAAAATTAATGTTTTACCTTCAATATCATAAAAAATAAAAAAGGGAAATAAATTTATACCATTCTAATGCTTTATAAAAAAATTAAAATAAATTGGAGAACATGTATGATATAATTCCTTGCAATTATTGATGGGACCATGTCCCATGTCAAGAAAATAGGGTTGATTTTGTGTTTCAATTTATCAAGGAGTAATGGCTAAGGAATTTCTAGTGTTTTCACTAGATTATTAATGAATTGTAAATAAGAGTCAAACCTTCACTTTCTAGCCTTGAATTTTTAACTAACATACCCACCAACCTAAAGCCACATGGTCATTTGAACCTTTATTGAAATATCTCATGATTTAATTAATTTTTATGTTTCACGCTAAAGCAAAATTTGAAATGTCACTAGCCTATAGTGATATATGAAATTTCAATGTATTAGTATAACTCCTGAATTAACTTCTCTTAACTGAAGAGTGACATAAAATTAAATGTGAGCTAGTTTGTGATTGGGAGTTCGATCATATTTAGTTGTGTGAAATGAAAAGGAATGTAAAATGTTTTTCATAGAAGAGACCTGAAAAAATACTATTTTTGATAAGACCATGGATGTTTTCTCATTTTTTATTGTCCTGTGAATATTGATTTAATATACAATCATTTCTCAGGAGTGTAGTTATTAAGTGAGAGAGATTGATGAAGATAATATTTTCACATATTTTATACTATAATTAATTTTTTATGGACTCACCATACTTTTATTTAATGTGAAATTGTTACATATTTATTTTTTTGTGATATTTTGTCCCAAATGAAAAAAGGCCTAATTCTACAATTTTAATAGATTTTTATCACATGGGTATTTTGTTCATTTCTCATAAAATATATTTCCAAATTTTTTGATTAAAATTTTGTTATAATCCTTATTTAATTTCTTTCAACTTTTTCATCTGGACCAGGGTCTGATTCATACATCTAAAGGCCTAAACTAATTCAATGAAGATGATGATTTATCGAGTTGGAATGCGTGGACACCACCTCTATAAACGAAACACAATTCAGTCTACACACCTCCAAATGAGGTTCATACACATGGATATGTATGAGGATAGAATGGCGCGGTCAGAAAAAAACTTCATATAGTTTGAAATCCATTATGTTGTCCACTGAATGAAATATTTTTGAAGGAACCTTCCAGGAACCTCCGTCCAAAAAATGTAACCACCAATGAAAATTTCATAACTCTTTTCAAGTGAGTCAAATGAAAATGAAATTTACAGGTTAATTGTATGTGACATGGTGGAACAACATTGAAGAAGACACCCATTAAAAATTAGTTCATTTAATTTCACATCCATACTGAAGCATTGAGTTTAAATTTTTTGAGGGTCAATACTTCATCCCTTCTCACTATATATATGTGTCCATTCTCCAATTTTAGAATATATCCATTTTCAAGGGATGAGGCTAAGTTTTATTATTGTAATGGATATTTATATTATTTAATATAAATTATATTCTTCTTCTTCTTCATATCGCACCTCCTCCATTTTGTTTATTTTATTTGTTCTCACACCATTGTTCCCTTATCAACTCTATTAAAAATAGATATTTGTATTCAGGTCTTGTTCGAGGGTGGGAATGGTTGATTGGTTGAGTTTTCTTATTATTTAATTTCTATTATTTTTAATAAATTATTTGAATTTCAGTTATGGTTAAATTGATTATGTGAGCGGTCACCTCATTTTAACTATCACTGGAATTCTTCTATTTGTTAATCATTCCCCCCATTCATTATCCTTGTCGTGAATATGGGGGAGAATGTCATTGACTGTGATGGTTAAAAAATAGGAATCCTAATTATATGAAAGATAATAAATACCTTGTAGGCTGAGGTCTCAGTACAGGGTAATGACATTTCCAACGAGAAGGTGTAGTGAGATAGGTATGGATCACTTCATTGAATTGAAAATATTGAGAATTAATTTAAACAATGATTTCAGCCACTATTAAATCCAAAGAACAATTTTCTCTATTATTTCATATAACATCAATTTCTGTTGGCATTGCATTATTATATATAATATTTATATTTCATGCGTAATTTCAAATCCAGCGATATTTATTATATAAGATAGTTTTATATTAGTTAAATAATAATAGTGACATTAGAAAATATAGTGTCTGTAAGTTAAATCATTGTGATCACACATAGGTTGTGACACTATGGAAGACTATTAAGAAAATAAGAAATCAATTGAATAGTGAAAAGAGACTGAAATTATCTACCATTAGTTACCATCAGTGAATGGTTCCTCAATTAATATTTAAATATCTAAATGATAGACGATCAACTAGGATGTTGTTGAAGAATGTTATATACTATTCTGAATAGCGGGGATAAAGAATATTCCATCATGGTTTGATCTTATTTCTTGATATTCTGATGAATATATGTTTTAGGAGATCTTCCTTGGTGACATTGGTAATGTTTTCCAATATAGACTCTAACTACATTGGAGACCCATTCTACTTTATTCTCTATATTGGAATTTCTAGAAAAAAATTCATGATTTGATAAACTATTATGAATATGATGATAAATTTTTCCCTTGCGGGGGAGAAAAATGATGAATCTTCCATTATTATTTTTTCAATTTGTATCAAATAGTATTATTTTGGAAATTTCATTAATTTTAGGTCATTGGGGAAGGTATGTGTCTTAATATCGAATACTTAGTTATTATAAATAAACAAATTTATAAAAGGTGGGTAAATTGAATTATTTATTTGAAAATAATAATAAAATCTCACTATGTTCACTTATCCTACATATTTCACATGAATAATTAGGATCCATTATTTGATGTGAGTCCACGAGTTTCATGTTGACTGTTCTTAAAAAGGATCAACTCACAGTTATTAATTTCTTCCTGGAATGAAAGTGAATAATCCTTGAAGTCAAGTATTTGAGTTCATTTTTTAAGGTATCATGATCAGTTGGTAAATGAAAATTTATTTGTCTAAATAAAATAATTTTTTATACACTAAGTACAAGTCAAGTAGACATAAAATGAAATTATAGATGATATACATATTATGTATGTACTGATACACTTTTCTCGTGAACAATTTATTTCTTTTCAATAAGGGGGAGATAAAGTGAAATGAATTTTAGAAAGGTAAAAGGAAGATAGAAGATAATAGTTAAATATATTGAAACTTTCTTATAGAAATAATTTGAGTGTATTTCCAACAAATAAAAATGGTGATATCAAAGAGAATTTTTTTTGTATGGATTGTATTTATTGTCAACTGATTTTCCTCGGTGGTCAATAATGATTAGTGAGTTATGATGATCTATGTGTGGTTAATATGATGATGTAGTTCCATAGTTATGGGAACTTGGAGGAATTATCCATGTATTGACATTCAAAGAAACATGTGAATGGTTTGATGACATTATGTATCAAAGATATTCCAGGTGAACTTTTATGGATTCATTTTATGATATTGAATATCATGGTTTCATAATTATTATAGTAAAATATGATGTTTCTTTACTGATTTTAATTTCACAAATTACATAAGTTATTTTGAGAATTTGTAAATAATTCCTTATGAATAATATTGGTTCAAAAGTTGTTTCCAATCATATTTGGGTTTTATTGGAAATAAATATGTTTTTAAAAGATAAGGAATTTGAAATACACTCCTTGGTATATGTAATGATTCTAAAGGTGATCAATCAAAGTATAAATATCATGATATATGTTATTCATGATTAAATTAATCATGTTATTTTGGAATGAATTTGATTCTGGAAGAATTTGGATAATTCGTTAACGATGCAATATTTTATGTTTGTTATCAAATCTAGAAGATTGAAAAATAGTATGGGAGATGTTGTTAAATTAAAATTTTAATGTGTAATCATTTACCAATGATTTCCAATTTTTTTTGGTAAAAAATATTGAGGAGGGATGTTTTTTCAAAAGATGGATTTCCTTGAAGGCCTTATGAAAATATAGAAAAGGAATGAGTTTTGTAATGATTATGTGTCACAAAGGGCAGTTCGCGAAGGCATGATGGTTTTTATGGAAATCTTCATTATTAAGATAAGATGAGTATCATGAATGGATGATTTCCACAATGATATTCAACATCAAATATTGTGATGTTAATCTTTGTGATTTCGAGTATTGAAGCATCGCAAGTACACAATGGTTTGACGAAGATATCTACAACAATGATAAATATCTAAAGAGCATCGTGAATCAAGGAGCACCAACGAGATACATTTTAGTGATCTAAAAAATTAATTGGAGGTGGTTTATCATTTTCAATGAGTGATCTTATAAATTTATTGCGGCCCCTACATTATTAACAACATAAATATTATAAAAAATATGGAATCATGATTATTTTCCGTTGGTAGATGACGTCCATAAACCTATATTTCTATGATATCATTATAATCATGAAGATAATTATAAAATACTATCTCAATACAATTATTTTAATTAAGGGGTTATTCATGATGATGTGTTATTCCATGTTCACTCAATGATCATCTCAAAGGCAGTTTGTTCTGGAAAGGGATATTTCTTCGTAAATTTTGTGAGATTAACGAGGGAGATTTGTGAATAAATTTTTTGAATATATGGTTTAAGTGAACCGGGGATTGGGTATTATACCCCCATTGTGTTTTGAGATGTAATACCATGTTTATACCTGATTGATACACAACAAATGTAGAAGATAAGAGAAAACAAAAATAGTTTTTGTGTGTGGAGAAGGACTAGATGAGTAACTAAACTCCTATCATCAGTAAGGAAGAAGAATGTATAAAGATACATTAATATGTTTTTATTGAGTATTAATGGAATAGAATAATACAATCATTAACCAATCCATATGATTTTGTGTCCTAGAGGAATAAGAATGTGAAAAATCTATATCTAGTTATTTAGGCCATATCAATTATGATGATGCAATGTTGACATGTCATTATTGTTTTGATAATCACAAAGGAATTATATGATTCTATCAAGATTGGAATAAAGATATTTATTATAGTTGGTTTCTAAATGAATATCAATGAGTGATCAAGACACCACAATATTCTGCTACGTATATTTGTGTGTTATAGATCAGAGGAAAAAGAGGAAGTGGTGACCCAAATTGGTATTAATAGATTATTATTTGGGATTAGAAGAATTCATTGCATAAATCTACCACATTATTATCAGTGTGTCTGAGACAATAATGTGATTGTGTGACTTTTACTTTGCTATTGTGATGTGGATTCAAGAGTCACTTTCATGATTCTGGGCAAGTAACAGGTGAAGAGTAAAAGAACAAAGAAGAACAACGACATTATATATGACTCAATAGGTGGAGGGATTTATTAATGTTAAAAGACCTGGTCAATAAGGGGAAGAATATCTTGGGAAGTAGTATAAATATCTAGCCCAGTACTTTAAAACATACACTATATGATTGTTTACATAGTGATACAAAAGTGTAAGGTACTATCCTACATATTTTAATCAAAGAAAAATGATTTTTTTTCTGTTGGATGGTGTGGTTAGTATTATTTCATAATATGTTGGAAACTGTATAATATTATTTAGTAGTGAACCTTAAAGAATATCATTTTAATTTCATTAATAATTTAACATTCTTTCATGAGATATGGAGAAGTGAATGAGATAATCAAGATCAAAACTAGTCAATGGGCATGAGTTAAAAAATGTAATAATTGGATTAAAAATCCCCTTACACTGATTTAACCACCTCTCAGTGTTAGAAATATACCAAAATGATCCTTTCCAAGACATTCTTTGTTGATCCAACCCCCTATATCAGTTTTATGTTCCCCACCTACCCAAACAACATTTCTCAATTCCAACCCATTTAACAATTCCATGAATGAACTTTATGAATTTTTTTATTGCCATTCGTCCTTTCTTACATCTTGAATCAAACCCCTAACCACCACCATAAATCCCTAAAACCTTTCTAATGAAACATAAATATTTGTATAATATTTCAGGATATATCTATGTATTTATATGTATATGTATTTCATTTTAAAATATATATTTATTCATATAATCATATATATTTTATATAATTACCTCAAAATATATTTTATAAATATGTCTATATACTATATATTTATATACAAATTTCAGATATATTTATATAAATATATATATAAATTTAAAACAATTATATATTTAGATATTAATTTTTTATAATATTTCGATAAATAGTTATTATAAATACATTTATATACTCTAATTAAGGATAATGACATATTCATAAAAAATAATTTTATATATTCTTTTTCTACACAATATTGGCACCCACATACATGCACAATATACACACATGTATATATTTATATTTCACACAAACCCGTATAAATATTTACATATATGAAATTATTTACATAAATTAGAATATAAACCAAAATATATATTTCTTTATTAACACACACATTTTTACATATAAAAATAAATTTAATAGTTATGAGTGTGTGTGTGTGTGTTTAAATGCATTTTATAAGGTATATAAAATGTAAAATGTTTTATTCTAAATAAAATTAATAATAACCATTCATTTACATATGCATAATTAAATTTAGAAATATAATATTTTTTCAATAAGATAACATATTTATTTTTAAATATTATATATTAAAAATCAATATATAAAAAAAATGTATATATTTAATTATAAATAATCTTAAAATATGAAAAATAGTAAACTTTTAGCACAATTATATTAATATGACTGTAATCTTATAGAATAAATTTATTATCCACTAAAAAATATACAAGAAGACTCCCCCAAATGATGGTAAAATTCCATCGAATAATGAAAAATTAAGGTGTTACAGAAAAACTCCTTTTTAGAGGACATCTGAGCCATTTTGACATCATAAAAATGATAAGAAAGTTCAATTTGAATCATTATGTTATATAAATTTTTTAATATTTGAATAGATATGTGGTAGAACCAAAGAAGACTTCCAGAGAAAAATTTATGACCATTTGATGATCAAGTCATGTTTCCAAATTACATAGATTGTTCATTAAATTATTAAAATTATATGTTATCCAGATGTTATTAAAAGACTATTTATCATTAATAATTAGAAACTTATTATTTAATATTAAATTATGATTATTTTATATTCCATTTTTGCTGAATATGTTTAATATTAATTGAAAAGGCCTATTAGTCTTGTTTTAATAATATTTAATGAAATATAATATATTTGTATCAATGAAAATATATTTATATATTATTATTTTTATAATTATATATAACTTTTTTATGAAATATAGCTTTTATCAGCGTTAGAAAAAATCAGTAGTAGAAGTTAATTTTATGAGTGCTAAAAAATAATTGAAAAGGGGTTTTTTATCAAATCTTTTTTTTCACGTTGATAAATGAAGACATTATTATAACTCTTTAAAACCATTAATAAAGGGTATTTTTATCAATGCTAAAAAACTGATAGAACGGGAAACATTTACCATAACTTTTTTAACATTGGTAAAATCATCCTTTATAAATGCGTGTTTGCTAGAACTAAAAATGGAACCCCCTTTATCAGCCCTTTGAGATAGCACAAAAAAATGGGAGCACTTAATATTTTACAATCTACAATAGTGAATTTAAAAATATAATAATTATAACATGTTTGGTATTTTAGTGGCAATTTATCCGTCACCCATTTATGTATGGTCAACATGTCGATTTATGTTATCTTATAATATGAAAAAACCCAAAACATCCAACATAAACATTAACATTTAAGTAATTAAATAATTCAAGAAAATGAATGAACTTAATAGAATAAAAAAATTTAAAAACATAAAAGGTTTATTAATCAAGCATAAATCTAATATAATTTTATTATTCACGTGATAGAGAATGTACAAAGCTATAATGGATTAAAGTTAATGTATTTTTCTTTAAAAACTATATTTAATGTATTCCTTTAAAATAATTCTCTTCCTTATAAATATTCATCAAAATTTTAAAATAATGATATAATATATACCCTAATGATTGATAAAAGTTTTCATAAACTACTTTTGAATTTACTTTTATGTTTTAATGGTAATATATTAATAATGTAATGTATATGACATTTTCACATTTTTAATAATGTGGAAAAAATATTTTCTTAAACGTATACGGCTTGATCACTTATTCCATTTTTCATATCCATTATTCATTATCAATACTCTTATACATTATTCCATTGAAATTTTCAATGTAAATATTTCTCTCAATATTCTAGGAATATTAAGTAATAAAATGAATTTATAGAAACAAAATCATTTTATCATTTATATGTGATTAATGAAACTATTTTAGTTTATGGGATTCAATTCCAATTCAAATGATTTTTATGATTAAATTAAAATATATATGTATTTTATACATCATATTATTCTTATAAATATTATATGAATGATGGGTTATCCAGATATATATCTAATTATGGGTCTTTCCAATATAGATCTCTAATGCATTGAGGAATGTGATGGAGTTTATAAATGCTGGGTTTATTCTAATAGATATGTGATTTCTTTGTTCAGGTGATTCCATTGCAAGGGACCTTATTGTTAATATTGAATGGATAATTTTCTATGTTATATACAAGATATTATTTCAATGTTTTATAAAGGAAATATTTTTATATAATGTTTTAATAAAACAAACTATTATTTTTCTGAAAAGATTATGATAATTTTAAAATGATGTTGGATGGACTGTATTTCAAGGAATGGTTTTTATAAGTTCACATGTTTTCAAAGAAAACCATTTGATAACTATTTTTTCTTTATTATTATATATTATGTTTTTATGAAATTTATGAAGAAATTCGATTGTTTTTATAGAAACATGAATGAATATTTGAGGTTAAATTTTTATTCTGAAAAAGGAAACCTTATAAATATATTTTCATTTTTTAAAAATCGAGAAATGGGTATAATTTTTTTCCATATCCCTTAATAGGATTTGAATTTCTCATACTGTATTTTAAATTAATTTTCATTGTTATTACAGATGAGTTGAAACATTAATAAAGTTAGAGTTTTGGATATACAAGTTACCTTAAATGAAGAAAGTGTGTTGTTATAAGGAACTTGTTTTGTGGAAATTATGGATAGTGCTTGAAAATTCCTACATTATTATGTAATGATTTACCCAAATCTATATAATTCTATACTAGTAATATCCTTGATTCTGTATAATATGAATGCTTTTCTATGATTCCTATAATTATTGATAGTTTATGTTATGATGTGTTATATACCTGACATTTGATAAACTCATAGATAAAATAAATATTATCTTTTTGAATAAATTAATATATATTTATTCAAATAATATTTCATATGTAATTTCTCACTGGACCATTAAACTTGATACCATAATCCTCCTTAGTGTTTATTTGTGATTGAATAATTAAAATTTATTCAATTAAATAAATATCACTATATAATATTCACATATTAGTGGATACGTATTTATTAAATATCCACATAAATAAATAAATAAATATCTTCTTACTCTATGAATAAATAATAATAAATAAATTATATGTATTCATGTTATTAAATTATTATTTACATAGTGAAAAACTAATTATTAATTATTCAACTCACATATATACTGTATTGAATAATAGTTGATTGAATATTTTCTGTCAAACAAAAAATAAAAATAATTAATCCATGTGTGGGGATAATATTTATCCCACATGTATCTTAATAATAACTTTTATGAAGGATCACAATTCAATGACTGTGTTACCCATTAAGCCATTATATCGATTTTATTAGGCTATATTTTATAATGTCTAGGGATACAATCATGAAATAAATGAAGGATCCCATTAAAAATTATGTTGATTTCATAATTTAAATTAACCTCATATATATGTACTCTATGTTATATAATTTCATTATATTGATATATCTGGAAATGCATGTTTTATAAGGGTTTCATCAACCAATATGCTTGATGTCACATTATTTGACATCCCAAAAATGAACTTAATGTTAACAAATTCATAGACATTGACATAAAAATGAGGATAAATTCCCTTTAAAGAGCTACATATAACAACTTCCATTAAATAACATAGTGGATAAATCCATCATCTCATTACTCAATAATATAACATCACTCATAACATAACCAACATATCCCACCTCACCAAGAACATATTTTATTATTGATTTCAAAATTACATTAAATTAAATGAAACATGGAATTCATTAATAATAATATTAAATTCTATGTATCATTACACATGTCTTTATATTGTAATATCCAATAAAACATATAAATGTGGATTTCCTATCCTAATCCCTTGTAATCATAATTTCCTGCACTGAATATCACTAACGGAATACAAAATGACAATGTGTCTTGGAGTCCAATAAATATATTCCCCTTAGATACTGTATCATTTGTGTCTAATTATATGATTTAATCTAACTATAGAGATAATTTTTTATAATTTAGTAATGGCACTTCTATGTCCTCATCATAGTAGTAAACTTCTATAAGCTTTCATTGCAATATGTATCTTTAAGAAATTATCATATTCTATTTTAGGTAATATAAAAATAATTATGTTATATGAACTATATATATATTAAAATACATGAATACAAGTCATCATAAAAGACTTAAAAATTTTTCTAGGGAATCAACTCCAACAAAATTCCTCTTATATTAGAGTCAAATACTAACAACCATTAGTCCAATAGCTCTTAAATTTTGATCATTCATATTCTAATGTAAGGATATAATATTTTTGATCTCCTTGATTTCAACAATGTAACATATTCTCATATAGAGTTCAATAATTTGGGAAAAAATTATCATGAGGTATTATTTTTGATGTATGTGCTTCATTTGTCGATGTGTTCTTTGCTCCATTATGAGTCTCACCACTGAAATATTATCACAATACAATGTTATATGATCTATACTACTAGGTACCACATCAATATCATAGAATATTTTAAAAATAAAATCTTATTTTATGGATATATAAAAGTCTCCAACATACATAGACTCAACTAAAGAATAAATGAAAATTGTTTGATTTAAACTCTTAGAGCACAAAGCACCTCTATTGAGAGTGAATACATATTCGGACTATGAATATAGACCATTTTGATCTATTTGGAATCTAGCAGAATTATATCCTATAATGACTTGTATCATATCTCTTCTATAAACTAGGAACAAAACCTTATTGCCCCTTATACACATAAAGTTTCCTTAGTAGCATACCAATACTTTTCTCTTAGATTTTCATTATATCTAACTTTCATTCTTGAAGAATGGGCAACATAAAGAATAGTTAATATAAAATAATACATGATAGATCCTATAAAAATCATCAATGGGATCCTACTAATTATCTCTCTCCATCTCTCTCTATCACTCTTATTGTATTTCTGGATTTATTTTCTTGAATAGATTTATACTATGTGACACTAGAACAAACAGCTCTTTCATTATTCCATACTAAATCCCTATATTTTCTTATTAGTGAATGTAATTTTACATAATCAAAACGTTATTTTGGATCTATTAAAAATGATCAAGATTCCAAAGATATATGTTGTTTCACCAAATTTCTTCATGGAGAAGGACTTGTTTAACAATTCCTCAACAAACTATATGTAATGTATGATTTTACGATAAGAAATATTTAATCAATATACAGTTTTAGGTGTATTATTGTACCCCAACTAAAAAGAAAACAAAAATATTCACATTCATTATTTATGAAACATAAAACACTTAAATCATAATCAAAATGAATGCTTCCTAAAAAATATAAGTTTATTATAACATAAATGGATCTCTATATAATTGACATTTTATCAGCATTTTTAAGAGTAATAATCCATTCATGTTGTCTTATATATATATCTTCTATAATGTTCCTGACATGTAAAAATATTTTTACATCCATCTACTAAGGATCATAATCATAGAAATGTGTTATGTAAAGTATAATTATAATGGATTTAAACAAGAAAACCATTGAATTGGTTTCATTATATTCAATTCCATGATACAATTCAAACCATTATTATAAGGCCCCATCCTTAAAACTTATTTAATGTTGAGTTATTATAAGATTACACATTGATGATCTTTTATGGTTTAGAGTTTTAGAGAATTAGATCATAAAACGTGCATTACATTCCACATTTAAACAAAGTGGTTACATAAAAGATAGTATTCATTTTTACCATCAACGAAAACATATTTAAAATAAAACATGGATTCTTTCATGTCACTTCCTTGACACTATCATCATATCATGTACCATTCCCTTGACCTGTGAAAAAAAATTCAAAAACATGGGATGAGCATAAAAAGCTCAGTAAGGGTTATAAAAAGTTTGGAAAGGAAACATGAGTACATATATACAAAAGAATGAAATCATACTTTACCCATAAAACATATTCACTTTAACATACCAAATAAAATAATTAATAAATCATAGAAATCATAAGACATAAAGGTAACATGAGGAATTCATAACATTCTTACGTAGGGAGTAACCCTCTTGGTTACGTTTGAAATACACATCACAGTATATTTCCAAAATCTCTTCGGAGAAACATTAACGTTTAACTCCTTCGCGTTACCCAATGCATTGGAGAGCTATATCAGGCTCACCCGCCCATAGTTTATCATGGAACTACCCATCTTCATAACAATACCCAAGAACCATAACATAATAATAGCATATAACTTAAGCATAAATAAATGACAACATTCTCACATTGCAATAACAATATAACATTTTAAGATATTGAAATAATGAATCCATTCTAAAAACCACTTTCAAAACCATTTAAAACATTTGATAAAGAGGATTTTAAATCAATGTGTCCCATACCACAGTGAAGATTTTAATATTTTAAACCATTAATATCCATATAAATAAATCATTAAAACCATTTTGAAAACATGGATATTAATGAGAAATATTTATAAGATTAAATCATTAAAACATTTAAAAAGATATTTTAGTTAAAGAGTTTTTAAAAAAAATGTGAGACACTTGAATACAATAATTGAGGAATAACATTTAATCAAAACTATATAACATCATGATAATGAAGGGATTCATGATATAATATTCCAAATGACAGTATATACACCATATAAGAGTGAATTGGTTCATAACAACAATGAAGTCTCAATGGAAATGTAAATTTAGATGAAATCCATTATAAAGATGGTATCCTTAAATTAAGGATAAATCAATCTCATAATTATGTGAGACAAATATAAATACACCCAATATAAGTGGATATTAAGTGTAAAATAATCACAGGTCATTCACGCATATTCAAATGATAAAATATTCAATAACTACATGTTGATCCCAAAGAAATCGAAATAGGGTTAAAAAGTTCCCTTGACAGCCTAACAGCGCCACATCAAATTTTAGAAAAAGAGTTGATGAGAGAGATAAAGGGTATCTCATCACGTGGACATAAAATTTATGGCAATAAGGATATCTAAGAACATATCCCCATCTAATAATATGAAAATTAAAAGACATAACAAAAGAAGTCTCTTAAAAAGAGGAGGGTGAAAGGTTCCCTTACCGATTTGGGTAACTTTCAAAACGTACACACCATGAAAGAAGGACTATAAAACATTGATGCAAATACTCATAAATGAAAGTACGTTACACAAATATTATAATATTGGATAGAAAATACACCACCGAAAAGGAAATATTGGCAAATATAGCATGAATCTCACGAAAACACAAAGTGATATAAAAAGCCCCTTACGAAATTTCGATAGCCTAATAGTGACAATTAAAACTTCCAAAATTGATTGATGAGAGAAAATAGAGTCTCTCATCATATTAATATAAAATGTATAGTAAGAGTAATATAAAAGTACATTCCAATCATAAGAAAGATGAGCTTAAAAGGAATTATATAAAAGAGTGTACTTAAAAAGAAAGAGAGGGGTATGATCCCTAACCTCAGGTCCGACATGACTCGATCATTATTTAACCTCCTGAATAATAATCTTGAGATAATTTCTACTTAATTAGGATAATTTTTCAAGTTAATTATTCCTTTTATATCACTTACTACCATTCTATTAACACTATGTCATTATTTAAGTTAATAATAGTCGTTTTGTAGATCATTGCTACTTGAGTCAAAAATAAACTCTTTATAATTTCAAGTTGTTCATGTGGTAATATATATATTATATCCATAATTATATTCATTATGTAGATATCATATATATCATATATATCTATTTTATACATGAATTTATAATATTACATAACATTTAGAGGTAAGAAATGAAATGCACCATTCATGGAGACGATAAGCCGTACGTATGCATGAACGCAACTTCCATTTATATTTCTTATTTAATGGAATTAAAACATAAGGATACATAATATAATTATAATAAAAGTATTATATCATATATAATATCGTTAAATCTATCCTTTATACATACCACATATTGTATTAACGAATCAAATCACTTTGAGGGGGCGGTAGTCCACACTTCTTAAAATGAAGATATCACGTTTAACCATAATGGAAACCATAAAGGTTTGACATAAATGAAAAACACAGAAGCTTAAGTAAAACATAAACATATTATATATCATATATAAATATAGTGACATCTTAATGGCCACCTTTGAGGTTGTTAAAAGAATATTGAACAATCATCGTTTCGTGAGGCAGAAAGTCACCATCCACAGAAATAGTATGTTCTTTAACCATTAGATGTAGGTGTGTGTAAGTGTAGATAGAATAATTATTATAACAGAATCCTAGTATATTGAAGATACTTTATTTGTTACAAATGAAATGAAAAAAAAATAGTTTAGGGGTTTTGAGAAGCAAAATAAAACAAAAGAACACAAGTAAAGACATTAACTTAAAATCAGGTATCTCTCTTTGATTTGAGCTCAAAGGCTTCCTTGGAAAGACTTCGGCCCATTGTGGGGATTCTAGGAGTAATAGAGGGATGTGTAGAGACAAAATGATCAGGGGTTGGCCGATCCAAGGGCTTGAGAGGTGTGGGTAAGGTGGTAAAGGTGGGGGCCTTTTATAAGAGCAGAGGACAAACACTCTTGGAAAGTTACAAAATGTTACTTTATTTTCATATGAGTTTTGGATTTTAAAGGACCCACATTGAGGTATTTAGAGGATAAGGTGGCAAGGGTTTGAAATATACTCATCCAATATGTCTTTGACATGTGTACATTATAGTTTTAACATTATCGTTTCATTTTATTTAAATCATTTATTAATGAGGTAATCGCTGCATCATCATGATGTCATAAATAATTTAATTTATTCAATGTCTAAAAATTATAAAAAAAATATCATGATGTAAGAAATCTTTTCATATTTATAATGAATATTTATAGTAAAAAATATGACTTGTATAATCTCACGACCCGCCCTCGGGGTCCGTGCCGTGACTACCCCAAGCCCGCCTTCCATAGGCCAGGGGCTGGCGACTAGCACCAAGGCGTAAATCCCGGTAAAAAGGGAAGGCATTGCCTTTGTAAAGTAAACAAACACCACAGAGTAAGAAAGCAGAAAGTAAAAACTAAACAAAATCAGAGTACAACTGAAAGTACGGAAAAGTAAATGAGCCAGTATACAAACCCAAACTGAAAGTAAAGTACAACTCGAAAGGGAAAACAACAACTGAAAGGTAAAAGTCGCTACACCGAGCTGTCCACTGGAAATCCCACCTGAAGCGTGGGTACAGATAGCTCCTCTGCTCCACGGGTCCCGCCGTCCGTTCCGTGCACGTTCCGCCCAGTGGTCCACCTCCGGGTACCGTCCCGCTCTGCAAGCCTCAGCTAAGGTCAACGTTGTCCGTCGTCTGCAACCAACACAACGTAGTGCGGGCAAAGCCCGTGCAGGGGTGAGTATAAGCTACTCAGTAGGGACCCCGAGACCCCTGAAGGTCTCTCAAATCCACAAAGGATAAACCACGAAGAAAGGAACAATCACGAAGTAACAACCGACTCTGCTTAGGTATATGCCCATACATATACCTAAGTCATCAATTTCAAATACGCTCCAACCTCCGAGCCCATGTACAACTCAGTCCACACAGGAAAGTAAACGTATTCCACACAGGAAAGAAAAACGTAATCCACACAGGATAGCACAACACAATCCACACAGGAAAGCAATAGGATTCAGCTCACACAGGTATACTTCTTCGATAGACGATAAAGATGATCCCTGATCCATCTAAGTCGTCGGACCCACGAAGGATCGATAGGTAACTAACCAAAGGATGATAAAGATGATCTCTGATCCATCTAAGTCGTCGGACCCACGAAGGATCGATAGGTAACTAACCCCCGCAAAGACGCACACAGGATCGGGCCCACACAGGACCTGTAGGTGCTGGCTCACACAGAACCGCTGAGCGCGGACCCATACAGGATCGGACCCACACAGGATCGGGCCCACACAGGACCTGTAGCACTGATCCACGTAGGATCGCTGAGTGCTGAAGTCGTCGTCGTCGAATCCACACAGGATCGGGCCCACACAGGACCTATAGCACTGATCCACGTAGGATCGCTGAGTGCTGTAGTCGTCGTCGTCGAATCCACACAGGATCTCTGTACTGTCGTCGTCGCAGTCACAGTAACAGTCGCAGTAGTAGTAGTCACAGTATCAGTCGCAGCCAGCACTAGGGTTCCCGCACACAGCAAGCTCGTTCGGAGGGTCCGCTCCACAAGCCGAGAGGCTGATACATCAACTGTTACAAAGTCCAGAGTTGATGTATCCAAAAGTTCCTTATCGTCAACAGGAACTCAACGCAACAGACGGCGCGTCGATCGGACGCCCGGTCTCAGAGTTATTGGCATTTTCGTCCCCGGGGCCCGGTTGGTTTTTAAGGCAAAACCAACCCGACCGTACTCCACCTACGTCCAAACCTCGGGCTGAGTATGCCAAAAGATCCATCTCACTAAGAGGAACACAACACGGCTGACGGCACGTCAATCGGACGTCCGTAGCTCAAGATATGAGTGTTTCCGCTCCGAAGGCCCGGTTGGTTTCGAGAACGAACCAACCCGGTCGAACTCAAAGTAAACCGAAACCTTGAGTGCGATATACCGAAACGACTGTCTCGATCCAAGGATCGCGTTTCCGCAGACGGTTCATCGATCGGAGGTCCGAGGCTCAAGTTATGGCCAAATGACCGAAACCGTTTCGAAATGGGGGGTCCGGGTCCGGGCCGACACGGCCCGACCCCCCCCCCCCCCCCCCCCCCGGGGTCGACCCGACCCGGGTCCGACCCGGCCCGGCCGGCCCGGCCGGCGCGGCGGCCGCAGCGGCCTGGCGCCACACGGAGGCAGCGTGGGGGGAATTATTTCCCCCACTGATTTGGATGGCGGCGCGAGTAAATGTCGCGCCCTTTGCAACCCCCCCCCCCCACCCATCGTGGGGGGCTTGATTAGCTGGAAACGGGGGGCCTCCTGCCCCCCTCAAGGAAACCGCCCCCCTCATTAAGAGGGGGGTTTTGTGAGCCGGTCGGGGGATTAATTTCCCCCGGTTTAATGCCATCCAGCCGGCCAGCTGGCCGGCCGGTTTTCTCCAACGGGACCGGAAAATCCGGTCCCCTCTTCGGCTTCCGACGCCGGAGGCTCGGCCGCCGGTCTTCTCTTTCCGCCGCGGCCCGGAACCGGCCGCGGTGTTCATCGTCCGTCGCGGTGCGACGGCACCGCGCCCCTCCGCCGTGCCTTGATTTCTTTCAACGCGGCACGACGGCGTCGCGTTCAAGTTGTTTCTTCATGGTGCGCGCGCGACGGTGTTGCGTAAAATAAACACACGATTAACCGCGTGGTGCGACGACACCACGCCACCTTGCTTCCACCCGCAAGATTAAACAACAAGAACGATGGAGGGGGTTCGGCCGTGTTCATGCGGTCCGGCCCCCCTCACATTAAACAATAACACTTATATAAATTATCCACACGTTAGACAAGCATGAACCACGAACAAGGTTAAATATAATCAAAATACAACAAACCCTACCTCGGGTATAAGGTTCGAAGATTTGACAAAGTTCCGCGGAAGATAACGTCGCGGAGGTCGGGCGTCGCGGTCGTCGTTCGTCAAATCCGATGACGAAGAGGTGCGTCCGATGTGATACGTCGTTGGCGAATCCTTGTACGCCGACGATGGTTGTCCGAGGAAGAAGCGGTGTTCTCTCTCGTTGACACGGAAGACGAAGAAGAGTGGAGCGGTGTTCTTCGTCGGAACTTGAGCGTTCTTCGTCAAGTCTTGAGGAATGTCAAATAAAAAGAAAACAACGAACTCAAGAACCCCTACCTCGATAGTCTCACGTTGACGTAGTCGTGGAATATCGGTGTCGATTCCTTTGACGTCGGAGGAAGAGTCATTGTCGATGGCGTTCGTCGCAGAAAACCGTCGCGGAAGAGATGATGCGGAAGAAGAACGTCACGTCGCGGATATGGCGTCGCGGAAGAACCGTGTTCTTCGGCGAAGAAGTTCTTCGTTGAAGAACGGCGTTCTTCATGTTCTTCGTCGAGGTTGAAGAAGATGAAGAAACAAGAAGAACCTTCCCAACTCTCTCAAGGAGACAAAACTAAACCCAAAATAAAATAAGACTCTATCTTATTTTATTAACACAACAACACACTAGAATTTCAAAAGTTTGAAATTCAAATAACAGATAACTCCACATTAATTAACAAATTGTTATGTTAATTAAAGAGGGGTTAAGGGAGTTTGAGGGAAGATGTAAAGTTAGGTTTCGTGTGGGCCCCACCACACTTAATCCTCTCAAGGGAGGTTAAGTGGGTGTGGGTCCCACACCTAACATCCTTTGAGAGAAGTTAACTATTAAGTTTAAATAAAAATTGTGTTTACATATTTTTATTTAACTTATTCTAATCTCCCAAAAACTAACTCTCAACCTGAAACAAACGCAACTCCCGAAAAGGTATCTTTAAGCGAATATCAGCGCTGCGAGTTCATCGGTTCCCTCGGATTTCAATTCTGAGCACCGGATCAAAAGTTAGAAATTCCCGCTTATTCGTTCACTGAACGTACCCGAGCCAACCTTCGGAAAATGATTCCGGGCACTCCGGGCCTCGGAATCAGGTGCCGTCTGAAACCACGCTCTTGTAAAATTCTAAAGAAAATTAAGAAAAAAAATTCCCATTAATTTTACGTGTCTTTACATTACTCCCACCTCAGGGCTTTACGTCCCCGTAAAGATACATAAAAAACTAGGGAAACAAATGAGGGTACTGAGCACGTATCTTAGCCTCCCGCTCCCATTTTCTCTCCTGGAGATTCCCGTGCTGCCATCTGATGCGCACAAGAGGAATCGATCGCCCACGCAGGACCCTCTCCTGTCGATCCTCTATCTCCACCGGGACCTCCGTAAAAGTCGCCCCATCAGCAACGTCAAGCTCCCCATGGTCAATGATGTGCGTCGGGTCGTGCACGTATCTCCTCAGCTGAGATACGTGGAAAACGTCATGCACCCTGTGCAACTGAGGTGGCAGAGCCAGGCGATAAGCCACCTCGCCAATCCTGCTGAGGACCTGGAAGGGTCCGATGAAGCGCAGAGATAACTTGCCACCTTGTCCAAATCTCCGAATACCACGTCGAGGTGAGACCCGCAAGAAGACGTGGTCACCACCCTCGAACTCCAGTGGCCTCCGCCTCCTGTCAGCATAAGGCTTCTGCCGGCTCTGAGCTGTACTCATCCGCCCCGGGATGACCTGGACCATCTCAGGTCCCACAAGAGCTGCAATATTTCTTTCTTTGCCGAAAAGAGAAACCTGGTCTCATCCCCTGGATGAACCACATTCTTCGCCTAAAACAGTCAATCCTAACATGGATGATACTAATCCATACCAAGGATGACGTCGTAAGGCCTCGATGCTACTACTAAGAGATTCAACCGTTACTCTCGCTTCCAAGGGTTGAGTCACACTGTTGGCATCAGTGTGTGGTAACTGGGTCTCCTCCAGTAGATGTCTCACAAGTGAGGGTCAAGTCAACAGCCAAAACTGGAACCTCTTAGTAACATCACGAAAGAGGACAGGAACGAAAATATCACAAAGGTATGTGTCTTTTATTATTGCAGCTCATAATACAAGACGCTACACAAAAGCAACAAGGAACTAGAAGTACAAAGGATGTATCCACTAGTTCTGCTCCTGTCCATCGGCTCCCAGAGCTCCATGATCAAAGGCCTCGGTTGCCTGAAGCTGAGCTCTCCCCTGCGGTCGGGGTGGACCTCCTGGTGGTGGTGGTGGTAGAGCCTCAAAGTGTCGTCCACCACCTGCTGCTCGGCCAGCTACTCTGCCTCGTCCGCCTCCTCCCTGCAAACCGCCACGGTCGAACCTCGCCTCTGCCTAGGTGGTTCCTCAACCGTCTGCTGCTCCTCCGCATGGCGGGTCGGGCAGTCACGAGCCATGTGGCCTTGCCCGCCACATGCAAAGCACTGTCTTCCACTCAAAAGACTGGCTCCGCGCTGTGTGCCCTGCACTGCTGAGCCAGTGCCCTGAGGTCGTCTGCCTGAAGGTCTGGTCTGTCTGGACCCCTGAGTCATCCGTCGACTGCCAGCTGCAGATGACTCTGCCACGTGCCGCCCTGCGGTGGGTCGCTGCGCTGGTGTAGACTCAGCAAGGAAGCTCTCAAACAGAAGGGCCCGCTCCAGTACTCCTGTCTGAGTCGGTATGCTGAGGGAGATCAGCGATGCCCTGATCTCGTGTCTCAAACCCTGCTCGAAGGTCCGGGCCCAGAAGAATGGGTCCCGTACCATGTCAGTCGAGTAGCGCGAGAGATCGGTAAATCTCGCCAAGTACTGAGCGACCGTCATGCTGCCCTGCCGCAGCTGTAGAAGCTCCTGGATACACACCGCACGAAGGGTGGCTGTGACGAACTCCGATATGAAGAGGCTCTCAAAGTCCGTCCAAAGTAGAGATGCCTCATCGTGCACCTGGAGCATCAAGCTCCACCATCGTCCAGCTGCTGCGTGTAGTAGGCTCGCAGCGAGGATCACCATGAGGTCTGCTGGTGTCCTCACTAGCCTAAAAACTCGTACCACTGCCTCCAGCCATTCCTCTACTGCCTGGGGATCTGTCTCCCCGCGAAACCTGGGTGGTCGCTGGCGCTGAAACTCATGCAGTGCGCTGAGGCGACGTGCGTCGTCAGCGGCTGGTGCTGGATGTATCGGGGGCTCGGCGGGTAGAGCGACCACCGGTGCCACTACTGGCAAAGGGCCCTGCACCGAGGCCTCGTCGCTTGGTGGGCTATCGTCACGCTCGACTCTCGGAACCCTAGCTGGCTGCCGTCGTGGGGCCATCCTGAAAGGAAACAGGTGTGCCACGGTCAAACAGTATACCTGGTGAGCTGACACAAAGAAATCACAAAGAAAACTTTGAAACACACACGCAATCAATGTTTTCGTGCATTAAGTCGGAAATCAGAAGTCAGGGTCCTGGTGTACGGATACGTCGGCCGCCGCACCAACACTGGACTCCCTGGACTGATAACCACACTCAATACGCTAAACATTATTGCTTCACATAGAAAAGATCAGAGTTCGCGGTAGAACCGAACTCCTCTGATACCAATTTTTCACGACCCGCCCTCGGGGTCCGTGCCGGGACTACCCCAAGCCCGCCTTCCATAGGCCAGGTGCTGGCGACTAGCACCAAGGTGTAAATCCCGGTAAAAAGGGAAGGCATTGCCTTTGTAAAGTAAACAAACACCACAGAGTAAGCAAGCGGAAAGTAAACACTAAACAAAAGCAGAGTACAACTGAAAGTGCGGAAAAGTAAATGGGCCAGTATACAAACCCAAACTGAAAGTAAAGTACAACTCGAAAGGGAAAACAGCAACTGAAAGGTAAAAGCCGCTACACCGAGCTGTCCACTGGAAATCCCACCTGAAGGGTGGGTACAGATAGCTCCTCTGCTCCACGGGTCCCGCCGTCCGTTCCGTGCACGTTCCGCCCAGTGGTCCACCTCCGGGTACCGTCCCGCTCTGCAAGCCTCAGCTAAGGTCAACGCTGTCCGTCGTCTGCAACCAACACAACGTAGTGCGGGCAAAGCCCGTGCAGGGGTGAGTATAAGCTACTCAGTAGGGACCCCGAGACCCCTGAAGGTCTCTCAAATCCACAAAGGATAAACCACGAAGAAAGGAACAATCACGAAGTAACAACCGACTCTGTTTAGGTATATGCCCATATATATACCTAAGACATCAATTTCAAATACGCTCCAACCTCCGAGCCCAAGTACAACTCAGTCCACAGAGGAAAGTAAACGTATTCCACACAGGAAAGCAAAACGTAATCCACATAGGATAGCACAACACAATCCACACAGGAAAGCAACATGATTCAGCTCACACAGGTATACTTCTTCGATAGACGATAAAGATGATCCCTGATCCATCTAAGTCGTCGGACCCACGAAGGATCGATAGGTAACTAACCAAAGGATGATAAAGATGATCTCTGATCCATCTAAGTCGTCGGACCCACGAAGGATCGATAGGTAACTAACCCCCGCAAAGACCCACACAGGATCGGGCCCACACAAGACCTGTAGGCGCTGGCTCACACAGAACCGCTGAGCGCGGACCCACACAGGATCAGACTCACACATGATCGGGCCCACACAGGACCTGTAGCACTGATCCACGTAGGATCGCTGAGTGCTGAAGTCGTCGTCGTCGAATCCACACAGGATCGGGCCCACACAGGACCTATAGCACGGATCCACGTAGGATCGCTGAGTGCTGTAGTCGTCGTCGTCGAATCCACACAGGATCTATGTACTGTCGTCGTCGCAGTCACAGTAACAGTCGCAGCAGTAGTAGTCACAGTATTATTCGCAGCCAGCACTAGGGTTCCCGCACACAGCAAGCTCGTTCGGAGGGTCCGCTCCACGAGCCGAGAGGCTGATACATCAACTGTTACAAAGTCCAGAGTTGATGTATCCAAAAGTTCCGTATCGTCAACAGGAACTCAACGCAACAGACGGCGCGTCGATCGGACGCCCGGTCTGAGAGTTATTGGCATTTTCGTCCCCGGGGCCCGGTTGGTTTTTAAGGCAAAACCAACCCGACCGTACTCCACCTGCGTCCAAACCTCGGGCGGAGTATGCCAAAAGATCCTTCTCACTAAGAGGAACACAACACGGCTGACGGCACGTCAATCGGACGTCTGTACCTCAAGATATGATTGTTTCCGCTCCGAAGGCCCGGTTGGTTTCGAGAACGAACCAACCCGGCCGAACACAAAGTAAACCGAAACCTTGAGTGCGATATACCGAAACGACCGTCTCGATCCAAGGATCGTGTTTCCGCAGACGGTTCGTCGATCTGAGGTCCGAGGATCAAGTTATGGACAGAAGACCGAAACCGTTTCGAAACGGGGGGTCCGGGTCCGGGCCGACCCGGCCCGACCCCCCCACCCCTGGGTCGGCCCGAACCGGGGCGACTCGACCCGGGTCTGACCCGGCCCGGCCGGCCCGGCCGGCGCGGCGGCGCGGCGGCCGCGGCGGCCTGGCGCCGCACGGAGGCAGCGCGAGGGGAATTATTTCCCCCGCTGATTTGGATGGCGGCGCGGCTAAATGCCGCGCCCTTTACAAACCCCCCCCCCCCCCCCATCGTGGGGGGCTTGATTGGCTGGAAACGGGGGGCCTCCTGCCCCCCTCAAGGAAACCTCCCCCCTCATTAAGAGGGGGGTTTTGTGAGCCGGTCGGGGGATTAATTTCCCCCGGTTTAATGCCATCCGGCCGGCCAGCTGGCCGGCCAGTTTTCTCCCACGGGACCGGAAAATCCGGTCCCCTCTTCGGCTTCCGACGCCGGCAGCTCGGCCGCCGGTCTTCTCTTTCCGCCGCGGCCCGGAACTGGCCGCGGTGTTCGTCGTCCGGCGCGGTGCGACGGCACCGCGCCCCTCCGCTGTGCCTTGATTTCTTTCAACGCGGCGCGACGGCGTCGCGTTCAAGATGTTTCTTCATGGTGCGCGCGCAACGGTGTTGCGTAAAATAAACGCACGATTAACCGCGTGGTGCGACGACACCACGCCACCTTGCTTCCACCCGCAAGACTAAACAACAAGAACGATGGAGGGGGTTTGGCCGTGTTCATGCGGTCCGGCCCCCCTCATGTTAAACAATAACACTTATATAAATTATCCACAGGTTAGACAAGCATGAACCACGAACAAGGTTAAATATAAACAAAATACAACAACCCCTACCTCGGGTATAAGGTTCGAAGATTTGACAAAGTTCCGCGGAAGATAACGTCGCGGAGGTCGGGCGTCGCGGTCGTCGTTCGTCAAATCCGATGACGAAGAGGTGCGTCCGATGTGACACGTCATTGGCGAATCCTTGTACGCCGACGAAGGTTGTCCGAGGAATAAGCGGTGTTCTCTCTCGTTGACACGGAAGACGAAGAAGAGCGGAGCGGCGTTCTTCGTCGGAACTTGAGCGTTCTTCGTCAAGTCTTGAGGAATGTCAAATAAAAAGAAAACAACGAACTCAAGAACCCCTACCTCGATAGTCGCACGTTGACGTAGTCGTGGAATATCGGTGTCGATTCCTTTGACGTCGGAGGAAGAGTCGTTTTCGATGGCGTTCGTCGCGAAAAACCGTCACGGAAGAGATGATGCGGAAGAAGAACATCACGTCGCGGATATGGCGTCGCGGAAGAACCGTGTTCTTCGGCGAAGAAGTTTTTCGTTGAAGAACGGTGTTCTTCGTGTTCTTCGTCAAGGTTGAAGAAGATGAAGAAACAAGAAGAACCTTCCCAACTCTCTCAAGGAGACAACACTAAACCCAAAATAAAATAAGACTCTATCTTATTTTATTAACACAACAACACACTAGAATTTCAAAAGTTTGAAATTCAAATAAGAGATAACTCCACATTAATTAACAAATTGTTATGTTAATTAAAGAGGGGTTAAGGGAGTTTGAGGGAAGATGTAAAGTTAGGTTTCGTGTGGGCCCCACCACACTTAATCCTCTCAAGGGAGGTTAAGTGGGTGTGGGTCCCACACCTAACTTCCTTTGAGAGAAGTTAACTATTAAGTTTAAATAAAAATTGTGTTTACATATTTTTATTTAACTTATTCTAATCTCCCAAAAACTAACTCTCAACCTGAAACAAACGCAACTCCCGAAAAGGTCTCTTTAAGCGAATATCAGCGCTGCGAGTTCATCGGTTCCCTCAGATTTCAATTCCGAGCATCAGATCAAAAGTTAGAAATTCCCGCTCATTCGTTCACTGAACGTACCCGAGCCGACCTTCGGAAAATGATTCCGGGCACTCCGGGCCTCAGAATCAGGTGCCGTCTGAAACCGCGCTCTTGTAAAATTCTAAAGAAAAATAAGAAAAAAAATTCCCTTGAATTTTACGGGTCTTTACATATATCCCCATTTAAAAATTGTTTTAGTAAAAACCACTCATGCTTGTGAAATTTTTATTTTAACTTTAAATAAAAATTTATTTATGTCATTTTCCAACCAAATTGGCTCCATGGGGTCCCCAAGTTGACCCATAGATTGTCTTGGTCTGAAATGACACATCCAATTAGGGTAAGACATTTTTCTACGTCATTTCATATTATTAAAACATTATTTTTTCCTTAAATTACACTAATTACCTCTAATCGCGATTAAAAACATAAAAGTTACTATTCACCAAAAAAATTGTTTCAATCCCATGGAACGAAATTTTACATCCTAATGACAACCATGTATGTCGGATTTTTGAAATTCAAATCACAGAAGTGGTAAAGTTTCATTTAAAAGAACAAATCAGTTTTTAAACTACCACTTAGTGGTTTCACTATTCATCAAAAATTGATATTTTTCAGAAAAATACAAAAAATTCACCCTAAGAAATATTTGATATTCCAAATTCAAAAATGATGTCTATTTTACAATATTAAAAACATATATGTTGCATTAATTAATTTAATAATTAATTCTCGCTGTCAAAAAAATAGCGTGCTTTTAAGAAATAATATCTATTAAAATATTGACTCTAGTTTAAGTCCAATTTCAAAGTGAAATTAATTACAATGACCAAAATTATATTAAATGGTAAAAATATATTCTTAATAAACTCTAATATAAATTAAAAATATAATCTATCCATAAAATAAATGATAATAATAAGAGGTTTTGAATTAAAATGCAACATTTTCAATAAAAATGATCTTTATCAGAAAAATAACAGAATTTTACACAAAGTAAATTTTGATGTCCAGATTCTAAAGAAGGATTTTATTTTGTCAAATACAACATATAAAATTGTAAAAAGTGTATTTAAAAAGGATTCTCCATCAAAAGGTGGTTAATCGATCTTTTAAAGAATATTAGAAGATTTATGCTTAAAATTGGATTCATTTTCATTTTTATGCCTCCAACATTTATTGGATAAAAGTAAAAATATTTGAGAGACATATATAATAATTTTTTAGTTAGTTCAGTTCATTCCTCGATTACAACGGCTATGCGTTAACTACCTTTTAAAATAATAGTTTTTTATTATTAGAATGCAACGTAAGATTTCAAAGAAAATCGTTGTTGTGTATTGGGTACGCCCTCGAGCATAGCATTCCCTTTAGTGTATTATTAATATTTTATTCAAAAATATGGATAAATATGAAAATTTCATATTATTTATTTACCTGTGGGGTTACATCCATGCCCCCTTTTGGGAATTGCGTCCTTGCAATTTTAAAATTGGGCATGGAAGCTTCATTGGAAATCCCACATCGGAACAAGAGTCAGTAAAACTATCACTTTAAAAGAATGGGAGAGAAGTACAAATGTCACTCGAGTTAACCCATACAAGGATTCCAAGTATGAAAATATGGATATGGAGGAAAAAACAAAGGGTCAGGTTCTGATGGAGAGTGATAGTAAACATATCTAGGAGAAACTTAACAACAAGAAAAGCACAAACATGTGATGGGCTAAACGGTATTTGATTCCCCGGTATGAAAAGTTATCAGACAACATTTTTGTTTTAAGTTACTTTTCATTGAGGAATTTATTTATGAGTTTAACTAAAACATAAGGAAGCACACTTAATTGTCATGTTGACTTTCAACTACTACTATATTTCTTACACGAACTCATATTTTCTCCAAAAGACGAGTATTTAGGATGTCTTGTTCTCATTAAAAGAGCTATAATCATCTTCTAGAGAATTACCTAATACACAAAAGAGAACTATATACTTCCCATGTCTTTAGAACATAACCAAAACTAAAACCCAAAGTTTATCAAAGACCATTCAATAAACATCTATCCATAATATTCTACAAAGTAAACCAAACTAAGATTGAAACCCAATTCTTTGAAGGGTTTAATCACAAAGTCTCCTAAGATAAATTTTTACATTTTTCTCCCAAATAACATCAGTTACTCTTACAGTCACATACTGAAAATTAATTAACCTAATCACATATCCTCCATGATAAGATAATCATTTCCATTGATAACCAAAAAAAATCAACTTACTCTTAATTCATAAAATCATCTAACTAAAAAGAATCATTCAATCTAACCAGGAACTTCATGTAGTCTATTGGTAGGCGATAAATACCAGTTTCACTTTGGTTGTGGGTACGATTCCCACAGCTTCATCCGACACGACGGGTTGTCACACGGTCTGCATGTTGTCCCTTTTCAAAAATTAAATAATTTTATAACATTCCTCAAAAAGAGATAAATTCATCAAAAATAACCATAACATATTTTAACCACAAAGTTTATCTGATAACTTCCATTTTGCAACCCAAAATGTATTAACCAGTAATTACATCAAATTCAAGGATTATATAAACCCAAATGGTTCTTTATAACTATATCCAAAAAAGAAAGGGTAATTATTCCTTGAATAAAATTTTCATATATAAAATGTCAGGGTTACTATAAAAAGTCTTATAATGTAACCCCATCATCAAAAGAGACTTAATACATCTAAGAATTTCACCTTCCCAAAATATACCATAACCCTTGAATCCCTTATATGATGACTTCTTACTCATTCAACATTCTTCATGATCCATTAGCCATTCTTTTTCAACTTATTCTGAAATACTTTTATCCAACAAACAAAATCATGAATCATATACTAAGATTCCAATAATAGGAAAACATATGTTAAGAAATAATCCATACCTTTCATTCTTCATTGTCAGTTTCTTCATCCTCAATCGGAATGGAATTAGGTATTGGTAAATGAATATATTACGATATTGGTGACCCCATTCCCGAAAAATCTTCGTATGACATGTGTTTGAATAATGACCATGCACACCACATTTAAAACATTCAATTGATCCTTCAGAAAGAACTTCTTCCCCTTTCTAAGAGTCAAATAGCTGCTTCCTTTTTCCATGGCAGGTTACTGCTTTATGACCTTCATTTCCACATCTATACCATCTTTATTTCCCTTTGAAACATTTTCCTATGTGTTTTTTCCACATATTTGACACATAGGTTTTTGAACATACTCACCATTATGATTATTATCTGAACATCCGTAGGGATTTTTTTCTCGCATACAAGATGCCTTATAAAAATCACTAAGGATCAGGTGGTCAATCATGACTCCAGATAGTTGGTTGAGGATAACCACAAGAGTTCTCATTGCAGCTCTCATATCATTCAGTTTTTCTTTCATAAAACCATCACAGTTTTCCTCAAATCCATTGTTACTTTGGTGCCTGCTAGATCTAGGTATTTACTAAAACAAAAAAGGTCAGTGTGAGTATATCAGTAAAATCATCAAATAAAAAAGAGGAAGATAAACACCAAGACATACTTATCCATGTTATCTCAAACTCATTCTAACTTTCAAAAAAAATGATGACTCCATCTAATATACTAACCATTGTGGTTATAGACAACTTGTCACTTTTTCTTAAACAACACTCTAACCTCTAATGTTATCTAAACCGACTTCTAATACCAACTATAAGACCCCATCCTTAAACCTTACTTAATCTTGAGTTATTACAAGATTACAAATTGAGGATCTTTTCAGGTTTAGAGTTTTAGAGAATTAGATCATAAAACATTCATTACATTCCACATTTAAACATAGTGGTTACATAAATGATAGTATTCATTTTTCCCATCAACGGAAACAAATTTAAAATAAAACATGGATTATTTCTTGTCACCTACGTGACACTGTCATCATATCATGTACCATTCCCTTGACCTGTGAAAAACATTTCAAAAACTTGGGATGAGCATAAAAATCTTAGTTAGGGTTATAAAAAGTATGGAAAGGAAACATGAGTACATATATAAATAATAATGAAATCATACTTTTCCCATAAAACATAAGAACTTTATCATACCTCATAAAATCATGAATAAATCATATAAATAATAATACATAAAGGTAACATGAGGCATTCATAACAATCTTACATAGGGAGTAACCCTCTCGGTTAAGTTTAGAATACCCATCACAGTATATTCCCTAAATCTCTTCGGAGAAACCTTAACGTTTAACTCCTTCGCGTTACCCAATGCATTGGAGAGCTATATCGGTCTCACCCGCCCTTATTTTATCATGGAACCACCCATCATAAAAACAATTCCTAAGAACCATAACATAATCATAGCACATAACTTAAGCAAAATGGAAAGATAACATTCCCACATTTCAATAACAATATAACATTTTAAGATATTGAAATAATGAATCCATTCTTAAAATTATTTTCAAAAACATTTAAAACATTTAATAAAGAGATTTTTAAATCAATGTGTCCCATACCACATTGATGCTTTTAACATTTTAAACCATTAATATCCATATAAATAAATCCTTTTAACCATTTTGAAAACATGGATATTAATGAGAAATATTTATAATATTAAATCATTAAAACATTTAAAACGATATTTTAGTTAAAGGGTTTTTAACAAAATGAGAGACACTTGAATACAATAATTGAGGAATAACATTTAATCAAAACATTATAATATCATGAGAATAAATGGATTCATGATATAATATTCCAAATGATAGTATATACACAATATAAGAGTGAATTGTTGCATAAGAACAATGAAGTCTCAATGGAAATGTAAATTGAGATGAAATCCATTATAAAGATGGTATCCTTAAATTAGGGATAATTCAATCTCATAATTATGTGAGAAAAATATAAATACACCAAATATAACTAGATATTAAGTGTAAAATAATCAATGGTCATTCACAGATATTCAAAGGATGACATATTCAATAACTACATGTTGAACCCAAAGAAATCGAAATTGGTTTAAGAAGTTCCCCTGACAGCCTAACGACAACACATCAAATTTTAGAAAAAGAGTTGATAATAGAGATAAAGGGTATCTCATCATGTGGACATAAATTTTATGGAAATAAGGATATATAAGAACATATCCCCACATAATAAGATGAAAATTAAAAGACATAACAAAAGAAGTCTTTTAAAAGGAGGAGGGTGAATGGTTCCCTTACCGATTTGGGTAACATTCGAAACGTACACCCCATGAAAGAAGGACTATACAAAATTGATGTAAATACTCCTAAATGAAAGTATGTTACTCAATGAGTAGATTAATTTACATTACATACACCACTCAAAAGGAAATATTGGCAAATGTATCATGAATCTCATGAAAACACAAAGTGAGATAGAAAGCCCCTTACAAAATTTCAAAAGCCTAACAACATCAATTAAAACTTCCAAAATGGATTGATGAGAGAAAATAGGGTATCTCATAATATGAACATAAAAATTACAGTAAGCGTAATATAAAAGAACATTCCAATCATATGAAAGATGAGATTAAAAGGAATGACATAAAAGAGTGTACTTAAAAAGTAAGTGAGGGGTAGGATCCCTTACCTCGGGTCCGACTTGACACGATCATTCTTTAACATCCAGAATAATAAACTTGAGTTAATTTCTACATACTTAAGAACCTTTTTCAAGTTCATTATTCCTTTTATATCACTTACTATTATTTTATGAACACTATGTAATTATTTAAGTTAATAATGGTCGTTTTGTAGATCATTGCTTCTTGAGTAAAAAATAAACTCTTTATAATTACAAGTTGTTCATGTGGTAAAATATATATTATATAAAGAATTATATTAATTATGTATATATCATATATATAATATATATCCATTATATACATGCATTTATAATATTACATAACATTTATAGGTAAGAAATAAAATGCACCGTTCATGGAGACGGTAAGCCGTACATACGCATGAACACTACTTCCATTTATATATATTATTTAATGGAATTAAAACATAATGATACATAATAGTATTATAATTCAAGTATGGTATCATATATAATTTCATTAAATCTATCCTTTATACGTTCCACATATGGTATTAACGAATCAAATCACTTTGAGGGGGTGGTAGTCCGCACTTCCTAAAATGAAGATATCACATTTAACCATAATGGAAACCATAAAGGTATGCCATAAATGAAAACTACATAATCTTAAGTAAAACATAAACATATTATATATCATATATAAATCTAGTGACATCTTAATGGCCACCATTGAGGGTGTTAAAAGAATATTGAACAATAATTGTTTCGTGAGGTAGAAATTTACCATCCACAGAAATAGTATGTTCTTTAACCATTAGATGTAGGTGTGTGTAAGTGTAGCTCGAATCCTTCTTATAACAACATCGTAGTATATTGAAGATACTAGATTTTTTGCAAAAGAAATGAAAAAAAAATGATTTTAGTGGGTTGGAGAAGAAAAATAAAACAAAAGAACACAAGTGAAGACATTACCTTAAAATCGATTATCTCTCTTTGATTTGAGCTCAAAGGCTTTTTTCAGAAGACTTTGGCCCAAAGTGAGTCTTTTAAGAGTAATATAGGGATGTGTAGAGACAAAATGAGTAGGTGTTGGCTGAGCGAAAGGCTTGATAGGTGTGCGTAAGTTTGTAGAGGTGGGTGCCTTTTATAAGAGGAGAGGAGGGGCACTCTTGGAAAGTTACAAAATATTACTTTATTTTCAAATGAGTTTCAGATTTTAAAGGTCCCAAATTGATGTATTTCTAGGATAAGGTGGTAAGGGTTATAAATATACTCATCAAATCGGTCTTTGACAAGTGTACATTATAGTTTTAACATTATATTTTCATTTTATTTAAATCCTTTATTAATGAGGTAATCGTTGCATCCTCATGATGTCATAAATAATTTAATTTATTTAATGTCTAAAAATTATAAAAAAATATCATGATGTAGGAAATATTTTTATATTTTTAATTAATATTTATAGGAAATAATATGACTTGTATAACACCATTTAAAAATTGTTTTAGTAAAACAACTCATGCTAGTGACATTTTTATTTTAACTGTAAATAAAAAGTTATTTATGTTATTTTCCAACCAATGTGGCTCCATTGGGTCCCCAAGTTGACACATGGATTGTCTTGGTCGGACATGACACATCCAATGAGGGTATGACATGTGTCTAGGTCATTTCATGTTATTAAAACATTATTTTTACATTAAATTACACTAATTACCTCTAATCGCGATTAAAAACATAAAAGCTACTATTCACCAAATAAATTATTTGAATCCCATCGAACCACATTTTACATCTTAATGACAACCATGTATGTCAGATTTTTGAAATTCCAATCACAGATCTGGTAAAGTTTAATTTAAATGAAAAAATCAGCTTTTAAACTACCACTTAGTGGTTTCACTATTCATCAAAAATTGATGTTTTTTCAGAAAAATACCAAAAATTCACACTAAGATATATTTGATATTCCGAATTCAAAAATGATGTCTATTTTAAAAAATTAAAAACATATATGTTTCATTAAATAATTTAATAATTAATTTCCGCTGTCAAAACAAATAGTGTGTTTTTAAGAAATAATATCTATTAAAAGATTGACACTAGTTTAAGTCCAATTTCAAAGTGAAATTAATTCCAATGACAACCATTAGATTAAATGGTAAAAATATATTCTAAATACACTCTAAATTAAAAATAAAAATATAATCTATCCATAAAATAAATCATGTTAAAAGGAGGTTTTGAATTAAAAAGCAACATTTTCAATAAAAATTATCTTTATTAGAGAAATAACAAGATTTTTCACAAAGTAAATTTTGAGGTCCAGATTCTAAAGATGGATTTTATTTTGTCAAATAAAACATATATAATTGTAAAAATTGAATTTAAAAAGGGTTCTCCATCAAAAGGCGGTTAATCGGCTTTTTAATTAATATTAGAAGATTTATGCGTAAAATTGGATTCATTTTCATTTTAAAGCCTCCAACATTTATTGGATAAAAGTAAAAATATTTGAAAAACATATATATTAATTTTTTAGTTAGTTCCATTCATTCCTGCCATTACAATGGCTAGGTGTTAACTACCTTTTAAAATAATATTATTTTATTATTAGAGTGCAACGTAAGATTTCAAAAAAACTCGTTGTTGCGTATTGGGTACGCCCTCGAGCATAGCATTCACATTAAAGTAATATTAATATTTTATTTAAAAATATGGAAAAATATGAAAATGTCATATTGTTTATTTACCTGGGGTGTTACAATTATCAACTAATATTACATTATATAGACTCACTTTACATTAAATGTCTAGCTTTATTTTTAATTCGTATTTTCAACCACAAATGTTTTCATCAACTGGTGGATCGACCAGATCTCAGTGATAATTTTGATAAATGGAATTTATCTCTGATTCCATGTCATCTTCACATCTTATAATTTATAAGATCTATTATGGTTCCATGTATGGGTGGTATCATTATTTTCAATCAATAATCAATCACTATATATAGTGACTAGCATATCATATATTAGTAGTTCTCTATCCTCTTTGGTTATCATGTGGAATAATATTTATAAGAACAACATCTTCCACGGGGACCTGTATAATGTCTTTATGAACCAATTCGTAGGTATATCATATATTAAAATCATCTAAGTTAGTATTTATCCCACTATGATTCTTTAGGATGTGATCCCTCTTCAGAATAATGTCTTGTCTTGTGACAATCACCTTTTGGTCAAAGGGGTTATATAAATAGTATCCCTTTATTTACATTGGAAACACTATAATGATACTCTACATTACTATGGTGTGGTTTTTTCTATTATTGGCCATAACAAATTCTTTTAAACCATATTTAATAGTATTCTACAAATTTTTTTATTTCTATTTAATAACTCATATGTTATCAAATTCATTCATTAGGTGGTAATAGGGTTTGAATGTGTGCTACAGTATGTACTTCATATCCCTAAAACTATAATGGGAATCTCATGGCCAAGAATCAACCTTACTATTTTAATAATGGTACAATGCCTTATTTCATTAACACCACTCCATAGTTATGTATATGGTGAAGTGAGTTGGGATAAAATACCATTCACATATAAAATGTTAATAAACTATTAGTTAATACACACACACACACTCAATCAAATATAATATTCTTCAATTTTTTTGAAATTTTATTCTCTATATAATTCGTTAAATCATTGAATTTCTCAAAAATATTCAGAGCTATACATCATCGAGTTTTAAAATCCTTCCCTTCATAAGTCATCAGTAAAAGTAATGAAGAATGAATACCCAACTCCATAATATATTTGAAAATTTCTACATACATCAGTGTGTACTAATTATTTAATACTTTTGTACCTTTCATCTTTTCCATGAAAATATGTCTTGGCCATTTTAGCTTTTAAACAATAATGAAGTCTATCAAGTGGTTTTAGCTCAAAATAATCTAGGTAACTATCTGGATAAATATTTGTTAAACATTTATTACATACAAGATCGAGGTATCGATACCATGTTTGGGTGTGAATCGAGTCATATAATGTTAATTAATTGTTAATTTATTATAGTATATTTTCATAATTTAAAACACAAATACCATTATTTAAATATGTGATACCATATCATATGGTGTCTTCATAAAAGATACATATTTTAATTCCAAACAAGAATATAAAACCATATCTATCAATGATGGATATAGAAATTATGCCCTTGGAAATTTTTGGAACATAATAAAAATATTTTAAAACCATGACCATCTCAGTTGGTAATGGAAGGTGAAAATATCTAATGACTAGAGAAGCCAATATTACATTTTTGGAAGCCTGTAAATCCTCATATCATCTAGTAATATTATAAAATATAGGTGTTTCTTATATTTGAATATAGATATGGGTACCCAATGATTTATCAAATACCCAATTTTTAGATATATAGCGACTTCACAAAATAATAAATTCACCTTATCCTTTCCCTTAAATCTTCAACTGGATGTATTTATTCTTCTAGTATCCCATTTTTTCCCATGAAAAACGTAAATCACCCTTTTCATTTTCCTAAATTTTTTTCCCTTACTTTGTATGATTGTGCTTAGGATCCATATAATTGGAATGATTCATGTCTCCCTTTTCTAGATATTCATTTTGTTCACTAGAATTATCTTAGGGTTTTCACACCCCATGTATTTTTCAAATTAGTGAAACAATTTAAGGATTTTAAATAGAGTCTTATAACAATTTCTCATATTATAATTATTAATTATAGTGGATATGATTTTGGTAACTAAGGAAATAATAACATATATGCAAATATTATCAAGGATCTAAAATCCCAAGATGTCCAAGTGCTCAAAATAGGAAATCATCATGAGTACATAATGCCAAAATGGCACATTATCTCCAATTTTTCATGGGAATAGTTCATTAGATATCTCATAGAACTCCTCTTACCATCTCTTCCTGAAGAACAGAATGGTTAGATATGATGATATACTCATCTATATCCTTTTTATGAATTAAAATATCATTGTAAATGGATTAAAAAAATAAAACATTAGACGTATATTACATCACTAAAATGTTACATATTGAAATATATTTTTTCCTCAAATTCCTATTTTCTACGTGCTTAGATGATATGGTTTTACATAACATATAATTTCCATTCACAACATAGTATAATGTGTAATCACTAATAAAATATTTATAATTTGATATTACGGTAATATTATCATTTGATATATGGATTGTTGTGATATAATCAATGTCAAGTGGGTTCCCAATATTATAATAAACAAGAGAATAATTTTAGGACTTTATCTAGATTACTAAATTTGATAATGAATTAGAGATTTATTAATCTCACAAAACATTACAGAAACCCAATATCACGCTCCATTTTTTTTAGAATATCTCATAACATAGATATTCTAGTCATATGGATCCATATTCCCCTACCCATTCAGCATACATGGAATGCCATATTATTTGATGGGTACTTTGTAGGTGTACTTAAAAACTATATTAAGTAATATCTCTGTGATCTTTTTTTTGTAATACAGTATCCTAAAATCCTAAATAATAATTTCTTTAATTCCATTACACTTAGTTACACTAATTCCAACGTTGTTAGTCCAGACATAATATAAACTATGTCATGTCAATAGAAGTTATAATTCTAATATAATTGAAAAAAACATGGACATAGGCCAATCATGAACATAGACCTTTTGTTTAATTTTAACTAAGTTAGTGGAAGGATATATGGAACTAATATTTTATTTGAGGGATTTTTACCCATATGTGTAAACATAGAATTTTATCTTGTTACATGCTATATTATATTAATTAGATTTAACATATGTTAGAACCCATTTACGGATATTTTTGATACTTATAAAAATATTTCTTAATTCCACCTAGCATGCATATTAATTAATTATTTTAATTATTTAAACATCTATAAATAATTATATATTGAAAAGAAAAATAAAACAATAGAAAAATCCATTTGAACATGATATTTTCTAGTGGATTGTTTAATTAGTGGTTTATAAACCAACTCCTTATATTAAGGAATAATCTCTTGGAACAATGCATGGTTTGAGTTGTAACATCCCACTTATGCTCCTATATACATCCTACATTGGTTTCACCTCATTTCTAAACATGAACAACCCCCATTCCTATAGAAGATAAATCTATTGCTAAATTTTACTCACATGTAGGTTGTCAAAAAAAATTGATTTTTTAATGATGTCTCTATAAATAAATCAATGGAATGTTGTACCTTGCATAATAATAGGTGGGAAATGTCTCATATCCAATTATATTAATTAATAAATTATTAAAAAAAACATTAAATGATAATGAATTAAATAATCTAATCAAATATATAGGATGTGTTAAGTCCATAGTCATTCCCATACATGAAAAAATACATAAAAGTTCATTAGATATAAATTTTAATAAATCATTATTTATTATTAATATAATTTTTTAATTAATTCAATTAAATTGTTAATTAACGAATTAATTTATTTTATTATAATGACATTCTGAAGTCTCTTGGAGATACAAATCATAATTGAAACATAGAAAATAAATTCCACGACTATTATTTACTATTTAAGTAAATAAATTAATTTATCATTTATTAATTCTGTAAACCATGTTATATTTTCAACAAGTCGCATTAAAAAATTTAAAGGAGGTTTTTAATTATCCAATTATTTATTATATGTTTAATTTTATTATATTCTTTACTGGGAGACTACATTTTTGTACTAATGTGCTATACGCTTTATTCATTACTTTTAAATTACCTATAATATATTCCTTAGTACTAGAAAATATATATCTCTCAAGATACATGGAATGAACTAATGATCTACATGTCATGTGTTTTTTTCTCAAATGTCCACATAGCCAGCCTGTAGACTTGTCATGTTCTTTGTGAATGATAAATAGTGATTCAAAAATATTTTATTCCTGATTCATGTCATGTATCACATTAGTCATACAACATGTCACAATCATAAGTCACATGTCACATACATTATGACTCTGTTAGTGTGAATTTAATAACTAAACTGTGTAGACTACATGATGTCTACATAATCTACACTCCATGTGTAGTTAAAAACCATGCTAAAGGTTCAACAGATCAATAGTTAGTGTTCATTAAATGTTCTATGTGTTGTTTCTACTCAATTTTTCTATCCTGATATGTGTCCATGTGACGTGAACATGGATAGATAATTTATACATTCAGTTACATGATTTTCATCTATGTCTACCAGCTAGAATCCTCAAAAACATTCATATGGAATCTATAATCAATATTCTTCTCTTGTAAATCTATTTAAGATGATACAAAAAATGAATAATTTAGTTAAATACATAAAAACATGTTTACTATTATTAATATTAATAATGGATAAACTATAAGTGAAAAATTCATACCAATTTCATAAAACTAATCAATTAATTATAAATAATTATAAATTATGAAATCTCTTCTCTGATTCCATTTGAAGTCATTATGTACAGTAGAAGTATCAGTTGGGACCCTAATAGCTTGGTTTTTGGTCATAATGCATTAATAAAATGTGATTTACATGATGAAGAATCTCCATGAACAATGGAATTAATATAAAGATTAATTGAAAAGAACTCAATACTAGGAAAGAATATATTTTCACATATATTTATAATTAATTTATTGATCTAAATAAATTCCTTTAATTGAATTATTTTTTCATTTATGATGATCAGATGATTATATCTTAACATATTTTCATTTTATCAACGGAATTAAGATTTGATTCCCTTTAGTGGTAACCTATAGATTCCACATGAACCTATGATCACCTTGATAGAATCCTCTAGAAGATAATATGGATTGTTCGAACACATGAAACAATCTATGTGGTTTGTAAACAAATCCTCTAATATAAAAAGGGATTTTATTTTATAGTGAAGAAATTTTTTTGTTATGTTATTTAGAGTGTTATATAGGATATATATCTAGTGTTTGATAGAATCCTCTCTAGAACTCACTGTTCACAATGAAATAATGTGGATCCCTAAACGGCAAAATTTAATAATCTGGTTAAATAGTTATATAGTTTGAAAATAATATATTCATAATGGCCTATATTATTTTTAAATCCCTTTGGAACCCTATTTCTATATAAGACCATAATTATTTTTATTTACATGACATACATTATACTTATAAATTATAGAATTATTATTTATTGAGTAAAAAAATAAATATTTATTCAAATAATAATTATTTATAAATTTTTTGTTAGTCAATGAATCATGGTTTTTTAATATTCGTAATTATTGAATGATCCCTTTAATGATGGATAATTAATTAATTACCACCAAGTTGTTTTCTAATAAAATTATAAATATCATATTCACTAAAGTAGTGAATAAATATTTATTAAATATTCATGTAACAAAAAAATTAAATATTTACTTACAATTTAAATAAACCATAATAAATAAATATTACATATTCACTTAATGAAATTAATGATTACCTACTGAATTAATATTTAATAAAAATTCAACTAATATATATATTATCTCGAACAATTAGGGATTGAATTTTTATGATAAAAATAATAATTATGGAACCATATATAGGAATAATTTTTATCCCACACATTGATCTCATTTGGAAGTTAACTGACCTTTTACATACACATAGTGTGTGACCCTCTAGGCCCCCTTCTCAGTAGCAGTAGGCTACACTCCCAAATGTTAAATCTCAATGTCTAGTAACATTACGAGTTCCCATTATGAGAGAAGTTATTTTAATGTTAATGTGTAACCTCCAATAAATGAACACTATATAATATACCCCTTTTATTTTTATATATTTAATCAATAAGGATTAAAAATTATGTCATCAATCATTATAATCAATTTTTATTTATATTAATTTACAAAAAATAACATACTAAAAATACCATCTTGGCTATGAAAATAATTTTTCAGTTCAATTAAAATATGTGGTCCTGGGATATCAATTTCCATTAATGAATAAAATTGATAAATCTTTTACCAGATTTTTAATTAATATAACATCACTCGTGATTCATTCCATGCATCATACCTTTTTTTGAACATATGTTATCATGAATTTCACCAATACATAAAATTATGTGACACATTAAATAAATTAATAATAATATTATTGTTTATGTATCATCACACATGTCTGAAAAAAACCAATGTCCATTGAAACATATAAATGTGGATTTCCAATAGGTGGTTCATGTTCTCATAATCTATAGTACTAATTAGCTAGGGTGTGTGCCTGGAGAATCTTTCTCATACTCCTATGAGTATCCCCATTTAATATACCTTTTCATTTTCCTCATTAAATGATATCATTTGGATATATACCATATATTTAATAATACTAACATTGCACATCTTGGTTCTCAACATAACTGGGATCTACTATGACCTTTCAATATGACATTTACCCTTAAGACATTATCACATATAATGTAATGATAAAGAAAAATCATGATGTGATAAAAAATTTAATAATATTAAAATACATGAATACGAGTAATAAAAAAGTACATATAAGTGGGTTCTAAGTCACCAACTCCTACACGGTAATAATAAATCGTACAGAGATGGGTGGCGCAATATGATCTCACATGATCCACCATATATGCAAGTGGATTTAGAAAATTATATAGGGATTATCAATAATAGGGTATGTTATATCTCTGTATTAGATAACCATAATCTATAATGTAAATAATAATGAAAATCATCAATAATAAATAGTATAACATAGAAATTAAAATTGCGATCCAACTGTAACAAAATATATCCTATAACACCCAAAAGTCCCTGTTTTGTAATAAATTATATAAACTTTTGTGATTTTTGGTTCTTCGATGTTTTTGAATTTGAAAATTAAAATTTTCAATAAATTTATATGATTCACTGTTATTACAAGGTAACCACAAGATTAGTAGTAACTATATTTTCAATCCATTTATGAAGAGATATTCATAGTGAACAAATAATTGTGGGAACATGGTTAGGAGTAAATTTATTGATTGAAATTATATGAAGTTTCCTCTTAGTCCTAAATATTTAGATATTACTTATGTAGGTGAAACCATGTGGGTCATTATTTTGTATAGTAATTTATGTTTTGTTGTAGTACATGGTTAACAAAAGCTATGCAGCCTCACATTACATGGGGGGTGTTAACCCTTTAATGAATTTTACATGATTTCAACAAGTTTTGAAGAAACATGTAGGCTAGCCATGTGAGGAATTGTAACTCAATTTCTTGGAAGTTAAATTGTTTGTTCCTAAGTTGGTAATCCATGTATCCAACCAATGTGAGATTCATAAAAATTTAAATATGAATTTATCCTTATACATTTAGTGAATTATTTACCCATTAACATACTTTATATTACATTTATATGATTCTTTATTAGTAGGAGGATATTTTAAGAGCTTCTTATCTTCTTCTTCGTTGCTTATTTTCCCATCTTCCATGGATTTAAATTCAACTTCTATGGTAAATTATACATTTTCTCTTCTTTCTCCGTCTCTCTTCCATTTTCTATTTATTTACTCTTCTCTCATAAACCATATTCTACCATGGGTGTAAACCTAGTGTATTTGATATGATATTTTGTGTCTGGATATATAAGTAATATACAGTCTATTTCTATTCATATATTTTCATCCTCTATATAAATTGAATTGATTATGATATGTTAAGGTTAGTTACTTCATGTAATACATCTTCTTTTTCATACCATATAAGGATTTTTTTAATTCATTTAATACCATTTTATACCCATATGTGATAACCCTTAAGGGGTTTTATATGTTATCAATTATTTATACATTGGGATCAATTGGATTAACATGGATTTCTAGTTCAAAAATTTATATAACATTTTTTCTGCATATCAAGTGTTATTATAATGGACTATAATTATCTTTTTTAAATTATTTTTTATGTCTAAATAGATTTTTTAGCATGTATTAATATCTAATAATTTTAACCCCTGAATAATAAGGGTTGTTCCCAATCAAAAGGGTGTTTATGGATTTTACTAAATTATTATTTAGATTTAATAATAGTTTTTTTGTTTTATGATGTTCACATCGTTGTTTCTTTATTAATTGATTTGTATGTGGTATTAAGTAAAGTATTGTTTTCTAAATGGTTTTTAAGATTTTATTTGAAAGGATTGGTTTTCATATAAACGGATTTATAACTTTTTTTCCAATTTTGATATGAATGTCTAATTGTGAAATTAGAAAAATAGTTTTATTGATGATTGTTGTATCATTTCTTTGAGACCATTTTTTATTGATTGTATAAGATTATTCCCTATATGGGTCAATTTAATAAATTATTTGAGTTTCATATAATTTATAAATAGTTTTCTTCTTGATTGAGTGTTGGTGGAGATGTAAGATATTATTCATTATGATTTATTATTTATTTATGTGATTATAATATGTTTTGGTATTTTGTTTACTAAAATATATGCTATTGATCACCACCCCTAGGAAGTTTAGTGGGAAATTCTGGTTCATGTGACAGTATCGTATATTACATTATCATATATTTTCCCTTACTGTATATCATTCATATACTATAGGAATACCCAGATGAGGCTAGGTGAGATTATTTTGGGAGATTATTATTAATTTGAGTATAGATACATAGGCCAATAATTTCTTCCAATCGAGTAAATATAAGATCTTCTCACATTAGAACTAGGTGAGTTTCCCATGATACTATTACTTTGGCTTGAGAACTTATTCTGATATTCTTATTTACATAAATGTTTCTTGTTAACACTTTATCTTCTTAGTGGTGCCTTTACCATTTTTATAGGTGTTTTTATTTTGGTTTCTATTTCTCATTTCCATATATATAGTTTAGTTTCCTTTTTAATATGTTTTGAAAGGATATTTTGAGGAACATTTTCAAAAGTGTTTAATATAATTGTTTCCTTTTCATTAACTCATAAACCACTTCTCAAGGTTTTCAAAACTACATTCATTTAAATGTTTTTGCTCTACTTTTGATTAGTAAAAATTGGATTTCAAATAAAGGCTTTAAAATAGTTATCATGTAATGTATTTGAATAGAGATTAATATTTCCTCAAAGGGATAAAACGTTGAGACATGTTTTATTTAAACATTATTATATCAATTGATATTTTATTAAAGATATTCATTCTATATTTTATTAAGTATTTAGTAAAGGATTTCCATATGACCCATGGTGAAATCATACTTGGAATCTTTATGTCACAACACAAAGACACACCTTTTATTTCTTATCACTTACCTTTTTGTGTAGGTGAACGATATTTAATCGCATGATTGTTGATATTCTCATAATCAGATGGTGTATGTTTTTGAACTGGTGGGGTAATCACGATTCACATGCAGTTAATTATGTGTTAGTTATAGTTTACAGTTCTTCTCAGATTATTTATGTACCATTAAATTTGGAATGATTTTTATTTTTTGTTTCCTTTATGTGAACCTAGTTATTTATTATTTATAATGATTCGAAATTTATAATGATTTTATTTATTAATAATTATATTACATATTTCATTTATCATTCAATTTTAAATTATTTATTCCATTTTCATGGAAGTAAAGATGTATAGATAAACCAAAAAATCTTTTTCTTAAATATCCACTTGCAATTTATTTTTATTTGAGTAAAAAGTCATTCCCACTTGATTGTATTTTTTTACCTAATTCTTATTTCCAACACAGGGTAATTAGAAACATTCTTTGTGACATGTGGTGTATCATTTTTTGTTATGGTTCAGGTTCAACTAGGATAGATCATTACAAAATCATATCAAAGTACCCTCTTATTATTTTTGGTCAATTTTAGCATTGATATATGACTATAAGAACTCTATAGGTAATTATCGAGGATGTTATTGATCACTAACTTGTATTAATATGATTTAGTTTTGTGGGTAATCCAAATGTGAGTTGTGAATTTGTGTTTTTTTTTCAATTATTATTGATCTATTTTTTTGAATTTGTGGTTTTTTAATCCCCATTGAAGAAATATGATATATTTTACGCTTTAACTTGTATTTTATGTAAATATAAGAAGTACTAGAGGAACAATATTGGCTCTCATTTTTTGAAAATCCATGTTGAGACTCTTCCTAGGTTATAGTAACTCTTCAAAGAGTATTTCCAGGTTGGTGTATTGTTTTTGAAACAATGAACACAATGCATAAATAAATTTACATCCCTATTGATTTTTTTTAATTTTTAATTTATATATCAATTATAATGATTTCTCTCAATTATTTATGTTAAATTAGACGGATATTTTATAAAATGAATTAATGTTATAGAGTTTAGTAATGTTTTATATTTCACATATTTTTTTTCTGTTTTTTAGACAAATAGCTTCTTGTGGGTAATTAATTTCATTAAATATATTGATTTCTTAATGTAAATTTATGTTATTTATAAGTATAATATTTAAATGTGTGGAGTGTATCCAAATATTGGTATATATTAAATGTGTTCATGATTTTATAAAAATATTTTTTTATATTATTCATCATTAAATTGTTGTGTAAAAAGGAAATTTTTTACATTGCATTTAAATTTATTGATAATATGATTTTTGACCTCCACACATTATTTTATATTTGGATTATTTTATTTGAATTATTTATTATGTGTTGATTTGGTTTATGTTTAATATTAGATAATAAATGCCTCCAGGAAAGGTCTAGTTCAAATGTAGAATTTAAATTTCTAATGATGATCCTCTGAGAGATTACTCTCATCATGTAAGTGTGACCCTTATAGTTGTATAATTTGAATAGAGTCAAAGTGCAAGAATCATATATTTTTTAGTCTATAACCATGACTTTATGAATCAATGTATATATTCTTTCCATAATGATCATGTAAAAGTTTTATCAATTTGGTGGTTAGAGGTGATTAAAGGACTCCTATATTTCTAGAAACTTTTAAAGAATCTATGGCAATGAACATTGTTTTCATCTTTGAAGGAATGAGTCAACTATGGTGGGAAACCATCATCCTAAATATATTAGCATAATGAAATGAACTGGTAATTATTTAATATGATGTTTATTTACTGTTATTATATTTATAATGTGATGGTGTAAAAGACTATTAAATTAAATATTCTTCATCAGTGTGAGTGAACTATGAGTTTATATATAAAACCTTAGGTGGGTGCTTTGTTTTCTTGGTTGAGTGGTATACCAACATAGATTATACACAGATTTTCCACTATTGAATATTATGCCCTGGCAAGGGGTAGTCATCAAAAAGGCCAATAGGTTATTTTGGGGATGGGTTTCTATCAAGTTTACCATAGGAAATATTTTTTGTGAGTGAGATATTGGGTTACCCTCCCATTAATATTCACAACCCAATGTTATAAACCATCTTATTTCATGATTAGATATTTTTTTAAAATATGATTTACATTCCACTAATACATTATAGGATGATAATGATTTATTTACATTATGTTATGTTATTTTTTGTATTATTTTTGTTTTACCTTCATTCTATGATTTTTTAATTTTTATCATTAATGGTTGATTGAGGTTGGGTGAGGATTATCATTTCCTTGATATTTTTTAGAGGAATTTTTAGTTTGGAAAATAATTTGTCGTAAGAGTGTTTATTCTATTGAATCACCATTATAAGATGAATTTTAAATGCTGTAATGAGTTATTTTAGGTATCTATATTCATAATATATGAAATTATATTATAATATTTATTCTAAGGTATTATTAATTTTGAGAAAACACAATGGGATTTTAATTTCATGAATTAGATTTTTGGTTTTGTTTGAGAATTCAAAATAATGCTTGAGAAATAGCTATTTTGATATTAAAGAATTGTATTATGTTTGGTATACCCTTACATTGGGAATAATTACGTTTTTCATGACCCTAACACCTTATACACCCAGATGAAGGGGTGGTGGCAGGTAATCATTATGTGTGTGGATTGGTAAATCTATAAAAAAGAGAATTTTGTTTCATATAGTTGATGAATTGTATCTAATTAATATGTTAATTTTTCTATACCATAGAACCCATAATTATTTGAAAAGTGTTTGATTGTCATCTCTTTCTATATTTATTAATGAAATTTGGGGTAAAAGGCGGAATGTATAAAAAATAATTAATTCTACATTTAAATAATATGTATTAAATTTGAAAAAATCTAGGTGTTTAATTTCTTTTAGATGTTTTCATATTTGAACATTGAAAATTTTGTATATTTTATATGTTTCTCAATTACTACTGGACTGGTATAAATACTATTGTCTGTTACTACATTCTGAGTCTTTATTACTGAACCCAACAATTTTGGTATATGGATTGGAGTAATTGTATGGTCTATCCTTACTAATAATTCAATCATCATTATAACTACATATAAGATTATTATGTAGAGGAAACTGTATAGGTCATTATTATATACGTGAATTTTAGTTTTTCTGTGGTACATAGTTATTATTTGGTTAAGTGAAACCACATGGCCTCACCTTATGTGGGGGTGTATTCCTTCATTAAATATATTTGGTTGAAGAATTTTTAAGATAACCATATGGGAATAATATGTGTTGTGTTTCAACATGAAATTAATTGAATTTTCATGGACTATACATAGTTTGGAAAATATTGTAGCTAACAATGAATGCTTCCCAAAAGTTTATCCTTGAATTTAATCTTACACCCATATTTTATTTTTTTCCTATTATACTAATTTATTCCCCATTTATGTTTTGTGTACTGATAGAGATATCTTTCATATCTTCTTCTATTTTTATTCTTTACTGGTAAGAAATTCATCCCTATAAATTAAGTGGATTTTGACAATTAACTATTGCTTCTACATCTTTCACCTTCCATAAATAATTTACTAAGGGTTTATTCATCTCTTATCATACATTATTTTCATTGTGGTCAAACCTAGTTATTGATTTGGTCTAATATTAAGGATTCATTTTTCATGGGATTTTAGAGGTTTCCTCCTTTACTGGATTGTATTCTTCCATATAAGGAAACATGAATATTATGAGTTAGAGTAGGTGTTTTGTGGAATCCGTATTGTGTGACATATTATATGATTCTTGGGTTTTATATATTTGTTTACTAATCCAATTAGTCAAAGATGTGATAAATTTATGGGGTTATGAAATGTTTTATATAGTTTTTATAAAGATATTGTAATGGATTTATTATTTTAAAAGTGAAAAAACAAATGTCTATGCATTCATAGAGATTGCATAAATTCATACAGGGAACATTTCAAATTAATTTTAAATTTAAATATGTTTTTTGACCATATATTTATTAATAAAGTGGTTGGTTCAGTTTTTAGATGATTTTTTCCAATAAATGGGATGTGTTTCGATTTTACTAAATTATTTTTATTATTTATTGGTATAAATATTATTTTATGATGTTCGCGTCCTTATTTTTTTAAACATAATTTGTATGAGGCATCATATGAATTGTTAATCTATATATTATTTTCCCAATGTCATTTCTGGGGAATTTTTTTCAAAAAGAAGATTTCATAACAAGATTTTCCATATTTGATCTAATGGTTCAGTTGGATCCTTATAATAAGGGTATGTGAATTAATCCTAATTAAGGATGGTGAAATGGAAAATCTTGAGAAAATCTATACACATTTTTCAAACATTTTGTTATTTATTTCTCTAATAAATTTTCACCAAAAAGGGTTGGGATGGATGATGAGTCAAGTGTAGGAGAAGCAGTTATTGGATCCATCATGGATTTGATCATGGATGTGGTACCCAACCACTGCTCCACTCATTAGGAAGTTGTTGAGAGTCCCCAACCTAGTGGTGAGTTTTAATCCATAGACATACTTTCCCTATATAAATTATGTTTATGGATTTATTGTTTATTCCTATATAGCCTATGTCTCTAGGGGAAATTTGTATAGTGAAAACTGTGGAAACTGATTTTTCAGGATAGACTACACAGGAAGGTGACTCCAACCAACCTAATGTTCAATGGAAAATAAATTTTTATCAATATATTCATAAGTTTTTCATTTATTTTGGATGTTTTGGTAAGGGGGGATACATATTTTTCTATGAAAATTAAAATGATCTATGGTATCACCTTAAGGGATTAGGACGTGGTGAGAATGCCTCCTATAATGATGGAATTACAAATGGATAGAAAATGGTTCATGATAGTGACAGTTTCACTCCTCCTTCAATGAAAATTCAATAAGAGGACAATCAAACCTTCCAAGGAATGTGGCTACGACATCATTTTCAAAGGAATCAATATCTAGGCTAACATTTCATAATGATAGAACCAATGCGAATACATGCAATATATTCTATCAAAATAGTACACAGTTGGAGTGGGAAATTTATTACGATTATATTTATGAGTGGAAAATTATTTGTCATATTATGATATTTAATTAAACTACATTTCATTCTAGATAAGTGGAAGGTAACTTTTTGGAATTTATCCATTAAATTTATAACTTTTTCTATTGTTTTTTAAATAATGTTAGGAGCTTCTGCTTATTGATGGGATTGTTTGTTGTTTCGGGAAATCATACTAGGCATATTTATCTCCAACTCTAAAAAGACACCTATGAGGGTTTGATAAGTATGTTTTCATAATAGTTATAGAGTTGATATCACAAGATGTTTGATGATATCATAGTACACTGATATATGATTTGGACATGGTGGGGCTATAGGTCACATTGTGATAATTGTGTATGTGTTTTGGTTTAAGGTTTAGTTGGTACAATTTATATGATATCTAATTTGACAAGAACAATATTTCCATTTTAAATAATATGATTAGTTCTTTTTATATGTTCTTTATTATGGTATATATTTCAATGTGATATTAGTTTTTTATTTTGATATTCCCTATTTATTTTTCTATATTATTTAAAATTATTTGTTTCATAATCAGGGAAATAAAAATTATAAATTCACCATGTTGTATTTGTGGAAGATATCCACCGTTAATTTATTATTATTTAAGGGATAAATCATTACCACTTTGTTTTATTTTATTCCTAGGGTTTTCTAACCTGTGGGGATATAGAAAACATATTCGTCCCTACAGAGGATCAGTTATCATGACATGATGGTTTTTCCCCAACTAGTTGTTTTAACAAAACCCATGCAATAAAATAATATTATTTAACGAAATTTCATAAATGTATACATAAAAAAAATTAGTTTCCCCAATGGTTCAATCATGTATAATATTATCCCAATTGATCAAAGTTAATTTTTATTCAAAGAAACATGTTTTATTCTCTGACCATTTTTATCTCCCACTCTGGCCATCCAGCCCACTCAACCATTTATCCATAAGACATTTACGTTACTTTTATCCCTGATCATGAATTATTCACATCCACAAAGGTTCTCATCTAGGATTTGAGTATAACCTAATAGTATATTTCCAATATATCATTAATCCTGAATATATAAGTCCATATACTTGTGAATTATGAATAAGTGAAAATAGTAAATAAAACACATTGCATTTATAAATTTTAAACCAGACATTTGATGGGAAAGAATACTTACTTCAGATACATTTAGTGTCCTTTATGAACATATCAACCATGAAATATAATTTCAGTATACCATTGAATTATATATCCCATATAAAAACTTAATAAACAAAGGTTGGCATAACTATAAATCATCACAATAATAAACAATCCCCATATGAAATTGTAATTCGATATGTCGTCATATTTCCATTGGTTCCCATATACTCAGTTGTCACAACATAAAACCCATTATAAAATTCAACAATTGAATGTTCATGGAAACCGATTACATAACCAAATTTTAGATTGAATTTAATGTAAATACCATCCCATATCCAAGATAAGAAATGAGTGGGAATATCAACTTACCCAACATCGAAGACTAGGATTTATTGGACTGACGTCTAATACCTTAACATTGTTATAGAATGAATGAGAATATCATCCCATACAACTTCCAAGTATATAGAAGAGAGAAATAGTGTCTAAAACCATCACCATGTACCAAAATCAATTGGAATAATGTATAATTTCTTTTCAAAATAAATATTACATTGAATAACTCCTAAAAAATCACTATAACCCAATTTTAACACAATATATCTCTTACCTGGGATACTCTATTCACGCATAAGGATCCCCTCATCTGTCCCATAGGAATTGTATCCTAAAAAACATCAATCATACTACTATAACTACTTATCACTATAAAAATACCAAATTATCATATATATGAGTTCCCTATATCAATTCACGCTCATAGGGAACCTCAAAAGGGATACTAACCCACGAAATAATAGATTACAACAGTTATGGGTTCTATGTTCATATTAATCAAAACATCTACAGTAAAACACATCCATTGAAAAATATAAAACACAAGAGTATCTCCCATTGAACCTTTCATGAACTAACAAAAAAAGTATTAGACTCGTGATACACAAGGTAACACATTTTGGAAATAATACAATCACACACATACACATTTCACAATCTATATATCAAATGTCACATGAAATATATATAAACTGATCGGAAAATAAATATTCCACCAAAATAATTTTAGATTGAGAGACTAAATTTATGTATATAAAATTTAATTTATACCAATAATTTGATGTATAAAATGTATAGAAACACCCAAATTTATGGAATTGAGTTAGATATTGGTGAATTTTTTATAGACACCTAGAATAGATGGAGTAGAAGGAATAAACCAAAATGAGGTCATAAAAATCAATTATTATCACTAGATTTGTATCTACAATCAGGGATAAGAACAATTATAAGAGTTCAAAATGGGGAGAAAGGGAAGATTACTGTTTCATCTAGGAAAAATGGGTAGGTATAATGTTTTTTTAAATTTTTTATGTATTTTAATTAAATAAATACTATATTGAAAAAATAAACATATTCTAACTAGGTACCATGCCTTCCTCAACTAATTATATTGTACCTCATTAGGTACCCACAAAAGGGCCACTAGGTGGATGGTGGTTCACTTGGCCTTTTAAATCTTTTATTTTAGCCACTGTGTACCCATTACCAAGCAACCTAGTACCTGATGATGTCTTCCAAAGAAGAATTGTTTTACACTAACTGTTTATTAACTAAATTACTATACCTAATCCTTAGTCTCCATTTGGAATAAACAAATACCACAAAAATACATATGGAAATGATAAAAATTTTATTAATTTCATATATCAAATATTGTGTCTTGTTACTAACTCACAACAATATGGTAGCTCATCCTTGAGATTCATCACTGAGAGCCATCAGAAAACATATATGGCCAATAAAATCACATATTCAGAACTAAATATAAAGCATCATTTTATATTATTCCCAGGAATCAATTATACACATTTCCGAGGTATGAAAACCCTACTTTTTATTACAACTTAAACATGATTTATTACATAAAAATCAATTGATAAAACAAAGAAAATCGAGAGGTTTAGTGTCTTTGGGGTGTAGTATCATTACATAAAAACTTGAAACATGAAATACAACATCTTTATTGAAAACTTCATTTACATGACCACTACATTCCCTCGTACTTAGCATTGCATGGGATTACCTGAGGACATGCATAAGAAAAGGGTGAGCTATAAAGCCCAATAAGGGAGTAAACATGGAATACCATGAAGTGTACAATACATGTTAGAGAATAGGAATATCAATAGAGCTTAAAAGAAACATGAACATAAAGGCATGATAAAGCATGATAATCATAACATGGAAATGTGGCAACAACACTTAACATGGAATTAGCATGAGCCAAGGCTCATTGCACATGGAGCATGAGTAAATCGTCATTGCACATAAAGTACGGGTAAACCCTCATTGCACATTAATTAGCATGATTCAACACTCATTGCACATGATGTATCATGAAACTATACTTTTCCCAATGCATTGGAGTGCTATAAGGGCACACCCTTCTTAAACATTTCATTCACGCATAAGTGTACCACATGGATCATAAAACATCGATTCATAAAACATAATCATTTATTCCACGGTAAAGGAATGTGTAATTCATACCTGGGACTTTGTAATCAATAAGTAAAGGTTCATAAAGGTGGATACCCTTGATGGAGAAATGGGAATGGTATTCACTAAACAATGGCATTGGCGTAGAAAATCGGTGTGATTTCGACAGCATAACAGTGTGACATAAGAATTCATACTAAAGGTTGATGAGAGGGAAAAGGGTTCCTCATCATGTTTACATGTAATGGAATGTAAAGAGGTCATATAGATACATTTCTTAAAAAATTTAATGGAATTTTGACTCATGATACAAAATTATTGCTTGAATGTAAAAGAAGAAAGAGAAGTTCTTTTCGGAATTTCAGCATAGTAACAGGTCTACATGGGAGGCATTTAATGAGAGATAAAGGGGTCTCCTATCATTAAAAGAAAGAGGGCAGTATGGGGGAGGTGCGAAACCATACCCCACCATTCATAATTGAATTTAAAAGGGCAATACAACTTAATGAAAATTGACAAAAATGAGAAAAGAAGAAAAACCCCTTACTTGGAAGTGTGCTTCCAAAGGCTAGAGAGAGGCTTGTGAGAGGATTCATGGGATCTTGGTCACCTTGGGAGGATTCTAGAGAGAGTAGGGCAGAGGTTGGACGAACTCCAAGGGATTTGAGTGAGGAGGAAGTGGGATCATGAGTGGGTTTATATAGGAAAGGTGAGAGAATTCTTTATTATTTAGGTTTGGGTCCCCTTACATTAAATTAATCCAAACCACAAACCATCCAATGGTTTTTTCCCATGGTTTTTGGCAAAGGGAAGAGTAAAAAAATATTTTATAAGTCAAAATTCCAAATGTCTTAAAATATTATGGTTTCTTAGGTGGAGGTGAGTCACACTCCCATGGAAATTAATTTAAAAAGGAAAGGCGTTGAATAAGTCTTAAGGGGTCCATTAATGCTTTGAAAAGCAAGTCAAAAAAATCCAAACTAACTTTATTTTAATTTTAAATCTTATATTGGCCGAAAATAAAGATTATACTATTTTATTACATAACTATTGGTTCATTATGATGTCATAAAACACATTATATATTTAAATGGTATTTAATTTTTACCCAACAATTTGATTGTCTCGGAAAAATATGAAAAATTCACCATTGGATAATTTTGACATCCTGATTCCAAAAATAACATTTATTTTATCAAAATAATTTTCTAAATATGTGAATTTTCACTTTTTAAATAAAAATGTACATTTATCGAAAATTCACGGGTTTTGACAGAAATGGCTTTCAAACATTAATAAAAATTTTAATTGCATTTATAAAATTATAAGATCATTTATATTTAATAAAAATTAATTTATTAATAATAATATTATTTTATTAAAATATTATTTAATTCAAAAATCCTATAATTTAATAAATTATATTTCTTAATTAAATAATAACTAAAAACACCATTTGTATTTTAAAACTATTTACAATGTATCAAAAATGACTATAAATTATGTCTATTATTATATAAAAAAATAATGTACATGAACATAGTACTAATTATTTGTTACAGAACCCCTTAAAACAGCCGCATAAGACCTAAGGGTAAGGTGTGCGATGGTGATAGACTCTTGGGGTGGCTTGGATAACATCGCTCGAGTGGTAATTTCAATCAACTTCCACTTTTCCCATAGACGGTCACATTGGTGCTTGACATGATGAATCTCAGCTTGGGCTTGGTCAAGGGCGAAGACCAAAGATGCCACCTCTTTTCCGAGCTTTGACAAATGGCCTTTGTATGGGGCAATTCTACTGGATGAGGCCATCACATCCTTTGTCCGAGTAAATTGGATTTGTTAAAGTCCTATATTTATACTAATCATGTGATCAATGTTAAATGGCTATATTAGAAACGGTCAAAATTCTTAACATAAAACCAAAGAAGTTGTCATCTTATAAAAAAAATTCATAAAGAGACATTTAACTGGATCAAGAGGGATTTTCCATTAATGAAACTTTTGGTCGTTACAAAATTCCACCCTTAAGAAATTTCGCCCACGAAATTTTCCTTTTCCAACCCTAAAACAGTTGTGGTAAACTCAGCTTCATCACTTCCTCCGATTTCCATGTTTCTTATTCAAACTTGTGGTTTCTCCACAACACCTTGATGAGGGGCATTGTCTTATTTCATAGAACTTTTTCTCTATGATCTAAGATCTTAACTGTTTTCTCCTCATAAGAAAGATCGTCTTCCAATTGTACCACCTCAGAAGAGAGTACATGGGAAGGGTCTGGTATGTACTTCCTTAAGAGGGATACATGAAAGACATCATGCACTTTATCCATGGTAGGTGGATGTGCTAGTCGATATTCCACAACCCCAACATGATCAAGAATCTCGAAGGAGCCGATGTACCTTGGACTTAACTTCCATTTCTTTCCAAACCTCATGACCATTTTCCATGGAGATATGCGTAGAAACACCATGTCTCCAACTTTAAACATAAGGTCTCCTCGAAGATTATATACATAACTCTTCTATCGACTTTGGTCTACCTTGATATTCTGATGAATGGTTTTCACCTTCACCATTTCTTCGACCATTTCTGGTCCAAACAGCTTATGTTCACCAACCTCATCCCAACATGCCAATGTTCTTCACCTTTTCCCATACAGGGCTTTATATGGTGCCATTTGGATACTTGATTGGAAACTGTTATTATAAGAGAACTCAACCAGAGGAAGATGTTTATCCCATCCTCCTTTAATGTCCATTGAGCACGCTCTCAACATATCTGTAAGTGTTTAGATAGTCCGCTCGGATTGGCCATCAGTTTGAGGATGCTAAGCCGTACTGAAGTTCAGTTCAGTATTCAGAGCATGTTGTAGACTCTTCCAATACTCAGAGGTGAATCTTGGATCTCGGTCAAACACAATAGATAGTGGTACTCCATGAAACCTTACCACTTCCCTGATATATATCTGTGCCAGTTTATCAAACGATAAATCATCCTGAATAGCAATGAAGTGTGCAGTCTTTATAAGATGATCCACAACAACCAGATTGCATTATTGCCTTTGGATATCCTTGGATGTCAGTGAAAAAGTCCATGGTGATGTTCTACCATTTCCATTCTGGTATGGGAAATGGTTGCATCATCCCCTTAGACTTCTACCTCTCTGCCTTCATTTGCTGACACAACAAGCACTTTGAAATATATTCAGTGATCTCCTTCTTCATATTATCCCACAAGAAGTTTTCTCGGAGATCTCAATACATCTTTGTGATTCCTAGGTGAATAGAGAAATTTGAACTATGTGCATCATCTAAAAGTTCCTTCTTCAGCTCCAGACATGATGGAACACATAGTCTTTTCCCAAACCACACAATTCCTTCTTCATTAACGTTAAATTCTGAGGTTTTCCTTTTTTTGATAGCTTCCACTTTTTCCTGAATTCCCACATAATCATTTTGAGAATCCTTAAACCATTCCAAAGGAGATGGTTGAGCAATAATTTTTGAAAGGATTGATGATGTTCCCTTCTTTATGATTCCCACGTCCATCTTCATCAAGTCTAATAATATTGGATACTTCTCAATCCTCATCATTGATAGAATTGATGGGTCCTTTCTACTTAGGGAATCTGCCACCTTGTTCGCTTTCCCAGGGTGGTAATGTATTACATAGTTATAATCCTTTATGAGCTATATCCATCTTCTCTGGCACATATTAAGCTCTTTATATGTGAATATATATTTAATACTCTTTTGGTCAGTATATATCTCACATTTCTCTCCATAGAGATAATGCCGCCAGATTTTCAAGGCAAAGATCACCGCTGCCAACTCCAGATCATGCATTGGATAGATTCGCTCATGGATTTTCAACTGCCTTGAGGCATAGGATATCATGTTATCATTCTGCATCAGCACACATCCTAAGACCTTCTTCAAAGCATCGCTGAATACCACAAAAAGCTCCCCACTTGTGGGTAAAGTGAGCACGAGTGAAGTGATAAGCCTCCTTTTCAACTCCTTGATGCTTTATTCGCATTCATCACACCAAGAAAACTTTACTCCCTTCCATGTTAGCTTGGTAAGTAGGTTGGATAATCGTGAGAAATTCCTCACAAATCGTCGATAATATCTAGCTAACCCCAAGAAGCTACGGATATCTGTTTCCGATGTTGCCCACAGCCATTCCTCAATTGCCTCTATTTTGGAGGGGTCTACAGGTATCCCATTACTTGTGATGATATCGCCCAATAATGAGACCTCCTTCAAACAAAACTCACACACGCTATACTTTGCATAAAGATTCTCCTTGCGCAAAGTCTCTAGTACAGTTTTTAAATGCTCCTCATGATCCTCCTTGGTTTTGGAGTATATTAGAATATCATCTATAAAGACTACCACAATTTTTTCAAGGAAATCTCTAAAGACTCTATTCATAAAGTCCATGAATATTGATGGAGCATTGGTGAGTCCAAAAGGCATTACTATGAATTTATAGTGCCCGTATCTTGTATGAAAAGCATTCTTGGGGACATCTTCCTTCTTCACCCTTACTTGATAATATCCTGACTGCAAATCTACCTTGGATAAGTATTATGCTCCACTCAGCTGATCAAAAAAGTCATCGATTCTTGGGAGAGGATACTTTTTCTTTATCGAGATTTTGTTAAATTCATTATAATCAATGAAAAGCCGCATTGACCCATCCTTCGTCTTGATGAAGAGGACTAGTGCACCCCTTGTTGAAGCACTTGGGCGTATAAAACCTTTATCCAGATTATCCTGTAGTTGTTTCTTCAACTCTTAAATCTCTACAACAGCCATTCTATACGGAGTCTTAGATATTGGTAGCACCCCACGTATAAGTTCAATTGAGAACTCAAAATCTCTAATAGGAGGAAGACCAGGCAGTTCCTCAGGAAACACTTCCGCGAATTCCCTCACAATAGGCATTTCTTCAAGGATAGTTTCTTCTTTGGACTCAATAATCTGAGCCAGATACGCATGCTCATAAGGAAGTAATATCCATGATTGAGATGATGTATCTAAAGTAGATTCCTCTTCCTCGTGACACTTATAATGAATCGGGGGTCGATTCTCCATATAGAGTGTGATTTCCCTCTCACGACAATTTATGTTGGCTCTATATAAGAAAATCCAATCCATGCCAAGAATTGCATAAAATTCCACCAAAGGGAGTATGACAAGGTTCTCTGGGAAATTCAATCCACATATTATAATAGGGGAGGACTTATATTCATGGGATGCAATGATTTCCCCATTTGCTGTACTCACTGACATCTTTACTTCCATGATTTGTGCTGGTGCTGAGATTGTTCTACTAAACATTCGAGATATAAAAGAATGCATAGAACCTGAATCAAAAAGTACGTTCACTATTTTTGAATGAATAACTAGCGTACCTATCACCACTTCATTGTCAGGGTTCACTTCAGCAGAAGTGTTGGAAAAATCTCTTCCTTGCTGTCTTGAAGGTTGTTTGTTGCCTCCAAAAACCCATGGATTAGGGCACTGATTTGAAAAATGACCTGATTCTTTGATTTTGTTGCATTTAACAATGCATTGAGGTTCGAACGGATTGTTCCTCTCCTCTGTCGTAGCCGAGAGTCCTTCTTTCTGACAGTTAATAGCTAGGTTCCTTTCTCTTCCACACATGAAGCATTTTCTCGTCCCCTTAAGGCAATTTCTAGGGTGCTTCTTTCTGCACATGTGGAAAGTGGGGTGCTGGATCTTCTTTGCACCGTTGGATTTATCCATCGGACAACCAACATTGAATTCCACCTTACTCTTCTTGTCCCCATGATACCCCAGTGATTCCCTGATCTCCATTTCGACCTTGAGGGAACATCAGACAATTTCCTCATAGCTATTGAAGTCATGAATCGCTAATACTTTCCGCAAGCTAGGCTTCAGCCCACCAAAGAAGCGGTCAACCTTGAATTCATGCGTAATGAAAAAGATGGAAGCGTATCATACAAGCCTTGTGATTTTTTCCTCGTACGCTCCAACAGATTCTTCATCTTTTTGCTTGAGGTAAAGGAAGTCCCTTTCCATCTTATGCCGGAGGGTGCATGGAAAATATTTATCTAAAAACATCTTTCAGAAATCCTTCCATTCCAATGCCTCAATCTCCTCCTCAGGCTTCATATATTTGATCAATGTCCACCATTGATCAGCTTCACCCTCTATATGATAAGCCGCTAGGAGAACCTTCTCTTTTTCAGAACATTGGAGGATGGAGAATATCTTTTCAATGGAGTTGATCCATTGTTCAGCAATCGTGGGATCAGATGATCCACTAAATGTAGGAGGCCTTTGTCTCATGAAGCTATCGATAGCGACTTGTTCTTTCTTAGGGGGGGGGGGGGGTTGAACTTTCCTCTTGACCAGTGTTTCTATTCAAAACTTGAGTTAGCTGTGAGAGATGCGTGACAAAGTTCTCGATTCTCACTCCCATTGGATTTGGCATCTCATTAGTACAATCATCACACTGATCTTCACAATGGTTATTAGCCCGAGTCCTCCTATTACTGGCCATTGGTTGGAATAAAAGGAAAGTTAGGGGTAACACATAAAGGGTAATCCAAAGACAAAAGTTGATTAATTATAAATAAACTTTCATTTCCTTAACTCACGAGTCTATAGGCTTCGATCTTGGATTTTCATGATCTACTTTCTAACATATATTCTTAGGGGCATTTTTTAAATTCCTTTAATAAGGGTTCATACTATGATTGTGAATTTTTTATCAAAACAAATCCCCCAAGAGTGTCATAACCAAGAGTGCAGCAAGGCCTATTTTCGTGCACTAGTTCCCGTTCGATTCTAGCTCAAAGCGGTGTTTTCGGGATTTACCCCTAGGATGCATCTGTGCCAGAGCCGCATCTACCTGCTCGTATCCTAAAAGGGACGTGTTTTTTTGATAAACCACTTACTCAGTACTAACAAAAACTTAGGGATGTTTTTATTATACTTAGTCTTATATCTGATACTTTACTAGGGTTTTATAATGCCAAAAATAACTAAACCTATCCTCTTATACCAACTATTACAACCCTGCTTTTTATTACAACTTTAAAATGATTTATTACTTAAAACATCACTTGATACAAAAAATAAGATCGAGAGGTTTAGTGTATTTGGGGATTAGGATCATTACATAAAAACTTGAAACATGAAATACAACATCTTTATTGAAAACTTCCTTTACATGACCACTACATTCCCTCATACTTAGCATTGCATGGGATAACCTGAGGACATGTATAAGAAAATGGTGAGCTATAAATCCCAGTAAGGGAGTACACATGGAATAACATGAGAAGTAAAATAAATGTTATAAAATATGCATATAAATATATCTTAAAAGAAATATCAACATAACGGAATGATAAATCATGATAATCATAAAATGAAAATGTCTCAACAACACTTAACATGGAATTAGCATGAGCCAAGGCTCATTGCACATGGAGCATGAGTAAATCCTCATTGCACAAAAAGCATGAGTAAAAATTTGTTCCACTTGAATTATCATGATTCAACACTCATTGAATATGACGTATCATGATTCTATACTTTACCCAAAGCATTGCATCACTATAAGGGCTCACCCTTCTTAAAAATTTCATTTCCGGCATACGTGTTCCACATGGATCATAAAACATGGATTCATAAAATATAATCATTTATTCCACGGTAAAGGAATGTGGAATTCATACATTAGACTTTGTAGTCAATAAGTAAAGGTGCATAACTGTTGATACCCTTGATAGAGAAATGGGAATAGGACCACTACACAATGGCATTGGCTTAGAAAATCGGTGCGATTTCGGCAGCGTAATGGTGTGACATAAGAATTCATAAAAAAGGATTATGAGAGAGAAAAGGGTTCCTCATCATATTTACATGTAATGGATAGTAATGAGGTCATATATATACATGTAACATCAATTTTAATGGAGTTTTAATTCATGATACAAAATTATTGCTTGAATGTAAAAGAAGAGAGAGAAGTTCCTTTCAGAATTTCGGCATAGTAACGAGTGTAAATGGGAGGCATTTAATGAGAGAGAAAGGGGTCTCCAATAATTAAAACAATAAGACGGTAGTATGGGGGAGGTAAAAAACCAAAACCCAACATTTACAATTGAATTTAAAATGGCAATACAACTTAAAGAAAATTGAAAAAATTGAGAAGGGAAGAAAAAACCCTTACATGGAAGTGTGCTTCCAAAGGATAGAGAGAGGCTTGTGAGAGGCTTCGTGGGAGATTGGGCACCATGGGAGGATTCTAGAGAGATTAGGGAAGATTTTGGAAGAACACCAAGTGTCTTGAGTGAGGAGGAAGTGGGAGGTTGGGTGGGTTTATATAGGAAAGGTGAGGGAATTCTTTATTATTTACGTTTGGGTCCCCTTACATTAAATAAATCCAAACCACAAACCATCCCATGGATTTTCCATTGGTTTTTGGAAAAGAGAAGAAGAAAAAACTATTTTATAAGGCCAAATTCTGAACTTCCTAAAATATTAGGGTTGCTTATGTGGAGGTGAGTCACACTCCAATGGAAATTAATTTAAAAAGGCAAGGTGTTGAATAAGTCTTGAGGGGTCCATTAATGCTTTGAAAAGTAAGTCAAAAAAAACACAAAATTACTTTATTTTAATGTTAAAACATATATAGGCCGAACATAAAGATTATATTATTTTATTACATCACTATTGGATCATTATGATGTCATAAAACACATTATATATTTAAATGGTATTTAATTTTTACCCAAAAACTTGACTGTCTCCGAAAATTATGAAAAATTCACTGTTGGATAATTTCGACGCCCTGATTACAAAAAAAATTTATTTTATCTAATTAATTTTATAAATATGTGTATTTTTACTTTAAAAATAAAAACTGGCATTTATAAAAAAAATCACGGGTTTTGATAGAAATGTCTTTCAAACCGTAATAAAAATTAAATGAAATCATATAATTATAAGATCATTTATATTTAATAAAAATTAATTTAATAATAATATTATTATTTTATTAAAATATTATTTAATTTAAAAATACCTTAATTTATTAAAATATATTTCCTAATTAAATAATAACTAAAAACACCATTTGTACTTTAAAAACTATTTACAAAGTATCAAAAATGACTAGAAATTATATCTATTATTATATAGAAAAATAATGTACATGAACATATTACTACTTATTTGTTACAGAACCCCTTAAAATAGCTGCATAAGACCTAAGGGTAAGGTGTGCGATGGTGACTGACTCTTGGGGTGGCTGGGATAACATTGCTCAAGTGGTAATTTCAATCAACTTCCACATTTCCTGTAGATTGTCAAGTTCGAGATTGACAGGAAGAAGCTCAGCTTGGGCTTGGTCAAGGGCGAAGCCTGAAGATGCCACCTCATTTCCGAGCTCTAACAAATGGTCTTTGTATGGGGAAATTCTACTAGATGAGGTCATCGCTTCCTTTTTCTGAGTAAATTGGATTTGTTAGAGTTCTATATTTATACAAATCATGTGATCACTGTTCAACGGCTATATTAGCAACGATCAAAATTCTTAACATAAAACCAAAGTTGACATTTTATAAAAACATTTTTCATAAAGAGACATTTAACTGGATCAAGATGGATTTTCCATTAATGAAACTTTGGGTCGTTACATGAGGTACCATATTCCTGTGAAAAATCACCTCACTCTAATCCACTATTCAAGCCAATAATTCCATAATGTATGCATCAATTTCTGAGAAGACATCATCAACATTATCATGTGATATTGTTCTATAATTATATATATCAAGATATGATATATGGAACATTTCATTAATATCACTATACGATTACATAATCACTAATTGGTTAATTAGATTACTCATCCCTTTTATGTCCTCAAACAACTCGGAAAATATCAACAATAACATTGTTTTTCTCCAAATGACCATGTGCCTCAATAAAGGTGATAAGCATGGGATCACCTAGTATCCTACCTCAATCTCGTGATGCTGAAATTATTTGTTATCATATAATTATTTTCTTCTCATGAAATTCTTTGACCACCTATGAATCAACCAAATATTATATATTTTCATATACACAACTATTAGTCAAATGATATAATATTTTCATCCCCAAATCTTGTATATATAAAATCTTCCAAATAACCCATATACGGCCCCATATTGTGTCATATAAAGAGAAACCTCAAAACTAATATTATATGTGAACTTTGATAAATCTTGATGAATATACCAATATTAACTAAATTATAGGATTCATGATCATTCCTTGACCTCCAAGAACAACATAATAAGATAAAACACTACATTAATCTTTGGATAATATATTGGGATCAAATTTCAGGTATGTATATAGGTATTTATAAAATCTTTACAAAAAATGATACATGACTTCGGTATTTGGGCCCAATGTGATTCTCTTCATCAAACCATATGATTTTAAATTCTTTTGATCACAAATAAAACTCACATCATAATAATATAGGGACTACCTAATTGGTAAGAGATATGTAACTTTGGTCAACTGTTCAATGATAATCTAGACTATATTTGTTTCAAAAGGTGATATTAGAACCCCCATCAAAAAATACAATATCACATCATACCATTTCCACCTAGTGAATGGGGAATGAATGAATAATACAAGAAGGTATTTGATGTTATACCTTCACTTGCTGTTACATGCGGAATTGTGAAATGAACAATAAAATATTAATCTATATCTCATTTCATTAGTACATCATATATCTATTGTGACATATCATGGGTATTGATAGGAAAAAATCATCTCAAGGTATAAGAGTCCAACATCATATCTTATTATATTCTCATCAGGAATATCACTATACCTATTATATATTAGATCGCATTATCATACTAGGAATATTCTAGTAGTAGCTTTCCATGATATATATTACCTATCATCACCAAAATATTGAAATCAGAATTCTTAATCTCTATAAATATTTCGAGGAGATGGAAGGTTATACTAAAACTCATAATTGAAACCCTAATATGATGATCCTAGACCTCATGATTCATTTCATTGAATAATATCATCGATTTACACACACCAATATACCATCAAATCACTTTTTTTAGTCTTCTTACTCTATATATAAGACACCATGTTCCCTTTTATATGACATTACATCATCTATAACTCGAAAGAATAGAGGCATTGTACCAAATTTTTTTGTCATATGATAATTTCATGTTAGGAGAAAATTTTATTCAGGATCTTATGGTTATTATAGAAAAGAAAAATCATACCCAATAACAATTTATTTAAAAATCTCATTTTTTCACCAATCCTTCAAAATAAATTTCATTTATCAAGTCGTTCCACTATTATAGCTTGAACATCCAAAAACCAGAAGTAGAATGTCATTTGTCGAACATTAGAACTCCTATGATCCCAAATACAGATACAACATAATATATAATATACCTCTCACCACATCAGGTCATTATAAGAATATCATAGATGTAAATCTCATTATAATCACATGGTAGTCTCTATAATATAGATCAGATCAGTCATACCTCTCCCTATTCTTAGTCAATTCCATACACATTGACATCAATTCGAATATGTCTTTCATAAATCTTTAGTGGTGACCTTAAAATACTAGGAAGATATAAATATTAAATACATTCCATAGAATCCCCTAAAAACCACTTCATTAACATTAATATAGTCTACAAACATTCTTACTTTAGGTATCATGTTCCCTAATGTAACGCATCGACCCCAGTTTCCCAGAGTTGGTGCATTATTTTAATACATTGGCATGATTACAAGGAATCAAGTCCCGAAGGACCGATCATTTTAGTTGACTTGGAAAATAGATTACATACATTATTGTTACATTAAACTTTATAACATTCTACATAACATAAATAATCCTCTATGAAGTCTATTATTACCATAGTTTAACCCTGTATATCAATCACAATACACTTCTTGGAATCCTGGGGAAAATAAAACAAAGAAATCCATAAGCTCATATGCTTAGTAAGGATAACAATATAATAGATTCATTTATAAATGAGAATAAACATTTAAGGCAATTTATAATACTAAAAAAATACTTTTAAACATAAACATTAGCAGAATATGGCAATGATAAAATCAAATAAGGCCATTTACATATTCAATTGGATATTATACAAGTCGAATAATCACATGCAATATCAATATCCACCTTCATCATGATGGAATACTTAATTCAAGACATCATAACCACATATTCAAGGCCTGGTGCCAAGACTACAAATAAAATTTTTTCGAGGCCTTATGCCAAGACACTAGTTTGTTTCATGAGACCTACTGATTAATCGAAGAGCTATAGCAGGATCCACCTGTCACTTACTAAGTACAATTTATTCCTTATATTGGAAGGTTTAAACGTAACATAAACAATAATAATAAAAATAGCATACACAATGTCAATAAATTATCCATAAAAATGAGTGGTATAAAAATAACACACCCACAGTCAAAAATATCCGAAAACCTTCAATAGAAAATGGAATATTTTATTCACAATAAATCATCTTCAAAATAGTTTAGAATCCGTCAAATGATTTTTACGTAGATGAAAATGATTGGTAAAACACTTTGGGAGAAATATCTCCATTTCATGAAAACATTTAAAAGTCACACAGTTTAGAAAAGAAGACATTTAAATCCATTTTTGAATTGAAGTGTCCCAAATGACATTGAACATTTTAAAGGAATTAACATTTTAAAAACATTCATGTCCATATAAATAAATCCTTAAAAACCATTTTGAAAACATGGACATTAATGAGAATGATTTAGAAGAATAAAAATTTAAAAAATTAAAAATTATGTTTTATTAAAAAATTACCTTAAAATAATCCCTTTGAAAATTCTTTCATGAAACATGGACAAGAATAATAAATATGTTCCATTAGATACTTACATAAAGACAAATGCGAATAATAAAGAGATTGCCAAATTAACCCTTACCATGTACTTCCCTTTAGTCGAGGGTATGTTTAAACTCCTGTATAAAGACTGTAATATTTTATTAAATTATAATAGATCCATATTAATATTTATTATATCATAATTTATTCATTTTTGACTTTATAATACCCAATTAATAGTAATTTCCATGTTAAATATACATTTCGGGTAATAATAACTTTATTTATCGTACGTGTTTTAACTTGTAACTCTTGAATGTATCACTTAGATCATGATTTAAATACCACAAGAATATATAGCATGATTTTTATATCATATATGTTTTGAATATAAATATGTATAATAGAAATATTAATGAAATGGAAGACACAGTTTATGAAGATGGTAGGCCGCATGTATTCATAAACGCTACTTCCGTTTTCATATCATATTGAATAGAACTAAGTGAATAAGATATACATAAGTACACACAAAAAAACACACAGATATATATATATATATATATATCAACAGTATCATTATTATTATTTCAAATATTAATTACTTATTAATGTTATATATTTTTATAATCATCTTTGAATGGTGAATGTGGAAATGAATCTCATCGCGTCGTGGAGACGGTAATTTGTACGTACACACGAGAAATAATATCATTTTATTGATGGTAAAATAGTTTTTAATTGGGTGGTATATAATATATAAATAACCATATACAAGTTATATTTATTATTTACATCATCTATACTCAATATTATACCCATCCAAATAATGAAGGGTTTAAATAAACAAAGTTCACCATGAGGTGGAGACGGTAATCCGTACGTACGCACGTACGATGACTTTTTCATTTATTGGAGTGATAGAGTAATGAATATAGTTGTACCATTTTTATAATAACATCATAGTATATAGTAGATACTAGAGTTATTATTTTATAATAGAAAAAATGAAGAAAGAAGATGTGGAATCAGAAAATAACTTCAAAGTGGTAATGAAATATTTAACTCTTCCCGAGGATCTTCCATATGATTTGATCAAAAGGGATCCATAGGTAGGATGTATGACCAGAAGAAGGCCTCTAAGATGAAGGGAGGAATGTTGGGAAGATATTTGGGTAGGGTTTGGCCAAGAAAAATGGTTTCAGAGGTGAGAAATTAAGAGAAGGGGAAGCACCGTTTTATAAGAGAGGCGATGGTCACTTTAGAAAAATCATGAAATGTTATTTCATAATAAAATAATTTTTCGTTTCTAACAGATAGAAAATGATTTATTTAAAGAATAAGGTCAGTATGGGTCTAAATACACTCAACCAATAAGTTTTAGTTAGTTTTAGGTCACCTTATTAACCTTATCTTTCATATTTATCTATTAGTTAAATTACTTGACATTTACCGTGTCTCCTTGTATTTTTATATTATATGGTTAATAAACTTACTATAAAATTCCAATAGAACCCCAAGTGGTTAATTAATGTCATATATATTATTATAAAATCCTTTTGGCTAAACCATAGATTTTGAATACTATTATATCAATTAATAATATAATATTTTTTTTAAAACTCAAATATGTATATTTTGACACTATTTAGTATTTGATTTTTTTTGAAAGCCAGAAAAACATTATCACTTAGAATAAAATTTATTTTACCAACCATAACTTGTCATATTAACCTATAAAATTATTTAAATTCATCAGAAGTCACAATTTGCATTTATTTGGATATTTATAATATCAATTATTTAAATATTTCATATCTATGATAATTACAACATCATCATTATGTCATAAATAAATTAAATTATATAATGTATAAATAGTATAAATAAAATACTATCATGTATGAAATATTTTAAACCTAGAATTTAACTCTTATAACTCTTCATTAAATAAAATAATAATAAATGTCCAAATATAATCCAAGCGGACCAAAGAGGATCATATTTTATCCCTACGGTTGATTTTTTGACAAATTATACAAATCAAATACAATTAATACATGCGTTAGGGTAATTATGATATCATTATTACCCTTAATTACCCTATTTACTTTTAAACGTTTTAAATAAAAGTGAAAAGTTACTATTCACCAAAAACCATTCATCTTATTGAACCATATTCTACTTACGAATATAAACTGGGTCTCTAAGATTATTGATATTCAACGCATAGAAGTTCTAAAATTAATTTTAACGCAAATTTTCAAAAGCTCTATGGAGATGTGTAAAAGAAAGTAAAATGTTCGATAAAATTTTATATATCTAAACTTATTATAAAATGAATCCAATGAATTATGTTGAAAAAATAGAGGTATTATGTATTTATTATGACCAAAAATAAATTAAAACAAAATAACTAATTATTTAAATAAAAAGTCAGTTTAAAACCATAACGCATTGCTGTTTCACTATTCCTCAAAAATTGTATGTTTTAAAAAAAACAAAGAAAAAGAATCCTAAGCTAATTTTGATATTAAAAATTCAAAAATGAAGTCTATTTTACCAAATTCAAAGAATATAAGTTGAATTTATTTATTTAAACTTACATCTCGTTGTGAAAACCTAAAAGCGGGTTAAAAAAAGTAAAAACTATTAAATTAATGACACATGTTTAGGTCAAATTTAAATGTTCTCTTACATATAATGAGCTACATTGTATTAATTTGAAAAAATATAATCTAATTATAATTCGAAACCATTCAAATTCATAATTTAAAACTATAAATTCTTTCGATTAAAAAAGTTATTTTTTATTAAATCATAATATTTTGTCACTATTCATCAAAATATGAATGTTATTATCAAAGAACCAATAAAATTATCCAAAATAAATTTTTGTGTTACTCTTCTAAAGATAAAATTAATTTCATTAAATTGGATATATAAAAGTGTCAAATATTGGTTTTAAAAACGGTTATCCATTAAAAGATGGTAAAATTGCATTTTTTTGGAAAAAAAATTTTTATCTGAGGAAATTAATTTATTCATATATTATGTATAAGAAAAAAAATAATATGGAATTTGAAATTATATTGAGTATATAAGATTCAAAATGTATTCAATACTATTCATAACCACTTTTTGAAAGGTTATATTAGTTAGTTGTGGTGCGCTCGAACTGGGTATTGCATGTAGTGCAAGTTATTGAATTACATTAATGAGATAACCTAATATGATATCTTTGGGTGTCAAATTATCCCCTCCATAAATAAAAAACATCCTCCCAATTTGAAATTGTACATGAAAAATGTTAAAAATAGAAAAATACCTTTGTGGAAAACTCACATCGGAAATTGGTTTAATAAAATTTACTCTTAATAAGAGAGAAAATGAAATGAAAAAGTCACCCCCAAATTATGATCTCGATTATGAGAACATTGGTGTAAATTAGAGACAAAAAATAGGATGAACAACATAAATATTTTTAGCAAGTGATTGAGATCATCAATCAAAAAAAGGGTAAAATTGAGGGCCTCAAATCCATAAATCTAAGATGATGTAAAATATCATCAGTTCAACAAAAATTATTGTGTTAAGATAACACATTTTTGGTTTTAAGAACCATTCTCTACAGGTTAAGGATTAATTTATTAATAGAATAAGAGGGAAAAATATACTTGACATGTACAGTTTAATCCTTCAAGCAATTCCTTCCACAAACTCGTCTTTCACTCAAAATGACAATATAATTCAAAAGTAATCTATTTATCCTAATCGAATATGGTTCCAAAAATAAATAATTTATAACTAGTTTTTCATACTATTTTAAAAAACTACATTATACCCGCTAGGAAATCACGTAGGCTAGTGGTAGGTGATTCACCCTTATCACCCTTCAGTTGCGGGTTCAAGTCGCATGGTTTTTCCGGACGTGACAAGTTTTCGCCTGACCTTCGGGTTGTCCTTTTTATGAAAATCCAAAATTAATCTCATGTAATGATTTATCCTTAACAATAGTATAAAATTTCAAACATAATCAATTATAAACTTTATACTTATCAAAAATACTTCTGTCCCAACCACCAGTCCAGAATTTATAAGGACGGTAAAATCAATGAATATACCTTTTTCCACGTAACAACATTTTAATACCATCATCATGCATTATTTTAAAACATGGTAACACCCTGAATTATCATATAACTATATTGAATAAATTCTTGATTTCTTATTCCATATAGAATAGTGGATATAATCCTTATATCAAAAAATGTTGTAAACTACAATAATGATGGACTAAAAAAATAATTTACTAGTTCCAAGAATGTCAATAATATCCAAAATAATTTCTCCAAATAAATCATCTCTTATTCTAAAATACATACCTCAGTATGAGGACCATATTAAAGTTTTGTCTTTCTTTCAACAATGTATATTACAAAAAAGTATAACTTTCCATGGATTCTCTTTTCTTGGTTTCACACAATCTCAAGACCTTAATGAAATATTACTGAAGTACAATCCAAATATACTCTATAATTATTATAACTTGTACATCATTAATATAATATTCTAATGACAAAATACTTTAATAACAACATAAGAACTCTTAATCATTTATCTTCATCTCTGGTTGTATCATACCATGATTATTATCATAGAACATTATTTTTGGTATACTATAATGATTGGACATTGATTCGCGTAGTGTCCCAACTTCTTGCAGATGAAGCATCATAATTTTGAAACCTTTTTTAACCTAGACATCACGTACTTAGTGTCCTTTTTCTCCAAACATAGTAAAAACTCCAAATGTCTTCAATCTTTTACCAAGGTGATTCTTCCCAAATTTATCACATAAATGGAAAATCCTTTTTTCCTTTTTCTATTTATCCATCTTTCTTTCTACCATCCTTTTCTTCTATGGCTTCCCTTCAAATCCATATGGCTCTGAAAATTCATTAAAAATATTATTAACGCATGATACTATATCTTTATTTGATGATAATACATGGGGGAATATTTCCTTTCTAAAGTTTTTCTTAATACCATGAAATATATGATCCTTCTTACTCTTTAGATCATGCGTATTGTTGGAGGTGTCATTCCATCGGCTAGGATACATTTCTAAAAAATGGAATACAGTAGGTTAGTTTATGAATCACTGTGTATAATTCTAAAGGTGTAAAACAATTAACATAAATTGAATGGTTTATGGATATAATCCATAATCATAAACAAAATTTCGTTGAGGATGTATATACTCATAAACTCTTCATTGTGGCTTGTAATGAAAATGAGAATTATACTAAGCATATCCCCTAGGAGTGTCGTAACCAAGAGTGCATCAAGGCCCGTTATCATGCACCAGTTCCCATTCGAGTCTCGCTCAATGTGGTGTTTTTAGGTTTTACACTTAAGGTACATCTTTTCCAGAGCCGCCTCTACCTACTTGTATCCAGGAAGAGATATATTTCATGGAAGACTCACAAAATCTATATAATATCAAAAACCTATGAAGTTATTCTATAATAATAATCAAAGAATATCTTAGGTTAATGTTCTCTAATTAGTGTTTTTATAAATCTACTATCCAATTATTGTACAAAACTACATCTGATACCAAATATAATGCCCCGAACAAATTTACCCAGAGTCAGTGCATTATTTTAGTATATTGGAATGATGAAAAGGAATCATGTCCCAAAGGACTGAATGGTTTTGCAGTCTTATAAAATTATTACACACATTATTGTTACATTACACATTTTAACATACAACACAACATAAATAATTCTAAATTAACGCCATTATTCCCCTAGCTTAACCCTACATATCAATCAGAATACACATCTTTGAATCCTAGGAAAAATAAAACATAGAAAGGGGTGGGCTCATATGCACAGTAAGGATAACAATATAGCATAATCTTTTAAAAATAAGAATAAACATTTAAGGAAATGTATAAGACTAAAAAATCCTGTTATTCTTAAACTTCAGTATAATATGGAAAACATAAAAATCAAATAATTCCATTTACTTATTCACATGGATATTCTACTAGTCGAATAATCACATGAAATATCAATAGCCACATTCATAATGATGGAATGTGTAACATCCCGTTACATTTTCAGTTACTTTTAATGTCTCTAAGTGCCTTGGTTTTGGATTAGTGACATGGGGGTGAGTTTGGTTGAAATTTTAAGTGAAACAAAAATGTAATGTCTTGTGCACGGTTAGCACACCGTTTGATAAACCGTGAGATCAAACCGGGCCAACCTACTAGCACAAGACAATAGGTTACTTAAGGTGTGTGCACGGTTTGGTAAACCGTGTGACTAAACCATGCAGACTAGAAACCCTGGATATTAAGAACCATATGGTGTGCACACAGTTTGACAAACCTTGCAGACAAACTGTGTGGTCACTTAAAATTAGATCCTAAAATTGTGGATCTTGGACGTTTTGCCTCTGAATGCTTCGTTTTTCTTCCTAAGTGGCCCTAACTTGGGATTTTTCTTCTCCTACGGTTAGAGAAGGTTCTACATTTGTTTCGAAGGTGATCCATAGGCTCCTCTTGGTGAATCGAATCCATATTTTTGAGGTATGTGATCGTTCTTCATCGTACTTGATCAGTTTCATAGTTCTACTTAGATCTACTTCTCGTCTCCTCTCGGCTTCATAGATCTATGCCTGTTATGTGTAGATCTAAGTGTGTGGTATCAATTTTGATGTGTTTTGGTCTTGGTCTTGCTAGTAGAAGAGATATAAGGTGGGTTCTTGAAGAATCAACCCGGTTCTAGAGAATTCTCAACCGTTGTGATTTTGGTCAAAACTTTCGAGGTAGGTGGTTCCGTCCCAACTTGCCAAATTGATTATCATTGTATTTGCATAATTTATTTCAATTAAATTTCTCAATTTTCTTTCAACTAGATTGATAAAAACTCAATTATATTGAATTAAAATATTTGAATTGGTTTTGGCATAAAGATGTAGGAAAACCCCAATTCCATTGAATTGGGTGTGTTTATGGAAAATTGGATGATTTAAATTGTTGGATTTGAATTGTTGATTTGATGGAAATTTTTTCAATCAAATTGTTGAATTTAATTGTAAAAATGAAATGTGTAATGATGGAATTGGTTTTGAATGGATTTCAAACTTTTGAAAATGGATTTTAATGATATCATTGAAACACATTTGTTTCACCTTGAGAAAGAGGCATGTTTTGAAAAAAACTTGTTTTAGTATTAAATGGAATGAAATTGGAACTTTTGAAATGGAAGAATGGGATTGATCGAATTTTTATCATTTCTAAAATAGTCCACCCATCATGCAAGAACACATGCATGCCTTAGGTAGTGAGTGTGTTATTTGAATACACTCTACGCTACGACAATGTTATATAAAATACATGCAGCGGGTAACATCCCCGACGGGTTGGTGACAAGTCGCCTTTGGCCAGTGTCATAAGGACGCATGTATACACATTTTTCTATGTTGACATAGACGGTGCGGAATCCTATAACCGGTTAATAATATCATACCTTTAGGCATATGACCATGTCGCTCACTTTTTTGTTTATATTTAAGATATAAATGTATGCCAATTCTTTTGAACTAATTACATGCCTGCTGAATTTATATAAATTATTTTATATAAATGTTTTACTTAATCCATTGATTTAGAAATATTCAATCATTTTAAAGCCTTGCATTGATGAATTTTCCATCATTTGAAAATCTATAGCATGATTTGTTAAAAATATACTTTTTAATTGCTAAAACTATTTATTTGAAAATTGACATTTTTTACTTGTATAATATATACTGGGAAACTGTTATGGAATCATTGGTGGTATCCTACTGGGCTCAGGATCACACCCTAATTTTTCCTTTGGGTGTATATAGACATTCTTCTTCCAGGATCGAGCAAAGGGAAGGGACCTCTTGGAGGTGGAACTAGCTCCGGATAACTGGTCTTGGTGTGTTGTGTCCTTAGGGACTTTGGGACTGTTTTTCCCTTTTTAGTACTTGGGTTTTAGTACTTTGGCATTTCATGACTCTTTGAATTCTGGTACATCACTCCCAGTGGAGTTTCATCTGTTATTCATACTGGTTGTTTTACTCATTCTTCTGTATTCTTGTGGCAAAATTGTTCCCACTTATATTTTATATGATGCCAGGTGCTAGTTGTTGACCCGTGGGGATTGGGAACGCCCTTCGGGCTATGTCAGGGCCGGCTCAGTTATCGGGTTACCTGGTTACATGGGCTAGTTCGTGACAAATTGGTATCAGAGGGAGGTTTATTAAACATCTTCCCTTGATGACAGTATGTATTTGATTTTTATTGTCGGGACTTAGGAGGTAGTTTTTTTTGAGTGACAAGCCATCTCTCACCCCAATGAACCTTATGTCACTAGGGGTAGTTGGGGAAATACGACTTGTGAATTAGTTCTAGTATTTTCCCAGTTTTGATTTGGATAGAGTGGAATCCAAAACTTGTTTATTCCTTATTTTAAGAGTAGTTTTCCTTCTTACTCGGTTGGTGTCTTAATATATGTCTTTTCTGGTGTTGTGTAGCATCTTGCCTTCGAAAACAGGTGGGAATCAGATCCAAAAAAGCTGATGCTAAACCTTATCAAGTGAGACCTATTGTGGATCCGAGTCTGGTTGAGGTGATCATTTGCACTATACATGCTCTAGGAAAGGTACCACATCCAGTCCCTATTCAAGCTCCACCTATAGATTCTCATAGTGATATTCTCCGAAGTCATTCTCAAGATTTCCTACGCCAGAAGCCACTAGTTTTCAAAGGCTCCACTAACCCTCACCATGCTGGGGAATGGTTGAGTATGATTGAATGTCTATTTGGGTTCATGGAGAACCCTGAAGTGATCATGGTGAAGTGCGCCACTTTCGTTCTGGAGGGACCAAGAAGGAAATGGTGGGACACAATGGTGACGGTAGGAAAGATGAGGGTTTGGAGTGGAAAGACTCTAGGGTTCTTTTTACTAATCAGTTCTATCCTGAATCAATGGTGTTGGCCAAGGATTTGGAGTTTTTCAAGCGTGATCCGGACAACAAAACCGTGATTGAGTACTCAAATCGCTTTGCTAAATTGGTACAATTTTCTCCTAAAATTGAATCTAATGATAGGATGAATTATTGACAATTTGAGTTGGGGCATAGATCGGATATTCATTCTCATGTTTTCTTATTGAAGGTTCCCACTTATGCTAAGGTTTTGGAAGGGCGATAATGGTTTAGATGGACCTAACAGGAAAGTCAGGGTTGAAGGAAGTTCATTTTCCTTCTAGTGGTAGTGTTGGTTCCTTTAAAGGAAAACAAAAGCGCGATGTTCCTCATGGTGGTCTCGACAACAGAGTAACTCCAGACCACCGGTAGCACCTGGAAGGGATTCCTTGACTTGCTATAAGTGTGGAATGTCAGGGCATTTTAATAGGGTTTGCAATGAGTTACCCAAGAACAGTAGCTCCTGTGGACGTGTGGGGCACTTACAGAGATTCTGCCACCACTTCTCTACTCCACGTAGTGGAATAGAATCATCATCAGCTCCAAAAACTGAGGGTAAATCAAATTCATCACGTACAAAAGGGTTCCAGCCACATGCATCCGGAACGAAGCTTCTTCGCGCAGTGGAGGAGTCACTAGAGGAAGCTGATACAAGTTCTGCGACTGTGAGAGGTACCATTACAATAGATCCATCTTAAATGATAGCTACTTTCGATACTAGTGCATCTCACTATTTCATTTCTACTCATGTTGTGAATCTACTTCATCTACCCATGGAAAGTTTGTCTTGTGCGATGGATATTACTATACCTGTTGGTACGGTGAGAGAGAAGGGTCTCCGTAGTCCTTCTTGCGTCTTCTTTCTATTAAATGTAGAGCTTGTTTTGGACTTTTTTGGTTCTCGACATGAAATCTTTTAACGTCATATTTGGGATGGATTGTTTCATCTCGAATAAAGCCCAGATTGACTGTCACCTCTGACGGGTCTACCTTACTACAACCAATGGTGTGCCTTCTTGTTTTTCAAGGAGAATTGGACCTCGGGTCAGGCAGAGCCAGACCTTCTTTTCCAGAGCTGGGGAAAATTATATCATTGATTTATTTTGATCTAGAGAATGATCCAACGAGTGGTGATCTTCCGCCTGTCATCACTGAGTTTCCATACGTGTTTCCTTCTGACTTCTATGGTATTCCACTAGTAAGGGAGATCGATTTGTAAATTGAGTTAATGTCTGGTACTCAACCAGTTTCAATTCCTTCTTACCAAATGTCTCCAACCGAATTAAATGAAATGAAGTCTATGTTAGATGATCTTCTTGAGAAAGGTTTTATATACTCGAGTGTGTCACTATTGGTAGCACCAGTTCTCTTTGCCAAGAAGGTTGATGGTTCTCTTCACTTATGTGTTGATTATCGAATGCTCAATCAAATTAAAATAATGAACAAGTATTCATTACCATGAATTGATGATTTGTTTGATAAATTGAAAGGGGAAAAGTGGTTTTCAAAAATTTATCTTCGATCTGGTTACCATCAGTTGAGGATAAAAAAATATGACATTCATAAAAACGCCTTTCGAAGTAGGTATGGCCATTATGATTACCTTGTTATGCCCTTCAGCCTAACAAATGATCCTAAAGTTTTCACGGTGTTGATGAATAGGGTTTTTTGTGAGTATCTTGAAATTTTTTTGGTTGTCTTTGTGGATGAAATTCTTGTCTACTCCAAGTATGAGGAGTATCATGTGCATCATCTGAGAATAGTTCTGATCCTTCTAAGGAATCACCGACATTATTCCAAGATTTCAAAGTGAGATTTCTAGATTTGGGAAGTAAAATTCTTTGGACTTGTCGTGTCAGAACAAGGAATATTATTTGATCCTAAAAAGGGGAAGGCAGTTATGACTTGGGAACAACCCCGAAATGTTTTTGAGATTCAAATCCTTTTGGTCTTAGTAGGATATTATCGTCATTTTGTCAAATATTTTTCAAAGCTATCTTCACCAATGATTGATCTGACTCGAAAGGGAGTGAATATTTCTTGGAATGACAAATTTCAGAGTTCTTCTGATGAGCTAAAGAATCTTTTTACTTCTTCACTGGTGTTAACTCTTCCTGATGCAAGGGCAGGTTATGTGGTCTTCTCTGATGCATCGGGTTCAGGTTTGGGATGTGTCCTTATGCAAGGTAATCATGTTGTTGATTATGGATCACGTCAGCTTAATCCTCATTAGAATAAATACCCTACCTATGACCTTGAACATGTAGCTCTAATGCATGTACGCAAGTGTTGGCGACATTACCTTTATGGAGAATGATTTACTGTGTATTCAGACCACAAGAGCTTGATTTATATCTTCTCTCAAAAGGATTTGAATCTCCACCAAAGGAATTGGGTGGAGTACCAGCAATCTTTCAACTTTGACATGACCAATACCCCGGGGAAAGGGAATGTAGTTGAAGATTCGTTAAGCAGGAAATCTTCATCTCATGCTATGAATGAATCTTCAGAAGAGTGGAGTTTGATGGATATTTTTTCTCAGTTGCATATTGGAGTTTAGTGGAAGGAGAATGAAGTTTATTTTACCAGTGTTCAGTTGACTTCTACTCTCCACAAGTTAATTCTGCAGGAACAACAACTGGATGATGAATTCCATGGTAATATGGAATCTATTTATGGTGGGGAGACCTACACCTTGTGGTAATTCTCCAAATAGTGTGTTTTTTGTTATCAAAACCACTAGGTTGTGCCATTATCGGAATGGAAGGATGTTGTAACTCCCTGACCCTAGTAACCCAGATTCGGTGAATTATTTTAATACAATGGCGTGATTACAAGGAACCAAGTCCTGAAGAAATGATCAGTTTAGCAGTCTTGGAAAATAGATTACATACATGAATGTTACATTAAAATTCATAACATACAAAAAAAATAATCCTTTATGAATGCCATTATTCCCTTTTCTTAACCCTACATATCAATCACATTACACGTCTTGGAATACTGGGAAAAATAAAACATAGAAAGGGGTGAGCTCAAATGCTCAGTATGGGTAAGCAATACAGCAGAAACTTTCAAAAATAAGAATAAAAATTTAAAGAAATGTATAAAACTAAAACAAGAGCCTTTTAAACTTCAACTTCAGCATAATATGATAGAAATGAAATGAGATAATGCAATTTACTAATTAACATGGATATTCTACTAATCTAATAATCACATGAAACATCACTAACCACTTTCATAATGATGGAATGCATAATGCCAGAATATCATATCCACATAGCCAAGGCCTCGTGCCAAGACTAAAAATAAGATTTTGTCAAGGCCTTGTGCCAAGACAATATTTTGTCTCATGAGACCTACCGATGCATCGAGGTGCTATAGCGGGCTCCACCCATCACTTACTAAGTCCAATGCATTCTCATATGAAAAGGTTTAAACATAACATAAACATTCATATTAAAACTTGCATACGAAATGTCAATACGTTCTCTATAAACCCTGAATGGTATAAAAATAACACATCCATAGTTAAACATATCACAGAATCTTCAATAAAATACAAAAGTTTTGTATCATAATAAATAAACTTCATATAAGCTTAAAATCTATCAAAGGATATTGACATAGATGAAATCAAAACTATTTGAGAGAAATATCACTTTTCTTGAAATCATTGAAAAGTCAAACATTTATAAAGGAAGTAACATAAAATACATTTTTGAATCAAAGTGTCCCATACCACTTTGAAACATTTGAGAAGAAATATCATTTCAAAACATTCATGTCCATATAAATAAATCCTTAAAATCATTTTGAAAACATGGACATTAATTGAAAAGATTTAGAATGATAAATCTCTAAAACATTTGAAATTTTGATCTTGATAAAGGGTACCTTTCAAAATCCTTAAAATCTTTATTTTGAAATAATTTTTATGAAAAATGTACATGAATGATAAAAATGTCCCAGTAAATACTTACACATAACCAATCTCGGATAATGATGATATTGAGGAATTAACCCTTACCAATTTGGTAACTTATGAAATATACCACCCATGAAAGAGGTATCATACAATGAATATGTAATTACACAATAATTAAAGTGTATTACACAAAGAATACAATTATGGGCAGTACATACACCACACAAAAGGTAATAGTGGCAATATGGCATGAATCTCATGAGAATAAGGAGTGAGATGAAAACCCCTTACCTTGCACTTTCCTTTAGTCGAGGGTATGTTTAACCTCATGTACGAAGATCGTAGTATGTTATTAAATTATACCAGAACCATATTAATATTTATGATATCATACCAGATTCATTTATGACTTTATATTACCCATTTAATAATAATTTCCATGTAAAGTTTATATTTTGGGTAATAATCAGTTTCTTTATCGTACGTGTTTTAACTTGTCACTCTTGGTTGTATCACATAGATCATGATTTAAATTATTCTAGAATATAAAACATGATAAATATATCATATATATTTAGAATATAAATATCTATAATAGACATATATATTAAATGGAAAACACCGTTTATGGAGACGGCAGTCTGTACGTACGCATAAACGTTGTTTCTGTTTTCATATAGTATTAAACAGAAGTAAATGAATAAGATATATGTAAGTACATAAATCCTTATATATATATATATCCAGTAGAATTATTATTTCATATATTACTTACTTATTATTAATATATAATTTTATAGTCCCCGATGAATGGTGAACTTGGAAATGAATCTCATCGCATCGTGGAGACGGTAATCCGTACGTACGCACGAGCGAAAATATCATTATTTTGATATTAAAATAATATATAATTGGATGTTATATAATATATACAGAATCATTATCATTTTATATTAATTATTTATATGAATTAAAAATCATTAGTATACCCATCCAAATAATAATATATTGAATAACAATTATACCACGACGTGGAGACGGTAAGCTGTACGTACGCACGTATGGTGACATGTCATTCAAAGGATGGATAGAATAATTAATATAGTTTTACCATATTTATAATAATATTAAATTATATAGGAGATAAATGATTCATTATTTTATAATGGTAATAACAAAGAAATAATAAGTGGAAGAAGAAAGGAACTTGAAAAAGGGTGGTGAAATCATTTCCTCTTCTTTGGGTTCTTCCCTTTGATTTGATCAAAAGGGCTCTTTAATTTGGCTTTCTGACTAAGGGAAGGCCTCTATGATGAAGTGAGGGAAGTTGAGAGAGTATTTTGGCCGAGTTTGGCCGAACCAAAAGGCTTTTAATGTGTGAGTTAATGAGAAGGGAGAGTGCCCTTTTATAAGAGGGGTGAGGGGCACCTTTGGAAAAGCTAGAAATATTATTTTATAATAAATTAATATTCGGTTTCTAATTGATCCAAAGTGGATTATATACATTTTAAGGTGGGGATGGGTCGAAAACCACACAACCAATATAATTTAGACAGGTTTGGGTCATTATATTAACATTATCTTTAAGTATTAACTCTTAGTTAATTAGTTTCACTTTTACAATATCTTTTTGTATTTTTATATTATATGGTTAATAAACTTACGATATACATCCAATAGAACCCCAAGTGGTCCATTAATGATACACCTATCATGATATAAGTCTCTTGGCCCCACCTTATATTTTTATGAATTTAATATCAATTAATAATCTAATATTTGTTTTTAAAACTCTTTTATGTCAATTTTGACACTATTCAATAATTGATTTTTGTAAAAATCATAACAGAATTATTACTTATAAAAATTTTAATTAAATCAATACTAACATGTCATATTATCGTATAAAATTATTGTTATTTACAAAAAGTCTGAAATTACATTTATTTCGGTATTTATAATAACAATTATTCCAATTTTTCATTAATTAGGTAATTACTGCATCATTATTGTGTCATAGATAAATTAAATTTTTTAATGTCTAAAAATTATAAACAAAATATAATTATGTAGGAAAGATAATTAGCTTTCTAATTAATATTTACATTCGAATTTATCTTATGTATAACCCTATATTAAAAATGGTTTAATAAATAAACATTGATTTTTACTCTTTTAACTCTTGTTTGAAATAAATAATAATAAATGTCTGAATCTAATCCTAGTGGACCAAGATGATAATATTTTACTCCTATGGTTGGTTTTGGTCGAGATAAACTTTTCCAATAGAAGTAGTACATGTGTTTGGGTAATATTAATATCATTTTTACCCTCAATTACCCTATTTACTTTTTACCTTGGTAAATAAAAGTAAAAAGTTACTATTCATAAAAAATTATTTTCATCTCATTGAACCACATTTTAAACCAAGATATTAATCTTGTCTCTTGAATATTCGAAATTCCAATCACAGAAGCGGTAAAATTAAGTTTTATGAAAAATTCAGTTTTTTAACTATCACTTAGTAGTTTCACTATTCATCAAAAATTGAAGTTTTTCAGAACAATGCCAAAAATTCACCCTAAGCTATAATTGATATTCTGAATTCAAAAATGATGTCTATTTTACAAAATTCCAAACATATAAGTTGCATTAATTAATTTTATAATTAATTCTCGTCATCACGACAAATAGCGGGTTTTTAAGAAACAATATATATCAAAAGATTGACAATTGTTTATGTCCAATTTCAATGTCTAATTAATTATAATGGACACCATTGGATAAAATGGTAAAAATATATTCTAATTATACATTAAAACCACTAAAATTCATAATTTATCACTATTAATTATTTTGATCAAAAATGTTTTTTTAATTAAAATTTAGTAATTTTCACTATTCATCAAAATATTAAAGTTATCTGAAAAGTACCAAAATTTCACCTTAGGCTAAATTCGATTCTCCAAATCCAAATATGATGTCCATTTTGAGAGATAAAATTTATAAAATTTTAAAAATTAGGTATTACAATTCTATACGGCTAGTTTGATTGGTTGTAGTGTGTGTTAGAACTCGAAGTTGCGTATAACACACGCTACTGTATTATTCAAAGAGAAGCGTAACGTGGAAGCTTGGGGTGTTACATTGTAAATTTTTTTATGTTCCCATTCAAAAGAATAAATTTATATAGTCATATTGAATATATAAAAGTTTAAAATATTGGATTTAAAAAGGGTTCACTATTAATGTTGGTAAAAGTGCATTTTTGAAAAATACTTATTTTATCTAAAAAAGGAATTTGTTCTTACATTATATCTATGAAACTCATAATATGGATTCTAAAATTATAAGGATTACATAAAGTTTAAAATTTTGTTAATACTATTCATAACCTCATTTGGACGGCTTTTTTGGTAAGTCATGGTGCGCTTTAACTCGGTAGTGTGTGTAGTGCAAGTTATTGAATTATTTTGAAGAAATAACACACAATGAAATCTTGGGGTGTTACATTCTCCCCTCCTTCAATAAATTGCATCCTCGCAATTTGATACTGTTCTTCTAAAATAAAAGGATTAAAATAGAAAATATCTTTGTGGGAAAACCCACATCGGAAATTGGGTTACTAAAATTTAGTCTTAATAAAAGGAAAAGAGAAATGAAAGGGTCACCACCAAATTATGATCTTGATTAGAAGAACATTGGTGGAAATTAGAGACATATAATTAGAGGAAAAACATAAATATTTATAGGTAGTGATTGAGGTCATCAATCACAAAGCAGTGTAAAATTGAGGTCCTTAAATTCATCAATCTATGATGATTTGAAATACCATCAGTTCAACAAAACATAGGGTATTAGGATAACACATTTTTGGTTTTAAGATTCCTTAAATAATGTATAAGAATTAATTTCTTCATAGAATAAGTGAAGAATAAAAATATATTCTTGACAAGTAGAGTTCAATACTTTAACTAATTTCTACCACAAACTCATCTTTCATTCTAAAAGATAATAAAACCTTAAAAAATATATTCTATTTATCCTATTTGTATAGGGTTCCAATAAAACAAATTTACAATTCATCTACCAGATCTTTTAAAAAACACTACATTATTTAATCCCAGACATTACGTGGGCCAGTGGTAGGTGATACACCCTTGTCGCCCTTCAGTTGTGTGTTCAAGTCTCGCGGCCTTGCCGGATGCGACAGGTTGCCGCCCAACCTCCGGGTTGTCCTTTTATGAAAATCCAAAAATAATCCAAACTAGAACTATCCAAAATGCTTTAGTCCAAAAATAAAGATCATTTTTGCTGCGTAATAACATGTTAACACCTTCATCATGTATTCTTTTAAAACACTGCAACATCCTAAATTACCATAAAACCTTATCGATTACATTCATGATCCCTTATTCCTTAAATAATAATGGATTTACTCCTTCAATCCAAAAATGTTGTAAACCCCAACAATGATGGAATATACAAATCATTAATCAGTTTCAAGGCAGTCAAGAATATCCAATATAATTTATCCAAATCAATCATGTATTATTCTAATATCACTACCTCAGTATCAGAACTATATTATGGTTTATCATTCTCTCAACCATTTATTTTCAAAAAATTTATCCTTCTATTGAGTCACTTTTCTTTGTTCCATACAATCTAAAGTCCTTAATGGAATAGTACTGTAGTACAATCCGTATATACTCCATAATTATTATAACAAATACATTGTTGATACAACACTCACATGACATAATCAACATAAGAACTCTAATCATTCCTCTTCATCTGTGGTAGTATCATAACTTGATTATTATCCAATAACATCATTTTCTGCATAGTCTGAGGACTGGGACATAGGTTCGTGTAGTGTCCAAAATTCTTTGCAACTGAAGCATTGTACATTTGAAACCATTTTCTTACCCTTGCAGTCATGTACCTTGTGCCCTTTTCCTCCACACTTGTAACAAACTCTCATTCCATTCAGGCAAGTTCCAGGGTGTTTCTTCCCACAGTTATCACATATGGGGAAATTCTTCTTTTCCCACTTCCCTTTATCCATATTTCCCTCTTCCATCCTTTTCTTCTCTTGGTTACCTTCAAATCCACAGGACTCAGTAAACTCTTTAGTTATCTTATCCACACATGATACTATTTCTTCACATGATGATAATACGTGGGAGACTATTTCCATTCTAAATGATGTCTTAATACCATGAATGATACAATCCATCTTACTCTTTGGATCATACGTATTACTGGAGTTCACATTCCTTCTATTGGGTGCCATTTCTACACAATAGCATAAACTAGGTCAGTTTATGAATTGCAATAAAGAATTCCTAATGAAAATTGAACAGTTTATGTATATAATCCATAATCTTAAAAAATGTTTTCTTTTAGTAAGTATATACTCATGAGCCCTTCATAATTTTTTGTAAATAAAATGAGAATTGTCCTAAGCATATACCCTAGGAGTGTCGTAACCAAGAGTGCAGCAAGGCCTGTTGTCGTGCACCCGTTCCCGTTCGAGTATAGCTAAAAGCAGTGTTTTCAGGTTTTAACCCTAGGTACATCTGTGCTAGAGCCGCCTCTACCTACTCGTATCCAGACAGGGATGTATTTCTCGGAAGACTCACAAAATCTCTAAAGTACCAAAATTCTAGGAAGTTCTTCTATACTAATCCTCAAAGTCTATCTTAGGGCTATGTGCACTAATCAGAGTTTATCTAAATCTAGTTTCCAAGGTTATTTCTAAACTTTCTTTGATACCAACTGTAACGCCCCAACCATAGTAACCCAGGGTCGGTGCATTATTTTAATACATTGGCATGATTACAAGGAACCAAGTCTTGAAGAACCGATCAGTTTAGTAGTCTTGGAAAATAGATTACATACATGAATGTTACATTACACTTCATAACATACAAAAAAAACATAAATAATCCTATATGAATGCCATTATTACCTTGTCTTAACCCTGCATATCAATCACATGACACTTCTTGGAATCTTGGGAAAAATAAAACATAGAAAGGGGTGAGCTCAAATGCTCAGAAAGGCTAAGCAATACAGCGGAAACTTTCAATAATAAGCATAAAAGTTTAAGGAAATGTATAAAAATAAAACAAAAGCCTTTTAAAATTAAAATTTAGCATAATATGGAAGAAATAAAATGAAATAATTTCATTTTCTTATTCACATGTATAATCTACTAATCGAATAATCACATGCAATATCACTAACCACTTTTATAATGATGGAATGCATAATGCCAGACTATCATAACCACATAGCCAAGGCCTCGGGCCAAGACTACAAATAAGATTTCGTCAAGGCCTTGTGCCAAGACACTAGTTTGTCTCATGAGACCTAATGATGCATCGAGGAGCTATAGTGGGCTCCACCTGTCACTTACTAAGTTCAATGAATTCCCATATAAAACAGTTTAAACATAACATAAACATTCGTATTAAAACTAGCATACGAAATGTCAATACTTTCCCCATTAACCATGAATGGTATAAAAATAACACATCCAAGTTAAACATATCACAAAACCTTCAATACAATACAAAAGTTTTGTATCATAATAAATCAACTTCAAATAAGCTTAAAATCTATCAAAGGATGTTGACATAGATGAAATCAAAACTATTTGAGAGAAATATCACCTTTTATGAAATCATTGAAAAGTCACACATTTATAAAGGATGTGATTTAAAAGATATTTTTGAATCAAAGTGTCCATACCACTTTGATACTTTTGAAAAGGAATACCATTTCAAAACATTCATGTCCATATAAATAAATCCTTAAAATCATTTTGAAAACATGGAAATTTATTGAAAATATTTATAACGATAAATCTTTAAAACATTTGAAATTTTGATCTTGATAAAGGGTACCTTTCAAAATCCATAAATTATTTATTTTGAAATCATTTTTATGAAAAATGGACATGGATGATAAAAATGTCCCAGTAAATACTAACACGTAAAAAATCTCGGATAATGATGCGATTGAGGAATTAACCCTTACCAATTTGGTAACATACGAAACATACCACTCATGAAAGAGGTATCATACAATTAATATGTAAATACACATAAATTAAAATGTATTACACAAATAATACAATTATGGGTAGTACATACACCACAAAAAGGTAATAGTGGCGATATGGCATGAATCTCACAGGAATAACGAGGTAGTTGAAAACCCCTTACCTTGCACTTTCCTTTAGCCAAGGGTACGTTTAACCTCTTTTACGAAGATATTAGTATGTTATTAAATAATACCAGACCCATATTAATATTTATTATATCATACCTGATTCATTTATGACTTTATATTAACCATTTAATAATAATTTCCATTTAAAGTTAACAGTTTGGGTAATAATCACTTTCTTTATCGTACGTGTTTTAACTTGTCACTCTTGGTTGTATCACTTAGATGATGATTTAAATACATACAGAATATAAAACATGATAAATATATCATATATATTTAGAATATAAATATGTATAATAGACATATATATGAAATGGAAAACACCATTTTTGGAGACGGCAGTCCATACGTACGCATAAACGATGTTTCTGTTTTCATATAGTATTGAATGGAAGTAAATGAATAAGATATATGTAAGTAAATAAATACTTATATACATATATCTCTCCAGTATAATTATTATGTCATATATTACATAATTATTAGTAATATATATTTTTATAGTCACCGATGAATGGTGAACTTGGAAATGAATCTCATCGCGTCGTGGAGACAGTAATCCGTACGTACGCACGAGCGAAAATATTATTCTTTTGATATTAAAATAATATATAATAGGATGGTATATCATATATAGAGAATCATTATCATGTTATATTTATTATTTACATGAAATAAAAATTATTATTATACCCATCCAAATAATAATATATTGAATAACAATTACACCACGACGTGGAGACGGTAAGTCGTACGTACGCACGTATGGTGACATGTCATTCAACAGATGGATAGAATACTGAATATGGTTGTACCATATTTATAATAATATTACAGTATATAGGAGATACTAGATTCATTATTTTATAATGGTAATAACAAATAAATAAGAAGAGGAAGAAGAAAGGAACTTGAAAAATGGTGGTGAAATCATTACCTCTTCTTCAGGTTCTTCCTTTTGATTTGATCAAAAGGGCTCCTTAAGTTGGATTTATGACTAATATAAGGCCTCTAGGATGAATTTAGTGAAGTTTAGAGAGTATTTGGGCAGAGTTTGGCCGAACCAAAAGGCTTTTATGTTGTGAGTTAATGAGAAGGGAGAGTGTCCTTTTATAAGAGGGGTGAGGGGCACCTTTGGAAAAAGCTAGAAATATTATTTTATAATAAATTCATATTCAGTTTATATTTTATCCAATGTGGATTGTTTAAAGTTTAAGGTGGTTATGGGTAGAAAACCACTCAAAAAATAGAATTTAGACAGGTTTCGGTCATTATATTAACCTTATCTTTAAGTATTAACTCTTAGTTAATTAGTTTCACTTTTACAATGTCTCTTTGTATTTTTATATTATATGGTTAATAAACATACTATATAAATCCAAGAGACCCCCTAGTGGACTATTAATGATACACCTATCATGATATAAGTCTCTTGGCCGAACCATAGATTTTTAGTAATTTAATATCAATTAATAATATAATACTTGTTTTAAAAACTCTTTTATGTCAATTTTGACACTATTTAATAATTGATTTTTGTAAAAATAATAACAGAATGATTACTTCTAAAAAAGTATATTAAATCAATACTAACATGTCATATTATCCTATAAAATTATTGGTATTTATAAAAAATCTCAAATTACATTTATTTGGGTATTTATAATATCAATTATTCCAGATTTTATTAATTATGTAATTACTGCATCATCATGGTGTCATAAATAAATTAAATTTTTTAATGTCTAAAAATTATAAATAAAATACCATTATGTAGGAAATATGTTTATCTTTGTAATGAATATTTAGAATCGAATTTATCTTATTTATAACCCTATATTAAAAATGTTTTATTAAATAAACACTGATTTTCAGTCTTTTAACTCTTCATTGAAATAAATAATAATAAATGTCCTAATCTAATCCAAGTAGACCTAAATGATAATATTTTATTCCTAAGGTTGATTTTGGTCGACATAAACTTGTCCAATAGAATTATAATATGTGCTAGGGTAATATTAATATCATTTTTACCCTTAATTACCCTATTTACTTTTACCCGTGGTAAATAAAAGTAAAAAGTTACTATTCACAAAAATTTATTTTCATCTCATTGAACCTCATTTTACTCATTAATATTAACTGCGTCTCTCGGATATTCAAAATTCCAATCATAGAAGTGGCAAAATTAAATTTTATGAAAAACTCCGTTTTTTAACTACCACTTAGTATTTTCACTATTCATCAAAATTGAAGTTTTTCAGAACAATGCCAAAATTTCACCGTAAGATATAATTGATATTCCAAATTAAAAAATGATATCTATTTTAAAAAATTACAAACATATAAGTTGCATTAATTAATTTTATAATTACTTCCCGCTGTCAATACAAATAGCGTGTTTTTAAGAAACAATATATATCAAAAGATTGACAACTGTTTATGTCCAATTTCAATGTGAAATTAATTATAATCAACACCATTGGATAAAATAGTAAAAATATATTCTAATTATACTTTAAAACCACTCAAATTCATAATTTATCATTATTAATTATTTTGATTAAAAAAGATGTTTTTAATTAAAATTTAGTAATTTTCACCATTCATTAAAATATTAAAGTTATCCAAAAAGTACCAAAATGTCACCTTATGCTAAATTCGATTCTCCGAATCCAAAAATGATGTCCATTTTGAGAGATAAAATATATAAAATTTAAAAAATTAGGTTTTACTATTCTATACGGCTAGATTGATTGGTTGTAGTGTGTGTTAGAACTTGAAGTTGTGTTCAACGCATGCTACTGTATTATTCAAAGAGAAGCGTACCGTGGAAGCTTGGGGTGTTACATTTTTAATTTTTGTATGTCCCCATTCTAAAGAATAAATTTATTGAGTCAAATTAAATATATAAAAGTTTAAAATATTGGTTTAAAAAGGGTTCACTATTAATGTTGGTAAAAGTGCATTTCGGAAAAATAATTCTTTTATCTGAAAAAAGGAATTTGTTCTTACATTATGTCTATGAAACTCATAATATAGATTCAAAAATTATAAGGATTATATAATGTTTAAAATTTAGTTAATACTATTCATAACCTCTTTTGAACGACTTGTTTGGTAAGTCATGGTGCGCTTTAACTTGGTGTTGCGTGTAGTGCAAGTTATTGAATTATTTTGAAGAAATAACACACTATGAAATCTTGGGGTATTATAGATAAAATGAGGGATTGCCATAAATCTCAGTGGGATGTGCACTCGGGGACCATGAAGATGTTCTATGATATTCGACGATAGTTCTAGTGGCCAGGTATGAAATGAGACATTGCTGAGTTTGAATCTCATTGCTATACATGCCAGTAGGTGAAAGACGAGCACTAGAAACCTTAGAGTTTGATTCAACCCCTTCTAGTACCTACATGGATGTGGGATGAAATAACCATGGAATTTGTGGTTGGGTTACCTCAAACCCAGAGGAAGAAGAATGCAATATGGGTTGCGATCGACAGACTGACCAAGTCAGATCACATTATACCTATTCGAGATACAACCAATGTTTAGGAGTTGGGAAATATCTATGTTAGAGAAATTTTTCGTTTTCACAGAGTTCCATCTGTAATGGTCTCGGATAGGGATCCTCGATTTACTTCTCTCTTTTGGAGAGTCCTTTATGAGGCACTGGGATCTCAGGTCCGTTTGAGCACAACCTACTATCCACAGTAAGATGGCCAGATAGAGAGAGCTATTCAGATCCTTGAGGACATGCTCCACGCTTGTGTTCTTGACTTTAGTGGATCTTGGGATGATCATATAGGGTTATCTGAGTTTTCTTATAACAACAGTTATCAATGTGTGATTAAAATGTCTCCTTTTGAGGCATTGTATGGCTATCTATGTAAATCTCCTTTATTTGTTCGGAGATTAGTGAATGTTCTTTGGTGGGACCGAGTTTGGTCCAAGAGATGACAACTACGATCCAGTTGATTCGTCAGAGAATGTTGACAGCGCAATGTCGGTGCAAGTCTTATGCTGATCGTCGTCGTATAAATTTAGAGTTCTCAGTTGTTGACCAGGTGTTCTTCAAAGTTTCACCCTTTTTAGGTCATCGATGGCTTGGGAGGCAAGGGAAGCCTGCTCCTCGTTGTGTGGGAGCATTCGAGGTTGTTGGTCTTGTGGGGAAAGTTGCTTACCGTTTTGATCTTCCACCACAACGGATGTCGATACATAACGTGTTCCATGTATCACATCTGCAAAATTATCTCTCTGATCCATCCCATGTGGTGAGGTGGAGTGATTTTGAAATTGAACCAGATTTATCTGTTACTGAACAACCAGTAAGGATGGTTGATTCTGACACCAAGGTACATTGTGGGAGAATGATACCTATCATCTGTATACTTCGGTAGTATGGTTCAGATTCTCACGAGACTTGGGAAAGGGAGGCACTAATGAGAGAGTAGTGGCCACATCTTTTTGACGTGGAGGTTTCTTCATAGGAATTCTGGGGACAGAAAGGTCTTATGGTGGGAAGGATGTAACATCCCGTTATGTTTTTAGATACTTTTGATGTCTCTAAGTGCCTTTGTTTTGGAGTAGTGACTTGGGGTTGCGTTTAGGTAAAATTTTAAGTGAATCAAAAAGGAAATGTCTTGTGCACGGTTAGCGCACAGTTTGATAAACTGTGCGTTCAAACCGTGCCAACCTAGCAACATTGGATAGTGGGGTGTGTACTGTGTGTGCATAGTTTGGAAAACCGTACGACCAAACCATGCATACCAGCAACACTGGACAGTGAGAACAACACGGTGTGTGCACAGTTTGACAAACCGTGCAGAAAAATCATGCAGTCACTTAAAGTTATATCCTTAAATTGTGGATCTCGTCCGTTTTGCCTCTAAATGCTTCATTTTTCCTCCTAAGTGGCCCTAACTCAGGATTGTTCTTCTCCCGGGGTTAGAGAAGGTTCTCCCTTTGTTCTGGAGGCGATCTATATGCTCCTCTTGGTGAATCGATGACAGATTCTTGAGTTATGAGATCATCCTTCATCGTTCATGATCAGTTTCTTAGATCTACTTATATCTACTTCTTGTATCCTATCAGTTTCGTAGATCTACGCACATTATGGGTAGATCTAAGTGTGTGGTACCTAGTTTGGTGATTTTTGGTATAGGTCTTTCTAGGAGAAGAGATCTAAGGTGGGTTCTTGAAGAAGCAACCCGATTCTTGAGCAATCTCGACCGTTGTGGTTTTGGTCAAAACTTTTGAGGAAGGTGGTTCTGTCCCGACTTGCCAAATATATTATCATTTTATTTCCTTAATTTATTTCAATTATTGATTTAAATTCAATTAATCAAGTGGCTTTCAACCAGATTTATTAAAAATCAATTCCAGTGAATTTCTATATTTGAAATGGTTTTGGCATAGAGTTGTGGGAAAACCCAAATTCCATTGAATTGGGTGTGTTTATGGAAAATTGGCCGATTTAAATTGTTGGATTTAAGTTTTGGATTTTATGGAAATGTTTTCAATTAAATTCTTGAATTTAATTGTGAAAATGAAATTTGTAATGATGGAATTTGTTTTGAATGGATTTCAATCTTATGAAAATGGATAAAAATGATTTGATAGAAACCCATTGGTTTTAGCTTATGAAAGAGGCATGTTTTGAAAAAAACCTATTTTGATTATAAATGGAATGAAATTGGAACTTTTGAATTGGAAGAATGTGATTTATTTATTTTAAGAATTTATAAAATAGTTCGCACATCATGTAAGAGTGCATTCAAGTCTTAGGTAGTTGGTGTGTTATTTGGATACACTCTACACTACGACAACGTTCAGTAACATACATGCATCGGGTCACATAACTGAAGGGTTGGTGATGAGTCTCCTTTTTCCAGTTGCATAGAGACGTGTGTATACACATTTTTATGAGTTCACATAGATAGTTTGGAATCCTATAACTAGTTAAAACTATCGTACCTTTAGGCAGATGACCATGTTGATCGCTTGATTTTTTCTATTTGAGATATAAATGTATGCCTATGCTTTTGAACTGCTTACATGCCTGCTGAATTTATATAAACTGTTTTATATAAATTTTTTACTTAAGCCATTGTTTTAGAAATATTCCATCATTGTAAAGCCTTTATTGATGAATTTTTCATCATTTGAAAATGAATAGCATGATTTGTTAAAAACAAGATTTTGAATTGCCAAACCTGTTTATTTGAAAATTGAATGTTTTTACATGGATAATCTATATTTGGAAACTGTTATGGAATATTTGGTGGTATCCTACCGCGCTTAGGTTCACACCCTACTTTTTCCATTGGGTGTTTTCAGACTTTCTTCTTCCAGGATCGAGCAATGGGAAGGGACCTCTTGGAGGTGGATCCAGCTACTGATCTCTGGTCTTGGTGACTTTTTTCCTTAGGGACTATTTTTCCCTTTTTATTACTTGGGTTATAGTACTTTGGAATTTCATGCCTCTTTGTATTCTTGTACATCATGCCCAGTGGAGTTTCTTCTATTATGCATACTATTTGTTTTACTCTTGATTCGGCATTTTTGTGTCAAAATCATTACCACTTGTATATTATACGATGCCAGGTGCTAGTCGTCGACCCTTGGGGATCGGGAATGCCCTTCGGGCTATGTCAGGGCCGGCCCGGTTATCGGGTTACCAGGGTACCCGGGCTGGTTCGTGACAGAATGCATAATGCCAGTCCTCATAACCACATAGTGAAGGCCTTGTTCCAATACTAAAAATAATATTTTTTCAAGGCCTTCTACCAAGACACTAGTTTGTCTCAGGAGACCAACCGATGCATCGAGGAGCTATTGCGGGCTCCACTCGTCACATACTAAGTCCAATGCATTCCTCACATGAAATGGTCTATACAGAACATAATAATTTTATTAAAACCAAAAAACTAAATGTTAATAAATTATCCATAAAACATGAATGGTATAAAAATAACACATCCATAGTTAAACATATCACAAAACCTTCAACACAATATTGATTATTTGTATCATAATAAATCAACTTCAAACAAGTTTAATATCCGTCAATGGATGTTGACATTGATGAAAATTATTTGTAAAACAATTTTAGAGAAATATACCTTTTTCATGAAACTAATAAAATGTCATACAATTTAGAAAGGAATACATTTAAAGAAATTTTTCAATAATAGTGTCCCATTCCAATTTTAATTATTTGAATGGAATTAGCATTTTAAAAACACTCATGTCCATATAAATAAATCCTTAAAAATGATTTTGAATACAATGACATTAATGAGAATGATTTCGAAGAATAAATATTTAAAACATTTAAAATGTTTTTAAGTAAAAAAATTACCTTAAAAATATCTTTAAAAACTATTTCCTGAATCATGGACATGTATAATAAAAATGTCCCATTAGATACTTACGTAAAAACAACCTCGGATAATATAGAGATAATGAAATTAACCCTGACCTTGTACTTTCCTTTAGTCGATGGTATGTTGAACATCCCATATAAAGACTACAGTATGTTATTAAAATTTAATAGAAACATATTAATATTTATGATATCATACATGATTCATTTATGACTTTATACTTTCCATTTAATAAAAATTTCTTTGTTAAATTAACCTTTTGGGTAATAATTGCTTTCTTTACCCTATATGTTTTAGCTTGTTACTCTTGATTGTATCACATGGATCATGTTTTAAATACATCCATAATATAAAACATTATTTATATATCATATATATTTAGAATATAATTATGTATAATAGACTTATATATAAAATGGAATGAACTATTTATGGAGAAGGTAGGCTGTACATATGCATAAACACTATTTCCGTTTTCATATTGTGTTGAACAGAACTAAGTGAATAAGATATATGTAAGTATATATATATATATATATATATATATATATATATCTCCAGCCGAATTATTATGTCATATATTACTTACTTATTAATGATATATATTTTTATAATCATCGTTGAATGGTTAACGTAGAAATGAATCTCATTTCGTCGTGGAGACGGTAACCGTACATACGCACGAGCGACAATATCATCATATTGATGGTAAAATCATATGTAATTGGATGGTATATCATATATAAAAAATAATTAACATGTCATATTTATTATTTAAATTAGTTGAACTCATTATTATACCCATACAAATAATGAAGTGTTTGAACTAACAAACTACACCATGACATGGATATGGTAATCTTTACCTATTCAAGTTTGGTGACTTTGTCATTTGTTGGATGGATAGAGTAATGAGTATTGTTGTAAAATTTTATAATTAAATTACGGTATATAGAAGATAATGGAGTTATTATTTTATAATGTAAACAATAAAGAAATATGAATTGGAATAATAAAATAACTTGATTGAGGTGATGAAATATTTACCTCTTCTTCAGGTTTTTCCTTTTGATTTGATAAAAAGGGATCCATAGGATGGATTTCTGACCAAAGGAAGGCCTCTAGGATTATTGGTGGAAAGTGGGGAGGATATTTGGGCATTTTTTGGTTGAAAAAGGGTTTTGGAGGTGTGTAGTTAAGAGAATGGGATGTATACTTTTATAAGAGAGGTAAGGGTCACTTTAGAAAATACTGGAAATATTATTTTATAATAAAATTATTTTCGGTTTATAATGGCTTCAAAATGAATTTTTTAAAGGATAGGGTAGGGATGGGTCGAAAACAACTCAACCAATAGTATTTAGACATATTAGGTCACCTTATTAACCTTATCTATTATATTTATCTCTTAGTTAAATAGTTTGACATTTACAATGTCTCTTGTTATTTTTATATTATATGGTTAATAAACACACTATAAAATTCCGATAGAAAACCAAGTGGTTTATTAATGTCATATATATTATTATATAAGTATTTTTTCCGAACCATAAATTTTTAGTACAATTATATCAATTAATATTATTATATTTGTTTTAAAAACACAATTATTTCAATATTGACACTCTTTATTATTTGATTTGTTTGAAATCCATAAAAATTTTATCACTTTGAATAAAATTTATCTAAACAATACTAAAATGTCATATTAACCTATAAAATTAGTGTAATTTATCAGAATTCTCAATTTACATTTATTTGGACATTTATAATATCAATTATTTTAATATTTCATTTATATTGTAATTACTACATCAACATTAGGTCAAAAATAAATTAAATTATTTAATGTCTATATTTTTTAACTAATATAAAATTATTTAGGTAATATATTTTTATTTCTAATGAATATTTATAGTTGAATTACAATTGTGTGTAACCATATATTAAAAAAAATTACTTATTAAACATTGAATTTAAATCTTTTTTCTCTTATTTATATAGAATAATAATAAATGTCCTAATCTAATCGAAGTTGACCAAAAAAGAAAAAATTTTATTCATACTGTTATTTTAGTTAGAATTATACAAATCCATCTAATTTAGGACATGTGATAGTGTAATTATGATATCATTTTACCATTAATTACCCTATTTATGTTAAATCGTGGTAAATAAAGGACAAAAGTGACAATTCACCAAAAATTGTTTACATCATATTAAACCACATTTTACATACTAATAATAACTATGTCTCTCATATTTTTGAAATTCAACTCATAGAGGTGGTAATGTTAATATTTATGCAAATGTGGAAATGCTCTTAGGAAGTGGGAAAAAGACGATAAACAATTCGATATATTTATATATATATATTATTATTCTAAAATTTCTACATTGAATTACAGTGAAAATATATAGATGTTATGATTAAATTATGATCCAAAATAAATTAAAATAAAATAACTATTTATTTAAATAAAAATTCAGGTATAACCAATTACGTAGTGTTTTTTAACTATTCGTCAAAATTTGAATGTTTTCCAAAAAAATACCAAAAATTCACCATAAGATAAATTTGATAATCCAAATTCAAAAAGAAAATCTGTTTTACCAAATTCAAAACATATAATTATAATTTAGTAATTTATTAATTTAAAATTAATTCCCATTGTGAAAACAAAGAAGTATGTTTTTAAAAAAGTAAATACTATCCATATATTGACATGTGTTTTTTTTTAATTTAAATGTGAAATTACTTATAATGACATAAATTATATTAAATTATCAATATATAATCTAGTTATACTTCTAAATAATTCGAATTAAAATATTAACTCTATAAATTATTTTGATTAAAAAAGTTGTTTTCAATTAAAATATTGTGATTTTCACTATTTGTTAAAATATGAAAGTTAGTTGAAAAGAAGAAAACAAATTATCAAAACTAAATTTTTATTTCCTAAATCTAAATAAGAAATTAATTTCTATAAATTGAATATATAAAATTATCAAATATTGGAATTTAAAAGACTTCTCCATTAAAATGAGGTAAAACTGCATTTTTTAAAATTACTTCTTGTATCTGAAAAATGAATTTGTTCATATATTGTGTCTATGAAACAAATAATATGAATGTTAAAATTATATAAAGTATATAAGAATTAAAATGTAGTTTATACTATTCATAACCACTTTTTGAATGATTAGTTTCGTAAGTTGTGGTGCGGTCCAACTCGGTGTTGTGTGTAGTGAAAGATATTGAATTGCTTTACTGAGATAACGCACTATGAAATCTTGCATTGTTACACATAAGAATTACACACACCTGATACAAGAAGTATACTTTGAGAGAATGAAATAAATTTTATTCTCTCTCAATTTCATCATTATGATCTCTAATTTTAAAAAATTGATCATATAATTTATAGGATTAAACAAGAAGTTCAATGATGAACCTGATTACAATGGAGTATAGATATTGATAGAATAACTTATTCCCAGAATGAATGAATACATAATCCACATTTATCAAATAAAATGACATAAGAAAAGAACTAATATTGGTCATATATGCAACAAAATTCAGCCTCAAGAATGCTGTCAATCTCTACATGTTTTTACTGATAACCTAAACAAAAAATGGTATAAAAAACCACTTCGCTCCACTGAGTTGAAAAAATATATCACTTATAGGAGGAATAGGATGTTGGTTCTACATTGTCACATTGGTTGGAAATTAAAAATTCACACATAATCACAAATAGTATTCATTATTCCTAAAATAAATATATTATCAACCCATATAAAATTAATCAAGAGAATAACTACCTTCCACTAATGGTTCTCTAGCTTGACCATCATCTCTATAATATATTTTAGAGACATAGTAAATATTATAATGGATGTGGGATTGTTACTTATCCCCAAAAATATGGTAAAACCTTCCAAAATATTGGGTGGAAACCCTGAGAATACCATAGGTGAAATTTCTTAAAACTACTCCACAAAAAATAGAATTCATGTTTCTTCATATTCTCATTATCCCACGGATAAATACTCACGACCATAGTTATAATAATTCACATAACTAAGTATCTATTTCCTAAATAGCCTACCATAGAATTTTACTCGAGGAATATGGTGTAGAAATTTTTCACTACGGAGTACAATGAGATCAATCTTTGATAGAAACCAATGTTAACATAATAATGACTGTATCCAATTCATCAGAATGACAACATCAAATTAATTCATCACCAATACGAGGAAATAAAAAAAATCCTTATGAATTATAATCACAATATTGATCCAAAAAGAGATTATAATATCCTCATATATCACCCTTTAGGATGTATGAATGATAATAAAACCTATAAGATACTCAATAATTAAACAAAATTTTCAAACGAACTGAAAAAATGGTTTTTTTGAATCCCATGTATAAAAATATATAGATTCCAAGGGAGATGCTTCAATGATAGTACCAATGACTATTTATGGATCCTCTCCATGATAAATAGGTGTCTTATCAATAGAATGAAGCTAACCAAGTCTTAAAGGCCTCCTATAACCCCTTAAAATCATGCTACATGGTAGGGTACCACCCTTATGTTTCTTATACACCTAAAACTAGGAACCACATACTCTTATGCATCCCAATAGGTCTGAGGATGCTCAAATTCAACTCTGAGGGGACATTCGTAATGTAGATATAGATCCCTAGAATATCCAAAACCAGAAGCTCCTTCTGATTGAGAGAGACTTTGAAAATACCATTGGATATGTCTCATCTATCCATAAGATGAAAAATTAATCATTTTTCAATGTAATTGAGATCATCTGTTACCCACCCCACCACATTGAAAATAATTCAGTAGTATACTCATGTTTAATTGTAGAGATTAACCATGAGACTAAATGTATTTTCAATGACCACTATTATGAGAATAATAAAAACAATAGTTCCTAATAAGATATTATCAACACCTTCGTCAATTATTGAATAACTCTACTCTAGAATAACACGACTGATATTGTTCATCTTAGTAAAGTGGATCTATATCAATGACTCATTAAATAAGGTAAGATGAAAAATATTCACCTAAAATAATATCAAATAACGAAACTTTTATTAATCTATAGAACACTAAAACACTCATCACCCACAAACATGGGTGAAATTTCATGTAAATTAATAAATAATTTTGACTAGTCTTTCATAAAAAGCCCCATTTAACAAGATGTATGAAATCATGGGCTATATCCACCCATAATGTCTAAAAACTAATTACTTAGAGAAATGTGACTAAAATCCTTTCCGAAATGGCCCTCATGATGGAATACTAGGACTACTAAAGCCAACATATGCTTAGCTAGTCTATGAAGTATATATATATAAACTCATCACCCTCATCTTGAAGGTCCCATAACATTATCAAAAATAATCATGGATTACATAATCTATAAATCAATATCCTATAAACCACCCATGACCATGATGATATATAGGTGTAACATAAAAAAATCTCACGAAAAACCAATTATAGAAGGCTAACATTGTGGAGGCCATAGGAACTTTAAAACATGGAGCAATGTATATCATATCATCTCATTTTGAAATGTCTTAATGCAATATACAGTTCTAACACAACAATCATTGAAGGCATACTCATCACCAACCTCCTATCACTCAATAGAAGGATTCCATGGTGGAATATACTTTAAATATTAAAATAAATTCGGTCAATATAAGAATAACCATTCACAATATCACAGATTATTGGAAATATAAAGTTGAATCACATACCACTACTCAATAAACACTCTACAAATGAAATGGTCATATACATCTCAATAGATATCTAGCTTTCCATACCCTCTATCAGAATTGTGTATAATATACATATAATATATACATAATAAATCCTTCCATAATAGTAACAAAAGAACCAATAACATTCAATTAGTCAAATATATTTCCATTGTTAACATATATTAGGATTCATTGAATTTATTTTTATTATCATTAAAATTAATTAAGCATTTTACTATAAATATATAATCAATCACATATTTTAAGACAAATGTCATTTGAATCCTTTATATGGAAAATAATACATTAATTCATTCCCTACATCCACCCCATGAAAAGGGTAAAATCATAAATAATAAATCCCACCATATTATTTAAAATTTATAAAATCATAAAATTTGGAAATAAAGAACAAAAATCACATTCCTTGAAAAAAGTGTATTTTCACTATATATAAGACAGATGGGAACACTTATAGAGTACATATTAGGTTTTTAATACTCTTATCACTATTTACGATATCAAAAATAATAAACAAACAAATCATGGATCTGATGCCACATTATAATATCCTCATGTTGTTCAACACATATTTTTTTGAGTTGAGTTATTCTACGTTACCTCATGCTTCCATCCATGTATGATAGTCGCTGGTGACTAGTGGAAAATTCATTTCAGGGATGTTTTTCTACTATATCCTCTATATCAATTAACAATATAAATTAATAGAAATAACACCAATCATAATTAATAATAAATAGTTTAATATGTGCATTAAAACTATGATATAATCATTACATAAAATAACCCTTTTTTTATCATAATTCTATCAGCTTTAATTGAAAACAAGTATACATATAGAATATATATTATTTAATTTTTCAATCATACACAATGTTATCCCAAAATAACAAAACAGTATTCATATAAAAAAGTGTGTATAATTCACCACTAAGTATCATATCCCACTCAATCCATCCAACTTACAAAATCATCCATAACAAGGACCTTTTACTTTATTGTATTCCTGATTATAATGACTGTACAGAATCAATGTAGCATATAACATCCCAACCCAAACCACCAGGTTTGAGTTGGAGTGCCACATGACGACATGTGAACCTCCCCTAATGTAAGAGTCTTCTGACATATAGTGTGGGTCTATGTCCGTCAATGGGGAAACTATACCATTGGTATCACATAACTACATATATAATTAACAATAAACAATATAATAAATAATCATAGTAAAAATGTGGAAGAAATTAATTTCAATGCATATCTTTTTAATAAAAATCTCCCAATATGAAATCCTTATCCAGTGTAAACCATAAGGCACTAATGGCCCAAAGGCCTTCATTATTAAGGATTTTGACAACCCCCTATCAATGGATGAGGGGTAACCCATACATGTCTCGTAGGCTCAGAGATTTCATGGCCAATAGGATTAGGAGATTAAATGACTCAATGGTATTATGGAATTCAACCAGACTATCTACAAGGATCTTTCCCTCCCCAACATATGCATTGTGTTAGTATTTCTCTAGAGTCTATACTAGTACACCACCTACTCCATGTTACCCTTCTCAGTATGGCCTCCATAAATCCCTTTCCCTTCATTGAATATCTCAATAAATCATTATGTTCTTCAAAATTCCCACGTAAGGTGTGACTACTAGATATAGTAGGACACCGCCAATGAATATTTTATGTACTCCTATCAATTATAACAAGATTATTACATAATAAATTTAAATTAATATTAATAATAAAAATAGAATATAAAACTGAGGTTTCATGTGGTATCCAAGTCATTACAAGCCACTTTTTTACCTACTTTTTCTCAATTCAAAAATACTAACAGTAGATTTCAATGGTAACCAAACAATCATACAGGCTAGTTTACAAGTCTCTTGAAAAACTCATGGAATCTTGCCTAGTGTATATCATGAATATCACAGAGGAACACAATATACAGAATATAGCATTCATGAGTTCTCAATATGAAGCATTCAACATGGAGGAGTTCCTGATATGCAACTTTTTACCACAGATGGCAACCTTTCATACAACATGCAGCTCTATGTTGTACACATAATAAGGAAGAAAACTCCGGGAGTACCTAATATATGGAATGAAACATGAGGTAATGTTTGATACAGGAAATTCCATGGAATATATATATATCCACATTCTGATCAGGTATATCATCTCCATCCTCACAAGTAATTCATAGTCCCCTTGTCAGGGATAATCATGTTACCACAGTCCACCCATTCCAACCACCATGAGTGGTACCTCTAAGAAAGGTACGATACATACATATACTATAGTGCTTCCATGGATAGTATATTGACATAATAAATAAGGTAGAAACACACATAAAGATGTGATAATAATCAATTACTATAAAAAACTCTTCTAGTGTCACTCCTGGAACAAACATAAAAAATGGTCTCACGGGCTACACCAACACACAAAAAAGTGATCATAATAAATAATGGTATCAAACATTCCATCACAACAATAGTATAATGTAAAAAAAGTGTATATGTGATAATTATATAGTAATGAACTTCCCAACTAATGTAAAATGGAGATGGATATAAATGGTTCATATATGAGTTTAACTACACCTATGAATCCCCACTACCTTTGGAAAAAATTAGGTTTAAAATTACGATCATTGAGAAGAACCAATAGTATATATAATGCATAAATTTGATCAATATAGCACGATATATTGAAAATATAAATTTGGAATAATATAAATAATATTAAATAAAAATTATAAGAGAGAGGTATAGATGAGAGAGGAGTGTATGGGTGGTAGGAGGCATGTGAATGGAGAAAAAATCCAATTCACATTACTTACAAAAACCCCAAATATTCATTTTATATTGATATATTTTCTCAATTATTTTAATTATAATTAATACCATTTCTTATATGTAAATTTTAATTTATGTGTACTGTATGAAATCATCCACCCTATTTCATCGTACAATGCCCTCATGCCCCAACCATAATGTAAATAATTATTTCTTTCTTCCTTCCTCTTAAATAAATTAATCGACAATTAAATATATATTAAAATTAAATGATATATATATATATATTCAAATTATATATATACACGCACATCATATATATATGTGTAACCACCCGCAAAAACATACACATGCACAACCACAGAGATTGAGATATATATATATATATATATATGTTTATCCGGTATACACACACATTATAGATGTAAAAGCATCTGTATATACATATATAGACCCAAAAAAGTATATACATACATATATATTTCTCCCATAAATATAAGAATTATATAAAAATACACACACACCAATATTATATGTCCAATTTAATAATAATAACAATGACAATATTTTATTATCATTCATAAATCTCTATCATCATTTACTCCATAAACATGTTTCTAATAAATAGAATTTAAATACAAACTACTGATTAAAGTGTTTTTACAAATTAGATAATTACATTTATTTCTCATAAGTAATTATTTCATCAATATAAAACTAATGATGCATTATTTCTACCCTACAAAATAATTCATTATGCATTTAAATTTTCATCATTTTGCTTCAAAATATATGATGATAATAATAATAATAAATTATTATTATTATATTTGACTAATAAAACTATATATAATGATACCAATTATTTTTATGAATTCTAAAAGTTGAAAATTATTTCATTAAATTTATTGTGGATATATACTCCATCATTTATAAAAAAATTCATAAACATAAAAAGGATAAAAGAATTACCCATACCCGTGATATTAAAAAATAACCAACACACAAAAATATATTTTCAGTCCTAGGGTAAAACCCACATACCAAACCTAATAGTGGTCTAGGATTTCACATACAATACACCATTTAGAAGATACATCTACTTTGTTAAAAAATTATCATAATAATAGTAAATAAATTATCCCCAAGTGTGATGTTACCAAACACCTGACACACACAAATGTTATATTATGCCTAGGGTACAACATGCATTATACACTGAATGGTGGTTATATATTTCTCATACGATGCACCATTGAATATATATTCTATTAATTTATAAGAATAGAAATTTTTTAATAAAATATATTTAATATTTTTATTCTATTAGTGAAAGGGATCTACATATCCCATAATCTCACCCTAACTCAGCACTTATATCCAAAAATATTTCATAGAATTTTCAAAAGTGTTAAAAAATATTTTTGGCTTATTTAAGGCCTTAAAATATGATTTTATTAAATTTTAATAAAAAAATTACATGTTCCCATAAAAATGAACCTAAAATAGTAACAAAGTGAGTTTTCAATAACATTAAAAATTTATGATATACAATTATCCCCCTCTATCTAATTTGTATCCTTGATAAATAATTATACCTGCCTTTCAAAGACAACTAGGGTCAATTAGCTCCAGTATTAGACTCCTCTAACGTCTCCTTAACATATGGAACATTAGGAACATAAATAGATCATACCCATTATATGGTATCACATGAGGATCTCTTAAGTGTCTTCCCAAAAGCATTGGTATACCACTCCTAAGATTATCCCTAGTCCCCATCCCTTCACATTATTCACAAAAATCATATATATAATAACAAAATATAAGGATAAGTTCTACTAATTAATTCCAATAAACATTTCTCATAATTGAAGCATGGATATATCACAAAATAAAATAATCTATACTAAATAAATAACTCAAATCCGGGAATTTAATTAATGAACCAAAATCTAGTGAAATCACACAAACACACACACACAAATATATATATATATAACGTGGGAACCTATGTTCTTATAAATTATGTAAGAAAACACTAAAGATATGTAAATGAAATAATTACATCGTGTACAACACCCAAAATTAATTTTGTTAGTGGTAATAAACGAACATAATTTGCAACATTACACAAACTCTGAGGTATTCTATACAGTGCTTGATAGAAATTATAATAGTTTCACTACAAAATTCCTAAACATGATATCTCATGTATACCATATCCCATATCAAGGTAATGAAAAGAAACAACATAGTGATTTTAGGTTCTATAATCATATTTTGTAACATCCTAACCCGAATCACCATGTCTAATTCAGTGTGCCACCTGACCTCATATGTCCCAGTCTATTAACAATAGGATTCCATATTGTAGGAAGAGGTTGAGATCATTTTTGTGGTGAATATACCATCAACATATCATCATAGGATCGATAATAAACTATAAAAAATATAAAAAATAATTCGAGTAAAGATGTAGGAACCGAAAAAATGGAATACAAATCATATAAAATATACAACACCCAATTTGGAAATTCTATCTAGTGTCAAAACAAGAACAAATAGGGATCGAGATATACCTACCACAACACTACCTGTATAGGCCAAGGGATGGTGACGTCCATCAAAAATAATTAATAATATAGGATATATTTTCATGGTGTACATATACGGACACATTCAACGATATTCATATAGAAGTAAAATGAAATAAAAATAAATTATCCAACATCTTGAGAATAAAGAATGGATGTAAAACCTATAGAGAATAGAAGATTATGACAACAAAATTTGATAATAAAAGGGGAAAATAAATTCCCATACAAAAAGATGTCCTGATATGAAAGAACTACAAGAAGTAAATGCAAAGACATCCTATCGAAAAATCTACAAGTCCCAACCACCATACACAGTCAAATACACCAGGGTATCCATATTCTCCTTTTTTATTTTTATCAAAATATCTATCTTCTATATAAGCCTTGGAATGTGTTGGAAAATCCCTTATCGTGGTGAGTATATACATACCTTGTGGAATTCCTTGAACGATAAAGGGGGATTAGTAACATCCACGATACACAGAAATAGTTAAACTCACAGTAAGAGGAAAAAAATGAAAACCAATCATCATGGATATATATTCCCATAATAGAAACCTAGATGATAGAAAAAGAAGATCTCTATCTCACTGAACACCCCAATAAAATAATATATCATCAGTTCCATGTCGTTTATAAATGATTTATACCATCTCGCACATCTTCCCAAAGAAACATCCATGTAAACCCACAAACCTACACAATTTATCACATTCTAAGGGAAGTAATATATTATTAAAGGACCCATGACACTTTAAAATTAGTGGGTTTGACTCTATAGATAGAGATATGACCCATTCCATGCCACTATAGGAGTGTTCCACTTGACAGATAGATAAAGTACCCATTCAATTCCACTGTACGAAGAATTAACTCTAATAGAAGAATACCAATTCCTTAACTCTATAGGAGGGTTCCACTTTGAAGGTAGATTACCCCAGCCTTGATAAAATCATATGCTAACAATCAAATGGTAAATGACCCATTATCTGATACGACCAGAGGGTTAAACTTTAATGGTATAGGACTCATGCCCAAACTCCACAGGAGGGTTACTATATAATGATAGAGGACCCATGCCCTAAATCTATAGTAGGCTTCCACTCTAATGATAGATTGATATAAGACCCATTTTTATCCCTGTCGGAGGGGTCCATTCTATGGGTAGATGATCCATGCCATGTACCAACATGAGGGTTCCACTCTAATGACCCTCCATGATCACTACAATCATCGAGTGTTTCCTAAAGAATCATCACACTCATATCATATCATATCATATCATATTGCATAATCCACTATCACGTACCATAACACATTCTATGTAAAAAAATTATTGTTAGTCCACTTGAAGGACAAAATTTTATTCCAATCATAGGAGATATTATATGTTTAATTTTCTTTAAAATGGAATGTATGTAACCGTTAAGGGGACCCACCCAATGTGTGGTCCCACCCTGATGCCCGACTGTGTCCTCTCTATTACACGACTCGCTGGATATTTATCCCCAAAAAAAATGTAAGGGGGAAAACAAAGTGTGTCTCAACCACCAATGGCCAAGACATGTTCTCTTAATCGTTCATGTGTATCTAAGGTCATGTCCCTATATATTGGTCATGTTCCTAGTCATGCATGACTTCATGTACTCCGTAAGTACATACCTGTTTTCCAGCACCAGGTCACACAGAGTGTGCAGGTTCCAAAAATAATGTGACATTTAACTCACATTGAAAAATATAGCCACTTAAACCAAGGTCCTACACATAGGATTTTTATAAGATTACCCGACTAGTATTTTTGTTTTGTCATATAATCTCATATATTCTCTACACATCCAAAATTTGGATTCTATACTAAATATATCACCATTTGGACACTCAGGATCAGTGAAGACCTCATTTGGCCATCATTTCTATCACTCATGGGGCTAGATATCATATCTCTAGCACTCCCACACAATGCATCTTCTTCCACAGACAACTCTAATCACTACCATCTTGGATTCAAATTCTAAATCCATGAATCCATCATTACCACTTGTAATCCATCCTGATCCATCATCAAATCATTATCCTGATAACTGTACATGAATCTTCCATGAATATGGGGGTCTGATCATGTGTGATCCAACAAAGAAAAGTCAAATTGTTGTCCCCAAATTCCAAAGGTGAGGAAAACAAAGTGCTATGGGGGAATGGAAGATGAATCAATGGTAGAAAATCATTGACAAAATATTATGGAACAATGAATTCGGATTATGGAATATTGGGTAGGATAAAATGGCACAACAATGTGAATTGAATAAACAGATTAAATATGATTGGTGGGATCATGTGAAGAATAGATAAACACAAATAAAATTATTATATTTGATTCTGATCATTATTTTTTATCATAAGGATTTAAATACACAAATGAAGAGTCTTAACATTAGATTTGATCATCCATTAGTGAATAAAACTGCTTCCATGTACATATGAATTTTTTTCATTCATTTCACCTCAAGTCAGATGGATATGGAAGTTAATCATCATTCGATCTAAATTTTCATAAGATGAGTTGTGGAATTCACCCCTAAAGGGACTCAGGGTTACGTATATCACCATAGAAATATTCCATAACATTACATTTATAGATGTATTATGAGTTATTTAATGAATGTCAAAATTAAATAATCCATTGAACACACCTTCTATTGACTGAAAAATCTAAAAATTACACAGTAATCTAAATTAGTTCAAATCCTTGGTAAATCTCACGTTTTGGATTTGATATGGTCTCATATTTTTGATTCAAGACTATATTTATGAGTTATATTGTATTTATTGATAAAAAATACAACTATATTATAACATGTATTTAATATTTTATAAAATTAATTTTGGGCCCATCATGCCGCCAAATCACAAGCCATCTTAGAACGTAGATCTGAAAATATTCCATGATATATTTCTAAATAATTATAATCAAAATTGTGGTCTTTAAATTATTCCATCCATCATAATTTTCATCATTGAAAAGAAAATATCTAAAAAAATGTTTGCGTATTGAGATGGCATATTCTTCTCCCACTCCCAAGAGCTCTCATACATGCTCCCATACTGCCACAAAACATGAACAAAGGGAATGGTCCATCCACAAAATATTCTTTCCTACTGATCCCCAATCGTAATCGGGTGATTTGTGAAACTATCTCCATCCTCAATGTTCATTTTTCCGCAGTCAACATTGTGTGTTGGATCATGCAATCATCTTCGCGACTATGGAACATGGAAGAAGTCATGAACCCACTCCAAAAATGTGTTAAATCATGTTTGTATGAAACCTCACTAACCCTCTACAAGATATCGGAACACTTGATAAACCACAATGATAGTCTACCTCCCTGACGGAATCTACAAAATCATTTTCATTGGAAAAAACAATTGAAAACCTAGTCTCCTTAGAAGAATTCCAAGGGGCTGTTATGTCAGTCCGCATAAAATGTCTTCCTACTCTGAGAAATCCTCATTCACTTGTGGATCACCTAGACAATTTCTGACGTCACATTCCCCATATATGAAACAACATTATATGTATCACAAATCCCAATATAGCATATGGGTGACCTACAATTTCTCCTATACAATTATTTTAAAAATTCCAAACCTATATTAGAGTGGTGGATATTATTATATAAAAATTCCACCAAGGGTAATCGATCATTGCAACTCCATACAATGTCTAAAATTTTATCCCTCAATATATCCTCTAGTCCACTGAGAGTGCACTCATTATGGCCATCTATGTGGGGGTGGAAGGCTATAATCAACCTCATATAGGTCTGAAATTACTGATCTAGGCTTATTCACAACTATGATGTAATATATGAATCCTAGTCCGAGATAATCATTGAGGGAACCCCATGATGATGAAAAATATCCCACACATACCAATTCCCCATAATTTTCATCAAGCAATGATATTTGATAATATGAATGTTTAATAACTTCAGAAGTTGGTCAACTATCACTGACATGGAATCATGGCCTCTTGTTATCCACGTAATCCCTATACCAAATTTCATGGATATTTCATCCAAAATCTACTATGGGATATCAAGGGGATGTAGAAATCAAACCAAAACCTAGTGCTGAACCTTCCCCTACTAACATACAAGGCACTGATAGATGAACTCATCCATGATTTTCCTCATGCTATCTCACCAAAAATTCTATTGAATGGCTCATTAGAGCATCCCTACAACTTGATGTATATGCAAATGAGAATCATGAATCTCCTTCATCACCACCTCTCACATCATGACTAGGACCATTGCATGTCCCTATACAAGGATGACCCGATTATCTCCTTAAGAAAATATATTTGGTGAATCTTCTGAATATATCTAGTTATATAAGACCACACATTGGTTGACTCCCAAATGTGACTCTCTCACAGACTACAGGAGTAGAGGAGTCAACACCATCAAATCAAGAAAAGATTCACCATCCTACTCAACTAGGGTAAACTAAAAGGAAGCCAATTACTCTAATGCCTCCAACACCAAAGAAGACAACGAATTCCTTCTATGGAAATATTCTACCACGTTTTTCTTCTCCGAATAATACAATATGTCAAATTAATAGTCCAATTTAAACTCCAACAAGCATATCTCTCTCAATTTTAGGTCTCTATGCATGAGGAAATATATGATGGGGTATCAACTACCTCGAACCATATGTGATAAATTCAAATCTCTACATCATCATGTATTTATTCCCAACATTAGAGGAATCATAATATATTATGTAATCTACACCCTCATATGTTAGTATCAAAATATGAGTACTCATCAGGATTAGACACAACCCATTAAAGGTTATCTAGAAGTACTCAATCCAGATAAGTGGTTTCCCTTTCCACATCATGTGGTCAAAGGGGATGAAATCTTGAAGAATTCACCCACATACATTCTATATCACCCTATCACTTAAAGAAAACATCACTCCACCTACACGCTCTTCTATGGCTCCCAAAAAATCACTACATCGATCTTCACTAGGTCAATAGATAATAAATGATCGTAAATGAAATTTTGTTGGAATTGAAACTCAAAGATCAATAATTTTCACATCGAGAGTATAATTTAATGATGATTCTCCCAAATAATGTTCAAGAAAATATTTATGTTCTCTTATTTCTCCTTCAATGTCAGAGTGTATATGAGTATGGTGTAAATGGTGTCAAAAAAAATTACTTCTAAGTATGGATACAAGATCAATTTCATAAAATCCATAATCATAGTGTAGAATTTATCACACTAAAAGTCAGAATAAGGAACTCATAGGGTCCAAATAGACATCAAAATGATAGGTTCTAAATATCATCATCACAAACTCTCAAATAGTTGTAGTTGTACCTTTGATTGTTCTTCAATAACCATAACATACTCACAAATGGTCAATGGGTTCTTCAATACTCATCAAGGTATATAGTTTTGTTATCATCAACTTGTTAATGCAACAATATTCTTCACAAATCCACAGTCTCACATCCACCTTTTTCACAAACAACACTGAAGATACATTGGGGACACAATATGTCTAATAAAACCATTTCTATTAAAGGTCATCCAAATATATCACAAACTTTTGAATATCGATTGGGGCCATGTAATATTCCACAGATGTTATAGGGAAGTCTAAAGATGCATGTCGATGAAAACTACATCTACCACCATAGAGGTAGTCTCAAAATATCATTAGGGAAAAAAATCCATATAATACTCTATGACTGATGAAATCTATTTGCAGAAAAATCCTACTACACAAAGGGATACATTCACCAACTGATGGTTGATAGGTTGATACATATTTCAAATGAAACCCACCCATATTGCCATTATATCTCTCTAACCCACAAAGAGTATGTTTTCCCCAATGTGAAACTCGATATGACATGTCTATAGTGATAGTCAACCTATATTTTGATCATGATGACCAAAAAGTCCCAGCAGATAATATCTCCACCATGAGATTGCTCAAACTAATTCCAGATAAAAGGGATCAAATAAGTGTTCCTCATAGGAATTACAAGGAAAAGCTTCTAGGACAACGTCTAATGTTGGCTCTCTAAATCTCACAAAATGAGTAAAAAGATAAAGGAATTAACCACACTTATGTATACCAATACTAAATAATGAGTAAAATAAACACATAATGTACCTTTAATCTTCTTGTGAGCCATCATGTAATACACCTCCATAGTCTGTGGCTGCCCATGACATCGACTACTAAATCCTTGATCCATACATGTATAGCCAAGTGGTAGTGCTGGAAGGATATCATAACATCATACACCACCCACATATTACACCACATAAGTCACACCATGCTCCTCTACTAGCTCCACCTCCCTAATATCCACTCTTCCCCCGACTAAAGTTATAGGATCATGTAACTGCTTCTATTGTGGCAGTCCATTTGCAATCATCATACCATCCTGAACTTCTATGTTTTGGGAATCTTGTTTAATGATACCTTTACCATAACAACCATATAACCACACCTCTCTAGGATACCTTCATCCCTTGTGTGATCCATGTGTCACAAAACCATTTTCCTAAATCCGGTCATGTAAAGATATCCTACGTCGAGACCCAAATGACTAGAACCTACTATGCGTGACATAAGATTTATCATTATACCACCCACTTCCATGTTCTTCTTCATGGAATCCCTTTATATGGAATATCTTTATCACATGTGACCTCACAAACACTCTGACATAAGTGTAAATGCATAGGGTTACCAAAATTTCATGGATGTATCTACAAGGACCCTACTAAAAATTTCATACTTAGAAGTATCCATTTTGAGTCACATCGAGGGAGTAGTTCATAAGGTTAGTGAACCTCAAAACATACACATCATATATCATAACATCCTATTTTAGATTCAATATCTATTTAATAAAAAATGATTGATATAATGTGGGGTTTTAATTCTCAGGAAACAACTACAAGAATTCATTCCCTATGAGTGTTGAATCATCATGTGTCTATGCAACTAGGATCCAATAGTATAAATAGATCCATGGAAATTACCAACTACGAATTCAACCAACTAAATTCTCGATGATTAGAAATTTTTTAAAACATATATCACTAACTTTATCCCATACTATAGAACATGGGGATCAAGATCACCATGAATCCTCCCCAACATTTAGCTCTGGAACTCACAGAGTAAACTATGCCTACGTGAATCTACATCCTACTCTACTGGTATAATATACATCTTAAATGGAACATGTAGTGTTACCTATCCACAAAGAGGAATATTATTTCATGATGACCCCTAAACAGAGGCCCCATCACACATCATATCTTCATTACAATACAGAATCATAAATTGGATGTATGTCTTCACAAAAAAATCCTAAAAGATGAATCAAGATATTCCATAGTAATATGAGAATATATGTACGGGGAACTGAATAAAAAAGTGTAGTCAAAGTCACAATCAAATTTGATGCATGTACTATTTATCCCTACTACTAATATCTCATTATACCATGCCCTCAATACTGTAGTCAGAATCCTGGTGAATAGATATGTCAAATTCCACACCCATAATGGGTTCACTAGCTAGAAATACTTCTTTGAGACACAATGCTGACATCTCCCTGATCCCAAAACAAATACTCATAAGGGTAAAACTCTAAATAGTGTCACAAGGAATGAACTACACCGATAAAATTATTTCAAATATCAGGCCAATAGGGTTGATGCTATAACATCTCAAAGAATTCTTCTATAGGATGGGGGAAAGAAATAGGTGTTGAATGTCCCAGCAAATATGGGAGTCCATTCCCTAGTGTAACAATATTCAGAAAGCAGCCAAATCCATGAAAAACTTCATATGAAACATAATAAAATAATCAATATCTACAAAATAAATGATGCATGTAAATCCTCTAGGGATTACTAGAGTAAAAATAAATAATTTCATTATAAAATTGTATATGTATATTACCATATAGAGATATGAAAAGGCCTAAAGAAAATGGAAAAGTAAATTATGACAGATGACATCTACAAATCACCAATACCTGACCATTGTTTGTGGTCAAATGCACCAATGTATCCATATTCTATTTTGTAATATCCATAAACCTTCCCATTATCGGCATAAGACATACCCATGAAAGAAAATACCATGCATGGGTGAGTATATACACACCCATTATGTTACCCCAAAAGATGAAGTGGGAGAATAAGTAAACCTATCAGAAGTAAATAGCTCTTCCCAAAACAAGTGGTAAAATGGAAATCATTAAAATTGGATATATATATATATATATAGATATTCAAAAAAGATACATGGATAAAAGATAAAGGGGATATCCACCTCACATCCAAAACCAAAATATATTATTCCATTAGTTCATGTAGGTCCATCAATGATGCCCAATATCTTGTGCATATGCTCAAAGAAACATCCATGTGAGTCCAAAACACACCATTGTGCCTCATAGTTGAGGGGGAATAATCTCTAGGTTGAGTACCCATGCCCTATAATAATAGTAGGGTTCAAATGTATAGATGTAATAGTGAATCATGCCTACCCACTAAGGAGGGTTCCTATATATAGATAGGGAGACGAACCATAACCTTCCATAAAATGATCTTTCCTCTCTAATAGTATGGGACTCATAACCTAACTCTATATGAGGGTTCCTCTATAATGGTAATGGACCCATGCCTGGATATGAAATTAGGGTTCCATTCTAATAGTAAAAGACCCATACCATAATATTAAAGGAGGGTTCCACTCTAATGGTAGAGGCTCTGTGCCCTAAATCTAATGAAGGGATCCACTCTAATGATAGAGGGCCCATATCCGAAATCCATGGGAGGGTTCCAGTCTTAGGGTTGAGGACCCATTCCATATCCTATCATGTGGGTTCCACTCGTATGATCTCTTGTGATCACTAGCATAATTGAGTGCCTCTTAATAATGTTTCACACTAAAAACATTATTAATATTTTCTAGAAATATAATATGAATTCCACCATCATGTTATACAAGGATGATCACTCTAGATAGGATACTCATAGGCCAAAATATGATTTTAATCGAAGTAGATATAAGTGGTTGTTGTTTCCAAAAAAGGAGGGTGAGTGGTATATATGGGGACCAAAATAACATGTGGCCCCTCCATGTTGCATGGCTGTGTCATACCTTCTACATGTATCAATAAAAATTTATCCCAAAAAGTTGTGTAACGGGACAACATGTCATGTCTCATCCACCTATATATGAGCCGTGTTCACCTAGCAATGCTTGTGTCTCTCAAGTCATGTCTGTGTACACAAGTTGCGTTTCTATTAATTACCATGTCTGTATACTCCTTAATTACATGCTTTTTCACCATCACAAAGTTACACGGAGTGTGGGTGTCCCAATTTTATTGTAATATTAAACTCAACTAGAAACCCAAACTGCTGTATCCAGGGGACTCTTCCATATGTTAATTAGAACACATGAGGTGTAGTTAGGTTTATCACAGAATCTTTGATATACTCTTCACATATCAGATCAATATTCTCATCTAGAAATCATTTAGTTTGACCATATGATATTGGTGGAAACCTCCTTCATCAATAATTTATATCCTTTTGGTGTCCATAAACCAATTCTTTGGCCCTCCTACATGATGTCGTCACTGTCTCAAATGCCTCATATCGTTGCCATCATTGATTCATATTGTAGAATTATTAGTCTATATCCAAAACCAAAAAACAATAATGATCCATCCTAAAATCATCATCACAATAAATGTATGTGAATCTTCCATTAATTTGGGGGTTCAAAATTGCTTGATCCTACCTGGAAAAGTTGACAAGTTGTCCTCATAGGCCAGCCTTGAAGAACGTGACAAACGATGTGGAAAATGAACATGAATCAAGTGAATCAAAATTATTATCCATGAATTCATGGACAATGTATTTAGATCATTTTATTTTGGTTAATAATACATAAAAAATTGGGGAAATCTAAATAAATAATTAAAATTTAATACATGGGCACTTGCAAAGAAAAAAAACTAACTTCGATCAAATAAATTGATTTGATTCTAAATTTTCCTTTAATAATATGAGATGAAATCCAAATAAAGTAATTCTACATCCAAATTTGATCATTATTCTATGAAGAACAGAACTTATAATTAATTAGGAAGATCAGTTGGGTTTATTGTGCCTTATTCCACTTGGACATGGAAGCTCTTCATTGTTTGATCTCAATTCCCTAATGATGGGTATTTGAAATCTCCTTTCAACTATCCCATGGTTATGCATCTAGCCCTGGATATCCACCACAATGATTCATTTATATATGAGATTAGGTTTTAGGTCATCAATGAATTAAATAAAAAAATAAATAATTCACTAAATGCTCCAGCCAATGACCGTCTTATCTGATCATCCAGTGCTAACCCACATTAGGCCATGCCTAGAGTAAATCTTACATTACTGATTCTATTATGGTCTCATATTTATGATATGTGACTCTATTTAAGAGTAAATAAAATTTACCTAGAAAAATATGCATGCAGAATGTATAAAATAAATAATTTTTTAAAAAAATTTATCATATCACACAAGGCATTGAAATTTTATTCTGTCTCGACATGAGGATCAAAAAATATTCCTTGATATATGTGAAATTATTAAATAGAAAAATAGTGTGTCTATATACAGGGCGAAGAATTAGAAAATAAATAAATAAATAACACTTCAGGGTCCCTTGAATTCCTTCATTTTATTCTAATAGCACCATATTCCACTGCTCAGTTTGTTCACAATAGGGACCTTTTACATCATTAGATCTCTCTTAAAATCTATACATGCACTGAAATCCCCAAGTATGGTGTTGGTAAAAGTCTCAGTAGGATACTAAAAAAACAATACGTTACCTAATATTCTCAAGTAACACATTTTTATCTTCTAATAGATGTAAATTCATAATAATTATAAACACACAATCCAAAACATAGTAGTCATGGGATAACTAAGACATCACAAACCCCTAGATATACATATTTCAAATCCATTCCAGATGAATAATTCATGATTTTAATAGAAACTAAACAAGACTATAATCTAGTGTATATATCACTCAACAACCTCATATCATCATGCCTAGTTTTTGGGATGAAACTCATAAGAGTGCCCAATATATAGAATTCATATCGCACTCATACCAGATAAGTGACAGGAAACATATAGGATCTCCTTATATGTGGCATGCACCTCATAAGGGTACCAATCATATAAAATGGGACTATAACAAGATCCCATTATATGGCATGAAACTATTGGAGTTCCCAACATATTTCATGAATCTAGATGGAGTTCCCAAAATATAGTGTTCTTTGACATCATCCTCTCTACACCTTGTTCATAGGTCCATTATCTCCATCATCACATGCCATGTGCACTCCCCCTCAAGGGGGTAATCATGTCATGAATGTTTTCCTATTTTAATAACCAAGAAAAATACCTCCTAGATGGGTAACTTATAGACATAAATGGTTGAGTATAAATGAAATGTATATCAACATGATAAATAATTATGAAACACATAGAAACATGTGATCATGATCAAAAATAGTTAAAAAATTCTATAATATCACTAACAGAAAAAAATATCACAATGGGTATCATGGTCCACACACACACCCAAATGTAATAATAATAAAACATGGTATCAAACATTTTAACGACATAATCATATCCTGGAAAAAATTTACACATTATCCAAGAAGGTAGGAAAATTCTAACCGCATGTACAACAATAATTTAAGGAAATAATTGTTGTTTGTGTTTAATTGAACCATATAATCCTCACATCATTAAGAAAAAAATAGATTTAAAAGTAAAATCAGTGAGATAAACCTAACTATCAATGTCAGCTTCCTAGGACATTCTATTAATACATTCCTTGCATAATTTTTTTATGATTTTAATGTTAATAAAATATCCTCTAACGTACTCTCATATTTCTTCCAGACATTAATGTGATAATGTTATATAGTATATGTCGCATTGATAAAGTTATAATAGTTCCCTTATAATATGATAATAATTATGTCATATGATGATATTATTAAATATAATCATATGATCTGATAGAGTTCTATTATGGGACACATAAAACATTATTGTTATGTGCAAATTCTCATAAGCTGATGAGACCTCTTCCCAAGAAGTTTTTATATGAAATTATCTAATATGAGAGATTACAATAACACACATACCAATAGGAATTATTTATGATTTTATGAAATCAAATATTCATATCTACAAGCATGTGTAGTGGTATTTATACTTTAGGATTGTCATTAATCCATGTCATGAATCAAACAATTTGGTTTTCAAATGAAAATAGTCACACCATATGTTAGTTGGAAGTATGGAACATTGGATGTTTCACAAGTGACAAGTTATTAATAGATATATTGAAGAAGTATTTTCCCTTCCATATTTAATGAAGTAGATATATAGGCACACTGATTGGAATAAAACCACTTCCTTATTTTTAATGTCCACAATGTATTGGAATTTTAATTTTAGTTAATAATAGAATGAAATTTTGAGAATATATGTTGGGGACATGGATGTGAAACCACCATGATGTGGTATTGTGAGAAAGGGACTATATTGTAAAGTTATAATATATATGGGGTATTCCTCATTATAACATCAATATCATTCGCATAGGGGTGTTGACCCATTTCTAGACAGTAATTTTATACCTTAGGAAAACCCATCTAATTACAACAAGAAAAAATACTAGAATGAGAAACATAAGGGCCAATATGAAATGAAAAAATATTTCTTAACTTAAACCCATGATCTATAAATATATGGTTATTTATATTATGTAGGTTGTATGAAAATATATAATCCTTATGGACAGTTAAATTCTCTATTGAACCATCATTCTCTCTATCCCTCTCATGAATGAGAAATATAAGCATAATTCCATCTAGAATGAATGATGAATAATCAACATGAACAACACAAGACAATCGATTCACTATGTTAGCACCTGAAGATCATTCTACATTGATCGATGATCATAGGAGAGCATATGAATTTTCATTATAGGGATTCCATCCTTAAATCCTTATAGTGAAACGAATTTAGTCCAAAATGGGTTTTTAATGATCAATATCATCAATGATGAAGGGATCCGATGTTGAGGTGAAAATTTCTTCCAAAAATAAAATAAAATAAATATAAATATAACATTAAATATCCTCTATTGGGGTTCTTGGATATTTTATTTTAAATAAATTTGAATTATATTTCCAACCAAAGATGAATATTTTTGGTGAGGAACCTAAAATTAGAATCAGAATAGAAATGTTTTAAATTTATAATAATGTATCCTAATTCTGATTAATATGATCAATCGGGGTTTTATTTTTTTTACATAAGATTATTCATTATTTAATAATATTAAAATTAATATGTTTTTCACATTTTAATTTTTCTATTCAACATTCATTTTTTGAATGGTCTATGAACATATAAAGAATGACTAGATATTCCAACGGGAGGTGACATGATTTTTTTCCTACTAGACTAGGTGACATAGAGTGTTGCGAGAGTAAATGTTGTGTATCCTTGTGCACTACAGCTGGAAATGACATTAGATACATGGGATGCCAATAAAAAACAACACATTGTGTTTTTGATGCACATCATCTATATAGTATACAAGTTTATAACATAGGTAGTCATATTACATGGCATGTAGCCGAATTACAAGTCATGCAAACTGCATGGGTTAGCGGAAAAATTCATACAATCTATGTTGTATGAGTATGTGGTCAAATCATCTTGTATTAAAAAGCTAAATAATTAATGATATAAACATTATGTATATGGGTTCTAAAATTCAATATATATGTTGATCCATTCATGAATTTATAATGACACAAAATATGAGCGATACATGATGCCCTGCTGGTCTATACACATCGTGTATTTTTTAATGATGGACACACTATGTTCTTAAATTGGCTGGATGGATATACTGAAACAGTGATACATGATGTTTGCCTAGAATGTACACACAATGTATTCCATCCATGGTACATGACTGAATCCCCAAGCATGTAACTCGGGTACAAAGAAATCTACATAGACGACCTGTTTCTCGTAAGTACACACTGTGTAGTCTCCCAATTAATAGTAGAATTAAATTAAATTACAATGATAATTATATAATTAGACCCTTATTTTATTGACTATAACCTGTTTTGTTTGAAAATTTAATAATTATATTTAATAATTTTAAATTCACAATGAATTTAATAAATTAAATCTAAAATAATTGTTTGTTATTTTTATATACAATGAATTCTATTAAAATTGGTATCTCAAAATGAATTTGGTGGGTTACTAAGAGGAAAATGGTATTAATTAATCAAATGATTGATTAAATAATCAAAGTGGGTTTATCTTAATAATAAATAATTATTAAAAATTTAATGTTAGATAGTATATTTTTCATATTAGTAACACATTTGTTCTATCTTGATTTTTAAAAAGAGGTTTGTATGTTTTGGAATTTATTTATTTTAATTTATGGAATGGGTTTTCAATTATTAATTAATATATTAAATTTAAGGATTATGAGTCATCCCTCCCACCATTATTATATATGGATTGTGTTTCCAAGGTTATTTATATAATAAAATTTAACAAATCCATTAGTTCCCATCACATATGCATGAGTTATAAATACATTTAATTAATGGAGTATCCCAAGCTACCTGGTGGTGGTGCAAGATGGAAACATAATAATTATAACTTAGGTGATACATGGGTGGAAAGTTAGAATGTTGAAACTCATGACAAGAACATTAAAATTAGTTATTCCCATACATAATTCTTTGATAGATTATGTGTACAATTAATCAAATCATTAGAAAATATCATGGTCAGATAATTTATATATTTATTTTTTTTATATTTAAAAATTACTATTATTTTGATACATGATGATGATCACAATTAAAAATGAATTATTATGCGATGAAAATATTAAAATAAAAAGATCATTCTTAAATGTTTTATGTAACATGGTTAATTAATAATGTAAAATCTACATAATATAAAAAAGAATTATAATGGGTAAGAGAACATAAAATTTAGGATTAATATATTAAAATGAATAATATATATATTAATTCCTAATTGTCCTTCCATTACTTGATAACTAATAAAACAAGTAGAACTAACTATTTGAACAACACTATTTGGGACACATACTTATATAAGGGATTTTATTAAGAAGGATTTGGGTTGAATTTACCATTTTAAATCAAGATAAGTAACCTTATCTATACAGAATGTAAGTTGAAGTAATTTTTTGACGGAATACATGTCATAATTTATTGATTTGGGAATCCACTCAACAGTTCATGGGATGCAAGGATGTAGTTGGAAAATAATTTCCTACCTGAATAGGTTGGGTAGCTTTCCCAAACCATTTGGGGTTATGTGAATAGGTATATAGATCCTTTCCACTAGAATTTAAACGAATGTATAAATGTTTAGTTAAATAGTGATGGATTATGGGACATGATAAAATAGTAGGAGATTTAAGAAAATTAAATATTATTATTTCTGAAATAAGTAGTAATAAATAAAAGTACTAATGATATGATCTTATATAAATGTAAAAAATGGATAGTTCATAACTCAATATATATATATATGATATATATTTTTGGAATACTATATATTTATTACTAGTAAAATTCTAGAGTGGGTTAGAGGCCTTTAGGCTTTGATACTCCATGAACAGGAATATTAGATACTTGAATCTTTGGTTCTTGATCTACCTGCTAAGGAGGTATGTTATAAATAGTATCATGCATATTAAAAACATATAAATGGATTAATTTATGTTAAATATTTTATTATATCATCAATGTAATGTGATCTTATTAAATATCATGAAAATAAGGATGCTTATATCTTGCTCGAGCGTCTCTGTGGTCTATACTAGGAGTGATATAGATAAGAATGATTTTGGAATATAAGGATCTTTTTCAAATAAATCATAGAGAGGGTGCCCCATTTGGGCCTCACATTTTCATAATCATTGGAAAAATTGAAAATATATGGGTTTTATCATTTATAATCCCAATATAAGTTGGCACTGATCTAATTATTGTATCACACACTCTTAGCATCTCCAATTTTCTATTAATTTTAATACGAACACAATTGAAATTTTTTCCCATAACATATTACTCCACAATTCATAGTAGATAAGGAGAAGTGGAAAAAAATACTTTCATCCATATGGTGAACAATTTTAATGTAAAATTGATGATCTTTATGCCCAAATATGTTTCATTCCCTTCCATGAAGAGAAATTTATTTTGGAAATAAATGGATCAAGATACCATTTGTTTCAAATGTGTCAAGATGGGCCACTAAGAAAGAAAATACCTTCATCCATAAATGTAATGTGAAGATTTTTGTTCAATTTTTATCAATTAAAATTAATTTGTTTTCAATAAATTGTTTATTAGATACATATTTTGTTTCTCATATATGTTATAAAATATATGAACCATGTATCTTTGTAGAAATATTGACTGAGGTGAAGTAGATATATAAGCATAAAACTGAGCTAAACTTACTATTATATCTATCAGTGACTACCATATCTTGTTTTCATCTATAACAATCTTAATTTACTAGGTTTTTTTATGTTCTATATGTCAGAGAAAACATTATATTTGTATCTAAACTTGATATCAATGTATTTATTATTAACTTTGTAATAAAAATATATTATTTTATAAAGATATTATTTTTTATGATAATGAGAATTTAAATAATGGCATTTATATGGTGATTTATAAAAAACAAGTATTGGTGAGAAATAATAAAACTAATTCACATGACTCATACAACACCCCTATATGAAATCTCATTCTTGGCCATGTAAATGAGAAACGCTTGAAATTTTTTTACCAGGATGGATATTTAGATTTCATTTCAACTAAAATCTCTTGGAATATATCATGTCTATTTACATGTTATAATTTATAAATCCTCACTTAGTGTAATTTGTTATAGGTCCAAAGATACTCTTGAATTAGGTCATACTTATTAAACTATTCTCATTGATGAATGTGATGGGTAACCATAATTCAAATTTTTTATGTTGATTCTAGTAGATATGGATATGTCTACATAATGGGTTATATGTAAAATTTCTTTGATAAATTCATGTAATGAAATAATGATGTTTACAGACATATTGGTAATAATATTGACTCATGAGAGGTATATTTAAAAGAATCCAACAGAGCTAAACATGTTGTTATAACTGTTGGTGGCTACGACCTCATGATGGGAAGTATAATGATCTTGGTTTTAAAAGGTTATTATAATGATCCATCTGTTTTCAAAACACATAATTTTTCTATCTAAACTTTACATATATGGATTTATATTCAGGTATGGAAGTAAATTTTTCATCTATTAGAAAGATATTATTTTCCATGGAAATTTTCATTTAAAAAATGACCTTTTATTATGGATTATAATAAACATGTAATTATAATCGATTATGTAACTATTTCTCATGTAATATGCCAACATTTTCGACCAGGTAAATAAAAAACACATGACCATGCTTTATGAAGATTAATGTTTAGAATAAATTTAACTAAAACCATTAGAATATGTCACACTTTTTAATAAGGTAATGTTATTGAATCCTAAATTACCGTAAATGGTTAAAGTGGAAAATAATGTATTGAATATTTTCATACCTATGTTCATGGACCTTCTCATATTGATTAATTGGGTGGGTAATCATACTTCATAACTTTTTTTATGATTTTAGTAGATATGGATATGTACATTTAATGATGTATATGTTTAATTCCATTGATAAATTCATGGAATTCAGTAATGAAGTTGAGAACAATCTTGGAAAAAATATTGTGAAACTATACTCAAATGATGTTGAAAAATATCATTATCCAGATTTTACAAATTATTTATTGATGATTGTGATTATATAAAAACTCAAACTTCCTTATAAACTATAGTGGAATGGTGTAATTGAAAGAAGGAATAACACATTCTTTGACCACGTTAGATCAAATATGATTCATGTGTGCTACCATCGTAAGAACGTGGTCATTATTTTAATGTATGTTATTTTATTTTTTGGCGATTTTTAGAAAAGAATATTCTCTGAATATTTTTGGACTACATGCTGTGTAATTAAGAGTACAGATCGTGTTCTCAGTTTCTATATGTGACCGTGTATTGGTCGTGTGATAGCCAAGTAAATAGATGTCATGGGTGACCTGGACACCACCTAAAGAGAGGCCCAATAAAAGCATATAGAAACCATGTAATTTTAGAAGACCAGCTGTGTAATTTTTCTTTTATTTTTTTAAATGGATGAGGGTCATGCCTTGTTCACAAAAACACATCTTCTCTGCTCATATCATCTAGGAGTGAATGAAGTTGATGTTTCTTCTCTAAGCCCCCAACCGACCTTCCGTTCCCAGAATCGACCACCGTGGATTGCGTTGGAATCTCCACGGAGAGTTATTCCTTATTCTAGAGCCTTGTTTTCTAATTTATATCATTTCGTGTGATATCCTTCATTGAAAATCTTAGAGACTTTTGTAGATCAATGGCGTTCTAGGATGAATGATGGCCTGACAACAGAGTATATCGATCATACAATTCCTGGGTATGTGGTTTGTGCCTTTATATTGTTATTCATTGAATATTATGTTCAATATAACCCAATACCCTAGAACGAGGTATTGTGTGTTTTAGGGAATTTAGCCCTCGTAGTTTCATCAATACCTTATGTTCCTGAGTAGATGTTTTCTGATTTTGAATAAGGTTAATTTCAATGTAGTGGATATTTTTCCATTTTTTGATATTAGCGGTTTGGTATAGCTTCGCCAGTTAGGATACTTTCATTCCATGCCTAGTGTTGTTAGGGTGGGGTGATATTAACAGATGTTGTTATATGATTGTAGCTGTTTAGCCGTGTAGTTCTTGAAATAATTTAGCTAAGTAGTTCTTATGTTTTACTATGGTTATTGAATACCATTGTGCATGATTAACTTACATAGGGTTGTGGTAACCTTGTGGTGTATACCATAGGGGGAATGGATGCTTAGGATTCCCTAGAGTGTTTGTTAACTTTTATGTTGCATGACCATAGTGGGTGGACATTATTCTTCCTCTGAGTGTGTGTCATTCCATGGTGTGAAACCACATGGGGAATTGGACATTGAGTTCTTCCTCAGAGTTTTTATAGTTACCGATACAAGACCACATGTGGAATTGACAGTGAGTTCTTCCTCAGAGTGTCTTCACTAAAGGCGAAACAATGGTGTTAGACTGTGAGTGCATCCTAGAGGGTTTCTTGTGTTTTATTGGTTGAACCATAGTGGATAGGATTTGAGTAATTCCTTTAGGTTTACTCGTTTTTGATTAACTTCTTACATGATAAATGAAAACGAATTCAATTGTAACTATATTATTGATTACTTTTGAATACATCTTTGTTTACTATATCATTTTTCTTATTTCCTGTCATATATATTCACTAACTGTTAAGCATAAATATTTTGATTGTTTCCAACTGGGATTCGACTCACCCCCTGTTTGGGTCATGCTTTTCGGCCAAACTAGATTATATTACTATAGGTATAGATAAGGTCTATCACCCTTCTACATTAGGTACATGGTTAAAGTGGATCTATAGATCATGGGAACAAGATGAGGCTCATGATTCTACTGGAGTTTTTTTGTACTTTCGATTAGTACTGTATTTCCCCTATTGTGACTTGTTTGGTTCCATTCCAAGACATATGTGACATGCATCATTTATATGTTTACTCAAAATTTTTTATTAATTATAGTCTTCAGTTGTTTTCTTATTTAATTGTATTACTACTTACTCTATTTCATATTATTGTAATTTCACTATGTTAATCTTCTAATGAGGGCATTTTTTTCTCCACTATCACTCATAAGGACCTAACTTCTAGTTGGAAGCCTCTAGAATTTGGGGGAATGTGCTCGAGTCCATGTGACCAACTGGGTACAGGGAAACTCTGGGTGGCACCAAGAACCAGTACATTAAAATGGGGTATCAGTGGAACTATTATATTCCTAACTAATTTTTTAGATCATATAGCCATGTATAGAAAGGAATATATTATTGGTAATAAGTTGTGCCTAGGAGTAGCTAACCCATGTATAGAGAAAAGTTGATTTACCTCAGTTATTTCTATTTTCGGGTTTGGAAATTATTATTGTTGATTTTATTTCACTGTTGGGTGATTCATGTGTTTTGTGTTGTTATTGACTATATTATTGAGGTTCTATTTCGATTACAACCCGATGAGAAGATGGTATGTCATCCCATGCATCATAAAGGCACATTATAGAGACCACATGTAATGCATTCCTTCCATTCCATTTGTGGTTCATTAATGATTGCATGCTGTTTTGATATATGTTGAGAAAGATATACATGTTTTTGTGATATATTTCTTGAAAGAATACCTACTATTTTATAGGGTATTGGATTGTGTAAGGTTTTTTCTAAATGAATGCCAGTTATTTGTTCTTTGAGGTCTTATGGGCCCTCATGGATCATATTTTGGGAATCATTGTAAGGTTATTACCTGTATATGACATGTAGAAGATGTCATGCATTGATTCTTAGGGTGTATGGGCCCCCACAGATCAGAATCTAGCACTAAAATGTTTGTTTCAGTGTTTTATGGTTTTTCAGAGTTGTTTCTCACTGTCTGAATGAACACAGAATAGATGATGTATATTACAAAATACATGCCATGTATCCTTCAGTTTGAGAAGTATTTGGTTTTATTATGTACACACTATGTTTTGTATGTACACGTCATGTTGTCTCTAACTATGCCACTGGGTTTCTGGGTAGATAGATGCGGTTGGAAAATCCTGGGTGGAACACACAATGTACCAGATGTACACACCGTGTGTATAGAAGATGTGTCCAACCTTATGACCAATGACACACATGAATTATGGGTAGTTAGTACACACCGTGTCTGGAACAAGGACACCGTGTAGAGTTACCTGTGTAATCGGTTGTGTGACTAATAACACAGGTTAGTGAAATTATTTCAAAAATATTCTATGTCTATCAAAAACATGCCATGTAGTCTTTCTCTACGGAAACCATGTGGGTTAGTTGTGTATAATCACTCGGTAGGGGATAATATTCATGTAAACTCTATGTCTTGGGAGAACACGTTGTCTGTTTGTGGTGTTACATGACTAGGGGTGGAAGGAGTACACACCCATGTGAATTCCTAAAGAAAAATGCCATGTTTGGATCATACATGACGTGTTTCTCTATTATGAATAACATGAATGCTTCATTTATCCTATTCATTTCATTCACTTATAAGTTTCATTCCTTGATAATCATGAACTAAGGTGAGCTCTTGATCTTGTATAGTCATTCCACTTCAATTTAGTCTGGTTTTAAACAAAATACAAGTCATAGAATAGACACTAGAAATGGCTAGCTAGGAACTACCAACAAACGCTTCCATAATGCCTCACATGGAACCTTCCATTATCTCAGATATAGGTGCAGATTAATAGTTACAAGAGGGCATCATGAGATTTATGTAGACCTTCCAGCGATTGTTATCTCCTCCCTCGTCTATTGCAGAATTGATGCAGGTGTTTCAGCAGTAGAATCCTCCATCATTCATAAGGGATGGGGTACCTCAATCTGTAGAGTCGTGGTTAGAAAAACATGTTATCTATCATTGAGCTTCTGGATACGCCTCTAGTGAGGAGGTTAAAGCTCACTACGCACAAGCTTCGGGACACCACAAACAGACAGTGGGATGTGATCTCATAGGCGGGATGCCAACAAGTTATGGCTTAGGATGAGTTCCCGCATAACATCTATGATTACTTCTACCTAGATACATTGATTGGAGATCAAGCTTGAGTTTTCATGGGTTTGGAAAAGGGTAAACCCTATGTTAGGGAGTATTCTTATCCTTTCACAGAGCTGTGGGTCCTCATGCCCATTCTAGGAGGTTATGAGTTATTTCTAGCAAGGAAGTTTGAGGATGTTCACCAGCATAACATCCGATCTCAGGAGAACATCTTTAGATTGATATCCATAACCTCTATAGTCAACCATACGCTTATCACATAGTTCACACTATGGGATTCTATGGTTATAAGCCTGGTCATATTGACATATGGAGTTGGTAAACCTCTTAATGACAGTATAAAGTGTCATAGGGAGTCTACATGCTGAGATCTAAGGAGACATGCTACTTTTATGGTAGCTAGGTGGGGTAATAATAGTGAAAAAATATATGGAATACAAGGCCACATTAACCGAGAGTCCTAGTAGAGTGCCAATCTTAAGGAATGGTTGGCCATCATAAGAGGTTTTTTCATGTTTTCTCACAAGCATATGGTGATTGGGGTTCTGAATCGACTCCTCATACCGGAGCAGGACCACCATTCCAACATCATTTAGGGAACTACAGTTCATTTGGCCATTCAAGCCGAGGTAGAGGTCATGGCCATGGTATTAAAATGTAGGGTTTTTGATAACCATAGGTTGGATCAACTAATGGATCTCAGTTAGGGTCACAAGTCCACAGTACATTCCATATATTTTTAGTGGAGCAGACCTAGCATGAGAAGGACCCTGAAAATTCTACTACCTGAGGCACAATCCTAGTTGCCTCAGTTTTAGCTTCGGTAATTTTTGATATAGGGGATTCCCATGGGTTCATACTTGTTGCTGCTATGGAGATCCTTAGGCTATATATCTTTTCTTTACGGATATATTGTCACTAGACACACAGTTGGGGACAAAAAAACTAGTTTACATAAGTGAAAGTAGTGCCCTCTTGAGCCTGGTGGGTGTCACATCTTCTAGGGACCTCTAAACCATAGAGATGATAGGATATGATTTTATTCTTAGAATCGAAAAGTTAGTTCCATTATAGGTTGTTGTAAACTACTATATATGTAGGGTGAGTCTCACATAACCCGAGGGTGGTTTTTTCTCACACATGGGAGAATGGGTTGTCCAGGAAAGCATAGAGGGACCCGAGAATCATGTGTTGGGGGGAGTTACAATACAAATTTCTAATCAATATCTTGATGACCAGGGGACATTACAGATGGACTTTCCTCTAATGGTGGATCCTTTTAGGGATGTATTTCTAGAGTAATTTTTAGGTTTTCCATAGGACAGAGGTGTATAAATTTCTATTGAGATTATTCTAGTTGGAGAAATGGTTTCCATTCCACGTTATAGGATGGATACACCAATGTTACAAGATCTCAAGATGCAAATAGAGGTGTTACAAGAAAATAGTTTCATCTGACCCAGTACTTATCTTTGGGGATTTCCTGTCCTATTTGTGATGAAGGTGGAAAATAACCCCAAAAATCGTGCGGACAATAGAAATGTGAACCAATTGGTGGTAAAGAACCAATATCCATTGTTGAGAATTAATGATCTCATTGATCATCTTTGAGGATCCCGGTTTTTCTAGAAGATTGAGAAGAGTTTCAGTTATCATCAGTTTCTCATTAAACCATCAGATATACATCATATATCTTTTTAGAGCATGTATGTATTTTTAGAGTATTTGGTTATGCTGTTTGGTCTCATGAACGCGCCAGTAGTTTTCAAAAAACTAATGAACTGAGTGTTCCATCCATGCATGGATTCTTTCATAGTAATCATAGTGGATGATATCTTTGTGTAAACTCACACTTTACACGACCATTCCATGCATCCTTAGACCATTTTTAATACCTTGAGAGAGCATGAGTTATTTGCTAAACTCACAAAATGTCACTTTGTGATGGAGAAAATACACTTTTGAGACATGTTATCTCAATGACAGGAGTATCAATATACCATGAAAAAGTTAGAGTAATATTATATTGGGAGCATCTAAAGAATGAATTTTAGGTATAAAGTTTTCTAGGGATTTCTAGTTACTATAAACATTTTATATTGTTGTTTTACACATATTAGTACCCATGATATGCCTGGAAAATAAGGGTAAAATGTAATTATTGTCAGATTCTTGTGAGTCAGCCTTCAAGGAGATGAAAATGGTGTTGGCTTCAGAACCGAGAATGATTCTTCTAGATACAGTCAAGTGATATATTATTTACTATGATGCATTAGGTATTGATATTAGAGAATTTCTTATGTGGGGGTGGGGGGGAAGGTGTCATTGCATACAGGTCTCAGAAGTTGAAGCCACATGAGAGGAATTATCGGATGCACAATCTCGAGTTGGCTATTGTGGTTCATGCATTACACTGTTGGAGACATTATCTTATAGGAGTGCATATTTTAGATTTCACTGATCAAGAATGTCTCAAGTAATTCTTTAATCAGTGTGATATGGATATGAGACAATGAAGGTGGGTTGAATACCTTTATTCATTTGACCTTGAGATTGCCAACATGATTGGGAAATGAAATATAGTAGTTGATGCATTGAGAAAGAGGACTCAGTTACATACAGTTCTGGAGGCCAGCAGGGATTCAAAGATTATGGCTTTGTTCTCTAAGATGCACTGGGAGGATCATGACAGATAGGGGCCGAAATTTCATTCATCCAAGGTTGTTACCTATACCCTACTAGGTAGAGTGTGAATGAGGCAGATATTAGATTCTGATGGCCTATTCTTATGGGAGGGTGTGTTAGGGGAGGATCCTATTACTGGATAGACTGCAAGGGACAATGGGATATTGCATTTTAATGGGCACGTATGGGTGTCAGCAGACGTATGTGAGCATCTGATGTGGGATTTTCATTCCTCAGTTGGGCAGTTCATCCATGTGTCACCAAGATGTATCATGATTTACACTATCAGTATTGGTGGCCTGGTATGAATATATATGTTTTTGGTTTCATGATGTGCTGATCCACCTTTCTGTAGTTGAAGGAGGATCATTAGTGACCATATTGGATTTTGAAGCTGTTACCCATTCCAAAGTGGAAGTAGAATGATGTCTCAATGGACTTTGTGATATGCTTACTCAGGTCACCTCATGGGAACGATATAGTTAGTGCTATCATCAACAGAATCATGAAGGATTCACACTTCTTACTGATCAAGGAGACCATCAATGAGGATTATCTGGGAAGGATTTAAATATGAGATATTGTACATCTACATAGGGTTCCACACTCCATTATTTCAGACAAGGACACATGTTTTACTTCTCAGGTCAGGGAGGGAATATAGAGGGCATTGGGTACACATGTACTTCTAAATAAAACTTACCATCACTTGACTAATGGGAAATCTAAGAATATGATTCAGTTGTAGGAGGAAATGTTATGAGCATGCATCCTCAATTTAGGAGGTTGTTTGGAGATTCACATACATCTTGTGGAGTTTTCAAATAATAATTATTTTCAAGCAACTATTCAGATGGAATATTTTGAGGATTTGTACTGTATGCCATGTTTATCACCCCTATGTTGGCAAGAAGCATGAGAGGTAGCTATGATGTGACCAAATATTTTCTAGGATAAGTCAAGTAGATAGAGTTTATTCGGAAGAGGATGGATATTACATAGTCATGACTGAATTCCTATGCTGGTCAACAGAGATGACCTTTGAAGTTTGATGTCAAAGATCATTTTTTTCTATATTTGACACCATGGTTGGGACACAAGAGAATTAAGAGACAAGGTATGATTCCATTGAGATATGATGGACAATTTTAGGTTTTAGATAGAGTCAGGAAAGTTGTCTATCCGTTGTTGTTACCTCAGAGGTACCAGGTTATGCACAATGTCTTCCATGTTTCACAACTTCAAAGTTACTTCTAAGACCTGTCTCATGTTTTTCAACACGAGGAGGTTGATTTGGAGGTGGATGCATCATTCACGGAGAATACTATCTAGATTATTGATCACAGTGTAGGGGTTCCCTATGGCTGGACAATCCCTCTCGTACGGTTGCTATGATATCACAGGTGAGTACAGAATGAGACTCTAGAGCGGGAGGTCAATTTGCATTAATAGTGCCCGAAGATCTTTTAGAATTCTTCATCTATGTCTCTGAGCTTGGGAAATTCAAGGATTATTTTCATTAATGAGGGACATTTGTAATAACCCATACCTTCTTTTAAGGTTAGTTTTTTTTCTTTTTTGGTGCTTTTGAGGAAAAGAGCAGAAGCTGGAAAATTAAGGAGTACTCACCATATAGTAAAGAGTACATGCCATGTACCATGTTGTCGTGGGTGACCATGTACTTTCCATGTGACAGCTAAGTACATGGCTTTGTGGGGTGACCTGGAGACCACCTAATGTGGGTCCTAGTAAACGAATATACATGCCATGTATTTTTAAAATAAACACCATGTACATTTTCTTTTATTTTATTAAACGGACTCGGGTCACGTCTCATTCACTGAAAACACTTTTTCTCTTCCCGAATCATCCAGGATCAACCAAATCATTCATTTCAACACTAATCTAGTAACCATAGTCTATTCTTCATATCATCACCATTCTATTGAGTTGGAATCACGAGGGTGATTTTGTCTTTCTTCTAGAGCCTATTTTCTTGATTTCTCTCCTTTCATGAGATAATGTTGGTCCGGTGTTTTATTTGTTTTATTAAATATACATCATTTTAGGCTGATGCAAGGTCCAAAGACAATGTATATCAATCATACAATGTCTAAATAGGTTGTTTGGGCCTTTCCATAGATATTCATTGAATATTATGTGTAAATGTTCACAATAATATAGAAAAGGTTATTGCGTGTTTGAGTATTTTTCCCCTATAAATGCTTGAGATGCCTTGTGTGCCTAAGTAGATGTTAATTGATTGTGAATTTGATTAATTTCCCTATTGTGGATGTTGTACCCATGTTTTATTATATTGACCGATTGATCTAGCTTTTCCAGTTATGTAGCTTGTTTTCCATGCCGAGTGTTATTAGGATAGTGTGATATTATCTGATAATGTTATATGCTTGTAGATATTTAGCCATGTTGTTCATGAACGTTATTAGCCAAGTAGTTTTTAAGGTTTAATATTGCTGTTGAATATCATTTTTCATGATTGAATTATACAGGGCTATAGAAACCTGCTATACTAGACCATAGGGGGAATGGACGCTGAGGGCTTTACCTGTGTGTATGTTTACTTTTTTGTTGTGAGACCATAGGGGGGATAGACTTTGTGCTCCCTCAATGTGTTAGTAGTTCCACAATGCAAGACCACAGGGGGAATTGGATGATGAGATCTTCCTCATAGTTTCTATAATCATCGATATGAGACCACAAGGAGGAATTTATGGGGAGGGCATTCTCAGAATGTATTTTCTAAAACTAAACTAGAGGGGTTACACTGTGAGAACATCCTAGATGGTTTCATGTGTTTGGCTTTTTGAACTAGATGGGATTCTTTGTGAGTAATTCTTATAGGTTTACTAGTTTTGGATTAGCTGCTTACTTGATATATGAAAATGAATTCAATTGAAAATGTAGGATTGTTTACTTTTGAGTAATTCCTTGTTTATTGCTTTATTTTTCTTATTGCATGCCATATATATTCACGGACTGCTAGGAATATATCTTTGGGTGGTTGCCTATTGGGATTTTACTCACACCGTGTTGATGCTCCTTTCGTCACAGAATCTAAAAATCGGAAAAGGGGAATATCTGAGTCCAATGTGATTCATCCTTTGATGAAACATCAAAAATCGACAAAGGGATGAACAAGGAGAACATTGCCCATAGGCCGCGCAAGTTCCCTCATGGTCGCGCAAGTACACTTGCGCGCCGTCTAGTGGTCGTGCAAGTACTTGCGCGCTACCTAGTGGTCGTGCAAGTCTACTTGCGCGACGCCTTATGGTCGTGCAAGTGACTTGCGCGACCTAAGTGATAACCGCCCGGTAACCGCCCGGTAACCGCCCGTGGTCTTCTCCTGCCTATAAATAGACCCTGTGGGCCCCCCATTCGAGGATTGTTTTCTAGAAACTCGGATTGATGCTCCCGATGCCCAAGTCTCTTCTCAAAGCTTCCGGAACACTTCTAAGGTAATTTCTTACCTAGAACGGAAGATCTAAAGAGAAGAAGGAAGGAATAAGTGTTGAAACTCATCAAACACTTGTGCGCCGATTTATTTCCTTCAATATAACTTGCGCGTACCTTTTCTGGAAGAACCTCAAGAGGATTCTAAAGGGTTTAAAAAAGAGTCGCTCAAATATTTCAATGCTGGTTGAAAATCACGCAAGTACACCATGTGTCGCGCAGGTATACCTGCGCGACCAAAACTTGTGCGCCCACGGAAGACTTGCACGCCTTTCAAGACTTGTGCGCCCCTACCTTTTTGGGTGCCCATCTTGCCCATTTTACCCCTCTTAAGCCATTACACCTTTCCTTTTCAAGATTCAGTCTTCAAGACACTCTTCAAAGCCATTTATGGCATGATTTCTTGATTTGACTTCCTTATCTGAAAGGAATTATGTGGAATATCTCTCAAAACCTAGTGATTTAAATATCCTTATGTCACTAAATATAGAGAGTTCATTCATTCAACCTCATCCTTTAAGATGAGAGAATCCTTAACTTGGGAATCCTCCTCATGAGTAAGCCCCAATTTCAAATCTGGGCATCCTTCTTTTGGAGTAAGCCCCAAATTCTTAAAGTTCCCAAACTTGGGCATCCTCCTCAGGAGTAAGCCCCAAACCTTAATCCCTAACCTGGGTCTCCTTTTCAGGAATAAGACTCAGTCATAACCTTGGGCTTCCTTTTTAGGAGTAAGCCCCAAGTCCCCTAACCTGGGTCTCCTTTTCAAGAATAAGACTCAGTCATAATCTTGGGCTTCCTTTTCACGAGTAAGCCCCAAGTCCCCTAACCTGGGTCTCCCTTTTAGGGATAAGACTCAGTGATAACCTGGGCCTCCTTTTTTAGGAGTAAGTCCCAGTCATAATCTTGTGTTTCCTTTTCAGGAGTAAACCCCAATCCCCCTTAAATTTCTCTTAACCAGTCCTAATTTACCCTTGATTTGGGTTTCCTTTTCAGGACTAAAACCCAATCATAAGTCCCCTCCTAACTTGGGCATCCTCCTTAGGAGTAAGCCCCAAGATTAGAGTATTCAAATCTCCATAAAGCACATATACCTTTATGGACCCTGTTCCTGGATTATCTCCCTAAAAGTGAATCCTAAACCTTCATCTATCTGGGCAGTCATACATACCTAAGCCCCAAACAATTTCTTATGATTGCATCTTTCATGGCACAATTGTCTAATTTTTACCAATACCTCTTGTTTCTCACACCGAGCATGACTCACGTGAGCTTAGAGTGTAAAAGTAATTATGACATTCTTCTTTGAGCCATCAATCATAAACATCATACTCCATTACTCGAACTACATGGGTTCTGATTCCTTTTCCAAAACAAAGGATACGTAGGTAGCCCATTTATGGGTTCGATCCCAACTTTGAAATAATCCATGTCCTTCTGAATGACGATAAACTTCAAGTGCCCCACTGAGTGGCTTTAAAACCAGCCTGGTCATCATAATGACCAAGAGACTTTTATATAAATGTTTTGAAGGATACCATTGACCAAGAATCTCTAAACAGGTATAGATGATTCTCTATTGATGATGAACCTCAAATACATATAAAATATTCTCCAAATTTCTTGCATATTTAATCATTGATTGTTAAAACTAAAGGAAAGCACATTTTATACTTGGTAATGTAATAAGGATTCACGAACATAACTTAAATCTATAAAGAGAGTCCCGGAGTAGACAATAATTCCCCTCAAAAAGGTGTGATGAGTCCGACCTCCCATCCTCTCGACCAATGCAAATTCCTATGCCTCCTTAGTCCACAAGCTAATGAGTGCCTACCTTTGGAAAGTGGGTCCAAACGGATGTGGAATCATTGGATGTTTCCGGTTCTACGAACAAACCCGCTAGAAACCGATCGGAACGTTTGAATCTCCCGTCCAGGAGGTCATCCCTGAAATCCGTGCGGAAACAAAAAATGGTGAACCCGACGTGAATCCTTAACCAAGTTAAAGTGATATTCTTCTTATTTGTTAGGCCCCTTGGGCCAACAAAGCAATCATTGACATGTGCTCATCCAAAAGATGCAGTGGCCAGATTCATCTTGATTATGTCTGTTATATGGAACATGCACTCTTTTCTCAAGATCTTCTGCAAAATGGCTTTCCTTAAATTCACCTCTGTGAATATTGCTGCTATGAACACCTCTACTGTGAGGTCTGCTGCTGTGAAAACCAATGCTACTACTCCTCCTAGAACATCGTCCACTCTGAGGATGACATCACCAACTCAGCATCTTCAACACTGGGTTTCTAATACACTGGTTAAGGAGTACCGTCGCAACGGTACTATCCCAACTCTGGAGGCCGCTCGTCAAGCCCTCCAAGTTAACAACTCTACCTGGTCGTCCGGACAACGGCGGTCAGCGATCAAGAAGCAGGCGGTGCTGACTACCGTCTCCAACCGTTTCAAGTCGTTATCCCCGGAACGCAATTTCCATTCACTCCCTTACTCTGAGGAAGTGAATGAGCAGGTCCCACAGGACCGTAATTCAAAAAGATAGGATTCCTTCTCAAGGGCTCCCATCAACAATTGCCGCCAGACTCGTGCGGTAGTGCGCCCTCAACATGATGAGGGTACCGACTCCAGGGATTCAGCTCAGGTTCCTCGAACCTGAGCAGGCAAGATGAACCGCCAGAGACGGAATCCGGTTAACAATAGGCAGGTTGTCATCCCTGCCATCTCCGGAGAAGTCCACCAACCTAACATGGTGGCAAAAAACGAACAGGCACACACACCTTCCCGTTTTATTTCCGCTGTCCAGCAGACTCGTCTGGCAGCATCAAGCCAATCCCACCAGGCAATTCCGGCGGAGTACTGTAGGCAGGAATATACACCTGCTTATACATCACCAGTTAGTCAGCAGGCTCGTCTGACTACATATGATGGATCTCGTCAACCATGTTTGGCGAAGTGTAATCAGTAGGCATATACACCTGCTAATACTAATCTAGCCTACCAACAGTCTCGCTTGGTAGCGCACGGAGAAGTCAGTCGGAAAGTCCCGACGACAAACAGGAGGCAGACTCAACTCTCTGCCTCCACACTTGAGTACTGTCAGGATTCACTAACAGGAAAAGGAGGACAGGAGCAGGCACATACACCTACTCCAAGCCCGGAATGGACGTATATCCCCGTTCCAGCGGCTGAAGTCACCAAACATATTTTTTCAATGGTGAAAGAGCAGAAGAAAATTCCTGCTCATATTCTGGATGCTTACCAGGATATCATAACAGCTTCAGCATCATCACAGCGACAGACACATAAATCTATCCCTAGCAATGAAGTGACATATCAATGATTCACTCCAGAACAGACACAGACATCTGTTCCAGCCCAAGAGGGTTATGGGGTATACTCCCCCATATCATACGGACAACCAAGTCAGGCACATACACCTGATTTGAGTGGAGATCGTCAACCTAACCTGACCATATTTCCTGATCAGGAACATACACTTGCTCAGAGCAATCACTTTCGTCATCAAGTGGTTTCTAAAGCGAGTAAGAAGGCATCTAAGAAAAAGATCCGGCCAGCACAGTCATGAGATCAAAGGCCAATCTGTAACCAATCCTTGCTCGATGCTGGAGTTCTTGAAGCCCTCAGACATTTATCTGTCGGAATTCAAGATTCTACTCCCTCAGTTCCCAACAACAGGAACATTAATTCTGAAGGTCTTCCACAGACACTTCCTCATGAAGACTTGCTTCATGAAAATTCGGTCAATCTTGAAGTTTCTTTTTCAGATGAGAGCCACAGGAACCCTCTGTGTGGTCAGAAGACCAAGGAGCAAGTGATTTCATCTTTTGCTATAACCCATCATGACGGTCCTCCTCATGGTGATGAACTTCGCTGCGAAAGTCCTCTCCGCAGCAGTGATTCACGTTGTCTTGAATATTATTCAGAAGGCAATGTAGTGACGAGAAAGACCTCCTATCTCGAGGCACTTGCAAACGTAAAACCAGTCATGTCTGATGCTTTACTATCGGTAGGTGAAACTCTTTCTCCATCAGAAGATATCCTGGGGTTCAGGTTATTCTCCGAACCATCCCTGGGTCATTCATCTTCCAGCATGAATAGTGATCTCTCTACCAATCTTGTTGAATCCGATGAAGCAACAAGGAAACACCAAGTCTGGTCAAAACAGGTAGAAGAATCTTCATTTAATGATAAAGAGGAAATGCTGAACATGAGGAAAAAACTGGAAAAAGGTGAAGTACCAGTCATGTTTTGGCCTTTGGCTGACTCCCAGTACGACATTCCAAAGATGTTGATGGATGATGGAATCCATGATATTCGTCTCAACATATGGAAAACTCTTTTTCAATTAAAGAAGAAGGTATTATCTTACGATGAATATGAAAATCATCTTAAGATAATAGAAGGGTTACAACGTCAGATTGATTTAGCATCTCTATCAGTCTCTCGGTATCCGAAGGCTGAAAAGCAATAGGGAACCCTTCAACGTTCATGCATTGGCGCACTAAGAAGATTGCGTCAGTTAATTTCCAATGCTCCATTTGATGTTCATATCAGAGGATGGGGTGTTCACGGAGCACTACATTTCACAGTGCTTTCCAGTCAGCAAAGCCCACCGAAAATGGTCTCATGCAATGTTATTGCCCATGGCCGGCCACAGTCAATGGGCTTTGTTCATAATCAAAAGCTTGCTCAAGAACAGGCTTCAACTAGTTCCTCTTAAAATCAAGTATATAGAGAAAAAGTTGTTGAATTGCTCCTACATCAAGCAGGCGATAATATTGCACAAGCCTCTCGTCTGGAGCAAACACGTCATCAAATGACAGAAGTTTCGGAAATCATCCAATGGTCTGTTGAACCAGGTGATAAAAGTGGATACAGGTTAATGCATCCAGCTAATTTCTGAACTAAGATTCGCAAGATCAAGAGAGATTTTAAGAAAATCTCAGACATAGCATGTCAAGAGACACCCCAGCTTGCCGGACTGGGGACTTCTCTAACCCAACCCTTAGAGTCAACAAATGGGATTCGAGGAGTTGAGCGGAAGCAGCAGGAACATCCCCAGTCCACCGGACTGGGGACTTTTTCAAATCCTCAATCCCTCCCTCAGAGAAAGTCAGTATTCTATCGATTAGGGAATAAGCCTCAAGAGGAACGAAGAGCCAAGCTATCAGGAGATTCTCGCCAAGTGACGGTTCTCCAAGAAGTTCTTGAGGGATCAAGTCAACGGAATGCCATGTCTCATCATTGACATAGAAGAAGACAATATCACAGAAATGCTGATAGAAAGGATTCCATGCAATATGAATCCATTAATGTCATCAATGCCGTTGCTGCTGATTCACCAGATGAGGCTCAATCAGAGGGATCAGACGAAGAGGTTCCTGCTCAAGAAGTTGTGCACACAGACCTAAATGAAGAAGGTGTGCGCACACGTAATCAAAGGCTTACCCAAAATCTGGGTATTCCTTCAAGTAACCCACTTCCCCCTCTCCGAAAAGGATCCAATAAGGGGAAAGGAAAGAATCGGGTTACTTCCCACCCTTCCTCTGAAGGAGGTCAATCGCTCTCATTAGAGAAAAGGTTTGCACAACAGGAGGAAGAAATGAAAGAATTAAGAAGGTTGAATGCAGAACTACTTCAGAGTAGTCTTCTTCTTAAGAATGATGAAGTCCGATAGCCGAAGGAATTTGTTGTAACTACTGAAATGGATCAAGAATATCCTCCTTTATCAGTACACCCTCAGAGGTCTAATCCTACGGGTCAAACGCAACAACGGTTGGCAGCACTACCATCAGTTGCAGCACCAACCACCACATCTGTCCAAGCTTCATTCATTGCACCTACCCAAAACCAAGTTCAACCTGACGTTTCTCAAAATTTAATAACTACTATTGAGTCATTAACAGTTCGGTTAGAAACTATGGAAGGGAAATGGGTGCAAGTTCAACCTGAAAAGAAAGTTTACCCTGATTGGGTAGATTCAATTTCTCCTCCATCCAGTTTTGGAAACCCTGTTTTCCCTACTTTCAATGGATCAGGCGACCCTGAACAACATTTGATGCATTACGTGTCTTGTTGTGATCCTATGATGGGAACTCCAGAGCAGCAAGAAGCAATGAAACTCAGATGCTTCGTGCGAACCTTGCAAGGAACAGCTTTTGTCTGGTATACAAGCTTGCAATCCTGGTTAGTCATCGGATGGGAGGATCTTCGTCAAAAATTCCTTCTGCAGTTTAGCTCAACTTTTCCAAAAATGAAAGTTTTCGATCTTACAAACTGCAAGCAAAGGGAGAATGAAAGAGTCTCTGATTTCATTGCTCGTTGGAAGGGATTAACGTATTCCTTGAGTTTGGCACTCCCTCAGGAGGAAATGTTGCCAATCTGTGTGGAAAATTTGCGTGACGAATTACGCATGCCATTGATCCCTGTGAAATACACAGGAGGGTTTCGAGACCTTACTTCAATCGCTCAACAGATTGAAGATTCCCTTATACAGGCTAAGGTTAAATCTTGTGTAATTCCATCAGCTCCAGGAAGAAGAATGGGTAAAGCAGAAACTGCTACAATTATGCTTAAACAAGCACCTGTACCTATTTTTACTTCAAAACCTTCATCTTCTCGAAGGGCTCCACTTCCTGAACGCCAAAAACAAAGGATGTTTCGTCCAAATGATCAAAAAGATCAACGACGAAAACAATTTGAGGATATGAAGTGTAAAACATACTCTTTCCGAAGTGAGCAAGTTCCTGGTTACTTCATTTCAGCTCTGGAAAATAATTTGGTTCAATTACCAATGCCGAAGAGGCCAAACAAGGAAGGAGATGAAGACCGTCCCAATTATTGTCCCTTTCATCAAATGTTGGGGCATCCCATCCAGGAGTGTTTTCTCTTTAAAGACCTCATGCAAAAGATGGTCGACTTGGGACAAGTCAAATTGAAGGGTTCTTCAGCTCATGTAGCATGTATTACCGCTACAGATCCAGAGGAAGGAGGCGAGTGGCAGGAAGTCAAAAGCAAAACTGCGAAAAAATATGATGATTGGATGGTCAGAAAGACAATCAATCGGACCCATTCCATTTTGCGAACACAATTGAAGAAGCCAATTGTGTCTCCTACAAAAGCTGCAGTAAAGCCTCCATAAAAAGACAAATCCTCAAAAGGGCAGCGCAATTCAAAGAATAAAGAGGAATCAGGAGAAGATGAGTATGTATCAAAGCCTAAATTGTCTTTGACTCTGGAAGATTTCATGCCATCTACTTCAAAGCCACGGGCACCGCCCCATCAAACGGAACAGCCTAAACAGGCTAACCAGGTAGAGTCTTTATCAGATGAAGAGTTAATCTTTGGTTCTGTTAATATGATTCAATTAACAGATTCATATTCCAGTCTTGATGAGCCTGAATTCCATGTATCAAATAAGGGAATCCGAAGAGGTTCTAGAGGTTCAGGATATAGGGGAAGACATGGATCTTTCCAAAGCCACTACTCTAATTTTACCCCTGCTAGCACTGTATATGCAGCAGAAACTCGTGGTAGAGCCCTTCAGCGAGCTCAAAAAGAACAAGCAAGTTCTTCTGCCAATGGCCAACTCAGTTTTGGCATAGTTATTTTGGAATACCGATTAAAGGTTCCATCTTATTTATCTCAGCAAGTAAATGGATCTAATCAGTCGAATCTTCCAAAACCAAGGATGTTGCCAACTTCAATACAAGATGCATCAGCTTCCAAAGCATCTGCTTCCAAGGTACCTGCTAAACCGCATATTCCTATTTGGAAACGCAGACCTCTAGATCAAAAGTATGATATATTGAAACACTTGGCCCAAGTACCATCCAACTTATCAATTTTGGATGCTTTGAATCTGTCAAAAGATCTTCGGGAAGCACTCATCGAAGCTTTGTCAAGTCCTCAGGAGTTTGAAGCTGAAATTGCTGCAGCTGAAATCTATCACATAGAGAATAATCCTGTAGAATGCCATGCAGTGATATATTTTACTGATAAAGATGAAGATGATGTTGTGCATGGACACATAAAATCTTTGTACTTATCTGGAAAAGTCAATGGTATAGATGTTCGAAGAGCTTTCATTGACAATGGTTCAGGAGTCAACCTCATGCCCATTCATACACTTCGTCGATTGGGCCTCACGGAATCTGATTTATCTCCTTCTACCATTATGTTTCAAGGATATGATAAAAATGAACAAGAACCACTGGGAGAAGTTACACTCAGAACTCAGTTTGGAGATCTTGTTTCTAATTCGGATTTCATGACTGTTGATCAAGACTCAGCTTTCAATATCTTTCTTGGAAGACCCTGGCTACATCAGCATGCAGCTATTCCGTCATCATACCATCAATGTCTCAAATACTGTTTCGATGGTCAAGTCGGAACATTGTATGGTGATAAAGCCCCGTTCAAGACATGTGAGTCTCAATACATTGAGGCGGAATTTTATCACATGAAGGGAAGAGAAAAATCTACAATAAAGGAAATTACCAAAGTTAATGCTCCATATGGTTTGGAGAAAATTCCAATAAATCCATTTTCACATGTGAGTACAGATTATGTGTTACCTATCAGTCAAATTGAAAAAATAGGCCCAAATCAAAATACTCTTATGGAAAGATCCATAATATCAATTACGGCAATCGATCCAGACAACATGGGAGGAATTGGTAACTTACCAAGCAGTGATGAAAGCATAAGTGTTGACGTTTTCATTTCGTCTGTTGAAATCCAACAAGTCTATACTTCGCTAATCAGGCCAGAAGAAGTTATAGCAACACCAGAGGTGAATATTGATGTCGATTCTCAATCCATCATCTCCTCCTTATTTCCCAAAGAAGACCCTTTATCATCAATAGGGTCGGAAATGGAAGCTTCTTCTTCAAAATGTGAAAATTCTGACATCTCTTATGATCATGAGAATTTCGTTTTTTCATCTATTTTGCAAGTAGAAACGGAAGAAATAACACATGATGAAGAGGAATAGGAAGATATTAGAGATGCCCCTCCAGCATTTGAGGAGGGTATCTCTACCACTGTGGATGAACTCAGAGAAATAAATCTGGGTACAGAGAAAGATCCACACCCCACTTTAATTAGTGCGGCCATGACCCTTGAAGAGCAAGAGATGTATATTTCTTTTCTGAAGCAAAATAAAGATATTTTTGCTTGGAATTATACAGAAATGCCTGGCCTTGATCCTGATGTTGCCACCCATCATTTGGGTTTGCCAAAAGAACATCGAGGATTCAAGCAAGCCGCGAGAAGAACACACCCAACCTATGCTTCCAAAATTGAAGCTGAAGTGGATAAGCTGATCAAAGCCAACTTCGTCAGAGAAGTTCAATATCCCAAGTGGTTGGGTAATATTTTCCCTGTAAAGAAGTAGAACGGACAAATTAGGGTTTGCATCGATTTCAGAGATCTTAATCGGTATTGTCCTAAAGATGATTTCCCAGTTACGATTACAGAACTCATAATTGATGCGACGGCTGGCTATGAAGTACTTTCATTCATGGATGGATATTTTGGATATAATCAGATCTGAATGGCCCCAGAAGATGAGGAATATACAGCCTTCAGAGCTCCTCAAGGTGTGTTTTGTTACCGGGTGATGCCCTTTGGTTTAAAGAATGCAGGTGCAACATATCAACACGCCATGAATCGTATCTTCAAATCTCTTTTAGGGAAGTTTGTTGAATGCTATGTAGATGATTTGGTGGTTAAACCCAAACAACGTTCTAATCACTTGGCTGATTTGGAAGTCATATTCCACAAGCTTCGAAAACATAATTTGAAGATGAACCCATTAAAATGTGCTTTTGGGGTAACCTCAGGAAAATTCCTCGGCTTTGTTGTACGCCATCGTGGTATTGAAGTCGATCCTGAGAAGACCAAATCAATCCTTGGTATGTCACCTCCTCAGAATTTGAAAGAATTAAGAGGAGTTCAAGGACACTTAACCTATATTCGGCGTTTCATCGCCAATTTGGCAGGCAAAAGTTTACCCTTTACCAAATTATTGAAGAAAGGAGTCACTTACCAGTGGACTGAAGAATATCAAGAAGCATTTGATGTTCTCAAGAAATACCTCTTGATTCCACCAGTACTCATGCCACCTGTTGAGGGTAGACCTCTTATCCTCTATGTGACAGCTTTAGAGCGATCATTGGGTGCCTTTCTCGCTCAAAACAATGATGCTGGGAATGAAAATAGTCTCTACTATCTCAGTAGAACTATGCTTGAAGCAGAAACCCGGTATTCAAGTATTGAAAAGTGCTGCCTAGAATTAATCTTTGCAGTTCAGAAATTGAGACACTACCTGCAACATCATAATGTCCAATTGGTATCTCGTAATAATCTGCTCAAATTCATCCTTAGTCGTCCAATGCTTATAGGACGTCTGGCAAGGTGGGCGGTTATTCTACAGCAGTTCGACATTCAGTATGTGTCTCAAAAGGCAATTAAGGGCCAAGCTCTGGCTGATTTCCTGGCTGAACATCCTTCAGTGGAAGACACATATTCAGATATCGAACTCCCTGATGAGGAAGTTTTTTCTATTCAAGAGAGTCCTCAAACATGGGAAATGTATTTTGATGGTGCTTCTAGAAGTCTAACAGGGAAGAAAATGGAAAATCTTAAATTCAACAAAGTTGGTTTAGGAATTGTGCTCATTTCTCAAGATAAGGCAGTTTTACCTTATTCCTTTTTGTTGTGGGAAGGTGGTACCAATAATGAAGCTGAATACCAAGCTCTCATTACAGGCTTGGAGTTAGCACTTCAAGCACAAGTGAATCACTTAAACGTGAAAGGTGATTCAGACCTGGTAATCAAACAAGTCAATGGGGATTATGCCATCAGAAAAGAAGAATTAATCCCTTTGTATGATTACGTCAGAGAGTTAATGTCGGAATTCCCTTCAGAACCGACATTTTCTTATATCCCAAGATCACAAAATGCTCAAGCTGAAGCACTTGCTAATATAGCCACAGATTTAGTAGATCCAAATCGGGACGAGACAACCATCTGTATTGCCCACCGTCATGCAATTTCACCTTATGTTCAAGTCATAACAGAGGAAATTAATGAAATTAATCCCATTCCTGAACCTTATGGTCATACTACAGGATGGATGTCACCTATCAGGGAATACCTTCAAAATGGAACACTTCCACCTGATAGAGCCGAGAAAGAGCAAATTCGGCGACGTGTGGTCAATTTTACTCTTTATGATAGCCCAAACCACCTCGAGAAAATTCTCAACAAACGTGGTTTTGATGGAGTTCTCTTCAGATGTATTTATGGTGAAGAGACAATGGCTGTCATAAAAGAAGTGCATGCAGGAGTCTGTGGTTCCCACCAGTCTGGACATAGACTGTCTGATAAAATTCGAAGGCTTGGATACTTTTGGCCTTGAATGATACAAGATTGTGTTAATTTCAAAAATATGTTTCATTCATGCCAAGTATATGCCAACTTCATTCATAAACCTCCAGAGTTGCTTCATACAGCTAAATACTCATGGCCATTTTCCACATGGGGAATGGATGTTGTGGGACCTTACCCTTCAGCTACGGTCAAGCAGTTTAAGTACATTCTTACTACTACTGATTTCTTTTCCAAATGGGCAGAGGCAGTACCTCTCAAAGAAGTCAGTTCTAAATGCATTTTTAACTTCATCAAGTCTAACATCATTACTAGATTTGGTGTCCCTCATACCATATTGACGGACAACGGCACCAACTTCTGTTCTTCTGAGGTAAAGAAATTGTATCAAGAATACAACATTAAGTCCAACCATTCATCTCGATATCATGCAGCGGCTAATGGCCAGATAGAGGCCTTCAACAAGACTCTTTCAAATATACTGCAAAAGATGGTGGATAAAGATAAGAGGTCATAGCCTGATAAACTCTTTCATGCTTTATGGGCTTATTGGACTACCACTCGCAATGAAACGCGGTCTACTCCATATTCATTGGTATATGGAACAGAAGCAGTCTTGCCAATTGAAGTTCAATTTCCCTCACTCAGAATATCCATTTGTGATCAGTTATCTACAGATGAGCAATCCCAAAAGCGGTTGAATGAATTGGAACAGTTAGATGAGAAAGGATTGTTCACTTTGCACCACTTGGAAATCTATCAGAATCGAATAGCACGAGCTTTTAACAAAAAAGTTCATCTTCGTTCATTCATTCAGGGAGAATTGGTATTGGTTCTCAGAGAACCAATGATACCAGGAAAGAAGCCTCCCAAGCTTGAGCCAAAATGGGAAGGACCTTATTTAATACATAAGTTCTACTCCAATGGAGCGTATTCTCTAATCTCAATGGATGGAAAACACATCACGACTCCAACTAATGCCAAATTTCTGAAGAGGTATTTTGTATAAACACAAAATATTGTTCCTAGATCCAAAAACAATCACGTTGGTTCATATATTGTCCTACATGACACTAAACTGTATTATGTCCTATCTACATGACGTTAAATTGTACAGAAGTTCCTATATTTTGTCCGAGATGACATTAAACTATATTGTGTCCTAGCAACATGACATTAAACTGTGTGTCACTTTTCATCGTCCAACATGACGATAAACTGTAAAAAGTCCCCAGAACTGATATTCTCATATTGGTTCACCTTAGTCCTAGCTACATGACTTTAAACTATACAGCAATGGTCCAGTATGACTTTAAACTGCAACTTCATCCCACACGACATTAAACTGTGAAAAAGTTCCCTAAACCGTCCCGCATGACCTTAAACTGCATCATCCCTGGTCCAGCAAGACGTTAAACGGTGACGTCCTAACTACATGACGCTAAACTGTATAAAAGTCCCTCACGTCCGGAAAGATGTTAAACTATATAATCTCAAAAGTCCAGTATGACATTAAACTGCACCATTCACGGTCCATGCATATGACCTTAAACTATTCACACTTTCATCCGACATGACGTTAAAATGGTACAATCTTTTGTCCTTACTGCATGACATTAAACTGCACAGTCCCCCTTTCGTCCAATATGACGTTAAACTATTTTATCCCCATCGTCCTAACTACATGACGCTAAACTGTACAGAAAATTCTTAATATGTTCTACATGACATTAAACTGTTATTTTGTCCCTACTACATGACACTAAACTGTGCAGCACCAATAGTCCTAACTGCAAGACTTTAAATTACATAGTCCCTTTTTTATGTCTTACATGACATTAAACTGTGCATCGTTAAGGTTGTTATTACCTCTTGTTTCTCACACCGAGTATGAATCACGTGAGCTTAGAGCGAACATCAACCATAATACTCCCTCTGGGCCACTAACCATGTGTAAGTCCCAACAGCATTTTTTATTATTAGATCGTTGTCCCCAAGAACAACTTGATCAGTAATTCATTCTTTAATTGAACTACATGGACTTTGATCCTTGCCCTCCAGGCTGGGTATGTAGGCGGCCTCCCAAAGTTCAAGCCAAAAACAATCTCTTCACATCGGTTCACCACCATCTCATATGATGTTGATTTGTGAAACTGCCCCTGGAATCAATATTTTTTACATTGATTCACTTCCGTCCTTGTTATACGACGTTAAACTATACAACACTTTTGTCTGGTACGACAATAAACTACAATATTCTTTGATCTCCTCACTTGAGAGAGAACTATTATTGACATTGATTCATTTCAAAAAGATTATGTGCATACATGGTAATGGCTAAATTTTTTATCTCAGGTTAAACCATCATTGCACTAAAGTCCCCTTTCACCCTTCACATGTACGAACCAAATTTGTACAAAGGGTAGTTCAAGAACTACGTGGACTTGATTCCCATCCCTATGGGATACGTAGGAACATTCGAGTATCCCTCGAATCTAGTCCCAAGTCTTTGGGGCCTAACCCCAAATTTTACTTTCAGTCCCTTGGCTGAAAAGTCCTCATGAAAACACACACTGTGTATTCATTATTATGGTCCGAATTATATGACCCTAAAATAAGATCACTCATACTTTCGTCCTGCACGACGTTAAACTTCATTTCAAGAACTACGTATGGCTTGATTCTCATTCTTATGAGATACGTAGTGAAGTCCAAAATTTCAATTCAGGACCCAGCCACAACATGATTATGGTTTTCGTTGACCTATGTATCTCTATATACATTGGACAATACCCATCTTTATGTGTTATAATCCTAACCTTAAATATTTTCAGATCTTCATAACCCTTTTCATGACTTCTAGTCACAAAAATGTCAAACTTCTGAGAATTCATTTTCTTGACTATGCAGCACGTGCCCATAGGTGGCCTTGCATAAACAGTCCACATAACAGACTTGTCAGCTGAAAGATGCTATTTATTTGACCATGCAGCCAATGCCCTTAGGTGGCCCTGCATATTTCAACCCCCTAACGGGTTTTGTTAAATAATAGTAACTTTATTCTTGGTAAGAATGCCTCTTTTGTCCTTATTTGTCTTAAACGAAAGTATGTAGGGATCCGCAAAAAATAGCCATCCTTAACATATTTGTCCCATATCCTTTTTCATGATCTGAAAGTATTCAAGTCTATGGTTTATTCTTCTTCCCTACGTTTGGGTCAGACCTTCGTAGGAGTGATATTCATCCAGTTCTTCGATATTCTTGTTCGGAAATATCTTCTCCATATTCAAGTACCTCTTTCCATACAACAAACTCTATAATTTAGAAAATTTGAATCTCCATAAACTTTCACTGGCTTTTAGCACTAGGAAAGTAAATTTCTAAGAGTTCTTTCGCCTGACTATGCAGCACGTGCCCATAGGTGGCCTTGCATAAACAGTCCACATAACAGACTTGTCAGCCGAAAGATACTATTTATTTGACCATGCAGCCAATGGCCATAGGTGGCCCTGCATATTTCAACCCCCTAACGGGTTTTGTTAAATAATAGTAACTTCATTCTTGGAAACTACTTCTGCTAATTCCTTTTAGCTCTTTTTCATATCATTCCTCAGATTCAAATATTCTTAAGCTATAGTTTACATTATTTTCTCTCATACTTGAGTATGGTAATATGTTTTCAGATAAATTGTCAAGGAATTGAATCCATTTTAATCCATTTTGGTCAAAGCTATTTCGACCTTAAACATTAGCCCCTTTATGTCTGGAATGCATGACTTTAAACAGCCCACAAAAGACAAAGGAACTCTGAATAAAAGTCAAGTTCCAGCACACTTGCGCACTGCCCTCTGTGCCCTAAAGTCTTGTGCGCCCCCTTTTCCTTTGGATGGATTCAATTTCCTCAGAGTCAAATCCTCATTTATCTCTGGATCCAACTCTGAGGGGGGACTTTTGTTGACGCTCCTTTCATCACAGAATCTAAAAATCAGAAAAGGGGAATATCTGAGTCCAATGTGATTCATCCTTTGAAGAAACATCAAAAATCGACAAAGGGATGAACAAGGAGAACATTGCCCATAGGCCGCGCAAGTTCCCTCATGGTCACGCAAGTACACTTGCACGCCGTCTAGTGGTCGTGCAAGTACTTGCGCGCTACCTAGTGGTCGTGCAAGTCTACTTGCGCGACGCCTTATGGTCGTGCAAGTGACTTGCGCGACCTAAGTGATAACCGCCTGGTAACTGCCCGGGGTCTTCTCCTGCCTATAAATAGACCCTGTGGGCCCCCCATTCGAGGATTTTTTTCCAGAAACTCGGATTGAAGCTCCTGACACCCAAGTCTCTTCTCAAAGCTTCTGGAACACTTATAAGGTAATTTCATACCTAGAACGGAAGATCTAAAGAGAAGAAGGAAGGCCTAAGTGTTGAAACTCATCAAACACTTGCGCGCCGATTTATTTCCTTCAATATAACTTGCGCGTCCCTTTTCTGGAAGAACCTCAAGAGGATTCTAAAGGGTTTAAAAAAGAGTCTCTCAAATATTTCAATGCTGGTTGAAAATCGCGCAAGTACACCATGTGTCACGCAGGTATACCTGCGCGACCAAAACTTGCGCGCCCATGGAAGACTTGCGTGCCTTTCAAGACTTGCGCGCCCCTACCTTTTTGGGTGCCCATATTTCCCATTTTACCCCTCTTAAGCCATTACACCTTTCCTTTTCAAGATTCAGTCTTCAAGACACTCTTCAAAGCCATTTATGGCATGATTTCTTGATTTGACTTCCTTATCTGAAAGGAATTCTGTGGAATATCTCTCAAAACCTAGTTATTTAAATATCCTTATGTCACTAAATATAGAGAGTTCATTCATTCAACCTCATCCTTTAAGATGAGAGAATCCTTAACTTGGGCATCCTCCTCAGGAGTAAGCCCCAATTTTAAATCTGGGCATCCTTCTTTAGGAGTAAGCCCCAAATTCTTAAAGTTCCCAAACTTGGGCATCCTCCTCAGGAGTAAGCCCCAAAACTTAATCCATAACCTGGGTCTCATTTTCAGGAATAAGACTCAGTCATAACCTTGGGCTTCCTTTTCAGAAGTAAGCCCCAAGTCCCCTAACCTGGGTCTCCTTTTCAGGAATAAGACTCAGTCATAATCTTGGGCTTCCTTTTCAGGAGTAAGCCCCAAGTCCCCTAACCTGGGTCTCCCTTTTAGGGATAAGACTCAGTCATAACCTGGGCCTCCTTTTTTAGGAGTAAGTCCCAGTCATAATCTTGGGTTTTCTTTTTCAGGAGTAAACCCCAAGCCCCCTTAAATTTCTCTTAACCAGTCCTAATTTACCCTTTATTTGGGTTTCCTTTTCAGGAGTAAAACCCAATCATAAGTCCCCTCCTAACTTGGGCATCCTCCTTAAGAGTAAGCCCCAAGATTAGAGTATTCAAATCTCCATAAAGCACATATACCTTTATGGACCCTGTTCCTGGATTTTCTCCCTAAAAGTGAATCCTAAACCTTCATCTATTTGGGCAGTCATATATACCTAAGCCCCAAACAATTTCTTATGATTGCATCTTTCATGGCACAATTGTCTAATTTTTACCAATACCTCTTGTTTCTCACACCGAGCATGACTCACGTGAGCTTAGAGTGTAAAAGTAATTATGACATTCTTCTTTGAGCCATCAATCATAAACATCATACTCCATTACTCGAACTACGTGGGTTCTGATTCCTTTTCCAAAACAAATGATACGTAGGTAGCCCATTTATGGGTTCGATCCCAACTTCGAAATAATCCTCGTCCTTCTGAATGACGATAAACTTCAAGTGCCCCACTGAGTGGCTTTAAAACCAGCCTGGTCATCATAATGACCAAGAGACTTTTATATAAATGTTTTGAAGGATACCATTGACCAAGAATCTCTAAACAGATATAGATGATTCTCTATTGATGAAGAACCTCGAATACATATAAAAGATTATCTACATTTCTTGCATATTTTATCATTGATTGTTAAAACTAAAGGAAATCGAATTTTATGCTTGGTAATGAAATAAGGATTCACGAACACAACTTAAATCTATAAAGAGAGTCCCGGAGTAGACAATAATTCCCCTCAAAAAGGTGTGATGAGTCCGACCTCCCATCCTCTCGACCAATGCAAATTCCTAAGCCTCCTTAGTCCACAAGCTAATGAGCGCCTACCTTTGGAAAGTGGGTCCAATGGATGTGGAATCATTGGATGTTTCCGGTTCTACGAACAAACCCGCTAGAAACCGATCGGAACGTTTGAATCTCCCGTCCAGGAGGTCATCCCCGAAATCCGTGCGGAAACACACCGTATTTGTGTTTTTCTTTTGGGCCAAAACAGATTATATTACTGCAGGTATAGATAAGGGAAATCACCCTTCTACTTCAAGTACATGATTGCTGTGGAGATGCAGAGCATGGGACCATGCTAGGGCCTATAATGCTGTTGAAGTGTACTTTTTTTATTTTTTTTACTTTGGTTTAGAGTATTATTTCTAGAATTGTGACATGTTTGATTACTTTCCATGACATACGTGACATGAATCATTTATATATGTTCTCTTGTTGTTTATTACTTTCAGTCTTCCATTCCTTCTTTATTGTAGGGTATTACTGAATCAACTGTTTCACATTATTTTTATTCCACTGTGTTACTATCCCAATGAGGTAATAGTTTCCCCACAATCACATAGATGTCCCTTGATACTAGTAAGTAGTCCCTTTAATTTGGGGAAATGTGTTTGAAGCCATGTTACCAACTGGTTACGACAAATCATTGGGTGGCACCCGAAACCGGGACATTACATCCGTTATCAGTTTAGGGAAATGATATATAAACGAAATCACCCGAAATAAAAATACTATCAACTAAATAGATAAATTATATAACATAGAAACATTGTATTCGAAGAAAACCCATGTTGTTGAATTTACATATTATGGTAAATGAAGCAATTTTTATGGCCTACTCTTCTAATAAACTATCACCCTAAGGAAAAATTTGTGCCTTTGTTGGACACCCCAAGGAAACAAGGGGATATTACATATATTACCCTCATAAAAATGGTAATAGTGGAAGTACATTCTATATTCCTTGAGAGAGTGAGTATCACTTAAAGAGATACAGGGATAGTGAAGAAATTTGAAGAATTCCTGGCTCAAGATACAAATTAATTGGTACAGGAATAGAATCCACAAAGCCATATGGAAGAATAAATTGTTCCAGAGAAAAAAGTAATATGTAGAAGTACAATAGAGGTTAGAGAACTAAAAATATATGGATTTAAAATCATTGGGGATGGTTTGTAATTATTAGTTCATAATAATGGTTATCTAACCAACATAAAAGAAGTAAGTTCAATAGAGTATTACAATTGGAAAGAAGCCATGAAATATGAAATAGATCACATATACTAGAACCATGCATGGATATTTGTAGATACTATAGTGGATGTAAATAACAATAGTATTAAATATGTATTCAATAAGAAATTGGACATTGAAAGAATAATCAGTAAATATAAGGCACAATTTTTGGAAATTGGGGTTAAATTGAATCAATGAATTGACTATGACGAAAACATATTCACCAGTTTCAATTTTTAAATCCATTAGATTTATAATTACCTCTATGACCATATATGAGTATGATATTTTAAAATTTTTATTTCAAAACATTATTCTATAATGGGAACCTTCAGAAATATGTCTATATGAAATAACATTATGGGTTTCTGATAACAATTGATACCGATAAATAATTGAATGTGCAGAAAATCATTTATTGATTGATAGAAGAATCTATATTATGGAAATTTTGATTCGATGAAGCTATAACATAATTTGGTTTTGTAAAGAACAAATGTGAGCTGTGTTTTTATAAACAGTTTAGTGAGAGTGATATCATTTTATTAATAGGATCTATTGATGACATATTACTTATTGAAAATGAGATATAAGATTTACAATATCATGAGGAATAGTTGAATAAATTATTCCCCTTTATAGAAAATGGTGAGGTAGCTTATATTAGTAAGATAAAGTTCCATAATTATATATCAAATAGGTTTCATGGCCTATGTCAAAGTACATATATTGACAATAAAATAAAGAGGTTCAATATGGACCAATCCATGCAGGGATTGTTTCTAGTGTCACATGGATTTCATATTTACATGAAAATGTTTCCAAATACATATGAGGAAAGATAAAAAAGGGAAATGATTCCATAAACATTGGAGTTTTCCAATTCATGTTTGTTTTTCTACATTCTATAATAGATGTATCTTCTACATTAAGTGCGATAAGAATATATCAAGAAATCACATGTGCCAACCAATTGATGATAGTCAATACTATCCTTAATTACATATGGAATATTAATAATATATTCACCATATATGGGGGAGATAGTGAACTTGTACTTAAAGGATACGAATATTCGAGATTAAAAATTGATCAAGATGATATAAAACCACAAATGAGACATATCATCAGATTGAATGGAGGTGTTATTAACTGGAAGAGCTCAATATAGGATGTAGTCATGGATTCTACAACAGATTCATAGAATTTGATTTATAATAAGAAAACTAAAAAAGTAGTATGGATTCACATATACATCAAAAATATTAACACAATACATAGAAGTATTGATATTATCACACTATATTTTTATAATACTATTATAGTGGATTGTGTACAAGATCCAATGTTACATAACTGGATGAAGAACACACATTGGACGTTGCATCTCTTGATGGATTTTTCTCAAAGTTGTGGGGCTTTAGTAATCATTATTTCCTTTGTTGAAAACATGGCGGACCCCATAACTAAATCAATAACTTAGTAGAAAAATTATTACCATGTGAGGTCAAGAGGACTAAAATTTATAGGAAGTTAACACTAGTCTAATTGGGATATTTTTGGAGTTGGAGTCCTCGAACCAACTATTTTTTACTTTGATTACATGTATATTGGCTAATTTGAACATAAGTAAAAAATATTATTCCAAAAGTTTTATTGTTAATGATTAATTTTATTGTATAATTTCTTATATTATTCCTCACATTGATACAGTCATAATAGTTCCTCACTATGACGAGAAAATTAAAGTGCAATGATGATATTCTTAAATGTAGATCTATAGTTTGAAATGTCCTATGATAGGACACATAAAACATGAATATCATGTGCAGGTACTTGTAAGTGGATGATACTTCTTCTCACCATGTTCACACATTCTAATCACCATGATGGGAGATTATTATAACAGACCCACCAATTATAATTCTATATGTTTTTGAGTCTTAAGAGATTCCTATATCTGACAATGTGTAATGGTCCTTAGACATTATGATTATCATTAATGCATATCAGGAAATGAACACAATGATTTTCTATAAAAAACGTCATTCCATATATTTGGGGGATATAGGGTACATTAGGTACATCCTGAATCACATGTTATTAATGGATAAGTCGAGGAAGGATTTTTCTTATCTATATTTTCAGACGTTTATATCACTTCTCTTTGATTTTATTTGAATAGTCACCATTAATTTCATGTTCATGGTGTATCAATCTATTTATTTCATATATTCAAAAAAATACTCATCAAGAATATAGGTTGGTGACATTGTAGTGCAACCTTCTTGATGAGTTATTGTGGAATAATTATTGTATAACCCATTGAGCATTCATATATGGTTGTTGTTTTTGAGTAGTTATGAGCTTTCTCTTAGGGTATTTTACCTTTTTCCGGATAGTAATATTTGACTTTAGGTAATCCTACCTTCTTCCAAAGAGAAATAATCTTAAAGGGTCACACACAATGTGTTTCCATTTATCCCTATAAAATTCTATTTTGAATGTAATAAAGAAATATTATTCTCAACGGTGAGGTAAAAAGTTATTCAAATTTATTAATAAAAAATAATTAATGATGAATTAAATATTTAAATTTAATTTTTTACATAGGTATTCAAAAAATTCTGAGGAGGATGAACAGATCGATATCATATTCTTTGATAAATATTTATTTAGATTATGATCAAAATTTTTTGTCATTATGCGTGCTTGTGTGTGTCACTGTATAATAATAATAATATTATTATTTAATGAAATGGGGGTTTTTTATGATTATAAATTAATTATAAGGACATCATTCAATTAAATAGTAATTTTTAAACCAAACCCTACATCTATAACTATCAATTTATGTCTATTGTGTAGGGTGTATGAAAAAAGAGAATAATTGGGACCAAAGAAACTTTATATCGACCCCTCTTTTAATATACTCCACAAGAATGAGAAATTCAAGAGCAATTACTTAATGATATTAGTATGAGAGACCATCATGAACAATTAATGACAATTGTTCCACTATGAAATCATAGTAAAATTGATTGGTGTTTCTTGGAGATCGAAGGAGATCACTTGGAACACGTCTAGATGGATCATATGATCCTCCTAGATCAATAAAGAAAATTTTAAAAGGTTTCCTGGAAGATAAAAATAATGAAAGATGGATTCCAATCCAAGGTAATCATTTTATACAAATTAATAAATTATTTATATAGTTAACATGAATGATCCTTAGTCTAGGTTTCAGGAAATTTTATTTACAAGATATTTTATGTATATCTCCCACCATTGGTAGTTCTGATACTCCCAAAAAAAATAATGTGATCATAATCTATAATGGTATCAATAAATTTAATAAAACAATGTTATCATGGAAACAAGTGTATACATGATCCCATGAAGGTAAAGAACATCTTATCTTTTGTGTAATGGTGATATATAACAATGGTTGATGTCTGAGTTTAATTACACCCAAGAATTGTCAATACCTTTTGAAAAAAATTAGGTTTAAAATTGCCCTCATCGATAAGAATCCAAAAAAGCCGACAATGCTTCCACCAGATCAATACACATTAGCTATTAAAGAGATATGATGTTAAAATAAAAATAACATAAACTAAAAAATATTTTTGAGTGGGATAGTAGATAAAGGTGTATAGTAGAGGAGAGTGATGTATGAATCGAGTAAAAATACAATGTATGTTTGGTACAAAAAACCCCAAAAATAAATTTTATATTATTATATTATATAATTTAATATAATTACAATTAATAAAATTTATTATATGTATATTTGAATGCATGAAAAAAGAAATAATTCAACTCTCCTTCACATTTCAAGTCCCCCCATGGTCCCTCTCTTTATTCAAATAGTTATTTATTTCATTATTCCTCTTTAATAAATTAATCATTATTTAAATATATATTAATAATCAACTATATATATTATATATATAAGCATCATATATATATATACACTCACAGACACAAACACAGACACAGACATAGATACACACACTCACACACATATGTTTAACCTGTATATAGACACATTATATATATACACACATATGTATATACATATATATACATGTAGATGTATTAATATACATATATTTGTTCCATACAAATGTATACACAATATATTTACACACCACTATTAATATCCCAAATTAATAACATTAATAATAACAACAATACATTATTATTATTATTATTAAATATATGTATCTTCGTTACTATCATAAAATTGTTAATATAAACATCCATTAAATACCAAAATTATATTAATATATTTTTATTAGTTACTTTATCTCATTTTATTAGCATAAGGAATAATTCTTTTATTACTACATGGATCAACCCTTTTTCAAATGTAACCCTAATATTAAAAACGCATGTAAATTTTCGTCATTTTTCTTATATAAGGAAAATAATAATAATTATAATTATTATTATTTTAATAATAATAAAATTATTATTATTATATTATACTTATCAAAAAAATATTCAGATACAAAATAATTTATTCAGTTCAAAAAATAAAAATAATTTTTTATAATTCTTTGTAGACATATATTTTTTCTTTTAATATATATTCTTAAACTGAAAAATAATAAATTAATTACCCTTACATGTGATGTAACCAAACACCCAATGTGAAATAACATTAGGTCTCTCTTAGGGTAATACATGTGTTTTGTACTAAACTAGGTTACCATATTTCACATATGATACACTATATGGGAGTTACTTCAATTTTTTATAAATACATTATAATAATAATATTAAATATATTACTAACGCATGAAATGTTACAAAAAACTCAAAGCTCCCAAATATTATGCCTCCCCTAGAGTAATACCACTATCCCGAACCTATGGTGGATATTATATTTCATATATGAGTCACCATTCAAGAGATATTGCATTATATATTAAAAATGAAATTCCCCTAATGAAATATAAGTAATATTTTTATTCTATTAGTGATAATGATTTATGGGCCCTAAAATCACGTGCCAATTCTATACCTAACTACAATAATATTTTATTTAATATTAAATGTATTCCTGGGGGTTTTACACTTATGCAATTTTTAGTATCAATTAATAAATATTTTTTACTAAAAAAGTGCATTTTCAGAATAAAATGGACATAATTATTTAATTAATAAAGACTTTATTATAATTAAAAATTTATGATATTGTAGTGTATAAGTTGTATGTGAGTAAAATTTAGTATTCTTCCACAAACTATGCCACATAAATGTATTTTCAGTTCATAAGTTCATGTAAAATTGATTTTTGAATAAATTCAAATAACAAATAACACCTATTACATCATTAAGTGCTAAATAGTCCACTTAGGGAGCGATAATACATGATTCAATAAATATCTATATTATATCCATGAATATCACTCATAACATCAAAGTTAGACATATCATCTGTCTAAATATTTAATATTAGATATCACAAGTCTCAATGTAGTATAACCATCAATCATCCTACCAATCAATAATCATGACATTATTATCATTATATCAACCTTTCTGAAACTATTCAATTACTATGTTAACCTTGTGTCTAACCCATTACAAGATATTCATGAGTGAATGAGCATCGAATCTCACTCCATAACTAAATTTAAAGGTGAATGAGAAGCATATCACATCCCATAATCATGAGAGGGAATAATATTGAAAATTATATAACCTTGCATCTGAGTCTATGGTGAATTGGAATTACATCAAATCCCAGGACACTAAAAATTTACAAATGATCATAACATTCCCGAAAAATTTCTAGTACACGGTGGAGAGGAACAATTTACAAATCACATACACTATACCATTATGAATTGGAATAATTTCCAATTGTATTTTATAATCATTATTATTTGAGTCATATAAAATATTGCTTTTCCCTAATTTAAATTTCATGATTTTTCCCATGACGTTCCATCCTCAAGTGAGAATCCCCTAACCCATAATTAAATAACATTAATCCTCTTAACCAGGAATTATAACAAATAAAATCTAAAGGTTATTTTTGTGAAAATATATCACATATAAAAGTTTTTTGTCGTGATGTGATACTCCAATGGAACATAATACAGTCCACTAAGAGACAACATAACAATGGAGAACACCCATTATGGGTTCCAATTTTACATTCCAAAATTTTTCCATTTTACATCATTTTCATTGGTGACCATGTAACTCAAAAATATCAATATAGTGAAATACCATTTCTCCAAAAATCGACATTTTGATCCCAATACACTAAGAAACACATTTTGGTTCTAATATTGAGATTTCATACACACCTATCAAAATGTTCAAATTAAATACAGTAAGAAACTCATATAAACCAGTGAAAAACATAGGGACACATACCCCATTGTATTAAGAGTATCCTCATTTATGTATTTTTGTAAAATAAAGTATAAAAAAGAAATACTAGATGAATATAATCCCCCAAATATAAATATTTCAAAAAATTAATATGTAATCAATAAGAGAAAACAAAAATAGATACATGAGAAGGTTTGGAGTTTATAGTGATGATCTAATTCAAGGAATAACACTTGATTTGGAGCTCAAATAATGGATAAGGATATATATAAGAGAGTAAAAGAGAAAGGAAGATTGGTTTGACTGTGCATTATGGAAGAAGGGGATATGAGTTCTGTTAATCTAAAAAAATTAATGTGAATAAATAAGTAATGAAAATTAAAACACTATGAAAGAGTCCACTGAGTACAATGTAATCCTACATAAGGATTCCATTTCTTCGTCAGGTACTAGACCAAGGGCCTCAATGATGTTGGTGGTCGAATGTTTTCAACCCCCTTATATTATAGATATCTATTAGCAAATACAAAGACACTAGGTAATCACTTAAATTTATAACAAATGATATGTTCTCCACCACTGTGTTGTTTTTTCCATTTCCAACCCTAGAATACAATAGTATAAAACCACCAAAATACATATGAAATAACAAAATTTTAAACAATTTCATAACATATAACATATAAGTTGTTACAAAATTTAATATTATTCCAAATACATGGCATAGTATCCTTTACTACATCATTGTTTACAATAGCTCAAATACTGACATTGTGTATAACATTATGTAATAGTTTAGTCTTTAGTGTTTATTTCTAACAATTATGTGTCACGAAACTATGGATATATCCTATACATGAATTATTAACTTACTATAATAGATATTAAATAGTGTTTGACATATGTAGTGGCGTAATTGAGGTGATGTGGTGCTCTAGATTAGAATAGTGGTTAGTGACCATGTTGGGACATTATACATGTGAATGGACATTATTAAGACATTTAAAAGTGAAATATCAAGGTTATAGAAGCAATATGTCATGTACTCTCAACATAAACACAAAATAATATTCAAAACACATTTTATTATCATATTAGACAAATTATTACTAACATACATGTTTTTACAACTGATATTTATATCACATTTTAAAAAATATAAAATCATTAAAACTTCTAATGAAAAATTTACCAAAAAAATTAATTGTTCTAGAACATTTAATACCTTTATAAAGGAAATATTTATGCTCAAATGTTTTGGGAAACATCAAATGCCAATAAATAATGGGAAAAATATTTCTTTTAAAAATTAAATTTTAAGTCAACCTATGAGAATAAAATCAAATCTAATGATTCTATTTGAAATTTCATATTTATAAAAAACATGTTATTAGAATTTTTATCATTTGGAAACCTAAATTTATAATGAATATCAATAATATAAATGAAAAAATAAAATTTATTTTAAATTTTAATTTTACATATTATGTATAAATTTAAAAATAATAAAAACTATAAAATTACTGTAACGCCCCAACCCTTGTTACCTAGAGTCAGTAAATTATTTTAATACATTTTCATGGTTTCAAGGAATCATGTCCTGAAAAACCAATCAGTTTATCATTCTTGGAAAAGATATTACATATGTGAATGTTAAATTACACATTAGAAAATAAAACACAACATACATAATCCTCTAAGAACACCATTAATCCCCTAGCTTAACCCTGATTATCAATCATAATACACTTCTTGGAAACCTGAGAAAATTAATACATAAAAAGGGGTGTGCTCAGATGTTCAACAAGGATAAAAATATATTTGAAACGTTCTTATGAAAACATAAACATTTAAGGAAATGTATAAGACTAATACAAAATCCTTTTAAACATAAACCTCACCATAATATGGATAAGATAAAATAATGTAATTCCATTTACATATTGTCATGGATATTCTAATACTATAATAATAACATGAAATATCAATAAAAACTTTCATAATATTGGAATGCATAATTCTAGACATCATAACCACTTAGCCAAGGCCATGTTCCAAGACTACAAATTAGATTTTGTCAAGGAATTCTTCCAAGACATAATAGTTTGTCTAATGAGACCTATCGATGCATCGAGGATCTATAGTGGGATCCACCTATCACTTACTAAGTCCAATTCATTCCCCATATGAAAAATTTTAAACATAACATAAGCATTTGAATTAAAACTAGCATACGAAATGTCAATACTTTAGCTATAAACCATGAATGGTATAAAAATAAAACATCCATAGTCCAACATTTCAAAAAACCATCAATAAAATATTGAGGATTTATATCATAATAAACCAACATCAAACAAGTTTAAAATCCATAAAAGGGTGTTGATATATATGGAAATGATTTGTAAAACTCTTTGAGGGAAATATCCCTTTTTCATGAAAACATTGTAATGTCACACAAATTAGAAAGGAATACATTTAAATATATTTTTGAGTCAAAGTGTCCCATACCACATTGAAACTATTGAATGGAATTAACATTTAAAAAACATTCATGTCCATAGAAATAAATCATCAAAACCATTTTGAAAACATGTTCATTAATGAGAATCATTAAGAAGAATATATATTTAAAACATTTTAAATAATGATTTAGTAAAAAATTATATTAAAATTAATCCCTTTAGAATCAATTTTATGAAACATGGACAGTGATACTAAACATGTCCCATTAGATTCTTACATTAAAACAACTTGTATAAAAAAGTGATTTTGAAATTAACCCTTACCTTGAATTTTCCCTTGGAAAAGGGTACATTTAACCTCCTGAATAAGGACCATAGAATGTTATCAAATTTTAAAATAAACATATTAATATTTATGATATCATACATGATTCATTTATGACTTTATACTGCCCATTTAATAATAATTTCAATGTTTTATTAACATTTCAGGTAATAATCGCTTTTTTTATCATACATGTTTTAACTTGTTATTATTGATCGTATCACTTAGATAATGATTTAAATACATAAAGTATATAAAACATGATTTATATATCATATAAATTTAGAATATAAATTTGTATAATATATATATATATATATGAAAATAAAAACATTATTTATGGAGATGTTTGGTCGTACATACTAATAAACGTAGTTTCTGTTTCCATGTCATATTGAATGGAACCTAGTGAATAAGATATATGTAAGTACATAAATATATATATATATATATCCAGGGTCATTATAATGTCATATATTACAAACTTATTAATGATATATATTATTATAATCATCGTTGAATGGTGAAGGTGGAAATGAATCTCATCGTGACGTGGTGAAGGTACTCCATACGTACGCACGAGCGAGTGTATTATTATATTAACGGTGAAATCGTAAGTAATTGGATGGTATATCATATATAATAATTCCTTAACATTTTATATTTATTATTTATATTAGTTATACTCATTATTATACCCATACAAATAATGAAGTGTTTGAATAACAAATTACACCACGACGTGGAGACGGTAAGGCATACGTACGCATGTATGGTGGATTTTTCATTTATAGGATGGATTGAATAATGAATATGGTTGTAAAAATTTTTATAATAAAATCACAGTATATATAATATACTGGAGTAATTTTTTTAGAATGGAAATGACTAATAAAGAGGAAGTGGAAGAAAAAAGAACTTGAAGGAGGTGATGAAGTATTTACATCCTCTTTAGGTTATTCCTTTTGATTTGATCAAAATGGATCAATAGGTTGGATTTATGACCAAAGGAATGCCTATAGGTTTAAGGGACACATGTTGGGAGGATATTTTCTCTGGGGTTGGCTGATCTAAAATGCTTTCGCAGTATGAAATTAAGATAAGGGGAAGTTCCCTTTTATAAGAGAGGTGAGTGTCACTTTAGGAAAAGATTGAAATATTATATATTAATAAACAAAATATGGTTTATAATGGATCAGAAATGAATTATTAAAAGGATAAGGTGTGAATTGGTCGAATACCTCTCAACCAAAAGTTTTTAGATTGGTTTAGGTCATCATATAAACCTTATTTTTTAGATTTATCTCTTTTTTTAATAGTATGGCATTTACCATGTGTCTTTGTATTTTTATATTATATTGTTAATAAACATAATATATAATGGAAACAGAACCCCAAGTGGTTCATTAATGTCATATAAATTATTATATATGTCTTTCAGACAAAGAGAAATTTTTTTTGACAATAATGTAAATTAATAATATAATATTTGTTTTAAAAGAAACAATTATGTCAATTTTGACACTATTTAGTATATGATTTTTTTAAAAGTTATAAAAACATTATCACTTTGAATAATATTTAATTTACCAACTCTAACATTTCATATGAACCTACAAATTTCGTGGAAATAATCATAAGTCTCAATTTACTTTTATTGGGATATTTATAATATGAATTATTTTAATATTTTGTAAATAAGGTAATTACTGCATCATAAGTGTGTCAAAAAAATTAAATTATTTAATGTCTAAAAATTATAAAGAAAATACCATTATGTATGAAATATTTTTATCTTTCTAATGAATTTTTATAGTTGAATTTATATTGTGTTTAACCCTATATTAAAAAAAATTAGTCATTAAACATTGAATTTAACTCTTTTAACTCTTCATTAAATAAAATTATAAAAAATGTCCTAATATAATCCAATTGGATCAAAGATGATCATAATTTATTTCTACAATTATTTATAATCTAATTATATTTATCTAATATAATTAAGACATGTGTTTGGGTAATTATGATATCATTTTTACCCCTAATTACGCTATTTACTTTAAACTGTGGTAAATAAAATTCAAAAATTACTAATCACAAAATATTATTTTCATCTCATTTTACCACATTTTACATATTGATATTAATATAATCTCTCAGATTTTTTAAATTCAACTCACAGAAGCTGTAAAATTATATTTTATGCAAATTTTCAAATGCTCATAGGAAGTGCGTAAAAGACGGTAAAAGTTCGATAAAATTTTATATATATAAACATATTATAAAATATTACAATTAATAATTTAGAAAATATATAGGTATTATGTATCTATTTTGAAGTAAAATAAATTAAATTAAAATAACTAATTATTTAAATAAAAAGTCAGTTTTAAATAATAACGCTTTTTCACTATTCATCAAAAATTTAATGTTTTTAGAAAAATTCCACAGATTTACCCTAATATAATTTTCATCTTTCGAATTCAAAAAAGATATCTATTTTACCAAATTCAAAACATATAAGTTTCATTTATATGTTTAATATAATTTCATGTTGTCAATATCCAAAAGCAGGTTTTTAATAATTAAAAACTATCAAAATATTGGCTTGTGTTTATGCCATATTTATATGTTAAATTACCAATAATGAACTTCATTGTATTGAATGATAAAAATATAATCGAATTATACTTCCAAACGATTCAAATTATTAATTTATCAATATAAATTATTTTGATTGGAAATGTTTTAGTCTAATGAACATATTATTTTTTACTATTAATCAAAATATGAATGATATCCGAAAAGTACATAAAATTTATCCGAACTAAATTTCATTCCCACTTATAAAGAGAAATTTAATTTAATTATGTGGAATATATAAAAGTGTCAATTATTTGTTTTAAAAAATATTTAACCATTAAATGGCAGTAAAATTGCATTTTTTGAAAAATACATATTTTTTCTAAAAAATGAATTTGTTATTATATTATTTCTAAGAAAAAAATAATATGTATGTTAAAATTATATAGATTATATAAGATTAAAAATGCAGTTAATACTATTAGTAACCGATTTTCAAATGGTTAGTTTAGTATGTTATGGTGCGGTTGAACATGTTGTGGCTTGTAACACAAGATTTTGAAATACTTTAACGAGATAATGTGTTTTGAAATCTTAGGGTGTTACAATTACACTACTAAAAAATTAAAATTTCATTCGAATAAATGTAAATGACTACACAAAATATATAACCCTTGAATCCTTCATATTAAAAATTTATAAATTATTAAACTTAATGAATAATCTATAAAATTAATTTATAAAAAAACAAACATATAAAAAAATTATTTCAAAAAACACATGATTATTCTCTTGAGTATTATTATTAAAAATCAAATTACGTGTTCTTCCACAGAAAACTACTATATAAAAAATAAATAAATAATATATTATAAAAAAATGATGTAGAAAAAATATATAACCACTTCAATGTAGAAATTAAAAAACAACATATAATTTTTGTCATGTAATTGAGAAAAAAACCCCATTCTTCTAATATAGGAAATGTTTTTACTGATTATGACACCAACACACACAAAAGTATAATTAAAAATAGGAATAAAAACAATGATAAGAAAAAATAAAACAATAGTTAGTTGAAAATTATCGAAACTAAAAAAATAAAAATAATTTCATCTTTCATATAGAACATGTTTTGAATTTCTAATTAAAAAGGAAATCAGTAATTTTTTTTTCTATTGTATTAGTAAGAAATATATGATTTACAAAAAATAATAATTAATTAATAAGATAATAAGAAAAAAATATTAATTTAGTATATATAAAGTAATCTAAAAGCACACCTATATTATTTTACAACAAAACATATGTTATGGGAATATGAAATCGATATATTACTATTTAGATAGTTTAAAATAATTAATAAAATTATAACTATTTATCATTGAAATGAAAAAAGGAACAATAATTGTTAGAAAATATCAATCATCAGATTATTTTAATTTAATAATCTACAATAATACAAAAAATACATGTTTGTACTCTCAATATAAAAAAGTAAATCCTGCTAGCTAACAACATTTTGCGGTTTTGGAAGACTAATGGTGGGGGTATAACCATCCCCACAATCACCCCTACCCAATTATTGCACTACGTATAAAAAGGAAATGTATGCTTACATAATGGTCAATATATATGAGATAATAGTGAATATTATATTAAAACATCCCTTTATTTTTCAATTTCTTCTCTTTATGTGATACTTTATTTCTATATATTTTAATTTTTTCTTTCATAACACTTTATAAATACAGATTCCGTAACTAGGGAGAAAGGCATTGTTAAATTTTATACATTATTTCCACTACATTGTTAATGGGATCTAATTATTCATACTATATTTTTTATTTTCTATTATATATGAATGTTTATGAAATCTATTTGATTACTGCTATAAAGGTGGGATTTTCACCAACCTAAGTGTTTTTAATTTTTTTATTTTATACAAACTGATTTTAAGGTATAAATAATAGATCATGGCATGAGATAATGTTTTAATATGAGTAAACGATATATATATTTATTTATTTTAGGCACCCATGTGAAGGATTTGTTATCCGATTAAGGTAATATGAAAAATAAGTGATAATATCAATTTTTCTAGCAATATTTTGATGTTTATAGACATTTAGACTATGGTTATACATTCCACTATAGTTTTAAAAGTTTAATATTGTTTATATAATTTACTATAAGTAATTAAATTTATTTTCAAACTCTATTTAGTTTATTTTATTTAATAATCATATAAAATCATATTGTTTTCTTATTATGAATATTAATTTTTTTATAGTTTTAATAATGTAAAATCATGAGAAAGATTAATTCACCCGAATTGATAATTCTATATTTAATTACATGTTATAGATAATGGATATTGAAATTCATATCTAATCTCTGAATATTATTGAAATAATTAAGGAAATTAATTCAAAAATGATTAAAAATAAATCACAATTGAATATAATCTTTATAAGACATCTAGAAGAAGGAATAAAATGTCAATTCCTCAAACAAAGAGATATATGAATGCTCTAATGGTGTTTAAAGAGATATATAATCATAAAAAAGAGGATATTAATCCTATGATCTATGAAAAATAGATTGATTTAATCCTATATATATATATAGGGGTTTTTTATTATAATTCCTATACATATAGAATTTTATCATAGTTAAGTTATTTTATTATTTAGTTTTAAGATGTTTCTATACTTGAAATTTCATGTATGATTTTTCATGATTCAAATATAACAAAATAAAACAAATATTTGTTGTGCGAGTATAAAAAATATTTTGATATCATATCATAATTACTTATAAATTATATTAAAAGTGATCCTTTCAATAAAAATAAATAGTCTCACAATTCCAGTTATACAAAATCATTTAATTATGTAAATGTCGCATTTCAGAAAACTAATCATGGAATAGGATGAATTCTAGGACTTTATTCCCATGTTGGTTGTGGTGTTGGTGGATATAATGTACATGTATGTAGACATATCCATGTATATAGTAAAAATAAATATTATAATAAAATAAATATTTTATGAAGCACTCAAAATAACCCTGAATATTCTTACTATAGTTGTAGATCTATGGGAACCAAAACCCCAATCGTGTTTTTTATATCCATAAAGAATATATTGAGGAATATAATAATTAATAAATCATTTCTAATAAAATTCTTAAATAGAATGAAAATGAGGATTATTTTATAGAGATTTTTTTTCAAATTTATATTTCATAGACCTCAAGGAGATTTATTTTACTGATGAATTTGATGGCATGATAAATGAAAATAATTCAAAAAGTTTATAACAATTTTGTTATGAAATATTTTTATTTATTTTTAGCTTGTCTATTTTTTATGATGAAATATTTAAATTTTATAATGTGTTTTTATTAATATAATTTTATTTTCATTGAATATGTATAATCAATTTTGAAAATTGATCATAAATGTTTATACTGGATAGTGGAAAAACGACCATAATTCATTAAAATCAAAACAATCATAATCCAAAACTAATAATATTTATTGTGAATAAAATATAAGGTCTTATATAACTGATATAATAGACTGGTGAAATAAATTTGCATTTACCTGGTTTTAAAAAAATACTTATAAAAAATCATTATTTTACAAAAATTCAGAATGAAACTTGTTATGTGTCGATGATATATACCTACATGGGTATGATTATTGGAATATATGTAATAGAAATGAAATGTACATATTCATTACCATTAAAATATTCTGTAATATTTACATACTGAAAAATATACCAAAATAATCCTCATGAATTCATTGAACATATATAAATGAAATTCAAACACATATGGTAGTAAAGAATGAATAAAAAATAATTAATTTATGAAACATTTGATTAGAAAATTTTTGTTTAGTAATGAAATTAAGAATAATTGAAAATTTTCATTGACATTTAATAAAGGAAAATATGATCTTTCTACTATGAAAAAATTCATATGTGCCTTGTACTCCTAGAAATATGATTAAGAGGGGATCAGATGCTAAAATTAATGATAAAATGAAAAAATTTATTCATCAATTTCAATAGGATATATGTGAACAAATTAATCTATCAGGTGGATTATTTAAAAATTTTATTGTATTAATTGATTAATATAGTATATGGTCACTTGTAGGTTTACTATAATATAGAAATGTATAATTTTAGTATTTCTATCTCATAATATAATTTTGAGAGCACAATTCACAGAATATGTGTACTACGTTGAAATTCTAATGTAACTACGATATATTTAATATCATGTACCAAAAAAAGCATAGAATAGAATATAACATCCTAAGAAAATTAAAATATATATTTAATATTAAATAAATATATAACTTATCATGTAATGTAATCAACAGTGATTTATCATATATTAAATGTAATGACAACAATGTTTGGTAGTTTTCATTAAAGGCATGATCATGTATTAATGAGAAACATTATATTATTAAGAATTTAATATTTTATATAATTATAGAAAACCTATCAAATAAATTGATGTTTATCAGTTGGAATAAATAAATTATGAATATATATTGATTAATTCATTCATTACTAATTAATCAGAAATTAATATATTAACCAATTGAATATTAGAGAAAGGTCATTTTGAAAAAATATTTTATGAATACCAGATCATTTTATCCTAAAAATTAAATTATTTATAATTATTGAATGACATTATTTTACAATATATAATATATTTTCAAATTTTTTCAATCATCCAATATATTTGGTAGGTATAAGATTAGAATAAATTTGATTTTACACTTAAAACATGAATTTTTCTAAAAAGAAAAATGTACCTATATTTAATGGAAAACCTATTTAAAATAATTCTTTTAAATTTTGTAATTTTATATGTCAAAATAATTTTTTTAAAAATTTATACATATAATAATTTTAGTTTTATTTTTTTTATTTCTTTGAGATGTTTCATTTTTTAATAGTGAAAATACTGAATTTTATTTCAAAACAACAATTTTGTCCAAATTATTTATAAGGATAAATTATATTTTTTATTTGTTTTAAATTTTAGTTAGTTTATTTATAAATATATTAATTAAATATAGGTTATTTTAATAAATTTAACTTTGAAATTTTTTATTAAAACATAGAAATATTTTGAATGTTTATATTTTAAAAACCTGTATTATCATCCGGTCTGTGAAATTGATTTTACATTATTTTCTTCCACTATTGGGAATTGAATTTTTATAAATGGATTAAATATTAAGAATCATAGTAATTTAAAATTTATCATATTTTTAACATTGTTTTTTATCAAAAAAAATTAGTGAAATGAGAGAAAATTAATTACAACGATTAAGAGGAAAAAGTGATTAACAATGGACTAACCCTTAAACATAATTCCTCAGATGGCCTGAAAACTATTACAAAAAAATTGGATGTTAATATTTTGAATATATTATCCATTAATAAAATTTTTACCATTATTAGTTCCACATTACAAGGAAAAAACATTGGTGGAATTGCCTTTTCTAAAATTTAAAAGAATTCCAATCATCCTCCACTATAATATACCCTCCACCATCCCAATTATTCAAACATATAAATCTTTTTTTCTAATACAAAATCTTATAATATAAGAATATAAAATCCCACCCATCAACCTAGAATACTCCCTATAGAAATAAATCAAATAAATTATGTCTTCTGGAAAAAACCAAAAGGAGTTACCTGAATAAGAGGTAACATTTGTCAATATACATTTATGTTTTATTTGTTTATGCACCCCTAAATTTATTGTTATTACATGTTTATGTAAAAAACTCAATATATGTAAATTATTTTAATTTACAGGTTTAACCTACACCTATAAACACTTCCATTAAAAGTGTAATTATCTTACCATTACTGTGTGAGGAAATACAACCTCACAAGACACTGCCATTCATTTTTTCTTTACAACCTCTAATGACTATAATTTTTTATGGAAACACTATTTTTATATGATATTTATATTTTCTTCATAATTTATGAATTTTTTTATAACACATAACTACACACAATCAAATTTTTGTAAATACAAAAACATCATTTGTGGAAGTGTGGGCTACCGCCTCCTTAATGTAATGTAATTCAATGACATTACAAGTAGAATATAAAAAGGATGGTTTTAAAAAAAATATTTCACATATAGAAAATATATTTTAAAATTAAATTATAATATACATTTATATAAATTAATTTTAATTCTTTTAATATGGAAGTGAAAATAATGCAGCATTCATGCATACATACAGCCTACCATCTCCATGATCAATGAATTTCATTTCCAATAACCAAGATTAATCTATTATTATAAATTTATATAATGAATATATGTTATCTTTAAATAATATTTTAAATTATTTTGATTATTAATTCATCATCAAAGTAATAGTAACAATAAGTAAAAAGTCAAAACATACTCGAGAAACAAGGCAATTAACACCCGAAATATTAAAAACAATGAAATATTACTAACAATAAGGTAATAAGGTGTTATAAGATTATCATATAGGATATAATAAATATTATTATGATTATATTATAATTTATTAAATCTTTTTATACCAAAATACTAGTTTTAAAAGATCACACAACAAAAAGGAAGGATGAGGTAATAGATTTTCATCTCAAATTTTATACATGTGAGATAAATGACATATTCACCACTTACTTTTTCATTACAGTGTATCCAATAATACCTTTTTTATGATATATCATGAATATTTATATCTATATTTTATTTAATGTATTTCTTTAAATGATATCATCTATGGGGGTTTGACCTGAAAATTACCAAGTGGTAAAATATTTCATTGCAATATAACTTTCTTGTGTGATAGTTAACATAATATTGAAACAATATTTTCCTATTAAATATTTTATATTATGTTTCCATATTATTTTTCAATGAATATTATTATTTTCTAAATTATTAACAATTTTTACATATGGTGTACACTTTGATAGTTATTCAAATACCTAGGAAATTTTGGAAACATCTGTATCTTTTATTCACTACTGATATTTGATCTGGAACATTGTTCATATATTTAATATATTATTAGATATATTAGAAATTATTTGGATAGGTATGATATAGGTGGGTTCGAGTAATAAATATCCCCTTGATGTATCAGTAGTCTCTGTAGATGAATCAGGTTTCCAAATTAGATGGTTTTCTACCCAATATGCTAAACCATCTTGTCAATGTTCTTGACAGTAAGGGTATCATAGAACTAAGAAAATTGAAATACAAGAATTTATAATTTCCTTCATTCATAATTGGATATTATTTATCTATGAGGGTTTTAATTTTTGACATATATACGGATGTAATTCATTCTTAGTTTATTGATTAAATTGCATATGTTTCAGTTATCAACCATGCCATATTGATTATACCTTATCCAAATTATTATATGGAACGTGTTCTTAGTTATTTACCTTTATATTATTATTAATATCTTTTATTCATTATTTATTCAACTTTACTAACCAATACAAAAAATTTGAGATCACTATATTTATTTTAACTTTCAACATGTCATGAAAAATAAATCACTGAAAACCCATACTAGATGTAGTTTATATCATTTTATTATTTATAATATTTTTTTATATTTCCCAATGAAATATGGGTATCATGTATGTAATGTAGTTTTCCAAAACTACTAAACTGATTAGTATTTTAGTAATTGACTCCTTGTAATCATACCATTCAGTAAAATATTTCATCGTGTTCAGGCATATACCATCGAGGTGTTGCAGTTTGTAACTAAGGATGATTAACAAAAAACAAGGAAACAAGATTTTGAAATGTTAGATTAGGGAACATAACCCTAATATAGACATTAAGAATAAATATAAAATAATATAATAAATTTTTTTATGGTGAACATTATGTGGTTCATCTAATTAATACATCCTTGTATGGATACTACAGGTAGACACAATTATGGAACATATGTACCTAGGGGAAAAAACTCCAGAAAGTAATAGCGAGGATGACTTAAGTGTAACCTAGTACATAACAACAAGCCTTACTACATAGCTAGTTTGAAACTCATAGGGGGATAGGCTTAGGATAATTCAAATATTTGTTACAAATCATAATGAATTATTTTAAAGAAAATATGACCCCATTGAATCCATGTTTATGACTTTGACATTAAATATACATAAAATTTTCAATTTATGTGATCTATTTCACTATTTTTGGTGTTATACAATATCTTAAATAATATTATGATCACATCCAGTGTACTTCATTGTTTAAAAATGGGAAATTAAGGAAATAATTATACCAATACTCTTAGTAAATTTAGAGTTTTCCTTACTCAGAAAGAAGATATTACTTGTATTGTAACTATGCATATTTTGGATATACTGGTGAAACATAATATGGATATGATGTATAACCTTCCTCAAATATAGAAACATATTCTATAGGGAGATTATCTATTTTTGGATGAATTTATGTGATAGATTCCCCCATTATTTATTGGGATAAGTGGACTAATGGAAGATGGGAAATGGACTAAATCTTTAGAGAGGATACTCACTAAATTGGGATGTGGTTAAAAAGAAAAGGATACACATGTGGTGTATTGTATAAAATGAAAATGTTTTTATATGATGGTTATTGATACAAAATACTATTGAATAAAAGGAAATAAAACAAATGGAAAGGAAATATTTTAAGCACACAATCTTTGAAAAATATTTCCCTAATGGGAAACATACTGAGAATAGAATAATGTAACTTAGTTTAATGTAAAAAAGAGGATGAAATTGTTGGTTGGTATGAATATAACTTTACAAGTTTGTCTATGTGTTCTATATATTTCATATTTAACATGGAGTGAAATATTTACCATTTCACTGAGGTTCTAAAGCATAGTCTTCAAATAGAACTAGTGTGTCAATTGTTTTTCTTTATACGAGAAACAGTTTTATTTACTATCATGATATATAAAAATTATAAAATGTATTATGGTTACAAGGGAAAAAAGTGAACAGTATAATGGATTATAAAATAATAGAAAAAGGGATAAGGGGTTAGAATGATATCCAAATGAGTGATAACTGTGGAATGAATCATCTTAGTAAATGATTGAATGGGTTGGATGTTTATTATATATTCATTGAAAAGGGTCAAATTGAAAAAGAATGAAAAGTTATGAAGGATATAATTGATATTCAGTTTTAAAATTTCATAGATATGGGGATCTATGAAAAAAATCCTCATCCTTCAAGGGGATATACCTCATAAAAAAAATAAATGATCCATATCAAGAATATGTTATTGAACCAACCAAAATTAAATGATTAACGAACTTTTTTTGTTTCTAAGAAATATATTATAAATGTATTTATTTTATAATTTTATTATCCTGTTATTTATAAAATATATAATGATTTTATAGTATTACTATTTCATTATGTATTTATTATCACATGTTTAATGGTACCATGAAAATTGATTCAGTATAAAGTTAAATGTTTTAAAAACTAAAGGGTTGAGGAAAATATAATCCTTTATCTATGTTCCTAATGTTGAAAAAATGTTTTTTATTAATAAATGATTGATTTAGATATGTTCTTAATACTGTGTATTTTATTTATAATTCATTAAAAAATTTATTTATTATATAATTTATGGATTTTACAACACTTTTGGATTTAATAAATATATATTATAACATTTGTCATACTAAAAGAATAACAAAGAATTCATTTTTCAATTTTGGTTTTATGGTAATTAAATTTGTTAACATTTTTAAAGAGAATATTTAATGAGGGTATCAACATGTCTTGTATTTGAATATTAGAGAGATAATTCATGATTTCTTATTTAATAATATGTTCATTTTTCAAATCCGATGACATTATTACTAAAAGTGTTGGGTCAAAACCTTTTGAGAAAATTTGACAATTTATGAAAAGGTTTATTGTATTACTTCACTATAAATAGCATCATGTGTTATGAGATAATATATAAATATTACATGGTGTAATAAAAGGAAAATATTATTTTTATTGAAACATATATTTACTTATATTCATAGATTGTTAAATAATTTCTCAGCTATAGGAAAAGGGTATTGAATGAAAATTTTTGTTCTATTATCATCATATTTGATGAATTCAATGACCTATTTTACACATATAGTTTATGGACTAGTGGTTAGAAAACATCTCATGAACAATCCCTCTATCACTCATCATTAGAATATGATAGTTATATTTCTCTTTCAATTATTTTTTTTCACAAATATTCTCATATTATAAAGCCTAGTTTTGTGGTGACCTTCAAATTTCTATTTCCCCCGAACTAATAAGATGTATTATTAATTATTTTTTAATATGGTTTTCTTTCAAAAGTATTATATTAAAATATTAAACCATTTATTACTGATATCTTGTTTAAATTGAAAGGAAACATTTTAATTAATGTGGGGAGAATGTAACACCATGATATTCAATAGTAAAAAAATTTGTATTTAAATCTATGAATGAAACACTAATCAAATAGTAGAATAGAATATAAAAAAATATACCTTAATAATTATTTTAAATTTCAATTGAATATATTTCATACCATATAATTCATGAAAAACATAGTATTAATGTATTACACACAAGAACACCATTTTTTAGTAGTATATGATACATACAAAACTGAGTTTTACAAAACATTAATATATTATTTAGATATTATTAGGGTATATAATAAGATAAGACATAGTTTTTAGAATTATGGATATGAATAGGGTTTAATAACATATTAATATATTTTTTTAATTCATTGGTTACAGATTAATTAGAAACTATTATAAGAACCAATTAAATATAAATTGAATGTTTTTATAAAAAATATATATTTATGATCACAAAATAATTGTATCCTAATAAATTAATTTAAATAAAATTATTTTCTGAAATTAATTTAATATATATATATATATTATATTCAATAGTTGTTTTTACATTCGTACAATATATTTTATAAATATAAGATAAGAATAAATGCATATTTACGCTTAAAAATTTTATTTTACTAAAAAGTTAGTTTTATCACCATTTTTTATATAACATATTTTAAATCCATTATTGGAACATTTATAATTAAAAAATATAAAATTAAACATCATTTATGAAATTTAAATGTCAAAATTTTGTTGCGGTGTATTTTTGGATTTTTTCTACGATGTTTCATTTTTTGTTGAATAATGAAAAATACTATATTTAAATTAAAACCATCATTTTTTTCAAATTTATTCATAATTTTAAATAATATTTTTCATAGTGATCATTTGAGTGTTTTTACTACAACAAACCACATTATCATCATGTCTACAAGATTATTTTTAAATTAATATCTTAAATTTTTATAATTGGAATTTGGAAAAATGCATTCAATATTTGTAATAATGATAGGTAATAATTTCTAATATCTAATTTTTTTAACCTAAAATATTTTGGAATGTGAGTACAATTAATTAGATAAATTAAGAAAAAAATTAATTAATTAAAGTCTAAACCATAAAAATAAGGCCCACAATGTCCTAAACATTTGTCCAAAAGTAATTTTATCATCATATTTCTACCTTATTATACATTTTATATATTGTTTTCCTTTATTGGTGCCGATTTACATGGTAAAAAATGGGTGGAATTCCATTTCCAAAAAATTAACTAGAATGCCAATCCTCCTCCCCTATAAAAAGGCACTCACCGTCCCACTTATTCAAACCTATCAAGCCATTTGGATAAAACAAAATATAATAAAAAAATCTTAAAAAAATCTATCTCCTCAACATAAAATTCATTCATTGAGATTAAATATATCCAATTATGCCTTCTGGTAAAATCTATAATGAGTTACCCGAATAATTGGTTACATTTTTAATATACAATAATGTTATTGTACATTTATGTTTTTTTAATTATACAGAAATTAAAATATTATTATTCCCTTAATATATAATAACACTAGTACCCAAATAAAATTAGATATTGGTATGTTATATTTTTATCCTAGATCAAAACACACTTCCATCAAATGGGTTACAAGATTACCGTTCATGTACATGGGACAACCTCCTTGGGAAATGATGTCATTAATTTTTCCATTACCAAATCTCATGGATGGTAATTTTTATAGAAAATATTTTTTAATATTATATATATGATATTTATTTTTTCATAAAAATTCATTAATTTTTATAAAACGCATAACTTCATGCTTGCCATTTTATGTAAATACAATTACATTGTTTATGGTAGTGTGATCTACCGCCACCTCCGAGGGATGTGATTCAATCATAATTTATGTAATACAAAAATGGATTGTTTTAATAAGAAAATGTGACATATATGACATATATATGATAATTTATATATACTATACAAAAATTTATTTTACTTTTCATTCTTTTAATATGAGAAAAATGAAAGTAGCGATCATGCGTACATACGACTTACCATCTCCATGAATGGTGCATTTCATTTCAAATCCCCCATTTTAATGGATTTTATATATATAATGAACATATATAATATTTAAATCATGTTTTGTATTATGGGGATGATGAAATAATGATCTATGTAATCAGAAGAACAAATAAGAAGTCAAAACATACTCGATCAAGATGGATATTAACACCCAAAACAGTGAAAATAAAGGAAGATTACAATGTACATGGTAATTAGATATTATAATAAGATCATATTTGATATCATAAATGAGATAATGGTACATTTATAAGTTATTGACATGTTATTAATCAATTTCAGTGGTTAAATACCACACAACTAAAAGGAAGGATAAGGTATAGTAATTTCATCTCACTTTTTATACCTATGAGATAAATGAAACATTCATTACTTATTTTGAGTCGTCTATATACTGCCAATTTTTATATTATATTTCATGATTAGTTATATGTTCATTTTAATTAATTTTTTAATTTTAATGATCTCATTCCATGGGGTTTGACTTGATAATTACCAAGTGGTAAAATTTATATTTCCATTATCACATTTTTTGTGATTAATAAATATTTCTTGAAAAAATCACTTATTTATGACCATTTTATGTGAAATGTCCATAACATCATGAAAGGGATATAATTATTTCCTAAAACATATAACATTTTCATATACGGTGTTCAATTTAACAATTATTCGATTACCTAGGGAATTATTGATAAATGTGTATCTTTTATTAAATATGGTTATTTGATAAGGAACATTGTTCTTGAAATAAATAAATTATTTGGATTATGATTAATGATTCATATGGGTATGAAATGATTGGGGATAGGTAAAATATATCCCCTTGATGCATCGGTAGTCTCATGGGATGAATTAGTTGGCCATATTAGATGATTTTCTACCTGATATGCTAAACCATATTGTTAAATATCATGATAGTAATTTTACAATATACCTAGGAATCATTTTGTCAAATAATAATTAATTTACCATATTCAGAAATAAATATTATTTATCCATTATATTTTTTATTTTTTATATTTATGTATATATTTCATTCTTAGTTTACGGATTAAATGTGTTGTGTTTTAGCTAACATTTCATATTGATTATGGATTATCTTGATATTTATATGGAATCTGTGATCATTTTTATAACATTATATGATTATTATTCTATTTGATTCATTATCTATTCTATTTTACTCATCCTTACTGATAATTTGATCTTATACTAATTTTTTTCCCTTTTTCTAGGTTATGAAGATTAATTATTTTAACAATCCTTAAAAGACAGATTTTATTTCATTTTATTATGTATCCTGTTTTATTTTTCATTTCCCAATTTAATATGGGTATTGTGTAAGTAATATTGTTCAACAAAACAACTAAAAGGACTGGTTCATTGTGATTTTATTCCCTATAAACAAGGAAATATAATAAAATAATGCAGCACATCCCGGATTTCTGGGTCGAGAAGTTATATTATGTCTTTATAAAAGTAAGGTATTAATAATATAGATAAATTATACCCTCAATTACGTGATTACTATACGGAAATGGGGAATACTATAGAATACATATTTTTTGATGTACATATAGAAAATTATGTAACTAAAAAACTGATAATATTCTTCCATATTTTAGATAGTCTATCGATAATTATAATGATGTGGTAAGGCTATATATGAGGTTATACATGTTCCCTGGTTAAGAATTAATCCACACTAGATAAAGCACATGTAATAGGATCTCTTCACTCCAAATGGTCTTTTTTTGAGAATATGACATCTCCATCTTAATAATTTTTCATTGTGCAATATATTAATTTATTTCTTCCTCACAACATACAAAAATGGGACCCTAAAAATGGGTATGAATATATGGTGGAAATAAATCCTCATCCATTATCTGTTATGATGGACCTCAGACTAGTGATGTGTTATTTTTTTTATTAATTTTCACTTAAATGAAAAAGTCTTCCTATAATTATATGATGAAAATAAAAAATTATATTTTTTTTAGAATGTGAAAACATTATTGTTATTATTTACCATCCTCTCACCCATTTGTGTGAGGTGGGAGTAAAAAATATTTTATATTTTCAAGAAATGGAAAATTAATTTCATAATTCATTTAAATACACAATGGGTTTGACATAATCATATATACTAGTTATAAATTCAGTAGCTATAATTGATGTTCTGAAGGCTCAATTAAATAATGGTGTCACAAAAATGACTTAAACATGCTTATTACACAGTAGAATAACTATATTTATGTATAAAAATCCTCAATAATGAATATAATATGGTATAATTTAAAATATAATTATAGAGACATGTTTTCCAGAAGTAACACGTAATATAATTTTCCGTGATGCAACACATGATGATGATCACATAGAGAATTTATTTGAGATAGAAAACCATTTTTTTAAAAAATAATAAAATCTCTTTTTATTTTTACACTAAAAACGATAAATGGAATTGAAGAAAAATAGTTAACATTGATTAAATATATTCATTTACTAGGGAAAAATATCATGAATAAAGATGTTGAACCATTGTCTACTATGAAATTTAAAAATAAACATTGAAATAAATATAAATATTGAATGAATGTTGAATTATACTAAATTAATAAGCAATGGGTATTTTAAAATATTTAACTAACTCCAGAATTTTTATAGACTACATGATATAATTGGATTAATTTTCATAACATTAATGTGAAAAATGTGATTATAATAAAAAATCAATTCTTGTCACATTATGATTTTATCATAGTCCATGAACTATTTATAAGGACACATGTTATCTTGTAATGTATGTTATTACTTTATTAATGTTATTATCCATATATTTATTAAAAATGGAAATATAAATCTTATAGATATTGTTAAAACTCATTTGATTGGGTCACATGATATTAGTATTTATATAAATGTGATAATCCTTAATATATTCGAAAAATTAAATAATTAAAATCAAAACCAAAATACCTTTATAAAATTAATGTGAAAAAATAGTTTTACAAACTAATGAAATTTGAGAATATATGCTATTATCACATGGGTAAATATTTCATAAATAAATATAATATAAATGATATAATATTTCTATTTGTTTTTATTAACAGAAAAACATATGCGTATAATATAATTGTTGTGTATATTAATTATTTAAATATAATCAGGATTCAAAAGAGATCCCTGATGAAATAATAAACACAATAGATAAATTATAAAATAAAATAATGGGAGAAAATAATAATTTTCATACCTTAGAAATTGATAATATTCCATGTGGTATATATTTATATCAATAAAATTACATTGAAAAGTCATAATATTATTTTATATGGACAAATATAATCTTATAGGTACTCTAATGGATTTTTAATATTTAAATATTGATATAGATCAATTAAACCATGTTTAGAAAATGGTGGGATGGTTAGTCCATATGTTTCCTCCCTTAGTTCCATTAGTGCACTTATATATGTTGTTAATTATAATCATCCTTCTATATATTTTTCTATTAATTAATTAGAATGGTTTTGTCCATCCACTACAAAAAATACACTATAATGTAACTCATCATTTTTTCACTTTTTTTCGATTTATACATTTTGGATTATTATATTATATCAAATTTTAGAAAACAATGATCAATTTTGCAGAAGAAATTAATTTATCATATATTCATAATACATGATCACATATTGTATATATCATCACCTTAGAAGATTAAAACATATCTTTATCATCATAGAATTAAAATCAATATTTGGAAATCTTCAAATCATGTAAAATAGATTACATTAAAAAATACCTAGAGAGAATGTCTTTTATTATTATCTATGTATTAACACAATCAAATGGTAAGAATATTACCTATAAAGAGTATCTCGATAATATTAATTTAATATGTTTCACAAAATGAAAGTATTTCATCATAGAAAATGATCAAATGAAATACATACGATCAAATTTTTCATCTTGAAACAAGACATAATGATTAATGGTGATAGAAACAAGAAATATGTTTGATATGGTTGTAATGTTATTATTGAATATAAAAATGCACAATCTACAATTTTATTTTAAAAACATGAACATGATACATGGATTTATAGATAAAAATATTTTAAATTTATTTATATAATGTATCATTGATGGGGAGAATATGTGGCTCAAATATTTCCATAATTAATCTTTTATACGAAATTATATTTCAATAATTTATTTTAATGATGAATATTTAAAACACATATGAAACTATAGGGGTTATGCAACCAAAGGGAAGGTTAAGAAGCCACATTCAATGGCTGTTGAAGAATAATGGAGGGGGATTCCCACCCTCACTAATGCCCACCCTCCCCCTTATTATAATGACTATATCAGGAATGTGTAGTTTTCCGTAATTGAGAAGACATTCTTGAAATGCATGGAAATTTATAATAAAAGTTATATTTTTATTTTATGTTATTATATTTATATGATTTTTTAATTATATTTGTTTAACTTTTTGACAAAAAATTACATGTTTTAGTTTTAGATAATAATTCATATTTTTTTGGACCCAAAATAAAAATAAAAAAAATAAATACACAATGAAAATAACTAGAAATGAAATTTAATACAAAATAAATATCTAATTTAATTTAAATTATATTACTCAAATAGATTAATTGTTTTATAAATCGAAATAAAATAAAAATAAAAATACCTTTTTTTAACAAAACATTATCTTTGGGATGTTGAAATTTTTTAAAAATTAATTAAATAATTTTAAATAATAACGAAATAAATATAATATTACACAAAGTAAACATGAAATAATAATCTTTTGAAATGAATATATAATAATTTTTTTCCATTTGTTTGTCTTAGTGAACTGGTTTAGACACACTTGAGAAAGGGAAAAACTGGTGTGGTCAACTTTTCCCAAATTCTAATTTCTTCTTTTATCCTTTTAATCTATCGGGACTTCAATCCATTACTATCAAATAATATATATATATATATATATATATATATTCCTTTTTAATATATCATTTGAATTTATGAAATTTAATAAAGAAATAAAGTATTACACATTTGTTTTTATTGGATTATACCAATCCTTGGAACCATACTCATTATTGTCCACATGATGTTAATGTCAATTATTTTTCACTATACACGATATCATCATTTTATTAGTGGATGGTAAGGTATCATCCATTTCCATTTGAATATATTACATGAGTGACATGTTCAAAATATTACATGAGTGAACTTATCTACTACCACAAGGTCATTATACTGGTATCCTACAAGATTCCAATTCATCACTTTCTCCATCTAAAAGAGATCCGAATAGTGAAAAGGGATGTTACAATAAAAAAAATTATCTTCTTCTTAAACTCAAAGATTACTCAACTCCATTATATTTTTTATAAAATAAAAGTGAAACTCATCCTCTAAAACTCCAAACAACATGTAGATCTTCTCTATACCATCCCATAAAATAGTATTATAGAACATGGACCAAAACAATATTATATTGAATTTATATAATGATTAAAATATCTCTAGAATCATTCTTGGTGATAAAAAAACTAAAACTCAGGTTTTTTAATACTCACTACTTGCAATCTACCATAGGTTAGGTACTTATATTCCTCTCTTTGACTGAATTTATAGTTCAATGTATTCTTATTCCCTTCATTCTTATTACAAAAAAATTTATTTTATTTATAGGACTCTATCATTCATATTATTTTTGTTCTTCAAGAGATTTAGTTTCTCTTAGAATGGAATAAAAAATCATATCTTTATAAAGAGTTATTTTCAGTTTTCTACAAAAACAAATTATTGTGAGGATTAGATAGCATAATTTTACATGTTTTTGGATATTTGTTTCTCATTCTCAATTCAAATAATTGGAAATACTCTAGGGAATACATCAATGAAAAGTAAATTAAACTAAATGTAGATTACTAACCCAAATTCATTATATATCCTATTTTTTCAATGATTTCCACCAACAAAATTATTGAAATACCCATATTTTTTTCTTATAATTTTTTATTCTCAAATGAAAACGTATTTCAGTTTTTCTGCAATAGGATTAAGTGTTCTTATTTAGAAAATATACCACTTAACTATTATAAAAATATTCCATCAAATGCTTTATAAAAATACATAGCAGTATCACTTATTGTGTGGCTTCTCATCTTGTATCTTATAAACTATTAAAAATCTAGTAGATTCCCAGATGCATCAATATTTTTATAACAATCCACTACTCTCATATTCTAATTTATTTTATCATGAATTATAATGATATTTTTTATGTCTAAATAAAATTATCACAACACAATCATCATCACAATTTATATTCCCAGATATATTTAAACTGTATTATTCTCAATTAAATCTAGATAAATTTCCAAACATCCATATGAAATATATCTCGTTTTATGTCAATTTAAAAAGAATAATGATTAATTTTATAATGAATAGGTCAATAAAATATCAAAATAACAAACTAATTTTTTTCTTCCTATTATGTAATTTCTTTATTTTTTTAGTTATAGATAATTTCTAGAATCCACTCTTTCATTGATATTACATTCAACAAGTTGATGATCAAATTATCTTAATTCATTTGCATAAATCACAAACCCTTTTATGCGTTTGTGATGTTTAAAATGTTAATGAAAATTAGTGTGTCATACCATTTCATATTTCCCCTTAGAATAAAAATTCTAGAAATTTATTATTGTCCTAAAATTATTCTCAAAATTTGACAAACAATTATACCATACGGTGAGTTATGTAACATATCTAGGTAAACAATATGATGTTCATAGGTTTATTACATTTATAAAATTCATTATTATTTTCTCACATTTAGCCTTATGAGATGTCAGTATATGGTATATTTTACCTTATAATGTTCCATTATAGGGTTCATTATACCCTGTAAACACAAGATGTAGACTAGGAGATACAATTCTCAATCAAGAATGTGTTTTTTTCTTTTTACACAATGAATTACTAATGTTCTTTATTATGGAACATTTTTATGATCTATATACCCTATGAAGTCCCCTATAAGGTTCAATATTTTTTTAATTTTACTACTTTATATCAGTCTTATGAAGATATAGGTACCCTATAATGTTAATTATACATTATTAAGATAAAATTAACAAATGGTGCTTTCCCAAGAACCATACATTGTTATGTTTTAATAAAAGATAAAAATTACGATGAAAAGGTAACACTATGAAGTTACAAATTATGTAACCTATGAATTCAAATAATCTTATCCTTTTATGACCGTATTGTACCCTGCAATGATCACATAGTTCAATTTTAAGGCATATTTGTAGATTTCTGTTAGAATAGAATTGTTAAAAAATTATTTAAAATTCTTACAGGCTTAATCCATGTGGTTTTATAAATTATTTTAGCACACAACATGGTATGAAACATGGGTACAAATTCTATAATACTTTACAAGATCGATCTGATAATTTGAATTTTTTTAAATCTATTTCACCATAACATATACAAGTTATCAAACACACACAAACACACTAAAATCCAGTTTCCATGCTTATTTATTCCATTAAAATTACTATAGAAAATGCTTCCCACACATAAACACACATTTCTGAAGTGATAAATAGCTCTATAATAATAAAAAATTATGGTAACTCCCAAATGAATCTACTAATCCAGTTATTCAAGCTTAATATCTCTATCCATTACCAAAACATGTGGAATCACATTCAACTTTTTTTGGGTGGATACATATTCCATCACTTATCATGTTACCGTTTATTAATTTCATTTAAATCTTACTTTATAGGAATAATAATTCTAAAAAATACAACTAGAACCCATATGTAAATTAAATATACCCATTTGGGATTGGTTTTCAATATGTAATTTACTCCAAAAAAAATTTACGTCTTCTAAAACTAATTGATAAAAAATACTGGTAAATATTCTATTCTCCATAATTATACAACTTGTATAAGGGAGGGATTTCCCTTTATTATCAATCTTATTTTAATAAATACATCTTATCCATTTGATCATTTCACTTATACTATGCTCTATTCATTATGTGGAGAAGGGTGAGATCACATACTTTTAAAAAACTAGTCATATACTAATCAAATATAATTTTGTTTTGGAAACCCATATGTAGAAAACAATATTGATTTATTTAGGAAAACAATGTTTCATAAAAAATACCATCAATGTGATAAAACTTCCTTGCAATGTATTGTCTTCTCTTATCAAGAATTTATGATAAATGTTGATGTCGGAAACCAATATATATCTGAAAAGAAAATGATATTATAGGATGGATAATCCTTAAAGATGTCTAAAAATTATAGATTTCATCATTTATATTATTTTTTGATTCACCTTCAATATCTTACATTTATGCATAAGAATAATAAAATTGGAATAATATTTTCCATCAATGGGTTTTAAGTTTGAAAAACATGGTGGGACTTATTTCTCAACTAAGAGAATATTTTTTTATGGTCTAAATTTATTGGACCTCTAAATAATTTAATTTTCTTTGGATTTACATATATAAAATTCACTTGGAAGAAATGAGTTATTATTTATTTTAATTTTTTAAATGAGGAATATTATTTTCAACTTCAGCAAAGGCAAAATGTTTATTTTTAGGTTTCACACTTTTTCTTACTTCTTCCAACCTGGTTGGATATAATTTCAAGAACACATCCACCACTTTCCCATTCTTCGTTATGTGTATTGAATACATCTCTGCAGATGCACTTGTGGAACAATGAGTAATTGTTTATTCCCCATTATTTACTATTTTTCTAGGAAATGTAGACACTAATAATAAAAACATGTGGCCAACATATTTCAATTTCTAAAAAATACTTTATCAAAAATAGAGTCACTATATTTGTGAAAATAATCCTTTTCTTCAATAAGAGTGTCAATAACCATACTGATATGTTTGTTCCTCTATTAGATTCATTCCCTATTAGATTACATATTACTTCCTTGGACATTGATATTTATACAAAGTGTGAAATATTCTATAATATTTCCTCTCATTCAACAATAGAGGAATATTCTCCTTTATGGTATGATAATCATTATGTGTTTCTTTTAATTAATTTTGGGGTGTCGTTGAATTAGATATCACATTCACTTGTTTCATTCATAATGTAGAAGTACTATTCATTCTGTTATTCTTAAATTTTTTTTGGTTATCCTCTAATTATTATTATAATATGTGTTTGGAATGGTACATATCGACACTGATCATAATTGTGAATAAATGTGCTATAAAATATCTTAGAATCATTACATGTTTTAATTTTTGAACCATGGGGATAGATTCATTTTATTCTATGAATCATTGTTAATTAGAATAGGTTTACATTGAAATATAAACCAACATATTCTACCATCATTCAATAAATATTATTTACTATTATATGGTATAGGAAATAAATAGCCATATCTCAAATCCTCCAACAACACCAATAATGGCCCAAAACATCCTCTTTCTATTTTTAGGTCCACCCTGTCCATATTTAAAAACAATACATTTTTGGATTGTATCCTGATATTTAATGGATTCATTTATATATACGGTATTATTAGTTATGACTACATTTACTTATGAGGATTTGGTGAATTTATTGCATTTTTTGTCCACTCAATTTTCCAATGATTTAAACATGAACCATATATATGATGTGGAAATAGATTTAGTAAAATATGAATTAACTGGGTAGTGGATTACCTTAATTTATGAGTTGTATATGGTTTCATCCAGAGATGATTATATAATCTTCATTCGTAAAATTGGATTAATCTTATATCCAATAAACTTCTCTGAAATGTGTGTGATTGGATCAATTCATAAAATTGATTCTGCTGAACCATCATGGGTGTTATCAAGATTTTTCAAAATCACATAAAAATATATAAATTTTAAGTTAATAATTTATTAAGGTAATTCAATTTATTTCCCCATTATATCACAAATCCCGATTTATCTTTGTATTCATTTATTCTTGAATTTTTATTCTATGGTAATTAATTTCCATGCTTGATTATTTGATTTTATTTCACATCTAACTAAGAATCCTTGGAAATAATAGAGACATTATGTCATTTTTATAGCACATGGATCACCTCCTTAATACAAAATTTTTACACCAAATAGTCACAATGATCCCTTTAAAATTCACCTTCAATTAATGAAACTATTTTAGGATATGTTTTTAAAATTATTCCATGCCCTACACAAGTCATGGGAGGGTGTTACAACTGCATATCTCATTTTCTAATTCAATTATGATGACATCAATTTCCAATCTCACGAATAAATTTTCATCGTGCATCCCTTTAATGTTGGAGTACTTATATGTGAAAACTTCATTAGTGAATTAATTTATGTCTTCCATTTCCTTGGTATAAAAACCACATCATGATTCACTAAACTCTTTTTCATTACAAATAATTAATGTTCCATTAGAGAAATAATTGTAATTAATTAAACAATTATAAATTATGTTTCCAATTTTTATTTAAGTAAACATATTATTATATAATATGGTTATAGAAGTCACATCTTATTCTTCTTATTATTTAGTTATTCCTCATTTCTATGAATATTATATCATGTATTGTTATCTTTATGTTGTTCCATGTTTATTTCCTCACTGGGATTCGTGGATTACCTATTTATTATATATTTCCCCATGTTATCTAATAATGTCTTAATCTCAATCATGTTAATGAAGTTTTCATTAAATATATTCTAATTCATGTTTAATTTACTAATGTAATGTACATAATATCCAAAGAAACTTGTCAGATTGATCTTTCTGTTTATATTTCTTGTAATTTTATTAAATGAATAATGTTTAAATGTCAAATAAAGTGAAAAGTTTTTATAGTCAGTAAAAAAGAAATTTTTTTATATTTTTTGGATTAGGAATAAAAAAAATACAAAAAAATCCTTGGAGATTGGATGAAGTATAAGTATACATACTAAAAATGTGGGGGAGTATAGAATATGTTTTATTTCAAAAAAATACATCCCTATATATATACTACAAGTGGACAGGGTTCTTGTACTTATTTAATTAGGGGTAAAAACTCTATCAAGGTATCACATGACTAACTCAGGGTAACAAGGTTCATGATAAAATTCCTTACTATGCACTTATTTTGAAACACATAGGGGATATTCATTTTTAAATTCAGAAAATTAGTATTCCTCAATATTATTGGAACAAAAAATGTCCCATTACTGTTTATTTTAGGAAATATATAACAGATTACAAAGACTGAAACCAAGAAATCCATTTGTTAATGAAATATTTATTTGTCATAAGTTAGAAATTTAATGTCATAACATTATTCTTTATGTATTTCATTGTAATCTATATCCAATAATTACTTTCTGTTTTTTCTAGGAAATGTCTGGAAATAGGATGAATTTAGTAAACAATCATCATTATGGAAAATGTGATGACTTCCCCAACGAGATTCCCAACCCAATGGGAGCAGGAATCATTAATTTCATGATGATATTCTCTTATATAACTCATGTTTTTAATATAATCATAGAATATTAGGACTATACAAATACCCTAGAAAGTGAACAAGTCACAATTGAGACCTTCTTGTTACAAAGGCATCCTACTTTCAATGGATCATACAATCCCTTAGTCATAGAGCAATGGATCCTCTCCATTGATAAGATATTCTCCATCCCTCCATGCTCGAAACTAGATAAGGTCATTTTGGTTATTTATCAGATAGAGGATGAAGTAGATCAGTGGCGTACATTGATTAAAAATATGGATCCTGAGAAAGGGATCTAACCAATGGGGTGGAAAAAAATTTATAATTTTTTTTCAAAAAATATTTCCCCCACTCTTTTCTATAAAATGGAAATGAATTTCATTTCACTTGTTTATAAAGATGAAAAATCTATATATATTCTCAAAGAAACATTAACAAAAATTTCATGATATGACTCTAGATTTATCTTTACCATTGAGATCATGGTTGACATCTTATTTGGTAGTATAAAACCTAGCATGTGGAAATCCTTGCAGATTTGAGTGTTTGATTTCTATAAAAAAATTATCTGATGTTCCCTCAATGTAAAAATGGTGGTTAGCTAATCCCAAGGGTTTCACAGGTAAAAAAAATAATTTTTAATGATGCACCTCGGAAATATTCTGATGTGACAATAAATTCTTTAGGTATAGGATGAATGGTCAACTTGCAAGTGGTTTCTAGAGGAAAAAAACCACTACTATGATGGAGGTAATAAATTCTCTTTTCAAACCTCAATGTGTTTTTCTTTGATAAAAACTCTTGAAAATATAGTATTTTTCTAACCAAAGGAATAATCCTTGGGTTTTAATTTACAACTAACAACCTCCAATGTAGAAAGTGTATTCTATTCCCTTAACAACTATAGAAGTGGATCCCAAATATGAGGTGGTGATCGATACACTAGTTCTTCATTCAATAATAGTGAACAAATTTTTTATTATTAACTATAAAATCCATAATATTGTGAATGCTTAGTAGAACTATTCAAACACCCACACAAATAATAGATACAGAATTATCATTGAAGATGGAAAAAGGGGAAATCATTGCATCCTAGTTTTAATAATATTCCATTATCACAATTTTTATGATGGACTTCTCAAAGAATATTTTCAAACATTCTTCGGTATAATTTTATGCATCTATTTTCCTGTATTTACTTTCCCTATATATATACAATATAAATTTTCGTGAGAAGGAAATCACTCTCCGTATTGATAATCGACCCTCAATTCTATAAAAGTGTAAGAAGGAGGATGAATCCTCTTTAGAACCATCATCTCAAGCAAGGTTATTTTTTCCAAATGAACAAATGCACCAATATAAAATGATTGATTCATTTGAATGATTCATCCTTAATGAAATGACTATTATAAGGGAATACATTGATATGTTTCTTGAGGAATTTAATGGTCTTCATCCTAGCTGAGATGTAAAAATTTCAATCAAGACCATACATACGGTGTTACCATTATCCAATACACCATATATAGTGGGTGTGGTGGAACATTATGTGCTTATAAATGACTACAAGAGAATATAATTTATGGTTTCAAACACCCAAGGGCTTCACCATGGTATATAACAGTCCACTTCATCATGAATATGGATGGGTCATTGTGCCTTTGCATCAATTATCATGAGCTAATGAAGATCATGATAAATAACAATTGTCTTTTGCCTTAGATTGACGAATTTTACAATCAGCTATGAAGAGAATAATACTTTTACATGGTTGGTATGATTTTGGGATATTACAAAGTTATGGTGAATAAGGAATATATCCCGAATATGTATTTTTGTACATGGTACAAGAACTCTGAATTCATATTAATGTGATTCATACTAATTAACGATCCAACAATATTCATGGAATTAATGAATATAGGCATTATAGATTACCTCAAAATGTTTTTGTATGTCTTTATTGATGATATTATAATATACTAAAATATCAAGGAGGGGAATGAGGAATATCTGAGCAGTGTGTTAAAAACATTGTGAAAAAAGATGATTTTTGAAAAGTTAATAAAATTTGATTTTTGGTTGATGGAAGTCTCATTAATAGAGAATTTATTCCTAAGAAATGGTATATTTGAGGAAAAATAAATTATATTATAAATTTAAGGATGGTTGAGGACAAGATATGTGTTAGTTATCCATAGTTTCCTTGGATTAGTTGGGCAGTATCGCTTATTTTTGTGAATTTTCCTGCAATTTTCAAACCCTCTTTTCTAGATAACATGGAAGGGAGAAAAGTATTCATCGAATGATGAATGAAAAGAATTATTCAAAGAGAAAAATATGTTGTTTATCACAATGATTGTTCTCACACTCCCCACATGTAAGGACCTAGACTTAAACAATACATAGAATATGAAAACATACTGGTCTAGGTTCTGGAGAGTTAGATACAATCTTTACGACTAATCAGAGTTGTAATAAAATTAATAAAACAAAAGACAATAATAACATCTAGGTGTGTAAAAAAAGATTTATTCTAACTTTGTATATCCAAATGACATGTGAATATAGTTTTAAACTGGGGTGGGAATTATAAGTGACCAGTAAGTACTTATAAAACAAAACTATTCAGGAAATAAATTTCCTTAAAAAAAGATTTATATCATGATGTTAACATGTCTCATAACATGTCGTCATCATTTTATTGATTGATTGTAAAATATCTTTTAGGATAATCCTAGGATAAAAATTTCAAAATGTAATTAAGAGTTACAAATAAAATACATTATAAAATATTCAACCACATGAATAGAAATCCCTGATATTTCACTTATGAGTTAGATAATGATCATAATTCATTATGTATGACATGTCCAGAGTATAGAAACAATTTACTAATGAAATAATATTTATTCGAAATTTTCACATAAAATTATTTCATTTGTCATTCAATAATTAGATGAAAACAAATTAATGATAGATATGTTCCTAACCGTTTTCTATAGGTTAAGCACAAATAATTAATTCTTCATGATAAATGAGTTGCTATATAAAGATATAAATGTAAGTATAAACTAATAAACCATATTCAATTTAAAATGTATAAATGATTAATACAAGTTCATAAGAGAATGATTATTAATCTGGTGGATAATATTAGTTGAAAAGTAACACAAAATATCACTTACTTGATTCATAATGACAGGATTCATAATGTTGGACATCCTAACCATATCGCCAAGGCCTAGTGAGAAAACACTAATTAAACATTTTTTCAAGGCCTCTTGCCCAGACCAAGTTTATCACATGAGATCCACCAATGCATCGAGAGGGTAAATTGATCCCCAACTATCACATAATAAGTCCAATACATATGTGAATTCATAATGCTAGAGAACATAATATTTTTTTCAATGCCTCATGCCAAGATACCAGTTTATCTCCTGAGTCCTACCGATGCATCGAGAGGCTATAGAGGGCCTCACCCATCACCTAATTTTTCCAATTCATTCATAATATATCTATTAAAAATATACATTTAAATCAAAGTGTCCCATAACACTTTGATTTATTTTAAAAAATTGATTGAAAAATTATTGAGGTGCATATTAATTAAATAATCCATAGTCTCCCATACCACTATGAAATGTTTAATTATTAATGAATATAATATCAAAAAATGATTAATACCGTACTCGGGATAGTTGTATTTATTTGTAATCCATCAATAAAATGAGTAATGAAATAAATGAACATTTAATAAAAAATGAATATAATATTTTTTCTTCTCAAAATAATCTTTCACAATTAATAAATATTTATTCCACATTAAATTATAAATATAAAATTTCAATTCTGGAAAAAATAAATGTGATTCATAATCCCATAAAATTTATTTGAAACTAAGAATTTATTATGAATGAATGGTCTTCCGATGCTTCTCTTGACGCATGACCATGACTATTTGTTGATGTGACATCCTTATGTTTAAAATGACACTCCGACATGTTATGCACATTTTTAAATTATGAAGTTAAGTATTATAACATTTCAATAACATTATATTCTGTGTGTGTATATATTTATGCACACACACACACACACACACACATATATCATGATTTTAGTTTTTAAAACAAAATAAGAAAATGTTTCCCATATATAAATATTTATATAACCATTTATATGAAATGGTATTTATAATACTCTAATTTTCTTGATAAAGTAATATTTAATTAAAATATTGATAAATAAAATATTCATATTTAACAGGAGTTAGAAAAAATCTTGATGCTCTTAAAAACAAAAAATTTCATAAGAACACAAATGACTTCTACTATATATATATATATAAATATATAATCAAACATTAACTACCCATGCAATTATATTTATTTATAAATGTATAAGTTTAAACTATAATATAAACTCAATTATTAGACATGCCTAACATAATCTCCTTACAACTGAACTTTGTATAATTACATGAAATATCAATTTTCCACGGTGAAATTAAACCCATCTTCTATAAACATCCATTTTGAGGGTTTTTCCTACAAATATAAAAATAATATAATATTTATTCAAATAAAATTTAAAAATAAACAACTCTTAGTTGAATGTGTTCATAACACAAAATATATATTAATACAAATTACATAATTTAATGAATTAATAGTATGGAATATATTACATATATATTTATAAATTTGATTACACATTTCATAAAATTAAAGTAATTCCCTAATAGAATTTATAGAGAAAAAATCAGGGAATAAATTATGATTTCCCTTGATTTGATATGTAGAATAGAAGCGTAATTTAAATCGTAAGTATTTGAAAAAAAGAAAATAATTTCTCTTAGGAAATCTTAAATTAAAATATTAATATAATTTTTTATAATTGAATTATGAACACTAAATATATAATCTCTCATACAAACATTTCTGATGAACATAACAAGAGAATATACAACTATAATTGAACTCATTTTCTTGTAATGGAAATAGTCAATAAAATTAACATAGGAGTATAATTTCCCTTACAAAATAAGTTTAATGACAAATAAATATTAAATCACTTACATAATACACATATTGGAGACCCTCTTGTAAAATAGTAGTTTTACGTTTTTCTAAATTCATCAGGCTGACAATGGTTTTGAAGACTGCATTTTATGTGTATTTTATATCTATAAAAAGTACAATTAAAATAGTGTTGAAAAAAAATATTCCAATAATGATGGAAATTTAAATATACCAAAAGAGTATTTTATAATTTTTATTCAAAATTTTCTACACGTGATGGAATGAAAAAAATTGGAAGTGAATGGAAACAATAAAAATTTGAAAAATTCATCATAAAGTGAATTCACGAGGATAGATAAACAGACATTTTTGGACCAGTGGAAACACACATATCATTTTTCAAATAAGAAACATGAATGTATAGGACATGGTAGATCTGAATCATATTTCATTTACCAAATACCATAATAGATGATCATTATTAAACAAATAAACCAAACAACTATGTTAAATATGAATTGGTGGATACAATACAAAATATATGCTACACGATTTGGTCACCTAACTTTTTATGTGATATAGACAACTATGACTATAGGTGATGAAAATCAAAACAAAAATCATTTATCAATCCACAGAGAAAGAAACCCTATTCGCGAAAAATCAGCTGATGCCAGTCAAACTCCTCCTTGCATAGCACGACTGCAATGAACCCTTAACAACAACCTCACCTATGACACCTTCGATGTGTTGTGTTTTCCACACGACTCATCTCCAAAAGGTTCTCTTGATGTGTATGGCCTATAGTCCCCAATAACTCAACCTTTCCTCTACGAACATGTCATGACCCATTCTCAGGGCCCGTTCTGTGACTACCCCAAGCCCGCCTTCCATAAGCCAGGGGCTGCCGACTCGCACCAAAGGCATAAATCCCGATAAAAAGGGAATTCATTGCCTTTATAAAGTATAAAAACACCACAGAGTAAGAAAGATGAAGTAAACACAAAGTAAACTAGGTACAACTGTATGTGATGGAAAGTAAATGGGCCATAATACAAACCCAACTAAAAGTAAAGTACAACTGAAAAGGAAGTACATCAACTGAAAAGTAAAGCAGCAACATCGAGCTGTCCACTGGAAATACCACCTAAATGGTGGGTACAGATAGCCTCCTCAACTCCTCAGGTGCAGCCATTCGCTCCGTGTACGTCCCGTCCAGTGGTCCACCTCCAGGTACTGATATGGTCCACAAGCCTCAACCATGATCAGTGTTGTCCATCGTCTACATCCAACACAATGTAGTGCATGCATAGCCTGTGCAGGGGTGAGTATACGCTACTCAGTAGGGACCCTGAGACCCCCGATGGTCTCCCACAATCCATGAAGGATAATCCCGAAAGGAAAGATAAAATCATGAAGTAACAACCACCTTTACTTAGGTATATGCCCATACATATACCTAAGTCATCAATTCCTACTCGGCTCTAACATCCGAGCCCAAGTTCGATCTAGTTCACACAGGAAAGCACAACTAATCCACATAGGATTACAAAACCCAATCCACAGTGGATAGGAAAACAATCACATCGAAGATAATGATTGAAAGTCAAGACTCAGCTCACACAGGAATACTTATTTGTAAGATGATACTGATGATCAGATGTTTCTACTGATTCATCTAAGTTGTCGGACCCATATAGAATACAAGACGAGCTAAGCTGTTGGACCCACAAAGGAAACATGACCAGACACTATTCCGGACCCACGTAGGATACAAGTATAGAGTCAAATACTGTCGGACCCACATAGGATACAAGAACAGTACTCATGTACTGCCAGGCCCAGATAGGATACAAGAACAGTATTCATCGCCGTTGAACACATGAATAATTTCAGTACGGTCGTCGTCGCTGCCAAACCCACAGAGGATCCCAGTACAGTTGTCATCGTCGTCGCGGTCGCAGCCAGCTCTAGGGTTCCCGCACACAACATGCGTGATTCAGAGAGGGTCCACTCCACGAGCCAAGGGGGATCAATACATCAACTGAAATTTAGTCCAGAGTTGATGTATTCCAATGTTCCGTCTCATCAAAAGGAACTCAATGCGACAGACGACATGTCAATCAGACGCTCAGTCTGAAAGTTATTGGCTTTTTCATCCAAGGGGCCCAGTTGGGTTTTAAGCCAAAACCATCCCGAACATACCCCAACTGTGTCCAACCCTCGAGATAAGTAAGCCAAAAGAACCGTCCCACTATGAGTAATCCAAAAAAGTCGACGACATGTCAATCGGACGTCCGGAGCTCATGTTATAAGTGTTTCCTCTCCGACGGCCCGGTTGGTTTTGTGTTCGAACCAACCCAGCCATACCAATACTTTTTCTAGACCTTGAGTGTAATATATAAAAAATAACTTTCTCGATCCAAGGATCACATCGCAACTGATTGCATTGATTGGAGGTCTGTAGGCCATGTAATGGGCCTTTGTACGAAGCTGTCCGATTTTAGGGGGTTTTGGGCCCGAGACCCCATGGGTTAGCCCGAACCGGGTCAACTCGACCCGGGTCCGGGTCCGGACCACTTGGGCACGTACCCGCCTAGTGCGGTCGGCCCAGCCCGACACGGCGCGGTCGTCCCAGCCCGACACGGCGCGGTCGGGCGGCCCGACGTGGGCGCTGTGTGCCATGTGGGTGCAGAAGGGGGAGAAACCGCCACCCTCTTCGAACCGAACAACGGACCCCACAGAGTCTTCCCTACTGCGTTGACCGGGGGTTCAAACCCCCGGTTTTTCCTGATCTGGACGGCCGTTACGTCTGGCCAGTTCTACCATGCAGGACCCCGTGGTCCTGCCATCCATGCACTAGTGGCCGGTGGTTCCGGCCTCCCTCCCTTGCTCCTCCATGGCCCCGCTCCGGCCGTGGCCTCTTTTGGACTCAACGGCGCGGCGCGACGGTGCCGCGCTCCTTCGCCACGATGATATTCCTCATTCCCGCGTGGTTTCGTTTCACCGCACCACCTTCATCCCAAACCTCAATGGGGAACATCAACAAAGGGGGAAGAGGATCGGTTGTGTTCGTGCGGTCCGACCTCCTCCTGTTAAAATTATAATAGGTGGGCCAAATAACATAAAACAAGTTCAACAATGCAAGCACAAATTTAATCCATTAAATTTGATCTTAAAACCCCTACCTTGAAGTAGTTGTCGAAAAATGATTATTGCAGGAAACGACATCACGGGGTAAATCTCCGTATGTGCTTGATCGAGAACGTCCGAGGTGGAGCAGCGTCTCACACCGGCTACGGAGGGGAGAAGAAGGCCACGACGATCACTCCTTGTGTTGATGGCGTTCTTCATCGAGGTCTTTACGTTCTTCACATTCTTCAACATGGAAGATGATGTTCTTTAAGAGTAGAGCCCTACTCTACTAAATTCCCCACACAACGATACCACCATAATAAAATAAGGCTTTTCCTTATTTTGTTACTCATGCCCACTATTTTTCAAAACTCAAATTGAATTCACCAAATTAATTAACTTGTGATGTCCAATTAATTATGTGTTTTATTGGCGTGTATTTTAATGTTGAAAAGTTACAGAAATAGTTGCAAAAGGGGGTTTAAAGGGGGTGTTGGGGAAATTGAAGGAGGTGGGGGATTGTGTGGGCCCCACCCCAACTTCCTCACATCTTCCTATCACATAAAACTTAAACCATCTATTGTGTAATAAAAGTATAATTTTATAACAACTATATTTTTATTCTTCACATTTTTAACAACTCCTCCCAAGAAAACGCACCATCGATAAAGGTGTTCCTAAGAAATTACCAGCCCTGCGGTTTCATCAGTGCCATCAAATTTTGATTATGAGCACCAGTTAAAAAGTTAGGAAACCCCGCTCATTCGTTCATTGAACGTACCCGAGCTAAACTTCATAAATTGATTCCAGGCACACTGGGCCTCGGAATCAGGTGCCGTCAGAAACTGCGTACTCCGAAAATCCCAAAGAAATTAAGGAAAAAAATTCCCTTGAATCTTAAGGACCTTTACATTACTCCCACCTCAGAGCTTTACGTCCCCAAACAGATATATAAAAAAACTAGGGTATAAATGAGGGTACTGAGCATGCATCTGAGCCTCATTCTCACAAGTGCTCTCCTGGAGGTTCCTGTGCTGCCACCTGATGCGCACAAGAGGAATCGACAACCCACGACGGACCCGCTTCTATCGATCCACAATCTCCACTAGGACCTCCATAGAAGTCACCCCATCACCAATGTCTAGCTCCCCATGGTCGATGATATGTGTCGCGTCATGAACGTATCTCCTCAGCTGAGATATGTGGAAGACATCGTGCACCCAGTGCAACTGAGGTGGTAGAGCCAGGCGCTAAGCCACCTCGCCTATCTTGCTGAGAATCTGAGACGGTCAGACGAAGCGTGGAGATATCTTTCCACCCCCGCCAAATTTCCATAATCCACACTGAGGTGAGACCTGTATGAAAACGTGGTCACCATCCTCTAACTATATTGGTCTTAGCCTTTTGTCAAAATAAGACTTCTTCCTGCTCTGAGCTATCCTCATCTGCTCCTGGATGAACTGGACCGTCTCTGTCATGGCTTGGACTTTCTCTGGTCCCACAAGTGCAGACTCCCCAAGGTCAATCCAGCACATAGGTGATCTTCATGGTCGGACATACAATGCCTCATATGGTGCCATCCTGATGGTAGAGTGGTAGCTGTTGTTGTACGCAAACTCCACCAAGGGTAGTCGATCCTCCCAACTGCAACCAAAGTCGAGGACACATGCATGGAGCATGTCCTCAAGAGTCTAAATGGTCCTCTCTATATGACCATCCATCTAAGGGTGAAAGGTAGTGCTCAGACATAGCTGCGTCCCAAAAGCCTCCTGCATCCCCTTCCAATGCCAGGAAGTAAAGCGAGCATCTTGATTGGTGACAATTGATGATGGCACACCATGAATTCGTACGATCTCATGAACGTAGAGGCGTCCCAATCTCTCCATTGAGCCCTGCTCTCTGATGGGTAAAATGTGGGCCGATTTGGTGAGTCCATCGACAATCACCCAAATGGAGTCATGACCACTGGAAGCACGTGGAATTCCAATCACGAAATCCATAGATATCTCGTCCCACATCCACTCTGGGACTTCCAAGGTCTGTACAAACCTACTTGTACCTGGTGCTCCACCTTCACCTGTTGGCAGGTGAGGCATCGAGAAACGAACTCTGCTATAGCCTTCATCATGCCCGGCCACCAGTGCTGTCGTCTGAGATCCTAGTACATCTTCACCACTCCCAGATGTACCGCTAAAGGGGAAGTGTGAAACTCCCTCAGAAACACCTCTTGTAAAGCATCTTGTACCATGGTACGTCCTATGAAAAGGACGTCGTGCTCTCCTCCTACAAAGAATCCATCAGGTGTCTGTCCTAAGGATATCTATGCACGCCTTGTCTCACAGTCAACGTCCCCACGCTATGCCTCTCTGACCCGTTGTAGTATTGGAGGATTGACTGTGAGTGACTATAGAAGGGCTGCTCTATCTGTATCCACAATGGATATCTGCAAAGTGTCTAAATTCTCTGTCACCTCCCCAAGAAGATGAATTCCCATCCTCCTGTTGAGAGCATCAGCTACTACCTTCCCCTTTCTAGGAGTATATATAATCACAAAGTCATAGTCCTGGGGGAACCTGATCCATCGCCGCTATCTCAGGTTCAGGTCCTTCTGCGAGACGATGTACCTGAGACTCTGGTGGTCAGAATTGACTATAATGTGCTCTCCCATAAGATAGTTCCACAACATCATTAGAGAGAAGACCACTGATGCTAACTCTAGGTCATGGGTAGTGTAGTTCTGCACATGCTACCTCAACTGTCGTGATCCATATGCGATCACTTCCCGCTCCTGCATTAGGACACACCCAAGACTGGTCCCTGATGCATCGCAATAGACTACATACCCTACTCCCACCTTCGGTAGCCTCATGATCGGAGCACTGGTCAATCTATATCTCAACTCATGGATGCTTAGCTGACAGCTGTATGACAACAAGAAGGGTTTCCCCTTCTTCGTCAAAACTGATAGCGGTGCCACAACTCTGGAGAAGTCTGGCACGAATCTCCAGTGTTACCTAGCCAATCCTAGGAAATTCCGCACCTTCGTCATGCTCTTAGGTGGATCCGAAGCTAACACTGCCTTGATATTAATAGGATCCACCGAAACTCCCGCCTCAGAGATGACGTGTCCCAAGAATTGGACCTGACGTATCCAGAACTGACACTTCGAGAGCTTACCATAAATCTGGTGCTCTTGAATTGTGTCTAGTACAACCTGCAAGTGGTATGCGTTCTCCTACTCAGTTGTCGAGTATATCAAAATGTCATTGATGAAGACCATGACAAATCGATCTAGGTAAGGCGAGAAGATCCTGTTCATGAGACTCATGAACACTTCTGGAGCATTGGTTATGCCGAAAGGCATAACCAGGAACTCATAGAGGCCATACCGACATCTGAAGGCCATCTTCTGTACATCCTCATCTCAAACTCTGAGCTATGGATAGCCTGACCTGAGGTCTATCATTGAGAACCACCATGCTCACTTGATCTAATCGAAGAGTTCATCAATCCTCAGTAGCGGATACTTGTTCCTCACAGTCACCTGGTTCTTGCAATGATAGTCGAGATACAGTCGCAAGCTACAGTCTGCCTTCTTGGTGAACAAAATCAGGGAATCCCCGGGTGAAACACTGGGTCAGACGAATCCCTTGACCTGCAAGTACTCCAGTTGTACCCATAGATCTCGAAACTCAGCGGGAGCCATCTGATATGCTAGAGTGGATATCGGGGCTATCCTGGGGTGCAGGTGAATATAAAAGTATACCTCTCGGTGAGGAGGTAGTCCTGGAACATCTTCAGGAAAAACGTCCACATACTGATCCACCACTATAGGAAAACTCGGACTCTACACGTCATCTACTCCTAGGATGAGGCTAGACAACTGGTGAGTGATGGGTTGTCCTCTCCTCTGTGTGAATCCATCCTGCACTGCAAAGGATCCCTTCTCACCGGTGAAGGTGAACCTGCTCCCATTGGTGTGAACACACCACACCTTGCGCCTAATACAGTTGATCTGAGCATGGACTGTTGATAACCAATCCATTCCTATGATGTCATCGTAAGGCCTCGACGCCGCTACAAGAAGATCCCAGCCAAAGCTCTCGCCTCCTAGAGTAAGTTCACACTACCGGCACCAGTGCGTAATTGTCGAGTCTACTCCTGTAGAAGTCTCTAGCCGTAAGGATTGAGCCAATGACTCCGTCGGAGTCTCAGTGCTCCAATAAAGGGCAGCGACAATGAAATAATGACTCCCTCTTGTGTCCATAAGAACTGCAGGAAGGGTGGAGTAGGCACAGATAGTACCTCAAATCATCTCTGGTGTGCCGTGGTCATAGGCCTCCACTTTCTGTAGTCAGGGTGGACCTCCTAGTGGTGGTGGTGGTAAAGCCTCAATGTGTCCCCCACCACCTGCTGCTCGACCAGCTCCTATGCCTCGTCTGCATGCACCCTGCAGACCGCCACGGTCGACCCTCTGCCTCTTCTTGGGTGGTCCTTCAACTGTCTGCTCCTCCTCTGCACAACACGTCAGAAATTCATGAACCATGGGGCCCTGCCTGCCGCATACGTAGCACTGTCTGCTCCTCGTAAGACTTGGTATGTGCCTTGTGCCCTGCACCTCTGAGCCAGTGTTATGAGGGCGTTCGCTTGATGGTCTGGTCTGCTTGGACCCCTGTAACATCCGTCGACTTCCAGCTGCAGAAGACTCAGCTACATGCCGCCCTGTGGTAGGTCTCGCTGCTGGTGTAGGCTCATCACGAAATCTCTCTACGAAAAGGCCTCTCTCCCGTACTCCTGCCAGCGTCGGAATGCTGAGGGAGATCATCGATGCCTTGATCTAATGCCTCAGTCCCTGTTCAAATGTCCGAGCCCGAATGAATGGGTCTCGTACCATGTCCCTGTAATAGCACGAGAGATTGGTAAATCTCGCAGAGTACTGGGCTACCATCATACTTCCCTACCACAGCTGTAGTAGCTTCGGAATGCGAACCTCACGTTGGGTGGCTGGGACGAACTCTGAGTGCAAGAGGCTCTCAAAGCTCATCCAGAGGAGAGATGCCTCTTCGTGCACCTAGAGCATCAGGCTCCACCATCTGTCTGCTGCCTTGTGCAGGAGACTCACTGTAAGGACCACCATTAGGTCAGCTGCTGTCCCTACTAACCTGAAAACTCATTCAACAGCCACCGGCCAATCCTCAACTACTTGAGGTTCCGTCCCCCCGAGGAACCTTGGAGGTCTCTGATGCAGAAACACGTGCAGTGCACTAAGGCGACATGCACTCACATCGGCTGGGGTTGGTTGCATCTGTGGCTCTACGGGTAGTGGTACCGCCAGTGCCCCCGCTGTAACAGGGCCCTACACTGAGGCCTCGTCGCTCGGTGGGCTGTCATCTCGCACAAAGCTCGAATCCCTGGACGACTATCATTGTGGGGCCATCCTGAATAGATACAAGTGTGCCACAGTCAAAACAGTATACCTGGTGAGCTGGCACAATGTAATCACGAAGAAAACTTTTGAATCACACAAGCAATCAATGTATTCATGAATTGAGTCGGAAATCAAAAGTCTGGGTCCTGGTGTATGGATAAGTCGGCCGCCGCACCAACACTGGACTCCCTGGACTGATAACCACACACAATAACCTTAACACTAATTCTTTACATAGATGAAAGATCAGAGTCCTGAGTTCTGCGGTAGAACCAAACTCCTCTGATACCAATTTTTCACGACCCGTCCTTCGGGCCCATTCTGTGACTACCCCAAGCCCGCCTTCCATAGGCTAGGGGTTGGTGACTAGAACCAAAGGTGTAAATCCTAGTAAAAAGGGAAGGCATTGCCTTTATAAAGTAAACAAACACCACAGAGTAAGAAAGCTGATGTAAACACTAAGTAAAATGGGTAAAACTGTAAGTGATGGAATGTAAATGGACCAGAATACAAACCCAACTAAAAGTAAAGTACAAATGAAAAGGAAGTAAAAAAACTAAAAAGTAATGAAGCAACGCTGAGACGTCCACTGGAAATCCCACTGTAAGGGTGCGTACAGATAGCCTCCTGAGCTCATCGGGTCCAGCCGTCCTCTATGTGTACGTCCCACCCAGTGGTCCACCTCCAGGTACTGACTTGCTCCACATGCCTCATCCATGATCAGAACTGTCCGTCGTCTGTATCCAACACAACATAGTGCGGGTACAACCCATGAAGGGGTGAGTATACGCTACTCAGTAGGGACCCTGAGACCCCCGAAGTTCTCCCAGAATCAACGAAGGATATTCCACAAAGGAAAGATACAATAACGAAATAACATCCAAATTTACTTAGGTATATGCCCATACATATACCTAAGTCATCATTTCCGGTTCGGCTCCAACATCTGAGCCCAAGTTCGATCTAGTCCGCACAGGAAAGCACAACCAATCCACACAAGATTACAGAACCCAATCCAAACTGGATAGAAAAAAAATCATATCGAAGATAATGATTGAAATTCAGGACTCAGCTCACAGAGGTATAATTATTTATAAGATGATAGAGATGATCAAAAGTAGCCACTAATTCATCTAAGCTATCAGACCCACATAGGAAACAGGACTAGCTAAGCTGTCAGACCCACAAAGGATACAAGACTAGCCACTATGTCGGACCCACGTAGGATACAAGTACAGAGTCAAATACTGCCGGACCCACTTAGGATACAAGAACAACAATCATGTACTGCCGGACCCAAATAGGATACAAGAATAGTAGTCATCATCATAAAACCCATGGATGATTTCAGTACGGTGGTCATCGCTGCCGAACACACGGAGGATCCCAGTATAGTCGTCATCGTCGTCGCAGTCGCAACCAGCTCTAGGGTTCCGGAACCCAACATGATCGATTCCAGAAGGGTCTGCACCACGAGCCAAGGGGGTTCGATATATCAATTGATACGTAGTCTAGATTTCATGTATCCCAACGTTCAGTCTCATAAAAAATAAACTCAACTCGATAGACGGCACGTCAATCGGACGCCCGGTCTGAAAGTTATTGGCATTTTCGTCCAAAGGGCCCAGTTGGTTTTTAAGTAATAAAATAGGCCATACTCCAACTGAGTCCAAACCTTGAGCAGAGTAAGACAAAAAAACCGTCTCACTATGAGGAATCCAAAAAATTTGACGGCACGTAAATCATATGTCCGGAGCTCATGTTATAATTGTTTTTTCTCCAAGGGCCCAGTTGGTTTTGTGTTTGAACCAACCCGGCCATACCCAAATTTCTCCGAGACCATGAGTGTAATATAAAGAAATGACTTTCTCAATCAAAGGATCGCATCACAATTGACGGTGCATCTATCAGAGGTCCGTCGACCAAGTTATGGGCCATTGTACGAAGCTGTCCGATTTTAGGGGGATTGGGGCCCGGACCGACCTGGCCTGAGACCCCTCGGGTCGGCCCGAATCGGTTCGACCTAGCCCGGGTACGGGTCCGGCCCACTAGCGCACGACCCAGCCCGGCGCGGGTGGCCCGACCCGGCACGGCCAGTCAGGCCTGTCCCGGGCATCGTGCGCCACATGAGCGTGGAAGGGGGTGGGGGAACCGCCAACCCCTTCGAACCGAACGACATACCCCATGGGGTCCACCCTACTGCGCTGACCGGGGGTTCAAACCCCCAGTTTTTCCGGATCTGGCCTGCCGTAGCGGCCGAGCAGTTATGCTGCGCGGGAACCCGCCGTCCCACCCTTCCATGCACCGGTGGCCGGCGGTTCCGGCCGCCCTCCCCTACTCCACCACGGCCAAAGGCCGCAGCCTTGGTCCGACTACCGTGGCGCGACGACGTCGTACCCCTCCGCCGTGTCCCGCCCCAGCAACGACCCCCCATTGTTCTCTGGTGCCTTGAAATAGCGCCTCACCCCTCTGTCGTGGCCTCACTCCGGCTGTGACCTCTTTCGGCCCCAACGGCGCGGCGCGATGGCGCTGTGATCCTTCGCCGCGGTGATATTCCTCGTTCTCACGCGGTGCCGTTTCACAGGCGGCCCAAATAACATAAAACAACTTCGATAAATAAAGAACAAAATTCAAAGCATTATATTAGAACTTAAAATCCCTACCTTGAAGTAGTTGTCGAAAGAATATTGTCGCGGGAAATGGCGTCGCGGGTTAAATCTCTATACATGCTTGACAGAGAATGTCCAAGGTGGAGCGGCATATCACACCGACTGCAGAGAGGAAAAGAATGCCACGACGATCACTCCTTACGGTGACGACATTATTCGTCGAGGTCTTGACGTTCTTCGCATTCTTCAACTTGGAAGATGATTTTCTTCAAGACTAGAATACTCCTCTCTAAAATTCCCCACACAATGATACCACCATAATAAAATAAGGCTTTGCCTTATTTTTTTACTCATGCCCACTATTTTTCAAAACTCAAATTCAATTCACCAAATTAAATAACTTGCATTGTCCAATTAATTAGTAATTTTATTGACATGCATTTTAATGTGGAAGAGTTACAAAATTAATATCTAGACTGGGTTTAAAGGGGGTGTTGTGGAAATTGAAGGATGTGGGGGCTCATGTGGGCCCCAGCCCAACTTCCTCACTTCATCCTTTCCAATAACACTTAAACCATCTATAGTGTAATAAAAATATAATTGTATAACAACTATATTTTTATTCTTAACATTTTTAACTACTCCTCTCGAGAAAACACACCTTTGAAAAAGGTGTTTCTAAGAAATTACCGACACTCCGGTTTCATCAGTGCCCTCAGATTTCGATTCCGAGCACCGATTCAAAAGTTAGGGAAACCTGCTCGTCCTTTCACTGAACGTACTCGAGCTAAACTTCAGAAAATTATTCTGGACACACAGGGACTCAGAATCAGGTGTCGTCAGAAACTGCGTACTCAGAAAATCCCAATGAAGTTAAGAAAAAAAACTTCCTTAAAATTTACAGGTCTTTACAAAACATGATCCATGACACTAGAAAACTAGCCTACTATGAAACTATCCCTCACATGCCACTCCCAAATGACACTCCCTATAACCATTATCACAACTTCATGAACCACCCTTCTTTTACCCGATTGCTTCCATATTTATTTTTATTTTTATATCATTATTATTTATTATTTAATTTATTCATTATAAATAATTTATACATATATAATATATAAACTTACATATTTTAATATTTTAACATAAAAAATATAATTTTATATGAAGATTATCATAATATGAATATTATGATCTTATCATTAGTATTTGAAAAAATATTAATGTAAACATATTTTATAATTTGAATATAAAAATTAAATTATATTTTTTAAAAACTAACTTTTCAATAACTACTTACTTATTAATGTAATAGATTTATAAAAATAATTTATTCATAAGTTATATTTACAATCACACACCAAAACAGAAACAAAAACACTCAAACACATCATATTTTGAGGATAAATATTCATAAAATAAAATAAAATATATTTTTATATTAATTATTTAGATAAAATTTTAATATTTATTATTAATTAGATTCATAACATATAAGTAAATTATTTTAGTATATAATAATATTTATAATTCAAAATTTTTATATGATATTTTTGAAATATATTATCTTTAAAATTTTGGAAGAATTCATCTATAATATATTATTAAATAATATTTTGAAAAAAATAATTAAATTAATATATTTATTTTCAAATATTACATTAAAAAATAGTAAATTAAATTTGAAAACTACAAATAATATTTAGAGTTTTATTATAATCAAATCTATTATGCAATTAATTTGGATTATTGTCTTTAAAATAATTTCATCATAAAAAATATTAAATGTTACTATTAATTAACAATTAGTCAGTTTACTAAAATATATTTTTAATAGAACTATGTATAGAATTTCGTGGTCTTTACATTATTCCCCCCAATGGAATTTTTCCCCCACAATTCATTTAGTCCGACTAAAAAAATTCTGAATTTATATCTTCAGAATTAAGGAAAACTAGGACTGATAAAATCCTAAATGTGAGAACATTTAATCTCTAATATTTTCAAGACCATAGATTTGATATCAACTCTAAGGACCCAGCATTAAACATTACATAAGAGATGAACTTTTACCAGTCTAGTTTTTGAAGAGTTGGATAAAAGAATTCGAATTGATCAAAGTTTCAAAAAAATTAAACAATCAAAATCCAATCATTGCTTCCACACGAATAAAAATGACGGCATCCATATTTTGATTTTGAAATGACATGTGAATAATAATTTTAATTAAGAGGTGAGAATTGGAAATTCCCAGTAAGGGGTTTCAAAACAAAACCATTACGAAAAAACATTTCATTAAAATACATTCTTAAAATCATGAAATTATCATTCCTTATAACATGTCATCATCGTCTTCTTGAATGATTTTGAAATATATTTTAGGATTAAATAGGGATCAAAATTTATAAACATACATATGAGTTAAAAGAATATGTTATAAAATATCCATTCACTTGAAAAGAAATTCATAAAATATCCCCAATGAGGTACATAATGATAACACATATTTTTGTATGACATTCCAGGATGGTGGATAGAAATTTACAAATGAAATAATATTTATTCATATATTTCACAAAAATCAATGTCATTTAGCTTTTAAAAAATAGATGAAACCCATTTAATGATAGGTATTTTCTTAACTATAGTCAATGGATTGGGCATGAATAATTAATTATTCTTGGTAAATTACATTCTATATAAATATATAAATATAATTATAAATAATTATACCATGGGAATTTGAAAATTTGTAATTGATTTATACATGTACACAAGAGAATGATTATTAACCATGGGTATTCTACTGGTCAAATAATCATATGTAATTTCAAATACTAGGATCCTAATGAGGGAATGAATAATGCTAGACATCATAACCATACTATCAATGCCTCGTTATAAGGCAATAAATAACCATTTTGACAAGGCCTTATGCAAAGACATATTTTGTCTCATGAGAGATACCAATTAATCAAGAGGCTATAGAAAGCCTCACCAATCATATAATAAGACCAATGAATGTTTGAATTCACAATGTCCGACAACAAATTATTTCAATCAAGGACTCATCCAAAGAAGAAAGTTTGTCTCATGAGACCTACCGATGCACCAACAAGATATAGCAGTCCTCACCTGTCAAATAATAAATTACTCAAATGTCTAATAAAAATATTCTATTAAATGAATGTGTTCCATAATACATTATTTTATTTTTAAAAAATTATTAAGAAACAATTTAGGTACATATTATTTAATCAATATAATGTATCCCCTACCACTTTTAAATGTTTAATTATTAATCCATATAATATCAACAAAGAACAAATCCCATACTTGAAATAATTGCCTTTATTTTTACGCCATTAATAAAATGAGTATTGATTTAAATTCACATTTAAAAAAAATTCATATATAGGTTTTTCCACTCAATATAATCTTCTACAAAAAATATATATTTTTTCAAATAAAATTATAAATAAAACAGTTCAAATTCAGATGATATCCCTATTTTTGATAATCCAAAATAATTTATATGAATTCATGAGTTTATTAGGAATGAAAAATGTTTCGATATTACACATTATGGCTGACCTTGACTGTATACAGATGTGATGCCCTTATGTTTGAAATAACTTGATGACAAGTTTTGTGCATTTTTCAAATATGGCGTTATGTATTATAAGATGTCAAAAAACCTAATATAATTCACACATATATATATATCATGAGTTTGATTTTTAAATCCTGTGCGCATAATTTTTCCTATATCTATATACAATTTTATGAAATAGTATTTATAATACGCTAATTTTCGGGATACATTCTTATATAATGAAAACATGGATAAATATAAATATCCATATTTAACAAGAGTTAGAACATCGGTTTATACCCTTATAAATAACAATTTTTATTAGAATACTAATAAATTTGAGTATATATATATATAAACAAACAATAATCACCCAGTAGCATATATTTACTTATAAATGTCTAAGTATAAACATTCATGGAATCTCATTTATTATAATTTCGCAACCAAATATCGTGATAAATGCACATTGTATAATTACATGAATGATCAATTTCCAACCATGCAGTTAAACACTTCTTCAATAAAAATCCATTTTGAGGGTTTTTTTAATAAATGTAAAATTCATACAATACTTATTCCTATAAAATATATAAATAAACATCATAATAAAATCATTTATATTATGTACTTAATAATCTCATAAGTAAAACCAAAAATTTAATTTGAAATCATGATTATGAATGGAAGGTATTTAGTAGCACATAATCACATGGCCATGATTATATGTAGATGCGGCGACCAAAATTTTGACAAAATGTCATAACCTATTTAGTGAATTTTTCCTAAAACATGGCGATAAAATTATAAAGATAACAAGAATTATTCTATGATTAAATTTTATGAAATATATATTTAAATTAATATAAATAGTCTGCAATAATTTATTTATGATGATTTATGTACATAAATAATTACTTATATATATTCCAATAACCTTTTTACATATACTTATATGTTATGTGTCCAAATACATTATTTACATATTCATGTATGTACCCATCATGAATTTTGAACATTAAGCAGAATGCATTAATTATATAAAGAATCATTGAAAACAAAATATATTCATGTTCAACAGTAATTAAAACCTAAATTTGAAAAAGGAATAATTTATGAGTTGAAAGGATAAATTAAACTCTTGCAAAACAAAATTTAACATAAACAAATATTAATTAAAATTCATCATAAAAAAATATTTATACAAATTAAAAATTATAATGTATCAATAGTAGAAAAAACATTGAGTGTAAATTTTTAATATTGGACCTCCTTTGAGAGTTGTTACTTCATTGAACAGGTGATAAGATGATCATTCCTTTTGTTATTTCAATCCAAAAACTGTTTTTGAATATTAATACTTATATCCTATACATTTTTGAACATGTATCTCTCTAACATTTCTCATTTTCTAGCATCCATATCCAATTTATTCTATATCCCATTTATTTGTTAAATTTATTAAATTACTCAATTTTTGTTATTGTGTATACATGGATGTTCAGTGAAGCCATGTGATATGTGAATTCTTGTGTTTTAAAAAATAACTTTTCAGAATATTGATGTAGCAATTCCAATTTACTTCATAACCAGAATCTACATATGTTTTTCACCAAATTCCTCTCTTGTAGCTTGATTACCAAGATGTATTTTTTTATAAATATGATATTCAAAAACAATAAAACAAGGTTCATGTTTTGGTAGTAACAACAAATTACAACAAGTTCTTCTAGATCAGTTGTTTGACTAATCCTACACTCTTTATGATAATGAAAATTTTTGAGTTTTTATGAATTCCCCAATTTCATTGAAAAAAATTTTATTTGATTTTGTTGATTATATATCCTTAGGGAATTAAAGAATTTATGAAATAATATTTCTTTCTTGGAAATGCACATTTTTATTTCAGAGGTGGTAGTTAACATTAGTATCCTTCCACAATTCATATGGTATATTATTTATTGTGTTTGTCATGTTCTATGAATTTTCATATATCATATTTTTTAGATTCATTATCTAATGTGGAATCTAAATTTCCACTACATATAAGTTAAAATGGTATATGAACTACATCTAAAAATTGTTGGTAATTATAGTATGGTACCTAGAGTCAACATTAAACAATTTTTCCATCGGTATGATGATTATTTTATTTATATTTAAAAATAGACATTCTGTCTTTAATTTCTAATATTAAATGGTTGGACCATACTATAAAATGAAACAATCCTCATCTATTTTTTTACCATGTATAATATTTTCAATTAAAACTTATTTATTGAAATTAATCATATAATTCAATCGATTATAATTAGTTTTGCAAGTTGTTGTTTTTCATTGGTAAGTATATCTACAATGTGAATGATAGATGTGCTATTTAAACATTAAAAAATAGGTTTCACTCTTATATTTACCATTTTCTATGTCAAGAAAAAAAATTAGACATATTTGGTCTAATTTTTATTCTAGAAAATTTAACTTCACATTTCTTTAGTGAAACATTTGCATATCTGCTAGGATTTAATCAATTTGAATCCAATAATTCCATGTTTTTTAAATTAATGATCAAATAATTGTTATCAAATTCCATTATGATTTATCATATACTATATATAGGTTACATATGTTTAAAAATTTTAAAAATGAAATATGGAAAAAAAATTACAAGATAAATGGGCGCAATTCATGTCATCCATTTGATTTTGATCACACAATCAGTGTTTTTTCAAACTAAAATATCATTATTCTAGATTAAATTTTCCAATAAAGGGATTTATTATATTATAATTAAATGTTTTATTATTAAATGTTGACCCAAAAAATATTTATTTTGATTGCAGAATTATAATGAATATGATTTAGAAGGTAACATTTTTGGTGAATATCACATTAGATGATTACCAAGATTGTGTTCTTGAGAAACATCCATGCCAATAATAATTATTTTAATGAGAATTTGAAAATGTTTTATGATGTGTTATGTACATGAGCACCATGAGTATTTTTCATCAGTTTCAAGGGAACTTTTATTGTGACAGATACTCTTGAATCAACCAATAAATCATATTTTGATACTATTATTGTAGAAACTATGATAAAAAAACTGACAAAAATGTTAAGGACTTCAAGTATATTTGCAATCTATAACACTTGGGATTATTTTTTTATTGAATTTTGGGCATGGTGTATTATTCCCTATTTGTTAGGGTGAGTATCAATGCATTTCATGTTATATTTATTTCTGAATGATAATTGGAATTAAGATTGTGATCAATTATGTAAGGGTGATTTTTGAAGAGTTTATATATATATACTACAAATAATATATATATTTATATATATGTATATATATTCTTAAATTTATATATACAATTTATGATATTATATATTAATATATATATTAAGATACATATAATTACATTATTTAATTATATATTCATTTTGATATATTTTACAGTTATACAAATACATTTACACACACATGAAAACACATGTGTGGACAAACCCATGTACCCACACACACACATTTTTAAGATACACATACATTATAATATTTATATGTACCCAATGATATATATATATATATATAATATGTATATATACACATATATATAAAATTATAAATTTTGTAGTTTATATGTACATCATAACACACACACATATTTCTTATATATATAAGAATTTTGAAATTGATTATATAATTATATACATTCTAGCATATGTATTTTTATAAAATATATTTATATTTCTTATATATGTGTATTTTACATTTATATACTTTTAGTCCCCATCATATATGCTTAATTTTGTTTATTTTTGAATGATGCATTGAAAAACAGTTCATAGAAGTATGCACTACAAAGGCTCTGATTTGAATGAAGAAATAAGTAACATATCATTTCACATCCCATATGGATTTATAACACTTATCATAAATTCATTTTCTCCCCATAATTAATGGGGTGTATATAATGATTTTATGAAATCTTGGGTGTGAGGATTATTCTTTATACATGAAATAATGCAGATTTGGTGTGTTTTATGTTTGGGATTTTTGGTACATTATACCATTATGTTTTTTCTTGAGTCTCCATGTGTTTATATAAATTATTTATCTTTTCTGGCCTAATATTAATCTTTTCATGGGTACACATTCACCTCATGAACGGAAAATCATACCTTTGGATCTATCATTTAGTGATCATTCTGTCACGACATATGTTGAGAAAGAATAATCATTTTTTCATGATGTTGTTGTTGACTACATGAGCCAAAATGTTGCATTTGAGGATCCTCTATTTGAGATGTCGACTATTTCTTCCCCATTCCCAATTATTTTATTGGTTCTTCTAGGAAAATATGTTGTATATTTGTGATAATAAGACTTAATATAGATTGATTTATTAAAAATAAATTTCCCTTGTTAATACTATTATACAAGTAACTCATTGAGATTGTTCATTTTAATTTCAGTCATTATTGATTTTGGTCAAATGAGAGCGAAGAGAATGAGAGTACATAATTCAAAAAAAATGTGTTTATTTAATTGTGACAATTTATTTAGTATTTAATGTGGTTTTCAATTGGTTTTTCCAATTTATATAACATTATTAAACATACAGTTTCATGTTAGGTGTCATTCGTACATTATTGAATTTTAAGGTTATACAAAATCACATTTTCACATCAAAAGTTTTTATACCATTTTTTTTTTGAAATTAAAAGAATGTAAATGTACCTGAAAAGAAATAAACATCATGGTTTCCTGGTTCAATCATTGGATTTATGATATTCTTCCTCACACTTCATACAAAAATATAATGTTTTATAATCTGATGATTTTTTATACAACCTTTTATTTTTCTTGAATAGTACATTTTCATTCAATTGGGAATGTGATAATTTATAGAATGATTCAAATTGTTCCACTTAAAATTTATTTTATTTTTATAGAATTATAGATAGATGCCTATAATGTTTCTACTGCTTAAATCTATTGATTTGAAGGATTGTTTGATTTGAGTGGGTACGTTTAGGATGAAAGACTAAAAAACCAATATGAAATGATTTATCTATTTTGACATGATTTATTAATTAAAATACACAAAACAAGTGATTATATAATATTTAATTTTGAGAAGTTTAGAAATGATAAATATTTTTTGAACACTACATTATATTTTAAATTATAAACAATGAAAATTTAGAGACTTTTTAAATATTATAAATTGGTCACATTAAAATAAGAATTCAGTACGTAAATTTGTGTAAAAGTTTAATTAATAATTGATTATTTTTTCCAATCTATATAAGACCTTGCAACTCAAATCCAAATTTTAGTTTTCATTGAGTTCTCTGAAAATATCGTCACTGGGACTTATTTTATAAGCATTTATTTTATGATCAAATTTATCTAAAAATTTATGCTTGTTTTGATGTGTCCATTGGGATTACTATATTATTACATATTTGTTATGTTTTATTTGATATATTTGGAATGTTAAACACTCAATTTTTAGTGTGAAAATCAAATATATTTATTTTATACTTTCGATTTCTAGTGCCTTTGTATTTTTCAAATTTTTTTCCAATTTAAATATTTCTATAATTATAAAACATGAATAATAAATTCTTCAATTAATTAAACAATCAGTATATATTTTCTCCCAATATAGTTATTTTTGTGACATGATGGAATATTTTTTTATTTACACACACACACACACACAGATATATAAATATATATATATTACCATCTGTGTCATATTTCAACTCATGGTCATCAACTCAGATGATTATCCTTGAGAGTGGTATAAAAATAATGGATAATATCAAGAGATTAATCATCACCGAGAACAGATACATCAGAATGTTCATTGTCAATGCTAGTGAAAATCTTGCCATTCTTCCCTTTCACTCTTTAAAAAAATCTACTCTTCCTGACCCCACTATGTTTTATATCATCGATGGATTTAGGGGCTCCAACGCCAGAATTCATCATGTATTAAATTTCACCCCATCACAAGACTCTTCTCATTAAAAACTATTATTGTTGATATCCCTCGATCAATTTGTTTTTGAATTCTATTTTTTATTGCCCAAGTGATCTATAGGTGTATCTCAGCAACCAAGAAATATTTATGGAGGTGATAAAACAAGTTGTAGTGGTGATATCAACTATTGTATACAATCAGTTTTCTAAGAGAATCAATTTTGTTGCTTCTATTAAAAAATGGTGGAACTTAATAGTATTAATGTCCCGAAAATATATCATATGGATATTGTTAATTTTAATATTCTAGATGGATAGATATACTTTTGTGTAGATATTTTTCTCTTCAAAGTTTGATAATGATGTGTTCTGCATCTATGATGTCGAACTTGTGATGAATGCATTTGAGATCTACACCTCAATTCATTGGACCAATGAGGAGGAATAGATTTATCTATACCTAGGTCTCATAAAACTATTTCATAGGTTACATAATCTGAACATTATGGAAGCATAGAGCTATAGAGACACCATGAGATAAGGTTATTATTCTAGGAGATGGAGATATGAAAACAATTTTCAACAATGGATTGGATATCAAAGTCTATACCACTAGAGCTATTGTTGATACTAGATCCATGAACATGACACTCAATATCATCCCTATAGCCATCATTATTTCATTTAAAGATGTTGTATCTTTACGGGTAAGTATATTGGGAAGAAATTAGAACTAATATATGATTCGGAAGAGAAATTACTGATGTATATCCAAGGTAAAATTGTTCATTATCATCATCTTCTTCACCATCAACTCATGAATAAACATCAATGACTTGGATCTAATGTATTTAATATATGTATGATGGGGTTTTATTCTATGTGGTGACCATTAGTAGGATAATGTTGATCAATAATTATTTTTTCATCTAAGGAGATCCCACAAACATAAAGGTTCATGAAACCATGTGCATATAAGCATCAAAATATTCACCATTTGGAAAAATCATTACTTTTGGTGAGGACTTCATCCAATTAGTGTGAAGGTAATTTTTCACCATTATTTTTCCTTAAATTTGGCCGTGAAGAGAATTTTATTTTATTTATTTCAACATAGGATTATTTTAATCAACAAATAATTAGGAAAACATATCTGGATAGTCAATCTGTAATACTTGTGCAATATTTACAAGATTTAACTACATAGGAAACACAATTAATTAATGATGATAAAAAAACATGAAAAATTAATTCTAAAACCACTTATATGAAACCCATAAACTATTAATTAAGTATTTTTAAATAGATCCTATGTTCTATTTTGAATTTCATTTTGAGAAAAACTATTTCAATTATCATTATAGAAAAACTAAAAAAATAAACATTCTAAGGTAACACATATCATGTTTTCATAATCAATATTTATTTGAGAATATGTCTTCCATGGATTTGGATGACAGTAATGTCATTGTTAGAGAAAATCGACACCATATTTATGTCTAAGTATTATTGTGAATGTAAGAAATGAGGATGGATGCCTATATGATCTCAATTTGTTGGATGGGAATTTTTTACACTCTTCTTACCCAAGGGATCAAACCAAATGTGACCATGAATCACTAGGATTTGAACTAGGCATTGGAATACTGACACAATTTATGACTCTAACCTACAATTAGAAATGAATTACTATATATCTCAACACATTATTCCATAAATTTAATGACATGGAGGAGCACTATGTTTGATTCAATGAACCTCTAAAACATTAATATGTGGCTATTATGTGATACTCTTTCCTCTAGGGAACTAAATCCTATATTAGATTTTGTTTTGGTTGGGAAATTTTCAATGGAGACATACATTGTTGGTCATTTCAGACATGAGTATGAAGAAAAAGTTATTAATAACTTTATTTTTTATCCATTTTAAATTTTAGGCGCTTATTGGTTGGAACATGGGTTATAGATAGTTTGTGTTAGAAAGAGGCCAACAACTCGCAATTTCTATCCAGAAAAAACAATTCATGTTTATAGGTTCCACCAGACTGTTGGTGGTGTCCTACAGCTACATGCTCACTAACTATAGCCATTAGGCTGCCAGCAACATCATTGGGGATGAGAATTTGGGAGGCCCTAATTTTCATTTCAGCTCAAAATGTGTTCTTAATTTCTTTTAATCTTACTCTACGACCATAATTTCTTTTCTCTGAACTCTAGAGATTCCTTGGTGAGGTTTTGTTTCTCTCTCCCTCTCTATTAGACAATAGTTGCGTGGGTTGAATTAATGGTTCTCCATTTATCATAATTTTGTAAGTGGACTCCATCTATTTTGGTTTCTCCTCTATTTCTAGATTATTTTGATGTCTCATTAGACTGGATCACTAGATCATTCATATTCATAGGGAATTGAAATTTTTTAATGAATCTTGCTTCATGAGGATTAGGTGTAATTGTTACCCATTATCGGTCATGATGAGGTTACATTGTTTCATCATTGATGAGGTAGGCATCCCTATCTAATGGTATTACAGTTTCTTACCTTATGTTCATTGATGATTTCCTTTTTATTTGATTATGAGATTTACTGTTGAAATCAAATTTGATATTTTGGGGATATGAAAGAGGTTTTGAAAATGGGTTTTCAAACATTGAAAACATAATGGATCACTATAGAAATTATATTCTAAAAAAATGTGGAGCTGTATTTGAAATATCATAATTTTTTTTGAAACATGGTTTTGGATCCTTAGAAATTTTTTATCTAACAATGTTTATATTTCCTAACTATAATGATAATGTAATACCATAGTTGGGATACTATGGGGTATTGAGAAAAACTAAACAATGACTATCCCTAGTTTAGTAAGATATCACAAGGGAAGCTGAACATAATGGAATGTAGACTAGTGGGTAGCCTTTTTTAGGAACCATGTTTCAAAAAATATAGGATACATGTATGCTGGATAGTGTAACATTGAATGTTTTAATGGTTTGGTTGTGTTCCCATTTTTTCATGTACATTCCATTTGGTTGTATGGACATTAATTATGTGCATGATTTTACAATATTATTACTTTCTGTCATGTTCCAGTTGTCTGAAATGATTCTTGAATGCTAATTTGATATGTCACACTACTTTATTTTATTGATTATTTTACAATATTGAAAACAAAACCAAATTATGTTTTATGAATGAAATTTTTTTCTTAAGATGTATTTTTTAAATATGATTTGATGGGGAACTAATGTATTCATGTGGTTATAAATTTTATTGATTCCTTGGTGGTATCCTACTTAGCATTTTGTGCACACACCCTACATTTTTCTTTTGGGCACTTGCATCATTTTTTGTAGGATATAGGTATATGGAAGAGTCTCATGTAGAGGATTACTCTATTTTGTTTTTTTTCCACCAGTGGATAGGAATTGATGTGATTTATGGTTACATAAAGATGGACTTGTGGGAGTTTTTGGGTTTCATGTGATTTAAGTTATTCTTCTTATCTTTTGAGGCATTTTGTTCCATATGTTGGATGTTATATTTTTGGTATTTTTTGGACATATGAAATAATTTTCATATGTGTTTTTTTACTTAGGTTTTATTATATCTTATGTCTATTGAGGGTGAAATCATTCCCATATTCTCTTCAATGATACCATCATTATTTTCCAATGACTATGGTTATTGAGAAAACACTTTGGGCCTTAGGGTGGGAAAATTTGGGTGATGTTATTGGTTTACCATGATTGGTCTATTATAAATTGGTATTGGAGACACATGTTGTGTTATTTACAATTCTTTTTCTTTTATATCACCATCTTGAGTTTAGGGTTGTTGATAGACTTGAGAATGAACTATTGGAACTCAAGAGGTAGTGTGTGAGTGTTCCCAACCAGCGTACGTTAATGAAAATCCTTTGTGTTACCATGGGATTTTGGGGATTGTTTAGTGTTCTTATATAATGTGTTATCCTTATTTTATTTAGTTCATTAATTTAAGTTGATTATGAAGGAATGAAATTTTATTCAAAAAAAATCTCTTATTTTTATATTATAGATCATCCAAAATGATTTATTTGGATTCATAAAGATGTGTCTTTGGAGAAATACCCATAAAATTCATATAGTTAATCTAAAACTAGTTGAAAAAGTCAATTGAAAGATCTAATCAATGGGACATGACTCTAATTTTGATCCAAAAAGAAATGTGGATCATTCTTTAGAGTTTACTGAGAATCATACTATGATATTTCATTATTAAATGGTTCCTTGAGATTTTTGAGGAATGGATTGAAATTATTGAGAATAATTTCCACTTTCTAAAAACTATTGGGGTCTCCAAGGAAATATTAACAAAAATACGTTCATTAGACTAGTGATTATGTTTTGGGTATCATTCATTCACGCCACGATGGATTAAGATATATCATGGAATTACTTCAAGAATTTATTCAACCAATAGTTCTATCCTGAGACACTAAGGGAATTAGAGGCACAAGGATTTGTTACATTGGATTAGGGAGAAAATTCTCTCATAGAGTATTATAACTATTTAATCAAGTCAACGCACTTGCCTGAAAATATTGTTTCAAATTATAATCTCAAGGAATTAAGGTTTAAAATGGGTTTGAGTGCATATATCTGATATATAAATAATCTTTTATTCCCTCCCATAGATATTTACGTCCTAGATAAAGAAGATATGGTTGAGGAAGATATATTAGGGAAGGTGTGAATCATTGGAAAATTATTAACAGTCAGAGGTACCCAATGTTCAATTTCTAATCAGAAAATAAAGCGGTATGTCTTGTGATAAGGTGGAAGAAGGGGTGATATATTTTCATTAGGTTAGATTCAAATGGTATTCAACCGGTGTGGGAAAAGAGACACCACGTACATGATTATCAGGCTGCACATAGGGTGTTCCAAACTTGTTGGAAATCTATTCATCTTTAGTGTTTTTTATAAGATAAATTCCTAGGGTAAAAAGATAGATCCTCTTTTACCCCAGGATCATAGATTATACATGACACAACTAAAGGGGATATATTTATACCTGATGCTAAGGGGAGACTCAGGTAAAAAATAAAAAAGATTAGGTTGAGAATATTTATACAATTGAGGTTTCACTAGAGGATACATAGGTTAGACCTATTACTGTGAGATTTATGGTGTTAATAACATCATCCATGGTTATGTATTTTGTTGATACATGTGATACTCATTCATTTATATAAACAATCATTTTAATCTAATTAGTCTTGGATTTAGGGCTCATTATTTTCTTGATGAATCCTTCCACTCCTCTAGTGAAGAAGTCTGTGTAAGAATTTGTATCTCCAATGTTATGGAATATGTTTGCCGAATGTGAATATGTGTGGGAAATTTTAGTCCTTGACTTTGACATATTTGGCCTTATCATTGGCATAGATTAGATGGTAAACTATAAATCTCAGATCGATTACTATCATTGTCTAATTCTGTTCATCAATGTCAATTGAATTCCTCATGAATTATAGGGTTAGTGGGGTCTATTATAGGGAAGAGAATATCCCATTTAGTCTATTTTAGAGTTGATATCCTTTTAGATTTGAGAGTTGTTTCTTTATGTATTTTATCTACATCTTAGTGGGCCACATCCAATATTATTGTGTGATTATCTTGATGTTTTTCAGCTAATTTATCTCAGTTACCACGCCACATGAATGTTGAGTTCTCAATTGAAATACATCATGGGAAGAGACCTATTTTTGTACAATTATATCATATAAAACCTTCTAAATTAATAGAAATATAGGGTCAACTTTAGGATTATGAGTCAAAGGGATTTAGTCATCCTACGTTTTCAAAAAAGGTTTCACTCACGCTCGATTCAGAGAAGGTTAATAGAAATATCTATAATTTTATTGATTATTGAAAATTAATCTAGGTGGATATCAGGAAAATAATATTCCTTAAATAGAATTAGTGATATTTTTTATTCAATTAATGAGGACCAGTGGTTTGTTATGATTGGAATGAGATCGAGGTACAATAACAATAGGGTATTGGAAAATTATATTCGTATGATAGTGTTCAAGAGAATGAAATGGTATTATATGTAATTTTTTATTTCATTTTTCTTTACTAACACCCCTACTATATTTATATAATCAACAAAATTAATATTCCAATGGTTATTATATTGTTTTATGTTATTATTTTGGGATGAAATAATTTTTTATTACAAAATATGGTAGAATAATTATGAGAATATGAATATCATACTTAGAATCCTAAGAGAACATTTTCTATATAAAAATATTTTAAAATTTTAGTTCTATATTCATAATGGGAAATTTGTTAGCTATGAAATTTATAATAAGGTAGTCTTAGTGAATCCAAAAATGAGAAAGGTAGTGACCTATAGGAAGAAACATTAGAATGTGTTTGAGATGCATATTTTCATTTGTTGGTCTAGTTTTCAAAGCTGCCCTATTCAAGGATTCCCAAAGATAAAAAATCATTGGAAATATTTGACATGTAAGAGTGACATGGTTTATTGGAATGATCAGTTTCATAATTATTTTGAGGATTTTATAGTGATATTGACTTAAACTCCCATATTGGTTATTATAAATCTAGGCACTGGTTATGGTATTTACTCTGATGCCTCAGTTATGGGTTTTTGTGTGTTCTAATGTAGTTAAGAATGGTGGTAGGTTATTGATCATGTCAGTTACAACCTCATGAGAAGAATTATCAAATTCATGATCATTATTTAGTATTACACATTGATGCATTTAATTTTTAGTGATACATACTCTTTGAGGAGGAGTTTATAGTGTATTTAATCCCAAATATTGTAAAATATAATTTCACGCAGAGGGATATAAAATTGTTACATTGGTTTTTTGTGGAGTATATTTATACCACTAATTTAAATATTTAATATTCCCTCATTAATGTGAATATGTTCACAAATGATTTACTCTAGAAATTATTAAATCAAGTACTGATAGAATCAATGAGAGAGTGTTGCTTAATGATCTTGTTCACAATTATGCACTAGGAAGAAGAGAGATGTGAAAAATAGACATTAATAGTATATACCTTTGATAGATCCATTACAGATGATTAGATTTGACATGGATAGGATGAGTATTTAGTGCTATAGAAGTTTTTTTGACCATTTATAGTGGTGTGACCATGTGTGATTTGTCTTGATCTTCAAATGGAGTTCGAACATTCAACAAAGAATGGTTGTTTCAATGGACATGAGGTAGAATTTTTTGGATATTGGTAAATGAAAGATTGGGTCCAAACTCCCCATAGATAGAAATATGTACCATTGACTTGAGTCATCATTATTGGTGGATAGGTATGAGGCATTTGATTAGGTTTTTTATATCATGATGCCTAATATGGAAGAAAATTAAGGTGCAAAATTAGTGGAATTTTTGGATGTTTTATCCATTATCCATTCCTATGTGGAAAAGGGATGAGTAGTTATGTAATTTTTTATGAGGCTACCATGGAATCCTGTTGGTAAGGATGTGATTTGGGTAATTATAGATCATATTATGAAATAAATGCATTTCATACCTATTAATGATTCGAAAAAGGTATATGGTCAAGGGAAACAATATGTGAATGAGGCTCTTTAACATCAAGGGGTGCCATCAACATTCATTTCTCACAAATATCCTTGATTTATATCCCTATTCTAGAGTGTTTTATAGATTGTGGTGGGCACATAGTTGAATTAAGACATGAATTTTCATCCATAGATGACTACCTAGATGGAGTGACAAATTCATATCCTTAAAGACACGATGTAGTCTTGTGTGTTTCACTTAATAGATCATTATTGAAGAATATGACCTTATTTGAGTTTTCTAATAATAATATTTAATATAATTTGAACTGTATGGTTAAATTTGAAAAAATTTATGGGAGGCCTTCCAAGTCACCTATTTGTTAGATATATGTTGGAGAATTGTGTTTGGTTCAACTAAGTGTCATTCAAGAGATGATATATACCACATAGTTTATCATTTATAGATCAGTGATAGCTAAGATATTTTAGAAATATTACTCTACTGAAAATCATCATGCATTGGACATTGAGGTAGGTGGTAATTTTTTCTCAAATTTTCATAGCATTTTGGACCCAATATCTCGCGGAAGTAGGGTAACTTAGAACCTCATTATATTAGACCTTTCAAGATTACAGAGAGACTCTGTATGGAATATTATTATTAATAATTAAATATATTTTTTATGTTTGTCCATGATTTTTTCCATGTTTCCTAGATGAATAATTTTCATTCATACCAATCCAGTGTACATAAGTGGGAGGAAGTCGAGATTGAATTCAATAACGTAGCAATTTAAAGACCAATTCAAATGCTGGACTAATTGGGAATGGTTCAATGTGACAAATGACCTCATTGGTTTGGGTTAGATTAAAATGTGTCAGGAAACAACATGAGACATGAGATATTGAGGAATTTTTATTGAAGTAATGGACTTATCATGTGTTTGGTTCATGATCTTGTGCATGTCGGGGGACTAATTGATTTTATGGGGGGATATTAGTCACACCCAGGTATAAAAAACTATGTATATATCCATTTATTTTTTAGCCAGTCACTCGTAGTTTGGAAGATAGGTTGTAGATAGTTAGTGGTAGCAGGAGGCCCCCGAAAGTCCCATTAAGGGAATTATCTAGATATTTTTTGATGAAATAAATCATGTAGGTGCTGCCATCCAGTATATAGACTCACAAAGGCATTATAGTAGAGTCATGTAGCTATAGTCTCACAATTGTAGACAAAGTATAACTACTAACATTTTTGGTGATGTGAATTAGTGAGGTCCTGAAAGTCATTTTAGTATGAAATTTTTTCTTAATCCACCTTAAGACGACTCTTCAACCATTATTATATTTTTCTCTATTTTAGAGGCTACATAGCAATATTTTGGATCTTTCCCTATCTATTTTGGTGAATCATTTTACAAATTAGAGGCTTAGATATCTATTTTTAGTATCTACTAAGTGGACTACCCCTAATCCTACTTATCCTCTCTCTCTCCATGTATTTGATTTTTCATTTGACTACATGTTTTGTTCTAGCATAGACATGTATAATTGACAATATTTTCATTATATCCATTTTCTCGAGGATCCAATTTCCTTGTTTCCAATCACTAATATTGAAGAAGAATGATTGTATCATCATTTACATGGTAGGTGTTAGTATCCTATGATCTAACCCTTTTCCTACCTTATATCCATTGATTCTTTAAATTGTATTTGATTATAAAAATTGATTCATAAAATTTCTTTTGACATTTGGGGGTTATGAATTGAGTTTTCAAAAATGGATTTTCAACCATGTAAAGTAGTGTGAATTGCTAAAGAAATTGTCTTTATCAAAATATGGCCTTTGACATGAAAATATATTTTCCTCAACAAAAGTTTATAAATCATGGTTTTGTAATTATCCTTTGATTTTTTTGAGGAAAATGTTTTAGTTTTCTTCAATATAAGGATGATGTAATAAAAAACTTGGGAGACATTAGGGTGCGGGGGAAAAACAAATATAATACCTAGTGGGATTAGATATATTAAGGGGATGTTCCACAGATGTAATGGTGACAAGGGGATATCCTTTCAAGGGGATATATGTTCTCAAACTATAGGAGTCTTGTATTTTTGAATGTGTTACTTTGGGAGCCTTCATGTTTAATTTTGTTTACCCTCATGTCATATATTGTTCACTTGGTTTACTATAAATTATATTATGTACATGATCTAATGAAATGATAACATACACCCTTCTTTATGTTATGTGAAATGATGCTTGAAAACTATTAATTTATAATTCAATTCCATTGGAATGTGATATGTCATATTTATTTGTTTAATTGAATATTGAATGATATGGAAAAGGAAACTGATGGATGTTTTATAAATGGAAAATGATTTCTTATTATGTAGTTTAGATAACTAAATTTAATGTGAACTAATGGAGGAATATGGTTATATACTGTATATATTTTTTTCATCTTATTATACAGTAGTGCTCAAAAAATAATTTTTTCTTTGCAAACTCATAGCCCTATTTTTTTATATACAGGTATATTTAAGGGAATCATATAGAGAATGAATTTCCATGCTCTTGATTCCTATATGTGGATTGGGATAAAGGTTTATTATGGATACCGTGAGATAGAACCATGGGTTTTTTATGAGTTTCATATTGTTTATGTTTTTTTCTTATCTTTTAAGACCATTTTTTATGATATTTTATGCTACCTTTTGGGTTTTTGTTTTGGAATAAGAAATATTTTTGGAATTAAATTTTTATTATATTTATCTTATATCAGATGCCTTTTTAAGGTTAAATCATCATTATTATTTCATTAATTATTCCCAGGTTCTTTTTAGAATATCATGGTTACTCAGAACACATGGAATTCCTTTTCGCTGGTCAATTCTAGTTATGTTTTGGTTCTACTCAGATTGGACTATTTTAAGTAACTATATTGGACCATTTTCTCACACAACCATAGTAAATATCTATTTGAAATAATATAATAAAAATTTGTTATATTGTGATATCATTTGTTTTGAGACTACCTAAAACTCAATTGAAGAAATTGAAGCAAGACAATGACCACAATATATTTAGTTGGATTGTTCCTCAATCCTTTGATTTCTACAGACTATCTGAGATACATGAGAAGTGAAGTAGGATGTTAATATATGAGATTTTACAGAATAGAGAACCCTCTTCTGAAGGGTATTTTATACATAATAAACATAAATAAAGAACAATATTATATTTCATTATAGTGTTGGAAAAATAATATAATTGGTATATAGATTCACAATTCCCTTGTATATTCATCCACCTTTATGATCCATTTAAAATATAGGAAACCTATAAATGAATATGTAAATTAAATTGGTTTTTAAATAGAGTATAATGAACTCAGATAATTATTGTACTATATAAAGAATATGTTTGGTAACCCTTCCAACAAGTTCATTAATAATGAGATAGATGTTCCAAATAGTATACTCATCTTAATTATGAATTATCCTGATGATGAAAAGGGGATCAATACCGTACTGAGTACCATTACTATTTTCTGAATTCTTTTGAAGAATATTTATGAAATGTGTTGGGTATATTTTATTTCCATTGGGGGACATATTAGAGTGGGTACCTAGATATACCACCAATTTTTGTATATACTGTGTGGATTTTAGGGACTTGTATAAGAGATACCCAAAGAACCTTATTCAATTTTCCAACAACATGTTTCATTCCACTAGAAATGTTAAAAGAAATCAATCAATTAAAATAAAGGAAATTTATTTTTTTCAATCAGGTTTTATACCCAAAAACCCAAATCCCTTGTTGTTAGCTAAGGGTAGTTGGTGCGAATATAGATAGGGCTTGGTGAAAAAATTAATTAATATTTATAATTATTCATAACCACACTACAATTATAATAATCATTTGGGGATCATTTTTATAATCCATGGATTTCATCATTGTTCACATTTATACTTTACAATTTTTTTTATTGATGTTAATTTTTCATTTCCAAGGACTAATTATTATAATTTTTAGAAAATGTTCATTTTATTGAGTGTTTTTTAAGAATGTTTCATATAATAATATATCTATATTCACACACATAAGTGTACATTTAAAAAATATAAAACAATGCCTTTTTTAATCAATCCTAATATATCTAATTATTGTTTTTCCCAAAAAATAATTTTCAAAATAAAATTTTTAAGAAAATATAAAATAAGGATTATTTTTATAAAAGGAAATTATTTTCATCAGAATCAGATAAAAATATACACTTAGTTAAATATTTTTCAACAAGTGACCATAATACTCTTGGGGTGTGGAAAAAGTAGAATATTAGTCTATGATTAAATGAGGTGTAATGGGGACCTAAAATTCCCACTATAAAGGGGTGTGGATTTATTTATGTCACAATATTTATGTGTTATCCATATGTATTAGTGTTAATAAACTAGTTTGGGGAGGTTTTTGTATGAATATTTTCACTATATTTATGTTTATATCCTTTATTTTTATCTCCCCACTTCTTGATTATTCATTTTGTCGATAATGTGCATCTGATTCCCTCCACATATAGTGTTCAATTTTTCTATGAGAATCCTAGTAAATGTTTCAAACCCATTATCTCAATTGAATTCCTCTCTTTAGGATATGGTTCCATATGTAATGTATTTTTCCTCATTTACTGAATTGGTTAGATTTAATTAATGAATATTTTTCTAGTACCTTCACCCATTTAATTCATTACATGTGTGAATCATAGAAGATAGAGGTCTATAATGCATTTAAGTATTTCTTCTTAATGGTTTCTAGTAAAGACAACATTATGTTAGGAATAAATTTTGTGTTTCCATTCAAGATTACAATGATTGGATGATAGATGAATCATTGAGGATTTAAAATATGTTATTGTACAATACAATCTTGAAAATAAATTAACATGATCTTAGAACAAGGATTCACAACTCTTGAAAATTGGATGGATTTGAAATTAAGTGTTGGATCCTAAGACTCAATTTGATGGGATGAAATATTTTCAAATAGAAAAAAAATGCAATACATTAAGGACATAGATTGGATATATTATTTTGGAATCCTTATTTAATACATGTTAGAGGAATATTATTTGATATGTTTTTATGTGGTTGAATCTATCTTAATTCAACATATCAACAAATAAAAAAAATAAGAGCATTGCAATGCATGTTACGTACTATCACCAATGTATTCTTAATTATTTTACATATTATGTTCATTACAAAGAATGTTATTTTTTCCTCCCCCTGCCGGATTAAAAGGTCACTACAATCCCAAAATCACTATGTATCAATTAAACATTACATTAGTGGTTCTATAGTGTTGCAAATCTGATGCACACTATGTCTGTGATTTTAAATATTCTTAATGAATAATTTATAACACCCTTGGTTGAAAATGTATCCCATGTTTCCATAAAGTGTCATGTTATTATTTTTATATATTATTAGTCCTTAGAACATATATAATTGTCCATCTATGAAAACATGTTTTTCTCAACATAATTTTATCTTTCATATGAAGTTATAAATTATCCAGTTACTCTAGATGAGGTTTAAAATAAAATATCTTCATGTATAAAAACAAATAAAATGATTATAAAGAATTATAAAATTATTTCATTCCCAAATAAATATTAATCATTAATATTAAAAAAAATGAATTTATCAAAATTATCACAGTATAATCAAATGAGGTTTTATTTTAAAATCATCACATAATTCTCATGCTAGGTAATGGTGACGGAATAAAATAAAAGAATTATCTAAATAATATAAACAATTATTTTATCTCACAGTACACCCACACTACAATGGTAATGTTTAATCATGTAATCCCTATCAATAGTAACAACATAGGTTCTATTTCCTCTTAATTATTAGCCTCATGCTTATGACAGTTATGTGAATAATGATAAATTGAATAAAATTATAAATAATAAAAAAAATTCAGAAATACATATTTATAGTTCCTGTTGGATTAGTGATCCACACAACCAGGAAACATGATGGTTTATAGATAACCATTAAATGATATTTGGATATGGAAAATCTAATGAAAAATGCTCTATCATGATTCATTAATAAATTTGTATGGTATAAATGTAGATCAAAACACCTATAGAACTGTATATACTACCTCCATATATTAATTATTTGTAATATATTTGATGAATATCAATTAGTGATAATCATATTGTTCCAATATCCATAGGTAATCTATTAACCCTTGGATCCAAAAATGATTCTTAAGGATCCTTGTACACACAAATGTGTTATATTACCCTCATAGTGTTGAAATAAACAATGTACATTTAAATGTGTGTATCATCCATGGTTTCACGTAAAAAGGTATTCCCAATAGATAAGGATCTCATGAATATATAGATGTAACATCCCATCTCTTCCCATTAAAAAATGTAAATATTATTCAGAGACTATGGGGGGTGAATCACCCTTTTAAGAACAGAATATTAATAAAAGGTTCATTTCAGAATTAAACTTTTATTAAATAATAAATTGATTAATTGAATATGAAATAGTTGTGAAATTCAATAGTATTTTATAAAGATAATATAAAATATATTAAAGCTTTGAAATTAAAATTAAATATACATGTATATATATTACTGATTAATGAAGTAATGTGGAATAGTAAATATGATAAATAGAATGTTGATTAATAGTTTGAATAGAGATCAATGTGAGCCCCTATGTCTCTATCGCTTGAATAGATATGTCCTTTGTATAAATCCATTGATCATTACTGTGATTAAGAAACATTTCCCTCATATATATAGTTTGTGAGAACCCTCATGAGCATTACTAGTTTCCAAAACACATGTCATACAATTTCGAAGAGTGTAAGACATTGGAGAAATTTGATTGAGGGGGATATGTTTTCATTATGAAATACCATAATAAGATAGTCAAAATTCATTTTTATGGAAGAAGTATAATATATAATTAGAGAATTGATCAAACTATTTTAGAGATTTTATGAATTATAACTACTAAAGGATCTTGGAAGGACTGAAAATTATATATTTTTTCCTTCAATTGATCATTATGAGAATGTTTTTGGGCGAAAGGATCACACCATTAATCATAACATAACCATGATTATACTTTTCTATCCTACAAATGGACTAGAAAACATAAAAAATTTATCTAGAGAAAAAAATGGGGAATATTTCTTTAATTGTTTTTTGACAAAATTTTATGCTTCCTCGATAGAGCCAAGTTGATACTACTGGTTACCCAGTAGACTCAACCAGGTCATCGCTGGACATCATGGAGGTGGGTTCTGATGGAGAACATTTTTCACGATCTTCTACTAGACATTGATTGGATTATAACCTTCAATCATAATGATGTTTCACTGAATGGGAAACTGAATAGATGGTTCTCCTCAACTGGGATGCTAATATCCCTATGGGAGAATTAATTTTTATTGGTACAAGGCAACGGTCAGCTGGTGCCTTGCACTAGGAAGTTGGTGATTTTTTTTTATTACCATATTCAAGAGAATCCACATTCAGTACCTTCTAATTACTTATTTAGTTCATCAATGACGATTCAACGATCTATATGTGTGACAAAAAAGTTATTATTAAATTAAATCATGTGATTCATTAATTATATCTTATAGAGAGACATTCACTATAACAATATTATCTAATTTTCTAGAAAAAAATGAAATTGATTTAATTTTATGAATGTTGTTTAATTATTAAAATGTTTTATATAAAGGTTTTATTTCTAAATAATATATTTTTAATTTTATAAAATTTATTATATTTTTTGAATTTGAATATAAAATTTATCTTAGGGTGTTTGTTTTTTATAATTTTTTAGAAATTTTTTGTTTTTCACTAAATAGTAGAAAATAAATATTTTTATTTGAAACTAAATTTATTTTTTTGTATTCACAAATGAAAAATTATATTTTATATTATTTTGATAAATTAATTATTACCTTAGGTTCAATATAATCCATTTATGGTCTTTGTAATGATTTATAGATTTATATGGTATAAATAATTTTTTATAATTAAAAGGAATTTTTATGAAAAAAATAATTTTCATTAAATTTTGTGAGAATATTTTTAAATTAAATTTTTTCACCTTTATAAATTGAATATTTAAATATTTACCCAATAGTTAGAATGAGGAAGTATAAATTTATTAAATAGACCCCATTTATTTTTTTCATTATGCATACTTACCATATAAATTTTTCATCACCATAGTCATGTCGACATGGGTTAATTAGGGTTAAAACTAAATTAATAATGCATAAAATTCATTCAAAAACATTTAATAAATTAATTGTATAAGTCTATTTAATCCATAAGTATCCAAGCATTGAAAATACATCCTTTTTTATCATTTAGCATTGATTCATTATATTATTTATGTATTGGATAAAGTCAACAGTGTCACTATCATTATTTTAATATCATAAATGTTTGTGAAAGGGATAAAAATAACTTATTTTCTGTTATAATTGGTCATTCTAAATATGAATAAATTTTTTTATCATGTTAATTTCTCTTTAATTCTTATTGATGAAAACATTACTGAAATCTCTTATACCACACTGACCCAATGCTTATGCAAGTATTATAAATATCATGTATATGTTTATAAAAACACTAAACGTAATTTTTTGGGTGAGCTAAAGTTCTAAAAAAATTTGGATTAAAATATACAATATTTTGGATGTGTGAATGGATTAATATCCAATTTCATTTCTGTCATGTTGTTTTCATTGTCAAATTAAATGAATAATAGAAAATTTAAATTATTGATATTTTATAATCATAAATATTTTTTTAAATTATTTAAAATTAAAAATTATACAGTCTATAAAAAAATTAATGAGATATGGTTTAAAATATCAACAATACTTTTTTAGCCCATAATGATTAAAATGATTTGATATCGCGGTAATTTTGTGAATGGTAAATCATGGTTGAAATCAAAAATGTAAGTGTGAAATAATAAAATAAAATAATATAAATTTTATTGTATGAGAATATTTTTAACATATAATAGTATTATATTATAAAAATAAAAGAATTTCAACATTTTTCATTTAAAATTAATTCATATTATATTTGAACAATTAAATATTACAAGAGTGGTCCTCCCTGAACTTTTAAATGGGAACCTCTTATCCTCAATTCCAAACACATTTGGAGAAATATATATTTTCTAATACCTGACCAAATCTGTTCATAACATCTCTCCACACTTATTATAGTCCCTGACGTGATTATAATGTCAGGTTATTAAGGGTTTAAGTATAATCATAAATATGTAAACCAAAGAAGAATAAAAGTTCTTAAAAAATTATTTTTATTTTATTTATTCTTCAATATCATCAAAATAGTATCCCAAATTGAAGAAATAATAAAATAATAATCTTATATATACTTATATGTTATTATTATAATGAATTAAACAATATAAAAATTTACTTCCATCAAATGATAAATGAAACCATCTAATGTGTTAATGGTTGAATATCGCCTCTTGGACTGATAAAATTTGGTTTATATCAAGACCTATTAATGATTTTTTGTAACACCCCATGATTTTATTGTATTTTATTTTCTTTAAAGTAATTCAATAGCTTGTGCTACACACAACACCGAGTTTGATTGCAACACGATTTACCAAAATAGTCATTCAAAAGCGGTTATGAATAATATTAACTAAATTTTGAATTTTATATACTTCATATAATTTTAGAATTCATATTATATGTCTCTTAGACATAATATAAAAACAAATTGTTTTTAGATAAAGGAAATATTTTTTAAAAACTATAATTTTACCAGAATCTGTAGGAACACATTTTTTGAAACCATTATTTTACACTTTTATTAATTTTATTTAATAAAATTAAATTATTCTTTAGAATCATGACTTAAAAATTTATTTTGAATAAATTTTTTGTACTTCTCGGAAAAATTTCATATTTTGATGAATACTGAAAAATTCAAAATTCTAATTGAAAACACTTTTTTACTCGAACTAATTTATAAAGATAAATTATGAATTTGAATGGTTTGGAAGTAAAATTATATTATATTTTTATCATTTAATACAATTTAGGTCATTATAATTAATTTTACATTTAAATTTGACATAAACACGTGTGAATCTTTTGATAGTTTTTACTTTTTTAAAACCCACTTTTCTGTTTCGAAAATGGGAATTAATTTTATATTAATTAATTAAATTTATATGTTTTTAATTTGGTAAAATAGAATTCATTTTTTAATTTGAAATATCAAAATTATCATAGGGTGACTTTTTTATATTTTTCCCATGACATTAAATTTTTGATGAATTGTGCAAAACAGTACGTTATAGTTCAAAACCGACATTTTATTAAAGAATTATCTATTTTATTCGAATTTATTTGAAGTAAAAATAGATATATAATACCTATATAAGTTCAATGTTATTCATTGAAGTATTTTTATAAAAAATATTTGATTTATAAAATTTTATTGATATTTTTTCCGTCTTTTATCCACCTTCTAGAAGAATTTGCAATTTTGCATAAAAATTAATTTTACTTGTTCTGTGAATTGAATTTCAAAATTTCTAAGATACATGTTTGATATCAATAAGTAAAATTTATTTTAATAAAATGAAAATAATTTTTGGTTAATAGAAACTTTTGACTTTTACTTACCTCGGTTAAAAGTAAATAGGGTAATTAAGGGTGAAAATGGTATTTTAATTACCCTAAAATATGTATTAATTATATTGGATAAGTGTTATTCTACCAAGAACAACCCTAGGTACACAATATGACTCTATTTTATTCACTTTATTTATCTTAGACATTTATTTTTTTTATTTGAAGAAGAGTTAAAGGAGTTAAATTCAATGTTTAATAAATAAATCATTTTTAATATAGGGTTATACAAAAGATAAATTCGACTATAAATATTCATTTTAAATATAATAATATTTACTCAATGACGGTTTTTTGTTTATAAATTTTATACATAAATATTTAAATTTATTTATGACACAATGATGATGTAGTAATTACGTTATTAATGAAAGATTAAAATAATTGATATTATAAATATCCAAAAAATATAATTTTATACTTGTGACGATTGAAAATAATTTTTTAGGTTAATATGACATGTTAAGGTATATTAATTTTTTTTAAAGTAATAATGCTCATAAGATTTTTACAAAAAAAAATTACTAAATAATGCCAAAATTGACATTAATGTCTTTTTAAAACGAATTCTATATAATTGGTTGATATAATATTCTTAAAACTATAAGGGTCCTCAAAAGGGATTAAATAATATTATATATGTAATTATTGAACCAGTAGATGTTCTCTTGGATATTTAGAGTAATTTTATTAACTATATAGTGTAAGAATACAAGAAGACATGGTAAAAGTTAAACTATTTAACAAAGAGTTAAATCTAAAATATATAGATAAAATTGTAAACTAAACTACTATAAAATCTATTGAATGAATGGTTTTCAAACCATGACCACCATATCTTTGAAATTAATCATTTTAGAGCCATTATCAACCGAAAATTATTTTATTATAAAATAATACATCAAGGTTTTCCTAAAGTGACTCTCACCTCTCTTATAAAAGGTTACTTTCCATTCTCTTACTTTCACAACTCCAAAGCTATTTGGCTCGGCCAAAACATGCCCAAATATCCACCCATAATCCCTAAAATCAACCTTGAGTCATTAATGTGATCATAAATCAATCCTATGGAGCCCTTTTGATCAAATCAGAAGGAAACACCAGAGGAAGAGTAAATAATTTCACCACTCTCTTTCAAGTTCTTTCCTTCTTCATCTCCATCTTTATTTTTTCCATCAAAAAAATAATAAATCTTGAACCTTTATAATAATATGATGTTATAAATATATAGAAACCATATTCATTATTATATTCATATTATAAATAAACAATTGACCATACGTTCGTACGTACAGCTTACAGTCTCCACATCGTGGTGTAGCTTATTATTCAAACACTTCATTATTTTAATGGGTATAATAATGAGTATAAATGATGTAAATAATAAATATATCATGATAATTATTCAGTATATATGATATACCATCCAATTATATATTATATCATCGTCAATATAATGATATTTTTGCTCATGAGTACGTACGGATTACAGTCTCCACGAACGCGATGAGAATTATTAGTCATCTCAATCATTCCAAAATAATATCCATTTTATGATTAAAATTAATGTTTATTGAAACAACCCGAAATTTTGATAAAAAATTGTTTCTTAACATTGTGTGTTATTTTATTTTATACTCTGAAAAACTATTTCATTTAATAAAATGACTATAATTAAAATAAGACTTTTGGGTGTCGATTTTTATTTGACCGTTGGTTGATATGACTGTTGGGTACTAAAGGTTGTGATTATTAACTATAAATACTGGTGATAATGATTAATTAATATATAAATACTATTCTATGGCCACATTCAGTAGTCTAGGGATGATCAATGCCCATTTGACAGTACTCGGGAAGGAGGTAGCACCGTTGGGCTTTGCTCTGGACCAAACCCAAGCCGAACATCATCGTGTGAAGCTAGAACATAATGTCCTTCATGAGAAGTTCAAGATGATAGAAATCACTACTCGGGAAATGTTGGCTGATCTTTCCCAAGATTATATCACCCTATCACACCTTACTCTTAGGTCTTATGATTGTGTTATAAGGGGTAATGTAACGAGACTATAACTGCTTTGAGTAATCCTTTGATTTAAATAAAAAATGTGATGTCTTCTTATGGTGAAGTATGTGAATTTTCAAATTTCTAGATAAATATAATATGCATATTATTGATGAATTCTAGAAAAAAATATATTCTAAATTTTTTATGTAAACCTTAAATAATTAATAATGATTACTGATTTTCAAAAACATGGTATTCTACAACTGTGTTTAGTATGAAATTTAGAGTCTACTTAAATCCACATAATTTTTGGGGAATAGTAAATTGTGAATAGTGATATTATGCTTATGATTAGTAATGTGACCAAATTTATTATCTTCACTTAAGGAAGTATTAATATAATTTAGGCACCCTGATTATGTAATGTGATTCAATAAATTCAGTAAATAACTGTTTTAGAAATTATTGGTTAAGTTTTATTTTTTTGGGTGAATAATTTTTTTTATTTAAAAATTATGTTAAAAATATTTATGAAATTATTTTCATTAAATTGAGTTCAATTTTGAAATTAGAGCATCGATATTTGGTTACGGTTACTTTTGGGGTTTTTTTTTCTGAAAACAGTTGAATTTTAAGTGAATAGTTTTTAAAAAAAATAAAATAAAATATATTGAAAATTATGGCCATAAAATAGAGTTAATTTCAGATATCAGAGCATCATTATTTTATTAAGGTGAATTTTTGGGATTTTTCTGAGAAAGATGAATTTTTGTTGAATAGTGAAAATACAGTTTTTGAGTTTCAGGTGTTTAATGAAATCCTTAAGGATGTAATAATTAGTAAATAATTCTAGTCGACATAATAATAGTAAAATAAGGTATTAGTTGTCCCATGTGACCAATACCATGGGCTAATACAATGTAGAAGCCCATAGTTTTTTCAATACCACCGATGAGGTGTCCCTTGACAATTAATGATTTTCCCCCAACTTCTCCTATAAATACCAAGACATTCCCTCATTAATATCATTTCCAAATCCTCCCCAATGATGTTATGGTCTCTTTACCTCCCATTTATTCCTCCCAAGGTTCCCTCATTCCTCCCAAGGTCCCTTCTTTCAGGATTGTAAAATTTACTCTTCAAGGTAAGGGATCCTTTCATCCCTCACTTTTAAGTCATGACTTCCTTTATGTTGTGTCTTATATTTTCCATATATTTATGTTGATGTTGTGTTCTTGTATGTTCTTATTACTGTCCATTTTATGTACAAATGATGAGAGACCCTTTCTTCTCTCATAAATTTGTTTTCTGAATTTTCAAGTGACGCCGTTAGGCTGCCAAATTTCTCGTTAAAAGAATCATGTCTTCTCTTTTCTTTCATGTTTCCTTTTTATGTGGTATGTCATTAAAAATTCCATACCATGTTCTTATCTCCATGTTGTTATATATTTATATTGTATTATATGTCATTTATTAGTCGTTTACTCTTGTACCCTCTCATTCCAATGATTTCTAAAACCATATTATATAGCTGTTACGCTGTAGAAATTTCACCCCAAAATTTCTATCTCTTTCTCTCCAGAAATTCTCTTGTTTAATTTATGTGAATACCCAGACCTATTTCGTTTCATTGGGATTTCATAAATATATACTGATATTATATTTTATTCTACAATTTAAATAAATATAACAATCACCCCCTTTCCATGGGTTATAAATGACATAATGATCTTATTTTTTTAAGAACTTTTAAAATGTCACGATCATGAAATGAAACCCATTTCATATATTCTCCATGGGTTATTTAAGAAATTTTTGATTATCATATATTTAGCTCACCAATAATTAACGAAATATAAAGGGAGTGCCCTGATAGTGCTCCAATTCATTTGGTAAACAATTAATCTCTAGAGATGACAAGTTTTATGATACCTTGGTGAATAACCTTGGTAATTTCTATGACACCTTAGGGATGGAACTTGGTGATATGTTCATGAATTTATAAATGAAATGTATTATCCACATATTAATGTTATGTTTCAAGTTCTTTTCTTTATGATATTCACATTTTTCCATTTCTCACGTCTTCATGTTTTTATTCATGTTCATATTGATATAACAAGTACATTAACTCCCTTGTTTACCCTTACTGGGCCTCCTGCTCACCCTTTCCTTTGATGTCTATCTCCAAGATATGAGATGATGTAAAGGTTAATAGGATGAACCTATGATGAACCCTTAAAAGTGGTTTAGAAGGTTGTTTTATGTTTTTCTTATGTTTTAAGTTCCTGATTTCCAAGACACTATACTTTATTGATCCTCTGTTTGTAAAATGTAATGAAATGTTATGTAATAAAAAGGAGGGTTATCATTTTTGGAATAATAGGATAGTTTAGTTATTTATGGAAAATAAGATATGAAATCTTTAGGAAGAACCCTATAAAAAAGTATAAATATAGGAAATATTCATGGTATTTTGGTGAGTATTGAGTAAGTGGTTTATCAAGAAAATAAATCCCTATATGGATACGAGCAGGTAGAGGTGTCTCTAGAACAGATGTACATAGGGGTAAAACCCAAAAACTCCTCTTTGAACTAGAATCAAATGAGAACTGGTACACGACAACGGTCCTTGCTGCACTCTTGGTTATGACACACCCAGAGGATATGTTTGGTTAATCAGAAGCTTTTTATGAATCATTATGAAATAATTAATGAAAAAATGTAATGGTCTAAGCCTAAAGTTTTATGACATAAATTTTTTTTAGTTAAAATAATCTTAAATGAAATAAGTTTCTCATGATGGATCTATTGTTTTAGAAAATTTCCTCATCATCTAGGTATATGTTGACGTATTTCCTATGTAGTTACCACGACCTCTCCCCAAAAGATAGGTAATGTTCTCCATTGAACTCGTACCCAGATCTCAGCTGATGTCCAAGACCCCATATAGGATAGAAAATATGGACATCAACGATTTAAAGAAACAATTCCAAGATCTTTTAGAGAATGGGTAATCTGACCAAGTGTTTCTCCTTGGGGAGCACCTGTTCTCTTTGGGACGAAGAAGGATGGATCGATGCGGCTATGCATTGATTATAGAGAACATAATGGGATCATAGTGAAGAAAAATACTATATTCCAAGAATGATGACTTTTTTGACCAACTTTATGGGACTCAATTCTTATATATGATTGATCTTCTATTATGGTTATCATAATTTGAGTGTGAAGAATGATGATATTCCAAAAAATTTCTTTCAATCAAGATATGGGAATTATGAGTTTTTTCTTATGCCCTTTGGACTGACTAAAGCACCTGCTATTTTTATGGATCAAGAATATGTTGATTTTGGAAACTTATATTTTATAAAATCAATATACTTTGTATAAGAAAATGATTTTGTGATTAAATGATAATGGTCATTTTGGATGATGTTTTCTCTATTGGAGTACTACAAGACTAAGGAAAAAAATACTATAAGATTTAAATTATAGAGGAATGGTTGATTTTTTTTGTAATAATTTATGTATTTATTGTGGACATATGGTGATTTTGGTTATTTCTATAAAATGATGAACCTAGCATAGAGAATATGTGAGTAGGTTAATTACACTTTAATATGAGACTTTAATAGTAGTTGATGTTATTTGGAGATAAATGTTATGATTTATTGGGGAACACTGTGTTATTAAATCCTTCTATATTTTGGGTTTGAATCTTAGTTTGGATTATTCTGAAGAATTTTATGGATTATTATATATTAAATGGTCTTTCTGGAACTTTGTGTACTTTTGTTGAATTTTTTAGATTAATAGTCATATTTCTTTTTATAAAGTATTATTTTATTGGGGGATTATATGATCTTGTACTAAACTTTTTAGTTTTAGTTGACGACTAAAGACCAGGTATAAATATAGATATTATTTTGTGGTTTATGTGATTCTCTAAAATACAATTCTTGTGCTTTTTATGAGACCAAGTAATTTTGAATGCTTTAATTGGAGAAAATATTAGTCTTGGTGGAAACTTATTTAGGGATGGAACTCTACTTGAAGGTATATATATTTCCTTATGCATTTATTCTATGTAGTAAATTAATTTCATCAAAATTATGAAAAGGAATGTAAAACGAAAATGTTTTTGGTTTACGTTTCCTACTAGGTAATCAAAGACCATTTAAGACATCTCAATTATGTGAATTCTTGTGGCTAATTTTCTCCTAATCATGTTTTCTATCACTATCCATCAAGACTTGACCCTTCTTTTTCTCTTCCATATCCATTTTTTCCTACATGGAATCCAAGTATGGGTTATCTTGGGTGACCATTTTACTTCCCTTACTTTCTTTTAAAGTAATAGTTTTACAGACTAGTTTTCTGATGTGGGACATTCAATGAAATTTACAAGACCAAATTAAAAAATGTGAGATGCAATTTCTTAAGGGGGAATGAATGTAAAGACCAGAAATTTTGAATAAATTTTGTTTCCTAACTTTTTGTGTTATTTGATTTTATACTCAAAAAAACTATTTCATTTAATAAAATGAGTATAATTAAAATAAATATGTTGGGTTTCGACTGTTATGTGATCATTGGTCAATATGACAGTTGGAAACTAAAGGTTGTTATTATTATATATAAATACAATTGATATTAATTAATTAATATAGAAAAAATATTTGATGGCCCCATCCAGTAGTATTGGGCTGATCGAAGCCCATCCGAAAGAACTCGGGAAGGTAGTAGCACCATTGGGCTTTGCTCTGGACCAAACCCAAGCTAAACATAATCATGTGAAGCTAGAACAGAATCTCATTCATGAGAAGATCAAGCGGATAGAAATAACTACTCAGGCAATGTTGGCCGAGCCGCCCCAAGATTATATCACCATAGCACACCTTACTCTAAGGTCCTATGCTGGTGTTATAAGGGGTTATGTAATGAGGTTGTAACTACCTTGTGTAATCCATTATTTTAAATAAAAACTGCGATGTCTTCTTATGATGAGTTTTGTGAATTTTCAAATATCTGGATAAATATAGTATGCATATTATTGATGAATTCTAGAAAAAAATATATATGTAAACTTTTAATAATAAATAATGTGTTCTGATTTTCAAATAAATGGTCTTCTACAACTGTGTTCAGTATGAAATTTGGAGTCTAATAAGATCAAAAAAAAATTAGTGAATAGTAAATTATTAATAGTGATTTTATGCTTTTGATTAGTAATGTGACCAAATTTATTAATTAATGTAACTTAATTAAGTATTAATATAATTTAGTTACCTTGATTAAGTAATGTGAATCAATAAATTAGGTAAATAACTATTTCAGAAATTATGGGTTAAGTATTGTTTTTTCAGGTGAATAGTGTTTCTTATTTAAAAATTAAATAAAAAATATATAGAATATTATTTTCATAAAATGGAGTTCATTTTTGAAATCCGAGCATCGATATTTGGTTAACGTGAATTTTTGGGATATTTTTGAAAAGAGTTAAATTTTTTAGTGAATAGTGTTTTTATTTAAATATGGAATTAAAAATATTTAGAAAATTATTTTCATAAAATGGAGTTCATTTTTGGAATCAAATTATCTATATTTGGTTAAGGTGAAATTTAGGGTTTTTTCTGAGAAAGTTGAATTTTTGGTGAATAGTGAAGATAAAGTTTTTGAGTTTCGGGTGTTTAATGACATCATTAAGGATTTTATAATTATGAAATAATTTTGGACGACTTATGAATAGTAACATAAGGTATGGGGTGTCCCAAGGGGTGAATACCATGGGAAAATACCATTTCCTAGCTTATGGTTTTTCCAATACCACTAATGTGGTGTCCCTTGGCAATTAATGCTTTGTCCCCTTAATTCTCTTATAAATACCAAGCCTTTCACTCATTAATTTAATTTCAAAATCCTCCCAAACGAAGTTATGGAATCTTCACCTCCCAATTTGTCCTCCCTAGGTTCCCTCAAGCCTCCCAAGGTCCCGAATTTAAATCTTTCGATGTTACTCTTCAAGGTAAGGGATCCTTTCACCCCTCTCTTTTAAGTCATGCATTCCTTTATATTGTGTATTATATTTTACATCTCTTTATATTGAGGGTATGTTCATATATATTCTTATTACTTTCCATTTTAAGTCAAAATTATTAGAGACCCTTTCTACTCTCATTAATTTGTTTTCTGAATTTTCATGTGATGCCGCCAGTCTGCCGAATTTCTCGTAAAAGGAATCACGTCTTCTCTTTTCTTTTAGGTTTCAATTTTGTGTGGTATTTCAATAAAATTTCCATACCATGTTCTTATATACATGTCTTCATATATTTATAATTTATTTGAAGTTATTTTTGAGTGGGTTACTCTTGTACCCTCTCTTTCTATTGTTTTCTAAAACAATGTTATATAGTCGTTATGCTAAAGAAATTTCGCCTCAAAATTACTATCTCTTTCTCTCAAGAAATTCTATTTTTTATTTATGTGAATACTCAAAGATATTTAGTTTCATTGGTTTTTCATAAATATATAATAATAATTTATTTTATTCTGCAATTGACATACATAAAACCCTCACTCATGTTCCAAGGGTTATAAGTGACATAATGATCTTATTTTTTAAGAACATTCAAAACATCAAAATCTTGAAATAAACCCCATTTCATATATTCTCCATGGGTTATTAATCAAATTTTTTTATTATGATTTATGCTTACCACATGTAATTAAATATATATTGATGTTTCAACCTGATAGCTCTTTAATGCATTGGGTAAAGAATCAATCTCTAGAGATGACAAATTTTACGATACCTTGGTGAATAACATTGGTAATTTTATGACCCCTTTGGGATGGACCATGGTGATATGTTTAGGAATTTATAAATGAAATGTTGTAGCCACATATTCATTTAATATTTCATGTTCTTATCTTTATGATATTTCTATTCTTCCATTTCTCATGTCTTCATGTTTTTATTCAAGTTCTTATTGATATCACAAGTACATTGACTCCCTTGTTTACCCTTACTGGGCCTTCTGCTCACCCATTCCTTTGATGTCTATCTCCAGGATATGAGATGCAGTAAATGTACATTGGATCAACCCATTATGAATCCTTAAAAGTGGTTTAGTAGGATGTATTATTTTTTTCTCATGTATTATGTTCCTGATATCTAAGACAGTAGACATTAAAGATCATCTGTTTGTAAAATTCAACGAATTGTTATGTAATAAAAAGGAAGGTTGTTATATTTATGAACATAATATAATTCATTATATGAATTAAATAAATCATATCCATAACAAACATGGCTTAGGTAACCAAGAATATAATTGAAAAAGAATTAGTTAACAACTGAAACGATGATACTACCGAAATATTATTAACAAAGTAATATTAGAGGAACATATATGATATCATATTTATGTATTTGGTTCTTGTATAATTTAATAATGATGATTTACCCATTATAACAGAAGATAAACTACACTATACTATGGAAAAGTAAATGATAATGGGTCTTTTATCGCACTTTTAATTCTGTGAGATGTCCATTGTTTGCCACTTATTAATTGCATGCGGTGTATGGTGTACTGCCATTTGATATATATTATCATGATTCTTCTTATATTCATGGTATTCTATGATTCATTTGGTATTTGTTAACTTTTATTCATATGAATCGATTGATTACAACATGGTAAGTGGTTTTTATCTCACTTCTTATTCCTGTAAGATTGAGGCTATATTGCCACTATTTCCTTTTATGTGGTGTATGTACTACCCTAGATTGATTTCCTTATATAATTTAATTTAATTTATGGGTATTTACATATTAATTTATTGATCATTATTTCATGGGTAATATGATTCATAAGTCACCAAATCAGTAAGGGAATTACGATTTTTGATTCCCACTCTTTGGGTTTTATGCAAACTTCATGGATTACTCCATGATTATGTGTGAAATCACTATTTATTTAAGTATGTAGAATTTTCCACTCCCCTTTGTGTTGTTCTTCTTTTGACACACATAATCACTCCATTGATAAATTTTCAAGTCATTGATATGAACTAGATATGAGTAATCTTAACTCAATTTTCATTCATTGAGTTAAATAGTCAAGTCATTGGTGTAGTTGTTACAAGAATATGTGTGAGTGTCCTATATTTTATTTACAATGAATATACAATCATATTTAGTGTATTTATAATATTCACACATAATTATATAATTGATTAATCAATAAACTAAGGATACAACCTTTATAAGGGATTTCATCTCAACTTATATTCCATTAAGACTTCTTTGTTGTAATGCTCCAATTAACTTTTATTTGCTGTATATACTTTACATTGACAAAATATATCTTAAACCCACTTATTCTTGTGATATTATTATGTCATTATTACCTCAATTATTTTTATTCTAGAATATCTCATTTGGTTTAGAACTCTTACTAAAATATCATTTTAAATGTTTTTAAAATTTATTCTTCAAAATCGTTCTCATTAGTGTCAATGTTTTAAAAATGGTTTTAAGGTTTCATTAATATAGAAATTAATGTTTTAAAAATAAAAATCCATTCAAATGATTCAATGTGGTATAAGACACATTGATTCAAAAAACTATTTTAAACAGCTTCTTGATAAATAGTGATACTTTTAAATGTTTTCCAGATAAAGGGGTATTTTTCTCTCAAATAGTTTTGATGATTATTTTCATCTATGTTAATATCCTTCATTATTATCAATTGAGGTTAATTAATTACAATACAATCTATTATATTGTATTGAATGAGTTATGTTTGATTGTGGATGTTCTATTTTTATACCATTCATAGTTTATTGTTAATGTTATGACATTTCGTATGCTAGTTTTAATATGAATGTTTAGATTATCATTCACCCATTCATATGAGGAATTCATTGGACTTAGTATGCGACGGGGGGAGACCGCTTTATCGCCTTGATGTATAGTTATGTATAATGTGACAAACTAGTGTCTTGGCACATGTACATGACAAAATCTTATTTGTAGACTTGGCACAAGGACTTGTCTATGTGGTTATGAAGTCCAGCATTATGCAATCATTCATTATGAAATTGGATATTGATATTACAAGTGATTATTCAACTAGTAAAATATTAATGTGAATACATAAATGGAATTATTTTATTTATCTTTATCATATTAGGTTGATGTTTAAGTTTAAAAGGCTTGTGTTATATTCTTATACGTTTCCGTAAATGTTTGTTCTTATTTATAACAGTTTCTGCTATATTCTTATCCTTACTGACCATCTAAGACCACCTATTTCTTATGTTTTATTCCAGGATGAAAATAAGTATATTACGATTAACAAGTAGGAATAGGCTAAGGGATATAATAGTGTTCATCTAGGACATAATGTTGTTGTTTTTATTTCATGATGCAATGTAAAACATATTTATGTATCTAGTACATCCAAAGATACTACGCTGATCCGTATTTCAAGATATGATTACTTGTATCATTCCAATATTATGTAGTAATTCACACCTTCTTATGGTGCATCTAAAATGCATAGTGTTATATGCATAATGATTATTCCAACAGTGTAGCATTCAGTAACACCGCCATCATATGTAGAACTGTACTGGTGACTCATCAGGAACTGGTAAAGCTATGCGAAGACACGTCCAAATTGTTTACTAGATGAGACTATCTATAGGAAACCACAAATAATTGATATGATCGTGAGCTAGCCGAATGAGATAGAATGATCATTCTTACTTCCCCACATCCTTCCAACCTAGAACTGGTATTGAATAGGGTCCTCGTTACCCAGCTAGGGTGGGTAGGAACTCAGGAATTATAGTGATCGAACAGAAGAATGGTGCCACTAGATGTTGAAACTGGACCTCAAGCAGTAGATCAAATCATCTGAACCAACTGCATCTATTTGGGAGAACTCAGCCGAAGACGTTCTAATTCTAAACCAATTCCTTTATCATCTTGTGTAGATCACTTCCCACATTTCTTCTAAGTTTTATTCTAGGAAATCTCATAATATTTTCTTAGGGAAACCGAGTGGAACCGCACTACATCTTCGACTAATGATGGAGGGGTCTCGGGATAGGGATAAGGAGCAGACCCCAATGAATCAGACAAGGGAAACACAGGCAGATGCTACGAACATGGTTGAACGCCTGCTCGATCCCTCACTATTCATCATTTTAGTAACATCCCTAGCTTGGTCGCTTTGTTTGCAAATTAATCAAGACCTCTTTGATGATTTAGATATCTTGAGAATAGATACGGTACTGAGTCCCAATGTCCAGTTCACAGAAGTATGATGCCTAGCCCGTACCAGATCTTGTTACCTTACAAAGTTTACCCACCGGATCAATACTAGATGATCATTGTAGATAATCCCCTGACTACATTAAACAACAAAAAAATTCTTTTAGAAGCTTTTATATGAGCCTTGTTCAGATTTCTTCTTGTTTGCATGGTTTCCGGGTTAGTCGTTGGTTTCATTGGGATTGATTTTCCAGTCGGAAAGGCCACTCACTTCACACTTGAAATATACATGTGTGATGCCACGAGTACGTTTTCTTAATGAATATGACTGAATAGAGAACATATAAAGGATCCCTAAAAATGAAACTGACATAGGGAACATAGAAAAGTGAGCATCGATAGATGATTAATTCCCCTTATTTATTATAGACATTGAGGAATAGAATAGATGAAAAACCATAAATTTTGGTAATGTAAATATTATGTGGGTTTTCAAGAAAATACATCCCAGTCATGATATGAACATGTAAAGGTGGCTCTGACACGGATTTACCTAGGTGTGAAAACTCTAAAAAAGAGTTTTGGTCTTGACCCGGGGTATCATGGAACATGACAACATGTGTTTCATTACTCTTGGTTATGACACTCCTAAGGGATATTCATAGGATAATTCAAATTTTCATTAAAAACAGATTTGACGGATTTTAATAAAATATGAGAATAAATAAAAATGGTTAATCCTAAGGCATTTTAGATTGAAAATAAAGTGTTATGATATTCTCTAAAAGATTTTATGACTCAATAATACTTTCTTGTGTTAGTAAATGGCTGGATTCCATGGAAGTAATAAAAACATTGATGATGATTTACAAGGTTGGAACAATGGTAGGAATGAGAAATTAAATGGATTGATGATTGGTTGAAACGATATTGTCTTAATTTGAAATAAGTTTTCCAAAAATATGATTAACAACATATATATTAACAAACTCTCGGAATCAACATAAAAGAGAAAAGTAGTGAATGATAAGAGCTCCAGTAGTGGAGACCATAGAGAAACGAAAGATCAATTTCAATCATGCATGAAATGTGGAAGAAGACACCTAGGAAAGTGTCTCAATGGGACAAAGAAATAATTTATGTGTGGGATAGAAGGACATAAAGTAATGTATTTAGGAGGAAAAATGTAAATTACTATGGAAGAAAATAAAAATGATCCCATGAATCCATTTAAAATAATATTCCATAAGTGTAGGGGACCTGGTCATTACCTGAGTGAATGACCTATTCATTGGGATATCCTCTTGGTCATGTAAGAACCTATGTGGAAATAAATAGAGGGTGAAATATTAATAAGTGTTAGATATTATTTTTTATATGAATACATTCAGAGTCTTTTCTCTTGTATGTGTAACCCTGCAATTTTTTATGTGAAAATGATATTTTTGAAAGAATTATCTTTTCTATTATAGTTATAAATAACCATTTTTTTTATTATCCTTGAATTTGAGGAAATTACATGTAGTTAATTTTTGGGATGAAAATGGGAGGTATGAGATAATATTTGGGTTGAAATTATGTTATGGTTATTTTTAATAATTTTTCTCATTTTGGGAATGTTATAAAATAATGTTTTTGAAAAATTACAACACGAAGACCATGTGACATCCTGTCATGTCGGACAAAGCTGTGGGAACTGAACCCACAACAATGTATGGTTGAGATATATCAGCTACCACAAGAATACAAGAACTCCCAGGTTAGTGTGGCTAATTCATTTTAGTTAAATGATATTATTGATCAATAACAATATGATTTGGGATATTATTTCTTATCAAATCGATATCCGTATTATATTAAAATGATTTGGTGATTAAGTGATAAATGTTATTTTGGAGGATGTTCCCTCTATTGTGAACACTATATGACTAAGGAAAATTGAATACTATGAGATTTCATTAGAGGAGTAATGGTGGATTTTTATCAATGTTTTATTTTGGATTTATAGTAAATTGGGTAATTTATTCAAATGATTAACCTGTCATAGAGAATATGTTATTATGTTAATAAAATTATGTATACAAATTTAATAGTAGTTGATGTTTTTTTGATATACAATTTAACCTGGAAGATTACGTAATCAAATTATTATATTTTTTTTGTTTCGATATTAGTTTCTATTATATTGATGGATTTTATGGAAAATTTATTATTTAATGGTATTTATTGAATATTGGGTATTGTTGGATAAATTTTATAAATTAAGATTAAAATTTCTTTCTCTAAAGGATTATCATTTTTGGGGACCATCAGATCTTATACTAACCATTTTGTTTTTCATCAATATCTAAAGGAAAATAAAATTTATAGTTTTTCCTTTGTGGATCATGTGATTCTCTAGAAGTTGATTCAAGTGCTTCAGGTGTGACCAAATCATTTTGAAATAGATGCGTTAGTGGTAGAAATTTATTAATGGATTAAACTATACATAAAAAGTAAGTATATATTATTATGATCTTAGTTAATCTCATTAATAAATTCCTCAACTTTATGAAATGGAACATAAAAAAAATGTTGTATATTTACTTTACCAAATTGGAAAATAATGACCAGTTATCACATAACAGGTCTGTGATTTTCGTGTTGTTAACTTTCTCCTAATCATGTGATATATCACTCTCCATCCGAACAAGCACTTACTTTATCGTCATATCCATTTTATCCTATATGGAATCCTACTATGGGTTATCTCAGGTGACCTTTGTAAATCTCTTTCTTTCATTTAATGCGATATATTCATTGGATCTTTTTCTAATTTGGGAAATTCAATGAAGTTCCCAAGATAAATTTTTAAATTGCGAAGATGAAATTTCAAAAAGGGGAAGGATGTAACACACCAATATTTCAATGTAAGTAATTTTTTAAATTAATTAAATTACACGAGCTACACGCCACACTGATTTTGAGTGCACCATGACCTATCAAAATAGTCATTCAAAAAACAGTTATTAATATTAATGACTAAATTTTTTATTTTATATACTCAATTAAATTTTATAATCCTTATTATTTGTTCCTTATACATAATATAAGAACAAATTCATTTTTTAGATAAAAGAAATATTTTCCCAAAAATGCAATTTTACAACCAACTAATAGAATCCAATTTTTAAAACCAATATTTGACACCTTAATATATTAAGTTTCATGAAATTAAAATCTTATGTAGAATTAGGACATAAAAAATTGTTTTGAATTAATATTTGGTACTTTTCTGATAACATTCATATTTTGATGAATACTGAAAAATACTATATTTTAATTTAAAACTATTTTTTTAATCAAAATAATTTATAGGGATGAATTATGAATTTAAATGGTTTTTATGTATAATTAGATTATATTTTTATCATTTAATAAACTGTTGTTATTTATAAGTTATTTCCCATTTAAATTTTTCATAAACAAAAGTAAATCATTTGATAGTTTTTAGTTTTAAAAAACCCGCTTTTCAGTTTCAACAAAGGGAATTAATTATAAATTCACTAATTATACTTATATGTTTTGAATTTGGTAAAATATTATTCATTTTTTAATTTAGAATATCAAATTTATCTTAGGGTGCATTTTTGGTACTCTTCTGATAACATTAAATTTTTTATGAATAGTTAGAAACAATGTGTTATAGTTTAAAACCGACGTTTTATTTAAAAAATTATTTATTTTATTTAAATTTATTTTATTTAAAAATAGATATATAATACCAATATATGTTCAATTTAATTAATTTAATTCATTTTCTAATTAAATTAGATATATAAAATTTTATTGAACTTTTTCCGTATTTTACCCACGTTCTAGATTAATTTGCAAATTTGCATAAAACCTAATTTTACTACTTCTGTAAGTTAAATTTCAGAAATATGAGAGACATGGTTGAAATCAGTTTGTAAAATTTTATCCAATAAGATGAAAATAATTATTGATGAATAGTAAATTTTGACTTTTATTTACCACAGCTAAATGTAAAAAGGTTAATTAAGGGTAATAATTATATTATAATTACCCTAAGATATGTCCTAATTATATTGGAAAATTTTAATTCGACTAGAAACAACCATAGGAATAAAATTTTATCCTCTTTGGTACACTTGGATTAAATTAATACATCTATTATTATTTTATTTAATGATGAGTTAAAAGAGTTGAATTCAATGTTTAATAACAAATAAAATATTAATATAGGGTTATACAGAAGATAACTTCGACTAAAAATATTCATTATTAATCCAAAAATATTTCATACATAATCGTATTTTATTTATAATATTTAGGCATTATATATTAAAATTTATTTATGAGACAATTATGTTACAGTAATTGCATTATTAATGAAAGATTAAATTAATTGGTATTATAAATATCCCAATAAATGAAATTTGAGACTTTTGATGAATTTAAATAATTTTTTATAATAATATAACATGTTAGAGTTGATTAAATATATTTTTTTCTAAGTGATCATGATCTTATGGTTTTTAAAAAAACAATATATTAAATAATGTCAAAATTGACATAAATGATTTTTAAAAACCAAAACTGTATTATTGGTTGATATAACATTGCTAAAAAATATAAGGTTATGAAAAAGGGAATAAATAATATTATATATAACATTAAGGAACCCCTAGACATTATCTTGGATGTTTATAGTATGTATATTTACCATAGAGTGTAAAAATACATGAAGACATAGTAAAGGTTAAACAATTTAACTAAGAGATAAATCAAAATGACAATGTTAACATAGTAACAGAGACTAGTCTAAAACATATTGGTTGAAAGGGTTTTTACCCATACCCACCTTATATTTGAAGTAATTTTTTTTGTGATATTAGAAACTGAAAATGATTTAATTATAGAATAATATTTCAAGGTTTTCTTAAAGACATTGTCACCTCTTTTATAAAACGGTACATCCCCTTATCTTAATTTTACACCTCCAAAGCCATTTGTATTAGCCAAAAACTACCCAAATATCCTTCCAATTTCCATAAAATAAACCTAGAGTCCTTACTTTGATCATAAATTTTACCTAAGGATCCCTTGTGATCCACTCAAAAGGGAACACCCAAGGTAGAGGTAATAATTTAACCACCCCCGTTCAGGTTTTTTTCATCTTCCACATCCTCTTTATTTTTTGTTTCCATACCAAAATAATAACTCCAGTACCTTCAACATACTGTGATGTTATTATAAATATTATACAACCATGTTCATTATTCTATCCATCTAATGAATGAGAAAGTCACCATACGTGCGTACGTACGACACACCGTCTCCACTTTGTGGTGTAGATTGTTATTTAAACCCATCATTATTTACATGGGTATAATAATGAGTAAAAATGAGGTAAATAAAAAATATAAAATTATAATGATTCTTTTTTACATGATATACAATCCAATTACATACTATTTAACCATCAATTTAATGATATTGTCTGTTAGGCATACTTACATATTACTGTCTCCACGAACATGATGAGATTCATTCCCCATCTTAATATTTCAAGACTAATTTTCATTTTATGATAAAAAATAATTTATATGACTATAATATCATTTTGTATATGAATAAAATACATCATATCCAAAACAATCATGGCTTACATAACTAAGAATATAAAGGAAAAATAATTATTTATCACCCAAAACGGCGATACTACTGAAATATTATTAACAAAAAAATATTGAAATATCATATATGATATAATATTTATGTATTTTCTTCTATTATAGTTTAATATCAATTATTTAACCATTATATTGGAGGTTAACCTACCCTATGCTATGAAAAAAGTACTAGTTAAAGTGTTTCTTACCTTACTTTTAATTTCATGAGATTTCTATAGTTCGCCACTTTTTTATTTCATGTGGTGTATTGTGTACTGAAATTTGATATATATTTTCATGATTCTATTTATATTCATGGTATTCTGTGATTCATTTGGCTGTTTTTAACTTTTGTTCATACAACTCAATTGATTACAACATGGTATGTGTTTTTTATCACACTTCTTATTTCCATGAGATTCATGCTATACTTCAACTATTTCCTTTTGAGTGATATATGTACAACCCATGATTGTATTTATTATGTAATATACATTAATTAATGGGTATTAACATATTCATTAAATGATCCTTCTTTCATGGGGTGTATGATTCATAATTCACCAAATTAGTAAGGGAATTTCAAATTTCGATTTCCACTCATTGGGTTTAATGAAAACTTCATTGATTATTTTACTTCAAGATTATGTGTGAAATGACTATTTATATATTTATGTAGTAATTTCAACTCCACTATGTGTGGTTATAATTTTTATAAACATAATCAATCCATTGATAAATTCTCAAGTCATCGATATTGTAAAGTCCCACTTCCGGAATCCACCCAAAGGTGCCTCGTGCCTGGTTCGCCACATGACCTCAATCACATTTCCCCAAATGCCAGAGGCTGTCGAATAGCAGTGAGGGTCTAGTTAAGTTATTAGGGAAACTAGGCCCTCATTTGGTAAGGTATACAATGATAATAAAATAACAGTAAATAACACAAGCAGTAAACAATAATCAACAAATGAAACCAAACAGTGGAAGCAATGAAGATATAGTAATGATGATAATGATGTAGTAGGTAAAAGTATCCAAGGAATGCAGCAAACATAATAATGTGCTGAAATACAAGTAAAAACAATGTACAAAAATAACAGCAACTCCTGCATCATCGCAAGCCTAATCTTGGTCCCTTGCTCTCCAGCTTCAAGAAATCAGGTACCGGAAGTCGAAGGGCACTTGTCCTTATATATTCCTTTAAAAACAAAGTCTTCTTGGGCCCAAAATCATGGACCAAAGAGGGTGTGAGATACAATCCTAGTAGGAAATCACCTAAAGATCGGTGCCTAATAGTCAATGAATACAAGCAAGTAAAAGTGCAGGAATCGGTAAACAGAAAAGCACACAGTAGTTACAATCCATAGTTCTAGCATATAGAGTACACAAGTAAACAGCCAACCAAAAGTAGAAAATAGGTAACCCTCTAGGTAGCCCTCACAACCTAACCCCTATGGTTCAATCTATAAGTACTAGATACCCTCTAGTAGGGACACACAATCTCACCCCTCTGGTTCAGCTAAGAGTAGACTTTCTGAGAAAGCACTCACCATCAATTCCCCCTATAGTCTCGTATCATACTAAAGGCTCTCTGGGGAAGCACTCATAATCTCATTCCCCATGTGGCCCACATTGAAGAACTAAAGACACCCTGAGGAAGCACTCATCGTCAATTACCCATGTGGTCTTGCATTGTATTAAATGACACTCTGGAGAAGCCCTCACATCCATTCTCCCTATGGTCTACTACACTAGGTTCCTATAGTACTGTGTGAAATAAACATGCTCAGCATGCGTATTGGCCCATATAATCCTCAAGAACTACTTGGCTATCAATCTATGGAATAACATCATAACAGTACAACAGTTCCACTATCCTACAACTAGGCATGGAAATTGGAAAAATGCCTAATAAGAAAAACATGCAAGGCGAAGCACAAGAATACAACATAAATTATCCAATTTTACAAGCACTGATCTCTACTCAGATAATAAAGCAATCTAGACAAACAACAGGGGGAAAACAGGAATCCCACAATTCCCTATTCAAGGGAATTGGTGGAATTTGCACAAAATATTCCCAGACTTCCTACGGAAAGGTACAAACCATCTACCTTGGTGCTAGAAGATCAATATACGTGAACAACGATGATTGATTCCCCTTAGAAAATCGATGATCAGAGAAAATTCCAAAAACGCTCAACCCATGATAACATGGAAATTAGGAGGAAACATGGAACAAGGATAAAGAAGAAGAGAGAACACACTATTGTGATTCCAACACAATCAACGGTGATCGATTCGGTGAACGAATAGAGGAAAATAAGATCATCAAAGATCCATGGATTCCAGACACTCTCGGACAAAGAAGCTTGAGAAGAAGACATTTTCCTTGATAAGGCATGACCTCGGTCTGTTTAATGAAAAAAAGAAAGTACACCTCCTGTACTTCTAGAGTACATGGTGTGTACTAGGTTTTTCTGTACTCCTCTTTAAGCAGACTCCACATCACCCCTACACCTCGTGTGTTTGGCCTGGGCAGCCAACACATGGCTTCGAGTCGGAAAAGAGAACATGGAATGTACTCATAAAGTACATGGCGTGTACATAATAAATTTCCAGAACCCTGTTTTTTCTCAAAAAGTCATGAAAAAGGGATGACATACCTTAATGAAGATCCGGGTTCTTACAAAATTCCCCCCTTAAAGAAATTAGTCCCCGAATTTCCCTAGCAAGGCATGTAAGAAGAAACCCCAACCGGCTTCGGAAACTGTAATCAAACATCGACCTCCCTCTTCCAGGTCTCGTCATGTACTCGCCCATGCTGCCATAGCACCCGTACTAAAGGTACATACCTCCCACAAATAACTTTCGTACTGCGATCAACAATCCGGATAGGATTCTCCTCAAATGATTCATCCGCTTTGAGATCAACTTCCTCGAGCTTAAGTAAATGAGACAGGTCTGAAAACTAACGTCGGAGCTGAGCGATGTGGAAGACTTCGTGCATAGCCCGGTACCTCTGAGGTAGCTGCAACTGATAGGAGACCAGCCCAAATCTCTCCAAAAACTCAAATCGAATGACGTACAATGTGAAAGCTTACCATGTCTATGAATCCTCTTGTTTCCCAACCTCGGTGCGACACACATGAAAACCTGATCCCTGACCTCGAACTCTAGAGGTCGTATCCGATGATCAGCATAAGACTTATGCCGAGACTATGCTATAACCATACTCTTCTGAATCAACTCTATCTGCTCTAAGGTCTCCTAAACAAGAAGATGTCCCAACAAGGTTCCTATCCTGCCTCCATCCAGTATAAGGGTGATCGGCATGGCATACCGTACAACGCCTCATCAGGTGCCATCTGAATAGTTGCATGAATGTTGTTTTTGTAGGAAAACTCCACTAGAAGGATATGATTCTCCAAAGAACTACCAAAGTCTAGAATGAAAGCTCAGAGCATATCCTCAATCACCTAGATCGTACGCTCGGACTGGCCATCTTTGTGGGGATGGTAAGCTATACTCAAAAGTACCTAAATACCCAAGGCCTTCTGAAGCCCCTGCCAGAACTGAGAAGTAAAGCGTACATCACTGTCTGAGACGATGGAGTGTGGAACTTTGTCCAGATGTACAATCTCTTGGATGTACAACCATGCCAGTCCATCAACAATGAAGGTCTCATTGATTAGAATGAAGTGAGAAACCTTCAAAAGCCTGTTGACGACAACCCAAACAGTGTCGTTCCCTCAAGGTAACCTCGGTAACCCTTTCACGAAATACATCGCGATGTCGTTCCACATACACTCCAGAATAGGTAACTGATATAAAATTAATGCTGGTCGTTGATGTTCCGCCTTTACCTGCTGACAAGTAGAACATCTCATGACAAAACCAGCAACATCACTCTTCATACCTGGCGACCAATAATGGCGATGAAGATCCTAATACATCTTGGTGATGCTAAGATGACCTGCCCAAACAATGGAATGAAAATCCCACATGAGATCCTCATGTATATCTTCTGGCACCCATACGTGTCCTTGGAATTTCAAGATCTCATCCTCTCCCACTATCCTTCAGAAAAAGGGTCCTCTCTGAAAACGCTCTCCTGCAGGACTAATCCTTCTGAGTCTGATAGCTGCCTCATCTGTACCTGATCAATTAGTGTGGAGGTAACAGCTACAGAAGATAGAAAATCTATCCATGTCTTTCATGCACCTCCATATGCATCTTAGAGAACAGATCCATAGTCTTCCACTCACAGCGGGCCTCTTAAATTGCCCTAATCTGAGTTCTCCTACTCAACGCATCTTCCACTACGTTTCCCTTTCCCGGTGTATAGGCAAGATCGAAATCAAAATACTGAAGATACTCGACCCACCTGTGATGTCTCAGATTCAGATCATGTTGAGTGAATATGTACTTGAGACTCTTGTGGTCGGTGAAAACCATGATGTGCTCTCCCAGAAGGTAATTTCTCCAACAGTGCAAGGCATGAACAACAGCTGCCAACTACAGATCGTTCGTCGGTTAGTTCCTCTCATGTGGCCTCAACTGCCGAGACCTGTACGCAACAACACAATCTCCTTGCATAATCACAGCACCCAACCTGATAACTGAAGTATCACAATAAACAGTGTAGATCTTGCCTGGCTATAGAAAAACTTGTATTAGTGCTGATGCCAACCTTCCCTTCAGCTCCTGAAAGGCTGACTCACAAGAATATGACCATATGAACTTCTCAAACTTATTGGTCAGGCCTATCAAAGGTCCTTCTAGGTGTGAGAAGTACTGAATGAAGCATCTATAGTATCTAACCAGCCATAAGAAACTCTGTACCTCAAAAATTTTCTGCAGCGGCTCCCAGGAAACTACAGCTGTCACATTCTCTGGGTACAGAGATACTTTTACCTATGAGATGACATGACCCATAAAGTGAATATGATCCATCCAAAAGTGGAACTTCAAGAGTTTAGCATAAAGATGATTCTCTCTCAGTGAACTAAGAATGATCTCATGATGGGTAGCATGGTCATGTCGAGTGTGAGAGTACACCAAGATATCGTCCACAAAGACCCCGGCAAAATAATACAAGGATGGAACACTCGGTTCATCAGTGTCACAAAAAGTGCTGGCACATTCGTGAGACCGAATGGCCTAACCATATACTCATAGAGACCATACCTACTCTTGAAGGCTTTTAAAGGTATATCTGAAGGTATAACGTGCAACATATGGTAATCGGACCTCAAATCGATCATTGAGAACCCCTGGGCTCCTCGAAGATAATCAAAAAGGTCATCAATCCTTGGAGAGGGATATCAGTTCTTGACCGTCAACTGGTTCAACATTCGATAATCCACACAGAGCCTAAGGGTACCGTCTGACTTCTTTTCAAATAGGATAGGTGAACCCCAAGGAGAAATACTAGGCCGGATGAAACCCTTTGACTACAAGTCCTCCAACTTCTTCTTGAGCTCCTGCAACTCAGGTGTAGCTGTCCTATATGGAGGAATGAACACCGGTGCCACTCCTGGTATGATCACAATTAAGAAGTCTACCTCACACTTCGGAGGAAATCCTGAAAAGTCCTCTAGAAAGACATCTTTGAAACAATCCACCACTAGAGGAAATTCAAACTGTGATGTCCCTTGATCATCTAGACAAATACTAGCAATCTGGGTCATCACCCTTCCTAGCCCATGATGCTCGAGTCCTGCTCGACTCGCCCAGACATCCAATTTGCCTCTATAAAGAAAAGACTCACCCTATGGTGAGATAAAACTCACCCAGCGGTGATAACAGTCGACGACTGCCTAGAAGGGAACCAACCAGTCCATCCTGAGAATGAAATCATAGTTTGTTATCTTTAGGACATAGATATCCCATAAGAAACAATAACCTACAACCTCAAGAGGTCACTCTCTACACTGAGCACAGTAGATTTCCTCGTCCCCAAAGGTTTTTCCACTATTAACAAGTTGGTAGAAGAAAATATACAGAGCTCAAGTCTCTCCAAAACAGCAACACAAATATTGCTATTCTTAGCACCAATGTAGAAAAGGGATGAAGATAAAACTGAGGCTACTAAGATAGTACATCCAACAATAGAAGGTTCGGGATCCTTCTCCTGATAGGTCTGCTCCACGGCAAATGAATGGCCTGAACCGCGGCCCTGCGCCCCTGGCAGATCACTCTGAGCTGATCCACCCTGCTGACGCTGAATGACTGGTGTCTGATCGCCATGGACCCGACCTACACCTCGTATTGAATGGCCGGAAGAACACCAGTTCTCTGACTGGTGAGAAACTGGTTGTTCTGCTCCTGAACGAGGAGTCATGGAAGAACCCCCATCACCAACTACTGGTGAGAAAATATGGTAGAAATGCTGTAGGTGACCCATCTTTCCGTAAGATCGGCACTCCACTAGGTATCTCTAGCACAATGGCCTCATGTGCCCTACCATTCCACACTGGTAGCATACCACCTAGCTACCTGAATATGTATCTCGCTTCCTCGGATCACCGCGCGTAGACTCCATATGGCTCTTCTTACTGTCATCTGGAGGAAGACTAGCTATGGATGTAGAACCGCCCTGGATCGTAGCTCCGGAGTCTCTCAGATTGCGCTCCAAAATCAGTTCCTGGTTGACGATGGAAGTGATGGAAGTCAACTGTAAGAGATTCACCTGCGATCGAATCTCCCTCCTGAGACCATCCTCATAGTTCCTCGCTAAGAACATCTCATCCCCACCCCGGATGGGTGTGAAATGCTGCAGCTTGGTGAAACTAGAGGAGTACTCCATAACTGAAAGATTACCCTGATCTAAGCTCATGAACTCCCGAGCTTGGTCGGCCCTCAGGGTATTCAGGTAGAAGTATTCATATTAGGCGTGATGAAACTCCTCCCAAGCCATAACATGTTGATGACCCGCCTGCGAGATCACGTCCCACCACCTCTTGGTGAAGTCTCATTGCATATAGGTAGTGAGCTTGACCCTCCTCTCTGGAGGCGTCATCATATGATCAATGATGGTCAACATGGCTTCCAGCCATGTCTCTATAGCCCAAGGTCCTCCTTCCATTGAGAAAGTAGGAGGATGATGCTGCTGGAAAACCCTCGTCATGTCATCCATTGACGTGGCAGGAGTCGGTGATCCCTGAAATGTCTGCATCATACTCATGAAACCTTCCCTAAACATCCCATCAATGCCTTCAACTAGTATGATAGTCGGTGCCAAGGCTGGCCTAACCGGACGATCGAAAATAAGTCCTTGATTAGCTATTTCTGGTGTCTGATCACTGCCTGACATCTGACATGCAAACAGAGGATGTCTTGGAGGCATAGCTCATTAAGATAAAAAGCATTCCTTAAATTAGAAAAACAAGGATAGAGAACAAAGGAGTACAAAATGGAAACATGAGAAGGAAACACTCAATATTTACAAAAAAATACTACACTACATGTATAAACTATACACAACATGTACTTAACTCCACTCCCCTAACCATGTCTCCTTGCACGGATAACCCACACGGTCATCATAAAATGAGACTACATGGTGTGTTCCATGTGGACACGGCATGTAGTTGGAAAGGTTCCAACAACCCATGTTGTTAGATAGACGACCAGCTACACAGCTGAGCCTACATGGCATGTTCTGAACAAACACGACATGTACTTGAAGACTATCTCGACCCGTGTTGTTGGCGACATGGCCAAGTACACCGCTGACCCTTACACGGCATGTTTCGAACAAACATCGCATGTATGGGGGGCAGGGATACCGTCTGCTGTTGTTAGTGACATGACTGGGTACTAAGGACAAGGATACACATTGTGTTTATACATATCACAATGTGTATGACATGAGCTTCCCCATCCCGTGTTGTTTGTTACACGGCCGGGTACATGCTCACTACTACAGGGCATGTATCTACCGTACACGGCGTGTTCCCGGAGATTTTTCACAACCTGTTTTTTCTCTCACACAGTCATTCAAACGATTTAAAACTATACGGAGTGTATATATAAAGTACATGCCTTGTATTCTGGGTTTTTCTAGGCACTAGATTTTAAACTACACCGAAGCCCAGAAAAGACTGAAAAACGAGCATGAAGGTGCCAAATTCCGATCTGTGGGGGCCCATACTACCCACGAATCAAAGCTTGGCATCCAATATAGTCATATATAAGGGAAAACAAGTCAATGATTCACCAATTCTGGATTCAAGAGGGCCCATATCACCTCAAGAACCAAAAATGGAATTCATTTACGTATAGTACGATACAAACAGTCCTCTGTCAAACATCAGAGATTCTATCACGTATCTATCACAACAGCATGCATAATCTACACAAAGTCTATCACAACAACATGTAGTTGCTAATGCACCCTAGATGGCATGACAAGAATGCATGGAATGTTATTTATAATACGTGACTATATGATGCATGAGATGGAATACCCTCATCTCATCGGGTGGCGACAAAAATAGAACCAGAATAGAAACAACAATAACAACAGATGTCATGTGAATCACTCTAGGTGAAATAATATCAACCGCAGAATCTCAAAACCAGAAAACTGAAATAATCGAGGTAGTATGGCTTTCCCTATACACGGGATAGCTATTCCCGATCACAACTTAATAACAAGTACCAAATCTGTCTTATCCCTGGCTGAAGGCTCCAAACAGTAAATCAAGAGAAAATAACCCCTCTGATACCACTTTGTAACATCCCAGTTCCAAAATCCACCTAGAGGCGCCCTGTACCCGATTCACCGCATGACCTCAAGCGCATTTCCCCAAATGCCAGAGGCTACCGACTAATAGTGAGGGACTATGTAAGTTATTGAGGAAACTATTCCCTCATATGGTAAGGTATACAAAGAAAAGAAATTAACATCAAATATGGGAAGCTGTAAAAAATAACAAACAACTAAAACCAAACTGTGAAAGCAATGAATATATAGTAATGATGATAATGATGCAGAAGGAACAAGTATCTAAGGAAAGACAAAAACCCAACAATGTACTGAAATAAAAGTAAAAACAATGTACTAAAATAACAGAATCTACTGCAGCATCGCAAGCCTATGCTTGGTCCCTTGCTCTCCAGCTCCAATCAATCATGTACTGGATGTCAAAGGACGCTTTCCCTTATATATACCTACAACAACAAAGTCTACTTGGTCCCAAAAGCATTGCCCAAATAGGGTGTGAGATTCAATCCCATTAGGTAATCACCCAAAGATATGTGCCTAATAGTCAATGAATAGAAGGAAAGTAAAAGTGCAAGAAGAAGTAAACAAAAAATAACACAGCAGATACAATCCATCGTTCAACCATATAAAGTACACAAGTAAACATCCAACAACAATTAGAAAATAGGTAACTCTCTGAGTAGCCCCCACAACCTATCCCATATGATTCAACCTACAAATACTAGCAACCCTCTAGGAGGCACACACTGTCTCATCCCTCTAGTTCAGCTAAGACTAGAATTTCCGAGGAATCACTCACCCTCAATTCCCCCTATATTCTCATATCGTACTAAAGGATCTCTGGGGAAGCACACAACATCTCATTCCCCCTGTGGCCCGCTTCAAGGAACTAAAGACTCTCTAAGGAACCACTCATTTTAAATTCCCCATGTGGTCTCGCGTCGTATTAAATGACACTCTGGAGAATCCCTAACGTCAATTCTATCTATGGACTACTACACTTTGTTCTCAAAGTCTTGTGTGAAATAAACATGCTCAGTGCACGTATCGGCCCATGTAAACCTCATGAACTACATGGCTATCAATATAAGGAACAATAGCATAACCGTACATTTGTTCCACTATCCTACATCTGGACATGGAAACTGGAAAAATTCCTAATAAGCAAAACATGCAAGTAAAATCACAAGAATACAGTATAAATTATCCAATTTTGTAAGCAATGATCTCCACTCAAGAAATCAAGAAAAGAAGACAAACAACATGGGAAAAATAGGAAACCCACAATTCCCCATTCAAGGTAATTGGTGGAATTTTCACAAAATAATCACATACTTCTTATAGAAAGGCACAAACCACCTACATTGGTTCTAGGAGATTGATATACATGAAAAATGACGATTGATTCACCTTAGAATGTAGATGATATGAGAAAACACCAAAAATTCTCAACCCATGATAACATGAAAATGAGGAGGAAACAAGGAACAAGTCTAAAGCAGAAGAGAGAACTCACCGCTATGATTACAACGCAATCAACGACGATTGATTCAGAGAACAAATGGAGGAATGGAAGATCGTCGAAGATCCGCAGATTCCTGGTAATCTTGGACGAAGAAGCTGGAGATGAAGACATTTTCCTCGATTAGGCACGACCCCTGTCCGTTTAATGAAAAAAAATAAAGTACAAGGTGTATACTTTTAAAGTACACTGCGTGTACTAGGTTTTTCTGTACTCCACTTTAAGCGGCCTCCACATCACCCCTACACCCCGTGTGTATCGCCTGGGCATGGCCAGCACATGGCTTTGAGCCAGAAACGAGTACATGGCGTGTACGTAGAAAGTACATGGCATGTACTTCAAAAAATCCCAGAACTCCATTTTTTCTCATAAACTCCCGAAAGCGGGACGACATACCTGAACAAAGATCCAGGTTCTAACAGATTTGAACTTGAAAAGAGTAATCATAACTCCATTTTCATTCCTTGAGTTAAACAACCAAGTCATTGGTGTTGTGGTTACAAGAATATGTGTAAATGTCATCTGATATTTTTATAGTGAATATCCAATCATATTTAGTGTATTTATATTTTGATACATAATTATGTCATTAATTTTTCATTAACATGAAGATACGATCTATATATGGGATTTCATTTCAACTTACATTCCATTGAGACTTATTTTTTTTATCTTCCTATTCACATTTATTGGATGAATATAATGTACATGGACATAATATATAATTAATCACACTATTCTAATGATATTATTATGTTTTGATTACCTCAATTATTAGTTTTCAAGCGTCTATCATTTTGATAGGAACTCTAACTAAAATATAATTTAAAATGTTGTAAAAATTTATTCTTCTAAATATTTCTCATTAATGTCCATGATTTAAAAATGGTTTTATGGATTTATTTATAGGGATATTAATGTTTTAAAATAAAAATTCATTTTAAATTTTCAACGTTGTATGGGACACTTAGATTAAAAAATATATTTTAAAAATATTCTTGATAAAAAGTGATAATTTTAAATGCTTTCATGAAAAAGGTGGATATTTACATCTAATAGTTTTTATGATTATTTTCATCTATGTCAATATCCTTAATTATTATGGTTTGAGGTTAATTTATTATAATATAATCTTTTATATTGTTTTGAATGTGTTATTTTTTATTGTGGATGTTATATTTTTATACCAATCATGGTTTATGGTTAACGTATTAACATTTCATATGATAGTTTTAATATGAATGTTTAGATTAGTTTTCACTATTTCATATGAGGAATGCATTAGACTTAGTAAGTGACGGGTGGAGCCCACTGAAGCTTATCGATGCATCGGTAGGTCTCATGTGACAAACTAGTGTCTTGGAATAAGGACTTTACATTATATATTCTTATTCTTGGCACAAGGCCTAGACTATGTGGATATGAAGTCTGCCATTATGAATTCCTTCATTATGAAACAGTCTATTGATATTACATGAAATTATTCCACTAGTTTAATATCCATGTGAATAAGTAAATGGAATTATTTTATTTCTCTTTGCCATATTATGTTGATGTTTATGTATAAAAGGCTTGTGTTCTAGTCTTCAACATTGCCAGAAATATTTGTGCTTATTTATTAATATTTATATTTTATTGTTATCCTTACTGAGCATCTTAGATCACCCCATTGTTATGTTTTATTTTTCCTATGATGCAAAGATGTATATTACGATTAACTTACAGGAATAAGGTAAGGGGTATATGAGTGTTAAAAGGGGACACAATGCTGATTTTATTATTTCATGATATTATGTTAAACTTGTGTGTGTATCTAGTACTTCCAAGGCTACTAAACTGATCGGTCTTTCGGGACATAATTCCCTGTATCATGCCAATGTTATGTAATAATGCACCGATTATGGGTAACTGGGGTTGGGGCATTACATTTTTATAATGATGTTTACAGTTTATATATTATATTAATGACATATGTATTATTGTATATATATAATATATCATATAACTTCTTATATTTCCATCCATTGTAAATTGATAATGTTGAGAGTGTGTACGTGTGGAATACCACCTCTATGAATCCATCTAATTTTTTTTAGGACAACATCACATGTATAATATATATAAGTTTATTTAAATATATAATATAATATTTATTATATTATCATAATTTTGGAAATATAAAATGCCTCTTACTTTATTTTCATCCTGTTATTTGAAAAAAGAAAACATCACTCTTGCGTACGTATGACCTATTGTCTAAGTGATTTTAAAGTATTTTATTTTTTATCCACCATATTTAAGTGTTAGTTTTATAAATACAATTAATTTATAAAAATTCTCATTATATCATTAATGTTATTATACATATTATTTAATATGTTTTATCATATTCAACATACAAAAGTTATTTTGAACATATAAGATGGATATTGTAAAAATATTCCATGTTAACTTAATTGAATATTTAATTTAATATAAAATGGTAATAGATAAAATAAAAGGAATAACAAAATTTAGAAAGGTCATTATGAAATTTAATAATAAACCCATGATAATTTTTTATGAATATAGGTTTGTAAATGAAGATTCAGACTCCAACAAAGGGGTACATTATAATAAAAATTTTATTTTAAACATTTTAAATGTTTATATAATAAGTAGTTTCCTTCCCTGAAAATATTCTTAAAAAATTTTTATTGATGTATTTGTATTTATAAGAATTAATTAAAAATGAAATTTTATGTCACTTTTTTTACTTTCATTCAAATGTATTCATAAATAATCTCTTTACATAATTTTTATGAAACATTTTTACGAAAAGGAAAATTCAATATTATAATTTAATGTACACGACATTAATGGGTTTTTCAACTACCATAAAAATTATTTGATTTTTTGATTCCTTTATAGTGTATCATTTTTTATTAAAAAACTCTTTACATTTTTTATATTATTTTAAAAAAAAATTAAAATTGAATGAATCTTTTGATATATAGGTAATACATTTCTTATATATGTAAATAATATAATCGTACATGATTTTATGTGTTATGATTATGTTATAGTAATTAAAAATTACAATAATAATGTATAGTTAAATTTTAAACAATGGAAATGTAGTTTTATTATAAACCATGTATTATTGTTTTTGTTATACACCACTAAAGGGCGGTTTCTCTATAACCCATGAATGGGTGATCGAGATATAGCTCTTCAATTCATTTTTTATCTATAAGACTGATCATATGAGTGGACTAAACATTATTTCCCAACTTCCCTATTTTATTATCATTGGTTTCTATATGTTTCAGATAAATATTATTATTTTTTATGTTGAGTTGGTGGCCTTTTTTAAATGTACATGCTACTTCTTATGGGGGAAATGTATAAATTTTTAAAACAAAATTAATGAGTTTTACACGATTACAAAGAAACCTTTTACGAGTTTTATTTTTTAATATAATATTTATTATGATATGTTTTGTGAAATTATTTTTGAAGGGAATATGTGTTAATATTATATTGGGAATAATCCAATAAGATATCACCTTTTTCGAAGTGATATATTAAAAAAATGGTTATATAATCCAATATGTTTAGTGTAAGAGTGATGTATAGTATTTTTAAATATAGTGATGGAACTACAATTATCACACTTGATTGTGATATGGTCAAATTCTATCCCAAAATCCAAGAGAGTATGCTACATATATATAATATCTCCACAACAACTCCCAATGCCTATGTATTCCACATCGTCTATAGAAAGATTGAAATTGTTTATTCATAATACTCAATGCGATGAGTGATTTTACTAGTAGATGGAATTTCCCATTATTACAAGTTCAATATAGTTGAAATCGTTCAAAACACCATTCAATAAAATGATATAATTACAATGTTGTTTTTTAGATAAAATAGAATGAGATTTTATGGATCCTTTTAAATAAAAAAATAATTTTAATCGATTCGGAATAATATCTCTTGGGATTTCAAAGAAAATGATTGCACTAAAAAATAATGAACATAATATTAGTAGGGTTATAAATAAGATAACTATATTACCCACCATATATTTATAAAATATGTTATAAACCATTTTACTAGCTTTATCAAAGGAAAAATTATAATTCAAACTCATGGGTATGATACTTTCCATAGAATTATCCATATCTATTTTTTGGATTTCTTTTTTGTATTTTTGTCATTTTATAAATATTCCATATTTCTTTTAATTTTATTTTAAATCCATGAATGAAAATGATTTCACCCATAACGATCATATAAAATTCATTTTTCATTCAATCAAAAATTTTAAAATAAATTTTTTCATTACTATTAAAAAAATCACACAATCAACATAATTTTCAATCAATTATAAATAATTTGAGATATGTTAACAAAATATTGTGAAATATTATTAACCCATTTTAAGTCCATTTAAAAAAAAGATAATTTTATATACATTCATATATTTCCATAGGGGATTTTTTTAAATAATAAAGTGATTTTGACAATTAGTAAAAAATTAAATTAAAAAATTATAATTTTCAAAATCATTTGGTTGATCAAAAAAAAATTTATTTTCAAACATAAAACCATTTAAAATAGATTGTTTGAAAAACATTAAAAATAGTTTAAAATTTACTCTAGGCACAAATGAAAACAATATTCTAATATATTTTTACAAGTTAAAGGGAGTAAAGGTTGCACCATAGTTTATTCATTCTTCATTATTATAACCTCAAGAAACTAAATGAGATTTTTTATAGTGATTTTAACAAATTTATAATGTTTACTTAAAACCCCCTATTTAGTGCCTAAATTTGATTTATCACAATATATTTCCATTAGATTACATTCATCATTTAAGGTGAATTCATTTATTTCCACATCCATGAAAAGTAACCAATTTTTATCATTAAATGGATCTTTCAGGTTTTGGGATTCAAGATAAGATACAAAGGCTAGCTATTAATCCTCAATTAATAAAGATCTATGATTATGATTTACAAGAAGAAAATAACTGACAAAGTTTTCAAGGGTATGATATTTATTTTTTTAATAATTTTGGAAGATAATTTGAAGGAGATTCCTATTCTTTAAAATATTCATTATTTTGGAAATATTAATTTAATACTTTTTAAAAAAAATCGGTAAGAATATTTTAGAGTGATTTCGTATAACAACACAATTATTAAGGAACCATTTATGTCCTTATTTTAAGGGAACTATAAAATTTTATTAATTTAGAGTGCCAAATAGAGAAACCATCGTCAGAATTATAATAAAATTTTCCATGATTATATTCAGTATTTAAACATAATCATTTTCAACCAATTGTTTTTAAAAATAACACATTAATTATTTTTACAATATTTATATGTGGTTTTCTTAAGAAAATTCCTAATGATAATGTGATTGATGATATTTCATACAATATTCATGTTCTCAGCATAATAATAATTTGGAAGATATGATTCATTTTAAATAGGTCTAGAAATATCTTGTATCGATTGAATTTTCCTTTATAATAACCATTTTTTCCGGGGGGGTGAGGAATGTAAAAATAATGATTATATACTATTAAATAGGACAAATAAATAAATTCATTATTATTGTATTCTATTCCATGATCTCTTTTACTTGAAATAATTTTAAATCCTTTTTTATTTAGAACATTTTTTCCATAACATTACAAATGATTTTTAGGATTCACTTTTATGAGTTAATAAATAATCCAATTTTAATATTTTAAAGCCATCAATTATTACTAGAGTATAGGATTTATCCTTTATAATTTATATTTTATTAGAAAAACAAGGTCAATATGAATAAACACAAGATACGTTGAAGGGGAAATTCATTTTTTTAGATTTTGAAGAGAATTTCTATTTATTAACATATTAGAATTTTTTAAAAACAATGTCTTCAATGAAATTATATTTGGTAATACAGAATATTAGTTTATAAATGTTCATTTTTACAAGTGAGTGTGTGATAAAATTACTTAAGTGTCTATGATAAATCCATGAATCATTCAAATATCCACTAAAACATTTTCTATTTTATCTTAAAATATATTTTAAATAAATTTTATAAAAAATTTTAAATCTAGATGCGGTAAATAATTTTTTTTATTTTTAAAATAAATAATTTCTAAAAATAATTTCCCAAATTGTTGTCAGAACCACTATCACACAATTGAATAATTCTTATTATATTTTAATTAAATCATTTTACCAATAAAGTATTTTTAATGGTTGAGTTAGGAAAACTCATTATACTATCCCATATTATATTATAACTAGAATTATTTCCCAATTTGATGTGAAATCCTTCATATTTATTTAATCAATTGTATTTATTGAGGTTTTCACACATGTGTCTTGATAAACTAGATTCCATGAACCATATTTATTCTTAGAGTTTAATTTCATAATACACATTTTCTACTAAAATTAAATGACTCATGGTTTTATACCCATAAAAACATGGGTCTGCATATTTTATCCAATCATGATTTTGGAATTCAAATTTTTTATAGTAGGTTTTATTTTTGAAAAATTGGAAATAATATGAATTGAATTTTTTTTAAATATTACATTTCATGCAATCAAATTCACATATCATGTGAACAATCCTTTTTAAATAATTATAGAATTTATCATGAATTTTTTTTTAATAATACTGTGTTTCAATAGATTATAATTGGTGATTTCATGATTAGAGTAACTATATATGTAACCAGAAAAACCCCAGAAGGCTAAAGTCAGTGGTAACTTATTACAATTACATAGATACAATAGATCGCATCTCAAGGTTTTGATCAGTTTTGTAGTCATGTAGAAAATAGATACACACATGGTTCCTTTATTATATTGGTAATTAAATCTATAACATAAGAAAATAAAATAAAACTCTTCATGTCACATATTCAACGATTCCATCTTCGTATCTTAAGGAAGGAATGAAAATAAAAGGGTGATATGAAACACTCAGTAGTGGTTATATTAAAAAATAATAAGTGAAGTAATGTAAATAAGGCACAAACATTATGGAAAGGTAAATAATCAGAAAAATACATTCCATCAAAACATTGAGAATGAAAATAAATCAATATATTTCTTTCATTGTGAAAACCTCATGGAATCTAATAATTGAATTCTGAATGAATAAAATGATTATTTTTAGGATGTCATGTATCTACTACATGAACTATTTTACAGTCCAGACACTTTAAGTATGCGGTTAAAAACCCATCTGATTCTATTGGGAAAGAAACACAAAGGGTCTGTCCCCAACTATTTTGTATGATGAGTCCTATCGATTCATCAAGGGGCTTTATAATATCAGGTACCACCCATCCCTATAGGTCCAAATCTTTCTTCAAACATATTTTTAACTCATGAAAATATGACTTATAAATTTATAATTGTTGAGAAGAAGATAAAAATTTATGAATATTTCTCCATTACAGAAAATTCAATGAAAAGAACGTATGTATGAAATGGTACACAAATAAGCCCATAATTATATCCATGATACATGAAATATCGATACGAAATGAAATCTTCCGTGAATTATGATCATAAATAAAAGGTAATAATACATGTAAAATACACAAGGAGTAAGTGTGGATAAGGAATAACCTAAGTGAATATTATAATAGCATCGATGAAAGAATTGATTTAAATTATAAATGGAAATTAATAAGGTACACCTGGCCTAGATAATGATAAATTATGTTCCAATAATGTTAACACATGTATAAAGGGTTTCTACGAAATTTCAGAAATGAGCCTCTTTAGTGTGGTTAAGGGAAACTAATAATGAGTCATTAAAATAGAGAAAGGAATTTTTTTTCATAATTACAAAAATAAACCAAGAATGTTTTTCAATATATAAAAGTTTAATTTTTACAAATAATGGTGTTCTAAAAAATATTATCAAATGTACTCGAAAATGGGTATGGAATTGGAATGATCTCTTAAACCATGATGGGTTGAAAAGGGAACATTATAAAACTGGTAATTACCAATAAAAAAAGATAAAATGATCTGGATACATGACTATTGAACATATAAACAGATTATATAACAATTATATAAAGAATAATTTCATTGGGTCAATGAGAGAGAATGTGTATCAAAAATGAAAACATATATTCTGGGTGAATCCCTTGCCTTATGTTTGAATGTGTTCTACAATTGATCTTAAAGTCATGGATAATTAGATAAAATCCAATAATAATTTAATTAAAATATTTTATACATTTATTTTATTTAGTAAAATTTTATTCTGTACAGTATAGCCATTTTGATGAGTTATTAGATACAATTTTATCATTCGAAAGCATTCAATTCCTTGGTTTTCATTATCAATTTTAGTTGTTTGTATGTATGAAAAATCATATAAATTAGAATAGTTGTCCAAAATTGAAATAATATGTTATTAATGTGAATACATAGTATTTAATGGTTATATATTTCATTTTGTTATATGATATGTGGATAAATCATTTGAAATGATGTTAGTGATAATTAATTAGATTCTTTTAGCATTATTTTGATCATCACCAACATGTTTGGTTTTATTAATTAATTTTATGTATATATAATGGTTAAAAAAATATTAAGTAATATATAATAAATATATTATAATATGGTTAAACCATAAAAATTTGTATATGACCATCATTGATTGTCTAATTAATAAAATAACAATTCATCCTTGAAGGTGGTAAATCGACACTTCACGAATGATGATTTTATTATTAGAATAAAAGGAAGATGATAAGAGATTTCATAGTGATCATTCCATTTACATAATAAAATTATATTATATATATAGGATACTAGGGTTTTTTTTGGAATTTTGGATAGAGGAGGTGAGGAGATGATATGAAAATAAAATAAATTAACCATACATTAAATGAAAACGCGTGTGGTTTTTACCTCTTGAATTCTTCACCTTGAGAACCTCCTTAGAGAGTTGGTTTTTGCCTTTTATGGAGTAAAAATACCTCCAAGACATAAGTAAGATTATTTGAATGAGGATTCAGTAGATATTGGACAATATTCAAGGCTTAAAATGTGTGAGGAGAATAGGTGGCGAGGGGTAGTATTTAGAGTGTATTAGAGGGGTGTTTGTTGATTATTTTATAAATTAGTTTATTATTTAGGATATAGAAAAGAATTATAAATACTACCATTAATAAATATTGATAAGAGGGATGTGTATTTCTATATTTTGGTTCTTATGTCAATAATGACTCATGGAATAATGTATTCATCTTATATTGTATATACTTTGTAAATTGTCGTATTTCAAAATTCACCACAAATTCAAATATTTTAGAAAAATATAGAAAATTAACCGCAACTATTTTTAATCATACAGAATTAAAAAATAAACACCATTTTAATAAAATATATTTATATATATGATAAATTTAATTTTTAAATAAATGCATAATTTACTTGAAAATTACCAATTATACTTTTAAAACTAATTTTATAACACTCTTAAAAAATAATGTATCAATGAATTATAACATAATAAAAAAACGAATATTAAATTATTGTTATATTTGATTAAAATAAAATGCCTTTTTAATCATTATATTAATTATCTATTTTTAAATAAACATTTATAATTTATAAAAATACAAACAATCTATTAATCATAATCAAAATATTTATTTACATATACTACGATAAAATTAAATCATAATATTATTTGTAAGATGCCTAATTTTATTAATAATTTATTTTCAAAGGTTACTATTCTATTGGGTACATTACTCTTCCTAATGGTCATATTAATATTTTTAATAGTATATCAATTTTTGTTTAAAATATATGTCATGAAATATATACTATTAATTTAAGAATATACAAACCCTAAAATATTGGGGTGTAACCATATCCCATATTTCAGTAAATTTCATCTTTGAAATTATAAATTGAACTTTAAAAATCAATGGTTGATACTTCAAAAATTCATTGTGGGAAACCAACATTAAAAATAGGGAAAATAGAATACCATCTTAATTAGAGGGAAATATATATGAATATGTCTCCCTGAATCTATGATTTAGGGTAGGAAATAGTTAGTGGAATGTGATAAAATTGATACAGAAAATAAATATAACTATCATGTTATGATGGAGAGTGATAATGAACATGGTCATGAAAATGATACCCATCACAAAAAATTAAATCTGGTGACCAGTTATGAGCCTATTGATTTATTCAATCAAAATGTAAACATATAACATTTCGGTTCCAAATTTTTTTCTCAAAGTAGATGTATTCTTCTAATTTTCAGTTCATAAATTGAAAAAAATAATCATTCAGGATTAATTTCAATGTCAAAATAAATATTTCATTATTTAAATATGCTTCAATCTAATTTCACTTCATCCATTACACATATAAATGAATTTCATAGATGATTGTTTCACAACTAAATCACTTTTAACAAATAATATGGTTCTTGAGTAATTAGTAAGACCATTAAATGTAAAATTCAACTAAGTAGGTTATCATGTGTTATTAACATACCATACATTCAAATCATTAATATGATTCATTACATATGAATTTAATCCTAATTCTCATCTAAAACATTCTTTTCCACATTAAAAGTCAAAACATTAAGAATTAATATTCCTATATTTCCAAAAATATACATTACATAAGATTATCCAATGAATGTGGCTCTTAATCACAGAGACCAACTACATAAATACCATGAAAGTTGAGAACCTTAATTAAAAAGTCATTCTTCCCAATATGTAAAGAATATTTATATTAGTACAATCCTTATATACATCATGATTCTTATACATATAATATAATACCATAATTCTTGAATCCAACCGCAAATACATTAAATATTACAATTTGAATGTAGTGACAATATTATATTGATCATGATCTGTTTACTTTTTCTAAGATATAAGTCCATTATGCTTGGGACATTAATATGTGTAATCCCCCATATCCTTATCAATGATGCATTGAATATTGAAAAATTATTTTCTTTTCTTCAAATTATGAACATATTTTCTTTTTCTCCACACTCGAAGCAATCTAATTATAATCTTTAGCACATACAAAGGTGTTTCCTTCCACAATAGTCTCATGTTAGAAAATAATTCATTTCATTCTTCCCTTTATCTATAATTTTTTATCTTCCCTCTTCTTCTAATACTTACACTCTATGCAATAAGACCTGGATAATTATTTCTCAATATTGTTATAAGGCTATTTTATTTCAATATATGATGATAATATTTTGGAGCCTAATAACCTTAAAATTATTTGATTTTTTTCATAAAAGATGTTATCATTCATACACTTTAGATCATGTGCATTGATGAAGTATTCATTCTCTCTACTATGCTCAATTTCGAAACAATAGCATACACTTGATTATATCATAGAATTATGAAATAGAAATTATAATCACAAAAATTGTGAAGTAATTTACATAAATTGAAAATTACATGGGTAGATGATCTCTTAATCAAAAACAAGGGTTCATTGGGGACATAATTAATTTTAAATCCATCATAATGGTTTGTAAATAAAATTTGAAATATCTTAAGAATATTCCATGATAGTGTCAAACCAGGTGCACAACAATGCCCATTTTTATGTACTAGGTTACTCTGATTTAGGCCAGACACATCAGTTTAGAGTTGTTACTCCTAGGTACAACTATGACTGAACCACTTCTTCATGTAGTATCTCTACACGGATATATTTCTAGGAATACCAAAATTATATCTATCGTACCAAAATTATAGTATGTTACTCTATAATTATCCTCAAATTTTATGTTAATGGTATATTCCCTAATCATTTTTTAATCTCTTTTCCAATGATTCAAATAGAATTACTTTGGTAACAACTACAATAAACCCAAACTCAAAAATCCAAATTCAGTTGTACTTTTATTACAATGAAATGCATACAAGATATAACATCTCAAAGGATCGATCATTTTATTAGTGTTGAAGAATCTAGATACATACATTATTCACATATTACATTGGTAATTAATCATAGAACATATCCAATGAAAATAAACACATTCTCATCAATAATTCAATTATTTCTTCTTCCTAACATGGGGAAGGAAAGAAGAAAAGGGTGATCTCATGCACTCAAAAAGGGTTACATGAATCAATAAAATGTGAGTAGAAGTCAATAAGGAATATACATTATGGGATGTTAAATAATCTCGAAAAAACATTTCATAAATAAACTGAGAATGGGAATGAATATATAGATTTAGTTATAGTTAAATCCTCAGGGAAATTTACATGTTAATACTGAATAAAGAAAATTATTATTTGTTGGACGTCCTATTTATGGAACATGAACCATCATATTGTCCAGATGGCTTGTGTCTGTGGGAAGAACCCATATGATTCTCTTTGAAAAAAAACACAAAGTGTTTATTGAAATCTATTTTGTCTCATGAGACCTATCAATGCATCTGGTAGATATATAATACCAGGAACCACCCATCACTGTATGTCTAAATCAGTCTTCATTCCTATATTTAATTCGTAAAATCTTTGACTTGTAAAAATATATATATTGAGTAGAAAATACAAATTTATCAATATTTACCTAGTAAAAAACATTTAACTAAAACAATGTATGTAAAAAATGGTATATTGATAAGACAATAATCGTATCTCTGATAAAAAAATATGGATATTTAAATAAATTTTCAATGAATTATGACCACAAAAAATATAAGCATACATATACCACACACAGGAAGTAAGTGTGAATAATGAACAACCAAAGAGAATATTCTAATTTTTCTCATAGAAGATTCAATTTAAATCATTGTTGCACATTAATAATGTGAAATTGTAATATATCAGGATAAATTAGGTCTATCTAAATTCAAATCATGTAAAACGTGTGTTTAAGAATCCTTATAAAACCGAAACATTACTATGATTAATGGAAAATATTAAAGAATTTTAAAATAAGGAAATGAATAATTTTTTTCATAAAAAATGAACAAGGATTGTTATTTATGATATAATATATTTTTTTATAAAAATATTTATGGCCTAAAATATATTATGGAGTGTACTTTAAAATGGGTAAGAAATGGAAATGTTCCCTAAATTCGGGCTTGTTAATCGAGAGGGATTGAAAAGAGAATCTTTTAGAACATGTAATTACCCATCCATAGGAGTTGAAATGTTATATTTAAATGAATTTAGAATATATAAACATAATATAGAATATCTATATACAAATAAATAAGAATTAAATTAGGGTAAATAGAGAAAAAGCCTAACAAGAATGAAAAATAGAGATTTAGGGAGAATCTCTTACTTAATGTCTGAATGGGTAAAGAAAATAATCTTAATGTCATGGATAATTAGATTAAATATTTTAATTGACTCATTCATATATTTTTTCAATTATTTCATTTAATATAATTTTATTTAGGAAATTTACGTCCTTTTATGAGTTATAAATGACAATTTTATCAATTGGTAGTATTCGTTTCCTTGATTTTGATGATCAGTTTAACATGTATACATGTACTGGAAATCATAAATGAGAATAGTTTTACAAAATTTAAATTATTTTTTATTGATAAAAATAATGAATATTTAATTTTTATATTTTTAATTTAGTTATATTATATTATTATAAATCATTATTTAAGTCGTTAGTGACAATTATTTAGAATACTTTGGCATTTTTTTATCTTCAAAAAATCCTTTAGTTGTTTAGTTTATAATAATTATATATACTTGTTATATAAAATTTAATAGGTGGTAATAAATATATTATAAATTTATTTTACCTAAAAAATGGTTTTATGACCTTCCTTGAAGTAATAGTTGAAAAATGATAACACATTGTCCTCGAAGGTGGTAAATCAGAACATCACATAAAATGAATTCAATTTTAGAATAAAAGGAAGAGAATATGAGTCTTAAAGGTGGATAATATGTTTACATACTAATAATAACATATATATAATTTAATATAATTTTTATTAATGATTGGACAAAAGAGATAATGAGATTATAAGAAATGAAAATAAATTGAAAAGAAATTAATCAAAAATGAAAGAGGTTTTTACCTCTTGAATTATTATCCTTGAGAACCATTTTATGAAAATTGTTTTTTGGTATTTTGGAGAGATCATAACCTCATGGAAATGGGTAAGTTGATTTTGAAGAAATTGTATAAGTTTAATGGATTAATGTTTGTGGGGAGAATAGGTGGTGAGTACTAGTATTTATATTGGAGGAGAGGGGTATTTTTTGATTATTTTATTCATTCATTTTTTATGTTGGCTCAAAACAAGAAATAGTGGTGACTTCATATCTAAATAAATTAAATAGAGAAGGTAATTATTTTATATTATAGTTCTTACATCAGGGATGAATTAATTAAAATGTTATTTTACATATAATGTATATATAGCGTAAATGATCGTATTTAATTATTCATAAAACAATCAATGATTTTATAAAAATCTAATAAAATCAACCTATTTTTTTTCACTTTGTAGAATATAAAATATAATATATTTTTTAAATTTTTTTTCTATATATTAGAAATGTAATTTTTCAATGTAATCAACATTACTAAAAAATACCGAATTTAATATTATAAATGATTGTATATCACTTTGAAAAAGTAATTAAAATCTCATTAGATTATGACATAATCTTAAAAAATATAAATTAATGATTATATTTTAATAAAATAGTTATTATTTAAAATTATTATATTAATTGTAAAATTTTAAATAAACATTTCTGTTTAATAAAAATACCATCACATAATTTATCATTTTAAAAATCATTATCTACATATAATATGATGCAATAATTTCATATTTTTACTTATATGATTGCTATATTTTATTTATAATATCATTGGTAAGGTTATTATTCTATAGGTCACATTACTACTCATAGTGGATACATTACTGTTACTAATGGCTACATGACTATTTCATATAGTACAACAAAATTCTTAATACATAGAGTTGTGCAACATAAGATATTTATTTCAGATAATACATTCCATAAAATAATGGAGTGTTACAATATATGAAATGTTTGGTTCGAGGTGTTTTAGAACTGAAATGTTCATTTAAATTTTATTAACCTTGGGAGAATTGTAATATAGAATAATTGAGATATTAGATAGTGAATTCGACCTCATCATCATTCATGTGATTATTTATTTTCATAGATAGATATTAAATTTATATCAAGAGAATATTTTTTTTGGATATTATATTCTTTTTAAATAATTGATTATATTTATTTTCAAGTTATAAATATAAATAATTGAGTCGATGATATCAATTTTCATGTTATTCTGTGTTATATTTTACATCTTCATAATTTAGGATGCTAAAAGAGAAATAAGAAGATGAAAGAGGATAGAAATTATGAGAATAATAGGAGGATGAAATTATAATAGGGTTACTAGCCTCTACATTTTCATCAACATGTCACATATATAACTTTGAGATAGAGTCAAATAATGTGGATATGAATTTTTAATCTATGAAGTAACCACTCTCCCCTGTTATTGTCAGAATGAAATAATATTAACTAGTTTCTATTATTTTAGAATTATTTTAGAATTATTTATAGATGGGGAACTACATTTTGATGTAAATATTCTATTTTGCATTTGTATAACGTCAATTCTGGTTCCACATTATTCATTGAATTTTTGGGTCACTTGTGGAAGATATTATTTTATAAGTAAATGAACATAATTTTGGTAAGAAGACAATTGAATATTAAATTACACCCATATGTTCCATTATTGGTAGATTTTATGATATTATTTTTATTAAATTATGTAGCTTTATTCTCTCCCTAATCCTCTGGTCATTTCGTCATGATTTCTTATGACATAATGGAGTTGATGAGTTCTTTGACTTACATCTTTTTAAAAAAAATTCCTTCTTTTATGGATATAAATTTAGGGGAATAGGAGATTCGAAAAACCAAAAAAAATTACATAGGATATTTTATATATTGATTTCATCACCAAGGAAGTTTCTTCCATTGCATATATCTATTAATATGAAAAATATTCTTTTATTGGATTCATTAGAATCAATAGTGAATCTTTTAAAATCATGATAATATATATCTAATTTAGTATATTTTATTTTATTTATGTTTTTGTACTTGAATTATAATTACTTTTAAACATCAAAATCAATTTTTCATTATAAATATTATTGAATTCATTTCTATTAAGAACAAAATATATGGAATTCATATCCCTGTTATCAAATTAAAAATTATTAATATGTTTAAGAGTCAATTTTTCATTGGATTGTTTTGGTGGGAACATGATCATGCATTTCCATAGTCTATACAGGACTAGAAAGACTATTAATAAATGATTATATCCATTAATTCCCATATGATTAATTGTCGCCTTATAAAATAGGTTCATAAAAATTCTAATTATATTCCATAATAAAATCAATTATTGATATTTTTTAGGATTAAAAAAATCAACATTTAGTGATAATTTTGGAAAAAAGATTTTTTATAAAAATAGGTAATCATTCATTTGATACCAATTTTTGGTCATAGGTTACGTAATGATAGAGGTGTCAATTTCTTGTTCAAAAATAATAATTCTATATAAGGTTAATTTCATAATTAAATGATTTCTAAATAATATAGTGGGAAATATAATATGCGATATTTGATAAACTAAATTTGAGATTATAAAGATAATATCATTGTAATTAAATTGATAAGATGATTTATTTGAATTTAGGAATGTATGAGAATCGATGATTAATTATGTATTGTGGAATATTAAATAGGATACAAACATAATTCACATGGAGTTCGACTAAATATCAATGTGATCCCCTACAGTAGCACCCCACAAAATGAATGATATATTGTATAAATACCTTGATCTCATTGGTGGCCAGGAAATGCTTCCTTCATAATTCTGGTTAGTGAGAACCCTCTTGATAATCTATTGTATCTATGTAACCTATCTTCTAATTTTATGAGTTGTAAACCATTTTATAATAAAGGTTTAGGAGAAAGTTGTTTTCTTTAGGAAGCCCCATTATAATCCTCTAAAAATATATTTTAATTATGATGTATAATGGATAATGAGAGGGTTGAGAGAATCTGTACAAAACCTTTGAAATTTTTAATTTGGAATGGATGTTGAGATGAACACAAATTTTATAGATTTATTATATATTAATCTTTCAGAGCTTATTTTATGGAACAAGGATCACATCACAACTATTAAAATAGCTAAGGAGGTCCATTTATATCCTCTTAAAGTATTTAGAAGCATCTATAATTTTGTGGTGGAAAACTAGTGTCGAATCCCCCCACATTTAATGCATATTCATTATATCTTTCTTAATGTCATAGATTACTCGGTTGCATTCGTCAGGTAGCCAAAGGGTTTTCTAATGTGAAGGGATGTTAGAGAACCTTCATAAACTAGTATCTATTAATCTATGGACTTATGAAAGGGTAATTTTTCCCCAAATGAGCCACTAGCTAGCCATTTCTCCAACTATAAAAGTCCTACTATCAGCCACAAGTCAATAGTTTGCGGATTCTCAACACCGGGTATCTGAAACTATATGCACATGTCAATATTCAAGGGAATTAAACTCTAATTCATTTTAGTTCCTTATAATTTTCTTGAATGATGATTTCCTAGTCTATAAGTATTTGTAGATGATATCCTTGTCCATTTACAATATCAACATGTCATCCTTGAATTGATTTTAAAAACATCATAAATTCTAGTATGGTATTCATATTAAATTTAATTAAGGTGTCTAATAACAATTCAAAAGAAAAAAAATAGATACATAAGAATTTTTTCGTGATCACAAAAATATAGTGAAGGATATAATGGAAGAAATATAATAATATTGGTTCCAAAAAATGACTTCATACATTCCTACAAATTATAGTTGTTTCTAACTAGTAGTGAGGGTCTATTGAGGTATCATTGGGAGACTATAACCACGATATCAAAGTGCATAACAATAAAAGTTATAAATTAATAATAGATTTCTCCTGAAAGAGAAATATATAATATAATTTTATAAAAATATATTCAGTACCTAAACTATAATGGTTATGATCACAAAAATGTATTGATATTGAGGATCCATAAAAAACACATCCCATTCTCCTGACCATTTTGGATATCCTTTTTTATAATGTAAAATCATGCTTCAAAACAACCTGAAATTTTAACCAAGTTAAGAATGATTTGTTACCCCAGCACAATAGTGGATTAATAAGGTATTGAGTACATAAATCATTAGGTAACCACCAAAACACTATCATAATATATGGTAAATATGATAATTGGAAAGGTCCATAATAACTTATTAAACTGCTGAAAAAAATAAATAAAATCCTACTGCAATACCAAGTTCAGACTGATGTTAGAATGTATCTATGAATTACATGGGGACCGTTCCAAACAACATATCACAACCTCCCCATGTTTGTAAACATTTATCTAGGTATAATCCCAATAACCATTGTTAATACATAGTTCCAAGACCCTAAACTACCATAACTGATTCTACTAGTGTCGGGGAGTCTCTAGTAATGAGCATCACCTCAAGGTAATCACTGTCCATTCCCTAGGGATCACATGCCCACACATCCATCATGATGACTTCACGATCCTATGGTATCACAAAGAATACCTCATCCTCAATCCCTTGGGATAAACCCCATGGTATTACCTGGGTATTATAAGAATTAAAACAATGCTAGATTCCTCATAGTGGTGTAACTTAGATATCCTACATACCGATGCATGTTTTATTGCTATATGACATAGGAAATAAAATTTGATACCTTATTAGCTCCCATTTTCTATAAATGGGAATCAAACAACTAAATATCTCCTCATCCAATCAACCACTAATACACTCAACTGAACCTAAGGGGTATTCTATGAATCGATCGAGGGGATGAAAATATCACCCATGGGATTTCCCTGATCTATAATAATGGATAAATTTTCACCTTAAGCATTATTCCAAAATGAAAATATTAGAGTCAAAATCATTCATATTGATATATAGTTATCTCTATTCAAATCCTTGGATTTTTGATCATTTTCGATGGAGAAATTATTTAACTATATCCAAGGAATCCCGTAAATATTAATTTTGTAATAATGAGGTTTGATTTCTTCAATAATAGATCATAGGTATCAGTTCTATGATTTTGTAGGCACATTCCCCATATCCACAACATTCTAGTCATTCTATAAAGTCACCCAAAATATATCATGAGATAAGATCACCAATATACTGATTATCCCATGGTTTCACCCATATTATGTGGTGATTATTCAGATCCTTGGGATATTTAATCATGTTAGGACCAATGAATGATTCATGTGAATCCTTGGAAATCATATATCATAATAAAAAATAATATAAAATAATATCTTGGTCTATTAAAACTCCCATTCTCATCCCCAAAATCACAACCCCTTTTCGATTACAACCAGGTTTGCGTTATAAGGTGTCAACTATTATATTTACATCCCACTAACACAAACACCTCCTCAGGGTATGATTGTTAATGGGGTACCCAATTGAGTGCCCTAGGTCAGTAAACCAGGGCACCCTTGTGAGGCCCCTTTGACTCAAACAAGGTTTCATGTTAGTAGTTGATTCTTGAGGGATTCTACATCCCTCAATATCATCATCAACATATCATATACATGTATACTATAAAGGATAAATCACATTCGAAACATTGTAGGATATGGATCAAAATCCATCATAGTCCTCAAATTCTCACTAAGTGAATTTTCTCACTCAACCAATGTAAATTCTACATCGGGTCTAACCACATAGGCTAACAAAAACTACAAGGGAAGGATCATATTCGCCTTCATCATGATCACCAAACCCAAAGTTTCTATGGTCTATTATGGATCATGATACATAACACCAAGGAAGATTTATATAAAAGGCTCATGAACCAGTCCATTAAGACTTCCACATTTCACATTAATTGGTCAACATCATTAAAGGGGTTTAGGTATCATGGGAAATAATTTAGGCTATAACCTCAGTCATTGGTGGTTGAGGCCACCAAGATGATACACCAATGATAACATGGACATATCACTTCAACATATTAATTGAAGATATACCATATGAATGAAGAGTTAAATATTAACTAATCCACTCAACGAAACGATATAAAATGGTCACAAACTTCAGTGGTGTGGTTTCACACCACGTGCATTATAATAAATATGAATTAAACCATTATTTATGTACAATTGAATTCCAACCTCATCTTGAATCATTTCTATTTATTTTAGTAATTTTGGAAGTCATCTCATCCAATCTCAACTGGCCATCACTAATCCACATGAGGCCTCCACTCTTTGCACATTAGTTAATTATATTCAAATTAAAATTTATTAAAAAATTACCATAATATTATTTTCAAATTATATATATTTGGGTAATTTCAAAAAAAACATAATACAATTCCATTTCCCCTCAAAACCATAACCAATGACTTTCCAAAACATCATGGAATTATATTGAATTAAATACCAATAAAACCTATAATGGTAGATAGTTAATCAATAATCAATTTTAGTTAATTTAAAAAAACATTATTAAATATATTGTTCCATGAAGTTTTTTCAAAACATCAAATGGTGGTAGGTAGATGTCCTCATATGACATAATTTTGCTTGGATCTGTGATATAACCATTGAAAAATGGTTTATTATACCATCATCTAGTCTAATAGTAGTAAATTACCTAAATCCAAACATTATCTGAATAAAAAATAATGAGTTGGTCCATGATGAGGATAAATAGTAGGGTCCCTTAAGGAAACTCGTTAAAGAAAACACTAAAGAATATAACCCCAAACCGTGTAGGATAAGTGAAGGAAGATGATTTGATAGACTTCCTACCATGAAATCCAATGTTCATTGGGGGGAGGAGCCCCATTATGTTGATAAAAAACCAATATATCACATATCATAAAGTGACCAAAATGGTCATGTCATGACTATTTGGGGATAGGTTGTGTCTTCCATGGCTATACATCTCATAGTCTTATCTCACCCCTATATGTTCCTGGCTCTATCGAAGAATGAGATGGGACATTTCCAACTGTTATTTTTCATGATCAATGATCAATACTAGATTTACACCACAATAAACATTGTGATAAATGTAAATAATTCAACGAAAACAATAAAAGGGATAGAATGTTTGAACCAATCACAGGATCGTTAGATATTATTTATAGTCAATTTAATTAATTAAATAACTAAATTCTTGGTATTATTTCTTCATTGATGGATTTAACAGTATATCTTCATGGTTCTATAGTGTAATTATTAGAATTAAGATAATATTATATCTACTGGTGATCCCTACAAATTCAAAAAATCTCTGATCATCACTGTATGAATTTCTAGGTGCTAGATTGATAGATCTTATCTCATGTGCAATCCATCTATAATCACCATGAGAATCACTTCCAAAGTATTCCCCTTCATCTCTCCATACATGACTGTGGTATGTAGGGGAAGATAAATCTCCATTATTGGGAGTGTTCTTTGAGAAGGGATCTCTGTAGTGCTTGAGAGGATTCTCCAATTAATTGTTCACATCCCTAAAATTGAATTAGTAATCCTCGGAAAATATTATAATTAGGATTAAATACCACTATAGTTTATAAATTATTATTTTCACATGTTTCTATTAAAATTTATTCAATCCCTTTGTGGAACCATATGTTTAAAATAACAATAATTTTATTATTTCCTCATAATTATCTTAACCATCAAGTGAAATTAAATATTATTTATTTAAATAATAGTAAATATATATTATTTAATCAAATAATATTCAATATATATTATTTCTCACTAGTGCTAAAAACTTGGTATTTCATTCCTACACATTATTTATCGAGCCTCGACTAATGAATATTCATTTAATAAATATATATCATTACATTATTAATATATAAATAAATAAATAGTATATTAACTATATAGTAAATAAATATTTCTTAAAATACTATGCTCAAATATTGTTCTCTCGGATAAATATTGACAAAATATATTTGATCAAGAAAACATGAATTATTATTAAACCACTTGTGTGAATAAAATTTATTAAATATTTTAAATAATAAATAATAATATATTGTTTAACTAAGATTATGTATACACATAGTATGTGTACCTCAAGGGAATTTTTTTAGTGGAATTATTTGAAGAAACCAAAAGTCTAAGGTTAGAATCTATCAACATGAAAATGAACCCATAGAGAAATAAGTCAAAAGATCCATTATATAATACCTCCAATGGATACTTCCTCTTTAATATAATTATTTGTGTTTATTTTTCTAATCAAGAAGGTTGTGTGCTGATGCTATCAACCCATGTGCTCGATGACACATTATTTGAATTCTCAGAAATTAAAAATTCTTATAGACCAACATGACTATAGATTTATTTAGGATACATAATTTCCATAAAAGTGAATGAGAATTAAAATTTATCTAAATAATATAATTGAAAAAAATTCTATTGCATTATTCAATAATGTAATATTACTCAGGACTCTCCAAACATATCATACCTCACTATGAACATCAGTCTTTCTAGTTTTCATCAATGAATATAAGTAGCTGACTCATAATAGTCATCAATAATTATCTAAAATTCTAACGACCAATACACACATTAGATGATAGAGCCATCCAACGACACGAATAAATATAGACTTCCTACTAATGGGTCTCATTATATTAATATCATACACTATATATTACTAGGGAAATACACCATGACAAGGTTACTCAATATCCTATGTGTATTCACACATAATATCCTGTATCATTTGTGTTCCACTTCATTCTATTCTGTGGGTACTATTCTTATTCTAACATCACCCCTTTGATAAAAATACATCGATAGGAGATACTTTTGGAGTACATGATTTCTTTCATGGTGTGATGTTGTATTGTTTGAAATAATCACCATTAAAATATTAGCACAATAAAATGTGATGGGGTCTTTACTACTATGTAACAAATAAATCTCCTAAAAAATGTTTCAAATCCAAATGGATTCTGTGGATGCATCAGAAGAAACTATATACTCAGACTCTACTGCAAAACCATCGACAACTAGATTCTTTGAACTCGCATAGATCGAAAATTGATCATTGAGCCAAAAAAACATATCATGACTACAACTTAAAATAATTTTGATATATATAGAAACTAAGATTAGTAAAACCAATTAAAAAAACACCAACTCACCTCCATAGATAAGGAAAATATTAGTAGTTCATCTCATTTACATAATGATAAACATAACCACTGGACTACACTTTTGTCTTAGATCTTCTCGATATATACTTACAATACTCATTGAATATGAAACATAATGTCGATTTTATAACATGTAATGATTTATTGATCCGACCACTGAAGAATATGGGATATTACTCATTATCCCTTCCTCAACTTGAGTCTGTGGAAACAATTTCTTAGAAAGATGTACAACATGTGACAGTAGAACCAATATCTTCTTGGATTATTCCATACTAAATATCTTTAGTATATGTTTAATGCTTTTACATTGAAATAGTTCATAGAGCCTATTGCATCAATCATAGATGATCTTGATCTATAGAATATAAATATCTTCACCTAAGCCATTCATTGAGAAACACTTGTTTATCCAGTCCTTAACAGACTTCAAGACTAATATGTCATTTCCAAAAAGTAATATGTCATCACAATATTTTACAATGATAATTAAAAAATTCCCATAAAACCTCATGTGAACACATGGATTGAATTTATTATTAATGAATCTATATTCTTTTATATCTTCTTCAAATCAAATGTTCCTTGATCGATATTCTTTCATCAACCCATAAATGGATCACTGAAACATTCAAATTGTTTTGGAATCACTTGGATTCACACACCCTTATGCTTGTGTCATCAAATAATATACTTAGAGGTTCCCATTATAGAATGTAGTTTTGACATCAACTTTAAAAATCACATATCCAATGTATGATTTTATAGAAAGTTTAATTATGATGGATATAAACATATAAATTGGTAAAAATGCTTCATTGTAGTCCATTCATTGATATTTTTTAATCCCTTTAGACACCATAATTGATTTATAAGTATTAAATTTACCTTATATGTCTTGTTTTTTTGGGAATACCCTTTATCAACCAAGGATATTTGCATCAACTAGTGTTTTTACCCGATCCCAATCATGGTTCTGATACATGGAATCTATTTTAGAATTCATGGATTCTTGCCATTTAGTAGCTTCTGAAATCTCTAAATCCTATTTTTAGGATATAGGACCATTTTTTTCATCCAATAATGAGTCTCCATATTTATTTATTGAAAAAGCACATCTATATGGTTCTCTTACCTCTCTTATACCCTTAAATAATACTTTTGTTTTAGCAACTACATCTTCTATATGGACATAGAGAATCAATTCCCTTACAAACTCTTGTGTATATTGATAATTAAATTCACGGATGTCAATCTTTCTCCCACTATCCTTTGTAATGATGTACCCCTTCCTATGAATGTCATCCTATCATGGGACAATCACATTCTTGTTTGACGGGTTGTATAACTAGTATCCGTTTGTTTCTTTGGGATACCCTATAAGGATAAAAATTATTCTCGGTGTTCTATTTTGTTTCATTATAATGAATTAAAAAATTGATTGTGACCCCATACATGTGTTTGTGAAAAAATGGAAAACTATCCACTCCATAACTCTAAATAAAATCCCATCGCCCACTTCATTTTACTCAGTTTAATGTGTATTTGGTTATTTTAAATGCATATCCCCAAAAAGGAAATGGATGATTAGAATGATGTCTTATCAACTAGACCATGTCTAACAATTTATAGTTCCTCCTATCACTACCACCATTACACAATTTTGGGTAAGGATGATTGAGGTGATATTGAATTCAAAACTACCATAAAAACTATATAAAATATTAGTTATTATATTCACCTCCTTGATCTGATCAAAGTTTCATTATAATCATTACTTGTTGATTCCCGTTTCATTCTCGGAATACAGGAATCTCTTAAATGAATATGAAATAAACCTCATCAAGTAGATATAACTATATCTACTCATGTCATCAGTAATAGTTAATATTTTATAATTCTCACCCCTATCTTCTACTTATAATGGTTCAGAATCATTTGTGTGTACCAATCCTTGATGATTTGTGGCTATTTCATCCTATCCAACAAATGAATATTTTTCTATTTTTCAAAATGAATATTCATGGTATATATTAAAATTGGGTGTATCCCGTATGAGTTTAAATAACCACCCTGGTAAAAAATATTAATATATTCTTCTTTATGTGACAAAGATAGTGGTTCTATAGCTGCGTTATATATGAGTCTAGGGACCATGATTAATTATATATTTTTAATACTAGGTTTTCAAAATTTATTACATAAATACTATTATGTATGTGTGCCATACTATACCATATGATGTCCTTATAAAAGAAAAATATTATTGTTATAAAACATAAAATAAATTCATCAAAATATAGGTGTGATATATATATTATGTTCTGGGTAACAGTTAGTACAAAATTAAAATCATTAAAAAAAATTAATTAAGGTGGAAATTAATGGTTATAGTCACAATTGTATAGAGAAGCTATCCTCACACCCTTGGTAAATAATATATACACCTATCCTCTATCAATATATCAGAACCTACATGGTTTCTGTATTTGGAAACATATGTGATAACCAAAATTAATAACTAATAACCTATGTGTATATATAGAAAAATTACACTCATTAATGAATTAAAATTTAAATTCCCATACTTATGGTTGCAGTTCTTCTTCCAGTGGACATTATTTCTACAAAAAAACATACATCCTCCTTTTCTATTCCCTAGTTTTGGATTTCCTTTTTCTTGGAAGGATTATTTCTATTATATGTATACTTGTTATGATTCGTAGTCCCCTTTTCCTTGTTCTTCCTTTTCTCATTCATCAAAATGGCTATGAGATTTTCACACATCATGTTCTTATCCACTTTGAGAATCAATGTATGTTGTTTTGAAACACACTACCCATAATTTATCATATTATAATTAATAGAAAAACTAGAGAAGGACTTGGTTAGTGATGAAATAATGAGATATGTGTCTGAATAATCTAGGAATTAAATTACTAATAGGTCTTAGCATTCAATTTAAGCCATAATATTTACTATACGATCCCCACCTGCAGTAGACACTCCATTATTTCTTTTAAAAAAGATTTGTAGATCTCCTATCTCTATTTCCCTTCTTTATGTTGATAGAGACCCCAATGGTTAGATCTCATTCTATATACATCCATGTCCTCATGTTTCATCAAAATCACATTAGTCCAGAATGATAGAATGAAACACTACAAAGTATACGGAATTATTCAAATCTTTCTCATAGAGTATTAACTCTTCATCACTAGCCTTTTTACCTGGTACATCATCAATAGGTTCTTCTAGAACATAAAATTATCTCTTCTTGGGAAATGATAACATGTAAGTAACATTGACACTCTTAGAAATTTGTCCTGGTGTGATGGTATTCCTCGTCATTTATGGATCACAATGATATTTTTGAAGTCATTCATTTTTTGTTCGACGCGTATGATGAGCCTAATTTGAGTAATTTATCCAATAATATTTTGACAAATAAATAAGTAATGTATTTATTAATCTCCCACTATTTTATCAAAGTCTAATATCCCTCACCATTGGCATTGGTATATCCAATTTAATTGTCATTCTATTGTAAATGATCCACATTCTCTTTATCTATAACCCAACATTTGATGGTAAAGATTCTTGAATGTTTTTAGTTAGAAATTCAATATGACACCTACATTACATCATAGTTCCTTGATCTTTTGAGTGGACTCACCAGTCCAAATATCATTAAATTGGATTTCCTCAACCCTTCCCTCTCAATTAAAATAGGTCCTATTTAGGTAGTCATCCCTTTATGTGAACTATGTTAATTGTACCAAAAATATCATGTTTGAATTCCATGATAATTGTATGATTCCCAAATTTTGTTTGTCAAGATATTTAAAAAATGAGCCAATTTTAATTAAAGAAATGTAAGGATATACCCTATTAATACACAATTTTGGGATATAATATTTTATGGTTGAATTTCCAATTATTATCTTTATGATATAATTATTAATATTAATTGGATTTACATAAGGGATTAACCATGTATTAAATAAAATTTATGCATAATCTAATTTATTTTAGATCAATCTGGTATACAAGATAATTAATTAAATCATGTTATCATGAAGAAAAATTCATAATGAAACAATGATGGACCTTGATAGAAATAATATTTTAAAGTGGAATGATCATGATATTTTACAAATGGGTAGCTTATATAGTAGTTGATAAAATAATGATTCACCAAGGGGAAAAACCTTCAGATTATTAAGGATAATTTTTAATCATTCCACACTTCCACATATGTATCTCTATTAGAAGCATTTTACCTTGAACTAAAATTTAAATCACATCCACTATCATAGGATATCCATCGATTACATATACTATTACTCACATTTACTTGAGGGGAAATGGGTTTACATTAAAGAAACCATGGGGACACATGGACTTTCATTATAAGATGATAGTAGGTGCACAGACAACTAATTTAATATAATAACAAAATAAATAAAAACCAATTACATATAAAGGTCTAGTATTTTATCAGGATCATCCACTTTTATGCATCAAATTTCACATTTAATTGATATAATATTTAATTATTAATATTTCTTATTTACGATAAATCATACCCAAATAAATTAATAAAATTCATTAATTAATCCATTATTTTTTCATAATTATCATCAAAATTACCATGTGAATCTCATCCATTATAATTTTATAAAAATTAAATAAATTTATTTAAAAGTAAATGTGTAAATAATTGTACATTGGAGGAAATATGGGGAATACCTTTTTGAATCTACCTAACATGTATTGTACTCATATACTGTATTATATTTTAACATATAAAAGACAATAAATATCACTTTATTTCATAATGTAAACTATCAAAATAACGATTACATGAATTATATGAATATATTATCACATGTTATGTTTCAATTCATGTAGATTAACAAATATAATATATCTCATACAAGACATGCATATATGAAAATTATGTATAAATTAATTTAACACACATGCAATATATATATATATATATATTAAAACCCATAACATGGAATCTACAATCATGTTAATGGCTACATGGAAGCACATGTCGATAAGGTCTACACAGTATGATAAATTAATTTTACTTTTTCATAATTTGGTATAAGTATATGACATGTACATTCTAGCTATACAGTTTTTTTTGACTATCACAGTCTGCTTGAAGCAGACGACTAGGGACATGGTGTATAAATTGTGCCTTTTAAAAATTTCATTACTCTGTGTGCACAAAAGGATTCATAATTTTTGTCCCCCATGTTATATATTCACCAGTCTGGTAGGTCATTTATGGAAATACATGGCTTGTCTCTGAAATAAAGGACTATATGTCATGTATGTGGTCTAGACGATGTGTACACCATATGATCGTGTTATAAGTTGTTGTAGTCAACACACAATGTAATAAAATAAATACACCACTTTTATTCAATTACCATGGTTTGAATTAATTCCATATTAATTCATGGTTCATTGAACAATAGTACAAGAAATGTAACTCTATTTACAAAGTGTGTACTCTTGTGTTATCCGGCCAAAATCATCAGCACCTTTGGTTGAGATCTTTAAGTGTATTATATTCATATAATGAATTAATTTTATAAGATATAAAAAAATATGGGAAGAATAATATATTTCAATTAAGATTAAAGGAATTATTAAATATGAATTTAAAAGTAATTAAAAAATTATTAAATAAATAAATGGTCATTAAATAAAAATATATAATTATGTGACCACTGTAATACAGCAAGAAGGTTATGAGAATAGAGGAAAGGTGTAATGAGTCACACCAAAATTTCTTTTTTCCATGATCAATGATCAATTTATGATTTAAAAAACAATAAACAATGTAGTCAATCGAATTTTATCACAAAAAAATGAGAAGAGGGATAATACTCTAGAACGAAGAACATGATTATAACATATTATTTATAATTAATTTAATTAATTAAATAAGTATCTTATTTGAATTAAATCATCATTGATGGATCTAAAAAAAATATGTTTGTTGTTCTATTGTAGTGTTATAGTAATAACTAGAAGATTCACTCTATTGGTGACCTACACATGCTCCATAAATCTCTTAAAGTAACTGTAGTAATCTCCGAGTACTAGCACAGTAGATCATATCGCATGTATCATCTAAATTTGGTCCCCACTAGAATTACTTCTAAAGAATTATCCTTATTCTATAAAGATATGAGAGTGTGATGTGGATAGGGATCTCTCTCAATTATTGGGATCATTATTGTAAAAGGGATATATCTACTGCTTGAGAGGATTCTCCAAATTTGTTGTGCACAACCATAAAAATGGATTATCTCTCCAAAAAAAGTAAAATATATTTTTTTAAATAAAACAAGGGTTTATAAATAAATATTATCAGAAGTTACATTTATTATTTATATAATACCTTGTAGGGAACCATGTCTAAAATAATAAAAAATTATTATTTTCATGACAGGTTCTAAACATTTGAATAATATGAAATATTATTAGATCAAATAATATTAAAAATATATTAACTGATAAATTAATATTAAATATATATTATATCTCACAAGACATAATAACTTAGTTGACACTTCCTCCAAAATATGTATTTTCCTTAAATAAATAATATTTATTTAGGAAATACATATCACAACATTATTCACTAATATATAAAATAATATTATATTCACTAAATTGAAAATAAATAGTTGTTTATATATTTTTCTCAAAATATAATATCTCAAATAACTAATGATAAAATATTTGTGATCAAGAAATAAATTAATAATTATTAAACCACGTTAGTGATTAATATTTATAGAAACTGTAAAATAATAAGAAATATTATATTCTTTAAATAAGATTTTGGATACACTTAGTGTGTGACACTCTAGGACCCATTGTTAGTGGCATCAGGAGAAGAAACCTAGTGTGAAAATTTGGAATTTAGAATCATGATATGTCACCCATTATGAATGATGTTAATGCTAGAATGATAAAATAGCTCATATGGATGCTTACTGTGCAATATAATTGATTTATCTTGATGTCTTTAATTAAGAGGGTTTCATAATGTTGTCATCCCACAATGTGTTAGATGTCTCTTTCTTTGACATCCCAAACATTGAACATGCCTATATATCACCATGCACATGGATTTATTTAGGATATATCATTTCTCTATGTGGTCATGTGATATGAAATTCCATTATATCACAAAATCGGAAAATCCTTTATCTCATTATTCAATAATTCATTATTACTTGTGACGCACCAAATATATCTTACTCTATAGTGAACATATGTCTTCACAGTTTTCATCAATACATCAAATTACGAGACTCATAATACTAATTAATAATATTAATAAATTATAAGGATCAATACACATGTCTGTAGATAAGAAAACCCAATGTCACATATAAATGTGGATTTTTTACAGGCAAGTCTCATTCACATAATATCAAACAATAAATATTACAAAAATAGTACATAATGATAATGTTCCTAAAATTAATTTGATTATCCATCCCTAATAACATTTAACATTTTTTTACATCAAATGATATCATTAGAACATAGTAAACATATTTATTAATACTTTCATAGCATTTATGGGTTCTCTACATAGTGGGGAACTTCTATTACCATTCGTTGATACAACTACTCAAATGAAATTGTCACATACTATGTTATATAGAAGAATAATAATGTCGTTATAGGGGTTTATTAATATTAATAAACTATGATGACAAGTAATCATAATGTTCATAGAAGTTTGTTCTAGGGAACAAACTCTAACAAATTTTTTTATGATATGGGAAACATGTGATGACGCCTGATAATCAAGGATACATTAAATAGATATTGATTCATGGTCAACAATGATTTGATGGTACCAATATTTAAAATTGTAATATTTATTTGTTTCATTTACCATTATGATTGCACACATTTATTATATGTTTTTATGAAAATGATTTGAAATCATGGTTAATGATTGATTAGGGATGATCCATCAATCTTATGATTCATGTTTTTGGAAATGATATTTTTATTCCATGACTCATGTTTATGATCTATGACAGATGGGAATGAATAGTTTGTGTCATTTTCTTGATCTCATACCCATATAAACATCTTATTCATTCATATGAGAATGAAATGATATCTCCATTGTTTACCTTTACAATGAATCTAATCTCACCCTTTGTTTTGTTTCCTTTACCCAGGTTATGGAGGTTGGTTTTATAAAGGAAATCTATGAAGGGTGTAAAGTGGGAAGAACATTATGTGATATGATAAAGAAAATAGCAAAATATTATTTTTAGGTATCTAGTATCTAATGACACTAATCCTTTATGGTTTTAGCCTAGATCGTAATGTTTTTATTGAATATTTATCTAAAATATATAATATTAATCTATCTAATGTCTAGGACACTCAAAACACAAATAATGATTTTCTCATACATGGATAATAACAATATTGTAGTAGTTTATTACTGGGTTATAGACCAAGTGTTTTACTATTTATAGATATTACCAGAAGAAACCCAATTATTGATTTAAATGCAAGGTAAGAGGTAAATTTGTCTTTCTCATTTAAAAGTATGAATCATTTCAAAATAATTCCACATAATTGAAATATAATTTTTGTATAAAATAAAATTTGTTTTTAATTTTATCGTAAATGTTTACTATAAACCATGTACATATGGTAGAATGAGCGGAAGACATGATTAAATAAGAGGAGAAATTTTTATAATACTGTGCTTAGGAAGAAGGTTTTCTAAAAAATATAGAACAAGTCCAATAATTTATAAATGTAATAAATTGATGTATTTAAGACAAATAATGTAGTTTGGGTTGAAAATAGTTAATAAAACTTATATATCCATAATATTACCACACTTAGTTCCACATGAATAAAGACGAGAAATCACCTCATAACAGATTCACCTATTAACCATGGTTAAGATTATATAAATAAAAATAACTTCCATATGTTAAAGTTGAAATCATTTTTTTCATTAATAATAGAAACTACATCATAAGAATATTTTATTTTATTTTATGATTGGTTACACAAACCCAAGTATCTTATCTTACTCGACTAAGGAGGTTGTCCTCACGTTCATTTAAATTCAAAAAGAGTTTCACAAGCACAATTTGAGGATATAAATAAAATCATGTTCCAACCATAGAGTTTTATTTATCAATACAGTAAAATTAAATTATATACACTCCTAGATGTATTATCCATTCTTCTCACCTCATAATAAATTCTTTATAATGATTAAACTGCCTAAAAATCATTTTAAATCAATGTACTACAAATCCTCATTCCTCATCTCAATTAGGATCCAACTAATCTTTAATTATTTATAACAAAATTAATCATCATGTTATGAAACATATTCCCTACATTAAAATTATGAAATTTATCCTTGTTATGTAATGGGATCATGTTTTCTACATCATATATTGATACTAAATAAATTCACCTTAAAATTTACATCAAATCAACAAGTTCAGAATAATTATATAAATTACATCATTGAGGTTATTAATGAATAACATTGATTTTAAATTTAAAATTTTTAATAAGGTAATATATTCCAAACAATAAAATATATAATCTGGGAGAAAGCAATCCAAATATGCATCTATTGATTATACTGAGACCGAAAAGTTTATATGTTTAGAAAAACTATGAAATTATATTTGTTTTCATAATAAAAATGTAATATGAGTTATCTATGAAATAGATAAAGGCTTTCAGATGTCATGGAACCACCAAAAATTATAATTAATATGAATGGACCATTATTGTAATCCAATGGAATTATAAAATCCATTGTAAATCATAAATTGTAGACTATTATCTTTCATAATAATTTATCCACAAATCTAAAAATCAACATATATTATGTCAAGAAAATATTATCAAAAAAGTATGGAGATAACAAAAAAAATCTTTATAACCATTAATCAATTTAAGTACCAAACAATCTGACATAAGATGGCATAAATCAAGGTTTATAATCAAAGTAACTTAATGAAAATCACTATATATCAAAAAATAGATGTATAAATTTCAGGAAAAAACTCCATTATATATCCATTTTACAACATATGTGGAGATCAAGAAACATATATCTATTTAACTAGGTCATTGAATAAATTCTGAGTTTTGGAACTCATTTTATGTATGACAGGAGAGGATAAAATAAAGGGATATAAGAAGTGAACTATGAATATGTGTTTTCATTTATTTTTGAATGAAAAGCACCATGATACCACTTTGGAAAAAATAGGAATAAGGAGAGGGGAATAATAACCTTGATAGGTCACAAGAGATGCATATAACTACAATGAAAAGAGATATTCCACATTAAGGAGGAAATAGATTAAAAATAGATGAAATGAAAAAATGACCTTTTTAAATGGGTAATTTTTTATTGGAAATTCTGGTTACTAATAGTGGCCCACCAAGTGTATAGTGGAACCCAAATGGGAGGCACCATTCTAGGCACTCCACTACGTACTAGGTAACCTATACTAGGTACCACGAGTCACCAGTAGTGTTAAGAAAACTTGTTGTTCCACATATATAGTAGTTAACCCCTGAAACATATCAGATTTATAAACCAATTATTGAATCCATAAATAATTGAACTCTTATTAACTAAATTTGGCCAAAATACTTGAATGAGGAATTACCCTTTCACATTAATAAAAAATGAAAATTTCCACGAAAAATTCACAACTAAATTTCTATAAAATGTGGTGACCAATGTCTTAGTCATTACACATACCCAGAGCGAGACAAAAAATGTGATAAATGATTTATAATTCTAATATTTTTTATATTTCATTGTACTACCACCATCATTATTAGATTGAATCTACTATAGGATTATATTATTAGTTTTTAATATTTTTTAATAAAAATACTATACATGTAAATATAATGAATAACCATAAGTTTTCACCTATGATCTATCATATAGCATTAACATTTTTTCTTAATAGTTAAATGAGTTTCTATTCTTGGTCAAATGATAGGTTTCTAGAAATTATAATTGGTATCTTCTCTCCTTTTATTTAGAAAAATATTTTTTGTTTGATAGTAGATGATCCAATTCCAGTTTCTGTGTCCAAATTCGAGAAGTAAAAAATTTGGGTTCACAAAAAAATAATATTTCATGTTGTCATACATAAGGAAAATTATTGTTTTCTTAATAAATGGAAAAAAATAACCAAATACATCAAGGGAACCATAAGATACCTCATCCCTGGGTTGGCATATAACCTATTCGGATTGTTCATAGACATTACTTATAAAATTAATAAATATTAATACACTAAAAAGTTCTAAATATCATTTAAACGAAAAGATTAAATATATTAAATGTGATCCATTAAGTGTGAAATATTTAAAATTGAACGCCCATCCAAGGGGTATTTAATTATATTAATAATTTTTAAATTTAGTATGTTTTCCCTGGATTCAATTCTCAACGTACATCAATGGACATCGATGATGTTCCATTATATATTTAGAAATGATATTACAAAAAAATCTGTGGATATGGTCCTATTTATTCTTATACCAGGAATAGGATATAAAGGTAGACAGGAAATGTCAAATTCTTGACTCTTATAAGAATATACTCAATCAATTATGATGGACAAACATTTTCTTGAATTCCAAATAAACAACAATTCATGTTGGGTTTTGTCCTACAATATATAAATATTTAAATACTTAATGAAGAATGAAAATAATTTAATATACAATATCACATAATGAATTAGAAATATAAATGTCATAAATTAATCAATGAATTTAAAATAAATCTAGATATTATCATTTGGTTGAAATTGTTTGTTTATTTGAAGTTGAAACATTTATTTTGAGATTCACTATATCAATTCATTTATTCCCCCTATCCATTATGCATAATTCCACAAGAGAATTTGAATAAATTGTAATCTATTTAATATATTCTATATAGATTATATTTATATATATTTTTTATTTTATTAAGTTTGTATATTTTAATTAATCCACATGAATGTCATTTTATTGTACCATTCTTATGGAAAATGGAATTGAAGTGTCATCCTTAAAATTTGACAATTCTGAAAATTATATTTATAGTTCATTATACTTATAATCTAGTTTTTATTCTACATATTTATCATTGTATGACTTTGTTTTTTCCATTTGGTATTTTAGTTCTAGTTGAATTTCAAATAAACTATGATTTAATACATGAGTAATATTACTCTACGAATTTAGTAGTATTAGAGATGGTAATTTTTATGCTTTTTTGTTATAATTTGTACAAGTATACCTTACTAGATTTTTAATTATTTCATCTCATATTATATTTTTTAAATGGTTGGGTATGATTGAATATAAACTAATGATTTATCACTTTTTTATGGTTCTTCATAGGATTTCATCTATTAAAACGGTGTGGTTTGGAATGTTTTTTGGTCATATACTTACATGAAAATTAATTGGGATAGTTTTGGTTGATGGAATTAGTGTTTAAATAATATTATATCTAGCTTCTATGGTTTTCCAAATTCATATTGGACATGAGAAATTTTCCATCAACATTGTTTATTCAATGTCTTTTAAAATGTATTACATTGGAAGGAAGTAAAATAGTTTTTAGTGTAATGTACCCAAAAAATACTAGTAATTAAACTTACGTGATGAAGAATATAGACCACATACAATCAATGTTGTTGGTTAGTTATTTGATTACATAAGATCTATCTATCTTATCAATGTAGTTAGTTCTTCGTGATAATATTCAATCAAAGGGGATTCAATTATTCTTATCATGTGAACTCCTTATGTAGAAATACCTATGGCTTTGGTGTTTTGATAATTTCAATCATCATTTAAATAATTCTCTTTTATTATATTGGTGAAATTTTAGTTAAATGTCATCAGATGTCACGTTCATAATATCTCATCTACGAAGAAATACACCCTGATAAAAAAAATACTAGAGATATATTCTAAAATTCTCTAACTTAAGTAGCTTAGGAATATAATCTTGAATCACTCCAAATACATATATAGTGTTTTCCAGAAGATTTGTCTGATTCTATGTATATATTCTCTCAAGGAAGTGATTTTAGAAGTGAGTATTTTTTTGGATAAACATCTTTTGAAATTTATCCCAATTGGTGACATCTCTACGTTTTAATCTATATAACCTCCCCTTAGCTAGTTCTTCTAGAGAGAATAAGAATTCCACCCAATTTAATTGTTTTTTGGCCACTCCTCATAGTTATAAAATCTCATATACAATGGTAAACTCTATGATGTTATTATTTTGATATTTAATTTTAAGGACATGCAACATTGGTAATAATTTATTTAGTCAATATTTAAGAAAAAATTATGCTTTCAATGCATGGTAGACGATGCTTCCTCTTTTGATATACTTTTGGGAATCTTTTCTAGTACTTTTGTGAACAAAATAAGTCATTTGAATGTCGAAAGACTATTTTATGGAGATAATATAGGTTTTTAGAAGGTTTAAAATAATTTTAATGTTTTTAAAGAGTGATTCATATTACGCTAGTACCTATTTTACAGATCATGGAACTATGATGTAGGCTGGGTTGAAGATGAAACTATGATGTAACCATGTTATACTACACTATAGAATTCTCAAACATGCAATAAATCATGAAAAACTAATGGGGGGATCTAAATCAATCCTAATCCCATGTATTATAATTTTTCCTAACTTATGAAAAATGTAGAAAAATATTTATCACTATTAAATGTACTATTGGAGATTATGCTTTCTTCCAAAATGAAGAAAAAAAAATTAACCACAATGAAAGATTCAAAGGTTGAATAAGGCCGACGCATGGTGGAATCAGACTAAGAGTATGCATGTACAATGGGTACAAATAACATATAGTATAAGATAACATATTATGGTTTAAATGGTGGCCCACCATCATTGGGATATTCCAAATGGATTTACTGATGGACTTATGAATTAGATAATGTAATATAGTATACACTTAATACACTAAATTTTGATTTGGGATAAAGAGTTAAGGCACTAAAACAAAAAATTATGTTATATAACATTAAATATTTAATGTTGGAGATTTTTCCCAAGAGACAAACTAAAGTATGTCTTAAAAAATATACAAACTTATTTATCATTGATATTTTTATTTGGCATGATATTGTGTAAACTACTTTGATGCTACATAATTTAATAAAAGGTAAATGAATCACGGGAAGATATTTATATTTCATAGGGGATTGCATGAGTTTTTTGATGATTTTGCTAAATTTTATAGCACTAATATCACCAAAACTAGTTGACTAAGACTTAGAGGGTAAATAATTTGTAAATACACTAATTCATGGGTACATGATCACTGCACCATAGATACCCCTCAATAAAAAAACCTTCTCTGAGAAAAAGTTGTATATACATTGATTGTGTTTGAGATCTCTGGAGTGAATGGATGTAATGTTCAAGAGTTTAAAACATGAAAGATATATTTTTTTCTACTTTGTACCATATGGTGTTCCACTATAGTCTTATTAAATATCCTGTTGGTATTCCCAATTTTTATTATACTATTCCCTAAATAACTTGATTTTACCTTAAATATAATGATCTAATTTAAATTAGTGACTCTAAAATTATGTGGTGATCAAGAAATTAAAAAAAAACATAGGAGGATGACCAATTACTAAGGAAGTAGAGAGAATATTGCATGGGGTTATTAAAACATTTTCAAGAAACATTTATGATGGAGTATTATCTATAGAATGGGATCAATTCTTTTATTCCAGTGAATATTTCTTCTTTACTTTAAATGATTATGTTATTCCAATTAAATTCAGGAATGGATATTTTATACCATTACTATAGTGTATCATTCCTGATTAGTGAACCATTCATCATGAGTGAGTAGTCACTCAGTGGATGATGAAAAAAGAATACAAGGGTAAAAATTTCAAGGAGAAATCATAGTTTAATTTACGAATGATTTGAAGGACTAATATAAAATTGATAATAATTTTATCATATTACTATATTACATATAATTATTTATGGTGATTAGGGATGAATCTGAATGTGATAGTGGGTAGTGGGATAGTTTGAGTTATCAATATTCCACATTTTTAATGAGATATTGGAATTAATGCATCTTGGTTTATGAGATATCCATGACCGAAAGTCTTAGGTATTTAATCATTTAATATAAAATGTGAGATAGATAACCTAATAGGTCTTTTAGATGGTAATACTTATTAGTTTGGGTGTCAAATTATTCAAAACCCATAAGTATTTTCCTTCAAAAAATGATCCACCACCATCATTTCTTATTACATTTTTTATCATCCATCATCTCATTCATACATGATGAAAATTTTCACAATAATAATTTATCTAACCATGGTTTTTCATATATTTTTGAATCATCAGTTACCTCAAAATAATAATTATGAATGAATAGTTATGTTAGGACCCCCTTATTTCCTATTAATCAACAATGGTAATTTTAATGTCAATACTAATTTTGAGGTACTATTTATTAGGTCTATATGAAATTAATTATAAACTCAGACCAATACCCCGATGTGTAGAAAAATTCTTCCTAGACATTATTTTTTTGTCATCATAACTTGGGAAAAAAGTGTAATGACCATTGAATCCGACTATTGATTGATTTTTTCATTATACTATTATCTTAGGTTATTCCATTTATTATTATTATTTTTATATTCATGGGTTACCATGTTATTATTTCTTAAATTTATAGTATTATGCGATAATATTTTCAAAAAATATCATGGAGTGTTGATTATGAGAATTCTATCGAATTCAATGTTGATATTGTTCACTTCTTCTCTCAATCCCATATAGAGGAAATTGAAAATGAACAAGAACATCCTATGATGATCTAAATGATATTTTTGAGGTTGGATAGATTTTACAACATGACATAACCTTGATGGAAAATGTAATCATTTACATAGATAGTGATACACTATGTTTTTCCAAAATCCCATATAAAAATATAATTTCAAATTGATGTTGATCATCCTATAGAAGATCTAAAATGATAAAATATAATGTGGAATGTAGCAAAATGACCCTCATGAAACCCTTTGAAATATTATTTAGATATATGATATATTTAATAATAATGTAGTTTATGAATATTTCATAATAATCCTGAAATTAGCCTTTCCACTACTAGGGTGTACTAAGGAGTTCTTAAATTCAAAACATATAGGTATGATTATGAAATGTTATGAGCTTGAACATACATTTATAATACATCATTTCCCACTAGTGAAAACAATGAAACTATATATCAACATCTAAAAATTCTTATAATATGATTTAGAATCTATTTAAGAGTCATTGGACCGTTTAAATGATGTTATATGATGGTTTCCATATTTTGTAGATTTCTTGTATATTTATATTAAAACCTACTACTTTGGGAGGATAAAAACAAGAGGGTAATCATTTGTTTAGCCATAGGAGTGGGTCTAAAAAGGATGATAAAAGTACCGCATAATATATCCAAGATGAGAAAGTAGAGAATAAATCTTAATGGAATGGTAAGAGAGACCCTACATAATGGGGAGTACATAAGTTTGAGGAGACCACCATTATATACACAAATCATGAATCCATGTCTTATAAAATAGAGTCCCTATTTATATTCTATAATATAGAATCATCCTTCAAGGAACATCTAGTGTTATAATGAGATATGTGTGGAGGTAATCATCTATTTCTATATTATAAAGTTGGAGTGGAAGAACCCTCAATGGATGAGGTTAATTTAACCTATAACAACATAACTCAACAAAAAAAATAATATTATAATGTATTGGGAGTGATCTTAGTTCAAAAAAATTTAGGATAGAAATTTAGTTTCATATATAAAACAATGTAATATTTGTGTCCTCGTGAATTTCCCAAAGGAAAAAATTTGTTTACACCCCTAAACCAATAATTTTTGAACACTCTACCAGTATTTCATGAAAATATAATCCAGTAGTAATCATATAAATGCAACCATCATTAAAGGAGGCTGCCATAAAATATTTTCATAAAATAACCATGACTTATTTAAGTGGATAATACTTTACTGAAGCATTAAAATTTCTTGGGAAATCACTAAGGATTTATTTGGATCATTTTTACACAACTAGAAATGATAAACCAAAAACATATCCAGAAACACATGTGAGATTTTTTGGGAAATATGTTTGTCTTTAGAGAGGATTAAAACTCAATTAGATTGAATCAAAGATGAAAATTTTAGGATAGAACATTGTCCGAGGAGTGTGAATAAAGGAAACATCATCACCAAGATAATTAATTAGGAATATTCAATAAAAGGATGTTATGGACTAGATATAATCAATGCAATATGATGACATAAAAAATAATTTATAAGTTTATCCCAAAAGGGTGCCCATTCCCTATTCAATGATAATGAGCCATGGGAAATGGAAGTTAAATAAATGAAATATCTATAAATATATAACAAATTTAATATAAACAAACATTCATGGAGAAATCTCTCAAATTCCAAAAAATAATAATTTTATAAATAGTTTTTTTCAACGAAAATATGTTAGAGTATTTTGGTGTTATATCATTAGATGAAGAATTATCAACCATGATGTAATGAAACCTCACCCAATGATGTGAGATGTAGAAAATTTCTCAATTATATGTATAACTAGATCATTGAAATTTTGAAAATAATTATGTAAATTAGGATACTGTGTGAATCTAATGATGAAAACAACTTTCCCGAGGAAACCAGAATCCCACCAGTGCATCACAAAAATTATACGATAAATCATTCATATATTCAACTGGCCTTTTAGATTTTTTTCATTGTTAATGTAGGAACATTGATTTTTTAAGATAAATTTATCATTATTGATATGGATGAATAAGGAGAGGTTATGATCATCCTTGTTTTTCCTTTACATTACAATGGGAGAGGACATATTTATATTAATATAGGACATCATATATTTTTATTGGAAGGAGATTTTGTGCAGCTTAACCAAACCAAGGTGTCATTGAAAATAAATAAACCAAAATACTACTATCTCATAACCATAATGGAATATAGTTGTAGAAATATAAAAGTATCAACAAAAGAGACATTTCACTAAAGAATAATAAGTATTTCAAGAAATATTCAATAGTGAGGAACTGAATGTGGTATAGAATTTCTATGTTCTAGAGTCAATATCATCTTATTTACATCTTATGTTTACCCCTTCTATTTATAATAGACCAAACATGGATCTAAAAATATTATCTAGTAATATCCATTATATTTTCCCACGTGATGGATATAAGAGGTTAGTGATTTATAATATTGATTTATATTAGGAGAAATAGAATCAACTCTATACTATTTTAATGCATTAGATAAAGGATATATAATAGAGAATATATGATAAAAATAAATCAACCCATATATTTCCCAAAAAAATGTTATTCTAGAGGAAGGATATAATCCCATATGATAGCTCTATAGAACGGTGACACCACTGATGAATGAATTTGTAAAGAATGATGTCCTTAAGGTATTGGACACCAATATTATTTACCAAATAATAGACATCAAATGATTAAGTATACTAAAGGTTTTTCAAAATAACGAACTAATGACAATTTTCAATTGATCTAATGTTCTTATATCTACTTATACAGTGATAGGATAGAAAGTATGTGTGGATTATAGGAAACTAAATGACGGTAAAAGGAAGGATTATTTTCCACATTCTGTTATTTATGAAATGTTTGAAAGGAAATAGGGACATATATAAAATTATTTTTTGGATGAATACGAAAAATATAAATAGATTAAATTCATATTTAAATTTCAAGAAAATAAAATTTTCACATGTCCTTATAGAACCATAACTTATTGATTTATTTCTTTGAGGATTTATAATTCATCGACTATGATTCTATGGTACATGACCCACATTTTTAATGGGATGGAGGAGGAATTCCTAAAGATCTTTATGGTTTATTTTTCAGTCTACGGATGATCATTTTATGTGTTCTAGAAAATTTTAATTTGGTAATAAAAAATGTGAGGATAAATTCCTTGTGCTAAACTTGGAAAGTGGAATTTAATTATAACTAACTGGATTACCTGATGACACTGAATTTATAAGGAAATAATAATTATAGATCCCACTAAAATTATATTTATTAAGGAGTATCCTAAATAAAAAATTATCCATGGGATTCATTCAATTTGGGACCATGTTGGGTTCTATCATTTATTTTTCAAATAATATTCACTGATATCTTACTTACTTACGCAATTTCTAGAAAATAATATTGAAATAAATTTGTAATGAAAAATGAAAATAATCCTCTATGAAATTAAATATAAGACTTATCAGTAACCCTATCATACTAATTAAAAATTAGTGGGAACATTTTCAAATAATGTGTTATGTAAATGATTACTATGTAGGAGACTTGTTTTTATATATGAAATAAAAAAATTTCTAGAAGATTTACTATATGAGAATAACAATAATAATGTACCTATCATATAAAACAAAAAATGAGACTTAATTAATTAATGTAATCCTATCTTTCAACATGTTCATGTCAATCCTTGTGCCCTTTAAGGAAGCCATTCATATTGGCCACACAATATTAAAGTAGTTGTTAACTATAAAAGAATCTAAATCTAGGTAGATCTGATATATTTTATTTATAGAAGATATTTCATTTGAATATATAGAAATAAATAGAATCAATATTGTTGTTATATAAAATATTTCATGGATAGAGATTCCCAACCATTTTTAAGATCATGAAGTAGTGATGAGAGAAGAATTTCCTGATGACCACATATTTGAAGTGTAAAACACTAATAGACCATGGTTTACATATATTGGGAACTACTCAGTTACTAGAGTCATTTAACCACAATTATCATATCAGAAATGGAATAGGTTTATCCCTGATGTTTGAAACTAATTTTAGAATGATTTTTTATTTTTAAAGCGGATGTGGATGGAATGATTTGAAGTTGTGTGATCGAGATTATGAATATAAATTTGTTGGAATTATATAACTCATCATGAAATGTGACTTAATCAAAAACCAAAGTGGATTATTTCCAAAATACTATAAATAAATATCTTCATGAAAACATCACACCGTGATTGTAAAACATTTCTTTATGTTTGTTATTGTTTACAATAGATTAGATATATTGGGAAATAAAAAACTACCTATAACCGTTTCTAGGATGTGAGCATTTTTCATATAAGTGGAAATTAATTTATGGGCCCATTTCATAGTGATTGGGTCTAAAAGGAAATTCTATTATTCCATGATTATGCCTCCAAATGTTTTGAGGTTGAGACTACCATATCAAACTCTATAAAGGTGGTTATTAAAATGTTGAAGAAGAACTTTTTTCGTTTAGAGTCCTCAGAACAATGATCAGTGATAGAGACATTAATTTTGATACTTTTCTCATATGATAAGTGATAATGAATAATGGGTTTTTCTATAATAGGAGAAAAAAGTACCATCAATGAAGAATTAGTTAGGTGGAGATTTTGAAAAGGGGGATAAATTAGATCATGGAACATACCATATGTTAAAATATAAAATACTTGTAAAAAATAATTATACCTTTTGGGATTATAAAAAAACCAACATAAAAATATTGGTGGGGTGTCTTTTATATTTGGTGATCCATTCCATTTTATAGGGGAAATAAATACTTGACCCATATGGATGGTCAATTATTAAAAATGGGATGATAATGTAGTATAAATGAAGATACTTTTGGAGCATGATGATTTGGAGAAAATATGGAGGGATTCATAAACAAATACAACGATCTATATATATAATACATGTAGGTCGAATTAATTGATCATTATTAAGAAAAAGTTTCATCATGTTCAAAAGGTTTTATTATTTATAAATTTATTATGTATATTTCTTGGTAAGATGTGGTCGATATGTTATAGAACATTTATTTTCACCATTGTATTCCTCTATAGATCCTTCGAAATATAGATGAATGATGAGCCACCATTCATGGTCAGTATAAATAATCTCAACACGTAAATTGGACATTCTCATGTGTGAGGAATCAACTCCCCTTATTTCAACTCATATAAAGAATGGAGGTATATTAGGCTTGTAAAGACCAATAAAAATTCAAGGGAAATTTTTTTTCTAAATTTTAATTGGGATTTTATAAGAAAGTAGTTTCTGACGGCGCCTGATTCTGAGTCCCGGTGTGCACGGAATTAATTTCTGAAGTTAGGCTCCAGTACATTCAATGAACTAACAAGCGAGTTTGTCTAACATTTGAATCGGTACTCGGAATCGAATTCTAAGGGCACCGATGGAACCACAGTGCCGATAATTTCTTAGGAACACCTTTTCCGGAGTTGTGTTTTCTCGGGGGTGGTTTTTAATTTTAGGGGTTAAGTTAAGAAATAAAATAAAGGTGGTGCGATAATGTATTTTATTTTACTTAAAGCGGCTTAACCTAAGTTAAGCGGATATGTTGGGACCCACAATATCTTACCCACTTGGTAGGATATTTGAGAGGTGGGGCCCGCACGAGCCCGCACGATCCCCCCCGTTTCCTTCCGTCTCTGTAACCCACCTACACCCCCCATTTTTAATGATGTGAACCGTGCGTTTATTCTGGTTAAGAAACGCCTCATTAAATAGGGCTGTTAAATCGTTACAATTAATTCATTGAATTAATTGTTTTTTTTTTGTTTCTTTTGAAATTCAAATGTGTCATGTGCATTAATAAAATAAGACAACTCTTATTTTATTTCTGTTGGAACTTGTGGTGTGGAGGGGATTTGGAGGAAAACGTTCTTCTTCGACGAAGAACGTGTAGAACACACTGATCTCTGACAAAGAACGCCAAATCCTCAGAAATCAATGACACTCCTTCTGTGACGTTCCATTCGCGACGATCCTTCTCTTCCACGATAAACCTCTTCTTCCGCAACGGTTAATTCCGCGATGAACTCTCGTTCGACGACAACGTTGAGGTAGGGAATTATGTTTGAGAATGATTTTATTCCCTTGATTCTTTCATTCTAAAGAAAACAAAGAACAAGTAAAAACTTATTATCTAGTTGATACGTGAATGTTTTCCTTGCGGGTTGGGAATAATTTGTTGCGGGAAGTTGTGGGGGCTTATTTTATTGTTGATCATGATCTCATATGTCACCTTTCTTGGTTTCATTTTGGGCCGCCTCTTATCATACTAACGGGAGGAGGCGGACCGCACGAACATAGCTGACCCTCCTTCCCCCCTTTTTGTTTGAATTTGTTGCGGCATGAGAAAGTCAGTGCGGTGCCATTGCACTGCGCGGAAATGAGAAAGAACGTGACGACAAAGCGCGGCGCAGTCGCATCGCACCATTGAGGCTGAACGAAATCGCGGGCGAAGTCAGGGCCATGGAGGCGTCTTAAAGACTCCGTAGTTTTTTGTCGAAGTGCAGATCGATGGACGATGGTGAGGATGGCCGCAATGGTGTTTTGAAGCCGCCACAGTAAAGGTTGGGTCCCGGGAGGACCGTTGGTGAAAGCGGCGGGAAAAACAGACCACCGGAGCATGTCTAGTTGTCCGCGGAATAATCCACTAGCACCCGACGTGCTTCCGGGAAGGGGCAGCCGCGGCTGAAGCCGCAACGGTAGGCAGCTGGTCCCGCGGCCACGGGGGACCAGAGGGACGCGGCATCGCGGTGTGTTCGTTGAAAGGGAGTGGCCCCCACGTGGGGGCCGCAGTTTCGTCCAGGGGGCGCCCCCCCCCCCCCCCCCCCGAGCAGCCGCTTGGCCAGCGCCAATGAGCCAACGTGCCAGGCCGTGCCAATCCAGGGGGGTTGGGCTGGGTCGGTCCGGGCCCAGACCCCCCCGTTTTCGGACCTCTTCGGTCTTTTGCCCATAACATAGGGTAAATACGTCTGATCGACGTGCTGTCAGTTGCATAGAAATCCTTGGATCGAGACGCTCGTTTCGGTTTATTACACTCAAGGTTTCAGAGAACTTTGAGTTCGGCCGGGTTGGTTCGGATATGAAACCAACCGGGCCCTCGGAGCGGAAACACTTATATCATGAGTTCCGGACGTTCGATTGACGTGCCGTCAACTTTGTTGGTTTTCTCTTGATGAGAAGGAACTCTTTGCTTACACCGATTGAGGTTTGGATGCAATTGAAGTGCGGTCGGGTTGGTTCGCACACAAAACCATCCGGGCCCCTGGAATGAAAAAGCCAATAACTCACATATCGGGCGTCCAATTGGCGTGCCATCTGTTGCATTGAGACCCCTATGACGAGGTGGTTCTTTGAGATACTTCTTCGTGGGAAATGTGATAATTGGAGTATCAACTTATATCTCGTGGAGTGGACCGTCTTGGAGACAAGCATACAGAGTGCGGAGACCGTGTAGCTGGTTGTGACCGATGACTTCTTGTCCGATTCGATTCGGAGTGACTAGCATAGCATAGTGGGGAGCACTACATTGTGAGGTGGCAGACCCATGGCGGAGGATAGCTACTGTGTGAGGTGGCAGACCCGCGGTACTCGACAGGAGGAGTGCCTCTGTAGGCTATGAGGGGGAGCACTACTGTGTGAGGCGGCAGACCCATGGTGGAGGAGCACTACTGTGTGAGGTTGTAGAACCACGGTACTCGACAGGAGGAGTACCTCTGCAGTTTTAGGTTAGTGAGCAGTACCTCAGAGTTCGGACAGGATCAATGTACACTCTAGAGACAGACTCATTAGTAGTTACGGTTTTGATAATGAAAATCCTGGTCTGAGCTGAATCTTTGACCTTTGTGTTTACCTCATGATTGAAAAGGGTCACATGATAACTTTGGTATATGTATGGGAATATACCTGGGTAGTTGTTATCTGATGATTTCATAATTTTGGGTTTCCTCATGATTGAGATGGGTTACTTGATAACTCAGGTATATGTATGGGCATATACCTATGTAGAGGTTATCTATTTAGATCTTCTTTGTGGTTATCCTTGTTGGTTTTAGTGAGACCTTGAGGGTATCATGGTCTCTACTGAGTATCGTTATACTCACCCCTGCACGGTCTATGCCCGCACCTCGTTGTGTTGGTTGCAGATGACGGGCAGTGCTGATGGAGGCCGAGTGTTCGAGGACTGGACGATACTCAGAGGTGGACCACCCGACGAGTTAGTATCCGGAGGGGGACTTCACGGTGAGATGACACTCAGAGGGGGTTGACGGGCGAGAGCATTGAGGAGCTGCGTTATCTGTACCTACCCTTCTGGTAGGATCCGTGGTGGACGATCCAGGAGCTGATCTATCTGTACCTACCTTTCTGGTAGGATCCGAGGAGAAAGACCTAGGAGCTACTTCCTTTCTTCTAGTTGTTTGTCTTTTTCTGTTGTACTTTTGTTCAGTTGTAGCTGTATTTACTGTTGGGTTTGTATTCTGGCCCATTTACTTTTCAGCACTTTCTTTGTACTTAGTGTTTTACATCTGCTTGTACTTTGTGGTGTTTTGTTACTTTTATAAAGGCAATGCCTTCCCAGTTATTGGGATTTATGCCTTTGGTGCTAGTCGCCAGCCCCTGGCCAATGGAAGGCGGGCTTGGGGTAGTCATGGCATGGGCCCCGAGGACGGGTCGTGACAAATTGGTATCAGAGGAGTCGGTTCTACCGCAGAACTTATAACTCTGATATTTTCTTTTTATGAAGCAGTAGTGTTAAGAGTACCAAGTGTGGTTTTCAGTTCAAGGAGTCCAGTGTTTGTGCGGGCGGCCGACGTATCCATACACCAGGACCATGACAACTGATTTCTGACTTTTTGCACGAAAACACTGATTATGTGTGTGTTTCAATAAGTTTATAAAAAGTTAGCTCAAACCAGGTCAGCTCACCAGGTATAAATCATTTGACCGTATCATGTTTGTTTCTTTCAGGATGCCTCCCTGCAGATGACCAGCTAGATCCCCGAGAGTTGTTCGTACTGACAACCCTCCGAGCGACGTGGTATCAGTACAGGGACCTATCCCAGTTGAGGCACCAGCGGTACTACTACTCGTTGGGCCACCGATCCCACTAGCCCCAGCAGGAGAGGGTGCACGTCGCTTGAGTGCACTGCACGAGTTCTAGCGCCAGAGGCCACCAAGGTTCAGGGGAGAGACGGACCCGCAGGTGGCTGAGGATTGGATGGAGGCTGTGGTGAAAGTCTTCAGGCTAGTGGGGATACCAGCAGACTTCATGGTGATCCTTGCTGCCATCCTTCTTCAGGCAGCAGCAGGCATATGGTGGAGCCTGATGCTCTAGATGCATGATGAGGCGACACTTCTATGGGCAGACATCGAGAGCCTATTCTAGGAATAGTTTTACCAGCCACCCTTCGAGCGGTGCATATATAGGAACTACTTTAGATGCGGCAGGGCAGCATGACGGTGGCGCAGTATTTAGTGATGTTCACAGACCTCTCACGCTACTCCACAGATATGGTACGGGACCCGTTCTTCAGGGCCCGAACCTTCGAGCAGGGGCTCATGAGAGAGATTAGATCTTCTGTTTTTTCTCATGGAATTCCGACATAGACAGGGGTGTTGGAGAGAGCCCTCTTAGTGGAGAGTTTCCTTGCTGAGCAGTCTCCAGCAGCAGGACCCACCACTAGCTGACATGCGGCAGAGTCTTCTGTAGCAGCCAGTAGACAGATGACGCAGAGGTCCAAGAGGACCAGATCTATAGGTGGTCGACCTCATGACTCATGGTCGGTAGTGTGAGGCACCAAGGGGAATGACATAGCCAGACCTACCATGCAGTGTTACTCCTACGGAGGGATTGATCTCATTGCACATGACTGTCCGACCCGCCATGCAGATGACCAGCAGTTAAATAAAGAAACTCCCAGGCAGAGGCAGAGGTTCGATCAATGCAAACCGCTAGGAGATGAAGGTCGATGGAGGGGAGTTGGTCGTGCAGCTGGAGGTGGACGACGCTTCGAGGTGTTGCCACCACCACTACCAGGAGGTCCACCCCGACCGTAGGGAACTGGTGGAAATGGGAGAGCTCAGCTTCAGGCAGTAGAAGCTTACGACTACCGAGCTCCGGAAGCGAGTGGACAGGAGTGGAACTAGTGGTGTATATAAAGTTCCATGTTGTTTTTGTTACATTTTTGTCTTTTTACCATGATCTGCAATAATAAAAAGACACTTATAATTGTAATTTTTTATTTCCTGTCCTTTTGTTTGGCTGATACTGAGTAGTCCTAGTTCAGACGGTTGACTTGACCCTCACTTTCGAGATTTCTACTGGAGGAGACCCAGTGACCTCACACTGATGCCGACAGTGTGACTCGACCCTTGGAGGCGAGAGTGATAGTTGGATCTCTTGGTAGTAACGTCGATGCCTTACGACGTCGTCCATGGCATTAATTCATCATTCATATCCGGATTGACTGTATTATGCAATGAATTTGGTTCATCCAGGGGATGAGACCGAGTTTCTCTTTTTGGAAAAGGTGAAATTTTAGTAGCTCTTTCAGATCATAGGCAAAGAAGGTGAAGATCATCCAGGAGCAGATGAAGATTGCACAGTGCAGTAAGAAATAGGAAACTAGCACCAGTCTTAGAGACTCGAAAATGTTAAATGTTTCATGAAGTGGAAGCTTTAAGGAGAGATGAGTCTGCGAAGCAGCAGACGTGGAGGTTGAGCTAGGGGAGCAGCATGAGGTGGTGTACGTTTTAACATGCTACAACCACCCACCTTAGTTTTCCCCACCAGGCTCAGGGAGCTGGAGGGTAGGGGAAGAGGGTAGCTGTGTGCGGTCAGGGAGAGTGACCCAATGGCTCTAAGAATGATTTGAGGACAGTTTTTGTCCACTACTAGCTACCATAGTAACATACATTTCTACGAATCATTCCTTCCTTCCACGAATCTTGTCCCAGACCTAGAGTTTCTGGTAAGCTATAGACTTGACCCTCACGTCTGGGGATACCTTGGGAGAAGACTTGATAATCACACTTATGCCGACAGTGTGGTCAGACCCTCGAGGCAAGAGTTTTGGTTGAAATATCATGGTGGCAGTGTCGAGGTCTTACGATGTTGGTTTCAGTATGGACCGGGAAATCATAGTTCATACCCAAATTGATGGTATTTGGAAAAAAGTTTGTGGTTTTACTACGACGTCAGGACGGGTTTTCCTTGGTCGGCGAAAAAAAACCCCAGGAAGCATAAGATAAACTCATGCACAGGAGGGTGCGATCAATCACTATTGAGTCGGTCAACCTTCCCTCATGGCAGCAATCATTTTGACATCCAGTTATAATAGGAATTGGAGACCTCTATAATTCGAGGATGACGATCATGTCCTTATACGGGTCTCACCTCGACGAGGTTTACATAGATTTGGGAAAGGTGGAAAGTTATCTCCGAGGTTCATTGGACCATTCCTAGGTCCTCAGCTGGGTAGGTGGGGTGGTTTACCGCTTGACCCATCCACCTTAGTTGCACCGGGTACACGACGACTACAACGTATCTCAACTGAGGAGATACGTGTGTGATCCTTCACATATTAATGACCATGGGGAGCTGGACGATGGCGATGGGGTGTCTTTCATGGAGGTTCCAGTGGGAATCAAGGATCGACAGGAGCAGGTCCTACGAGGATGGTCGATTCCTAGAAAGCGCTTTCACTAGCAGTACGGGAACCTCCAGGTAAGGACATGGGAGCGGAAGGCTCAGATGCATGCTCAGTACCACTTTTGTGACCCTAGATTGTGTTAAATCATTATGAGGATGTAAAGCATTGAGGTTGGAGTAATGTAAAGACCAGTAAAAATTCAAGGGAAGTTTTTTTTCTAAATTTATTTTGGGATTTACAAGAACGCGGTTTCTGGCGGCGCCTGATTCCGAGGCCCAGTGTGCCCAGAATTAATTTCTAAAGTTAGGCTCAGGTACGTTTAGTGAACGAATGAGCGGGTTTTTCTAACAATTGAACTGGTGCTCAGAATCGAATTCTGAGGGCACCGATGGAACCGCAACGCCGATAATTTCTTAGGAAATCCTTTTCCGGAGTTGCGTTTTCTCAGGTGTGGTTTTTAATTTTTGGGGTTAAGTTAAGAAATAAAATAAAGGTGGTGCAACAATTTATTTTATTTTACTTAAAGCGGCTTATCCTAAGTTAAGAGGATAAGTTGGGACCCACAATATCCTACACACATGGTAGGATATTTGAGAGGTGGGGCCCTCACAAGCCCCACTGTTTCATTCCTTCTAAGTATCGCACCCGCACCCCCCCCCCCTTTAATGAAGTCAACCGTGCGTTTATTCTGGTTAAGAAAGGCCTCATTAAATTGGGCGGTTAAATCGTTACAATTAATTCATTGAATTAATTGTTTGTTTCGTTTCTTTTCTTTTGAAATTCAAACGTGTCATATGAATTAATAAAATTAGACAACTCTTTTTTTATTTCTGTTGGAACTTGTGGCGTGGAGGGGATTTGGAGCAAAACGTTCTTCTTCGACGAAGAACGTGAAGACTGCGAAGAACGCAAAGAACTCACCGATATCTGATGAAGAACGCCAAATCCTCAGAAATCAACGACGCTCCTTCCGCGACGTTTCTTCTGCGACGATCCTTCTCTTCCGTGATGAACCTCTTCTTCCGCGACGGTTAATTCCATGACGAACTCTCGTTCGAAGACAACGTTGAGGTAGGGAATTATGTTTGAGAATGATTTTATTCCCTTGATTCTTTCATTCTAATGAAAAAAATAACATGGAAAAACTTGTTATGTAGTTGATCCGCGAACGTTTTCCGTGCGGGTTGGGACTAATTTGTTGCAGGAAGTTGTGGGGGTTTATTTTATTGTTGATTGTGATCTCATCTGTCACCTTTCATGGATTCATTTTGGGCCACCTGTTATCATACTAACGGGAGGAGGTCGGACCGCACGAACACGGCTGACCCTCCTTCCCCCACTTGTTGTTTGAATTTGTTGCGGCATGAGAAAGGCAACGCGGTGTCGTTGCACCGCACAGAAACGAGAAAGAATGCGGTGAAGAAGAGCGGCGCCATCGCGCCGCACCGTTGAGGCCGAACAAAACCGCGGGCGGAGTCTGGACCACAGAGGCGACTTGAAGACTCTGTAATTTGTTGTCAAAGTGCGGATCGACGGACAATGGTGAGGCGGGACGCAATGGCGTTTTGAGGCTGTCGTAGTAAAGGTCCGGTCCCGGGAGGACCATTGGAGAAAGTGGCGAGAAACACAGACCACCGGAGCATGTCCGGTGGTTCACGGAAGACTCTGCAGGTGTGCCACGCCGGCACGGTGGCGCCCGACGTGCCGCCGGGAAGGGGCCACCGCGGCGGTGGGCGGCTGGTCCTGTGGCTGCGTGGGACCAGAGGGACGCAACATCATGTTGCGCCCATTGACACGGAGCAGCCCCCACGTGGGGGCCGTGTATTCATTCATGGGGGGCAGTCCCCCCTTGCGCGGCCGCTTGGCTAGTGCCAGCGAGCCAACGCTCCGAGCCGACCCGCCCTGCCGGACTGCCAGGCCGGGCCGCACCCAGGCCGGGCTGGGCCGTGCCAGCCGCGTCGGTCCATGCCCAGCCGGGTCGGACCCGGACCCAGTTCGGGTTGACTCAGGGGGGGTTGGGCTGGGTCGGACCGGGCCCAGACCCCCCGTTTTGAGACCTCTTCGGTCTTTTTGCCCATAACTTGTGGTACAGACCTCCGATCGACGCCCCGTCAGCTGTGTAGAAATCCTTGGATCTAGATGGTCATTTCAGTATATTACAATAAAGGTTTCGGACAACATTGGGTTCGGCCGGGTTGGTTCGGATACGAAACCAACCGGACCCTCGGAGCGGAAACGATTATATCATGAGTTCCGGACATCCGATTGACGTGTCATCGACTTTGTTGGTTTCCTCTTGATGAGATGGAACTTTTGGCTTATTCTGAAACATCCAAAGTAATAATGAATAATAGATATTTTTATCTGTGTCTATTAATGATTAATATAGTGTTTTAGAGGCTTAAAATGAAAATAAATACAATCTTATTCATGGAATACACTAATATTCTTAAAAGATTGTTTTACTGCCTTTTGATGGAAAACCCTTTTTAAATCTATCTTGTAACAATTTTATAAGATATTTTTGTCAAAATAAACTTATTATTTATTATTGGGACATCAAAATTTACTTTGTGTGAATTTTTGGTATTATTCCGATAAAGTTCATTTTTTTAATGAATAGTGAAAAATGTTGTATTTTAATTCAAAACATCTTTCAATATAATTTATTTATATGATTAGATTATCTTTTGAATTGGTTCTGAAGTGAAATTAGAATATATTTTTACCATTTTATCCAATGGTGGTCATTGGAATCAATTTCACTTTGAAATTGGACTTAAACTAGTGCCAATCTTTTGATACTTATTGTTTCACAAAAACACGCTATGTGTCATGACAGCGGGAATTATTTATTAAATTAATTAATGAAACATTAATGTCTTGAATTTTGTAAAATAGACATCATTTTTGAATTCGGAATATCAAATATAGCTTAGGGTGATGTTTTGGTATCTTTCTGAAAAACTTCAATTTTTGATGAATAGTGAAACCACTAAGTGGTAGTTAAAGAAACTGATTTTTCGTTTAAATTAAACTTTACCACTTCTGTGATTTGATTTTCAAAAATCCAACATACATGATTGTCATTAAGAAGTAAAATTTGGTTCAATGAGATTAAAATAATTTTTTGGTGAATAGTAACTTTTAAGTTCTTAATCACGATTAGTGGTAATTAGTGTAGTTTAAGGTAAAAATAATGTTTTAATAATATAGGATGAGCTTTACACATTTCCTAACCTCATATGATGTGTCATGGCTGACCAAGAAAATCCATCGGTCAACTTGGGGACTCCATGGAGCCACTTTGGTTGGGAAATGATATAAATAACTTTTTATTTAATGTTAAAGTAAAAATGACACAAACAAGAGATGTTTTACTAATACAATTTTTACATGGGGTTATAAAAGTCATATTTATTATTATAAATAGTCATTGGAAAGATAAAAATATTTCCCACATCATAGTATTTTTTTTATAATTTTTAGACTTTACATAAATTAAATTATTTATGACATCATGATGATGCATCGATTACAACATTAATAAAGGATTTAAATAAAATGGAAAGATAATGTAAAATCTAAGACCTACACATTTCCAAATCTATTGGATGGGTGGATTTAGAACCCTTGTCACCTTACCCTCGAATTATATCAATGTGGTACCTTTTGAATCCTAAAATCATTTTAAAATAAAGTAACATTGCTTTACATTATAAGAGTGCCCCTCCTCTCCTCTTATAAAAGGCCCCCACCTCTACCTCCTTACCGACACTCCCAGAGCCTTTGGCTCAGCCAAACCCTGCCCATTTTGTCTCTCCACATCCCTCTATTACTCTTTGAGGCCTCACTTTGGGCAGAAGTCTTCCCAAGGAAGCCTTTGAGCTCAAACCAAAGGGAGTTACCCGATTTTAAGGTAATGTCTTCACTTGAGTCTTTTTGTTTTATTTTGCTTCTCCAACCCCCTAAACTCTTTTAATTCATTTATTTTGTAACAACTATAGTATCATCAATATACAGGATGTTTTTATAAGAAGGATTCGAGCTACACTTACACACACCTACATCTAATGGTTAAAGGACATATTGTTTCCGTGGATGCTGAATTTATGCCTCCCGAAATGATGATTGTTCAACATTATTTTAACACCTTCAAAGGTGTCCCTTAAGATGTGCCTATATGTATATATGATATATAATATGTTTATGTTTTCCTTAAGCTTCTGTATTTTCCATTTTGGGTATACCATTATGGTTTCCATTATGGGTAAACGTGATATCTTCATTTAAGGAAGTGCGGACTACCGCCCCCTCAAAGTGATTTGATTCGTTAAATACCATATGTGGGACATATAAAGGATGGAAGTATGATATTATATATGATATTGGAATTATAATATACCTTTATATCATTATGATTCAATTCTATAAAATACGAAATATAAGTGAAAGTAGCATTCATGCGTACGTACGACTTACCGTCTCCATGAATGGTGCATTTCATTTCTTACCTCTAAATGATTATGTAATATTATAAAGGAATGTATATACTGGATATATATGATATATATGATATATACATCATTATTATAATTCTGGATATAATGGATACATGAACAACTTGTAATTATAAAGGGTTTATTTTTTACTCGAGTACCAATGATCGTTAAAACGACCGTTATTAACTTAAAAAATTACATAGTGTTCATGACATGGAAATAAGTGATATAAATGGAATAATGAACTTGAAAAATGTTCTTAAGAAAGTAGAAATTAACTCACATTTATTATTCATGAGATTAAAGAACGACCGAGTCAAGTTGGACCTGAGGTATGGGACTTCGTCTCAATCTCCTTTCATTGAGGCATATTTTTTTTATACACAACCTTCTTTTATATGGTGTATAAACCCCTTTGACTTTGACTTTTATTCAAAAGGAATCTTTTTTATATAATGCGTTTACTAAATGACAAAAGGGAATGTTTTTTTCATACGTATGCGGTGACAACGACTTCTCCGCCGCTGTGACCATTATTTGAGTTTCGGCTTCCTCTACAAGCCATAACATTTTTTTAAAAAGAAAAATAAATACCATGTTTTACTTTACTTTTATTTTGGTATTGAAAATTGGTTTCATAATGTATTTATATCAATGTATTGTATTGATATCTTGTGATTGAAAGGTGGAAATGTTATGTTTCCTTTATGCATGTTTTATGTGATACGATTATGTTGAGGTTCTTGGGAATTATTATGAAGACGGGTGGTTCTATGATAGAATAAGGGCGGGTGAACCTGATATAGATCTCCAATGCATCGGGTAACGCAATGGAGTGAAACGTTAAGGTTTCTATGAAGAGATTTAGGGAATATAATGTGATGTGTATTCCAAACGTAACCAAGAGGGTTACTCCCTACGTAAGAAAGTTATGAATGCCTCAAGTTACCTTTATGTCTTATGATTTCTATGATTTATTCATGATTTGATGAGGTATGTTAAAGTGCTTATGTTTTATGGGTAAAGTATGATTTCATTCTTATGTATATATTTACCCATGTTTCCATTCCATATTTTTATATCCCTTACTGAGCTTTTTATGCTCATCCCAAGTTTTTTTGAAATGTTTTTCACATGTCAAGGGAAAGGTACATGATATGATGATAGTGTCAAGGAAGTGTGGAGATAGAATCCATGTTTTATTTTAAATATGTTTCCCTTGATGGGAAAGAAGAATACTATCTTTATGTAACCACTTTGTTTATATGTGGAATGTAATTCAAATTTTATGATTTAATTCTCTAAAAATCTAAACCTGAAAAGATCCTTAATGTGTAATCTTGTAATAACTCATGATTAAGTAATGTTTAAGGTTGGGGCCTTATAGTTGGTATCAGAGGTTAGTTTAGATAACTCTAGGAGTTAGAATTCTATTATGTGATTATCCAAAAATATTTTTTTATGGTCAAATTGAAATGATATAGCATTTGAAGATTACCATGTTGCTTCATCTAAGACATGTTTTTTCAGAATGGTTTTCCACAGAGGAAACAGGGAAGCAGTGCTAGGAAGGCATACAGAAGGAAATAACCTTCCAAATCAGCATCCTGAGATGGTCAGAATTAGAACTGAACAGTTTGATGCAGTAATGGCGCAGTTGACTCAAGAGATAAATGGCGGTGCTATCCATGCACGAGACCAGCCATATCAACCGCAGAGGAACATGTCTGTGATAAATGTGGCAAAAGGCATGATGGGGAATGTCTTATGAATTCTGGAAAGTGATACCGATGTGGTAAGATGGGACATAAGGTTCGTTATTGCACTAAAAAAAGATCAGGGTGATGGTAAGACTAAATTTGATTTACAGTTAGTGAAATGTTATAAGTGCAATGAGATGGGTCACTATGCAAACGAGTGTCTGAAAAAGATCTTGAGTGATGGGAAGCAGTTAGACTACAAGAAGAAAGGGGTGTTGAAATCCTTTGCAACTACTTCAGCAGATGTCGGGCCATCAAATGAAGTTGTATCAATTACTTTGTTTTTTTTTCAGATTATACTAGTGTGTTGTTTGATTCGAGGTCTACACATTCTTTCATCTCTGAAACCTTTTCTAGTAAAATGGGAATACCATCTCAATAAATTAATCTTGAAATTTTGGTAAAAACACCTGGGGGAAATGTTGAGGCAAAAAGAATTTATAAGAATCTTCATATCCTTATCTGTGGAAAGAACCTACTTGCAAACCTTATTTTTCTACCTCTAGTAGAGTTTGATGTTGTCCTGGGTATGGATTGTCTCTCCATTTACCATGCAAAGATTGAATATAGAGCTAAAGAAGTTTCTTTTCAGAAAGACATTCAGTTTGTGTACAAGATTGAACCCTTACTGTTGATAACATATCAAGAGGCCAAGAAACATGTAAAATATGGAAATGAATGTTACCTTGCACACATCGTTGAAAATAAAGGAACTATTCAGATTAATGATGTGCTAGTGGTAAATGAGTACCCTGATGTTTTTACTGATGAGTTTCATGGAATAATACCAGATCAGGAAGTTGAGTTTACTGTTGACTTAGTTCCTGATGCTAATCCAATTTCAAAACCCCCATATCGAATGGCTCAAATTTAACTTTTAGAGTTGAAGGAGCAATTTCAAGATTTATTAGAGAAAGGTTTCATTCGACCTAGCACGTCACCATGGGGTGCTCCTGCTTTATTTGTTAAAAAGAAAGATGGTTCTATGATACTTTTCATTGATTATAAAGACTTGAATAACATCACTGTTAAGAACAAATATCCTTTGCCTCATATCGATGGTTTGTTTGATCAGCTCCAGGGAGCTCAATATTTTTCAAAGATTGACTTGATATTGGGGTACCATCAGCTGAAGGTAAAGGAAGCAGATGTTCCTAAGACTGTGTTTCATACAAGATATGGCCATTATGAATTTGTTTTAATGCCTTTTGGGCTAACCAATGCACCTTCTGTATTCATGGACTTAATGAATAGAATTTTCCATGAGTTCATCGATAATTTTGTGGTGGTTTTCACCGATGATATTTTGGTGTTTTCTAAAAGTAAAGAGGAGCATGAAATACATTTAAGGGTTATCTTGCAAACCTTAAAAGAAACGAAATTGTATGGGAAATTCTGCAAGTGTGAGTTTTGGTTGCATCAAATTTCTTTCCTTGGTCATATTGTTTCTAAAGATGGTATAACATTTAATCCTGCAAAATCAAAGGTTGTTGAAGAATTCCCAAGACCCACAAATGTAACAGAGATTCGTAGTTTCCTTGGTTTGGCAGGATATTACTGAAGGTTTGTTAGAAATTTTTCACGGTTATCTAGTCCAATGACTAAGCAAACTCTAAAGGGTGATATGTTTATCTGGACAAAAGAATGTGATGATTGTTTTCAGGAATTGAAAAGAAGATTGGTTAATGCTCCAGTTTTAGCACTACCTTCCAGGAATGGTGAGTTTGTTATATACAGTGATGCTTCATTTAAAGGACTTGGTTTTGTCCAAATGCATAATGATCAGGTAATTGCTTATGCTTCACGACAGTTGAAAACTCATGTGGTAAATTACCCTACACATGATTTGGAATTAGCTGTTGTTGTTTTCGCTTTAAAAATTTGGAGGCATCATTTGTATGGAGTAAAGTGTGAAATATATACTGATCACAAAAGTTTAAAATATATATTCACTCAGAAAGAGTTGAACATGAGACAGAGGAGATGGCTGGAATTAATCAAGGATTATGATTGTACAATTCATTACCATCCGGGAAAATCAAATAAAGTGGCTGATGCTTTGAGTCGAAAAAGTAATGCTTCATTAGCAATGTTGCATTTGGAATGTGATACCTTGGTTAAGGATTTGATGAACTTTGGCATAGAAGTTGTTGGTGCAAGAAGTTCTTCTGTTTTGTTTCAGGTATTAGTGAGATCATCTCTATCAGACAGAATCAAGAAAGCACAAAAACAAGATAGTGAGTTGCAGAAAAAGGTAGAGCTGGTTCAGAAAGGTAAGTTTCCTGAATTCAACATTGATAATGATTGTGTTTTGTGATTTGTGAAGAGATTGTGTGTGCCTTGTGATTCACAGTTTAAGAGAGAGTTGTTATGTGAAGCTCATAGTTCTCCGTTTTCAGTTCATCCTGGCAGTACTAAGATGTATAGAGATCTGCGGGAGTATTACTGGTGGGATGGAATGAAAAGAGATATTGCTGATTTTACTGTGAAGTGTTTGACTTGTCAGCAGGTTAAAGTAGAGTGGAAGTTACCGAAAGGGATTCTTCAGCCTTTACCAGTGCGAGAGTGGAAATGAGAGAATATATCCATGGACTTTGTTGTGGGATTACCGAATACATCTAGAGGTAATAATGCAATCTAGGTTATTATTGATCGCTTCACCAAGTCTTCTCATTTCCATGCTATACGAGATACTTTTTCCCTAGATCAACATTCCCGTTTGTATCTTAAAGAGATAGTCAGGTTACATGGAGTTCCTCTCTTCATTGTATCTGATCGTGATCCCAGGTTCACTTCTAACTTTTGGAAAGGCCTTCAGAAGTCGTTGGGTACTGAATTAAATTTTAGTACAGCATTTCATCCTCAATCAGATGGGCAGTCAGAATGAACAATTCAGACCTTGGAGGATATGCTACGAGCTTGTTCGATGGATTATCAGGGATGTTGGGACCAACATCTTTCTTTGGTTGAGTTTTCATATAATAACAGTTTTCATTCCAGTATACAGATGGCACCATTTCAGGCATTATATGGGAAGCGGTGTCGAACTCTAGCTTTCTGGGATGAAGTGGGTGAAAGGAAGTTGATGGGACCAGAATTGGTAGAAGAGTTGGCAGAAAACGTTCAACTGATACAGAAACACATGAGAACAGCTCAGAGTAGGCAGAAGATTTATGTGGACAACAGGAGGAAGGATCTCTCTTTTGAGGTAGGTGATCATGTTTTTCTCAAAGTATCACCATGGAAAAGTTTGATGCGATTTTGTAAGAAAGGAAAGCTGATTCCAAGGTTCATTAGACCATATGAAATTCTGGAGATAGTTGGATTCGTTGCTTACCGAGTGGCTTTACCTCCAAGTTTATCTCAAGTACACAATGTTTTTCATGTTTCGTTGCTGATAAAGTACATGCCAGATCCATCTCATGTTTTGAGTCCAGAGGTAGTTCAGCAGGAAAAGAACCTATCTTATGAGGAACAACCGGTCCAGATTCTTGACCACATGGAGCAAGTGTTACAGAATAAGGTGATTAATCATGTAAAGGTTTTGTGGAAAACCCACATGATAGAAGAGGCAACATGGGAATCTGAAAATGCATTGAGGGATAACTGCCCTCATTTATTCGATAAGTAAATAAATTGCAGGGACGCAATTTTCTAAAGAGGTGAAGGATGTAACATCCCAAGTAAGTAATGAATAATATATATTTTTATCTATGTCTATTAATAATTAAGATAGAGTTTTAGAGGCTTAAAATGAAAATAAATACAATCTTATGCATGGAATACACTAATATTCTTAAAAGATTGTTTTACTGCCTTTTGATGGAAAACCCTTTTTAAATCTATCTTTTCAAAATTTTATAAGCTATTTTTGTCAAAATAAACTTATTATTTATGATTGAGACATCAAAATTTAATTTGTGTGAATTTTTGGTATTTTTCCGATAAAGTTCATTTTTCTAATGAATAGTGAAAAATGATGTATTTCAATTTAAAACCTCTTTTTAACCTAATTTATTTATATGATTAGATTATCTTTTGATTTGGTTTTGAAGTGAAATTAGAATATATTTTTATCATTTTATCCAATGGTGGTCATTGGAATCAATTTCACTTTGAAATTGGACTTAAACTAGTGTCAATCTTTTTATACTTATTGTTTCATAAAAACACGCTATGTGTCATGACAGCGGGAATTAGTTTTTAAATTAATTAATGCGACTTAAATGTCTTGAATTTTGTAAAATATACATCATTTTTGAATTCGGAATATCAAATATAGCTTACGGTGAAGTTTTGGTATCTTTCTGAAAAACATCAATTTTTGATGAATAGTGAAACCACTAAGTGGTTGTTAAAGATACTGATTTTTCATTTAAATGATACTTTGCCACTTCTGTGATTTGATTTTCAAAACTCTGACATACATGGTTTTCATTATGAAGTAAAATGTGGTTCAATGAGATTAAAATAATTTTTTTGGTGAATAGTAACTTTTAAGTTCATAATTGCGATTAGTGGTAATTAGTGTAGTTTAAGGTAATAATAATGTTTTAATAGTATGAGATGAGCTTGAAACATGTCCTACCCTCATTGGATGTGTCATGTCCGACCAATACAATCCATGGGTCAACTTGGGGACCCCATGGAGCCACTTTGGTTGGGAAATGACATAAATAACTTTTTATTTAATGTTAAAGTAAAAATGACACAAACAAGAGATGTTTTACTAAAACAATTTGTACATGTGGTTATACAACTCATATTTTTGATTATAAATAGTCATTGGAAAGATAAAACTATTTACTACATCATAGTATTTTTTTCTATAATTTTTAGACTTTAAATAAATTAAATTATTTATGACATCATGATGATGCAGCGATTACCTCATTAATAAAGGATTTAAATAAAATGGAAAGATAATGTAAACTCTAAGCCCTAAACATGTCCAAAACCAATTGGATGGGTGGATTTCGAACCCATATCACCTTACCCTCGAAATATATCAATGTGGGACATTTTTAATCAAAAAATCATTTTAAAATAAAGTATCATTTCTTTACTTTCCAAGAGTGCCCCTCCTCTCCTATTATAAAAGGCCCCCACCTCTACCTCCTTACCCACACCCCCAAAGCCTTTGGCTCGGCCAAACCCTGCCCATTTTGTCTCTCAAAACCCCTCTCTTACTCCTTGAGCCCTCACATTGGGTATAAGTCTTCCCTAGGAAGCCTTTGAGCTCAAACCAAAGGAAGTTACCCGATTTTAAGGTAATGTCTTCACTTGAGTCTTATTGTTTTATTTTGCTTCTCCAACCCCCTAAACTCATTTTATTCATTTCTTTTGTAACAACTACAGTATCTTCAATATAATAGGATGTTGTTATAATAAGGATTAGAGATACAATTACACACACCTACATCTAATGGTTAAAGGACATACTATTTCCGTGGATGGTGAATTTATGCCTCCCGAAACGATGATTGTTCAACATTCTTTTAACACCATCAAAGGTGGCCATTAATATGTCACTATATTTATATATGATATATAATTTGTTTATGGTTTCCTTAATCTTCTGTATTTTTCATTTTGGGCATACCATTATGGTTTCAATTATGGGTAAACACGATATCTTCATTTAAGGAAGTGTGGACTACCGCCCCCTCAAAGTGATTTGATTCATTAAATACCATATGTGGGACGTATAAAGGATGAAACTATGATATTATATATGATATTGGAATTATAATATACCTTTATATCATTATGATTCCATTCTATAAAATACGAAATAGAAATGAAAGTAGCGTTCATGCGTACATACGACTTACCGTCTCCATGAACGGTGCATTTCATTTCTTACCTCTAAATGATTATGTAATATTATAAAGGCATGTATATACTGGATATATATGATATATATGATATATACATCATGATTATAATTCTGGATATAATGGATACATGAACAACTTGTAATTATAAATGGTTTATTTTTGACTCGAGTACCAATAATCGTTAAAATGACCGTTATTAACTTAAATAATTACATAGTGTTCATGACATGGAAATAAGTGATATAAAAGAAATAATGAACTTGAAAAATGATCTTAAGAAAGTAGAAATTAACTCAAGTTTATTATTCAGGAGATTAAAGAACGACCGAGTCAAGTCGGACCCGAGGTATGGGACTTCGTCTCAATCTCCTTTCATTGAGGCATATTTTGTTTTTTACACAACCTTCTTTTATACAGTGTATACACCCATTTGACTTTTACGTTTATTAAAAATTAATCTTTTTTATACAAAGCTTTTACTAAATGACAAAAAGGAATGATTTTGTCGTACGTATGCGGTGACAATGACTTCTCCGCCACTGTGACCATTATTTGAGTTTCAGCTTCCTCTACAAGCCATACCTTTTTTTTAAAAGAAAAATAAATACCATGTTTTACTTTTCATTTATTTTTGTATTGAAAATTATTTTCATAATGTTTTTATATCAATGTGTTGTATTGATATCTTGTGATTGAAAGGTGGAAATGTTATGTTTCCATTATGCATGTTTTATGTGATACGATTATGTTGAGGTTCTTGGGCATTATTATGAAGACGGGTGGTTTTGTGATAGACTAAGGGCGGGTGAACCTGATATAGCTCTCCAATGCATTGGGTAATGTGAAGGAGTGAAACATTAAGGTTTCTCCAAAGAGATTTAGGGAATATATTGTGATGGGTATTCCAAACGTAACCAAGAGGGTTACTCCCTACGTAAGAAAGTTATGAATGCCTCAAGTTACCTTTATGTCTTATGATTTCTATGATTTATTCATGATTTGATGAGGTATGTTAAAGTTCTTATGTTTTATGGGTAAAGTACGATTTCATTCTTACGTATATATGTACCCATGTTTCCTTTCCATATTTTTATATCCCTTACTGAGCTTTTTATGCTCTTCCCAAGTTTTTTTGAAATGTTTTTTCATAGGTCAAGGGAAAGGTACATGATATGATGACAGTGTCAAGGAAGTGTCAAGAATGAATCCATGTTTTATTTTAAATATGTTTCCATTGATGGGAAAGAAGAATACTATCTTTATGTAACCACTTTGTTTATATGTGGAATGTAATTCATGTTTTATGATCTAAATCTCTAAAACTCTAAACCCGAAAAGATCCTCAATGTGTAATCTTGTAATAACTCAAGATTAAGTAAGGTCTAAGGCTGGGGCCTTATATACTCCGCTCATGGTTTGGACGTCGTCGGAGTGTGGTCGGGTTGGTTCGCACACGAAACAAACCGGGCCCTAGAATGAAAAATCCAATAACTCACAGACTGGGCATCTGATTAACGTGTCGTCTGTTGAGTTGAGACCCCTATGATGAGGAGGTCCTTTGAGATAATTTTTCGTGGGACTTGTGATTCTTAGAGTATCGACCTGTAGCTCGTGGAGCGGACCCTCCCGGAGATGAGCATACAGAGTGTGAAGAACGTGTAGCTGGCTGTGACCGATGACTGCTTGTCCGATTCGATTCAGAGTAACTAACATAGCACAGTGGGGAGCACTGCATTTTGAGGTGGCAGACCCATGGCGGTGGAGAACTACTGTGTGAGGTGGCAGACCCACGGTACTCGAAAGGAGGAGTACCTATGTAGGCTATGAGGGGGAGCACTACTGTGTGAGGTGGCAGACCCATGGTGGAGGAGCACTACTGTGTGAGGTGGAAGACCCATGGTACTCTACAGGAGGAGTACCTCAGCAGCCTTAGGTTAGTGAGTAGTACCTCAGAGTTGTGACAGGATCACTATATACTCCAGATACGGACTCATCAGCAGTTACAGTTTCGATAATGAAAATCCTGGTTTGAGAAGAATATTGACCTTTGTGATTACCTCATGATTGTGAAGGGTCACTTGATAACATAGGTATATGTATGGTCATATACCTGGGTAGTGGTTATCCAATGATTTCATAATCTTGTGTTTCCTCATGATTGAGATGTGTTACTTGATAACTTTGGTATATGTATGGGCATATACCTAAGTAGAGGTTATCTGTTGAGATCTTCTTTGTGGTTATCCTTGTTTGTTTTAGTGAGACCTTGAGAGTCTCAGGGTCCCTACAGAGTATCGTTATACTCATGCCTGCAAGGGATATGCCGCACCTCGTTGTGTTGGTTGCAGATGACGGGTAGTGCTGACGGAGGTCGAGTGTTCGAGGACTGGACGGTACCCGGAGGTTGACCACCTGACGAGTCAGTATCTGGAGGTGGGCTTCACGGCGAGACGACACTCAGAGAGGGTTGATGGGTGAGAGCATTGAGGAGTTGCGCTATCTGTACCTACCCTTCAGGTAGGATTCGTGGTGGACAATCCAGGAACATCTCTATCTCTACCTACCCTTCAGGTAGGATCCGAGGAGGACGACCCAGGAGCTGCTTCCTTTCTTCCAGCTGATTGCCTTTTTCTGTTGTACTTTTGTTCAGTTGTAGCTGTATTTCCAGTTGGGTTTATATTCTGGCCCATTTACTTTTCGTCACTTTCTTTGTACTTAGTGTTTTACTTCTGCTAGTACTTTGTGGTGTTTTCTTACTTTTATAAAGGAAATGTCTTCCCAGTTATCGGGATTTACGCCTTTGGTGCTAGTCGCCAGCCCCTGGCATATAGAAGGCGGGTTTGGGGTAGTCACGACCTGGGCCCCAAGGACGGGTTGTGACAAGTCTTTTTACATTAAATACATAACTGACTGAGATTTATCATATGAATTGTTTCTCATTAGTTTTCATTTATTCAATTTTACTTTTTTTAGATTTTCAATTGGGTCCTTATGGTATATTAAGACTTCAAAAATGTTTCCCTAATACCCCTCTATGTCCCTCCAAAATGTCCCAGATGTTGGCAGTATGTGGTGATATTTTTTCTAGAAATGGAATTTAAAATGGGTAGGTATACAATGTGTCTTAAATAATAATTAAAATACAACCACTTAATATCGTAATTGGAATGAAAAAATACATCACAATAAATATGGTAAAATTATAAAGTCCTTTATATATTTGATAATATTTTTTATCCACATTAACAATTTTTTTACCTCCAGCACATTGTTTCCAAACAACATCACATAGCCTAGATGTATGAAAATGTTTCTCTATATTCTCACTATAATATTGTTCACCTATGTGGCGTGTCCATGTATTGAGGCATATAAGTTTTGAGAATTGAAATTTAAAAAATTTGGGGTCAAATTCTAGTATAAGAGAAATTATCAAGACATAATGTTCATAATCCCATTTAAATTATGTTGAATCCCATTATTTTCATCATATCCCTCTCAATCATCAGTTTCTTTAATCATACCACTTAGATGATATTTTTCAAACTATTATCTTAGTTTCAAAAACCTTCCAAAACCCCTTATAAACCCCCTTGCTTCACATTAATCATTATATATAATATTGTTTTCCACCATAGTCTGATAAAAAAATGTGTTCCATCCATATCCTTACTCCACTATCCTATCAACATGAGATACTATATGTACACCACATTCCTCTACTTCAACTTCATCCTACAACCACACTCATTCTCCCACTCACCACCTAAATCCCATCCATCCAAATCCAAACCAAATCTTTAAAAACCAAATGATCCCTAATGAAAATGTTTTAAATTAGACCCCCTACAACATAAAATGGAAAAAAATCCCTAGGTAAATTCTTATACCCTCATGTCTGTAAATACAAGGGAATGTCACAAAAAAATAAATGTTTTCTACTTGATAATATAACTTGTAAACCATCATGTACTAGTTCCTTAAAACCCCAATATCATTCAAATTTTTCTTGAAGAAGGTGTAGCGAATGATAATGGATGAGGAAAATTTATTGTGGGCCTCATCACCCACCCCGTTAGATCTCTGTAGGAGGGAGAATCATGGATCCAGAGCCTATCCTGTGTGGCACCACCTCGAACCTACTTTAGTTCCTCAGGGGTGGCCCGCATCTTTGGTGGAGCTGCAACACCTTCACCAAACATCATCTCCTCACACCCACGGAAATCCAAACGACCATATGTCTTCTTCACCTTATTCTTCTTGGATTCTAAATAATTCTTCATATAATCCATCTTCTTCATATGAGCAGCGCCCAATACATATAGTGCTTCCTCCCACTAAAGATCAATTGATAAATTCCATTTCCTTTTATTATTTTTGTACTTATGTTAATCATTATGGAAAGAAACATCACTATCATTGTGGTCCTGGGGCGCCATTATATACCCACATCCATCATCAACCCTTACGTGGGTTGATGAGGAACTATCCACTAGAAGAACTGTATTCTATTGTAATAGCTAGTTCCTTTTTCCCTCTTCCCTGTGGTCTCATAGTCTCCATTAGATTCATTTCAGGATGAAGATGATGTAAGAGTAAGGAGCTTTCAATGCATGGAAGGAAAAGCATCAACCACTTATGGGTCAGTGGGATGTGGCAGATGAGTGTTGTAGTTGTGCAATGTTACATAGTTCTTCTCACTATATCTGAAGACATTTTCCCCATACTTTCATGACCCATTCCATTCCCTAAAAAACAAGAAATGGCTTCTATTCCACCCTCATCTCAATTGAGGAAGGAACGGACTATAGATACTTTTTCTGAGAAACCATCCCACTCATACTCTTCTCTAAAAAAACCACATCCCAGCCTACACTAACAAGATTTTATACCTACCAATCTAGACATACTCTCATAAACCACAATTTCATGTTACTATGCCTCCAGTTAAATGACAAAACAGATATTTTTAATCTAAATTATCATGATAAATATCTGATTCTCATCAAAAATAAATTATATTTAAAAGTTTATAAGGTTATTGGGAAAGAGGCCCCCATTCAAATGTAATTTGTACTAGTGGAACTAGATTATATCCTTCTAGATATGAATTCTAATTTTTCTGAATTGATGCTTGAATTTTTTACCCCCGTAGAACATAGTATTGAATAAATTACATTTTAGTGGGTTGTAAGGAATAAAATTTGAATCCAGTTGGGTTTTTGGGACATTATATTTCTGAATTTATTGATTTTCACGATTAAAAATCAATAGAACAAGATATAATTAGGGATCATATACCGGAAAACATGTAGTTATTGGTAGTTAAGCATGATTCATGGAATGATTTTGTGAAAATCATGTGTAACGAATTGAATAAAATACCACTACATATCATTCATGGTTCCATTACACATTCAATGTTAGCCGAGGAGGATTCATAAGGAATTATTAGATAGACTGTTATTTTCATCCATTAACCTATTTATATCTCAATAAAAATAAATATGTCCTACTAGATTGTGATGTACATTGAGTTTCAGTGAAATGAACAAATAATGGATCTATATTGGATGGAAATATATCATTCGCATGGATAAGTATATAATGGCTTTTATTACTAAATTTACCATCATCACTCTTTAGAAGATAGAGTTGATTTATTTTCCAATTATTATCACAAATTAGGTAGATTTGCATATATGGGAATCTATATATATGTATGTTAGAGAATGTAAGTGATTTTCCAGAGGATGAGTGTTAGGAAAACCAGTCTCAAGATCTATATGGACCCTGGGATTTTCTTTTAGATCTCATATATATTTGATCATTGTGATAGAATTATCTATATTGCAGGGGGAATGGATGCTATTTTTTGGGAGGCCTTTAATTTTATCTTCACAATATTGGGGAATATTTTAGAAAATTTACATATTTATTATGTTAAACTGAAACAGTTACCAGGAAAATTATGTGTTGTGATATCACATGTTTTTTGAAATGGATGAAGAGGATGATGAAATTAAATTTTCTCCTTTAAATGAGAATTCATGTTTTAAATCCAGGCTTCAAAACCTTTTATTTCAGATATTTAACACTATGATTTGTCTTTTGATGATATTAAATTACATTAATTTGAATAAAATTAAAATTTAAATAAATAAAATGAAGGTTAAATCATTATTTAGAACATTCAAATATTATTAAAAATATATAAATAATTATATGCAGAGTCGGTATAGGATTATGTGGCCCGTAGACCCTCAGCGTTGATAGAATAAAAATATGAAATATATTCACTCATACCTGTGTGAGATTCTTTTAATAAAATTAATTAACTCTTAAAAGGTGATTCATATGAGATGCAAAGCCTCGACCCTTGATTCCCAGAGTCAGTTCATTATTTAATACATTGGCACGATTACAAGGAATCATGTCCCGATTGACCGAATAGTTTAGAAGTCTTGGAAAACAGATTGCGTACATGAACATTACATTAAACATCCTAACATACAACACCAAAAAATCCTTTGAGAATGCCATTGTTCTCATAGCATAACTTTAAATCTCAAACATAAAACACTTCGTCGTATCCTGGGAAAATAAAATATATGAAAGAGGTGAGCTTAGAAACTAAGGGTAAATAAATTAGCATAAGCTATAAACTTTTAAGGAAAGATGTGTAATAAAAACTATAGCATTATAAAAATAAACATGAAAATAATATGTAAAAAATAAATCAAAAATTACCATATAAACATGCACAAGGATATTCTACTAGTTGAATAATCACATGTAAAAACTAATTTCATAGTGAGAGAATGACTAACGCTGGACATCATTACCACATAGTCAAGGCCGTGGGCCAAGACTACAAATAAATTTTTTGTCAACGCCTTGTTCCAAGACACAAGTTTGTCTCATGAGATCTTTTGAGGTATCGAGGAGCTGTAGTGGGCTCCACCCGTCATTTACTATATCCACTATATTCCTCATATGAAAATTTTGAAACATAACATAAACATTTGTATTAAAAATAGCATACGAAATGTCAATTATTTATCGATAAAAAATGAATGGTATAAAAAACATCCACAGTCAAACATATCCAAAATCCTTCAATACTATATGGAATATTTTTATCATAATAAATAAACATCAAACAAGTTTAAAATCGATCAAAGGATCTTGACATAGATGAAAATGATTTGTAAAACTCATTGAGAGAAATATCTCTTTTTCTTGAAAACTTTTAAAATTCAAACAATTTAAAAACAAATAGATTTAAAATAATTTTTAAATCAAAGTGTCCCATACCACATTGAATATTTTCAAAGGAATTAACATTTTAAAAACATTCATGTCCATATAAATAAATCCTTAAACCCCATTTTGAAAATATGGACATTAATGGGAATGATTTAGAACAATAATTTTTTAAATCTTTTAAAATGAATGTTTAGAAAAAATTACCTTAAAAAGAATCTATTTTAAAACTATTTTATGAAACATGGATATGGATAATAAATATTTCCCAGATGATACTTATGTAAAAAATAAACTTGGGTAATAAGGAGAAAGTGAAATTCACCCTTACCATGAACTTTCTTTTAGTCGAGGGTGCGTTTAACCTCCTGTATGAAGACTATTATAACGACTCATCCATCGGTGCCCGTATCGTGACTACCCCAAGCCAACCATCCATAGGCTAGGGGCTGGCAACTATCACTAAAGGGGTAACTCCCTAAAAACTAGGAAGTCATTGCCTTTTTAAAACATAAACACTCACAACCAAAGTAAAAGAGGAAGAAAACACTAAGTAAAGCAGTATAACAAGTGTGATGAAAGTACAATGGGGCCAGAAATACAATACCAACGAAAAGGTATAGCTACAACTGAAATAATGTATAACTAAAATGACAAACAACTGAATGGTGAAGTAGCTCCTGGATCATCCTCCGGGTTCCTACATGAAGGGTAGGTAAAAATGTCCTCCTCAGCACTCTGCGTCTTTCGGTCCGCTCCATGTGCTGTCACGTCGAGTGTCCACCTCCAGGAACGGTCCAATCCTCGTACACTCTTCCTCAGTCAGTGTTGTCTGTCGTCTGCAACCAAAAAAACGAGGTGTGGGTGTAGCCCGTGTAGGGGTGAGTATAACGATACTCAGTAGGGACCCCGAGACCCTCAAGGTCTCACCAAATCCAATAAGGATAAACCACAAAGAATGGTCTCAACAGATAACCTTTACATAGGGATATTCCCATAAATAAACCTATGATATCAAGTAACCCATCTCAATCATTAGTAAAACACAACGAATGATCTCAACACAAACCTTTACTTAGGTATATTCCCATACATATACCTATGTTATAAAGTAACCCATCTCAATCAAGAGGATTACACTGAGGTCTTGACTTAGCTCAAACCAGGATTTTTATTCATGAAACCACGACTACTAGAGAACTCATACTCTGTCGAGTACAGTGGACCTTTCATGACTCTGAGGCGCTACCCACTAACCTTATACTACTGAGGTACTCCTCCTTTCAGGTACTGCTGGTATGTCTCCCCAACACAGTAGCACACCCCACCATGGGTCTGCGCCCCAACACATTAGTGCAGCCCTAATGGCCTACAGAGGCACTCCTCCTGTCGAGTACTATAGGTCTGTTGTCCCTAAAAAGTAGCATTCCCCACCATGGGTCTTCCACCCCTACATAGTAGTTCTCCCCACTGGGGTAGTCAAGTCACTCCGAAAAGAATCGGACAAGCAGTCATCAGGTCTCAACCTGCTAATAGGTGTATGTACTCTGTATTCTTGTCTCTAGAAGGATCCGCTATACAATCTACTGGTTGATACTCCAAGTGACATAAAGTCCCATGCAGAAGTATCTCAAAGGTCTGCCACATCCTAGGGGTCTCAATGCAACAGACTACGTGCCAATCGGACACCCGGTTTGTGAGTTATTATCCTTTTGTTCCAGGGGCCTGGTTGGTTTTGTGTATGAACCAAATAGACCGTATCTCAACTATACCCCTAACTCCAATGGGGTAAACACAAAGGGACTATTTCTCAACTATATTACCAATGCCATCGACAGTTTGTCAAACAGACTTCCGGTCTTATAGTTATTGGCATTTCTGTTCCAGGGGCCCAGTGGGTTTTAAGATAAAACCAACCCAAATATACTGCAACTGTTTCCAAACCTCGAGAAGAGTATGAAAAAATATTATTCTTAACAAAATAAAACCAATATAATTGAAGGCACATTAATTGGGCATCCGGTCCTTAAGTTATAAGTGTTTCCGCTCTGAGGGACTGGTTAGTTTCGGGTTCGAACCAACCTGTCCATATCCAAACATCGCCAAAATCTAGAGTTTAATATTCTGACACAACCGTCTAGATCCATGGAATCCTACGGAACTGTCTTTTCACCGATCAGAGGTCTGTAGCTCATGTTCTGGCCGTTTAACCGAATATGGTCCGAAAAAGGGCGTCTAGGCCTGGTCTGACACGGCCCAACCCACACTAGGTCGGCCCAAACCGGGCAACCCGACCCGGGTTCGGGTCCAGCCCGGTACGGCGTGGCCCGAATGAGCAGTTTGCACAGAGTGTGGGGGGGGTGTTGATTGAAACCAGTGGCGCTAGTTGGCGCTGCCCCACCGTCCTGTATCCCGTGCGGCCGCGAGATCCGCTGTCGCCGTTGTTGCCGTGGCAGACTTCCTCCTGTGGCCCATTGGGGTGTCGCTGCCTCTAGGCTCCAGCTGCATGGTGGGCCAGCACATCTAGTCTCTGGCACCGCTATGCCAGTGACCCACGCCACCATGAGATTCTATAGGCCACCGGAGTCGCTCCGATGGTCCGTTTTAGCTTCTGCATGCGCCCATGACCATCTCGGGTCACGCTCTTCACTGCGTTAGCTTCAAATCACCATTGCGGACCCGTTTCGTCATTGCTCGTCAATTTGAGCCTAGAAAAACAACCTTATGAGGGTCTTTGGACTGTGTTTGTTTGGCTCGTGCCCTCCGCATTAAGGTGTTATGAATTGGCAAAAGATAATCATGCTTATGTGGGTAAGGTCGAGTACATATCACCTCAGCTGAGATACGTGGATGACGTCATGCACCTGATGCAATTGAGGTGGAAGGACCAGGAAGTTAGTCACCTCGCCTACTCTGTTGAGGACCTGGAAAGGTCTAAATGAATCAAGGAGATAACTTGCTGCCGTGATCAAATCTCTGTGGACCTCGTGGAGGTGAGACACATAGGAAGACTTGGTCTCTACCATTGAACTCTAGTTGTCTCCGTCTCCTATGAGCATAGGACTTTTGTCTGCTCTGTGCAGTTTTCATCCACTCCTGGTTGATATGCACCTTCTCTGTCGTAGCCTGAACCATCCCAGGTTCTACCTGTGATGACTTCATCACTATCCACAAAGGAGGCATGTAACGCGGTCATCAGCTAACTCGCCTCTCCTAACAGATTAATACCTAATCTCTTAATGAGTGCATCTACTACAATGTTTCCCATCCCAGAAGTATAGACTATCTCGAAGTCATTGTCCAGGAGGAACCCAAGCCATCACCATTATCTCAGGTTTATGTCCTTCTAAGAGAAGATACACTTGAGACTGTTGAGTTGGAATGGACCATAAAATGTTCGCTCAATGAACAATGGTGAGACTATCAAATTGTAAGAACTCATCTCCACCCTTCTTCATCTGCGTTCTACAAGAGCTCCTGAGATTTATCCTCTGCCTAAAAGAGAAATATGGTCTCATCCCCTGGATGAACAACGTTGTTTTCCTAATACAATCAATCATGACATGAAATGTACTATTTCAGGACATAGATGACGTCGTAAGGCCTTGATGCTACTACCAAGAGATCCAACTGTTAATATCGCCTCCAAGGGATGAGTCACACTATCAGCATTAGTGCGTGGTTATTGGGTCTACTCCACTAGGAATATCATCTGTGAGGGTCAAGTCAACAGTTTTAAGCAGAGCCTCTTAGTATAAACCATACAAAAAGGATAGAAAAGTAAACGTCATAGAGATAAGTGTCTTTTATTACTACAGATTGAAGTAAAAAGACACATAACAACCATGATCAACAACAACACAGAAACTAGAAGCAACAAGAACAAAGGACTCTATGCCTGGAACTAGTCTCACCCCTATCCACCTACTACCGAAGATCCATAGTCATATGCTTAAGCTACCTGAATCTATGATCTCCCATATCCAACGGTTCATTGCATTTGGGGTGGACCTCCTGGTGGTGGAGGTGGAAACACCTCAAAGCATCGTACACACCATCTGTATGTCCATCTCCTTTGCCTCGGTCTGGTAAGTTCCTCTACTACTTAATACTCATTTTCTAAACAGTTCAGGAAGTCTCGAGCCAACTGGCCCTGCTATCCACTTGCATTGCACTTCTTACTCCTTGTATGGCTGGCTCTGTTTCGTGTGCCTCGCACAACCGAACCTGTATCCCAAGGTCGCCCACCTATTGGTGTAGTTTGCTTGGACATATGTGTCATCTATCTACTGTTGGCTGTAGAAGACTCCACTACGGTCTGAAAACCCTACGGAAAGGGTAACATCTCCTGAGCATGGTCAGAGTGTAGAGTCATTGGTATAAACTCGACCCTGAAAAAACTCTCAAAGTTTCCCCAAGTGAAAGTCATCTCATCACAAAACTGGTGCATCTGGATCCCCCACCTCTCAGCTGCTCCCTAAAAGAGATTAACAACTAGGTACACCATCATTTCAGCGGATGTACCAGCTATTTGGAAAGCTCATGAAACAAAGTCAAACAAGTACCAATCCATCTCAAATTCTGACTCACCTCAAAACATCAAAGGCCTCTGTCGCTGGAACTTGTGTAACACGATAAAGCGGCGTGTACTCTCTACTGGTGTCACAAAAGGAAGATGGATTTTTACTTAGGACTCACTACTCGGTGGTATACCATCACGATCCCCACTCAGAACCTGCATTGACTGACTGGGCGAAGACATCCTGAAAAAGAAATAGGTGTTCCAAGATCAAAATACTATACTTGGTGATCTGACTTGGTTTCAGCTGACTTAAAAGAAACTTTTGATAACACAAACACAATCAGTGTTTTCATGCACTAATTTGTAAATCAGAAGTCAGGGTCCTGGTGTATCTATACGTCGGCCGCCCTCACCAACACTGGTCTCCCTGAATTGAAAACCACAATTTGTACCCTTAACACTATTGTTTCACAGAAAGAAAATATCAGAGTCCTAAGTTCATCGGTAGAACCAAATACTTTTATACCAATTAGTCACAACCTGTCCCCCCAGGGCCCGTATCGTGACTACCCCATGCCCACCTTCCATAGGCCATGGGCTGGTGACTAGCACCAAAGGAATAAATCCCTAAAAAGTGGGAAGGCATTGACATTATAAAACTTAAGCACTCACAACCAGAGTACAAGTGGAATCAAACACTATGTAATGTAGTATAACAAGTGTGCTAAAAGTACAAAGGGTCTGAAAATACAACACCATCAAAAAGGTACAGCTACAACTGAAAGAAAGTATAACTGAAATGACAAACAACTAAATGTTGAAGCAACTCCTGGATCGTCCTCCAGGTTCCTACCTGAAGGGTAGGTACAAATGTCCTCCTTAGCACTCCGGGTCTATCAGTCCGCTCCATGTGCCATCACACCGAGTGTCCACCTCCGCGTCCCGTCCGGTCTTCGTACAGTCTACCTCAGTCAGCGTTGTTCATCTTATACAACCAAAAAAGTGAGGTGCGGGCATTGCCCATGCAGGAGTGAGTATAAAGATACCCAGTAGGGACCCCGAGACCCTCAAGGTCTCACCAAATCCAACTAGGATAATCCACAAAGAATGATCTCAACAGATAAGCATTACTTAGGAATTTTCCCATACATATACCTAAGTTATCAAGTAACCCATCTCAATAATGATGAAAACACAAATAATGATCTGAAAAGATAATCGTTACTTAGTTATATGCCCATACATATATCTAAGTTATCATGTAACCCATCTAAATCAAGATGTTAACACAAAGGTCTTGACTCACCTCAAACAAAGATTTTTATTAACGAAACCACAACTACTGAAGAACTCCTCCTCTGTCGAGTACAGTGTCCCTATCGCGACTCCGAGGCACTACTCACTATCCTTAGACTGTTGATGTACACCTCCTATCAAGTATTGCAGGTCTGTCGCCCCAACACAGTAGCGCACCCTGCCATGGGTCTGCCGCCCCAACACAGTAGCGCACCCCCTATTAGCCTACAGAGGTACTCCTCTTGTCGATTAACGTAGGTCTGATGCCACTACACATTAACTCTACCCATCATGGGTCTGGCACCACTACAAAGAATTTCACCCCAATAGGCTAGTCAAGTCACTCCGAAACAAATCGTACAAGAAGTCTTCAGGTCTTAGCAACCTACTAGGACTGCATACTCTATAAGCTTATCTACGGGAGGATCCTCTCCACGATCTACTGGTCGATACTCCAAGTGTCATGAAGGCCCATGAAGAAGTATTTCAAAGGTCTTCCACATCATTGGGGTCTCAATTCAACAGACGGTGCGTTAATTGGACGCCCGGTCTGTGAGTTATTAGCCTTTTTGTTTTAGGGGCCCGGATGGTTTCGTGTACAAACCAACCCGACCGTATCTTAACTATACCCCAGAATCCCATGGGGTAAACAAAAACGGACCGTTTTTTCAACGGGATTACCAACATCATTGTCGGATCATCAAACGGACGTCAGGTCTTAGAGTTATTGCCTTTTCCGTTTCAGGGGCCCTGTTGGGTTTTAAGTTAAAACCAACTCGACCATACTCCAACTGTGTATGAACCTCAAGCAGATTACTCCAATAGATTTGACTCAACAAAAGTAAACCAACTTAATTGACAACACGTCAATCGGACGTCCCATCCTTTGTTATAAGCATTTCTACTCGGAGGCCCGGTTGCTTTTAGGTTCGAAACAACCCATCCATACACAATCTAAGAAAAAACCTTGAGTGTAATATACCGAAATTACCGTCTTGATCCATGTAATCTTAAAAAAATGAAGGTGCATCGACCAGAGGTCTGTAGCTGATGTTATAGTCGTTTAACTAAAAACGGTCCGAAAAAGGGTGTTTGGGCCCGGTCTGACCCGACCCAACCTTCCCTGGGTCGTCTCGAACTGGGGCGACCGGACCCGGGTCAGGGTCCAGCCTGGCGGGACGCAGCCTGGCCGCCCGACTGGGCGGTTTGCACGGAGCGGGGGGGGGGGGGCGTTGATTGAAACGGGAGGCTCTAGCTGGCATCGCCCCGCTGTCCTGGATCTCGCGTGGCCACGGGTTTTTCCACCTTGCCGCCAAGGTTGTTTCCATGACGGACTTCCTCAAGCAGCGTGCAGGGGAGCCACCACAAGATTCTGCAGGCCACTGTAGTCACTCCGGTGGTCTGTTTTAGCTTCCTTCAGTGCCTACGGCCTTCTCAGGTCACACTCTTCACTACTTCGGCTTCAAATCACCATTGCGGCCCCGTTTCGTTGTCTCCCTTCAATCTACGCATAGAAAAACAAGTTGCAGAGGGTTTTTGGGCCTTGTTTGTTCGGTCGGCACCCTCCCCATTTAGGCATTATAAATTGGACAAAGATAATCATGGTTTCACGTATAACCAAAAACAATTTTATTCAAATAAAATTGAAACAAACCACCTTACCTTGATTATGACATTGCATGTTATTGATCCACAGATAGAGGACAAGCATTGAGGTATAACGACATCGCGAGGATACGGTGTCAACTCACTGACATCGAGGAAGAATGGCCAAATATGGTGCGTCGTCATCGTTCCTCGCGAGTGGCTCCTTCTCCTTCAGTTTGGCCGAAGATCGAAGGTGTTGTGTGATGTTCCTCGGTGGTTCTTCATTGGAAGATTGGTGTTCTTAGTTGATAGAAGAACACCCTAAAATATTTCTCTAAATCTCTCTCACCCAAACCCCTCAACATAACAAAATCCCCATAAATAAAATAATATCAAAGCCATTTTTTTATTCATACATGCCATAAAAAATTCAAACAACTTAATTAATTTAAGAGGTTGAACTCATTAAATAAAATGTGTTGGAATACATTTTAGAGGGGGAGAGGGAGGTGAGGAGTTTTCCTTAATAAGGGTGAATTTTTCACATTAAATAAAATCTCAAAGATTCAAGGGGGTTGAAGGGGTTTTGAAGAGAGTTATGGGAGCTGAAAGGTTGGGGCTCGTGAGGGCCCCACCACTCAAATATCCACACATGGGATGTTGGGTGGATGTGGGACCCACCAACAAATTCCCATGGAAGGAAATAACATCCATAGATATATAAAATTGTTCCAACAATTTTCTTTAACTATTTCCAATTTTCCCAAAAATTGACTCTCAACCCGCATAAAACGCAACTGCGGTAAAGGTCCCTTTAAGCGACTAGCAGCGCTACGAGTTCATCGATGTCCTTGGATTTCAATTCTGAGAACTGGTTCAAAATATATAAAAACATAAATATATGTTCACTGAACGTACCCGAACAAAGATTCAGAAATTGATTCCAGGCACATCGGGTCTTGGAATCAGGCACCGTCCGAAACTGCGGACCCATAAAATTCTAATGAAATGACGAAAACAATTTCCTTGAAATTTCCAATTCATTACAACTGTAGTATGTTATTAAATTATACTAGAACAATATTAATATTTTTTATATCATACATGATTCATTTATTCCATTATACTACCTATTTAATAAAAATTTCCATCTTGAATTAATATTTTGTGTAATAATCGCTTTCATTTTCGTACGTGTTTTAACATGTTAATCTTGATTGTATCACTTAGATCCATTTTTAAATACATCCAGAATTTAAAACATGATTTATATATCATATATATTTATAATATAAATATGTATAATAGAGATATATATGAAATGGAAAACACCGTTTATGGGGAGGGTAGTCCGTACGTACGCATAAACGCAGTTTTCGTTTTTTTATCGTATTGAAAAGAACTAACTGAATAAGATACATGTAAGTACACACACACACACACACATATATATATATATATCCATTAGTATTATTATTTCATGTATTACATAATTATTAAGGATATATATTTTATAATCATTGTTGAATCGTGAACGTGGAAATGAATCTCATCACATCGTGGAGACGGTAATCAGTACGTACGCCCGAGTGACAATATCATTATATTTATGGAGAAATCATATGTAATTGGATGGTATATCATATATACATAATAATTAACGTGTTATATTTATTATTTAAATTAGTAATACAAATTATTATACCCATCCAAATAATGAAGTGTTTGAATAACAAACTACACGACGACGTGGAGACGGTAAGTCGTACGTACACATGTATGGTGAAATGTTATTCAAATGATGGATAGAATAATGAATATGGTTGTACCTTATTTTTAATAACATAAAAATATATTGAAGATACTGGAGTTATTATTTTATAATAGAAATAATAAAGAATGAGGATTTGGAAGAAGAAATGAACATCAAAGAGGTGATGAAATATTTACCTCTTCTTCGGGTTCTTAGTTTTGATTTGACCAAAAGGGATCCTTTGGATGGATTTATGACTAATGGAAGGCCCCTATAATGAATTGTGGACAGTTTATAGGGTATTGGGGTAGGGTTTGGGCAATCCAAATGGCTTTGAATGTTTGAATTAGAGATAAGGGGGAGTGCCGTTTTATAAGAGGGGTGAGGGGCACCAAATGAAAAGCTAGAAATATTATGTTAAAATAAAATCACTTTTGTTTTATAATGGCTCAAAAATTAAAATATTAAAATGATATGGTGGGTATGGGTTTAATACCTCTCATCCAATAGGTTTTAGAAATGTTTAGTTTACCATTTTAACCATATAGTTTAGATTTAACTCTTAGTTTAATATTTTAACTTTTCAACGTCTTCTTGTATTCTTACACTATATGGCTAAATAAATTACTCTAAACTTCAAAGAGAACCTCAATTGGTTAATTAATGACATATATAATAATATTTATTAATTTTGAAAGATCCTTTGATATTTAATAATATTATATCAACCAATAATATTGTATTTGTTTTAAAAACTATTTTATGTCAATTTTGACATTATTTGGTATTTGTTTTTTGTAAAAATAATAACATCATGATTAATTCAAAAAAAAATTATTGATTCAACCCTAAAATTTCATATTAACCTTTAAATTTGGTGTAATTCATAAAAATCAGCAAATATCATTTATTTGGGTATTTATAATGTCAATTATTTTAATCTTTTAATAATAATGTAATTACTGCATCATCATTATGTCAAAAATAAATTTAATTATATAATTTCTAAAAATTATAAATAAAATACCATTATGTAGGAAATAATTTAACATTCTAATGAATTTATATAGTTGTATTTATTTTTTGTGCAACCCTATATTAAAAATGGATTAGTTATAAAACATTCAATTTAACTCTTTTAACACTTCTTTAAATAAAATAATAATAAAAGTCATAATCTAATCCATGTGGACAAAATAGGTTCAAATTTTATTCCTTAGGATGTTTTTTGTTGAATTATACTTAACAAATAGAATTAGTAAATGTGTTAGGGTAATAATAATATCATTTTTACACTTAATTACCCTATTTACTTTTAACCGTGGTAAATAAAAGTAAAAAGTAACTATTCACCCAAAATTATTGTAATATTATTTAAAAAAATTTCAATTACTGATATTAAATTTGTCTCTCAGGTTTTTTCAATTATACTCACATAAGCTGTACAATTATGTTTTATGAAAATTTGAAAATGCTCCTTGGAGGTGGGTAAAAGACAGTAAAAAGTTCGATAAAATTATTATATATCTAAACTTATTATAAAATGACTCCAATGAATTATATTCAACATATATAGGTATTATGTATCTAGTTCTACCTAAAATAAATTTAAATAATATAAATATTTATTTAAATTAAATGTCGGTTTTAACCAATAACTTAGTGTTTTTCACAATTCATCCGAAATTATAAATTTTAAAGAAATACCAAAATTTCACCCAAAGATAATTTTGATATTATGAATTCAAAAATTAGGACTATTTTACTGAATTCAATCCATATAAGTTTCATTTATTTATTTAAAATTAATTCCTGATTTCATAACTAAAAACCGTGTTTTTAAGAAATAATATCTAAAAAATATTAATACTTGTTTATGTTCAATTTCAAAGTGAAATTATTTACAATGAATAACATTGGATGAAATGGTAAAAATATAATCTATTTATACTTCTAAAACATTAAAATGTATAATTGAACATTATAAATTATTATGATTAAAAAAGTGGTTTTCAGTTAAAATATAGTATTTTTCACTATTCACCCAAATATGAAAGTTTTTATAAAAACACAAAAAAAATATTGAATCTAAATTATTATTTTTCTATTATAAATAAGATTTTTATTTTTTAAAATTTAATATATAAGAGTATTAAATATTGGATTTATAAAATGTTCGCCAATAAAAGGCTGTAAAATTTCACTTTTTAAAAAATACTTATTTTATCTGAAGAAAATGAATATGTTCTTAAAATAGTTATAAGAAACTCATAATATGGATTCTAAAATTATAAAGAATATACAATGTTCAGATTTTGTTAATACTCTTCATAACTGCTTTTGAACAACTAGTTTGGTAAGTCATGTTGTGCTTGAACTCAGTGTTGCGTATAGTGCAAGTTATTGAATTACTTTGAAAAAATAATGTACTATGAAATCATGGGATGTGACATTCTTCCCTCTTTCAATAAATTACATCCACATAAGTTGAAATTTTTTTTTGGAAATATATGGCCGAAGATAGAAAATACCGTTGTGGGAAACCCCACACCAGAAATTGGGTTTATAAAATATAGTCTTAATAAGAGGAATAGGGGAATAAAAAGGTCACCACCAAATTATAATCTTGATTAAGAGAACATTGGTGGGAATTAAAGACACATAATTGGAGGAAAAAAGTAAATATTTACAGGGAGTGATTGAGGTCATCAGTGAAAAACAATTGTAGAATTGACATCCTCAAAGCCATTAATATATGATGATTTAAAATATCATCGGTTCAAAAAAACATAAGGTATTAGGATAACACATTTTAGTTTTAAGATCCCTTACGTAATGTTTAAGAATTAATTTCTTTATAAAATAAGAAAAGAAAAAATATATATTCTTAAAAAGTAGAGTTCCATACATTAACTAATTTCTACCACAAACTCATCTTTCACTCTAAAAGATAATAGAACTTAAAAAACTATTATATTTATCCTATTCATATAGGGTTGCAAAAAATGTATTTATAATTCACCTATCAGACCTTTTAAAAAAAGCTAAATTATACAATCTGGGGACTTCACGTAGTCAAGTGGTAGATGATAAATCACAATCGCACTATGTTTCTAGGATCGATTCCCACAGCTTTTTCTGACACAACGGGTTGTCACACGGTCTGTGTGTTGTCCTCTGTATAAAAAATCCTAAAATAATCTTAATAATATTATCCAATTTCATGATTAATCCATTTCAACCTTTAGACTTATCCAAAATACTTCTGTCCAAACTCACATTAAAAAATTTATAAATAAGTTAAACAAAATGAAGATACTTTTTTCCACATAATAACATATAAACATTGTCATAATGTATTATTTTAAAACATGGTAACACCCTGAATTACCATAAAACCTTATTTATTACATTCATGATCCCTTATCCATTATATAATATTATATGTACTCCTTATATCCAAAAATTTTGTAAACTCCAATAATTATGGAATATATAAATCATTAATCTGTTTCAAGGGAGTCAAGAATATCAAATATAATCAATCCAAATCAATAATGTATTTTTCCAAAATAACTACCTCAGCATCAGAACCATTTTATGGTTTATCTTTCTCTCAACCATATATTTTCCGAAAATTTAACCTTCTACTGAGTCTCTTTTCATGGTTCCACACAATCTCATTTCATTAATGAAATAGTAATTTAGTACACTCTTTATATACTCTATAATTCTTATAACATGTATATTGTTTATACCACAATCAAATGAAATAATTCCATAACAGAAACATAAGAACACTAGTCATTATTCTTCAACTGAGGTAGTGTCATAACATGATTATTATCCTATAGCATCATTTAATGTATTTTGTGATGACCGGGACACTGATTCGTGTAGTGTCCCAATGACTTGAATACGAAGTATTGCACATTTGAAATTTTTTTCATACCCTTGCAATTATGTAATTGGTGTCCTTTTTCTCCACACTTATAATAAAATCCCATTCCCTTCTATCATTTACCAAGAAGATTCTTTCCACATTTATCACATATGAGAAAATCATTATTTTCCCTCTGCCCTATATCCATATTTTTCTCTTCCGTCCTTTTCTTCTCTTTCTTCACTTCAAATCCATAAGACACATTGAATTCATTACTTATATTTTTAATACATGATACTATTTATTCATATTTTTAGAATACATGGGAGACTATTTACCATATAAATTTTGGCTTAATACCATGAATTATATGATAGTTCTTACTCATTGGATCATACATATTTCTGGAGTTCTAATTCCTTCTACTTAGTTCCTTTTCTATACAGTGTCATACACTAGGTCAGTTTATGAATTGTATTGAATAATTCCAAACTTTTAAAATACCTAACATAAATTGAAAATTTTATACATATAATCCATAATCATAAAAATATTTTATTTGAGGAGGTATATACTCATAAATACATCATAATTATATATAATGAAAATTATATTTATCATAATCATATCCCCTAGTAGTGTCAAAACCAAGAGTGCAGCAAGGCCCGTTTGATGCACCAGTTCCCGTTTGTGTCTATCTCAAAGTTGTGTTTTCTGGTTTAACCCTTAGGTACATCTATGCCAGAGCGTCCTATACCTTTTTGTATCTTGAGAGGGACGTATTGTTTATTAAACTCAAAAAATCTCTATCATACCAAAATTCTAGGATGTTCTTCTATACTAATCCTCATAGTATTTCTTAGGGTTATGTGCTGAAATTGGAGTTTATCTAAATCTAGTTTCCAAGGATTGTACTAAAAATCCCATAATACCAAATTTAATGCCCCAAACCATGATTCCCAATGTCGGTTAATTATTTTAATACACTGGCATGATTACCAACAATCATGTCCCAAAAGACTAAATTAGTTTAGCAGTCATGGAAAATTGATTGTATACATGAACATTACATCACACTTTCTAACATAAAACACCAAAAAATCCTTTTATAATTCAATTTTTTCCATATCTTAACCCTGCATCTCAAATATAAAACACTTTTTGGGATCCTAGCAAATTAAAACATAAGAAAGGGTTGAACTCAGATGCTCAGTAAGGGTAAATAATTTAATGTAAGCTATAAACTTTTAAGGCATGATGTGTAATAAAAAATAGCCTTTTAGACATAAACATGAACATAATATGGAATATATAAATAAAAATTACCATATAATCATGCACATGGATATTATGCTAGTCTAATAATCACATGTAATAATTAATTTAGCAATGAGGGAATTCATAACGCCAGACATCATTTCCAAATAGACAAGGCCTGGGGCAAAGAGTACAGATAAAAATTGTGTCAAGGCCTTGTGCCAGGACACTAGTTTGTCTCATGAGACATACATATGCATTGAGGAGCCATATATGCCTCCACCCATCACTTACTAAGTCCACTAAATTCCAAATATCACATTTTTGATACATAACCTAAAAATTTGTATTAATACTAGCATACGAATTGTCAATACTTTATCCATAAACAACGAATGGTATAAAAATAACTCTTCCATAGTCAAAAATATACCAAATCCTTCAATACAATATTGAAGATTTGTATCATAATAAATCAATATCAAACAGGTTTAAAATCCATCAATGGATGTTTACATAGATGAAAATGAATTGTAAAACTCTTTGAGTGAAATATATCGTTTTCATGAAAACATTTAAAAGTCACACAATTTAAAAAGGAATAAATTTAATGTAATTTTTGAATAAAAGTATCCCATTCCACATTGAAAAATTTCAATGGAATTAAAATTATAAAAACATTCATATACATATAAATAAATCCTAAAAACCATTTTGAAAAGATGGACATTAATGAGAATGAGTTAGAATAATAAATATTTAATCATTTAAAATGATTTTTTAATAAAAATTCCCTTAAAAATACCTTTAAAAACTCTTTTATGAAACATGGACATGGATAATAAATATTTCCCAGTAGATACTTACGTAAAAACATCCTCAGATAATAAAGAGATTGTGAAAATAACCCCTACCTTTCTCTTTCGTTTAGTGGATTATATGTTTACCCTCCTTTATGAAGACCATAGTATGTTATTAAATTTAATACAGATCCATATTAAAATTTATGATATCATACATGATTCATTTATGACATTATACTACCCATTTAATAAAAATTTCCATGTTATATTAACATTTCATGTAACAATCGATTTCTTTATCGTACGTGTTTTTACCTATTACTCTTGATTATATCACTTAGATAAATATTTTAATACATCCATAATATAACATATGATTTATATATCATATATATTTTGAATATATATATGTATAATAGATGTATATGAAATGGAGAACACCGTTTATGGAGATGGTAGTCCGTACGTATGCATAAACGATGTTTCCGTTTTCAAATTGTATTGAACAGAACTAGGTGAATCAGATACATGTAATTAAATATATATATATATATCCAAGATTATTATTATTTCATATATTATATACTTATTGATGATATAAATTTTATAATCATCGACGAATGGTGAACGTTGATATGAGTCACATCACATCATGGAGGCGGTAATCCGTACGTATGCACGAGCGACAATATCATTATATTGATGGTGAAATCATATTTAACTGGATGTTATATAAGATATAGAGAATCATTAACATGTTATATTTACTATATACATCAGTTAAACTAATTATTATACCCATCCAAATAATGAAGTGTTTGAATAATAATCTACACCATGACTTGGAGACAGTAAGTCGTACGTACGCATGTATGGTGACATGTCATTTAAAAGATGGATTGGATAATGAATATGGTTGTATTATATTTATTAAAAAACCAAATTATATAGAAGGTAATGGACTTGTTATTTTAGAATGGAAAAAACAAATAATGTGGAAGTGGAAGAAGAAAGGATCTTGAAAGAGGTGATGAAATATTTACCTTGTTTTCAAGTTCATCCTATTGATTAGACCAAAACTGCTCCATAGGTTTGCTTTATATTTAAAGGAAGGACTCTATAATTAAGGTAGGACAGTTTATAGGGTATTTGGGTAGGTTTTGGCCAGTAAAAATGGATTTTATTGTGTGAATTATGGGGGAAGGGGGAGTTCCCTTCTATATGATGGATGAGGGGTACCTTAGGAAAAGCTATAAATATTATTTTATAATAAAATGATTTTCGGTTTCCAATGGCTAAAAAATGAATTATTTAAAGGATATGATGGGGATGGGTCGATAACCACTCAAACAATAGGTTTTATACATCTTTAGGTTACGATTTTGACCATATGTTTTAGATTTAACTCTTAGTTAAATAGTTTAACTTTTACTGTGTCTTCTTGTATTCTTAAACTATATGGTTAATAAAATTAATCTAAATATCCAAATGAACCTCAAGTTTATAATTAATGACATATATATTATTATTTAAGACTTTTTTCCAAACCATATATTTTTAGGAAAATTATATCCACCAATAATTTATTATTTGTTTTAAAAACAATTTTATGTCAATTTTGACATTATTTTGTATTTGTGTTTTGTAAATATCATCATCGCATGATTAATTCTATGTAAATTTATTGAATAAACTATAACAAGTCATATTAACCTATAAAATTTGTGGAATTTGTCAATTGTCTCAAATTACATTTATTTGGATATTTATAATGTCAATTATTTTAATCTTTCATTAATACGTTAATTAATGCATCATCATTGTGTCATAAATAAATTTAATTATATAATTTCTAAATATTATAAATAAAATACTATTCTTTAGGAAATATTTTTAAGGTTATAATGAATATTTACCGTCGAATTTATATTGTGTGTGACTCTATATTGAAAATGGTTTAGTTATTAAACTTTAAATTTAACTCTTTTAACTCTTATTTATATAAAATAATTATAAAAGTAAAACTCTAATCCAAATGGACCAAATAGGTTCATATTTTATTCATAAGTTTTTTATTGGTCGAATTACACTTAACCAATAGAATATTTACATGTGTTAGGGTAATAATAATATAATTTTTACCCTTAATCACACTATTTTCTTGTAACTGTGGTAAATAAATGAAAATATTTACTATTCATCAAAAATTATTTTCATCTTATTAAACAAAATTTTACATACAGATATTAATTGTGTCTCTCAAATTTTTTAAATTCAACTCACAGAAGTGGTAAAATTAGTTTTTATGAAAATGTGCAAATGCTCTTCGGAGGGATGTAAAAGACGGTAAAAAGTTTAATAAAATTTTTATATATCTCAAATTATTATAAAATGACTCCAATTAATTACATTGAACATATATAAGTATTATGTGTATAGTTTGACTTAAAATAAATTTAAATGAATTAAATAATTATTTAAATAAAAAGTTTGGTTTAACCAATAACTCAGTGTTTTTCATTATTCATAAAAAATTGACAGTTTTTAGGAAAACACCAAAATTTAACCCTAAGAAAATTATGATATTCTAAATTCAAAATTAATTCCCATTGTTAGAACCAAAAAGTGTGTTTTTATGAAATAATAACTAACAAAATATTGATACTATTTTATGTTCAATTTCAATTGGAAATTATTTCCAATTAATAACATATGTTTAAATTTTAAAAATATAATCTATTTATACATCCAAAACATTAAAATGTAAAATTTTACACTATAAATTATTTTGATTAAAAAAGATGATTTCATTTAAAATATATTATTTTTCACTATTCAACCAAATATAAAAGTTCTTAGAAAAAACTAGAAATTTATTAAAACTAATTTATTATGTCCCAATTCTAAATAATATATTTATTTTGTCAAATTGAATATATAATAGTTTCGAATTTTGGATTTAAAAAAGCTTCCCCATTAAAAAGAGGTAAAATTGGAAATTTTTTAAAAAATCTTTTTTTGATTGAGAAAATGAATTTTTCTTACATTAGGTCTGGGAAACTCATCATATTGATTATAAAATTATAAGGATTTTTTAATGTTAAAATTTTAGTTAATACTATTCATAACCACCTTTGAACTGGTAGTTTGGTAAGTCGTAGTGCACTTGAACTCAGTGTTGCATGTTGTACGAGTTATTGGATTACATTGAAGAAATAACATACTATAAAGTCATGGGGTGTTACATGAGAAATATATTACTACTATGAGGTGTGGAATGTTTGGTTTACCCAAGGCAGGGTATAAATTTGATGCATACTATGTGTTTTGAAACATCACATGTGATAATACCCAATTTATTTTAAATTAATTTATTATTACATTATTTTATATAATAAATAAATAACATAAGAGAAATGGTGCGTAGTATAGGAAATATTAGACAAATGTTAGGTTTGGAACATGAGATGTGCAATATGTGAGATATAACCATTACGAGTGTTGGCTGTTTAGACAAATCACACCTAAAGATAGTTTAATAGGGTTTTAAATATTTTGGTGTGTAGTTTGGAATTTTAATAATTTTTTATTAATATTATTTTTATTTGTGTTAAAAAATGAAAATTCACTTCCATAATTAATAAATTGTGTTGTAGTGTAAATAATATGTGGGTAATGTAATAGTTATAACATTATTAATTGGGAAAATTAAATTAAAATTTGCATTGAATATTAATTTATTAAATGTGTCCACTTTTTAATGGTTGTTACCGTTAAAATACAAACGGGGTCATTAATTGGAGGTATTAAATCATAATAATTTTTATTACAACTATGATTATTATATTGAGACAAAACCATTATTATATATATGATGTATACATATTTGGGGATTATATATATATGTATATATATACATGTATGATGATATATATATACCCATATATAGATGTGTATATATATATAACATATATATATATGTGTGTGTGTGGATAATTTTTGTTGGGTTAGATAAAACAATATTAATTTCCCACATAAATATTATTTTTAACATCACAATTTTAATGAACTTTTGGACTGAAGTATTTATGATGTTAATTATGAAATAGATTTAATAATAATAATAAAATATTGGTGTTATTATTATTATTAATTGGGGAAATAATATTGTTGTTTATATATATATATATGAAATTTATATATTTACACACGTGTGACTGTAGGTGTAAATAAATAAATAAATAAATAATCATATTTATTCCTTAACCAGTAGCATGTAGTGGGTTCTGAGAAACTATTAAATTATTGAAATTGTTGGAAGATATTTAGGTAAAATAATACTTTAAGACCTACATCATGGCCATGTAATAATAATTAAAATTGATTAAAATTAATAATTTTTTTAAAGAAATAAAAATAGATGATAATGGAAAAAACAAAAATAATAAAATAAAAAAGTCGATACGTGAAGAGTAAAAATAATTCAAAATGGGGTTTTCATTTATTTCCATTATTAATTTATTTTCCATTCTATTCCCCTCTATTTTATTTTTAGTTTTTTAATTTTTTATTCTTTTTTATTTATTTTATTTCATTTTCTACTTTCTTAATTTCTTTCCTTTATCTTATTTAATTTATATTCTCTCCCGCTCCTCTCTAGGGTGATGTGCATTCCACCTCTTCCAGTTGTGCACACCCCCTCTTCATTGCTTCTGATGCATGTTACACCTCTATATCATCTCCGTTTTCATCACTATTAGAAGAAATGTGAATATTTAAATCAAAAATGGGGTTTCAAGGGACATGAGGTATACTATATCTATGATGTTGGGTGACTTTGATCATTCTATTTTTTCCATTCTGTTATTCAATTCACACTATTGTGCTTCTCATTGTTGCCTACTAGTTAATCTATATTTTATCTTGTTAATTTAATTGAAATACATTTTATTGTTCCCTGTTAGATATTTTTTATATCATTCCTTAGTAGGTTGGCTTTATTCGGTCAGACACACCTCTGGGTTTTCTAGTATAATCATAATGTTGTTACCATTAGCCATTGTTCGTTGAATTAATAACAATTTGTGTATTTTTATAATTTAGTTTTACGTTTAAAATGAATAAAATTAATTAGGGTGAATTTTATTACTAAATATTTTGTTTATATGATTTATTATGGATTTATTTTATTTAAATGTTATTTTCTCTACTTACACTGATAAATGAAATGTTCTTTTTAACTTGAGTTATGATTTTGGAATTGATTCGTTAGGTAAATAGATGAAATTAGTAATGGTTATTCTATAATAAATGTATTTTTGCCTCCCTAGTTGTTTTCAAGTAATCGGGATAATGGGAAAACGTGGGTTCTGTATTAAGAACAAACAATTTAACTAGCGATGCTCAATAGGTTACATCAAAACGTGTGGAGGGAAAAAAATTAGGATCTCAAAACACGAGCTCCGCTGGTCTTTTCAAATACCATTGAGTGACACCAGTTCCCAAAGGGGAAATAGATTATAGACCCATTGGAATGATGGATACATTAATCATAGGTCCCTTACATGAAACACCTGGTACTAACTCATGTTTATCATTCCACAAGAGATACATGGGAGTCCAAAATGGATCTCCATGGATAGGCTTGGTGGAGTTGAATATAATTTTTGGGATATACTGCAGTGATACCTTCGGGATGGTCTCAAAATGTACCTCTATAATTTATAATTTTATTTATAAATGCTTAATGTATGTTTATTAATGGAGAATATATTTATCATTATTCATTATGATTCTTATCTGTTGCCTTTATGGTTCATAGTTTTGACATCTAGATAAGACCCCAGGATAAAGAAAAATCATTGTGTGTGTCGTTTTTTTATGGTAACATAAGTTACATAGGCCTTCCTATCTCTATAATGATTTACCAGTTATCTTATTCATAATTCCAGTTCATGATGAAGCTGGTGGTATGGGATGTTTGTGCACATGGGAGCCCAAACCACGTTGAAACCATATTCAATTTTTTAAATGCATTCATTATTATATATGGCAGACTATTATTTTTTACATCATTAAATGGAATGGTTTAGGCACCATGGGTGCTAGAATACAAATATTATGTCTCACACCCTTCACAGTTTCCATTTGGTACACATATAGACTAGATGTTTGTAAGAATGGATAAAGGGAAGTGTGCTGCTTTTAATAATTAAGTGTTACTCGTTGTATAGGATAAATATTAGTAGTGGTGGTCCGAGCATTTGTTTTAGATGTAGTTGTTCCACATTTTTCCACTTTCATAATATCTTTTATATAATGATTGCATTCATGTTATTCCACGGGTTTACTTTATTTCAAATATCATATTATTACATCATTGTGTATCATGTAATATTTATCATCCTCAACACATGTATTTTATTTAGTTTAGAATATTTATTTTCTTTAGTTATAGTTTGATTTTTTATATTAATCTACTACATGTTTTAAATAATCTTTAAAATGTTCTATATCACATTTCCTTATGAGGGATTAGTTTCACCCATAGAGAAGATAAAAAGTACCTCATTGTGAGCCATCAGCCTCTCGCGTTCGGGGAGATGTGCTTGAGGCATTGAGGCCCACTATCTCAGGGCCAATTTTAGAAGCACCTAGGGCTGGACTCTGTAAGATTATTTCCTCAATATCACTCTTTCATAGTTCCTCTACAATATCTATCTCACCCTTTGATCGAACCACACACCAGAGTCCCCCTATAGTCCCATTTGAAGATTATTGTCCCTAAAAACCCCTTTAGGCTACACATAAACTAGTCCAACTAAACCACCCTGAGATTGTTGTCTAATTATGGATGGATATTGATTCATGGTGAAGGGGGAACGGTAGGTGAAAGAGGTACCACCTAATATTCTGTTCAATGATGCATCCTCCTATCAATTGGATACTTTTTTAAATCATAAATCCCCCCTAAATAGAGGATCATGGGATCAAGACTGATATCTTGAATTCTATAGATAGTACTAAGAGTCATCTCGACACCAAATCCTCTTTGGTTGATACTAATTCCCCAATCATTGTTTCTACTATACATATATATGTGTAGTATGATAAACCTTATATATATTCCACGTAGTATTTGAATGGCTCCTACGATTCTTTTTATACCATTTTCTTATTTTGTGTCTCCCCTTTATCATTAATATTTGTTTCTCAATTGTTAGTATATTTTGAATTAATTTAACATAATCATGAATGTTAAATTCAATATTTTTACAACCTCCTCTTTTTACAGTTGACCCAGTCCCATTCCATATCAGTTTCTGAGGATCTGTTTCAGTGGACACAAAGTTTGATCTATATTTTTCAAATAGTTTTATCACGATTATTTATTTTTCGTTAAATCCCTAAATGTTTTCACATTCTTAATTTATTTTATTGGATTCATTAATTCATCTCTTCCACCTATCTCCTTTGTCATTAGACACTAAGGATAATGTGTCAACAATGTATGGTGGAGTCCAACAATGGCCCCATTTGGATTTTTCCCTTAAATGAGATAGGGTAAAAATTCAACAAGATGAATGATTTATAAATTAAGAAATATTTGGTCATCATAATTTTTAATAAGGGGGACATGGGCATATATTTTTTACATTTATATAAATAATTTAAATATTAAATATAATTTAATAATTAACGATGATTTGTTTTTTAATTATTGATTTTTATTCATAGAAACATGCATTTAGGATATTGATTGTTAAAACTAATTCTCTTAGTAATTATCAAGTTCTCATGTCTCACATTCATGAATGGATTTTATAAATTATTTTATTCACCCTTTCTTACACATGTCTTCAGATATTCTTAGGGTATTCAATCCATCAATACCTTGAAATACATCTCATTAATGTTATAAAAGTACAATATTATGATTTACAAGTTTGAGTAATTTAAAATTTAATTCCCTTAATAATTAATACATACATTTTTATTTTATATTTAATTAATTCAGCATTAATAATGAATGAAATTTATCGAAAGATACATATTATAATCCCATCATTCCCTTCATACCCTACAATTAGAAACGTGTTTGGTTTTCTGGGGTTTATGTTTAGGGATTGTTTGTTTTAGGTGGAAGGGAATTTATGACATTGATGAGAAGATAATATCTGTTTTTATAATTAGGTTATGGAATGATTCATGATAATCATTCATTGTTAGTTATTTTTATCCCTCTTGAAATGAATAAAAAAAATAATTAATAAAAATGAAAAAATTGGAAAATTTAGGTTCTGTTTTGGGTAGGTAAAAGATAACCCTTATCCCATCCTATAATTTTATTATAAACATTTAAATTAGTTATTTCTAGGGATAAAATATTATTTTTTTGATAGATGTGTGATTTTATCCACGTATATTTTATAAAAATTAAAAATAATAAAAATATAGTAATGAAAAAAAGGTGAATTCATTCATTAATCTATTTGAAATTTTTTTGAGCTTATTATTTAAGGTGGGAAACAGAGTGATGTTACTTTGAATAGGAGTATTAAAATTGAGCTTTACAATTTAATTTCATGTATTATTATTAGTGGTTAACCTTTTATTGTGATTTTTGAATTTTTCAGAACATATCCTTCCAACCTAAAATCATAGAGTCATTAGAACCAAATTTTGTAATACACATTATTAATTTCGGTCTTTGACATTATTGAGTACTGAATAGATATTATTTTCATGTATAATGTTATGAAAATGAACTTAAAGTATGAATATATATGGAGAAATAATTTATATTGAATGATGATATATGAATTTGAGGTATGTTAGGTAATTTAGGGTAAGAGTGTTAATGATATATCAACTAATGTTTGTGGAAAACAATTGATTTCTTTAATGGACATTGGATTAAAGCATGATTTTAAAATTTTTAATCAAATAGATTGTATTCATTTGAGATATTGAGTGATGGACACGTGCTTTTGGGTATATGGATTTTAATGGTTACCTTATTGGATTGAAAACTATTGTTGATTTCATGTTGAATTTTGTTTGGGGATAATTAAATTTTCATGTGTGGGGGAATTTGTTGAGAAATTGTTTTTATGAAATTTTTGGACCACTTTTATATTATAATTTTTTGAATCAAATAAGGGGTTTTTAATGTCTTTTTACAATTTTTTTTGAAGAACTACGAGTGTGGATATGTTTTCAATGATTTTTTATGTTTTTAGAGAGTGAGGTAGATTACTTCGCAACTTATTATCCACATCATAATACATTAATGTAGTCTGTGTTGGAAATTAAACAACTCCAATAACATGTTATACCATGTCATATAATTTTCGAGCCTTATAAAAATATTGTATATATGATCAAGACTTAAAAAATCATATTTCTATATTTTATTATTTGTCATGACCAGTGTAAAATAATGGAAATGTATGCAAGCCATCACAATAACAAGGGTATATTTTTCTAACCCCCACAAGAGAACAATCAAATCTGAGCCATACTGGAAGGGTCAAGAAGCATGGAAGGATTGTAAGGGGAGAAACTGGCCTTATTGAATTCATACAGAGTGGGTTAGTGATGAACGTAGAAGTATACATGAGAAGGTTATAATGGTGACACTCTATCATGGGGAGGTGATTAACGGATTTATCAAGAGACTGGTGAAGCTGAGATGGTAATATAGATGTTTCATAGTTCCTTGAAATGTGTGTAATAGTTTTAAGAATAACACTTTTAATGAGGGTTTAATTGGATTTATTTATGGAACCAGAAACATTTAAATGATCATTATCCAAAGTGGAACTGCTTTCTGAATGTAGGTGTTCATTATGATTGAACTTTACGATACTTAAGAACGTGCATTGGTCCGAAAGATGGGAGGTTGGACTCAGCACACTTTTTTTATGTGAATTATTGTCTACTACGTGGATCTCTTTGTAAATTTAAAATATTATCATAAATAATTATTAATTCACCATGTATATGATAAGTATCCTTTGGAATTTATAATCACTTATTAACTTGTATAAAATTTAGAATCATCAGTATTAATTCATGGTTCTTCATTAATGTAAATTTCCATATGTATTCAAGGTTTTACATAAATGGTATCCTATGATATAAAACATAGTGATTATTTTAGTCACTGTTGTGATGATACTGATTTTTAAGCCACTAAGTGGGGCACTCTAGAATTTATTGTCATCCCGGGAGATGATGGTTTGTTTTGATCTTTCGATCATTCCGAGAAAATGGGATACCTACTTGTCCTTATGAAAGGAATCTGAACCCTCGTTGATTGGTGACGATTAGTAGGACACATCAAACATATTAAGGTTAGGCGATAAGGACCTCAAAAAAGAAGGCTCTTGGTCAAAACAATGTGTGGGAATCATGATGAATAAAACTAAAGAATATAGAAAGGCTATGATTTTCGAATTAAGATTAGAACCTATTGGGAATATTGCTTGTGGAGAACATGTTTGATTTGAAGTGATGTATTTGAACCCCAAGGAGGCTTCCTACATATCCCATATTGAGTGGAATCAATTTACATGTTGTTTGATTAGTCTTATTGGAGAGTATGGTCCTTTGAGAGAGATGAGTTTTGGATTACATCCTGAACGAATTCCTTGATGATTTGGGTTTTAATTTAGGGCTTCTTCCTAAGGCTGAACCCTAGATTAAAGGAATTAGGGATGGATTTCTGAAGAGTTTGTCTAGGGAGCGTGGGCTGGAAAAAGGATTCCTACATATACTGGTTTGAATAGGAATTAGAGTACTCATAGATCATTCAATTTTTCAAATGGTGTGTCCCCGATAAATCTCTAAGCCCACGTGAGTCATGATCGTTATGAGAAACAATAGGTGGTCAAAGAATCAACAATGGCATTCCCATTTTAATGTTTTCCACCTCTGTTGGTGGAAGAGGGCACACCTATAAAGGAACTGGTGGATAAGGTTGAGGCGACTGTGGAAGAGGGTGTGGTGATGAGATTTCCCTCTGTTCAATTTTCATTGGACAATGGTCTAATGTAAATAAGTAGATATGAAGGTTATGGGATTACACCAGGATAGCTGCCCATGGAGACAAAGTGAATCGAGAGAGAGAATGGGGAACAAGATTTCCTGTGGCCAGCTCAACTTTTGTCTTTGGCAGTGATGAATAGAAAAGGAATGATGATGCCACCTCCTGTAAGAGTAGCTATGTGTAACGCCAAGCCTGTTTCCCAAAAATTGATCCTTGTAAGGGAGGTAGACTTCTAATTTATTTTAAAATGTAATAAAAGTTATGGAATGTAACAACCCAATATTTTATGATAAGTATTCTCTTTAATTTATTTGATGTCTTGTGTTTTAAGCTACAACAAGATTATCTTGTGCTATACGCCACACTGTACTAGCGTGAAGTATACACAACACTATTCTTAGATTGTGTTACACACAATTTCAAGTTCGTTTTATAATATTCATTCTACGCAACATTGAGTGTATATATATATATATATATATATTCAATGTATAAATGAAATATGGTTGGATTATGTTATACGAAATAATAAATGATTCTTGCACAACATGCCACCCTTGCTTGGCTTGCATTACACGCAATCACGGCCTTCCTCGATAGCGTGTGTTGTACGCAATATCGGGTTTTACTAAACAATGATATATTATTATAATATTATTACTAACTAGCCGTTATGAATAGTATTAACTAAATTTTGATTTTTATAACATTATTATTCATCTTACAAATTTTCAAGAACATGGTATAAGAATAAAATAAATTTTTCGGGTGAAATATGTATTTTTCAAAAAAATAGAGTTTTGCCGCATTTTAATGGAACACCCACATTAAATCTAGTAGTTGACATGTTTATAAGTTCAATTTGACAAAACCAAATTCTTTTTTTGAATCAGGATATAAAAATTTACATTGGATAAAGTTTTGATATTTTTCTGATAACTTTCATATTTTAATGAATAGTAAAAACACGCTATATTAAATTAAAAACAACTTTTTTCATCGTAATAATTTATATGGTTAAATTATAAAATAGAATGGTTTTAAAGTATAAATAAAATATATTTTTACCATTTAATATAATGTATGTCATTAGAATTGATTTTACATTGAATTCGTAGGTTAAATCAATTCAATCTTTTGCAATGTTTTAAACAAAAACCCGTTTTCATTCGACAATATGATTAACTTTAATTTAATTTCTGAAACATTTGTGTATTGAATTTGAAAAAATGGATTCCATATTTGGAATTAGTGGGTCCCAATTATGTTAATAGGCTACTTTTTATTTTTTGGAATTCTGAATAGTAACTATGGTAAATTTTATTTACCATAGTTAAAGGTAAATCGGGTAATTAAGGGTAAATATAATATTATAAAATTACTCTAACACAGCCAAAATTCTATTGGATGGATAAAAATATACCAATATCACCTAAGGGTCGGATTAGATTCATTTTATGGACTTTTGACCATGAAAATAATTTAATTATTATTAAAACCAAAGAAAGTGACAACATGTCACTCTCTTAAATCTTATAAGTATAATAATTTTAATTTAGTGACAAACATCATAAAACATCAAACATGAATAGTCAACAGAAATATAATAAAATTATATACATTGTGATAATTTATTTAGAATTTTTAGGGATTAAGTAATTGTCATTAATAGTGATACATTAATGATGCAGAAATTATTTATTAAGTGAAAAATCATTAATATATTTTTTAATTGAAATAATAATACCCATTAAAAGACCCAAAAACCAGACAAAAACTTATTGGTAGTGTATATCTACACCATAATCATCCAATTACCTAATATATAACCGTTTGGAGTCTTATAAAAGTGATTATGACACTTATATTATTTTATGTTAAATGATGCCAAAGTTGTCACCTTCATAATTTAATAAATATAACAATTTAAATATTATGATTTTAAGATGATAAATTCTAGTAAAAGTATTATTGTGAAATTTAATAGATTTATATTCATCATATGATTTTAGTTTTAGTTTTTATGAAACAAATAAGTATATTAAATAATTATACATAAATGTTGTAGTAATTATTTTATTAAGAGATAACCCAAATAAATGGTTTGAAAAATAATAAAATAAATATTATATGAACTATTTAAAGTTTTACACTAATTTTCTAGATACATATTACTTTTATAAATATATTAATTCTTTTAGTTGGAAAATATCTTCTGTATATATTTTATTTAAATTCAATAAAATGAATAGACGAAAAATTGACACTATTGTTATTTGATAAAAATAACATATTATAAAATTTTTTAAAAATCACAAAAAATTTAAAAATTATAAATTTAAATTTATATGGTCTAAAAGGTTATAAAGTATCCAATTACGGACAATTCACAACAAATAAGTAATTATTTGTTATAATTTAAAATTTACAATGTTATTACCACAAATAAAATTAAATTTATTAAATAAGGATAAATAAAGTTGATAATGTTTAAAATAAATTCATAACATGGCTCAATTTTGTTTTTTTATGATATTACAACCCTATATCATCTAATCTTAGAATAAGATTCATTTTGGAAGTTTTTATGTGGGGTTGGGATTTAATATAAACTAATATTTCTTATATTTCCAAAGGTGTCCCTCTCCTCCCTTATAAAAGGGCACCTCCTCCCTCTCTTCCTAACACCACTTTGAGCCTTCAAGATCGGCAAACCCATGAAAACCTCTCTCATATACTTCCCTTGAAACATCCTATATGTCCTGCTCTTCTTCAAAGACCAATGTTAGTGCCCTAAGACTAGGTTTCAAAGAGGCGCTTCAAAGAAGAGGTAATGTCCGTTACCGATTCTTTCAACTTTATTTCTTCTTCCACTTATTATTCTTTAGTTGTTTTATTATGAAGTAATAACATAGGTATCCCTCATATAATGATATGTTATTATAAGTATGAAACATCCCTCTTTCACTATCTATCCATCCTACGGAAAACGAAATCACCGCGTGTGCGTACGTACGGAATACCGTCTCCATGCCATGGTGTAATCTATTTTCCACCACCACCTTACATGGATGAGTATAATGATGAACATAATTAATATATATGATTATTGTAAAGTGATATTGATTCTGTAATATTACACATACACTTTAATACAATTCCATGATCATGGGAATGATATCATCGCTCATGCGTACGTACGGAATACCGTCTCCACGACGCGATGAGATTCACTCTCCATGATAACCATTCAAGGATGATTATAAAGTATATATAACAAGTAATCATGAAATATATGACATAATAATTCTATTGGATTTATGTATATATATATTTATTCCATCTACTTAATTCCATTAAATTCAATAAGGAAACGAAAACAACGTTCATGCGTACGTACGGCCTACCGTCTCTATGAACGGTGTATTTCTTTTCATTTATCGATCCATTATATACATATTATCTGAATATATATTATATATAAATCATGTTTTACATTCTGGATGTATGTAATCATGATCTAAGTAAACATATGAATAATTACAAGTCAAAACATGGACGACAAATGAAACGATTTTACCCAAAACACTCTTTAACATGGAATTTACAAAAGAATGGGTAATATAAAGTCATAAGTGAACCATATATGGTATCATAACAATGAATATGATTCTTTAATATGTAAATAACATTATTTAAATCATTATACAGGAGGTTTGGACACTTATGAAGAAAATCAGACCAAAGGTAAGGGATAACTTTTCCAATTTCATTTTTATATGAGATTGTTTATTCGTAAGTATTTACTGGGGTTATATTTATCATCAATGTACTTGTTTTATAAAAATTTTTTCATGTATGTTTAAAGCCCTTTTTACCCATTTTTTACTTTTACTACATTGTATATAAGGAAACTTTATTTTTTTTACGTTACGTGGTACTTTTTTGACTTTTCCGACAAAAGTACGAGGAGAATGTTATTTTTAACTTATACGGCGTGAACAGATTTTTACGGTTTCATAACACGTCATTTTCATGAATCTTACTCTACATGATTTTATGACTATTTTCAACAAAATAATTTTATTTTAAAAGTGCATGGAATTTTTTTGAAAAGAAAATGATTTTGACGAAGAATGGATATATTCCTCAAGAATTCATTTCAAATGTTTTATCAAAACCATTTTCCATATAAGATGACATTATTTGATACGTGTATGTTTCATGTTTAATGTCTTTATGATTTACATGGTTCACTTTTATTATGGTGAAATGTCTATTTGTTTTATATGGATTATGAAATGATGGGATGATGTTTATGAAACCCATTTTATTATTTGGGTTATGATGAATGTTTTAAGGTTATTTTGTGGGACATTTAAGAATGATTTCATTATGAGATGGGTGGGATCTATATCTCCCACCAATGCATTGGGTAAAGATTTATATCTCATGAGATAGACATGGCTGGAATGGTAAGTTAATCCGGATCATTATTACAGGACTGGAATGAGGAGTGAACTCGATTCAGAAAAGGACTTTGTCCACTAGGATGGTCTTGGCAGCAATGCCTTGTCTACTATGGAAATCATTACATGTGATTAATGGATGACACAATTACATGTTTTATTCCCATGCTATTTTATCATCATTTATGTTCCGTTATGATCTATTCCTTATGTACTTCCATGTTTTATGTCGTTGCTCAAGATTTTTAATGTTCATGTTTTTTAAGTTCAAATGTATATGGTATGTTTTATTTTATCCATGTTTACCCTTACTGAGAATTTGAGCTCACCCTTTTTTTTATTTTCCCCAAGGATTAAAAGAATGATATTAGGAAAGGAAACAAAAATGGGAAGATCATTATGGGAGATTTTGAAGATATTTCCCCATGATTAGAAGATTACGTTCCATGTTTCCAAATACACAAAACTATTACTGTCCTTGTGTGTCTTTTTTTGTTATGTACTAAGTATTCCGAAAAAGTAATGTAATGTCTATGTACGTCAAGCTTCGGGTCTCTACAGTTGGTACTAGAGGAATGGTTTAGTCAACCTTTGGAAACTAGGATGCGAGAACTTTAGTGAGATCCCGAGAGATATTTCTATGATATGTCTAGGGATGTCCCTAAGGTTAAGTATAAGTATAGGTTATAGTCCTAGAATTACAGTAACGATATTAGAATTAAACCTAGGATGTTAGATGTTGAAGGTACTCCACCTTGATTATGTTATTTTCCTTGCATGATTTTTTCCTCTCACAGAATTCTTTTTGTGTTTTAGTCAACGGAAGGAATAAGAAGGAATTCAGTTAACATTGAATCCAACGGACAAATTGGAGACTATGAGCAACAAAATTACGTAATGCTTAGAGAGAAAGATATTGTGATTATGCCAAATCAGTCAATATCAATATATGATTAACAAGGTGAAATTTAGTGGTATGCCTAATTCATCAAATAAGAGGAAGATAGACTTTTATGCATGTTCGCATGTTGAGGAGCATAAAGAAAGGATGATTGAGATTTCTAAAAAAGGGAAGAAGAACCTTGAGGAATACCTCAAATGGAGGGACAGATGTTATCGGTGTGGAGAAAAGGGACATAGAGTAACAGACTGTTATGGTGTTCAATGTCTTATTTGTGGAGAACATGGGCATTACCCAAATCAATGCCCTGACCTAAAACTTTACTTCTAAATCAAGGAAGGACTTATTCTAGGAATATCATTGAAGAGGATGAATTGAAGTTTTTATGTATTGGTATTCAAGAATAATGTTGTTGAGGTACTTTTATGGTGTATTAGAATATTTTTGTATTAGTCTATTGTGGATTTCAATAATTTTATGGTACCGGTAACCATGAAAAGTGATTAAAATATTTTGGAAAGCAGACGATATGCACATAATGAAGGGATAAGGAGAAAATGAAATGTTTGACAATATTCATGATCTCATGATTGATATGAGGACTAATTAATATCATGGTTTGAGTATATTGAATTGTGAGGATTTTTGTATGTGGAAAATGTTAACTTTTAACTGCATTCATGTTTTCACTAATGTTCAATGGGTATTCATTTTTTCAAGAGAATACATGATTAAGGCCATAGAATGTTTGGAATGTGACCAACAAGGCATATCTTATTATATATGGGGATCAAGGATGGTATTAACATGCTTGTTATATGAAATCTCTGGTAATAGTTTTCACTATAATATGAGAGTGGACTGTAGTATTATGGATAAACCTAAAGATTGGAATGGATTATGATGGACATAAGTTAGTATTGTTTAAGGATATAAGTTTTTTCGATATTATTGATGGGATGTTATAGTAATGTAGTTTTAGAAAAACGGAAACCTGCAGGATGGGCGACAACCCATCACGTCAGAGAAGGCTGTGAGAATCAAACCCACAACCGAAGTGCGACTAGCCTTTATCGCCTACCATTAGCCTACAGGAAGTCCCTGCTTAGTAGAAACTAGTTTTATTATATTAAGTAGTATGATATATGAAGTATAAGTCCATTTTAGGAACCATATATGATTAATCTCACCATAGATGGACTTATGTATATTCGATAAATTTTTCTAACCTTTTGTTTGAAACAGATGGAATGACCCATCATTCTATCACATGATCTGTTAACACTTCATGAATAAAAAAATCAACTTTATTTCTTTAATAGATGAAGTGGAAATTGTTCAAGGCACGAACAATAGTGAGATTGTACCAAAATCAAGAAATTATTTCTTCTAATTCAAAACTTTCAACTTTAGGGAAATTATATTGAAAACCAAAAATGTTGTCCTGGTGCTCTTATATCCGATGAATCAGATGGTACCTTAGATCATCACAAATTTATGGCTTTGTGATTGATGGCTTTTTCATATCCATGATCTCTACCACTCTCCATCAGAACATGATGGTTAGATTTTTTTTCCATATCCATATTTTCACCTATGTTCTCTTATATTGAAACCCAGTGATTAGTTTCTTTGGGTAATCGTTACATTTCATACTTTAGTTTTTAAATTTATGTTTCAGTATTCCTTTTTACGATGTGGGTTTCTATGAATAGTAAATGATTTATAACCCCAAAGAATTTCGAGGGAGAAATTAATTTTAAGGGGGGTAGAATGTAACAATCCGATATTTTATGATAAGAATTCTCTTTAATTTATTTGATGTAATGTGTTTATGCTACAAAAAGATTATCTTGTGCTATACGCCACACTGTATTAGCTTGAAGTATACACAACACTATTCTTAGATTGTGTTACACACAATTTCAAGTTCGTTTTATAATAGTCATTCTACGCAACATTGAGTGTATATATATATGTATATATATATATTAAATTTATAAACAAAATATGGTTGGATTCTGTTTTATGAAATAATAAAGGAATCTTGCACAACACACCACCCTGACATGGCTTGCATTACACGCAATCACGACCTTCCTCGATAGCGTGTGTTGTACGCAATACCATGTTTTACAAAACAACGATATATTATTATAATATTATTATGAACTAGCCATTATTAATTGTATTAACTAAATTTTGATTTTTATAACATTATTATTCATCTTACACATTTTCTAGGACATGGTATAAGAACAAAATAATTTTTTTTGGTAAAATATGTATTTTTCAAAAAATGCAGTTTTGCCGCCTTTTGATGGCGCACCCACTTTAAATATAGTTGTTGACATGTTTATAAGTTCAATTTGAAAAAACAAAAATCTTCTTTTGAATCATGATATAAAAATTTACATTGGATAAAGTTTTGATATTTTTCTGATAACTTTCATATTTTAATGAATAGTAAAAACACGCTATATTTTAATTAAAAACAACTTTTTTCATCGTAATAATTTATATGGATAAATTATAATGTTGAATGGTTTTAAAGTATAAGTATAATATATTTTTACCATTCAATATAACGTATGTCATTATCATTTATTTTACATTGAATTCGTATGTTAAATTAATTCAATCTTTTGCAATGCTTTAAACAAAAAACCCTTTTTCATTCGACAACAGGATTGATTTTAATTTAATTTCTACAACTTCTTTGTATTGAATTTGAAAAAATGGATTCCATATTTGGAATAAGTGGTTCCAAATTATGTTAATATGATACTTTTTATTTTTGGGAATTATGAATAGTAATTATGGTATATTTTATTTACTATAGTTAAAGGTAAATCGGGTAATTAAGGGTAAATATAATATTATAAAATTACCCTAACACATGCAAAAATTCTATTGGATGGTGAAACGTATACCCATATCACATAAGGGTCGGATTAGATTCATTTGATGTACTTTTGACCATAAAAATAATTTAATTATTATTAAAACCACAGAAAGTGACAACATGTCACTCTCTTAAATCATATAAGTATAATAATTTTAATTTAGTGATAAACATCATACAACTTCAAACATGAATAGTATCCAGAAATATAATAAAATTATCTACATCATGATAATTTATTTAGAATTTTTAGGGATTAAGTAATTGTCATTAATAGTGATACATTAATGATGCAGAAATTATTTATTAAGTGAAAAATCAGTAATATAGTTTTCTATTGAAATAATAATACCCATTAAAGGACCCACAAACTTGACCAAAACATATTTGTAGTGTATATCTACACCATAATAATCCAATGACCTAATATATAACCGTTTGTATTCTTATAAAAGTGATAATGACACTTATATTATTTTATTTTAAATGATGCCAAAGTTGCCACCTTCATAATTTAATAAATAAAAAAATTTAAATATTGTGATTTTAAGATGATAAATTCGGGTAAAAGTATTATTGTACAAATTAATAGATTTATCTTCATCATAGGATTTTATTTTTAATTTTTATGCTACAAATAAGTATATAAAATAATTATACAAAAATGTTGTAGTAATTATTTTATTAAGAGATAAACCAAATAAATGGTTTTAAAAATAATAAAATAAATAGTATATAAACTATTTAATGTGATCCACTAATTTTTTAGATACATATAACCTTTTATAAATCAATTAAATCATTTATTTCAAACATATCTTCTTTATATATTTTATTTAAATTCAAAAAAATGAATAGTGTCAAAATTGATACTATGGTTATTTTATAAAAATAACATATTATAAAATTGTTTAAAAATCACAAAAATAATTAAAAATTATAATTTTAAATTTATATGGTCTAAAATGTTATAAAGTATCCAATTATGGAAAATTCCCAACATATATGTAATTATGTGTTATAATTTAAAATTTAGAATGTTATTACCACAAATAAAATAAAATTGATTAAATATAGATAAATCAAGTTGATAATGTTTAAAATAAATTCCTAACATGTATGAATTTTATTGGTTTATTATATTACAACCCAATATCATCTAAACTTTTTATATGAGTCATTTTGGAAGTTTTTATGTGGGGTTGGGATTTAATATTAACTAATATTTCTTATATTTCCAAAGGTGCCCCTCTCCTCCCTTATAAAAGGGAACCTCCTCCCTCTCTTCCTCACACTGCTTTGAGCCTTCAAACTCGGCCAACCCATTCTAAATTATCTTCTCCACTTCCCTAAAAACATCCAAGAGGTCCTGGTATTCTTCAAAGATCAATTTTGGTGCCCTAAGAGTAGGTTTCAAAGAGGCGCTTCAAAGAAGAGGTAATGTCCGTTACCGATTCTTTCAACTTTATTTCTTCTTCCACTTATTCGTCTTTAGTTGTTTAATTATTATGTAATAACATCAGTATCACTAATATACTTATATGTTACTATATGTATGAAACAACCTTATTTCACCATCTATCCATCCTACGGAAAACGAAATCACCACACGTACGTACGTACGGAATACCGTATCCACGCAGTGGTGTAATCTATTTTCCACCACCACCTTACAAGGATGAGTATAATGGTGAAAGTAATAAATATATATGATTATTTTAAAGTGATATCGGTTCTGTAATATTATACATACACTTTAATACAATTCCACGATCATGGGAATGATATCATCGCTCGTGCGTACGTACGGAATACCGTCTCCACGATGCGATGAGATTCACTCTCCATGATAACAATTCAAGAATTATTTTAAAGTATATATAATAATTAATAATGAAATATATGGCATAATAATGATACTCGATTTATGTATATATAAATTTATGTCATCTACATAATTACATTCAATTCAATAAGGAAACGAAAACAGCGTTCATGCGTACGTACGACCTACCACCTCCTTGAACGGTTTATTTCATTCCATTTATCGATCCATTATATATATATATTCAGAATATATATTATATATAAATCATGTTTTACATTTTGGATGTAATTAATCATGATCTAAGTAATCATATGAATAATTACAAGTCAAAACACGGACGACAAATGAAACGATTTTACCCAAAATGCTCTTTAACATGAAATTTACAAAAGAATGGGTAATATAATTTCATAAGTTAACCAAATATGATATCATAACAATGAATATGATTGTGTAATAAGTCAATAACATTATTTAAATCATTATACAGGAGGTTCAGACACTTATGAAGCAAATCGGACCTAAGGTATGGGATAACTTTTCCAATCTCGTTTTTATCTGAGATTGTTTGTTCGTAAGTATTTACTAGGGTTATATTAATCATCCATGTCCTTGTTTTCTAAAAAGGTTTTCATGTATGTATAAAGTCCTTTTTACCCATTTTCTTCTTTTACTAGATGGTATGTAAGGAATATTTCTTTTGTTTACCTTACATGGTACTTTTTTGACTTTCCGGAAAAATTATGAGGAGAATGTTATTTTTAACTTATATGGCGTGAACAGATTTTTATGGTTTCATAACGCCTCATTTTCAGGAAGCTCACTCTAAATGATTTTATGACTATTTTCGACAAAATACATTTATTTTAAAATTTCATGGCATTTTTTTTGAAAAAAAAATGATTTTGACGAAGAAAGGATACTTTCCTCAAGAATTCATTTCAAATGTTTTATCAAAACTATTTTCCATCTAAGATGACATTATTTGATATGTGTATGTTTCATGTTTAATGTCTTTATGATTTACATGGTTCCCTTTTCTTATGATTAAATGTCCATTTGTTTTATATGGATTATGAAATCATGGGATGATGTTTATGAAACCCATTTTATTATTTGGGTTATGATAAATGTTTTAATTTTATTTTGTGGCACAAGTAAGACTGATTTAATTATGAGATGGGTGGGACCTATATCTCCCTACAATGCATTGGGTAAAGATTTATATCTCGTGAGATATACATGGATGGAATGGTAAGTTAATCTGTTTTAGTATTACAGGACTAGAATGAGGAGTGAACTCGATTTAGAAAGGGACTTTGTCCCCTAATATGGTCTTGGAAGCAATGCCTTGGCTACTATGGAAATCATTACATGTGCTGAATGGATGCCATAATTACATGTTTTATTCCCATGCTATTTTTTCATGATTTATGTTCCATTATGATTTATTCCTTATGTACTTCCATGTTTTATGTCGTTGCTCAAGATTTGTAATGTTCATGTTTTTTTAAGTTCAAATGTATATGGTATGTTTTATTTTATCCATCCTTACCCTTACTGAGCATTTGAGCTCACCCTTTTTATGTTTTCTTTTCCCCCAGGATTAAAAGAAAGATATTAGGTAAGGAAACAAAAATGGGAAGATCTTTATGGGAGATGTTAAAGATCTTTCACCACGATTTGAATATTACGTTCCAAGTTTCCAAAGTCGCTAAACTATTACGGTACTTGTGTGTCTGTTTTTGTTATGTACTAAGTATTCCACAAAAGTAATGTAATTTCTATGTATGTCAAGAATCAGGTCTCTACATGGAATGTGTCTTACCCTACTATAGACCCAAGGTTTTGGATCATCTCTTCAAGAAAGAAGTGGTCAGGACCCAACCCTCTTCCAAACCGGGAACTTCCAATCACTATTTCTGGGAGAATTCTCAATGAGGTTATGGATATATAATCCCACAAAAACTCCACGAATCCTAGCCCCAATGTGAATCAAATGTGGGAAACCTATGACTATGGATAAAATCACCCACATAGGGGATACGTAGATGTGAATTTCACAATGGTTTGATAAGTCAGGAGGTTTTAGTGGAGGTCTCAATAGAATCCCTTTCAGACAATGAAGCCAATGAAGAAGAAGCCTTGCCATGAATGGATTGGAGGAAGTAATAATGTCTTGTAGACTAAATAGAGTGAGTAAAGTAAGTGACCCATAGAGGGGCACCCAAATAGAGAATGTCACCCAAGTATTGGCATGTAAGTAAGTAAGGGAACACAATTAAGGGCCAACAAGTAGGTTTTGTTGACCTGATGTGCACTTGGGTGATGAACACCATGTATGGTAATACATTGGCGAGATCATGATGAAGCCTTCAAGAGTATTCATAGTTTATTCAAGAAGTGGGGTGATCATGTTCATGTTAGAGTAATCGGCGACGCACAAGTATTTCTAACTTGTGGAGGTTGTGCCCTTTCGGTGAGTAAGTGTTACGTTTAGCAAACACTAAAAACACCTAAGTCTAATGATGCTCCCATAAATCATCTGCTCAAGATGTTAATGAACTTCCATGAATGCTTCAAAAGACTAGGGCGACCAAAGCATCAATTGGGATTTAAGAAAATTTGTCCGTACAAATGGGGGCCCCTAAGGTCTATTTATAAGCAAAGTATATGACCTTGAGAGAAATATGTTGGGCTCACAAGTGACTTGCGTGCCAAATTTTGGGTGTGCATGTACCTTTCACGTCAAAATTGTTTTGGATAGACTTTGGAGACACCTTTAGAACATATTCAAAATTATACTTTCATTCGTCTCCAGCATGGTGGAACGCATGTGGGTTGAACAACATATAGGGGCACACAAGTACGTTGTGCGCCGATAGTGTTTTCGCTAAACTAAGGAATCTAAAAACTTATTTTATTGAAAATAATTAACTTTTTTTGTATTCCGCATTTTCATTCTAATTGATTCCCTTCATCATGGTTTTTAGACTCTAGGTTGAAATCGATTGTCCATAAAATCCCACATCATAATTGGATTCAAAATGAAAACCGGATCATATAATGAGGTAAATAAATGAATGATAATGAAAAGACCACTATGGTGTGAAAGTATTGGTACTAAAGTGGACATGGGTGCACAAGTCTACAATGCGTCAGATTTTTTGCGCGTAGGGTGACATGCGTCTCTTATATATAATGGAATCACTTCTATGAAAAGCCCCACAACTACTGAATTTTAATCTCTAAGCATGAAAATCTTCTTCTATTCTAAAACTTCTATTTCACTACCCTTCTTCTGTATGTTATTAGTTGTTCCCTATAAGTGGTTCACCGTACTTTCATGTTGACTTATACTTATGCGCCAAGTATTAAACTTGCGTGCCTTAATGCCATGGACATTTTTTGTAAAAACCAAAAAAATGAACATAGATTTATAAGGTGATCTCTATCTTTTTACAATTTCAATTGCTCCTAAAAGAATTGGAACTACTGATGAGCTTTCCATCTAGATTATTGATGATATGATGAATGTAATTGGTCATGATTAATTTGACATTTGGGAAAACCATGCTTCTAGGCTTAGAAAAATATTTTAAGAAGTATCATTTCAACATTCCACAAAGCACCCATCTATGTTTTTATAGCTCTTGAAATTTACAGGATGCTATCATTATAGATCCAAAAATTATTGTCATGCATTCTTGGTTACAGGAATATACCAACTTCTCTTCAGACAATGATTCTACTGGGGGCTCATTTTCTAATGTTGGGACAGTAGAGAAATCTCATATTATGCATCATATCTCGTGTGCTTCATAATTGATGGAATACACACCCGAGCTGTAGCCACGCTAATACTCATCCATCATTTGAGATACTCGGATAGATAATTCCAAGGGATGGAATAAAAGTTGGGTATTCATCCCAGGAGAAGGTGTAAAACCTACATAAATGTGGGAATATTGGGTGCAAAAAGACATGTGTAGAATTTGTAGATGATTTGAGAATCGTCGGGATTTATGAGGCTGTCTTGTTTTGGAAAACTAATGTGTATAAGAATGATGATTTCATGCTAGAATTATTAATATGTGGGAGACCAGAGACTAATTCCTTATACTTAACACATGTAAAGGTAGGTATCATCTTGTGGGATGTTTACCAGATATTTCGAGATCCAATCCTTGGTGACATGTATGATGAGTATATTCCTCCTATGGAGATATGGAATGACTCGGAGAAGAAACCATATTTGGTTCGTGAGCTGATAAGAATATTTATGAAACTCAAGAATTAGGTCACTGTGAAAACTCACACCATGAGGTGTATTCATCTGGTGGAATGGATGAAAATATTTTTGAAATAAAAGGAGTAAAAGGGTCATGCTTACACCCGTCTGATTAGCTATCCAAGGGAAGAGAAGAGAGGAAACCCTGACACATTTTGGCCAACATTGGAGAAATGATATTTTGATAAATGGGGATATTAAATAAAGAGAAAAAAATCCTACAAAGACACTTCTAGAAGGATTCATATCCATGTGGCTCAGTGTGTATTTATCACCAGTCTGAGACTGAAAAGGAGGAATGATGCTGAGAACCTTTGTTATAGCAGCTAAGAAGGAAGAGAAAGGGATGGTAGGGTTAGATAATCATGTTTTGGATAAGATTCATAAGAGATTTTTAAATTTTTATAAATGGAAGTTTCTCTTTAAAATATCAAGACCATCCAAACTATTGTGGGGATGGATTGCTACTCACTTTAGAACATAAGTTATACAATGTGGAGTATAGTTTTTTAATGTTCATTCTGATTGTCTGTTCTGGCCTTTTCTTGTTTATCACTCGTGTCCCTGAATGCTAATGACATCAATTCTAAAATGATCATGCATATGAAATTCCATATCATTCCTTATAGGAATCCACCTACAGGGATATTCATTGATGATGATTCTGCCAGTTTGGAATTGAGGGCATATATGCTAGCTTGTAGAGATGTTGTGTTGGCCACCATAATCAACAGAGAAATCATATTTGATGCTTATGATCCTTATAGATTTGTGCATCAATTCATCGTTTTACTACGGAATATTGTATTCAATCATGTGCATGTCAGATTAGAGGAACACCCAATGGTTTCCCAACAATTATGGTTGTTGACATCTGTAGAGAAGACTAGAGCAGTATTTAATTTACCCATCACTGACGTAGTAAGCAGAATGAACATCCACTATGTTGAAAACTGGGTTGCATCATACCCTGAAGGGGTATTAAATCATTACTTCCTTTGAGTGGGGATAAAGATAATTAGTATGAAGGAACCTGGTCGTTTGAAAGACAATTCTTTATCATCAGGGGAATACTTGATACAATCATAAGGTGGAGGTGAAAATGCTCAAAATTCACCGAATAGACCATGTTAAATATATAACCCTCCAATCATAATTAAGAGTACCACACCATAAATCCCTACTAATGTTGTATGATGGTGATCTGGTCACCATAATTCTGAAGAGTGGTATGTTCCATTTTCTAATTCATCATTTATGACTATGAGTGCTGTGAATAAACATATGTACTTGGATGTATGATACTATTTACTACCCTCAGACATACATTTTGAATATATACGATCAGAGGTTGTACTAACATGGTAGAATCTGAACTCTGATGCTGAAACCATGTTTATGGATCTTCGCGACGTAGTGTATATTCCCGGACTCGGGGATTGGAAGGCTTATTCTGACATTCATTTTAAGGATAATTCCAATGATATTAGGACTATTATTAGAGATATGGAAATTCTCATATAATCCAATGATGAATCAATTCCTACCACAAAATAGTTAAAGGAAATGATAGATCATAGTACCACCAAAGATATCAATCCCTCCTTAGATGAAGAGTGGACGAACATTGTAGATCGTGAGGATGTATGTTTCCATTCTCTAACATTCTATTCCATTCATCAACATGAAATTTATTCAACACGTTGTTAAAAAGGAGAAATATCATCTTAATTCACTATTGGGTAATAGAGAAATAACTAAAGCTCCTTCACCACAGTATAGACATGGAGGCACTACTCAAGAAGGTATTGGGTCATCCCACGAATCAGGAAAAATATCTCATCCCCAAAAGTACATGGAGGAAGAAATAGATAGGGTACTAGAATCAATGATACATGTATTTATAGATGATGATACAATCCCTCCCAATAAGGTGAAGAAGATAAATCACTATAGAAAGAACACCATGGATAAGCGCCTTCATAGAAGTGATAAGTCCCGCTGGTAATCATGAATTTTATTTATTATTCATGACAAAGTGTTTAAACATTTTTATATTATAGGGAATTCTTCTATTTATTCTTTGATTGAAATTTTTAATAATATTCATGGTGTCGTAGAAGGTGTTGCTGAGTAGACATAAATTCCTATAAATCCAGTGGTTCCTAAAGAGGCATTGAAGCCAAAGGAACCAAAATATGTTCCCAGAACTCCTCTTATTATACTATTAGAGGATAGAAATCTTATATTAAATCAATAACACTTCCTAAAGCATAAAATTCAAAAATAGATAACATCCATACTGTGATAATTTTTGGTTCATCATAGACACTAGAAAATATGGCAAAAAATGATGTTGACCCCATGATTGTTGCTGAAGAAGCTACTCGGGGTCAATGGTTGTCCGAGGAATGTGGTAAAGCATGCCTGCCAAGTTCTCCAATGGGATGAGATATACCTAGGATATGAGAAATCATTGAATGAAATGATTAACCTTAACATGTATTTTGAATAAATATTAGAACATATTAATATATAAAATTCTTAGAAAGATTTTGGAGTTCCTTGTATAGAATCAACTGGAAGTGAGTTCTCATTATTTGTCATTTTAATCATCTAATTATTATCCTGATAACCATGGGTGATTGAAATATGCAGTTCCATATAAAGAAACTACTACAACAATGGTACTTGAAGGAAGTGTTGAAATTAACATCAACCCCACCATTGAGGAGAAATTGGCTCTGGTGGATCATGAGATAGTTGGTTTCTTGTGATTCCCAATGAATATCCTAAGCTTATTAAATATAACACTGCTCATCTAGAGACATCTAACAAAATTACTAAAACTGAGAACATTGGGGATTATTCTTCCCAATATGTTGAACTACTGTTAGGTAAGAGATACTGATATTGTGATCACATTCACTTTTTTCATCTCTGGAATCTAATTATAACCATAATTCTGGATTTACCATAGAGGGCTATCAACTTCAATGGCCAGGTCTAAAGTTGAAGCCTCTGCATCATCCCAAACTACATTGGAAGGGGTAGAAACCATTGTACAATAAGGATCAGAACATGGAACTTATTTAAGTGAATTAAACCTGAATATACTCCTCCAAATGATAGTGATTCTGAATCGAACACAGAACTGCAGAGGGATCTTCGTATTTTTCATCGCAAATCATGTAAAATTATTTGAAAGATAATATCTACGATTTTCCTTGAAGAACATCCTTCAAGTATTCTTGGAATTTAGTCTTCATTTATATCATAAGGATTTGGTGGTATTGAATACAGTGAAATTCATACAATGGTGAGAGTGATTATTTGGAGCTGTGAGTAAGAGAAAAAGCATCAAAGAGACATGAAAAAATCCAAATTATCAGTCAATATTGAAGAGTTTCAAATAGTACAGTCCCAAGATGAGGCTAATCATAATGAAAAGTTAAAGGCACTGAATCATAAAAATAATTAAAATAATGATCAACAAATGTGCCTTCATCATGAGTAAGATATCATTATAGGAGAGCTTGACCAGCTTCCTAGCTCATTAAGAGAAGTCCAGAAGGATGGTGCAAAATCCATTGAAGATGCTATAGAAACACTTCAACATGCTGAAGATAGCGAGGCTGGTCAAATAGAAAAACATCAACATACATTTGATAATGCCGAATATGCTATCAATCAAATGATGAAATATGTACAGTGCCTTTTGTAATTTCTGATGGAGCAACTCCAATTTTTGGATGATCCTTTATGAAAATTTCCTCCATAAATGAAAACCATTTTACCGTTAATCATATATGATTTGACTTTTTCTAATTTCTTTTGTTTTACCAAGGACATTTGGCCCAGTAATTATAGTTTTATTGTTTCTATGGTTATATGGACATAACCCATATTTTTATAACTTATTACTTTTAATTTCTCAATTTGTCCTAAACCCAACTAAATGCTCGTTTAGTGAGCTGGGACTCAGCTTTTGTGTAAAGAGCCATTGGGGGGTTCTCAATCTAACGAGTTCCATGTCTTTTGTTGTTTGGCAGTTTAGAGTTTTGCATGTAGGACTATAGAGGTTTAGAATTTAAAGACGAATATCTTTTACCAAAATTGTTGAAAATAGATCCCAAACAAGACTCTGTGGATAATAATTTCTTTAATATAATTTAAATATTTCCATGGGGAATCTTGAGCTATGATTTTTATGGTCAACAAATTTAAAAAATGTGTCAACATAAGGGTTTATTTTTTCAAGAGTGAAGTTACCATTATTTGAAAAACTGTTAATGGAGGTTATGTTATGTTGGGCCAACTAGGGAATATGAAGTATAAACAAATAGGGGAATTTGTTTACTGACATGCTTGTTACATGGGCAACAATGCAAGGCAGCCTTAGGGCATGTGCTGCAGAGTCAACCAAAATAAATATTTGATGTTTAATATTATGATGTTGATAGATAATGGAAAGTACGATTTGGGCTACTCAAAACCAGAGTGGATGCTTTTTCCAAGGGTAGGAATTTTTAGAATGAAAAATGGATATTTTAGACCGATAGAAGCCATGAATTGGAATACCATTTATATTCAAATTTAATGTATGAGTTATGGTTAATATTTACCAGCAAGAGGAATTTTTAATATCATATTGTGTAGTTTTACGCCATGGAGTGAGGAAATTTGTTCAGTGTAGGTTAAAGTCATGGAGTGAGGACATTTTTACTAAGACGTTTTAAGTCAGGTAGTGAGGATGTTGAACTATGCTATTTCGAGTCATGCAGTGAGGGAATTGGGTGGATTGAATTTAAGGTATTTATCTCTGACCAATGGTACAAAACTATCCGAATTTCATAATAATATTATTGTAAACGTACTGTCATATTTAAGTATGTAAGGGAAAATTTTAAGCTTTGATTTTGGAATTTTATGATCCGAGGAATGATATGGGAAAATGGCTAAAATCATTAAAGGTAGTCTTTTTCAATAATGAAGATACCATTACATGATAAACCTGTTATGGGGGCTGTGTTATGCAGGTCTAACTGGGGCATATTCTGTATAACCAAACTGTGGAAACTATTGACTAATAGACCAATTATGAAGGAAACTTATGCAAGGCTGCATAAGAGAATGTGCTACACAGTCAAAAAAAGAGCCCTTAGAAGTTTGACGTTCTACTGGGAAAAGCCTAAGAATGTTTATGGACATTCATATTTTACGAAGTATATAGATTTATTTATAGTGAAATGTTCATGAATATGGAAATGGTATTTCCACCCATGTTGTGAATATATTTAAAGGAATAGGACTATTACGATGGTCCGACACAAATGTAAGAGGTATAATGTCTATAGTTTTAGTTCATAAAACTAGGAACAGAAAAAGAAACATTATAAAATTTGTGGCCAAGTGATTTCAGGGTTATATTATATTTTATTGAACACATGGTGGGATAAATGTGTAAACCATGATCTTGAAGTCATTAAGATTGTTTGAAATATTATGGGACAAGTATACATGAATGGTTCTTTTATAATACAGATTATAGAATATTTTCATCAATTATTAAAGGTGACAAAGATACTATACCATGAAAAATTTTACTATTATTCGATAACCCCATTATTGGGTCTATATTATGCGAGGCCAACTAGAGCATATGCTGCATTGCCAAATAGTGGCATCTTTTGAATGGCATGCCTGTAATGAAGGAAACTTATGCAAGGCCGCCTAAGGGAATGTGCTTCATAGTCAGGAAAAAGAGCACTCATGTATTAGAAACTATTTCACCAGAAATGGTAAAAAATATTTTGATGATATGAATATATTAAAGATTAAGAGTATGAAATATGGAAGGGGTTTACGTCTAATGCATATGGTAATTATTTGAACCAATATTGTCCATTAATTTGATGTCCTTTACATAGATCTAAATCATATATAACATGGGGATGTTCTTTGTTTGACATCAATTAATATTGTGTTGTGGTGTTTTATGTCATGCAATGAGGACATTATACTACGCAGTTTTATGTCATGTTGTGAGGATAATATATTTTGCAATTTTAAGTCATGCAGTAAAGATATTATAAAATTCCGTTTTAATTTATTAAATGAGTACATTGATCGGCCTATACGAAATTGAAACACATTATTTATATAAAGAATCCACTTACCCAATTTTTAATCCCACATGATAAATTATTGATGTGATAAATAAAGAGCAGTAATGGTTTCTTTTACAGTGAAAATGTGATGCAAGTGAAGAATTGGGGTGTTATATTTCCATGAAGTTTAATGCCATGCGGTAAGGAAGAAGTTGAATCGAAGTGAAAGGAATGATATATTGTAATTGTATTATGGGATAAAACCCAAGTGTCACTATGTTCCTCACTTAGGGAATTAATCAAGTCATAGAAATCTCTTAAAAATTCAATTTTTTGGTTTGATTCATTTACAAGGAATAAGGGGTTTTTTTTTATCAATGTCAGGCCCTATGATTGGAGATCTATGAATCTCTATGTATACCATTGAAATATGTGAATCATTCCCTACGTAGTACTTGAAACCATAATTTATCATAAAAATCAAGTTTGACATGAAGTATTCGAGCTTTTGACTTATTTCAAAAGAATGGTAAATATTAAGACATAAAATGTTATAAGGAACAAGTCATATATCTTAATTATACACTCTGTATAAATATGATTCATATACAGGGGTGAAAAGAAAATAAGAAGATTTTTTGAATGTGGCTGGGCCCAAAATTAGATATTTAGGCATCTTTACATATCTCATTGAAAAATGATAATCAAGCCATATGTCGTTCTTGAAACTAGGTATCTATACAGATATAACTCAAACATAGGAAAAGAGGGATTCATGTACTACAAGGGATTAGTGATTATGTTAATGATGTTTTTGTATGGAAGATTCTTACATTAAATAGTTAAAATGTTAGTTGTACAAATGATGTCATGCAGTTTAACGTCATGTGACAATGATGAAGATGCTATGCATTTTAACATCATGTATCATGGATGATTATGGTTGTTATGAAGTTTAATGTATTCCAACTAGGACATGGGGGATATGCAGTTATATGTCTTGCAGAAAAGACATGGTACTATGTAGTTTACTGTTATGAAGTGAGGATGTGTTACTATATAGTTTATAGTCATGCGGTGAGGAGGAGGTATTGTGCAGTTTAATGTCTTGTAGTGCGAATGAGGTACTGTGCAGTTCAAATTATTATAGTGAGGACGATGTACTATGCAATTTAATGTCTTGTAGTGAGGACAATATATTATGCAGTTTAATGTCTTGTTGTAAGGAGGATGTAATGTGCAGTTTAATGTCTGGAAGTCAGGATGAAGTACAATGCCATATAATGTCTTACAGTGGGGACATATTACTGTGCAGTTTAATGTCTTGAATTGAGGATGAAGTACTATGCAATTTAAATTCTTTCATTTAGAGAGGTGTACTATATTGTTAAAATTCTTGTAGTGAGCATGATGTACTGTGTAGTTTAGAGTCTTGCAGTGAGGATTATGTACTATTCAATTTAAATTCATAAAGTGATGATGAATGTGAAAAACTAAAATAAACACTTCATCCATTGACATTAAGTCATAAACTCCATTGTAATAGTCCTTATGTATGGAATAATGTCCTTCCCACTTTGGCTCAAGATTTGGAGTTTTATTTCCTGGTATCATTAGAGTCCTAAGGAACAATACCAATTATCCCTGAATAAATCCCGTCGCAAATAACCCTGTTAAAAACTTATTTGCGACGGGGGTATTTGCCCGTCGCAAATAAGTATCCTTTTGGGACGGGGAAGGCTATCCCGTCGCAAAAGGTCTGGCGCCCTTTGCGCGCCAAATCGCGGGAAAACTATTTGCGACGGGAATATTCCCCCGTCGCAAATAACCGGCGGCGGTAAAAGGTATTTGCGACGGGAATATTCCCCCGTCGCAAATAGTATGTCGGCAGGTGGTTATTTGCGACGGGTCCCGTCGCAAATAACTATTTAACCGTTGACCGTAATAAATGTTGGCAAAGGTATTTGCGACGGGATACCCGTCGCAAATAGGCCCGTCGCAACTAATCTAACCTATAAATACCGTCATCCGTTTTTTTCTAATCATTCTCAAATTCCATCTTTTTCTTCTCTCAAGATTTTATTTCTACAGTTCAGTTTTTCTCAAGTTTAATTTTTTTTCGGAGTTGGTATTGAAGTTTTGAAGAACGATCAGAGATCAACCTCAGATCAATTTTCAAGGTATTTATATTTATTTTAATTTCATATTTATTTTTAATGTTTCATTACTTTTAATTATTCTTAATTAGTTGTAATTTAATATTGTTTACATTGTTTTATAACTTAATAATTAGTAATAAATACTAATAATTAGAAATAATAACATTATTTAATTATTAATATATTTTATTATTAATATTAAAATAATATAATTTTTTATATATATACAGTTCTCTTTTCATCTGTGTGTTTGCAGTCTTCAAATGTATTATTTGTATATGGAGATAGAAAACACATAGATGAAAGGAGAACTGTATATAAATTAGAAAATTATATTATTTTAATATTAATAATAAAATATACTAATAATGTTATTATTCATAATTATTTGTAATTATTCCTAATTATTGGTAATTATTCATTTAATTATTCATAATTAAGAATAATTACCAATAATTACCAATAATTAGTAATACTTAGTAATAATTACCAATAATTAGTAATAATTACCAATAATTAGTAATAATTACCAATAATTAGTAATAATTACCAATAATTAGTAATAATTGGTAATAATTAGTAATAATTACCAATAATTAGTAATAATTACCAATAATTAGTAATAATTATCAATAATTAGTAATAATTACCAATAATTAGTAATAATTACCAATAATTCGTAATAATTACCAATAATTAGTAATAATTACCAATAATTAGTAATACTTACCAATAATTAGTAATAATTACCAATAATTACCAATAATTAGTAATAATTAGTAATAATTACCAATATTTAGTAATAATTAGTAATATTTAGAAATAATTACCAATAATTAGAAATAATTACCAATAATTAGTAATAATTACCAATAATTAGTAATAATTACCAATAATTAGTAATAATTACCAATAATTAGTAATAATTACCAATAAATTCCAATAATAACCAACAATTAGTAATAATTAGTAATAATTACCAATAATTAGTAACAATTAGTAATAATTAGTAACAATTAGAAATAATTAGTAATAATTGCCAATAATTAGTAATAATTACCAATAATTAGTAATAATTACCAATAATTAGTAATAATTACCAATAACTAGTAATAATTAGGAATAATTACTAATAATTAGTAATATTTAGTAATAATTACCAATAATTAGTAATAATTAGTAATAATTAGGAATAATTAGTAATAATTAGTAATAATTATTAATAATTAGTAATAATTAGCAATAATTAGTAATAATAACAATAATTAGTAATAATTACCAATAATTAGTAATAATTAAGAATAATTAGTAATAATTAAGAATAATTAGTAATAATTAAGAATAATTAGTAATAATTAAGAATAATTAGTAATAATTATCAATAATTAGTAATAATTACCAATAATTAGTAATAATTACCAATAATTCGTAATAATTACCAATAATTAGTAATAATTACCAATAATTAGTAATAATTAGTAATAATTACCAATAATTAGTAATAATTACCAATAATTAGTAATAATTACCAATAATTACCAATAATTAGTAATAATTAGTAATAATTAGTAATAATTACCAATAATTAGTAATAATTAGTAATAATTACAAATAATTAGTAATAATTAGTAATAATTAGTAATAATTACAAATAATTAGTAATAATTACCAATAATTAGTAATAATTACCAATTATTAGTAATAATTAGCAATAATTAGTAATAATTAGTAATAATTACCAATAATTAGTAATAATTAGTAATAATTAGTAATAATTAACAATAATTAGTAATAATTACCAATAATTAGTAATAATTACCAATAATTAGTAATAATTACCAATAATTAGTAATAATTACCAATAATTAGTAATAATTACCAATAATTAGTTATAAATACCAATAATTAGTAATAATTACCAATAATTAGAAGTAATTACCAATAATTACCAATAATTAGTAATAATTAGTAATAATTAGCAATAATTAGTAATAATTAGTAATAATTAACAATAATTAGTAATAATTAACAATAATTAGTAATAATTACCAATAATTAGTAATAATTACCAATAATTAGTAATAATTAAGAATAATTAGTAATAATTAAGAATAATTAGTAATAATTAAGAATAATGAGTAATAATTACCAATAATTAGTAATAATTACCAATAATTAGTAATAATTAGTAATAATTACCAATAATTAGTAATAATTACCAATAATTAGTAATAATTACCAATAATTAGTAATAATTACCAATAATTTCCAATAATTAGTAATAATTAGTAATAATTAGTAATAATTAGTAATAATTACCAATAATTACCCATAATTAGTAATAATTAGTAATAATTAGTAATAATTAGTAATAATTACAAATAATTAGTAATAATTAGTAATAATTAGTAAAAATTAGTAATAATTACCAATAATTAATAATAATTACCAATAATTAGTAATAATTAACAATAATTACCAATAATTAGTAATAATTAGTAATAATTAGTAATAATTACCAATAATTAGTAATAATTAGTAATAATTACCAATAATTAGTAATAATTAGTAATAATTAGCAATAATTACCAATAATTAGTAATAATTACCTATAATTAGTAATAATTACCAATTATTAGTAATAATTACCAATAATTAGTAATAATTAGTAATAATAACCAATAATTAGTAATAATTAGTAATAATTACCAATAATTAGTTATAATTAGTAATACTTAACAATAATTAGTAATATTTACCAATAATTAGTAATATTTACCAATAATTAGTAATATTTACCAATAATTAGAAATAATTACAAATAATTACCATTAATTATTAATAATTACCAATAATTACCAATAATTAGTATTAATTACCAATAATTAGTAATAATTACCAATAATTACCAATAATTAGTAATAATTAGTAATAATTAGTAATAATTACCAATAATTAGTAATAATTAGTAATAATTACCAATAATTAGTAATAATTAGTAATAATTACCAATAATTAGTAATAATTACCAACAATTAGTAATAATTACCAATAATTAGTAATAATTACCAATAATTAGTAATAATTACCAATAATTAGTAATAATTACCAATAATTACCAATAATTACCGATAATTAGTAATAATTCGTAATAATTACCAATAATTACCAATAATTAGTAATAATTAGAAATAATTAGGTCTATCTCAAAAAAAAGTTTGCGTCAGTCGTGTATGATCTAAACTCTATAATTATCCTAGCTGGAGTGTTTTTTCTAACAAATTATTCAAAACCAGTAATGCTTTTATATTTTATAGAGACATATGGAACAACGAGGTCGTCAACAATCATTATTAGGTGACCGCATATGGATAAATCATCGTAGAAATCCGAACGGTTCTGGTTTAAATCCAGTATATGTAGAGGGTGTGGAGACTTTTTTATCATTTGCGGCATCAAATCCAGAATTTGTTTCATAAGACAAAATAAAATGCCCTTGCAGAAAATGTGCATTGAGAACGTTTGACACGTTTGACAAAGTGGGAAAACATCTCTTGCGTTTTGGTTTTCAACCAGATTATGTATTTTGGTATCAACACGGTGAACGCAGTTCCAGAGAAGGTGATACCAACTTGATTCCGGATCCATCCCGGTTTCAAGATTTAGTACATGATGTTGCAGGTTCATCTGTTCAACATACAGAAACTCCGGCTGATATAGCTTCAAATCCCGAGTTGGCACCGTCTGAATTTTATGAGTTGTTGAAGTCTGCTGAGGATGCATTATATCCTGGCTGCAAGATGAGAAAATTAGAAGCAGTTGCAAAATTTATGGCTATCAAATCAGATAACGGAATGTCAAACACCTGTTTTGACCAGATATTTTCTTTGCTTAAAACACTGTTACCTGAAGGAAATGTTTTACCTGCAAATTACTATGAGAGTAAAAGGCTGGTTCGAAATTTGGGACTTACTTGTCAGAAGATTCATGCATGTTCAAATGACTGCATTTTATATTCTGGGGAAAATGAGTCGTTGGATAGTTGTCCCACATGTGGGCAACAGAGATATAAAGAAGGACAACATGGGAAGTCTGGTTTGATTCCTGTAAAACAGTTGAGATATTTTCCGATTACATCTAGACTCCAGCATTTATTTATGTCTAAGAATACAGCGACAATGATGTCATGGCATAAAGAGAATATTTCAACCGATAAAAGCTTGAATCATCCAGCTGATGGTGATTCATGGAAACATTTTGATAGAGTGCATCCATCCTTTTCTTTTGAAGCTAGAAATGTTTGACTGGGGATTTCCACTGATGGTTTCTGTCCGTTTGGATCTTATGGTAGTCAATATTCATGTTGGCCTGTTTTTTAACTCCGTACAATTTACCTCCATGGATGTTGATGAAGGAGCCATATATCTTTTTGACTTTACTAATTCCAGGACATCCGAAGAAAAATATTGATATTTATTTGAAACCATTGATTGATGAATTAAATTTATTGTGGAGTGCTGGTGTCAGTACATATGATGTTGCAACGAAACAGAATTTCATACTGAGAGCAGCATTGATGTGGACAATAAGTGACTTCTCGGCTTATGGGATGTTATCTTGCTGGAGTACACATGGTCAGAAATCATGTCCTTACTGTATGGGAGAGAACAAAGCATTTATGTTCATTCATGGAAAGAAACCTTGTTATTTTGACTTTCATCGCAGGTTTCTTCCAGCTGATCATCCTTTTCGCAGAAACAGATCTCATTTCAGAAAAGGAACAGTTGAAAGGGAAGGACCTCCAAAAATGCTATCAGGTTCGGAGTTAAAATCAGTTGTACTTTCATTACCTCCCATCACTTTTGGTCCCACAATAAACCAACAGAAAATTTCTGGTTTTGGGAAAGAACACAATTGGATTAAAGGTAGCATATTTTGGGATTTTCCATATTGGTCTGATTTGTTGTTCCGACACATGTTAGATGTCATGCATATTGAGAAGAACTATTTTGATAATTTGTTTCATACAGTTTTGGATACGCCAGGAAAGAGAAAATACAATGTAAATGCACGTTTAGATCTTGCCCAAATTTGCAGGCGTCCAGAATTGAAACTGTTTCAGAATGTCAGAACAGAAAGGTTACTGAAACCAAAAGCAGCTTATACACTGTCTAAAGAAAACCGTTTATTATTTTGTCAGTGGATTACAGATTTGAGACTTCCAGATGGTTGTGCTTCCATTTTGGGTAGATGTGTAAAGAATGGTCATATTACTGGATTAAAAAGTCATGATTTTCATGTTATAATGGAAAGACTGCTACCCATTGGATTAAGAGGTCTGTTGAATTCTGTGATTTGGGATTCCATAACAGACATGTCTCAATTTTTTTGGGAAATTTGTGCGGCTACAGAAAATTATGATGCTCTAGGCAAACTTGAAAAAGATGTTGTTGTAATTATATGTAAACTGGAAAAAATATTTCCACCGTCATTCTTCGACTCAATGGACCATTTGATGTTACATTTTCCATATGAAGCCAAATGTGGAGGTCCAGTACAGTTTCGATTGATGTACCCATTTGAAAGATGCATGCAAAAATTGAAAAGAAAAGTACGTAAAAAAGCATCTGTTGAAGGATCTATTGCAAAAGCTTATTTGCAAGAGGAAATATCTTTGTTCTGCTCCCATTATTTTGAATCTGAGTATCCTTCAAAACACAACCGAATGGGACGGAACTAGAGGAATATTGATGAAATCGACAATCAATTATCTGTTTTCAACCAGTCAGAGATTGGTTTTGGTGGAGTTTATGAACGCTGGCTTTCAGATGATGAACATCATAGAGCTCATACGTATGTTCTGCTCAACTGTGAAGAGATGACATCAGTTGTACTGTAAGTGTTTATATCACTTATTCTATCATTTATGTTACAGTAAATAACTTTGGTTTTTATAGGTTGTATGATAATCATATCAAGAAACAAATTCCACAAATTACAGCAGCTGCTCTCGAAGAACGTCGACTGAAAAATTTCTCTCAGTGGTTTCAAAAACTGGTAACATAAATTCTTTATCTTTTAGCAACTCATTCAATGTATAGTTTACTATATTGATAATTATTTCACAAATTTTCAGGTGTCTCGACATGCTGATAAAATTGACAAATGGCTGTGTGTATTGAGTAACCCACCTTCCAAACTTCTTAAAACTTATAATGCATATGTGGTGAATGGATTTCGATTCCACACACATACATATGGGGAATCGAAAAAAAACAATGAACAGTGGAGTTAGCTTGAGAGGATCTCATCATCGAGAAAATGAAGTTGACTTTTATGGCATACTTGATGAAATCATTGAACTCTGTTATCTTGGACAACATTACATAACCATGTTCAAATGTCGGTGGTTGGATACATAGAGAGGCGTGCGTGTTCATTCGACTCATGGAATCATCGATATTATATGTAAAAGTGTTCTTGCAGTAAATTAACCATTCTTATTGGCTCAACAGGCACATCATGTTTATTACGCAAAGTACTGTGAAAATCAAGAGACTTGACTGATTGGTGGAGTGTAATAAAAATCAAAATTCGAGACAATCAGTTTAGTCAAAGTGAATGTGCTTTCACTGATGTGCAAATAATTGAAGTTTTTCAAGAGAGTACTCAAAATCAATATTTTTTGCAAAGAGACATGAGTATCGATGACGACACACCACATTTAAGAGTCGGTGATGACGATGATGTTAATGATGTCACATATGAATTTGAAATGGTAAGAGATGAAGCAACTGTAACTCGAATGGATATCGATGATGTTGAGGAGGAATATGAAGATGTCATTGACATATATGAAGATGATGATAAAGATGAACACTGATAGAATTCCATGGTATTTATATACAATCATAATATGTATATATGTATATATAATAGTAATTATGAGTTATTTACTAACAACATTAACATTTTCTGTTTCAGATGGACGACGCCACATTTCGTGAGTTGGCGGATGCTGACCTGACTTTCGATGCGGAAGAGTTGCTGCCAGATGACCCTCAGCCTGCAGGCGCTCCAGGGAGTACGCGGAGGGGGTGCGGTCTTGCACGATTGATGATTCCTGACCTCATCCCCGAGTGACGTCCACGTCTTGGGTTTGATCCACGCACACGGAGGTGTGATAACCTGTGTGATAACCTATTGATTTGACTAAGATTTCATTAATCTATTCACATAATAAATGTTTATTATTTTTACATTTTTTTGCATATAGCAGTCGGACAGGGCAGCGCTATTTTGTGCAACTATTTCTCTCAGCCGTGGACCACATGGGAGCAGATTCCCATTAATGTGCAGCAGGCCATGTTCGGCCATTGGTTGGTATGTACGTAAATAAATAATTTTTTTTTTGAAAATTATTTCATTTCTAACTTGATATTTTGATTTATTTGTAGGGTTTATGGTATCCGATCGAGGATACCATGCATGACGCCATCCACGAGGCATGGGAGGTGGCCATGCGTGATCGCCTTCGTCAGTTTTTTCACAATTTAAGAAAAGCTACGATGAAGAAAGCATGAGTGTCAGATTTTGACGAGTCATGTAGAGCACACCGACAATAGTACATTTCATCCCATGTGTGGGATGGATTATGTGCACACTGGTTGAGTGGTGCCTTTCAGAGGGGATCATCGGTGGGGAGGCAGAATCGGGGGAGACAGGAGGTGACTCATCGAGCTGGGAGTCGTTCTTTCAGTACTCATAGACAGCATCTGGTACGTACATTATTTATAAATATTTTATATAACTATAAATATTAACAGTTTATTTTTTATTCTTATAGGCTGTCGAGCACCCTGAGATTAGGGAGTACGACGTATATCGGAGGATGTATAGTGATCCTGCTACTGGGGAGCTCAGAGGTGATCGTCAGCATCACATCATGGTTAGTATTATTTGTTTTCTAGTTTAAAAATTAACTGTATATAATATATTCACAATTTTAATTTTAAATTGCAACTACAAGAGTCGTATGAGGCCGCAGCGTCACAGGACCGACCTGAGAGTCAGGCCGAGTCATCAGATCAGACCACTGGCCGTCAGTTTGATGAGGCGGCATGGATGCAGGCCACCCAGTATGCATTCAAGAAGGGTCGGGTAGTTGGTATCAGCTCTCGACTGACTCCCAGAGATTATTATGGCAGTGCTGCGATGTCGGCGTCCAGCTCGAGAGGAGCTCGTACATCTTCTTCTACTACACAGTATGAGGATCAGTTGCGATCTCAGACTGCACTGATAGAGAGTCTCCGACAGGAGCAGGAGCAGATGCGTCAGCAGCATGAGGAGGAACGTCGACGCCAACAGCAGCTGTACGAGGAGCAGACGAGTCGGTGGCAGCAGCAGCATCAGGAGCAGATGGAGTACATGCGCCGACTCACTCATGTTTTAGGGATGGAGTTTCCTCCACCACCATCTGCAGATCCCCCCCTCCCCCCTCCTTCAGATTAGAGTTTGTATTTATGTTATAAAATTTGTGAAATCAAAATATGATTTTTTTTCTATTCGTAGTTTCTGTTAATATTCTATTATTTTTTATTTTTGAATTATAATTCTATTATTATTATATTAATTAAAATAATTTATTATTTTTATTTGTGAATTATAATTCTATTATTATATTAATTAAAATCATTTATTAATATTTTATTATTTTTTATTTTTGAATTATAATTGGATTATTATTATATTAATTAAAATAATTTATTAACAATTTATTTTTTTATTTTTTTTATAGTATTTGTGACTGGATACTATTCCCGTCACAAATAGTATTATTAATTTTTTATTTGTTAAAAAATAGTTTTTGCGACGGGGCCCGTCGCAACTAGTTTTTTACAAATATACGGAGTACTAGTTGCGACGGGGATTCTCCCCGTCGCGGAAAAGGGCTTTAGTGACGGGCTCGTCGCAAAAAAATGTTATTGCGACACCGTTTTCAGCAACGGGTCATTTGCGACGGGACCCCGTCGCAAAAAGCCATTTGCGACGGGATCCCGTCGCAAATACCTGTTTTTCTAGTAGTGGGTCAGAGTTTGTACTAACATGGCAGAATCTGAACTCTGATGCTGAAACCATGTTTATGGATCTTCGCGATGTAGTGTATATTCCCGGACTCGGGGACTGTAAGGCTTATTCTGACATTCATTTTATGGATAATTCCAATGATATTAGGACTATTATTAGAGATATGGAAATTTTCATATAATCCAATGATGAATCAATTCCTACCACAAAATAGTTAAAGGAAATGATAGATCATAGTACCACCAAAGATATCAATCCCTCATTAGATGAAGAGTGGACGAACATTGTAGATCTTGAGGATGTATGTTTCCATTCTCTACCATTCTATTCCATTCATCAACATGAAATTCAGTCAACACGTTGTTACAAAGGAGAAATATCATCTTAATTCACTGTTGGGTAATAGAGAAATAACTAAAGCTCCTTCACCACAGTATAGACATGGAGGCACTACTCATGAAGGTATTGGGTCATCCCAGGAATCATGAAAAATATCTCAGCCCCAAAAGTACATGGAGGAAGAAATAGATAGGGTACTAGAATCAATGATACATGTATTTATAGATGATGATACAAGACCCCCCAATAAGGTGAAGAAGATAAATCACTATAGAAAGAACACCATGCATAAGTGCCTTCATAGAAGTGATAAGTCCCCCTGGTAATCATGAATTTTATTTATTATTCATGACAAAGTGTTTAAACATTTTTATATTATAGGGAATTCTTCTATTTATTCTTTGATTGAAATTATTAATAATATTCATTGTGCCGTAGAAGGTGTTGCTGAGTAGACACAAATTCCTATAAATCCAGTGGTTCCTGAAGAGGCATTAAAGCCAAAGGAACCAAAATATGTTCCCAGAACTCCTCTTATTCTACTATTAGAGGATAGAAAGCTTATATTAAATCAATAACACTTCCTAAAGCATAAAATTCAAAAATAGATAACATCCATACTGTGATAATTTTTGGTTCATCATAGACACTAGAAAATATGGCAAAAAATGATGTTGACCCCATGATTGTTGCTGAAGAAGCTACTCGGGGTCAATGGTTGTCCGAGGAATGTGGTAAAGCATGCCTGTCAAGTTCTCCAATGGGATGAGATATACCTAGGATATGAGAAATCATTGAATGAAATGATTAACCTTGACATGTATTTTGAATAAATATTAGAACATATTAATATATAAAATTCTTAAGAAGATTTTGGAGTTCCTTGTATAGAATCAACTGGAAGTGAGTTCTCATTATTTTTCATGTTAATCTTCTAATTATTATCCTGATAAACGTGGATGATTGAAATATCCAGTTCCATATAAAGAAACTACTACAACAATGGTACTTGAAGGAAGTGTTGAAATTAACATCAACCCCACCATTGAGGAGAAATTGGCTCTGGTGGATCATGAAATAGTTGGTTTCTTGTGATTCCCAATGTATATCCTAAGCTTATTAAATATAAAACTGCTCATCTAGAGACATCTAACAAAATTACTAAAACTGATAACATTGGGGAGTATTCTTCTCAATATGTTGAACTACTGTTAGGTAAGAGATACTGATATTGTGATCACATTCACTTTTTTCATCTCTGGAATCTAATTATAACCATAATTCTGGATTTACCATAGAGGGCTATCAACTTCAATGGCCAGGTATTATGTTGAAGCCGCTAAAACATCCCAAACTACATTGGAAGGGGTACAAACCATTGTACAATAAGGAGCAGAACATGGAACTTATTTAAGTGAATTAAACTTGAATATACTCCTCCAAATGATAGTGATTCTGAATCGAAAACAGAACTGCAGAAGGATCTTCGTATTTTTCATCGTAAATCATGTAAAATTATCTGAAAGATAATATCTACGATTTTCCTTGAAGAACATCCTTCAAGTATTCCACGAATTTAGTCTTTGTTTATATCATAAGGATTTGGTGGTATTGAATACAGTGAAATTCATACTATGGTGAGAGTGATTATTTGGAGCTATGAGTAAGAGAAAAAGCATCAAAGAGATATGAAAAAATCCAAATTATCAGTCAATATTGAAGAGTTTCAAATAGTACAGTCCCAAGATGAGGCTAATCATAATGAAAAGTTAAAGGGACTGAATCATAAAAATAATGAAAATAATGACCAACAAATGTGCCTTCATCATGAGTTAGATGTCATTATAGGAGAGCTTGACCAGCTTCCGAGCTCATTAAGAGAAGTCCAGAAGGATGGTGCAAAATCCATTGAAGATGCTATAGAAACACTTCAACATGCTGAAGATAGCGAGGCTGGTCAAATAGAAAAACATCAACATACATTTGATAATGCCGAATATGGTATCAATCAAATGATGAATTATGTACAGTGCCTTTTGTAATTTCTGATGGAGCAACTCCAATTTTTGGATGATCCTTTATGAAAATTTTCTCCATAAATGAAAACAATTTTACCATTAATCATATATGATTTCACTTTTTCTAATTTATTTTGTTTTACCAAGGACATTTGGCCCAGTAATTATAGTTTTATTGTTTCTATGGTTATATGGACATAACCCATATTTTTATAACTTATGACTTTTAATTTCTAAATTTGGCCTAAACCCAACTAAATGCTCGTTTAGTGAGCTGGGACTCAGCTTTTGTGTAAAGAGCCAATGGGGGGTTCTCAATCTAATGAGTTCCATGTCTTTTGTTGTTTAGCAGTTTAGAGTTTTGCATGTATGACTATAGAGGTTTAGAATTTAAAGAAGAATATCTTTTACCAAAATCGTTGAAAATAGATCCCAAACAAGACTCTGTGGATAATAATTTCTTTAATATAATTTAAATATTTCCATGGGGAGTCTTGAGCTATGATTTTTATGGTCAACAAATTTAAAAAATGTGTCAACATAAGGGTTTATTTTTTCAAGAGTGAAGTTACCATTATTTGAAAAACTGTTAATGGGGGTTATGTTATGTTAGGCCAACTAGGGAATATGAAGTATAAACAAATAGGGGAATTTGTTTACTGACATGCCTGTTACATGGGAAACAATGCAAGGCAGCCTTAGGGCATGTGCTGTAGAGTCAACCAAAAGAAATATTTAATGTTTAATATTATGATGTTGATAGATAGTGGAAAGTACGATTTGGGCTACTCAAAACCAGAGTGGATGTTTTTTCCAAGGGTAGGAATTTTTAGAATGAAAATGGATATTTTAGACCGATAGAAGCCATTAATTGGAATACCATTTATATTCAAATTTAATGTATGAGTTATGGTTAATATTTACCAGAAAGAGGAATTTTTAATATCATATTGTGCAGTTTTAAGCCATGGAGTGAGGAAATTTGTTCAGCGTAGGTTAAAGTCATGGAGTGAGGACATTTGTACTAGGCCGTTTTAAGTCAGGTAGTGAGGATGTTGAACTATGCTATTTCGAGTCATGCAGTGAGGGAATTGGGTGGATTTAATTTAAGGTATTTATCTCTGACCAATGGTACAAAACTATCCGAATTTCATAATAATATTATTGTGAACGTACTATCATATTTAAGTATGTAAGGGAAAATTTTAAGCTTTGATTTTGGAATTTTAGGATCCGAGGAATGATATGGGAAAATGGCTAAAATCATTAAAGGTAGTCTTTTTCAATAATGAAGATACCATTACATGATAAACCTGTTATGGGGGCTGTGTTATGTAGTTCTAACTGGGGCATATTTTGTATAACCAAACTGTGGAAACTATTGACTGATAGACCAATTATGAAGGAAACTTATGCAAGGCTGTATAAGAGAATGTTCTACATAGTCAAAAAAAGAGCCCTTAGAAGTTTGATGTTCTACTGGGAAAAGCCTAAGAATGTTTATGGACATTCCTATTTTACGAAGTATATAGATTTATTTATAGTGAAATGTTCATGAATATGGAAATGGTATTTCCACCCATGTTGTGAATATATTTAAAGGAATAGGACTATTACGATGGTCCGACACAAATGTAAGAGGTATAATGTCTATAGTTTTATTTCATACAACTAGGAACAGAAATAGAAACATTATAAAATTTGTGGCCAAGTGATTTCAGGGTTGTATTATATTTTATTGAACACATGGTTGGATAAATGTGTAAACCATGATCTTGTAGTCATTAAGATTGTTTGAAATATTATGGGACAAGTATACATGAATGGTTGTTTTATAATACAGATTCTAGAATATTTTCATCAATTATTAAAGGTGACAAAGATACTATACCATGAAAAATGTTACTATTATTCGATAACCCCATTATTGGGTCTATATTATGCGAGGCCAACTAGAGCATATGCTGCATTGCCAAATAGTGGCATCTTTTGAATGGCATGCCTGTAATGAAGGAAACTTATGCAAGGCCGCCTAAGGGAATGTGCTGCATAGTCAGGAAAAATAGCACTCATGTATTAGAAAATATTTCACCAGAAATGGTAAAAAATATTTTGATGATATGAATATATAAAAGATTAAGAGTATGAAATATGGAAGGGGTTTACGTCTAATGCATATGCTAATTATTTGAACCAATATTGTCCATTAATTTGATGTCCTTTACATAGATCTAAATCATATATAACATGGGGATGTTCCTTGTTTGACATCAATTAATATTGTGTTGTGCTGTTTTATGTCATGCAATGAGGACATTATACTGCCCAGTTTTATGTCATGTTGTGAGGATAATATATTTTGCAATTTTAAGTCATGCAGTAAAGATATTATAAAATTCCGTTTTAATTTATTAAATGAGGACATTGATCGGCCTATAAGAAATTGAAACACATTATTTATATAAAGAATCCACTTACCCAATTTTTAATCCCACGTGATAAATTATTGATGTGATAAATAAAGAGCAGTAATGGTTTCTTTTACAGTGAAAATATGACGCAAGTGAAGAATTGGGGTGTTATATTTCCATGAAGTTTAATGCCATGCGGTAAGGAAGAAGTTGAACCGAAGTGAAAGGAATGATATATTGTAATTGTATTATGGGATAAAACCCAAGTGTCACTATGTTCCTCACTTAGGGAATTAATCAAGTCACATAAATCTCTTAAAAATTCAATTTTCTGGTTTGATTCATTTACAAGGAATAAAGGGTTTTGTTATCAATGTCAGGCCCTAATATTGGAGATCTATGAATCTCTATGTATACCATTGAAATATGTGAATCATTCCCTACTTAGTACTTGAAACCATAATTTATCATTCCAATCAAGTTTGACATGAAGTATTCGAGCTTTTGACTTATTTCAAAAGAATGGTAAATATTAAGACATAAAATGTTATAAGGAACAAATCATATATCTTAATTAAACACTCTGTATAGATATGATTCATATACAGGGGTGAAAAGAAAATAAGAAGATTTTTTGAATGTGGCTGGGCCCAAAATTAGATATTTAGGCGTCTTTACATATCTCATTGAAAAATGATAATCAAGCCATATGTCATTCTTGAAACAAGGTATCTATACAGATATAACTCAAACATAGGAAAAAGAGGAATTCATGTACTACAAGGGATTAGTGATTATTTTTTTGATGTTTTTGTATGGAAGATTGTTACATTAAATAGTTAAAATGTTAGTTGTACAAATGATGTCATGCAGTTTAACGTCATGTGACAATGATGAAGATGCTATGCATTTTAACATCATGTATCATGGATGATTATAGTTGTTATGAAGTTTAATGTATTCCAACTAGGACATGGGGGATATGCAGTTATATGTCTTGCAGAAAAGTCATGGTACTATGTAGTTTAATGTTTTGAAGTGAGGATGTGTTACTATATAGTTTATAGTCATGCGGTGAGGAGGAGGTACTGTGCAGTTTAATGTCTTGTAGTGCGAATGAGGTACTGTGCAGTTCAAAGTATTATAGTGAGGACGATGTACTATGCAATTTAATGTCTTGCAGTGAGGACAATATATTATGCAGTTTAATGTCTTGTTGTAAGGACGATGTAATGTGCAGTTTAATGTCTGGAAGTCAGGATGAAGTACAATGCAATATAATGTCTTACAGTGGGGACATTTTACTGTGCAGTTTAATGTCTTGAATTGAGGATGAAGTACTATGCAATTTAAATTCTTTCATTTAGAGAGATGTACTATATTGTTAAAATTCTTGTAGTGAGGATGATGTACTGTGTAGTTTAGAGTCTTGAAGTGAGGATTATGTACTATTCAATTTAAATTCATAAAGTGATGATGAATGTGAAAAACTAAAATAAACACTTCATCCATTGACATTAAGTCATAAACTCCATTGTAATAGTCCTTATGTATGGAATAATGTCCTTCCCACTTTGGCTCAAGATTTGGAGTTTTATTTCCTGGTATCATTAGTGTCCTAAGGAACAATACCAATTATCCCTGAATAAATCCCATCGCAAATAACCCTGTTAAAAACTTATTGGCGACGGGGGTATTTGCCCGTCGCAAATAAGTATCCATTTGCGATGGGGAAGGCTATCCCGTCGCAAAAGGTCTGGCGCCCATTGCGCGCCAAATCGCGGGAAAACTATTTGCGACGGGAATATTCCCCCGTCGCAAATAACCGGCGGCGGTAAAAGGTATTTGCGACGCGAATATTCCCCCATCGCAAATAGTATGTCGGCAGGTGGTTATTTGCGACGGGTACCGTCGCAAATAACTATTTAACCGTTGACCGTAATAAATGCTGGCTAAGGTATTTGCGACGGGATACCCGTCCCAAATGGGGCCGTCGCAACTAATCTAATCTATAAATACCCCCATCCGTTTTTTTCAAATCATTCTCAAATTCCATCTTTTTCTTCTCTCAAGATTTTATTTCTACAGTTCAGTTTTTCTCAAGTTTAATTTTTTTCTTCGGAGTTGGTATTGAAGTTTTGAAGAACGATCAGAGATCAACCTCAGATCAATTTTCAAGGTATTTATATTTATTTTAATTTCATATTTATTTTTAATGTTTCATTAGTTTTAATTATTCTTAATTAGTTGTAATTTAATATTGTTTACATTGTTTTATAACTTAATAATTAGTAATAAATACTAATAATTAGGAATAATAACATTATTTAATTATTAATATATTTTATTATTAATATTAAAATAATATAATTTTTTATATATATACAGTTCTCTTTTCATCTGTGTGTTTGCTGTCTTCACATTTATTATTTGTATATGGAGAGAGAAAACACACAGATGAAAGGATAACTGTATATAAATTAGAAAATTATATTATTTTAATATTAATAATAAAATATACTAATAATGTTATTATTCATAATTATTTGTAATTATTCCAAATTATTGGTAATTATTAATTTAATTAGTCATAATTAAGAATAATTACCAATAATTACCAATAATTAGTAATACTTAGTAATAATTACCAATAATTGGTAATAATTACCAATAATTCGTAATAATTACCAATAATTAGTAATAATTACCAATAATTAGTAATAATTAGTAATAATTACCAATAATTCATAATAATTACCAATAATTAGTAATAATTACCAATAATAGGTAATAATTACCAATAATTAGTAATAATTACCAATAATTCGTAATAATTACCAATAATTAGTAATACTTACCAATAATTAGTAATAATTACCAATAATTAGTAATACTTACCAATAATTAGTAATAATTACCAATAATTACCAATAATTAGTAATAATTAGTAATAATTACCAATAATTAGTAATAATTAGTAATATTTAGAAATAATTACCAATAATTAGAAATAATTACCAATAATTAGTAATAATTACCAATAATTAGTAATAATTACCAATAATTAGTAATAATTACCAATAATTAGTAATAATTACCAATAAATTCCAATAATTACCAATAATTAGTAATAATTAGTAATAATTACTAATAATTAGTAACAATTAGTAATAATTAGTAACAATTAGAAATAATTAGTAATAATTGCCAATAATTAGTAATAATTACCAATAATTAGTAATAATTACCAATAACTAGTAATAATTAGGAATAATTACAAATAATTAGTAATAATTAGTAATAATTACCAATAATTAGTAATAATTAGTAATAATTAGGAATAATTAGGAATAATTATTAATAATTAGTAATAATTAGTAATAATTAGGACTAATTATTAATAATTAGTAATAATTATTAATAATTAGTAATAATTAACAATAATTAGTACTAATTACCAATAATTAGTAATAATTACCAATAATTAGTAATAATTAAGAATAATTAGTAATAATTAAGAATAATAATTAAGAATTAAGAATAATTAGTAATAATTAAGAATAATTAGTAATAATTACCAATAATTCGTAATAATTACCAATAATTAGTAATAATTACCAATAATTAGTAATAATTACCAATAATTAGTAATAATTAGTAATAATTACCAATAATTAGTAATAATTACCAATAATTAGTAATAATTACCAATAATTACCAATAATTAGTAATAATTAGTAATAATTAGTAATAATTACCAATAATTAGTAATAATTAGTAATAATTACCAATAATTAGTAATAATTAGTAATAATTAGTAATAATTACCAATAATTAGTAATAATTACCAATAATTAGTAATAATTACCAATTATTAGTAATAATTAGCAATAATTAGTAATAATTAGTAATAATTACCAATAATTAGTAATAATTAGTAATAATTAGTAATAATTAACAATAATTAGTAATAATTACCAATAATTAGTAATAATTACCAATAATTAGTAATAATTACCAATAATTAGTAATAATTACCAATAATTAGTTATAAATACCAATAATTAGTAATAATTACCAATAATTAGTAATAATTACCAATAATTAGTAATAATTACCAATAATTAGTAATAATTACCAATAATTAGTAATAATTAGTAATAATTACCAATAATTAGTAATAATTACCAATAATTAGAAGTAATTACCAATAATTACCAATAATTAGTAATAATTAGTAATAATTAGCAATAATTAGTAATAATTAGTAATAATTATCAATAATTAGTAATAATTAACAATAATTAGTAATAATTACCAATAATTAGTAATAATTACCAATAATTAGTAATAATTAAGAATAATTAGTAATAATTAAGAATAATTAGTAATAATTAAGAATAATGAGTATTAATTACCAATAATTAGTAATAATTACCAATAATTAGTAATAATATGTAATAATTACCAATAATTATTAATAATTACCAATAATTAGTAATAATTACCAATAATTAGTAATAATTACCAATAATTTCCAATAATTAGTAATAAATAGTAATAATTAGTAATAATTAGTAATAATTACCAACAATTACCCATAATTAGTAATAATTAGGAATAATTAGTAATAATTAGTAATAATTACCAATAAATAGTAATAATTAGTAATAATTACCAATAATTAGTAATAATTAGTAATAATTAGTAATAATTACCAATAATTAATAATAATTACCAATAATTAGAAATAATTAACAATAATTACCAATAATTAGTAATAATTAGTAATAATTACCAATAATTAGTAATAATTAATAATGATTAGTAATAATTACCAATTATTAGTAATAATTACCAATAATTAGTAATAATTACCAATTATTAGTAATAATTACCAATAATTAGTAATAATTTGTAATAATTACCAATAATTAGTAATAATTAGTAATAATTACCAATAATTAGTAATAATTAGTAATTCTTAACAATAATTAGTAATATTTACCAATAATTAGTAATATTTACCAATAATTAGAAATAATTACAAATAATTACCATTAATTATTAATAATTACCAATAATTACCAATAATTAGTATTAATTACCAATAATTACCAATAATTACCAATAATTACCAATAATTAGTAATAATTAGTAATAATTAGTAATAATTACCAATAATTAGTAATAATTAGTAATAATTACCAATAATTAGTAATAATACCAACAATTAGTAATAATTACCAATAATTAGTAATAATTACCAATAATTAGTAATAATTACCAATAATTAGTAATAATTACCAATAATTACCAATAATTACCGATAATTAGTAATAATTCGTAATAATTACCAATAATTACCAATAATTAGTAATAATTAGTAATAATTAGTAATAATTAGGTCTATCTCAAAAAAAAGTTTGCATCAGTCGTGTATGATCTAAACTCTATAATTATCCTAGCTGGAGTGTTTTTTCTAACAAATTATTCAAAACCAGTAATGCTTTTATATTTTATAGAGACATATGGAACAATGAGGTCGTCAACAATCATTATTAGGTGACCGCATATGGATAAATCAACGTAGAAATACGAACGGTTCTGGTTTAAATCCAGTATATGTAGAGGGTGTGGAGACTTTTTTATCATTTGCGGCATCAAATCCAGAATTTGTTTCATAAGACAAAATAAAATTCCCTTGCAGAAAATGTGCATTGAGAACGTTTGACACGTTGGACAAAGTGGGAAAACATCTCTTGCGTTTTGGTTTTCAACCAGATTATGTATTTTGGTATCAACATGGTGAACGCAGTTCCAGAGAAGGTGATACCAACTTGATTCCGGATCCATCCCGGTTTCAAGATTTAGTACATGATGTTGCAGGTTCATCTGTTCAACATACAGAAACTCCGGCTGATATAGCTTCAAATCCCGAGTTGGCACCGTCTGAATTTTATGAGTTGTTGAAGTCTGCTGAGGATGCATTATATCCTGGCTGCAAGATGAGAAAATTAGAAGCAGTTGCAAAATTTATGGCTATCAAATCAGATAACGGAATGTCAAACACCTGTTTTGACCAGATATTTTCTTTGCTTAAAACACTGTTACCTGAAGGAAATGTTTTACCTGCAAATTACTATGAGAGTAAGAGGCTGGTTCGAAATTTGGGACTTACTTGTCAGAAGATTCATGCATGTTCAAATGACTGCATTTTATATTCTGGGGAAAATGAGTCGTTGGATAGTTGTCCCACATGTAGGCAACTGAGATATAAAGAAGGACAACACGGGAAGTCTGGTTTGATTCCTGTAAAATAGTTGAGATATTTTCCGATTACATCCAGACTCCAGCGTTTATTTATGTCTAAGAATACAGGGACAATGATGTCATGGCATAAAGAGAATATTTCAACCGATAAAAGCTTGAATCATCCAGCCGATGGTGATTCATGGAAACATTTTGATAGAGTGCATCCATCCTTTGCTTTAGAAGCTAGAAATGTTTGACTGGGGCTTTCCACTGATGGTTTCTGTCCGTTTGGATCTTATGGTAGTCAATATTCATGTTGGCCTGTTTTTTAACTCCGTAAAATTTACCTCCATGGATGTTGATGAAGGAGCCATATATCTTTTTGACTTTACTAATTCCAGGACATCCGAAGAAAAATATTGATGTTTATTTGAAACCATTGATTGATGAATTAAATTTATTGTGGAGTACTGGTGTCAGTACATATGATGTTGCAACGAAACAGAATTTCATACTGAGAGTAGCATTGATGTGGACAATAAGTGACTTCCCGGCTTATGGGATGTTATCTGGCTGGAGTACAAATGGTCAGAAATCATGTCCTTACTGTATGGGAGAGAACAAAGCATTTATGTTCATTCATGGAAAGAAACCTTGTTATTTTGACTGTCATCGCAGGTTTCTTCCAACTGATCATCCTTTTCGTAGAAACAGATCTCATTTCAGAAAAGGAACAGTTGAAAGGGAAGGACCTCCAAAAATGCTATCAGGTTCGGAGTTAAAATTAGTTGTACTTTCATTACCTTCCATCACTTTTGGTCCCACAATAAACCAACAGAAAATTTCTGGTTTTGGGAAAGAACACAATTGGATTAAAGGTAGCATATTTTGGGATTTTCCATATTGGTCTGATTTGTTGTTCTGACACATGTTAGATGTCATGCATATTGAGAAGAACTATTTTGATAATTTGTTTCATACAGTTTTGGATACGTCAGGAAAGAGAAAATACAATGTAAATGCACGTTTAGATCTTGCCCAAATTTGCAGGCGTCCAGAATTGGAACTGTTTGAGAATGTCAGAACAGAAAGGTTACTGAAACCAAAAGCAGCTTATACACTGTTTAAAGAAAACTGTTTATTATTTTGTCAGTGGATTGCAGATTTGAGACTTCCAGATGGCTGTGCTTCCAATTTGGGTAGATGTGTAATGAATGGTCATATTACTGCATTAAAAAGTCATGATTTTCATGTTATAATGGAAAGACTACTACCCATTGGATTAAGAGGTCTGTTGAATTCTGTGATTTGGGATTCCATAACAGACATGTCTCAATTTTTTCCGGAAATTTGTGCGGCTACAGCAGATTATGATGCTCTAGGAAAACTTGAAAAAGATGTTGTTGTAATTATATGTAAACTGGAAAAAATATTACCACTGTCTTTCTTCGACTCAATGGACCATTTGATGTTACATTTTCCATATGAAGCCAAATGTGGAGGTCCAGTACAGTTTTGATGGATGTACCCATTTGAAAGATGCATGCAAAAATTGAAAAGAAAAGTACGTAACAAAGCATCTGTTGAAGGATCTATTGCAGAAGCTTATTTGAAAGAGGAAATATCTTTTTTATGCTCCCATTATTTTGAATCTGAGTATCCTTCAAAACACAACCGAATGGGACAGAACTAGAGGAATATTGATGAAATCGACAATCAATTATCTGTTTTCAACCAGTCAGAGCTTGGTTTTGGTAGAGTTTATGAATGCAGGCTTTCAGATGATGAACATCATAGAGCTCATACGTATGTTCTGCTCAACTATGAAGAGATGACATCAGTTGTACTGTAAGTGTTTATATCACTTATTCTATCATTTATGTTACAGTAAATAACTTTGGTTTTTATGGGATGTATGATAATCATATCAAGAAACAAATTCCACAAATTACAGCAGCTGCTCTCGAAGAACGTCGACTGAAAAATTTCTCTCAGTGGTTTCAAAAACTGGTAACATAAATTCTTTATCTTTTAGCAACTCATTCAATGTATAGTTTACTATATTGATAATAATTTCACAAATTTTCATGTGTCTCGACATGCTGATAAAATTGACAAACGGCTGTGTGTATTGAGTAACCCACCTTCCAAACATGTTAAAATTTATAATGCATATGTGGTGAATGGATTTCGATTCCACACACATACATATGGGGAATCGAAAAAAACAATGAACAGTGGAGTTAGCTTGAGAGGATCTCATCATCGAGAAAATGAAGTTGACTTTTATGGCATACTTGATGAAATCATTGAACTCTGTTATCTTGGAAAACATTACATAACCATGTTCAAATGTCGGTGGTTGGATACAGAGAGAGGCGTGTGTGTTCATTCGACTCATGGAATCATCGATATTATATGTAAAAGTGTTCTCGAAGTAAATGAACCATTCTTATTGGCTCAACAGGCACATCATGTTTATTACGCAAAGTACTGTGCTACATCAAGAGACTTGACTGATTGGTGGAGTGGAATAAAAATCAAAATTCGAGAAAATCATTTTAGTCAAAGTGAATTTGCTTTCACTGATGTGCAAAGAGTTGATGTTTTTCAAGAGAGTACTCAAAATAAATATTTTTTGCAAAGAGACATGAGTATCGATGACGACACCCCACATTTATGAGTCGGTGATGACGATGATGTTAATGATGTCACATATGAATTTGAAATGGTAAGAGATGAAGAAACTGTAACTCGAATGGATATCGATGATGATGAGGAGGAATATGAAGATGTCATTGACATATATGAAGATGATAATGAAGATGAACACTGATAGAATTCCATGGTATTTATATACAATCATAATATTTATATATGTATATATAATAGTAATTATGAATTATTTACTAACAACATTAACATTTTCTGTTTCAGATGGACGACGCTACATTTCGTGAGTTGGCGGATGCTGACCTGACTTTCGATGCGGAAGAGTTGCTGCCAGATGACCCTCAGCCTGCAGGCGCTCCAGGGAGTACGCAGAGGGGGCGCGGTCTTGCACGATTGATGATTCCTGACCCCATCCCCGAGTGACGTCCACGTCTTGGGTTTGATCCACGCACACGGAGGTGTGATAACCTGTGTGATAACCTGTTGATTTGACTAAGATTTCATTAATCTATTCACATAATAAATGTTTATTATTTTTACATTTTTCTGCATATAGCAGTCGGACAGGGCAGCGCTATTTTGTGCAACTATTTCTCTCAGCTGTGGACCACATGGGAGCAGATTCCCATTAATGTGCAGTAGGCCATGTTCGGCCATTGGTTGGTACGTACGTAAATAAATAATTTTTATTTTGAAAATTATTTCATTTCTAACTTGATATTTTGATTTATTTGTAGGGTTTATGGTATCCGATCGAAGATACCATGCATGACGCCATCCACGAGGCATGGGAGGTGGCCATGCGTGATCTCCTTCGTCAGTTTTTGCACAATTTAAGAAATGCTACGATGAAGAAAGCATGAGTGTCAGATTTTGACGAGTCATGTAGAGCACACCGACCATAGTACATTTCATCCCATGTATGGGATGGATTATGTGCACACTGGTTGAGTGGTGCCTTTCAGAGGGGATCATCGGTGGGGAGGCAGAATCGGGGGAGACAGGAGGTGACTCATCGAGCTGGGAGTCGTTCTTTCAGTACTCATAGACAGCATCTGGTACGTACATTATTTATAAATATTTTATATAACTATAAATATTAACAGTTTATTTTTTATTCTTATAGGCTGTCGAGCACCCTGAGATTACGGAGTAGGACGTATATCGGAGGATGTATAGTGATCCTGCTACTGGGGAGCTCAGAGGTGATCGTCAGCATCACATCGTGGTTAGTATTATTTGTTTTCAAGGTTAAAAATTAACTGTATATAATATATTCACAATTTTAATTTTAAATTGCAACTACAGGAGTCGTAAGAGGCCGCAGCGTCACAGGCCCGACCTGAGAGTCAGGCCGAGTCATCAGATCAGACCACTGGCTGTCAGTTTGATGAGGCGGCATGGATGCAGGCCACCCGGTATGCATTCAAGAAGGGCCGGGTAGTTGGTATCAGCTCTCGACTGACTCCCATAGATTATTATGGCAGTGCTGCGATGTCGGCATCCAGCTCGAGAGGAGCTCGTGCATCTTCTTCTGCTACACAGTATGAGGATCAGTTGCGATCTCAGACTGCACTGATAGAGAGTCTCCGACAGGAGCAGGAGTAGATGCGTCAGCAGCATGAGGAGGAGCGTCGATGCCAGCAGCAGCTGTACGAGGAGCAGACGAGTCGGTGGCAGCAGCAGCATCAGGAGCAGATGGAGTACATGCGCCGACTCACTCATGCTTTAGGGATGGAGTTTCCTCCACCACCATCTGCAGATCCCCCCTCCCCCTCCTTCAGATTAGAGTTTGTATTTATGTTATAAAATTTGTGAAATCAAAATATGTTTTTTTTTTCTATTCGTAGTTTTTGTTAATATTCTATTATTTTTTATTTTTGAATTATAATTCTATTATTATTATATTAATTAAAATAATTTATTATTTTTATTTGGGAATTATAATTCTATTATTATATTAATTAAAATCATTTATTAATATTTTATTATTTTTTATTTTTGAATTATAATTGGATTATTATTATATTAATTAAAATAATTTATTAACAATTTATTTTTTTTTATTTTTTTTATAGTATTTGCGACGGGATACTATTCCCGTCGGAAATAGTATTATTATTTTTTTTATTTGTTAAAAAATAGTTTTTGCGACGGGGCCCATCACAACTAGATTTTTACAAATATACGGAGTACTAGTTGCGACGAGGATTCTCCCCGTCGCGGAAAAGGGCTTTAGCGACGGGCCCGTCGCAAAAAAATGTTATTGCGACACCGTTTTCAGCAATGGGTCATTTGCGATGAGACCCCATCGCAAAAATCCATTTGCGACGGGATCCCGTCGCAAATACCTATTTTTCTAGTAGTGGATCAGAGGTTGTACTAACATGGCAGAATCTGAACTCTGATGCTGAAACCATGTTTATGGATCTTCGCGACGTAGTGTATATTCCCGGACTCGGGGACTGGAAGGCTTATTCTGACATTCATTTTAAGGACAATTCCAATGATATTAGGACTATTATTAGAGATATGTAAATTTTCATATAATCCAATGATGAATCAATTCCTACCACAAAATAGTTAAAGGAAATGATAGATCATAGTACCACCAAAGATATCAATCCCTCATTAGATGAAGAGTGGACGAACATTGTAGATCTTGAGGATGTATGTTTCCATTCTCTAACATTCTATTCCATTCATCAACATGAAATTTAGTCAACACGTTGTTACAAAGGAGAAATATCATCTTAATTCACTGTTGGGTAATAGAGAAATAACTAAAGCTCCTTCACCACAGTATAGACATGGAGGCACTACTCATGAAGGTATTGGGTCATCCCACGAATCAGGAAAAATATCTCAGCCCCAAAAGTACATGGACGAAGAAATATATAGGGTACTAGAATCAATGATACATGTATTTATAGATGATGATACAAGACCTCCCAATAAGGTGAAGAAGATAAATCACTATAGAAAGAACACCATGGATAAGCGCCTTCATAGAAGTGATAAGTCCCCCTGGTAATCATGAATTTTATTTATTATTCATGACAAAGTTTTTAAACATTTTTATATTATAGGGAATTCTTCTATTTATTCTTTGATTGAAATTATGAATAATATTCATGGTGTCATAGAAGGTGTTGCTGAGTAGACACAAATTCCTATAAATCCAGTGGTTCCTGAAGAGGCATTGAAGCCAAAGGAACCAAAATATGTTCCCAGAACTCCTATTATTCTACTATTAGAGGATAGAAAGCTTATATTAAATCAATAACACTTCCTAAAGCATAAAATTCAAAAATATATAACATCCATACTGTGATAATTTTTGGTTCATCATAGACACTAGAAAATATGGCAAAAAATGATGTTGGCCCCATGATTGTTGCTGAAGAAGCTACTCGGGGTCAATGGTTGTCCGAGGAATGTGGTAAAGCATGCCTGCCAAGTTCTCCAATGAGATGAGATATACCTAGGATATGAGAAATCATTGAATGAAATGATTAACCTTGACATGTATTTTGAATAAATATTAGAACATATTAATATATAAAATTCTTAAGAAGATTTTGGAGTTCCTTGTATAGAATCAACTGGAAGTGAGTTCTCATTATTTGTCATGTTAATCATCTTATTATTATCCTGATAACCGTGGATGATTGAAATATGCAGTTCCATATAAAGAAACTACTACAACAATGGTGCTTGAAGGAAGTGTTGAAATTAACATCAACCCCACCATTGAGGAGAAATTGGCTCTGGTGGATCATGAAATAGTTGGTTTCTTGTGAATCCCAATGAATATCCTAAGCTTATTAAATATAACACTGCTCATCTAGAGACATCTAACAAAATTACTAAAACTCATAACATTGGGGAGTATTCTTCTCAATATGTTGAACTACTGTTAGGTAAGAGATACTGATATTGTGATCACATTCACTTTTTTCATCTCTGGAATATAATTATAACCATAATTCTGGATTTACCATAGAGGGCTATCAACTTCAATGGCCAGGTCTGAAGTTGAAGCCGTTGCATCATCCCAATCTACATTGGAAGGGGTAGAAACCATTGTACAATAAGGAGCAGAACATGGAACTTATTTAAGTGAATTAAACCTGAATATACTCCTCCAAATGATAGTGATTCTGAATCGAACACAGAACTGCAGAAGGATCTTCGTATTTTTCATCGCAAATCATGTAAAATTATCTGAAAGAAAATATCTACGATTTTCCTTGAAGAACATCCTTCAAGTATTCCACGAATTTAGTCTTTGTTTATATCATAAGGATTTGGTGGTATTGAATACAGTGAAATTCATACTATGGTGAGAGTGATTATTTGGAGCTGTGAGTAGGAGAAAAAGCTTCAAAGAGACATGAAAAAATCCAAATTATCAGTCAATATTGAAGAGTTTCAAATAGTACAGTCCCAAGATGAGGCTAATCATAATGAAAAGTTAAAGGGAATGAATCATAAAAATAATGAAAATAATGACCAACAAATGTGCCTTCATCATGAGTTAGATATCATTATAGGAGAGCTTGACCAGCTTCCTAGCTCATTAAGAGAAGTCCAGAAGGATGGTGCAAAATCCATTGAAGATGCTATAGAAACACTTCAACATGCTGAAGATAGCGAGGCTGGTCAAATAGAAAAACATCAACATAGATTTGATAATGTCGAATATGCTATCAATCAAATGATGAATTATGTATAGTGCCTTTTGTAATTTCTGATGGAGCAACTCCAATTTTTGGATGATCCTTTATGAAAATTTTCTCCATAAATGAAAACTATTTTACCGTTAATCATATATGATTTCACTTTTTCTAATTTATTTTGTTTTACCAAGGACATTTGGCCCAGTAATTATAGTTTTATTGTTTCTATGGTTATATGGACATAACCCATATTTTTATAACTTATGACTTTTAATTTCTCAATTTGGCCTAAACCCAACTAAATGCTCGTTTAGTGAGCTGGGACTCAGCTTTTGTGTAAAGAGCCAATGGGCGGTTCTCAATCTAATGAGTTCCATGTCTTTTTTTGTTTAGCAGTTTAGAGTTTTGCATGTATGACTATAGAGGTTTAGAATTTAAACATGAATATCTTTTACCAAAATCGTTGAAAATAGATCCCAAACAAGACTCTGTGGATAATAATTTCTTTAATATAATTTAAATATTTCCATGGGGAATCTTGAGCTATGATTTTTATGGTCAACAAATTTAAAAAATGTGTCAACATAAGGGTTTATTTTTCCAAGAGTGAAGTTACCATTATTTGAAAAACTGTTAATGGGGGTTATGTTATGTTGGGGCAACTAGGGAATATGAAGTATAAACAAATAGGGGAATTTGTTTACTGATATGCGTGTTACATGGGAAACAATGCAAGGCAGCCTTAGGGCATGTGCTGCAGAGTCAACCAAAAGAAATATATGATGTTTAATATTATGATGTTGATAGATAGTAGAAAGTACGATTTGGGCTACTCAAAACCAGACTGGATGTTTTTTCCAAGGGTAGGAATTTTTAGAATGAAAAATGGATATTTTAGACCGATAGAAGCCATTAATTGGAATACCATTTATATTCAAATTTAATGTATGAGTTATGGTTAATATTTACCAGCAATAGGAATTTTTAATATCATATTGTGCAGTTTTACGCCATGGAGTGAGGAAATTTGTTCAGTGTAGGTTAAAGTTGTGGAGTGAGGACATTTGTACTTGGGCGTTTTAAGTCAGGTAGTGAGGATGTTGAACTATGCTATTTCGAGTCATGCAGTGAGGGAATTGGGTGGATTTAATTTAAGGTATTTATCTCTGACCAATGGTACAAAACTATCTGAATTTCATAATAATATTATTGTGAACGTACTATCATATTTAAGTATGTAAGGGAAAATTTTAAGCTTTGATTTTGGAATTTTAGGATCCGAGGAATGATATGGGAAAATGGCTAAAATCATTAAAGGTAGTCTTTTTCAATAATGAAGATACCATTACATGATAAACCTGTTATGGGGGCTGTGTTATGCAGGTCTAACTGGGGCATATTCTGTATAACCAAACTGTGGAAACTATTGACTGATAGACCAATTATGAAGGAAACTTATGCAAGGCTGCATAAGAGAATGTTCTACATAGTCAAAAAAAGAGCCCTTAGAAGTTTGATGTTCTACTCGGAAAAGCCTAAGAATGTTTATGGACATTCATATTTTACGAAGTATATAGATTTATTTATAGTGAAATGTTCATGAATATGGAAATGGTATTTCCACCCATGTTGTGAATATATTTAAAGGAATAGGACTATTACGATGGTCCGACACAAATGTAAGAGGTATAATGTCTATAGTTTTAGTTCATACAACTAGGAACAGAAATAGAAACATTATAAAATTTCTGGCCAAGTGATTTCAGGGTTATATTATATTTTATTGAACACATGGTGGGATAAATGTGTAAACCATGATCTTGTAGTCATTAAGATTGTTTGAAATATTATGGGACAAGTATACATGAATGGTTGTTTTATAATACAGATTCTAGAATATTTTCATCAATTAATAAAGGTGACAAAGATACTATACCATGAAAAATGTTACTATTATTCGATAACCCCATTATTGGGTCTATATTATGCGAGGCCAACTAGAGCATATGCTGCATTGCCAAATAGTGGCATCTTTTGAATGGAATGCCTGTAATGAAGGAAACTTATGCAAGGCCGCCTAAGGGAATGTGCTGCATAGTCAGGAAAAAGAGCACTCATGTATTAGAAAATATTTCACCAGAAATGGTAAAAAATATTTTGATGATATGAATATATTAAAGATTAAGAGTATGAAATATGGAAGGGGTTTGCGTCTAATGCATATGCTAATTATTTGAACCAATATTGTCCATTAATTTGATGTCCTTTACATAGATCTAAATCATATATAACATGGGGATGTTCTTTGTTTGACATCAATTAATATTGTGTTCTGCTGTTTTATGTCATGCAATGAGGACATTATACTACCCAGTTTTATGTCATGTTGTGAGGATAATATATTTTGCAATTTTAAGTCATGCAGTAAAGATATTATAAAATTCCGTTTTAATTTATTAAATGAGGACATTGATCGGCCTATAAGAAATTGAAACACATTATTTATATAAAGAATCCACTTACCCAATTTTTAATCCCACGTGATAAATTATTGATGTGATTAATAAAGAGCAGTAATGGTTTCTTTTACAGTGAAAATGTGACGCAAGTGAAGAATTGGGGTGTTATATTTCCATGAAGTTTAATGCCATGCGGTAAGGAAGAAGTTGAACCGAAGTGAAAGGAATGATATATTGTAATTGTATTATGGGATAAAACCCAAGTGTCACTATGTTCCTCACTTAGGGAATTAATCAAGTCACAGAAATCTCTTAAAAATTCAATTTTCTGGTTTGATTCATTTACAAGGAATAAAGGGTTTTGTTATCAATGTCAGGCCCTAAGATTGGAGATCTATGAATCTCTATGTATACCATTGAAATATGTGAATCATTCCCTACTTAGTACTTGAAACCATAATTTATCATTCCAATCAAGTTTGACATGAAGTATTTGAGCTTTTGACTTATTTCAAAAGAATGGTAAATATTAAGACATAAAATGTTATAAGGAACAAATCATATATCTTAATTAAACACTCTGTATAGATATGATTCATATACAGGGGTGAAAAGAAAATAAGAATATTTTTTGAATGTGGTTGGGCCCAAAATTAGATATTTAGGCGTCTTTACATATCTCATTGAAAAATGATAATCAAGCCATATGTCGTTCTTGAAACAAGGTATATATACAGATATAACTCAAACATAGGAAAAAGATGAATTCATGTACTACAAGGGATTAGTGATTATGTTAATGATGTTTTTGTATGGAAGATTCTTACATTAAATAGTTAAAATGTTAGTTGTACAAATGATGTCATGCAGTTTAACGTCATGTGACAATGATGAAGATGCTATGCATTTTAACATCATGTATCATGGATGATTATGGTTGTTATGAAGTTTCATGTATTCCAACTAGGACATGGGGGATATGCAGTTATATGTTTTGCAGAAAAGACATGGTACTATGTAGTTTAATGTTTTGAAGTGAGGATGTGTTACTATATAGTTTATAGTCATGCGGTGAGGAGGAGGTACTGTGCAGTTTAATGTCTTGTAGTGCGAATGAGGTACTGTGCAGTTCAAAGTATTATAGTGAGGACGATGTACTATGCAATTTAATGTCTTGCAGTGAGGACAATATATTATGCAGTTTAATGTCTTGTTGTAAGGACGATGTAATGTGGAGTTTAATGTCTGGAAGTCAGGATGAAGTACAATGCAATATAATGTCTTACAGTGGGGACATTTTACTGTGCAGTTTAATGTCTTGAATTGAGGATGAAGTACTATGCAATTTAAATTCTTTCATTTAGAGAGATGTACTATATTGTTAAAATTCTTGCAGTGAGGATGATGTACTGTGTAGTTTAGAGTCTTGCAGTGAGGATTATGTACTATTCATTTTAAATTCATAAAGTGATGATGAATGTGAAAAACTAAAATAAACACATCATCCATTGACATTAAGTCATAAACTCCATTGTAATAGTCCTTATGTATGGAATAATGTCCTTCCCACTTTGGCTCAAGATTTGGAGTTTTATTTCCTGGTATCATTAGAGTCCTAAGGAACAATACCAATTATCCCTGAATAAATCCCGTCGCAAATAACCCTGTTAAAAACTTATTTGCGACGGGGGTATTTGCCCGTCGCAAATAAGTATCCATTTGCGATGGGGAAGGCTATCCCGTCGCAAAAGGTCTGGCGCCCATTGCGCGCCAAATCACGGGAAAACTATTTGCGACGGGAATATTCCCCCGTCGCAAATAACCGGCGGCGGTAAAAGGTATTTGCGACGCGAATATTCCCCCATCGCAAATAGTATGTCGGCAGGTGGTTATTTGCGACGGGTCCCGTCGCAAATAACTATTTAACCGTTGACCGTAATAAATGCTGGCTAAGGTATTTGCGACGGGATACCCGTCACAAATGGGGTCGTCACAACTAATCTAATCTATAAATACCCCCATCCGTTTTTTTCAAATCATTCTCAAATTCCATCTTTTTCTTCTCTCAAGATTTTATTTCTACAGTTCAGTTTTTCTCAAGTTTAATTTTTTTCTTCGGAGTTGGTATTGAAGTTTTGAAGAATGATCAGAGATCAACCTCAGATCAATTTTCAAGGTATTTATATTTATTTTAATTTCATATTTATTTTTAATGTTTCATTAGTTTTAATTATTCTTAATTAGTTGTAATTTAATATTGTTTACATTGTTTTATAACTTAATAATTAGTAATAAATATTAATAATTAGGAATAATAACATTATATAATTATTAATATATTTTATTATTAATATTAAAATAATATAATTTTTTATATATATACAGTTCTCTTTTCATCTGTGTGTTTGCTGTCTTCACATGTATTATTTGTATATGGAGATAGAAAACACACAGATGAAAGGAGAACTGTATATAAATTAGAAAATTGTATTATTTTAATATTAATAATAAAATATACTAATAATGTTATTATTCATAATTATTTGTAATTATTCCTAATTATTGGTAATTATTCATTTAATTAGTCATAATTAAGAATAATTACCAATAATTACCAATAATTAGTAATACTTAGTAATAATTACCAATAATTAGTAATAATTACCAATAATTAGTAATAATTACCAATAATTAGTAATAATTACCAATAATTAGTAATAATTAGTAATAATTAGTAATAATTAGTAATAATTACCAATAATTAGTAATAATTACCAATAATTGGTAATAATTACCAATAATTGGTAATAATTACCAATAATTAGTAATAATTACCAATAATTAGTAATACTTACCAATAATTAGTAATAATTACCAATAATTAGTAATACTTACCCATAATTAGTAATAATTACCAATAATTACCAATAATTAGTAATAATTAGTAATAATTACCAATAATTAGTAATAATTAGTAATATTTAGAAATAATTACCAATAATTAGAAATAATTACCAATAATTAGTAATAATTACCAATAATTAGTAATAATTACCAATAATTAGTAATAATTACCAATAATTAGTAATAATTACCAATAAATTCCAATAATTACCAATAATTAGTAATAATTAGTAATAATTACCAATAATTAGTAACAATTAGTAATAATTAGCAACAATTAGAAATAATTAGTAATAATTGCCAATAATTAGTAATAATTACCAATAATTAGTAATAATTACCAATAACTAGTAATAATTAGGAATAATTACTAATAATTAGTAATAATTAGTAATAATTACCAATAATTAGTAATAATTAGTAATAATTAGGAATAATTAGTAATAATTAGTAATAATTATCAATAATTAGTAATAATTAACAATAATTAGTAATAATTACCAATAATTAGTAATAATTACCAATAATTAGTAATAATTACCAATAATTAGTAATAATTAAGAATAATTAGTAATAATTAAGAATAATTAGTAATAATTAAGAATAATTAGTAATAATTAAGAATAATTAGTAATAATTACCAATAATTGGTAATAATTACCAATAATTAGTAATAATTACCAATAATTGGTAATAATTACCAATAATTGGTAATAATTACCAATAATTAGTAATAATTAGTAATAATTACCAATAATTAGTAATAATTACCAATAATTAGTAATAATTACCAATAATTACCAATAATTAGTAATAATTAGTAATAATTAGTAATAATTACCAATAATTAGTAATAATTAGTAATAATTACCAATAATTAGTAATAATTAGTAATAATTAGTAATAATTACCAATAATTAGTAATAATTGCCCATAAATTGGTAATAATTAGTAATAATTACCAATTATTAGTAATAATTAGCAATAATTAGTAATAATTAGTAATAATTACCAATAATTAGTAATAATTATCAATAATTAGTAATAATTAACAATAATTAGTAATAATTACCAATAATTAGTAATAATTACCAATAATTAGTAATAATTACCAATAATTAGTAATAATTACCAATAATTAGTAATAATTACCAATAATTAGTAATAATTACCAATAATTAGTAATAATTACCAATAATTAGTAATAATTTCCAATAATTAGTAATAATTAGTAATAATTACCAATAATTAGTAATAATTACCAATAATTAGTAGTAATTACCAATAATTACCAATAATTAGTAATAATTAGTAATAATTAGCAATAATTAGTAAGAATTAGTAATAATTATCAATAATTAGTAATAATTAACAATAATTAGTTATAATTACCAATAATTAGTAATAATTACCAATAATTAGTAATAATTAAGAATAATTAGTAATAAATAAGAATAATTAGTAATAATTAAGAATAATTAGTAATAATTACCAATAATTAGTAATAATTACCAATAATTAGTAATAATTAGTAATAATTACCAATAATTAGTAATAATTACCAATAATTAGTAATAATTACCAATAATTAGTAATAATTGCCAATAATTAGTAATAATTACCAATAATTACAATAAATAGTAATAAATAGTAATAAATAGTAATAATTAGTAATAATTACCAATAATTACCCATAATTAGTAATAATTAGTAATAATTAGTAATAATTACCAATAATTAGTAATAATTAGTAATAATTACCAATAATTTGTAATAATTAGTAATAATTAGTAATAATTAACAATAATTAGTAATAATTACCAATTATTAGTAATAATTAACAATAATTACCAATAATTAGTAATAATTAGTAATAATTATTAATAATTAGTAATAATTACCAATAATTAGTAATAATTTGTAATAATTAGTAATAATTACCAATAATTAGTAATAATTACCAATAATTAGTAATAATTACCAATTATTAGTAATAATTACCAATAATTAGTAATAATTAGTAATAATTACCAATAATTAGGAATAATTAGTAACAAATACCAATAATTAGAAATAATTAGTAATACTTAACAATAATTAGTAATATTAACCAATAATTAGTAATATTTACCAATAATTAGAAATAATTACCAATAATTACCATTAATTATTAATAATTACCAATAATTACCAATAATTAGTATTAATTACCAATAATTAGTAATAATTACCAATAATTACCAATAATTAGTAATAATTAGTAATAATTAGTAATAATTACCAATAATTAGTAATAATTAGTAATAATTACCAATAATTAGTAATAATTAGTAATAATTACCAATAATTAGTAATAATTACAAATAATTAGTAATAATTACCAATAATTAGTAATAATTACCAATAATTACCAATAATTACCGATAATTAGTAATAATTCGTAATAATTACCAATAATTACCAATAATTAGTAATAATTAGTAATAATTAGTAATAATTATGTCTATCTCAAAAAAAAGTTTGCGTCAGTTGTGTATGATCTAAAATTTATAATTATCCTAGCTTGAGTGTTTTTTCTAACAAATTATTCAAAACCAGTAATGCATTTATATATTATAGAGACATATGGAACAACGAGGTCGTCAACAATCATTATTAGGTGACCGCATATGGATAAATCAACGTAGAAATCCAAACGGTTCTGGTTTAAATCCAGTATATGTAGAGGGTGTGGAGACTTTTTTTATCATTTGCGGCATCAAATCCAGAATTTGTTTCAGAAGACAAAATAAAATGCCCTTGCAGAAAATGTACATTGAGAACGTTTGACACATTTGACAAAGTGGGAGAACATCTCTTGCGTTTTGGTTTTCAACCAGATTATGTATTTTGGTATCAACACGGTGAACAGAGTTCCAGAGAAGGTGATACCAACTTGATTCCGGATCCATCCTGGTTTCAAGATTTAGTACATGATGTTGTAGGTTCATCTGTTCAACATACAGAAACTCCGACTGATATAGCTTCAAATCCTGAGTTGGCACCGTCTGAATTTTATGAGTTGTTGAAGTCTGCTGAGGATGCATTATATCCTGGCTGCAAGATGAGCAAATTAGAAGCAGTTGCAAAATTTATGGCTATCAAATCAGATAACGGAATGTCAAACACCTGTTTTGACCAGATATTTTCTTTGCTTAAAACACTGTTACCTGAAGGAAATGTTTTACGTGCAAATTACTATGAGAGTAAGAGGTTGGTTCGAAATTTGGGACTTACTTGTCAGAAGATTCATGCATGTTCAAATGACTGCATTTTATATTCTGGGGAAAATGAGTCGTTGGATAGTTGTCCCACATGTGGGTAACTGAGATATAAAGAAGGACGACACGGGAAGTCTGGTTTGATTCCTGTAAAATAGTTGAGATATTTTCCGATTACATCCAGACTCTAGCGTTTATTCATGTCTAAGAATACAGCGACAATGATTTCATGGCATAAAGAGAATATTTCAACTGATAAAAGCTTGAATCATCCAGCCGATGGTGATTCATGGAAACATTTTGATAGAGTGCATCCATCCTTTGCTTTAGAAGCTAGAAATGTTCGACTGGGGCTTTCCACTGATGGTTTCTGTCCGTTTGAATCTTATGGTAGTCAATATTCACGTTGGCCTATTTTTTTTAACTCCGTACAATTTACCTCCATGGATGTTGATGAAGGAGCCATATATCTTTTTGACTTTACTAATTCCAGGAAATCCAAAGAAAAATATTGATGTTTATTTGAAACCATTGATTGATGAATTAAATTTATTGTGGAGTACTGGTGTCAGTATATATGATGTTGCAACGAAATAGAATTTCATACTGAGAGCAACATTGATGTGGACAATAAGTGACTTCCCGGCTTATGGGATGTTATCTGGATGGAGTACACATGGTCAGAAATCATGTCCTTACTGTATGGGAGAGAACAAAGCATTTATGCTCATTCATGGAAAGAAACCTTGTTATTTTGACTGTCATCGCAGGTTTCTTCTAGCTGATCATCCTTTTCGCAGAAACAGATCTCATTTCAGAAAAGGAACAGTTGAAAGGGAAGGACCTCCAAAAATGCTATTAGGTTCGGAGTTAAAATCAGTTGTACTTTCATTACCTCCCATCACTTTTGGTCCCACAATAAACCATCAGAAAATTTCTGGTTTTGGGAAAGAACACAATTGGATTAAACATAGCATATTTTGGGATTTTCCATATTGGTCTGATTTGTTGGTCCGACACATGTTAGATATCATGCATAATGGGAAGAACTGTTTTGATAATTTGTTTCATACAGTTTTGGATAAGCCAGGAAAGAGAAAAGACAATGTAAATGCACGTTTAGATCTTGCCCAAATTTGCAGGCGTCCAGAATTGGAACTGTTTGAGAATGTCAGAATAGAAAGGTTACTGAAACCAAAAGCAGCTTATACACTGTCTAAAGAAAACCGTTCATTATTTTGTCAGTGGATTGCAGATTTGAGACTTCCAGATGGATGTGCTTCCAATTTGGGTAGATGTGTAAAGAATGGTCATATTACTGGATTAAAAAGTCATGATTGTCATGTTATAATGGAAAGAATGCTACCCATTGGATTAAGAGGTCTGTTGAATTCTGTGATTTGGGATTCCATAACAGACATGTCTCAATTTTTTCGGTAAATTTCTGCGGCAACAGCAGATTATGATGCTCTAGGAAAACTTGAAAAAGATGTTGTTGTAATTATATGTAAACTGGAAAAAATATTTCCGCCGTCTTTCTTTGACTCAGTGGAACATTTGATGTTACATTTTCCATATAAAGCCAAATGTGGAGGTCCAGTACAGTTTCGATGGATGTACCCATTTGAAAGATGCATGCAAAAATTGAAAAGAAAAGTACGTAACAAAGCATCTGTTGAAGGATCTATTGCAAAAGCTTATTTGCAAGAGGAAATATCTTTGTTCTGCTCCCATTATTTTGAATCTGAGTATCCTTCAAAACACAACCGAATGGGATGGAATGAGAGGAATATTGATGAAATCGACAATCAATTATCTGTTTTCAACCAGTCAGAGCTTGGTTTTGGTTGAGTTTATGAACGCTGGCTTTCAGATGATGAACATCATAGAGCTCATACGTATGTTATGCTCAACTGTGAAGAGATGACATCAGTTGTACTGTAAGTGTTTATATCACTTATTCTATCATTTATGTTACAGTAAATAACTTTGGTTTTTATAGGTTGTATGATAATCATATCAAGAAACAAATTCCACAAATTACAGCAGCTGCTCTCGAAGAAAGTCAACTGAAAAATTTCTCTCAGTGGTTTCAAAAACTAGTAACATAATTTCTTTATCTTTTAGCAACTCATTCAATGTATAGTTTACTATATTGATAATTATTTCACAAATTTTCAGGTGTCTCGACATGCTGATAAAACTGACAAACGGCTGTGTGTATTGAGTAACCCACCTTCCAAACTTGTTAAAACATATAATGCATATGTGGTGAATGGATTTCGATTCCACACACATACATATGGGGAATCGAAAAAAACAATGAACAGTGGAGTTAGCTTGAGAGGATCTCATCATCGAGAAAATGTAGTTGACTTTTATGGCATACTTGATGAAATCATTTAACTCTGTTATCTTGGACAACATTACATAACCATGTTCAAATGTCGGTGGTTGGATACAGAGAGAGGCGTGCGTGTTCATCAGACTCATGGAATCATCGATATTAAATGTAAAAGTGTTCTCGCAGTAAATGAACCATTCTTATTGGCTCAACAGGCACATCAAGTTTATTACGCAAAGTACTGTGCTACATCAAGAGACTTGACTGATTGGTGGAGTGTAATAAAAATAAAAATTCAAGACAATCAGTTTAGTCAAAGTGAATGTGCTTTCACTGATGTGCAAAGAATTGAAGTTTTTCAAGAGAGTACTCAAAATAAATCTTTTTTGCAAAGAGACATGAGTATCGATGACGACACCCCACATTTAAGAGTCGGTGATGACGATGATGTTAATGATGTCACATATGAATTTGAAATGGTAAGAGATGAAGCAACTGTAACTCGAATGGATATCGATGATGTTGAGGAGGAATATGAAGATGACATTGACATATATGAAGATGATGATGAAGATGAACACTGATAGAATTCCATGGTATTTATATACAATCATAATATGTATATATGTATATATAATAGTAATTATGAATTATTTGCTAACAACATTAACATTTTCTATTTCAGATGGATGACGCCACATTTCGTGAGTTGGCGGATGCTGACCTGACTTTCGATGCGGATGAGTTGCTGCCAGATGACCCTCAGCCTGCAGGCGCTCCAGGGAGTACGCGGAGGGGGCACAGTCTTGCACGATTGATGATTCCCGACCCCATCCCCGAGTGACGTCCACGTCTTGGGTTTGATCCACGCACACAAAGGTGTGATAACCTGTGTGATAACCTGTTGATTTGACTAAGATTTCATTAATCTATTCACATAATAAATGTTTATTATTTTTACAGTTTTCTGCATATAGCAGTCGGACAGGGCATCGCTATTTTGCGCAACTATTTCTCTCAGCCGTGGACCACATGGGAGCAGATTCCCATTGATGTGCAGCAGGCCATGTTCGGCCATTGATTGGTACGTACGTAAATAAATAATTTTTATTTTGAAAATTATTTCATTTCAAACTTGATATTTTGATTTATTTGTAGGGTTTATGGTATCCGATTGAGGATACCATGCGTGACGCCATCCACGAGGCATGGGAGGTGGCCATGCGTGATCGCCTTCGTCAGTTTTTTCACAATTTAAGAAATGCTGCAATGAAGAAAGCAGGAGTGTCAGATTTTGACGAGTCATGTAGAGCACACCGACCATAGTACATTTCATCCCATGTATGGGATGGATTATGTGCACACTGGTTGAGTGGTGCCTTTCAGAGGAGATCATCGGTGGGGAGGCAGAATCGGGGGAGACATGAGGTGACTCATCGAGCTGGGAGTCGTTGTTTCAGTACTCATAGACAGCATCTGGTACGTACATTATTTATAAATATTTTATATAACTATAAATTTTAACAGTTTATTTTTTCTTCTTATAGGCTGTCGAGCACCCCGAGATTACGGAGTACGACGTATATCGGAGGATGTATAGAGATCCTACTACTGGGTAGCTCAGAGGTGATCGTCAGCATCACATCGTGGTTAGTATTATTTGTTTTCAAGTTTAAAAATTAACTGTATATAATATATTCACAATTTTAATTTTAAATTGCAACAACAGGAGTCGTATGAGGCCGCAACGTCATATGCCCGGCCTGAGAGTCAGGCCGAGTCATCAGATCAGACCACTGGCCATCAGTTTGATGAGGCGGCATGGATGCAGGCCACCCAGTATGCATTCGAGAAGGGCCGGGTAGTTGGTATCAGCTCTCGACTGACTCCCGGAGATTATTATGGCAGTGCTGCGATGTCAGCGTCCAGCTCGAGAGGAGCTCGTGCATCTTCTTTTGCTACACAGTATGAGGATCAGTTGCGATCTTAGACTGCACTGATAGAGAGTCTCTGATAGGAGAAGGAGCAGATGCGTCAGCAGCATGAGGAGGAGCGTCGACGCCAGCAGTAGCTGTACGAGGAGCAGACGAGTCGGTGGCAGCATCAGCATCAGGAGCAGATGGAGTACATGCGCCGACTCACTCATGCTTTAGGGATGGAGTTTCCTCCACCACCATCTGCAGATCCCCCCTCCCCCCTCCCCCCTCCTTCATATTAGAGTTTGTATTTATGTTATAAAATTTGTGAAATCAAAAGATGATTTTTTTTCTATTCGTAGTTTCTGTTAATATTCTATTATTTTTTATTTTTGAATTATAATTCTATTATTATTATATTAATTAAAATAATTTATTATTTTTATTTGTGAGTTATATTTCTATTATTATATTAATTAAAATCATTTATTAATATTTTATTATTTTTAATTTTTGAATTATAATTGGATTATTATTATATTAATTAAAATAATTTATTAACAATTTATTTTTTTTATTTTTTTTATAGTATTTGTGACGGGATACTATTCCCGTCGCAAATAGTATTATTATTTTTTTATTTGTTAAAAAATAGTTTTTGCGATGGGGCCCGTTGCAACTAGTTTTTTACAAATATACGGAGTACTAGTTGCGACGGGGATTCTCCCCGTCGCGGAAATGGGCTTTAGCGACGGGCCCGTCGCAAAAAAAATGTTATTGCGACACCGTTTTCAGCAACGGGGCATTTGCGACGGGACCCCGTCGCAAAAAGCCATTTGCGACGGGATCCCGTCGCAAATACTTGTTTTTCTAGTAGTGGATCAGAGGTTGTTCTAACATGGTAGAATCTGAACTCTGATGCTGAAACCATGTTTATGGATCTTCGCGATGTAGTGTATATTCCCGGACTCGGGGACTGGAAGGCTTATTCTAACATTCATTTTAAGGATAATTCCAATGATATTAGGACTATTATTAGAGATATGGAAATTCTCATATAATCCAATGATGAATCAATTCCTACCACAAAATAGTTAAAGGAAATGATAGATCATAGTACCACCAAAGATATCAATCCCTCATTAGATGAAGAGTGGACGATCATTCTAGATCTTGACGATGTATGTTTCCATTCTCTAACATTCTATTCCATTCATCAACATGAAATCTAGTCAACACATTGTTACAAAGGAGAAATATCATCTTAATTCACTGTTGGGTAATAGAGAAATAACTAAAGCTCCTTCACCACAGTATAGACATGGAGGCACTACTCATGAAGGTATTGGGTCATCCCACGAATCAGGAAAAATATCTCAGTCCCAAAAGTACATGGAGGAAGAAATAGATAGGGTACTAGAATCAATGATACATGTATTTATAGATGATGATACAAGCCCTCCCAATATGGTGAAGAAGATAAATCACTATAGAAAGAACACCATGGATAAGAGCCTTCATAGAAGTGATAAGTCCCCCTGGTAATCATGAATTTATTTATTATTCATGACAAAGTGTTTAAACATTTTTATATTATAGGGAATTCTTCTATTTATTCTTTGATTTAAATTATGAATAATATTCATGGTGTCGTAGAAGGTGTTGCTGAGTAGACACAAATTCCTATAAATCCAGTGGTTCCTAAAGAGGCATTGAAGCCAAAGGAACCAAAATATGTTCCCAGAACTCCTCTTATTCTACTATTAGAGGATAGAAAGCTTATATTAAATCAATAACACTTCCTAAAGCATAAAATTCAAAAATAGATAACATCCATACTGTGATAATTTTTGGTTCATCATAGACACTAGAAAATATGGCAAAAAATGATGTTGACACCATGATTGTTGCTGAAGAAGCTACTCGGGGTCAATGGTTGTCCGAGGAATGTGGTAAAGCATGCCTGCCAAGTTCTCCAATGGGATGAGATATACCTAGGATATGAGAAATAATTGAATGAAATGATTAACCTTGACATGTATTTTGAATAAATATTAGAACATATTAATATATCAAATTCTTAAGAAGATTTTGGAGTTCCTTGTATAGAATCAACTGGAAGTGAGTTCTCATTATTTTTCATGTTAATCTTCTAATTATTATCCTGATAACCATGGATGATTGAAATATGCAGTTCCATATAAAGATACTACTACAACAATGGTACTTGAAGGAAGTGTTGAAATTAACATCAACCCCACCATTGAGGAGAAATTGGCTCTGGTGGATCATGAGATAGTTGGTTTCTTGTGATTCCCAATGAATATCCTATGCTTATTAAATATAACACTGCTCATCTAGAGACATCTAACAAAATTACTTAAACTGAGAACATTGGTGAGTATTCTTCTCAATATGTTGAACTACTTTTAGGTAATAGATACTGATATTGTGATCACATTCACTTTTTTCATCTCTGGAATCTAATTATAACCATAATTCTGGATTTACCATAGAGGGCTATCAACTTCAATGGCCAGGTCTGAAGTTGAAGTCGCTGCATCATCCCAAACTACATTGGAAGGGGTAGAAACCATTGTACAATAAGGTGCAAGAACATGGAACTTATTTAAGTGAATTAAACCTGAATATACTCCTCTAAATGATAGTGATTCTGAATCGAACACAGAATTGCAGAAGGATCTTTGTATTTTTCATCGCAAATCATGTAAAATTATCTGAAAGAAAATATCTACGATTTTCCTTGAAGAACATCCTTCATGTATTCCATGAATTTAGTCTTTGTTTATATCATAAGGATTTGGTGGTATTGAATACAGTGAAATTCATACTATGGTGAGAGTGATTATTTGGAGCTGTGAGTAAGAGAAAAAGAATCAAAGAGACATGAAAGAATCCAAATTATCAGTCAATATTGAAGAGTTTCAAATAGTACAGTCCCAAGACGAGGCTAATCATAATGAAAAGTTAAAGGGAATGAATCATAAAAATAATGAAAATAATGATCAACAAATGTGCCTTCATCATGAGTTAGATATCATTATAGGAGAGCTTGACCAGCTTCCTAGCTCATTAAGAGAAGTCCAGAAGGATGGTGCAAAATCCATTGAAGATGCTATAGAAACACTTCAACATGCTGAAGATAGCGAGGCTGGTCAAATAGAAAAACATCAACATACATTTGATAATGATGAATATGCTATCAATCAAATGATGAATTATGTACAGTGCCTTTTGTAATTTCTGATGGAGCAACTCCAATTTTTGGATGATCCTTTATGAAAATTTTCTCCATAAATGAAAACTATTTTACCGTTAATCATATATGATTTCACTTTTTCTAGTTTCTTTTGTTTTTCCAAGGACATTTGGCCCAGTAATTATAGTTTTATTGTTTCTATGGTTATATGGACATAACCCATATTTTTATAACTTATGACTTTTAATTTCTCAATTTGGCCTAAACCCAACTAAATGCTTGTTTAGTGAGATGGGACTCAGCTTTTGTGTAAAGATCCATTGGGGGGGTTCTCAATCTAATGAGTTCCATGTCTTTTGTTGTTTGGCAGTTTAGAGTTTTGCATGTATGACTATAGAGGTTTAGAATTTAAAGACGAATATCTTTTACCAAAATCGTTGAAAATAGATCCCAAACAAGACTCTGTGGATAATAATTTCTTTAATATAATTTAAATATTTCCATGGGGAATCTTGAGCTATGATTTTTATGATCAAAAAATTTAAAAAATGTGTCAACATAAGGGTTTATTTTTCCAAGAGTGAAGTTACCATTATTTGAAAAAATGTTAATGGGGGTTATGTTATGTTGGGCCAACTAGGGAATATGAAGTATAAACAAATAGGGGAATTTGTTTACTGACATTCCTGTTACATGGGCAACAATGCAAGGCAGCCTTAGGGCATGTGCTGCAGAGTCAACCAAAAGAAATATTTGATGTTTAATATTATGATGTAGATAGATAATGGAAAGTACGATTTGGGCTACTCAAAACCAGAGTGGATGTTTTTTCCAAGGGTAGGAATTTTTAGAATGAAAAATGGATATTTTAGACCGATAGAAGCCATGAATTGGAATACCATTTATATTCAAATTTAATGTATGAGTTATGGTTAATATTTACCAGCAAGAGGAATTTTTAATATCATATTGTGCAGTTTTACGCCATGGAGTGAGGAAATTTGTTCAGTGTAGGTTAAAGTCATGGAGTGAGGACATTTTTACTAGGCCGTTTTAAGTCAGGTAGTGAGGATGTTGAACTATGCTATTTCGAGTCATGTAGTGAGGGAATTGGGTGGATTTAATTTAAGGTATTTATCTCTGACCAATGGTACAAAACTATCCGAATTTCATAATAATATTATTGTGAATGTACTATCATAATTAAGTATGTAAGGGAAAATTTTAAGCATTGATTTTGGAATTTTAGGATCCGAGGAATGATATGGGAAAATGGCTAAAATCATTAAAGGTAGTCTTTTTCAATAATGAAGATACCATTACATGATAAACCTGTTATGGGGGCTGTGTTATGAAGGTCTAACTGGGGCATATTCTGTATAACCAAACTGTGGAAACTATTGACTGATAGACCAATTATGAAGGAATCTTATGCAAGGCTGCATAAGAGAATGTTCTACATAGTGAAAAAAAGAGCCCTTAGAAGTTTGACGTTCTACTAGGAAAATCCTAAGAATGTTTATGGACATTCATATTTTACGAAGTATATAGATTTATTTATAGTGAAATGTTCATGAATATGGAAATGGTATTTCCACCCATGTTGTGAATATATTTAAAGGAATAGGACTATTACGATGGTCCGACACAAATGTAAGAGGTATAATGTCTATAGTTTTAGTTCATACAACTAGGAATAGAAATAGAAACATTATAAAATTTGTGGCCAAGTGATTTCAGGGTTATATTAAATTTTATTGAACACATGGTGGGATAAATGTGTAAACCATGATCTTGTAGTCATTAAGATTGTTTGAAATATTATGGGACAAGTATACATGAATGGTTGTTTTATAATACAGATTCTTGAATATTTTCATCAATTATTAAAGGTGACAAAGATACTATACCATGAAAAATGTTACTATTATTCGATAACACCATTATTGGGTCTATATTATGCGAGGCCAACTAGAGCATATGCTGCATTGCCAAATAGTGGCATCTTTTGAATGGCATGCCTGTAATGAAGGAAACTTATGCAAGGCCGCCTATGGGAATGTGCTGCATAGTCAGTAAAAGGAGCACTCATGTATTAGAAACTATTTCACCAGAAATGGTAAAAAAATATTTTGATGATATGAATATATTAAAGATTAAGAGTATGAAATATGGAAAGGGTTTACGTCTAATGCATATGGTAATTATTTGAACCAATATTGTCCATTAATTTGATGTCCTTTACATAGATCTAAATCATATATAACATGGGGATGTTCTTTGTTTGACATCAATTAATATTGTTTTGTGCTGTTTTATGTCATGCAATGAGGACATTATACTACGCAGTTTTACGTCATGTTGTGAGGATAATATATTTTGCAATTTTAAGTCATGCAGTAAAGATATTATAAAATTCAGTTTTAATTTATTAAATGATGACATTGATTGGCCTATAAGAAATTGAAACACATTATTTATATAAAGAATCCACTTACCCAACTTTTAATCCCAAGTGATAAATTATTGATGTGATAAATAAAGAGCAGTAATGGTTTCTTTTACAGTGAAAATGTGACGCAAGTGAAGAATTGGGGTGTTATATTTCCATGAAGTTTAATGCCATGCGGTAAGGAAGAAGTTGAACCGAAGTGAAAGGAATGATATATTGTAATTGTATTATGGGATAAAACCCAAGTGTCACTATGTTCCTCACTTAGGGAATTAATCAAGTCACAGAAATCTCTTAAAAATTCAATTTTCTGGTTTGATTCATTTACAAGGAATAAGGGGTTTTGTTATCAATGTCAGGACCTAAGATTGGAGATCTATGAATCTCTATGTATACCATTGAAATATGTGAATCATTCCCTACGTAGTACTTGAAACCATAATTTATCATTCCAATCAAGTTTGACATGAAGTATTCGAGCTTTTGACTTATTTCAAAAGAATGGTAAATATTAAGACATAAAATGTTATAAGGAACAAATCATATATCTTAATTAAACTCTCTGTATAGATATGATTCATATACAGGGGTGAAAAGAAAATAAGAAGATTTTTTGAATGTGGCTGGGCCCAAAATTAGATATTTAGGCGTCTTTACATATCTCATTGAAAAATGATAATCAAGCCATATGTCGTTCTTGAAACAAGGTATCTATACAGATATAACTCAAACATAAGAAAAAGAGGGATTCATGTACTACAAGGGATTAGTGATTATGTTAATGATGTTTTTTTATGGAAGATTCCTACATTAAATAGTTAAAATGTTAGTTGTACAAATGATGTCATGCAATTTAACGTCATGTGACAATGATGAAGATGTAATGCATTTTAACATCATGTATCATGGATGATTATGGTTGTTATGAAGTTTAATGTATTCCAACTAGGACATGGGGGATATGCAGTTCTATGTCTTGCAGAAAAGACATGGTACTATGTAATTTAATGTTTTGAAGTGAGGATGTGTTACTATATAGTTTATAGTCATGCGGTGAGGAGGAGGTACTGTGCAGTTTAATGTCTTGTAGTGCGAATGAGGTACTGTGTAGTTCAATGTATTATAGTGAGGATGATGTACTATGAAATTTAATGTCTTGCAGTGAGGACAATATATTATGCAGTTTAATGTCTTGTTGTAAGGACGATGTAATGTGCAGTTTAATGTCTGGAAGTCAGGATGAAGTACAATGCAATATAATGTCTTACAGTGGGGACATATTACTGTGCAGTTTAATGTCTTGATTTGAGGATGAAGTACTATGCAATTTAAATTCTTTCATTTAGAGAGCTATACTATATTGTTAAAATTCTTGTAGTGAGGATGATGTACTGTGTAGTTTAGAGTCTTGCAGTGAGGATTATGTACTATTCAATTTAAATTCATAAAGTGATGATGAATGTGAAAAACTAAAATAAACACTTCATCCATTGACATTAATTCATAAACTCCATTGTAATAGTCCTTATGTATGGAATAATGTCCTTCCCACTTTGGCTCAAGATTTGGAGTTTTATTTCCTGGTATCATTAGAGTCCTAAGGAACAATACCAATTATCCCTGAATAAATGAATGGAGATGAACTTTATTATTAAAATATTGTGCTATTCTGTTATGATAGACTTATTAATGATGCAAAGTATGAAATCCTTTCACATATGATCATTCCAACTCATGGAACCATTTCTGAGACCTCTCATCTATAGACAACTGATCACATATTGCCACTCTGAGTAAAGGTAATTTCATTTTAATTGGAAAAATTCTTTGGTTCCATATACCAATGAATAAGGAGTTTCTTGGGTAGCAGTACGTATAGTTGTCCGATAAGCCCATAAATAATTCAAAATATTATTATTCCATGATTTATTATCTTTAACAAACATCTTTTGGAGTATCTTTGAAAGGGTCTAATTGAAGGCCTCCATATATCCATTATCCACTTCATGGTAGCGAGATGAGTGGTTGGATATGATATTTTGTTCCTAATATAACTTTCTTAACTCAGAACTCTTCTGGTGGGATAACAGGAAGAATGAGTTTGAAAAATACATATCAAGGTGCTTGGTTTGTCAGCAAGTTAAAGCTAACCGAAAAAATTTCAAGGGTATGATGAAGCCATTTCCTATACCCATGTTGAAAAGGGAAAATGATACTATGGAATTTTTCATGGGTCTCCCGAAGTCTTCAAAGGGAAATAATGAGATATGGGTTGTGGTTGACTGACTCACCAAGACTGCACATTTTATCGCTATTCGGGAAGAGCTATCACTTGAACAACCAGAAAAGATATATGTGAATGAAATGGTTAGATTTCATGGTGTTCCACTCTCAATTGTCTCTGATCGTGATCCAATGTTGACATCTAATTTTTGGATGATCCTTCAACATTCTTTGAGTACTGAATTAAAATTCAGCACGACCTATCTCCCAAAAACTGATGGCCTGTCTGAAAGGACTATTCAGACGATTGAAGATATGCTAAGATAAATATCTCTTGAATTAAATGGTGGTTGGGATCAGCATCTCTCATTGGTGGAGTTCTCATACAACAATATCTTCCACTAGAGTATTCATATGGCTACATATGATGCTCTGTATGGAAAGAGATGTAGAACTCCAACCTATTGGGATGAAGTTGGAGAAAGAAAGCTACTTGGACCCGATCTTGTTCAAGATATGACAGAGAAAGTTCAAGTAATCATGAAACACATCAGAGCTACTCAAAGTCAACAAAAGAGTTATGCTAAAAATTGTAAAAGGGACTTGGAGTTCGACATTAGAGATAAAGTCTTCCTTTTAATATCTCCATGGAAGAGAGTCATGCGATTCGGGAAGAAAAGTAAGCTAAGCCTAAGGTATATTGGCCCCTTTGAGATCCTTGACCACATAGGAGATATGGAATATCGTCCATCACTTATACCGAATATGTCTCATGTTCATGATGTGTTTCATGTATCACTACTGATGAAGTACATACCAGACCCCTCACATGTACTTAAATCAAAGGTGGTGCAGTTGGAAGATGATCTCTATAACGACCCATACTTTACGTACATTGTTATTACTTCAAAATTGAAGCATACTTATTACAACATATAACAAAACTGTAACAGCCCAAGATTTTATAAAAAAAATATTCTTTTTAATTTTATTAATGTCTTGTGTTGTACGCTACACCAAAACGAGCTTGCACAACACACATCCTTGACTTGACTTGCATTACACGCAATCGCGACCTTCCTCGATAGCGTGTGTAGTACGTAATACCGAGTTTCACTAAACAACGATATGCTATAAAAATATTATTAAAACTAGCCATTATGAATAGTAATAACCACTTTTTTGAAATCCAGTAAATCTTATTTTTCAAAATGAACTTTATTTTTGGATTCGGAGTATCGAATTTAGCCTAAGGTGAAATTTTGGTACTTTTCAGATAACTTTCATATTCTGATGAATAGTGAAAATTACTAAATTATAATTAAAAACAACTTTTTTAATCGAAATAATTAATAGTGATAAATCATTAATTTGAGTGGTTTTAAAGTATATTTAGAATATATTTTTACAATTTAATACAATGTTGGTCATTGGATGTAGTTTCACATTTAAACTAGACATAAACAAGTGTCAATCTTTTGATAGATATTGTTTCTTAAAAACACGCTATTTGTATTAACAGCGGGATTTAATTATAAAATTAATTAATGCAACTTTTATGTTATGAATTTGGTAAAATAGGCTTCATTTTTGAATTCGGAATATGAAATATAGCTTGGGATGAAATTTTGGCATTGTTCTGAAAAACATCAATTTTTGATGAATAGTGAAACTACTAAGTGGTAGGTTAAAAACTGAATTTTGCATAAAACTTAATTTTACCGCTTCTGTGAATGGAATTTCGAAAATCCGAGAGACACGGTTAATATCAAGGACTAAAATGTGGTTCAATGAGATAAAAATAATTTTTTGGTGAATAGTAACTTTTTACTATTTTTACCGCGGTTAATAGTAAATAGGGTAACTAAGGGTAAATATGATATTACTATTACCCTAACACATGTCCTAATTCTATTGGACAAGTGTAATTCGACCAAAAACAAACTTAGGAATAAAATATGACCATTTAGGCCCACTTGGATTAGATTAGGACATTTATTATTAATTTATTTAAAGAAAGGTTAAAATAGTTAAAATCAAAGTTTAATAAGTAAATCATTTTTAATATGGGGTTATACATAAGATAAACTCGACTATAAATATTCATTAGAAAGATAAAAAGATTTCCTACATAATGGTATTTTATTTGTAAATTTTAGACATCAAATAATTTAATTAATATATGACACAAAGATGATGCTGTAATTATCTTATTTATGAAATATTGACATAATTGATGTTATAAACACCAAAATAAATGTAATTTGAGAATTTTTATTAATTCCACTAATTTTATAAGTTACTATGATATATGAATGTTTATTTAATCAACTTGGTTCGATCATTTAATTCTGTTATGACTTTCACAAAAATCATATATCAAATAATGTCAAAATTGACACAAAATAGTTTTTAAATCAAATATTATATTATTAATTGTTATTTTATTCCTAAAAATCTAAGGTTCGGCCAAATGACTTAGATAAGGATATATATATTAATAATAAACAATTTGGGGTTCGTTTGGCATGTTATAGTAAGTGTATTAACCATATAGTGAAAGAAAACAAAAAGACACGGTAAAAGTCAAATTATTTAACTTAGAGTTAAATCTAATTGATAAGGTTTAAAATAAGATCCAAACATGTCTAAATTTGATTGGTTGATGAGATTACAACCCTATATCATCTAAGCTTCGAATATGAGTCATTTTTGGAGGTTTTTAAGTGGGGTTAGATTTATTATAAATTAATATTTTTAAGAATTCCTAAGGTGCCCCTCTCCTCCCCTATAAAAGGACACCTCCTCCCCCTCCTCCTCACACCAATTTGAGCACTCAAGCTCGGCCAACCCCTGCCAATTTCTCCTCTCCACTTCCCTAGCAACATCCTAGAGGTTCTGGTCTTCCTCAAAGACCAATTCTAGTGCCCTAAGAGGAGGTCTCAAAGAGGCACTTCAAAGAAGAGGTAATTACCGTTACCAATTCATTCATCTTTATTTCTTCTTCCACTTCTTCTTCTTAGGTTGTTTCATTATGAAGTAATAACATCAGTATCACTCATATACTGATATGTTATTATAAGTATGAAACAACCCTATTTCACCACCTATCCATCCTACGGAAAAAGAAATCACCGCGCGTGCGTACGTACGGAATACCGTCTCCACGCCGTGGTGTAATCTATTTTCCACCACCACCTTACATGGATGGGTATAATGGTGTAAAGAATAACTATACATAGTTATTACAACATCATATTGATTCTGATATATTGTATAATCCACTCCAATTCAATTTAATATTTATAGAAATGATATCATCGCTCGTGCGTACGTACGGACTACCGTCTCCACGACGCGATGAGATTCATTCTCCATGTTAACCATTTAAGAATGATTATAATGTATATATAAGAAATAATAATGAAATATATGACATTATAATGCTACTGGATTTATGTATATATATACATATGTATGTCATCTACTTACATCCATTTCAGGACAATAAGGAAAGGAAAACAGCGTTCATGCGTACGTACGGACTACCGTCTCCATGAACGGTGTTTTTCATTTTATTTATCTATCTATTATATATATATATATACTGAATATATATGATATATAAATCATATTTTATATTCTGGAAGTAAGTAAATCATGATATAAGTAATAATGATGTCAAGAACAACAAGTCAAAACACCTACGATAAATGAAACGATTTTACCCAAAACGCTTCTTTAACATGGAATTTACAAAAGAACGGGTAATATAATGTCATAAGTGAACCATATATGATATCATAACAATGAATATGATTCTGTAATAAGTCAATAACATGATTTAAATCATTATACAGGAGGTTCGGACACTTACAAAGCAAGTCGGACCTAAGGTAAGGGAAATATCACAATCTCATTTTTATCCGAGATTGTTTATTCGTAAGTATTTACTGGGGTGTATTTTATCATCCACATCCATGTTCCCTCAATATGAAATATTGTTTCCATCCACTTGAAATAGTTTAAATCCAATTTTACCCTTAGGTGAGTTTTTAGTAAAGAATATGAAAGGAATCTTTTGTCGTTTTTCCGTACGAGGTACTTTTTGACTTTTCCGACAAAAGTACGAAGAATGTTTTTTTTAACTTATACGGCATGAATGGATTTTTAAAACATTATTTCCAAGAAGCTTCCTTTACAAGTTTTCAAGTTTATTTTTAATCAACTTCTTTTAGTTTATAATTGTATGACATGTTAAGAAAAGAAAAGTGTTTTTGAAAAAGAAAGGATATTTTCCTCAAGAATGGAGTTCAAGTGTTTTATCAAAATTATTTTCCATCTAAGATAATAAAGGGTTCTATTTTTATTCCTTTAATTACATTGATTTGATAATGTTGTGAGGGAATTATTTTTATGAAGTCATTTTCCTTATATGATTTTATGATGTCATGATGTTTCAAGAATCCCATTTTTGTTACATGTGTTATGTGATGATGTATGTTTTATGATTATGTGGCACACATAAGAAAGGATTCATTATAAGATGGGTGGGACCTATATCTCCCTCCAATGCATTGGGTAAAGATTTCATATCTCATGAGATAGACATGGCTGGAATGGTAGGTTATACCGGTTCAGTGAAACAGGACTGAAACGAGGATTACTCGATTCAGAAAGGGACTTTGTCCACTAAGATAGTCTTGGCAATGAGTCATGACTAACAAGAAATGATTTCCATGATTATGTGTGCATGCCACAAAGTTTCAAGTTTCATGTTATGATTATGGTGATCTCATTTTCACTTCTATGATTTGTTCCATGTTACGATATTATGATCTCTTTTGCAGGTTATGATTTTCAAAAAGATATGATATGATTTTTATTTCTTTTGTATACCCTTACTGAGCATTTGAGCTCACCCTTTTATGTTTTCTTTTCCCCAGGATATAAATAAAGCTTTTAGGTAAAAAAAGGGAAGATCTTTATGGGAGATATTGAAGATCTTTCACCACGATTAGAAGATTACGTTCCGAGTTTCCAAAGACACTAAACTATTACGATCCTTGTGTGTGTTTTTGTTATGTACTAAGTATTCTGCAAAAGTAATGTAATGTCCATGTATGTCAGGCTTCGGGTCTCTACATTTGGTATCAGAGGAAAGGTTTAGTCAACCTTTGGAAACTAGGATGCGAAAACGTTAGTGAGATCCCTAGAGATATTTCTAAGGTATGTCTAGAGATGTCTCTAAGGTTAAGTATACGTATAGGATACAGTCCTAGAACTACGGTAACGATCATAGAATTTAACCTAAGATGTTAGATATTGAGGGTGCTCCCCCTTTACTATGTTGTCTTCCCTAGCATGATTTCGCCTCTCACAAAATTATTTTTGTGTTTTAGTTAATGGAGGGAACCAGAAGGAATTTGGTTAACATTGAATCCAATGGACAAATTGGTGACTATGAGCAACAAAATTGTGTGATGCCTAGAGATAAAAATATTCTGATTATGCCGAATCAGTCATCGCGATATATGATTAACAAGGTGAAATTTAGTGGTATGACTAATTCATCAAAGAAGAGGAAGATAAACTATTATGCATGTTCGCATGTTGAGGAGCATAAAGAAAGGAAGATTGAGATTTCTAATGAAGGGAAGAAGAACCTTGAGGAATACCTCAAATGGAGGGACCGATGTTATCTGTGTGGAGAAAAGGGTCATAGAGTGACAGATTGTTATGGAGTTCAATGTCTTATTTGTGGAGAACATGGGCATTACCCAACTCAATGCCCGGATCTGAAAAGATACTTCTAAATCAAGGAAGGAATTATTCCAGGACAGTCATTGAAGTGGATGGACTGAAGTGTTGGTATTCAAGAATAATGTTGTTGAGGTACTTTTATGGTGTATTGGAATATTTATGTATTGGTCTAATGTGGTATTCGAAGTGATTGAGGTATTTTTGGAAAGTATATGATATGCGCATAATGAAGGGATAATACGATAATGAGATGTTTGATTGTATGCATGAGCTCATGATTGATATAAGGACTAAGTGATATCATGGTTTGAGTATATAGAATTTTGAGGATTTTGGTATGTGGAAGGTGTTAACTTTTAACTGCATTCATGTTTTCACTAAGTTATTCAAGAGAATACATGATTAAGGACTTTGAATGTTTGGAATGTAACCAACAAAACATATCTTATGATATATGGGGATCAATGATGGTATTAAATCTCTGGTAATTGTTTTCACTTTGTTATGAGAGTGGACTGTAGTATTATGGATAAGCCTAAGGATTGGAATGAATTATGTTGGACATAAGTTAGTATTGTTTGTTTTTCGATATTATTTATGTGATGTTATAGTAATGTAGTTTTAGAAAAAGGGACAACCTGCAGGACGGGCGACAGCCCATCGCTTCGGACAAGGCTGTAGGAATCGAACCCACAACCGAAGTGCGACTAGCCTTTATCGCCTACCACTGACCTACATGAAGTCCCTGTTTAGTAGAAACTAGTTTTATTATATTAAGCAGTATTATATATGAAGTATAAGTCCATTTTAGGAACTATATATGATTAATCTCACTATAGAATGACTTATGTATATTTAATAACTTTTGCTTACCTTTTGTTTGAGACAGATGGAATGACCCGTCATTCTATCACATGATCTGCTAACACTTCACGAATAACAAATTCAACTTCATTTATTTAAGAGATGAAGTGGAAATTGTTCAAGGCACGAATAATAGTGATATTGTATCAAAATAAAGTAATTATTTATTCTAATTCAAATTTTCAACTTTAGGGAAATGATCTTGAAAACAAAAAATGTTTTCCTAGTGATCCTATACCTGATGAATCAGATGGTACCTTAGATCGTCACAAATTTATGGATTTGTGATTACTGGCTTTTCCATAGCCATGTTCTCTACCACTCTCCATCAGAACATGGTGGTTAGATTTCTCTTCCATATCCATATTTTCACCTATGTGGAAACCCAGTGATTAGTTTATTTGGCTAATCGTTACATTTCATACTTTAGTTTTGGTATTCCCTTTTACGATGTGGGTTTCTATTAAAGAAACTTTCAAATAGTAAACCATTTATAACCCCGACGAATTTCGAGGGCGAAATTCATTTTAAGGGGGGTAGAATGTAACAGCCCAAGATTTTATAAAAAAAAATATTCTTTTTAATTTTATTAATGTCTTGTGTTGTACGCTACACCAAAACGAGCTTGCACAACACACATCCTTGACTTGACTTGCATTACACGCAATCGCGACCTTCCTCGATAGCGTGTGTAGTACGTAATACCGAGTTTCACTAAACAACGATATGCTATAAAAATATTATTAAAACTAGCCATTATGAATAGTAATAACCACTTTTTTGAAATCCAGTAAATCTTATTTTTCAAAATGAACTTTATTTTTGGATTCGGAGTATCGAATTTAGCCTAAGGTGAAATTTTGGTACTTTTCAGATAACTTTCATATTCTGATGAATAGTGAAAATTACTAAATTATAATTAAAAACAACTTTTTTAATTGAAATAATTAATAGTGATAAATCATTAATTTGAGTGGTTTTAAAGTATATTTAGAATATATTTTTACAATTTAATACAATGTTGGTCATTGGATGTAGTTTCACATTTAAACTAGACATAAACAAGTGTCAATCTTTTGATAGATATTGTTTCTTAAAAACACGCTATTTGTTTTAACAGCGGGATTTAATTATAAAATTAATTAATGCAACTTTTATGTTATGAATTTGGTAAAATAGACTTCATTTTTGAATTCGGAATATGAAATATAGCTTGGGATGAAATTTTGGCATTGTTCTGAAAAACATCAATTTTTGATGAATAGTGAAACTACTAAGTGGTAGGTTAAAAACTGAATTTTGCATAAAACTTAATTTTACCGCTTCTGTGAATGGAATTTCGAAAATCCGAGAGACACGGTTAATATCAAGGACTAAAATGTGGTTCAATGAGATAAAAATAATTTTTTTGGTGAATAGTAACTTTTTACTATTTTTACCGCGGTTAATAGTAAATAGGGTAACTAAGGGTAAATATGATATTACTATTACCCTAACACATGTCCTAATTCTATTGGACAAGTGTAATTCGACCGAAAACAAACATAGGAATAAAATATGACCATTTAGGCCCACTTGGATTAGATTAGGACATTTATTATTAATTTATTTAATGAAAGGTTAAAATAGTTAAAATCAAAGTTTAATAAGTAAATCATTTTTAATATGGGGTTATACATAAGATAAACTCGACTATAAATATTCATTAGAAAGATAAAAAGATTTCCTACATAATGGTATTTTATTTGTAAATTTTAGACATCAAATAATTTAATTAATATATGACACAAAGATGATGCTGTAATTATCTTATTTATGAAATATTGACATAATTGATGTTATAAACACCAAAATAAATGTAATTTGAGAATTTTTATTAATTACACTAATTTTATAAGTTACTATGATATATGAATGTTTATTTAATCAACTTGGTTCGAACATTTAATTCTGTTATGACTTTCACAAAAATCATATATCAAATAATGTCAAAATTGACACAAAATAGTTTTTAAATCAAATATTATATTATTAATTGTTATTTTATTCCTAAAAATCTAAGGTTCGGCCAAATGACTTAGATAAGGATATATATATTAATAATAAACAATTTGGGGTTCGTTTGGCATGTTATAGTAAGTGTATTAACCATATAGTGAAAGAAAACAAAAAGACACGGTAAAAGTCAAATTATTTAACTTAGAGTTAAATCTAATTGATAAGGTTTAAAATAAGATCCAAACATGTCTAAATTTGATTGGTTGATGAGATTACAACCCTATCTCATCTAAGCTTCGAATATGAGTCATTTTTGGAGGTTTTTAAGTGGGGTTAGATTTATTATAAATTAATATTTTTAAGAATTCCTAAGGTGCCCCTCTCCTCCCCTATAAAAGGACACCTCCTCCCCCTCCTCCTCACACCAATTTGAGCACTCAAGCTCGGCCAACCCCTACCAATTTCTCCTCTCCACTTCCCTAGCAACATCCTAGAGGTTCTGGTCTTCCTCAAAGACCAATTCTAGTGCCCTAAGAGGAGGTCTCAAAGAGGCACTTCAAAGAAGATGTAATTACCGTTACCAATTCTTTCATCTTTATTTCTTCTTCCACTTCTTCTTCTTAGGTTGTTTCATTATGAAGTAATAACATCAGTATCACTCATATACTGATATGTTATTATAAGTATGAAACAACCCTATTTCACCACCTATCCATCCTACAGAAAAAGAAATCACCGCGCGTGCGTACGTACGGAATACCGTCTCCACGCCGTGGTGTAATCTATTTTCCACCACCACCTTACATGGATGGGTATAATGGTGTAAAGAATAACTATACATAGTTATTACAACATCATATTGATTCTGATATATTGTATAATCCACTCCAATTCAATTTAATATTTATAGAAATGATATCATCGCTCGTGCGTACGTACGGACTACCGTCTCCACGACGCGATGAGATTCATTCTCCATGTTAACCATTTAAGAATGATTATAATGTATATATAAGAAATAATAATGAAATATATGAAATTATAATGCTACTGGATTTATGTATATATATACATATGTATGTCATCTACTTACATCCATTTCAGGACAATAAGGAAAGGAAAACAGCGTTCATGCGTACGTACGGACTACCGTCTCCATGAACGGTGTTTTTCATTTTATTTATCTATCTATTATATATATATATATACTGAATTTATATGATATATAAATCATATTTTATATTCTGGAAGTAAGTAAATCATGATATAAGTAATAATGATGTCAAGAACAACAAGTCAAAACACCTACGATAAATGAAACGATTTTACCCAAAACGCTTCTTTAACATGGAATTTACAAAAGAACGGGTAATATAATGTCATAAGTGAACCATATATGATATCATAACAATGAATATGATTCTGTAATAAGTCAATAACATGATTTAAATCATTATACAGGAGGTTCGGACACTTACAAAGCAAGTCGGACCTAAGGTAAGGGAAATATCACAATCTCATTTTTATCCGAGATTGTTTATTCGTAAGTATTTACTGGGGTGTATTTTATCATCCACATCCATGTTCCCTCAATATGAAATATTTTTTCCATCCACTTGCAATAGTTTAAATCCAATTTTACCCTTAGGTGAGTTTTTAGTAAAGAATAAGACAGGAATCTTTTGTCGTTTTTCCGTACGAGGTACTTTTTGACTTTTCCGACAAAAGTACGAAGAATGTTTTTTTTAACTTATACGGCATGAATGGATTTTTAAAACATTATTTCCAAGAAGCTTCCTTTACAAGTTTTCAAGTTTATTTTTAATCAACTTCTTTTAGTTTATAATTGTATGACATGTTAAGAAAAGAAAAGTGTTTTTGAAAAAGAAAGGATATTTTCCTCAAGAATGGAGTTCAAGTGTTTTATCAAAATTATTTTCCATCTAAGATAATAAAGGGTTCTGTTTTTATTCCTTTAATTACATTGATTTGATAATGTTGTGAGGGAATTATTTTTATGAAGTCATTTTCCTTATATGATTTTATGATGTCATGATGTTTCAAGAATCCCATTTTTGTTACATGTGTTATGTGATGATGTATGTTTTATGATTATGTGGCACACATAAGAAAGGATTCATTATAAGATGGGTGGGACCTATATCTCCCTCCAATGCATTGGGTAAAGATTTCATATCTCATGAGATAGACATGGCTGGAATGGTAGGTTATACCGGTTCAGTGAAACAGGACTGAAACGAGGATTACTCGATTCAGAAAGGGACTTTGTCCACTAAGATAGTCTTGGCAATGAGTCATGACTAACAAGAAATGATTTCCATGATTATGTGTGCATGCCACAAAGTTTCAAGTTTCATGTTATGATTATGGTGATCTCATTTTCACTTCTATGATTTGTTCCATGTTAAGATATTATGATCTCTTTTGCAGGTTATGATTTTCAAAAAGATATGATATGATTTTTATTTCTTTTGTATACCCTTACTGAGCATTTGAGCTCACCCTTTTATGTTTTCTTTTCCCCAGGATATAAATAAAGCTTTTAGGTAAAAAAAGGGAAGATCTTTATGGGAGATATTGAAGATCTTTCACCACGATTAGAAGATTACGTTCCGAGTTTCCAAAGACACTAAACTATTACGATCCTTGTGTGTGTTTTTGTTATGTACTAAGTATTCTGCAAAAGTAATGTAATGTCCATGTATGTCAGGCTTCGGGTCTCTACAAAAACCATGTAAGGACCGTATATGTATAGTGTCTTTAGAAACTGGGAAACATAAACAACTGGTTTATAAAGCATCTACACAGTCTCCCATTTATTTCATCATATCTATATTCCCTTCTGGAATATGTTAATTAATAACCTTCTTCCTGACCTAAGGAAAGAAAACATCCAAAAGGGTGAGCTTAAATGCTTAGTAAGGGTAAACAAAAGAAATATCAATCACATCATATTCATAAGAACATAACATTTTGGAAATCTTAACCTGCAAAAGAGAGCATAATTTCATAACATGGGATAAATCATAGTAGGGAAATGAAATCCCAATAATCATAACATAAATCATGAAACTTTGTGGCATACACAAATAATCATAGATAATCATTTCTTATTAGTAAAGACTCATTTCCAAGATTATCTTAGTGGACAAAGTCCATTTCTGAACTGAGTTCACTCCTCGTTTCAGTCCTGTTTCACTGAACCGGTTTAACCTGCCGTTCCAGCCATGTCTATGTCATGAGATATAAAATCTTTAACCAATTAATTTGAGGGAGATATAGGTACCACCCTTCTCTTAATGATATCATTATTATTCGTGATACAAAATCATAAATCATACATCATTGCATAACCCATGTAATAATAATGGGATTCTTAAACATCGTGACATCATAAAAAAATTCATATAAGATAAAGGAATTCACAAAAATAATTCCATCACAACATAATCAAATCAATGTAATAATAGGGATAGAAACAAAACCCTATATTATCTTAGATGGAAAATAATTTTGATAAAAAAAGTTTAAGTCCATTCTTGAGGAAAATATCCTTTCTACTTCAAAAACATTTTTCCTTTCTTAACATGTCATACAATTTTAATCTAAAAGAAGTTGATTAAAAATAAACATGAAAACTTGTAAAGGAATCTTTTTGGAAATAATGTTTTAAAAATCCATTCATGCCGTATAAGTTAAAAAAACATTCTTCTCGTACTTTTATCGGAAAAGTCAAAAGGTACTTCGTACGAAAAACGACAAAAGATTCCTTTCATATCCTTTACTAAAAACTCACTGAAGGGTAAAATTGGATTTAAAATATTGTAGAAGGATATAAATATTATATATTGAGGAAACATGGATGTGGATGATAAAATACACCCTAGTAAATAGAAAAGTATAAACAATCTCAAATAAAAATGAGATTGTGATATTTTCTGTTACCTTAGGTCCAATTTGCTTCGTAAGTGTCCGAACCACCTGTATAATGATTTAAATAATGTTATTGACTTATTCCAGAATCATACATATTTTTATGATATCATATATGGTCATATTTTATAGCTTCTTATTAGTAATATTTCATTACTACTTGTTATATGGGTGTTTATTACTTTTTGTTCTTATGCGTGTTTTGTCGAATAAATTCTATTTTTTATTTTTTAGGTTATAGATACCTCATTTCCAGAATGGTACTAGTGTAATATATATCATATTCCTTCATTCAAATCATTTATATAATCATTATGAAATTAAGATCATGTAGAACGAATCGCATCACATCGTGGAGACGATATTCCGTACGTAGGCACGAGTGATGATATCGTTCCCATGATCGTGGAATTGTATCAGAGTGTATATATACTATTTCAGAATCAATAACACTTTACAATAATCATATATAGTTATTTATTAGCACCGTTATACCCATCAAAGTAAGGTGCTGATGGAAAATAGATTACACCACGGCGTGGAGACGGTATTTTGTACGTACACACGCGTGGTGATTTTGTTTTCTGTAGGATGGATAGATGGTGAAATAGGGTTGTTTAATACATATAATAACATATATGTATATGAGTGATACTGATTTTATTACTTCATAAGGAAACAAATAAATAAGAATAAGTGGAAGATGAAATAAAGATGAAAGAATCGATAACAGGCATTACCTCTTCTTTGAAGCGCCTCTTTTAGACCTCCTCTTAGGGCACTAAAATTTGTCTTTGAAGAATACCAGTACCTCTAGTATATTTCTATGTAAGTGTAGAGGAGATATTGGCAGGGGTTGGGCGAGTTTGAAGGCTCAAAGTGGTGTGAGGAAGAGAGGGAGGAGGTGCCCTTTTATAAGGGAGGAGAGGGGAACCTTTGGAATAACTAAAAATATTATTTTATTATAAAGTCAAATTCGGTTTTTAATAGCTCCAAATTGATATATTTAGAAGATAAGGTGGGGGATGGGTTTAAATCCTCTCATCCAATAGAATTTAGAAAAGTTTAGGTATTAATTTTAACCTTATCATTTAGATTTAACTTTAAGTTAGATAATTTAACTTTTACCCTGTCTTCTTGTTTTCATAGACTATAATTTTAATAAACATACTATATCAAGACAAAAGAACCCCAAGTTGTTTATTATTAATATATATAACCTTATCTAAGTACTTTTGCTGATCCTTAGATTTTTAGGAATTAAATAACCTTTAATAATATAGTATTTGTTTTAAAAACTATTTTATGTCAATTTTGACACTATTTGGTAATTGATTTTTGTGAAAATCATAATAGAATGATTAGTATAAAAATTTAATTATATCAATACTAACATCTCATATTAACATATAAAATTATTGGAATTCATAAAAAGTCTCAAATTACATTTATTTCGGTATTTATAACATCAATTATGTCAATATTTCATTAATAAGATAATTACTCCATCATCATTGTATCATTTATAAATTAAATTATTTTAAGTCTAAAAATTACAAATAAAATAATATTATATAGAAAATCTTTTTATATTTCTAATGAATATTTATAGTCGAATTTATCTTATGTATAAAACTATATTAAAAATTCTTTAGTTATTAAACATTGAATTTAACAATTTTAACCCTTCTTTAAATAAATTGATAATAAATGTCCTAATCTAATCCAAGTGGGCATAAATGGTCATATTTTATTCCTAAGGTTATTTTTGGTCTCATTACACTTATCCAATAGAATTAGGAAATGTGTTAGGGTAATAATAATATCATTTTTACCCTTAACTACCCTATTTACTTTTAACCGTGGTAAAAAAAAGTAAAAAGTTACTACTCACCAAAAATTATTTTCATCTCATTGAACCACATTTTATTACTTGATATTAACTGTGTCTCTATTATTTTTGAAATTCCTCTCATAGAAGCAGTAAAATTATGTTTTATGAAAAAAATCAGTTTTTTAACTACCACTTAGTGGTTTCACTATTCATCAAAAAAATGAATGTTTCCAGAAAAATAACAAAAATTTGGCCTAAGATATATTTGATATTATGAATTCAAAAATGATGTTTATTTAACCAAATTCAAAAAATATCAGTTACATTAACTAATTTAAAAATTCATTCCCATCATCAAGACAAATAGTGTGTTTTTAAGAGATAATAACTATCAAAAGATTACACTTGTTTATGTCCTGTTTAAATATGAAATTACATCCAATGAAAAACATTGTATTAAATTGTAAAAATATATTCTAAATATAATTTAAAACAACTAAAAATAATAATTTATCATTATTAATTATTTTGATTAAAAATGTTGTTTTTAATTAAAATTTAATAATTTTCACTATTCATTAGAAAATGAAAGTTATCCGAAAAGTTCCAAATTTTCATCCTAAGATAATTTCGATATTCTAAATCCAAAAATGAAGTCCATTTTGAAAAATAAAATTTAAAAATTTTCAAAAAGTGGTTAGTACTATTCATAATGGCTAGTTTTAATAATATTTTAATAGCATATCGTTGTTTAGTGAAACTCGGTATTACGTATGACGGAAGCTATCAAGGAAGGCCGCAGTTGCGTGTAAAGAAAGCCAAGATAGTGTTGTGTGTAGGGAAAGATTCTTTTGATGATTTATATAACATAAAAACAAAATATTTCTCATAAATGTATCGGGTGTTACATTATACCCCCCTTAAAATGAATTTCGCCCTCGAAATTCATCACATTGTAACAAAAAGATGAGGATACCTCTCCCTCATCATATCCTCAAGCTCTTATATAGAATCTTCTAATTAGTGGTTCCTCCATAAAACATTCACCGAGCGAGTGGTCTTGTTCCGTAGGACTTTTTCTCTACGATCTAGAATCTCTCTCAGATGTTCTTCATAAGAAAGATATTGCTCCAGCGGTACAACTTCTGAGCTGAGTACATGTGAAGGATCATGTATGTACTTTCTCAGGAGAGATACATGGAACACATCGTGAACTTGAGAGAGATTAGGTGGAAGCGCCAATCGGTAAGCTACCTTTCCAATACGATCCGGTATTTCTAAAGGACCGATATATCTAGGGCTCAACTTCCCCTTCTTTCCAAATCTCATGACCCCCTTCCAGGGAGATATTCGTAAGAACACTATATCACCCACTTTAAACTCTATGTCTTTTCTTCGATTGTCGGCATACCTTTTTTGTCGAATTTGAGATACTCTTATGTGTTGTTGAATAGATCGGACCTTTTCTGCCATCTCATCGACAAGATCAGGTCCTAATAGCTTTCATTCCCCAACTTCATCCCAGCAAGTTGGAGTCCTGCATTTCATTCCATAGAGAGCTTCATAAGGAGCCATATGAATACTGGAGTGAAAGATATTATTATAAGAAAATTCCACCAAAGGTAGGTGTTGATCCCAACCACCTTTGAAATCCATAGAGCAAGCTCTCAACATATCTTCTAGAGTTTGAATTGTTTTCTCAGACTGACCGTCTATCTGAGGATGATAAGAAGTGCTGAAACTAAACTCCGTATCTAGTGTATGCTGAAGAATTCTCCATAACTTCGAGGTAAATCTCGGATCCCGATAAGATATAATAGAAAGTGGTACTCCATGAAATCATACCACTTCCTTTACATATATCCTGGCAAGCTGATCTAGAGAGAAATCCTCTCTTACAACAATGAAGTGTGCAGAGTTTGTAAGATGATCAACTATGACCCATATAGAATTATTTCCTTTAGATGTTTTAGGAAATCCTGTGACAAAGTCCATTGTAATGTTTTCCCATTTCCATTCAGGTATGGGTAATGGTTGTAACATCCCCTTAGACTTCTGTCTCTCAGCTTTAACTTGCTGACAAACCAAGCATCGAGAGACATATTGAGAAACATCTCTTTTCATGCCATCCCAGCAGAAGTACTCTTTCAGGTCCCTATACATCTTCATGCTTCCAGGATGAATATAGAATGAAGAACTATGAGCCTCATCCAGCAGCTCCTTCTTTAATTCTAGGCTGGGAGGAACACAAACCTGATTCCTGAACTTTATTATCCCATCACAATCAAGGTTGAATTCAGGAATATTTCTCACCCTCTTTTGTAACTCTACATCTTATTTCTGTTCCTCTTTAATCATCACATGTATAGATGGTTGAACATTCATTTGAGAAAGATACGATTTTACCCCTTCCATTAAAATTCCAAGATCCATCCTTTGTAAATCCATAAATATTAGATCTTTTGTGATACTCATCATGGATACGCTAGCATGGTCTTATCGACATAATGCATCTTCCACCTTGTTTGCTTTCCCAGGGTGGTAATGAATTGAGCAGTCATAATCCATAATCAGTTCCAACCATTTTATTTGGCGCATATTCATCTCCTTTTTTGTAAAAATATACATTAAACTTTTATGATCAATATAAATGTCACACCTTTCTCCATAAAGATAATGCCTCCAAATCTTTAATGCAAGGATTACCACAGCTAACTCCAAATCATGTGTTGGGTAATTTTTCTCATGGATTTTCAACTGTCTTGATGCATAAGCTATCACCATATCATTTTGCATAAGAACACGTCCCAGCCACTTCTTGGATGCATCACTGTAGATCACAAACCTTTCTCTACTACAAGGTAGTGTGAGAACAGGTGCACTAGATAACCTTCTTTTCAACTCCTTGAAATTCTCTTCACATTCCTCTGTCTAAACAAACATAACTCCTTTCCGAGTCAAACTGGTAAGTGGATTAGATAATCTTGAAAAATCATTCACAAAACGTCGATAATATCCACCCAAACCAAGAAAACATTGGATCTCAGTTACTGTTGTTGGTCTCGACCATCTTTCGATAACCTCTATTTTTTCTGGATCCACAGATATCCCCTCTTTTGAGATTATGTGACCCAAAATGCATCTTTTTGAAGCCAAAGTTCACACTTGGTAAATTTACCATAAAGCTTCTCTTTCCTCAGGGTCTTCAATATAATTATCAAATCATATTCATGTTGTTCCTTGCTCTTTGAATAGACAAGAATATCATCTATAAATTCTAACAAAAATTGATTATTATAGTCTCTAAAGACTCTATTCATTAGATCCATGAAGATAGAAAGGGAATTAGTAAGACCAAATGGCATCACTATAAATTCATAGTGTCCATAACTTGTACGGAAAGACGTCTTTGGTATATCCTCCCTTTTGACCCTTAATTAATGATACCCTGAATGAAGATCAATCTTGGAAAAGTATTGAGCTCAGCGTAGTTGGTCAAATAAGTCATCAATGCATGGGAGAGGATATTTGTTCGTGAGAGTGATCTTGTTAATTTCTTGATAATCAATGCAGAGTCTCATTGATCCATCTTTCTTATTAAAAAATAGAATAGGTGCTCTCCAAGGTGACTCACTAGGGTGTATGAATCCCTTATCAATATTCTCTTGGAGTTGTTTCTTCAATTCCTACAACTCAATTGGGGCCATTCTATAAGGTGTCTTTGAAATAGGAAAAGCACCCGGTACAAGTTCTATTGAAAACTCAACTTCACGATTTGGTTGAAGAACCGAAAATTCCTCTGGAAAGACATCATCAAACTCCCGTACAATGGGCATATTCTTAATTGTGAGTTTCTCACCAAACATTTGAGATAAATAACCTTCATTCAGTGGAATCGAGACCCATAAGATGGAAGAAATTTCCACTAGAAGGTTATGTTCATCCTTGCATCGATAGACGATCATAGATTGATCTAGAATATGAAATGTGACTTCCCTTATTTGGAAATTGATATGAGCTCCATATAATGAATGACAATCCATGCCATGAATCACATCAAATTCTACTATGGAAAGGATCACAATATTTGCAGGAAGCACTTTCCCACAAACTTTAATCGGGGAGGAATTATAAACTTTTGTTGTGACTGTTGTGCCATTAGGTGTTGTCATAGCTAACTCAACATCTAATTGTTGAGGTAATACGGTGATACCCTTAGATAAATCTTCATAAATAAAAGTGTGGGTGGATCTAGAATCAAATAAAACATTTTCTACTTTAGAGTGGATGGTAAGTGTACCTTTCACCACATTGTTATCTTACTCTACATCGCTGATAGTAATTGCATGTGACTTTCCTTTGTCTTTATCCTTAAGATTTTGTTGTTGTAAATCATCATCAACAACCATTGGATTAGGGAATTTATTGGCATAATGCCCCATCTCCTTGCACTTGAAACATTGAAGTGTAGTAGGTTCATTCTGTGTGTCCCTTCCTTTGTTTCCATCATTAGACATCTTCTTCCCATAATTGCGGCATTCAAATGCCCGGTGACCTTCCTTTCCACAATTGAAACATTTACTTGTCCATTTAAGACAACTCCCTCCATGTTTCTTTCCACACTTTGAGCATAATGGAATGCTCATATTCTTTTCAGTGTGCTCTTTATATTTTCATTTGAATTCCATTTTCCTCTTCTTATCAAACCCATATGACTGATGGATTACTCTAATCTCCATCTCAACTTTGAGAGCACATCGAATGATTTCCTCGTAGATATTGAAGTCCATTATGGCTATGGACCTTTGAATAATTGGTTTTAAGCCACTAAATAATCAATCGATATTACTCTCAAGTTGGATAATAATACCAGAAGCGTACCTTGCAAGTCTTGTAAAATTTTCTTCATAGGTACCAATAGATTCATTATCCTTTGGCATCAGTTCAAGAAACTCTTTCTCCATCTTTGTTCGGAGAATACGAGGAAAGTACTTATTGAAAAATAAGTTCTTGAACTCATCCACTCCATGGACTCAATTTCATCCCTTTTCCTTGTATTCTTAATAAGATTCCACTATTGATCAACGTCTCTTTCCAAACGATACACTGCTAGGATGACTTTATCATGTTCAGAACATTGAAGAACTGAAAATATCTTTTTAGTAGTACTAATTCATTATTTAGAAACTAATGGATCAGTAGACTGGCTGAAAGAAGGTGGACGCTGCCTCATGAAGGATTCAACAGAATGTTGCTCCTTCCTTTGCTCGTTTGGAAGTCCTGCATGATTAATAGCTTGAAAATATTGTGTGAGCATGGCTATAAGATTTTTCATTCCATCTCCCATAACGTTTGGTTGCTCAGGGGGAAAAACATTGCATTGCCCGTCGCATTCCACATTAACACGGTTCCTTCGGGTTCCATCCATTGACTAAAACCAAGAAGAATAGTGTGAGCAACACTAATTATATTAGTAAAACCACATAATAAAGAATAAAATTTCACACTTAAGGTATTGTCCTAGGTTATTCATGGTCATTTCTAAATCACTAAGATTGTGTTCTATTCATAGAATTATCCTTAGGGTTCTTACTAAGGCTTTCACATCCTAGTTTCCAAAGGTTGACTATACCTTTCCTCTGATACCAGCTATAACGACCCATACATTACATACATTGTTATTACTTCAAAATTGAAGCATACTTATTACAACATATAACAAAACCATGAAAGGACTGCATTGGTATAATGTCTTTAGAAACTGGGAAACATAAACAACTTTTTCATAAAGCGTCTACATTGTCTCCCATTTATTTCATCATATCTATAGTCCCTTTTGGAATATCTTACTTAATAACCTTCTTCCTGACTTGGGGAAAGAAAACATACAAAAAGGTGAGCTAAAATGCTCAGTAAGGGTAAACAAAAGAAATATCAATCACATCATAATCATAAGAACATAACATTTTGGAAATCTTAACCTGCAAAATAGAGCATAATTTCATAACATGGGATAAATCATAGTAGTGAAATGAAATCTCAATAATCATAACATAAAACATGAAAGATTGTGGCATACACACATAATAATAGATAATCAATTATTATTAATCAAGTCCCATTGCCAAGACTATCTTAGTGGACAAAGTCCATTTCTGAACCGAGTTCACTCCTCATTTCAGTCCTGTTTCACTGAACCGATTTAACCTTCCGTTCCAGCCATGGTTATCTCATGAGTTATAAAATCTTTATCCAATGCATTGGAAGGAGATATAGGTCCCACCCTTCTAATAATGATACCATTCTTATGTGTTCCACAAAATCATAAAGCATACATCATTGCATAACCCATGTAATAAAAATGGGATTCTTAAACATCATGACATCAAAAAACAATTCATATAAGATAAATGAATTAATAAAAATAATTCCATCACAACATAATCAAATCAATGTCATAATAGGGATAGAAACAGAACCCTATATTATCTTAGATGTAAAATAATTTGGATAAAAAAACTTGAACTCCATTCTTGAGGAAAATATACTTTATACTTCAGAAACATTTTTTCTTTCATAACATGTCATAAAATTTTAAAATAAAAGAAGTTGATAAAAAATAAACATGAAAACTAGTAAAGGAAGCTTCTTGGAAATAATATTTTAAAAATCCATTCATGCTGTATAAGTTAAAAAAACATTCTTCTCGTACTTTTGTAGGAAAAGTCAAAATGTACTTCGTACGAAAAACGACAAAATATTCCTTTCATATCCTTTAATAAACACTCACCAAATGGTAAAATTGGATTTAAACTATTTTAGAAAGATATAAATATTACATATTGAGGAAACATGGATGTGGATGATAAAATACACCCCAGTAAATACCAAAGTATAAACAATCTCAGATAAAAATGAGATTTTGATATTTTCCCTTACCTTAGGTTCGATTTGCTTCGTAAGTGTCCGAACATCCTATATAATGATTTAAATAATGTTGTTGAATTATTCAAGAATCATACATATTTTTATGATATCATATATGGTCATATTTTATATCTTCTTATTAGTAATAATTCATTACTACCTGTTATTCGGGTGTTTATTACTTTTTGTTCTTATGCTTGTTTTGTCGAATAAATTCTTATTTTTTTTAGGTTATAGATAACTCATTTACAGAATGGTATTAGTTTAATATATATCATATTCATTAATTCACTTCATTTATATAATCATTATGCAATGAAGATCATGTAGAATGAATCGCATCATATCGTGGAGACGGTATTCTGTACGTACGCACGAGTGATGATATCATTCCCATGATTGTGGAATTGTATTGGAGTGTATATATACTATTTCAGAATCAATAACACTTTAAAATAATCAGATATATTTATTTATTATCACCGTTATACCCATCCAAGTAAGGTGGTGACGGAAAATAGATTACACCACGACGTGGAGACGGTATTTCGTACGTACACACGCGTGGTGATTTCGTTTTCCGTAGGATGGATAGATGGTGAAATAGGGTTGTTTCATACTTATAATAACATATCAGTATATGAGTGATACTGATGTTATTACTTCTTAATGAAACAACTAATGAAGAATATGTGGAAGAAGAAATAAAGATGAAAGAATCGGTTACAGGCATTACATCTTCTTTGAAGCGCCTCTTTGAGACCTCCTCTTAGGGCACTAAAATTGGTCTTTGAAGAAAACCAGGACCTCTAGAATGTTTCTAGGGAAGTGTAGAGGATATATTTTCAGGTTTTGGCCGATCTTGAAGGCTCAAAGTGGTGTGAGGAAGAGAGGGAGGAAGTGCCCTTTTATAAGGGAGGAGAGGGGCACCTTTGGAATAACAAAAAATATTATTTTATTATAAAGTCAAATTCGGGTTTTAATAATTCCAAATTGATATATTTAGAAGCAAAGGTGGGGATGGGTCGAAATTATCTCATCCAATAGAATTTAGACAAGTTAAGGTTTCAATTTTAACGTTATAATTTAGATTTATCATTAAGTTAGATAATTAAACTTTTACTGTGTCTTCTTGTTTTCTTACACTATAAGGTTAATAAACATATTATATCAAGCCAAAAGAACCCCAAGTTGTTTATTATTAATATCTATAACCTTATATAAGTAATGTGACCGAACCATAGATTTTTAGGATTAAAATAACAATTAATAATATAGTATTTGTTTTAAAAACTATTTTATGTCAATTTTGACACTATTTGGTAATTGAATTTTATGAAAATCATAACAGAATTATTAATTAGAAAACATTTAATTGAATAAATAAAAACATGAAATATTAACATATAAAATTATTTCAATTCATAAAAAGTCTCAAATTACATTTATTTGGGTATTTATAACATCAATTATGTCAATATTTCATTAATAAGATAATTACTGCATCATCATTGTATCATAAATAAATTAAATTATTTTAAGTCTAAAAATTAAAAATAAACTACCATTATGTAGGAAATAATTTTAGATTTTTAATTCATATTTATAGTCGAATTTATCTTATTTATAACCCTATATTAAAAATTCTTTAGTTATTAAACATTGATTTTAACTATTTTAACCCTTCTTTAAATAAATTGATAATAAATGTCCTAATCTAATCCAAGTGGGCCTAAATGGTCATATTTTATTCATAAGGTTGTTTTCGGTCAAATTAAACTTATCCAATAGAATTAGGACATGTGTTAGAGTAATAATAATATCATTTTTACCCTTAACTACCCTATTTACGTTTCACCGCGGTAAAAAATAGTAAAAAGATACTATTCACCAAAAATTATTTTAATCTCATTGAACCACATTTTAGTCTTTGATATTAACCATGTCTCTCGAATTTTCGAAATTCCACTCACAAAAGCAGTAAGATTAAGTTTTATGAAAAAATTCAGTTTTTTAACTACCACTTAGTGGTTTCACTATTCATCAAAAAATTAAAGTTTCTAGAAAAATACCAAAAATTAGGCCTAAGCTATATTTGATATTATGAATTAAAAAATGTTTTTTATTTTACCAAATTCAAAACACATCAGTTACATTATCCAATTTAAAAATTAATTCCCATCGTCAAGACAAATAGCGTGTTTTTAAGAGATAATAACTATCAAAAGATTGACACTGGTTTATGTCTGGTTTAAATCTGAAATTACATCCAATGAACAACATTGTATTAAATTGTAAAATTATATTATAAATGTACTTTAAAACCACTCAAATTAATAATTTATCAGTATTAATTATTTCGATTAAAAAAGTAGTTTTTAATTAAAATTTAATAATATTCACTATTCATAAGAAAATGAAAGTTTTCCAAAAAGTACCAAAATTTATCCCTAAGCTAATTTCGATATTCCGAATCAAAAAATGAATCCATTTTGAAAAATAAAATTTACAAAATTTCAAAAAGTGGTTATTACTATTCATAATGGCTAGTTTTAATAATATTTTAATAGCATATCGTTGTTTAGTGAAACTCGTTATTGCGTACGACGGAAGCTATCGAGGAAGGTCGCTGTTGCGTGTAAAGAAAGCCACGATAGTGTTGTGTGTAGTGAAAGAATCCTTTGATGCTTTATATAACATAAAAACAAAATATTTCTCATAAAAGTGTCAGGTGTTACAATCTCTCCTATGAGGAGAAACCATTAAAGATTCTGGATCGGAGGGATAAGGTTCTATGCAACAAGACAACCCATATTTTCAAAGTGTTGTGGAGGAACCATATGTTTGAGGAAGAAACTTGCGAACCAGAAGAGGCAATGAAGGAGATGTACCCTCACCTGTTTGTCTAAAGTGAAATTTTAGGGGCGAAATTTCTTAAGGGGGGAAGAATGTAACGACCCAATGTTTTTCAATGGAAATTCACTTCTTATATTTATGTTATAAAATAACATGAGAACATAACACAATGAACTACTAAGTGATAAGTGACCTTTAAACATAATTTTGTCACATATGTTCTAGTAATTTTGAAAATTTAACAAACACGGTTGTGATAAAGATGATTTTTGGAGTCTAAAGAAACAAAAATAATTTTTGGTTAATAGTGAACTATGCTTATGAATAGTAACATACCCTTATGAATAGTACTATGACCCTTACAAATATTAAATCATCCAACATAAGAGTAACATTACCTTTCAATAATTAAATAAAATATAGACATCTTAGTATGTGAAAATTTGACCTTAGTAAACGTTTTGGTTTTTTCTTAAGTCATAATTAATTAATTAAAGTTAATTAATTAATTTAAAATAATATTTACCTCCATAAAATTTATTCATAAATTATTGAATCAATTTATTATAGTTTTTAGATAATTTTATAAGACCCTACGTAATTTTTGGAAGCACTATAAAATCAGTTTAAATTTTAAAAACGGGTTTTAAGTAAATTATGATTTTAGTTAAATATTAAATTAATAATATTTAGATTTTATTAGAAATATGGACGTCATTTTTGGATTATACACGTGAAAAAACGGTTCAGGTAAATTTTTGGGATTTTTATGAGATACTTGAATTTTTGATGAATAGAGAAATACCATAATTTACAAAATAAGCTAAATAAGATAATTATAGGGTAATATTTGATGTTCTGCTGATGTAAGACCACTTGGTTCGGGATTAAATTATAAAATTACTATTCTTGGTAGTTCAGGACTCACTATTCCTTGTCTTAGGGGATATTAATAAACAAATGAATTTTATATTAAAGAAACCCCACTCCCCTCCACTATAAAAGCCACCTTTCACACCATCATTTCCTCACACATCTCAAGCTCCAAGACTTCACAAAAATATTCCCAAACATCTTCCCTAGCCCCTACCCCACGTTCGAGAGATTCTGGTCTCATAAAAAGACCATGCTTAGGCCCTTAAGGAGGTTCTCAAGAGAAGGCTTCATTGAGGTAATTTCCCTCCCTCTTCTCCTTTAATTTCATTTCAAGTTCATGTTCATTTCTAGATTTATCCCCACCTATCATCATCCAAATTGTATTGTAACTCTATTATTATACATATAATGTTATTTTACGATTATAATGGGATATTGTATCATCCAACCCCCTTTCCATCTTCCTTTTATTTTAGTAAAGAGAATGTTGCTCGTGAGGTGTTAATTTATCACCTTCAAGAACAACATGCATTCTTCTTCCATTTATACCTTCATTTGTGGTCATTTAACCTTCTTTATGGTTTAACCAGAAAATATTATATGTATTATGTTCTATTTAATGTTTTTGAAATAACATCTGGACATTTTACTATGTGAAAAGTTAAAACAAGTTTGTTGTGATCCCAAAACCGCTCAAATTAACCCAAATAATCATCATTTAATTCTTATCTAAGGATTAATCCACATGGATCTAATATAATTCAATATAAAATAATTAAAGCTCATGTAATATCATTAATAACATGTAATTTCATTTCTGGATGTTTCCCCATGTTCTACCTAAAATTCAATTTAAGAATACAAGTGAACCACCCAGGAAAAACCATAAAAACGAACATCCCTAAACATTGTTTTTAAACTCTATAAGTCATCCAACGGAACATAATATGACATAATGAAACCAGAATGAAACCTATTAATGTACACATGGTTCTGGATTTCTAATTAATGAATATAATGTAATTATATAGGAAATTAATGAGAAATAAGCATTCATCTACAAGGTAATGGGAAATCTCGATCCCAATTTTCTTCCTTTGGGTTTTACCTCTTTCACTCCTTTTTTTATATGGTAAATCATTAAAGATCATTTTTTCATCACTGTCTTTCCATTTCTGGGATACACATGTTTTCTAATGATGTTCAAGTCAATCCAAATGTTTTCCAAAATAACGCTTCTCTTAAGAACTCAACTTTTACCTCTCATTCAAGGTTGATGATTCGTGTGTCAAGTACGTTGTCCCCTCTTTCTTTTGGGAACCCAATGTTTATGAATTTTCTCTTATGAGATGAAACCCATTCATTTTCATGGGTTATTTATCTTCATTTATGTTATATTTTCATCGTTCCATGCATGATAAATGATAATGTTATGATGTCACGGGTGCGCCCGGAATTATATAGCGCAATATGAATGTTTAAATGTGATGGATGCACCCATAATTATATAGTGCTCCAATGCATTGGATAAAGTGATGAATCTCATGAGTAAATGAGAAATTATGATTGAACAAGATTCTATCTTGGTTCACATGTATGTGTGGTAGTTAGCTACTAAGACATGATGTTTCATTTTTATGCATTGCCACATTTCAAGTCTTATATTTATGCTTCCTCTCATATTCATGATATTTTGACAATGATATGATTATGTTGACCCCATGATATATTTTTAATATCTATCCTCTTACTGGGCTTCTAAATCACCCATTTTGATGTATATCCTCAGGTGGCTACATGTACTAAGGAGAGGAAAAGTGCCAATAAGAAGTTAGAGAATAATAAATTAAATAAATGTTTACGCTAGATGTTGTATTTGGTATGTGGGGTCCTAGTTTTCCCAAGACACTAAACCATTGGATCCTCTATTTGTAATACTATTATGTTTTTTATCTTTAAAATGATATAATAGTAATGTAAGAAAAGGCCGGGTTGTGATACTCCTCCCTGGAGTTGAGGGAATTACATGAGTTTTTCCATAGTTTCTAAAATAAAGTCTTCTATCTATTGGCTGATATAGGTAAGGTCTTGAACTCCTCATATGTATTTCACAAGGATCAATGGTGTGATTAACATATCACATATATTATCCACACAAATTAGTTGAAATATTTCTTGAAGGAGTTCTAGATTTTGGGAAAACTATAAATCCATTCCATCGAGAAATGAAATAAAAAAACATTCATTCTCCCTCTGTTGAAAATTGGTAGGATCTAAAACTGTCATCTTTGGTAGCGTTGAGATAAATTGAAGAAGGAATTTATGATATAGATCTTCCCATTTATTAATCGATCGAGATTGTAAAAATATATACTAGATAAAAGATGGTCGTTGTAATGACTGCACAAAACACCTATGAATAACAACTTCTTGTTAATGATAAGATCCCATCATGGGATCACAATGTTAAACAGAATGTGTTAAGTGTATTTCTGGATCTCTAAAACCATTAAAAATAGGGATTTTGGTATTCAGAAAACATGGTGGGGGAGGAATTTCATCCACCCATTCAGGGTAAGCTCTCTTTTCCAGCTAAACTACCTCACATCATTCCTCCATAGCTTCCAATAAAGTCATTAATTCCTTAATTTTGTTCATAACAATTTGGGGAACATCCGGATGAGCTTTATCATGTGCATGTATAGCAATTTGTGTTTGATCTGGTGCAACTACTGACAAAACCCACGATGGTGGAGATAATAGCATCCTTGGATAGCCCCTAGGAATAGGCCTATAAGGATTTATATGTCTTTTCTTGATTGTGTACCTAGTAGATGGAATTCATTATACGCATATGTAGTTACTACAAATCCTATTTGTCGAGTAGATCTTACAAGATTTGGAAGTTGAGGACCTGCCTGGGGAGTACGTCTAGCATAAAAGTTGTTTTGAAGTAACTCTATATTGAGCCTTTTCAACTACATCATTTTCTATTATTATAGGACAAATACCTCTTCAAGAGAATGATATTGACCTTCTCTAGTGGAAAAGTGAGATGTAGTTTTAATTTTCTCCTTTCCCCTTGTTTGATGCCTTTCATAGGGGGTAGTTTAATATTGGAAGGCATAAAAAGATTCTGGGTTAGCCTATGATTTCATTTATGGACACCTTCTTCATTTTCCTTGGTGTATACTGTATAATGGACAAGAACACCATCTTCATATTCCGATGAACTAGAATCATATTCTATAGGATCTTCTACAATGGTATGAATGACATTATACATTCATAATGCATAAATGGTATTATGTTAGTGATTTTGTGAGACCGTATTTATTTATGTCTTCCAAGACACAAAACTTCCCTATATAAATAATTACCTAGAACTATTTGGAAGATAGTAACCCGAAAGGAATCTTTATATATTTTAGTTGTATTCTCTCATTGTGGAATCTTTTATAATCATGAGAAAACGGACTTTGGTTGAGGAGGGAATTGTAGATGTGAAAAATCCCCCATCCCTATAGCCTAGGGTTGATCTTGTTATTATTCTTCAAATAATTAACCTTAATTGAATTAATTTGATGGTTGAACTGAATGAGCCGCCATCATTGCAAGATGGGGTGATTCGTGAACTGTTATGGCTGAAATCCATCAAACTGCTCTACTAATATTTTGGATTTTGGTTTAGAATTTAGCTGGTTGCATCATCCAAAAACTACTTAAAGCACATGATTCAGAAAATCATTGTCCTATTTTAGACATTTTCATTATATGATGCGTTCCATATTCTAAGCAGAATGCCTTCTCAAGATTCTTATTTTATTTTTCTAAAAGTAACTAAAGAACTTCTTTTCTTTTAGAATGACTCTGATTAGAGAAAGTTGAGGCCTGTTCTTGTGAATAAATTTTATTACATACAAAATCTATTGATTATGGCTGACTATGAGCAATAACATTACATGAGACCACATGTTGAGGACGTTGATGATTATGGGGTGCAGTGAAATTCAATGCCTCATATGCATCCCATGCTCTGTTATGAACACTAGATGGGGAATCAAAAATTAACTATTGTAACCTCTTTAGTGCATCGAGACATTCATCCTTAAAGGTTCTCTATTGTTTTTCAACCTATGGATGTTTGGAAAATGATAGAGGCCCCAAGTCAATTTTGTGTTTACACCCTTACTTTACCTTTACATGATTTTGATATTCATCATATGGTATTAATTTAGTATCCAAATAACTAACAGTTTTCTATAAGATTTGGCGGATTTCCTGAATGAAATCTTCTATCATTGCTTCTAGAAATTAATACTAATAATTTTTTAAAGTCCAAAACATGACTAGTATTTCTCCCATAGCTAATTTGTTTTCCCTGTTTAACAAATTTTCATCTTCATTCACTATGAGATTCTATACTTGGTCTAACCAATGTGGATGCTCTATATTAGAAGAAAAATGACCCAAGGGAGGTTAAGAAAATGAATATTCCATTAATATATCATCGGGTTGAGAATTTGATTCACCAGAAAATGACAAGGCATTTGACATGAATGGCCTTGTGTTTGTTTGTGCCTCGAGATAGGAGGTCTTTCTCTTCACTACATTTTCAATTAATAAATTGTCATGGAAATGTGAAATACATATGAGGAGTGGACTTTCACATTGAATGCCATTATGGGGAGGATCCCCATGATGAATTACCGCAAGGGAAAAATCTTCGTGCTACATGGTCTTCTGGCCACACAAGGGGTTGCAGTGGCCCTCATCTAGATGTAAGCACACTAGATTGCCCAAATTTTCCTGAAGCAAGCCATCATGATGTAGTTTCCAATGTGGAACTTCATAATTACAACTACCACACCCATAATTTGGTATTTAGAGGATAGGATATTGAGCTACAATAGATTAATGTCTAAGGGATTCCTGAACTCCAGCATTATGTTGTGCCAAATCACTGCTTGACCTATGAATTTCCAAAAGTGCATGGTGAGACTTCACATTGGATGTTCTCTTATACATATTTGGGTCCTATTTATAAGAAAAATAATAATCATCGGCAGGTTTATGTGCCTTCCTTTAAGTGGTTACCAAAACATACCAATTACATCTAATTGGAATGGGTGTATGTTTATGATCAAGTTGTCTGTTTGATATGTGGGAGTATGCCCCATGACCCTCTTTGATTAGAATAGAGGTGTATATCTGCTCCAAGATGGCATGACCATGTGTCATCCCATGTGTGGGGATAGATTTATTTTTATGTTCCCCTAATTATGAAGAAGTTGTTGATAAATTTTCATGGCATGTTTCCAGAATATGGGTTGGGATTTGTGTGTGCCCTTTCACCATTGATAAGATGTGTTTAGTGTCTTCTGCGGCCAAAATAGGAATATAAATCAATATTGTATCTAGAGTAGGTGTATGTTCCTGCTTTTTCCCCCTTTTCCTTTCAATGGATATTGATAGTACTCCTGCATGGGGGAATAGATTTGGGTCTACTGCAAATTTGTCATCTGAGCTTTCCGACTGACTTCTCGGGGTGCTACCAAACGAGACTCATGGTGGACATGATGAACATTGTCTGGTTTATGTTCCTATTATATGTTTCCTATCATGTATGGTTGATGTAAATCATTCAATACTAGAAGACGATAATTTTTATAGAATAAGTGATTGAAAATAGGTGTATGTTCCTACTTACCAGTTGCCACCTCAGTAGATTGGCGGGCATTATTAAATGCAGCCAGACGAGCCTGATGAGTGTCTAATAACATCTATGCATGTGTATGTGCCTTTTCATAGTTCTCCACTAAGATTCTATAGTGTTATTGGTGGGTTGTTTCCAGACGAGTCTCCGGTGTGTAACAATTTGGTAGGATGAGTATATGTGTTTGCTTGTTGATGATCATTAACTTATGTTGGGGTACTTTTCTGGAGGAGTCAGAGGTGAAAACCTACTCCCTTTTGGCCAAATATTGTCTCTATAGGTTCTTCTTTCATTCCTGGGTCTGAGATTCCCAGGATAAACGTCTAGAGGCAACAACCCCATCAGGTAGGGGGTACACTACCATGAGATTATGGCAGCGATTGATGGTGGGAGTCCATGAGAAGGACTTTTGCATTCTTAAATTAAGGCCATGAGTGGCCTCTTGATCCATGAACCAATAGTATGAGAGAGGTTGATTATTGAGTTCCATGGATATGGACCTGAAATAGATGGATATGGTGGTTGGAACCATCTACTTCTCGATCATTAGCCATTATTGGTCATACGATCGAGGATAGTTATTGAACTGGAGAGCCTGTCGAGCATCCTACAATGGTGGGATTGTACCAGGCAGAATATATATGTTTACCAACACATTAGAGACCCAACATTGATGATGCAGGTATGGTGATGATGTCCTTCCCATTTATGGAGATCCATCTTGAGATGTAGTTGGGAAGTTCACAAATTTTGTCTTGGAGGAAACCATTTTGGGAATGAAGTGAATTCTGAGAATCAAAACGTGAAAACAACAACAACCTCCATTAAAGATACAAGATTTTAGATGAAAATATATTTTATTGATTCCTCTTTCTAGCCTTCCTTTATCAATTTATAGGGGCCTAATAGGTGGGTATCATTATTAACTTGTTTGAGGATTCACGTCGGGTTAACCATTTTTGTTTCGTAGTTCCTCGAAACATTTGTTCTAGTTTTAAGAATCATTATTTCCAAGTAGTTTGCAATGGATTTATTTAATGAACCAGAAACATACAACAGTTCTTTATCCAAAGGGGATATTCTTTCCAAAGGCAGACGTTTGTTATGTTTTAACATTATGATACTTAAGAACATGCATTGGTTGAGAGGATGGGATGTCCGACTCATCACACAATTTTGGGGTGAATTATTGTCTACTCATGGACTCTATATGTTAATTTGAGATATTCTCAGGAACTTTTATTAATTCACCATGTATATGATAAGTATCCATTGGAATTTACATTCACTGATTAACATGTGTGAAATTTAGAGTCAACAGTATGCATCCAATGATCTTCATTAATGGAAATATTCTTATGCATATGAGTTTTTCCATCAATGGTATCATCTAATATACTATTTAGAGATTCATTTAATTATCATTGTGATTATAATTTTTTAAGCAACTCAGTGGGGCACTCTTGAATTTATTGTCATCTAGGGAGACTGATGATTGTTTTGATCTAGGGATCGAGACCATAAAATGGGCTACCTACGTATCCATGTCAGTTGAATCTGAACCCTCATAGTTTAGTGCTGCTTAATAGGACACATCATACCATTTAGGATAAGGAGATATGGACCTATATGCAGAATGTGCTTGGTAAAACCATAGTGTGAGACTTATGATGAAGCAGACCTCAGAACATGGAAAGGATACAATTTTACAAGTAAGATCAGACCCAGTTGGGGATATGGATTGTGGGGGATATGGCTTATTTGAAGTGTTGGGTTTGAACCTCAAGGAGGACTTCTATGTATCTCATGTTTATGGGAATAAGCCTCACATAGTTCGATAAGCCTCATAAGAGGGTATGGTCCTTGGAGAGAGATGAGTTTGGGCTTACATTCGGAAAAAAAAATTCCTTGATGATTTGGGGTTTAATTTGGGGATTATTTATAAGGAGGATGCCCAGATTAATGGAATTAGGTTTGGATTCTTGATGAGGGTGACCATTGATATTGGGCCCTAAAAAGGCTTCCATCATATCCTACTTTCAATAGGAATTAGAGTTCTTATAGTTCATTTGATTCTGAACATTTTGCGACCATGACAAATCTCTATGCCCACGTGAGTCATGCTCGGTGTGAGAATCAAGAGGATGTAAATGATTCAAAAATGGAACTCAAATTTTAAAATATTTCATCTTCCACTGGTAGAAGAGGGCACAACTATGGTAGCGAGGGTGGATGAGGTCGAAGAAAACATGGAAGAGGGTAAGGCAACAAGCCTTCCCACTGTTCTATTTACATTGGACAAGAGTTCAATGTTAGGAGGAAGGGATGTAGGTTAGGGACTTACACCAGGATGGATTACCATAATGAAAAAGCACAGTGGGAGAGGTAAATGATAATAAGTTTCCACATTACCATCCCCCCATTGGTATTTGGCACTGAAGAAGATAGGAGGAGTGATGATGCCACCTCTTACGTGAAAATAAAGGGGCTTACGCCAAGATGATTGACCTAAAATTATCCAGGTAGGGGAGGGAGACTTATCAGTTATTTTTAAAAGAAAACGTAGGTATGAACTATATCTTACCCTACCATAGACAAGTTGTTCCTAGTTATCTCTTTGAGAAGGGAGAAGTCATGACCCAACCCTCCTCTATACGAGGAACATCCCAACACTATTTCTGGGAGAAAGGTCCATGTGACTATGGATATAAAAATGCAAAACATTCCCTAAATCCTAAATCCATTGTGAAACACATGTGGGAAAACTCTATCTGTGGATATAAAAACCCATATAGGAGACATGCTAATGTGCCTTTTCCAACGGTTTGATAAGTCATGAGGTTTTGGTTGAGGTCTTAACAGACTCTATTTCCAAAAAGGGAGCCAATGAAGAATAAGCATTTCCATGAATGGATTTGAGGAAGAAGTTATGTATTATAGACTAAATAGAGTGAAAAAAGTCTATGAACCAATGAGAGGCGCCCAAGTAGATAAGGGCTTGCGATCATGGGTGCACAAGTAGCTAAGGGCGTGTAAGTAAGGGCATTCTAGTGGGCTTGGGCGACCTGATGTTCACTTAGGCAATGAACAAACTATATTGAAAAACATCGGTGATACCTTGATCAATCCTTTTAGAGTATTAATAGGTGATCCAAGAAGTGGGACGCTCACATTCCTATAAGAGGAATGTGCAGCACACAATTATTACTGACATGGTTAGGTTGGGTGATTTAGTCGTGCAAGTGTTATTGTTTTCAAACATTGAAATAAATTATGTCTAATGATCCTCCCATAAATCCTCTACTCAAGGTGTTAAATAACTACCATGAATGCATCAAAAATCTAGGGAAAAGTAATAGGGAGACCGGAGCAGCAATTGGGCTTTAAAGAAATTCATTCGTACAAATGGGAGCCCCAAGGGTCAATATATAGTCAAAAGTTACCTTGGGTGAAATATGTTGGGTGCATATGTGACATTCATGACAACAGTGATTTAGCTAGACTAGGGCGACAACTTTAGGACTTAGCTAAAATTATACATTCATTCCACTCCTACTTGGTGGTGTGCAAGTGGGCTTCGCATCATATAGATGCGCAGATGTAGGTTTCACACTGAGAAAATTTGGGCTAAACATTGGAGGCCAAAAACTTATTCCTTCAACAATCATTGACTTTTCTTTATGTATTCCCCATCTTCATTCTAATTAATTCTATTACTCATGCTTTTAGAATCTTTTATTTAATGTTGTTCCAACAATATGGTATCCTTTTTAGGCTTATCTATAATGTGGGAAAAGGATAGAAGTAACCACACCGCAATGATTTCCACTAAAATGTAAAACATTCGATGATGGAACTTTTTCATAAGATCATAATTAAATAATGGCCATCAACACATTCAGATTTATGCATCATGGAACTATACATATGTTGTAATATTAAGTCACAATCTTAGAGGATTAATCATTGGATAATGTGTGTATGTGTCACATGATGTTGTGCATGTGTCATGGATGAGGGATTGAGTTTTTTGAATACTTTATCAACATTAGAAGCATGAGTTTCACTGCAGCCATCTAACAATGGTCATTATTTAGAAGAAAAACTACTTTGAAGGAACTTTAGGGAAATATTATTGTGTTAAAAAATGTATATATCAATAATTTAAATGTGGAGTAGTTAGATATGAATATATTTATGTGTATATAATATAAATTATATTTAATGTAACAAAAATTTAAATTAAAATATTGTATACAGATTAGTAAATAATTTGAATCAAGATGAATATTTTATAAAAATTATATTATTAAAAAAATATTGGTTATATTAAGTATCATATTTAGATTTGTTTAAATATATTTATATTTTTTTTAGCGACATAATTTTTTTTCTATAAATAATATTTTCAAATTATATTGACAATAAATAATTATTAGTCCATGTAATAATGTACAACATTCAATTAATTAAATTTTGGAAAGTAGAAATAATACAGAAATTTAGTATATACATATTTAATTTTATAAATTTGTTTGTAAAAAAAGTCTATAATATCTTAATGATTATTATATAAGCTTAAATTATATTGATTTTAATAATTTAATTAAATAAAATTTATTATTATTGATATTTTCAATATTTACATAAAAATTAATAATAAAAATATATATAACTATAGTTTTTTATAAAAGTAGATGTAAATATATTTTAAAATATTAATAAATAAAGTGGAATGTAATAAATATCTTATATATATTTTTAGAATTATTAAAATATATTTTTATTAACTAATCATTATATATTATATAAAAAATTAAATTAAATTATATTCTAATATTCGATATGCATACATAAATAATGTGAATCAACATATACATATAAACACATAAAAACGTATAAATTTTTAAAGAAGGTAATATCAATATATGGAACCACATGTAGATATTTTTTATGTGGAATCTCAGACCTAGGTGCCACTCAGAGGTTCCACAAGCACAATGGGCCACATTCCCTTATGAGCCTCTCCGAAAATGCGAGAAGATGCCAACTAAAAAAGAGGTACTAAGGTCTGTTCATGGAGAGACTATTCCCTCATTACTAGAGTTTATCAAAACAGAAAAATATTAAAATAGAGGTTGAATAACAGAAGCAGTAACAACCAAAAACACACCAGAAACAGACTAAAGTACTGAATAATTGAATAAAATCATAAAAATATAAAAAAGATGATGATGTTGCATGTCATGTCACTATCAAACTAGAAAACATGGATACTAGTAAACATGCATAACATTCTATATAAATGTAGAAAAATGTATCCAATAAATATCCTCCATCATCCCATTCTCTACCTCAATCATTTGTTACAATCTCTATCATAATAAGGTAAGAAATAAGGTGTCTAATGTTGTAAAATTATATTTAATAAAAAATGCATACACATAATCTTTGCGGGTGAAAATGGTGACCTAGATATTATGTGAGATAAATCATAATAGGCTACCCAAAATTGTGTCTATAAGATCCAATCTGTGTAATATAAAACTAAATGGTGTGCAAGAATGCATATATCGAAGTAAAGTATGACAATAACACAAATACACATGTACCAGCATCAACTCCCACCTTGTGTCTTAACAGGTAACCAATTTTTAATTAATTTGGTTCCATTTTATATAATTATGTCATGTTAGGTAAAACCAGTATTAACATCCTAACTAAATTGTAGTAGTGAAGGTTCCAAGTTCTACCAAAGCATCCATGATGATAATAATAATGAAGATCATCCAAAGTTATAAATAAGGAATCCATGTACTATAATGTCACAAAATTCTTGGTAACTGTATCCAAAATACTGGTTAAGAGTGTAATCCAAGTTGCATCACCCATTGAATTCGATAATAATGTTTTTTATGTGAGTCCAAGGACATCATCTATGATAGAAATGGACAAGAAATTACTAGGACCATGAATTTAATAATGGAGCCTCTTGATTGTAGAATCCATGCAATATCCAAGGATTATATCCAAGGAATATTGTAATAGAAATATAGGGTTCCTATAGTGTAATACTCTTCATTATCTAATAGAAAAATATCAGGTTCAAGGTGGGTCTTACCCTTGGAAACTAGAATCACTCAATTTGAATGTCGTCTATGAGTGCTCGTGGTATTCCATGGGGAATCCAAAATGTAAATTGAGTATAAAAATTTCAAATAATGATTTCTAGGTCCATAGAAAACTAGACACCACATAATTGATTTATTTAATAATTAAGGCCATGTAATGGTCATACAATTTAATAAGTTCATTTGGATCATGTATTTTCAATAATTAATTTTACAAGGCTAAGGGACATGAAACCATTAAATGATAAATTAATATCATTTTATATTTAATTAATTTTCCCACATTTAGCTTTCATAAACATGACATTTTTGGATATTGATTAGAAACTGTATGAAATTCATATATAATAAGCTAGACTGAGTGATATCAAACATATATACCTACCAATTACTATTTATGATTCACTGATTAATTTAAGAAAAATACATTTTAGGGGTCAATTGGATCTACCATACACAACTGTAGTCCAACATAAATTGAAAATTTATTTAAGAAAATAATGGATTTATATTATAAGGGTTATGCCAAAGCACACAGTAATGGTAGTGGAGATTCCCATAACTGACAACTAAAATCATAAACTATTGAAATGACATACTTTGGGGTCAGAAATGTGAACATTACCATAAAACAGTAATAAAATGTATGGAAAGGGTCTTAAAACATGGTTCTAATGAATACATGAAATACATACAAATTCAATATATGACATTTGACAAAATCAGTGTGAACACATAAAAAATTATAAAATCAAGAATCATGAGGGATGATTTATAGAAAAACTACCACATAATCATTTGAGTATCCCTGTCTTGTATAAGAAACTAATTTTTCCTAGTTTGGAAGAGATATAAATAATTGGTCTATTCCATGAAAATAGGTTGTATGAGCAAACATCTAAATTCAAATGTCAATGAGAGTAAATACAGTGATCGAATAAAAAAAGTATGTACATAATGATATAAATCTAACATGAAGACCAATGAACAAAACAAGCACTAGATCATAGATTGACATAAAAGAGTATCCAAATTTATTGAAATATATAAAATGAGTGAATATTTATGTGGTTGTCCTCTATTAAAAAAATGGGGAAATGTTTAAAAAAAATATATAATTAGAAATATGAAAATTCACCAAAAACAAGTCTCTTATGGTTTGGATGCACGGATTGGGATACCATGTGGTAACCACTATTATTATCTAAAGGGTTGGGGACCCAACTTGGCTAGGACACATAGATAGGGAAACGATGCTCTAACAATGCAAAACCCCTCTTCCACATGGTTATAGATTTTAGCACTGGCGTGCAGCCCCTAGCACATAGTTAGGGAAAACTATGCACCCTATACCAACCCATTGTCTAGTACCACATTTTTTGGAGATATCGCATGTCCTGGATCCCATGGTTTCTACAAAATGTGCATTCAGTGTATATTTATACTCTCGGGGGTTTCGTGATCCGAAAAAACCTCTGTCGTCCTTGAAACCTTTTTTAAACTCCTTTGGCATCCATATTAGGTCGAAAATAAATAATTAAACCAATTTAAAAAGTATTCACACATGAGTTAAAAACATAAGTTATATATATTATAAATTAGATACATATATATGTAATGTTATATAATATTTAGAACATAGTCGGAATCACAAAATACATGTTAATAGTATTGTGTGGTTATTATCATGAGATGACAGACCAATACATAAATAAAAGTGCACACATTTTGTTTTGTTTCGGTGGTTATATAATTTTTAATATTTTAACTTTTTTTTTCATTCAGGACCGACAATTCATACAAAACTCTATGTAAAAAAGGATCTACATTCCAGCATATTAAATATTATGTATCTCAAACCACTAGACCTCCTCAAATGCATGTAAGTAGTATTGTAATAAAAATACCATTTTAAAAGTGTCATTTGATTTGAGGAGTTTTTATTGGAAAAGATACTAATGGTTGCTAAAATATTTCATATTACAGACTTTAAGAGTTCACCTAATTGTTTTGGTTGGTTTATCAAAAAATGATAGATGAATCCATAGAAAATTCTCAGGATCATTTCATAATAATTTATTCATAAGTAATTGAAATTGAGAACATTTGATAATGTAATATAATTATAAAAAATATTTTATTAATTTTTTTTGGTTAACACATAACCATCAATATACATCAACATTGTGGTTATTAATATTGATCTAGGTTTTAGTTATAGTTTTCCATTTATAAGAGGAAATATACTACATGAATGTATATATATATATATAAATATATTATTTATTAAGTATAGATATAGGTCTAAATACATGATGTAGAACATAATTATAACATAAAAAATGTTATAAATCTTTTGTGATGATTTATCTTGTGGTGAATTTCTAATGAATGATTAAATTTTATTTTTTTTTGTACCAGAATATTTAATTTGTAACAATTGAACTATATGGAGATGATATAAAACTATTTGATTGAAATTGAATGCTGTGTTTTTTTGGTATATAATCTTAAATAATTTCATTTTGTTTTCCTTGTTGATGACCTATGTTTCATAAATCTCTCATTGATTATAAGGTGATGTATATTTTCTTAAAAAATATTCTATATTTCAATCCCATAGACCCCCTCACTTTAATGTGAGTAACATTTTAAATAAATTGTTTTTGACCAGAATTTTTCCTGTTTAAAGTAATATTTCTAGACCTTGCCTAAATGTATTCTGATTTTTGCCAAACTTTTAGATAATAGAGGTTATTTGAGTCCCCATAGGGTTTATTTGGTTTACCTAATAATGATAAACCAATCCTTAGATAAAGTATCAGTGTCATGTCATAAAAAGTTAATCATAGACAACATTATTTTTTTTAGAAATTTCATGATGTAGTATATAATGTTTAATTACTTATTTTTGATTTGTAATCATTTCAACACAAATATATTATAATGGCATGTTAATTAATACTGAATATGGTTATAACAGTAGTTTTCCATATGCAAAAGTGGAAAATATTCATGATTACGTGACATTAGATGATGTTCATAGAAATATTCGTATATGGTTAAAACTGAGGGCTTATAAATCTGTTTTTTCTATTACATATCATCATATTCAATATCTTGAACACATATGGAACACTATTAATATTCTGGTTTATGATGATTATTGGATGGATGCATCATTTTTTTTTCACAAAACAATTTAGTAATGGACTATTGAAATTATATTTTTTGATTTCTAATATTGATAAGGTGAAAATACCACTACAGAACCATGTTATTTGAATTGTATATAAGTACGTCCATAAAAAAACCTCATCCATTGCCTTTTCATATGAATCCAGCAATATAAATACAAAACTGAATAATATGATCATGTTAAGGAAGGATATTTAGGGGAAATCCAGGTGTATACTACTAATTTACTAAATGAAACATTATCTGATGATAATGTATCCAGTGATGCATCAAGAGATGATGCGAGAGTAATGTTGGAATGAAACTTATGAGATTCCTTTGATTGATATACAACCACTAATTAGTCTTTATTATCCTATATTATTTTTTTCTCTAGTCAAAGGAATGGCATGTGAAAATCATTCTGATTGGAATGTCATTACACCAACTATTTAATTGGCTAACATTATAGGTAATAGATCTTAATTGAATTATTACACCATATATGTGGGATATATGTTTTGAAAGTAATAATGTCATGAGAAATTTGATAAAACAATACAAAACTGTATGACATTTTTTATTTTTGGTTGATGAGTATAATATAGAATGATATCTCATTTGATGTGAAAAATATGGTCTAAAATTTAAATTACAAATGAGGAAAATATATAATTTTTTTCATGTGGGAATACAACAAAATTATATGTCTCATATATTTATGTACATCCAATCTTGTCACAGGATCACAATTCACTTGATGAAGAGTTAATATTAATTGTTATTATAGAGGTGATAATAATGTGTCATGATATTATTATTTCACTTGTACAGGAATGAATAATACAATTTTTTAAACATATGATATCCTACAAAAAATCATTTAATGAAAAAAAGTAAATTATGAAATATTATTGTGATTGGGAAGATTTATATGCTAAGTTTCCAAAACATATGGGATTTTTGTCTCTCAAAATTAAAATTATTAATTATTTGAAAATAGTTGAGTATGTCTCCCCAGATATATGTGGTTATCAATAAAATGTGATGTTCAATAGACTATTTTGGACAATATAGATACATATTTCTTCTTTCCATTATTGTAAAAAATTTATTTAAGTTGAGGAACAATTTCATTATGAAAAGTATATAGATTTTGTGATTATTGTTGTCACACATGATGATAATCATTGTATTATACCACATCATTTTAAAATGTTAAAAAGGATAGTTTAGAAAACTAGATTTGGTTTTATTCATGCATACACATTCATGTAAAACAAATTTTAACAGTATGTCAGATATTTGATCTCCAAAGAGTAATTGTAGGGACGATTAATAGTGAAATTATTTTATGGAATGAACTAAATTCATATAATCAATATTGAATAAGAAACATTTCTTGAATTGTGCATAAAAATATTAGAGGTGAGGAAATAAAGAAGGTGATCATGATGTTGAGTGTATTTTTTTAGAAATATTTTTCTGGAAGAAATAATAAATACCCTTTTAAACATAGTATTCTCTTATGGATTTAGAATAAGATCCCAAAAAGACTGGTTTGATCAATTAATGAAGAAATTTATAGGTCTAATCACGATTTTTATGATTATATAATGCAAATTTTAAAAAAAATTGTCATTATCATATGATTTTTGTAGAGGATATGGCAATTTGACCACAAATATAGTGAATTTCAAAAATGGGTTCATCAAGGCTATGAAAAAACTGTAAATGAAAGGGTTATTTGATGCAATGTTTATATATTTGTGATGTTAGTTGTTGAATAACCCCAAGAGTCCCATCATAGGTTAAAAAATGGAATGAATTCTAGTCCGCATTTCCAAATTTTCTTTGATTAGGTATATAATGACATATCATCATTTCACATTATAATTATTGACAATGTACAAAGCGGTATTCAGGTAAAATATTTCAAGAACCTTATAATAGGAAGTATTTGACGAGTGCTAGTGGTCATATGGGAAATTAGGTAACATTATCTCGGTAACTTCATGGAATTATGATATCCATTTGCACATGTTATTGCATCTTGTGCATTAGTGAACATATCATGAGCACCCATCATTTAACCGATGAATCACGTGAGCACTGTGGTCATCTATTATATTTCACCATGAATGTCTGTTGAATAATTTCATTCATTTAAAATTCATTCTTATTAGAATACTATATTCCCTGATATTTCATGGTTTTTATTATGGATTCTAAATTTATTATTTTTTCCAATTTTGGATTTTTTATCATTAATGGTTTGTTAACATTCTAATTTTCTTTGGAATTATTTTTGGGACATTTCATACTACTATTTTCCCACTCATCAGCCAATTGTGGTGCCATATATTACCAGGTTACGCCCATAGGGATGAAAAATGACTAAATGCATTAGAAATGAGATGGAATGGACATGAGAATGAGGATCGGAACTATGATGCACCATTTTTCATGTAGAATTTAATACTCATAATATATGTCCCTGTGTTATAGGAGACAGATCCACATCAAATCTAACATGATCATGTATTTTATTTTATCATGTATGTGTATAATTATTTAATTTACATAACTTTAGTTAATGGATTCTTTTATTTATATCTTTCTTAATTAACAACCCTTATCATCTCTAGATTTATTTAATTTAATATTCATTTTGAAATATTTTTTTATTAAACTGTTAAAATAATATTCAAAAAGTGAATATAAATAAAAATAGATCCATCCTCATTATTAATTATCTTCAAATATATCATTAATATCACATGGTCAATTGAATATACCATGAATAAATGATCTATATAGGATTTTAATCTTGGAAGATATACATATAAATAATTAGAAATAAATTAAATAGGATTAGTGATCATTAAAATAATAAATTGATATACTAATCCATCAACACTACTATTTTTACCAAAATTTTCTTCATAATTCTTAATTATGAAATTAATTGTCTATCATATTTTTCTTCAAGTAGTTTTATATAAAAAAGTGGATATAATAATTATGGAATTATGTATAATAATTTATTGATGATCTCAATTTTAGAGATGGTGGGTCATCAATTTCTCAAATTACAAGATCGACATATTTAATGGATGGTCATAGATAGAGATCTAGATCGATGTTTTAGTGTGCCGAGATCTCACCATTTCAATCATGTTTAACCACCTCCTTCCATCATCACCCATATTCACCATGTTGGTTTATATGAAATAACGTTGTGCCACTTCACATTTTTAATCATCATATCATTGTTTCTATATAGAGAGATATAGGCTAGAGGCACATGAGATTTATTTTCCATTGGGTGATATGATTTTTAAACATGAGGATGTTTTTAGTAGTTTAGGTCTCTCCATCGATGGTGTTGTTGTCGCAGGATGAGTGGCTGTAGATTGGATTGATATAGTTCAGACATTACTGGTCATTGATGACTATGGTGATGTGGGTCTATCATTAGTTTTATATTATAAATTACATAGATAGATTACCAATTCAACCTTTTAGATTATGATGTTGATGAGATCACCATGTCAGAATTTCATGTGAAAATATTTTGAGGATTATCAGCAGAATAACTGACATTGGTCATTTGACTACAATTGTACATGTTATGTATTTACTATTATTATATAACATGGACAAAAAAATTTGGCTTAGTTTTAATTATCCATGTATTTCATATACATACAGGTTAATAGGAATTACATGTCTCATATATATGATGTAGATCATGGAATGTGTTATTCCGATATAAATGTGGATATAAGAGTGCCTCCCTCACTATACTCTATATGAATTTGTGCTATTACCTGCCTATATTTTTTAAAGGACTCTTCGTGGACGATGGTATGTTACTACTTCATTATATTATATAAATAAAGTGTATAACTATATATAATAATATATATGTATAAATATGTAATCTTTAGTTGGAGTCAGCAGCATTGATATTCAGAAACATGCATACACGATGTCTTGACATATTTGACTAATTCTATATAGTCTTCAATTATATGATGTGTGTAGATATTAATTATATTGGTAAATTATTATGTCTAAAACAAAATTATTTATTTAATAATTTATTATTCTTTTTTTTAAATTCTGTGGATTTCATTTAGTGAGGTTATCATCCAGAGACTCCAACCATATATTACAAAGAGGATTGATGTTTGATCGTGAAACATTTTTATTATTCATTTTCATATTATTGAGATGAATCATACAAAGTGAGTTATGTGGATTTTTTTAGTCTATCATCCCATTCTTACACATCCTAGTCATTTAGTTCCACTTTATTCCATGATGATTTAAAAAAAGTGTGTCTTTGACTAGAGGAGCTATTATAAACAATATATTAAGATGTGGGACATAAGAAAATGAGTTTAGATTTTGAGTGGCTGGCACAATACGAATGTATATACCCGATGAGATGAAGTATGTGATCTGGTATGACATGTCTACAGTGAGATAACAAACGTGACACGATGTTGGCTATCATGACATGGTAATAATTCTTCCTTCCAATATTGAACATTTTTTTTCAATAGTAGTTATCTTCATAACTTTTTCCCAAAGATAATCATATCACCAATCTCCTTCATATCAATGATTCTGTTTAGGAAGACTCTTTTTATCGGACATGTTTTTATGGATAAGTGGTATAACATTTTGGTAATAATGCAATATTTATCGTGATATTTTATATGATGTTACAAATAATTATGGGGGTGTAGAAGATAATATAGATGTTCCAGTGGTTGATAACTCTGTTATGAATGTAGATATGGGAAAGGAGGTTCTACATCATGATCATACAAATACTCCTCCAATTCCTATTACATTTAAGCTACATCAACAACCAAATGCACAAACAGAAATAATATCTATTATCTTATTAGGTTTTATTTCATAGATAAATGTTTACTAGAATGTGTTAAATTCTATAATATCCTATTATCCACATATATTTGTTTCATAGTATCCATATTCTCCCCATGTTGGGGTTTGTTCCAGAAAACATCCACTATAGATCTATATGGGTCAGGGTGCACACATTGATACTATAGATCGAGAACCTTCCACACATGATGATGTATAGGTAAAAGATCAGAATGATATAGTGAAAAATCATATTCCAGAGCATATCTGTAGGTATACATAGCATGGATGAAATATATATACACATGGAAAAGGAACATAAGAGAATCTAGGACACCAATGTTGATTAGACTGACACATGTAATAGTTTTTGTAAATCATTACCTATACCTTAATTAAAACATGATAAAATTTTTGTTATTTACATTCTATGTTCTAATTGATATAATTAGAAATTTATAAAAATATTTCTGAATGATTAAGAAAAATTAATATTAATTACTACAATATTAATAATAAAAATTACGTTTTTTTTATTTTTTCTTCTTAGTATTATTATCTTTATTAAGTATAATAAATAATCATTTTAAATTTATAATTGAATATTAATAATGTAATTATATTTAATTGATGAAGTATTATTAATATTAATAATAAACATTATCTTATTTAATATATAAATAATAAATTATTAATACAACTTAATATATCAAGATTAATATTATTAATAACTATTAACTAGTTTTCTAAAAAAAATTAATCTATTTATACTATTATAAAAAAACTATTAGCTATAATTTTATTAATTATACTAATAATAGAAAAATATATTATTAAATAAAAATAAATATTAAAATTGATTATCAATAAATATTTTTGTATTAAGAAATTACTCATAATTATATCAATAAAATATTTTACAAAAATTTTTAAATAAATTTTTTTAAATTTTAGTTATTATACTATTAATTAATTAATAACATTATAATATAATGTAATATTCATTAATAAGAAACAATACAATTGATTATTACTAAATATATGACTTATTAATAAATTGGTTATATTTTATGTAAACAAAAAAATTTACAAATATTTATAATTTATTATCGTAGATATTACAATAATAATAATAATAATAATAATATTAAATAAATAAATAAATAATTCATAATATATATATATATATGAAGATAAGTGAGTGGGGTTCACACTTCTTTAGATATGTCAAGGAAGCATGAACATTATTCATGATTTAATGATGAATGGTGTAGTGAGAACATGGTTCAAACCTCCTCAGACCCATTATGTAAAATAATGATAAACTGACCTTTTATAGATTTTATAAAACTTTAAAACTTGTAGAGACCCTAAGCTTATCTTACATGGACATTACATTACTTTTGCGGAATACTTAGTACATAACAAAAACACACACTAAAGGATCGTAATAGTTTAGTGTCTTTGGAAACTCGGAACGTAATCTTCTAATCGTGGTGAAAGTTCTTCAATATCTCCCATAAAGATCTTCCATTTTTTACCTAAAACCTTTCTTTATATCCTGGGGAAAAGAAAACATAAAAGGGTGAGCTCAAATGCTCAGTAAGGGTATACAAAAGAAATAAAAATCATATCATATCTTTTTGAAAATCACAACCTGCAAAAGAGACCATAAGATCTTAACATGGAACAAATCATAGAAGTGAAAATGAGATCCCCATAATCATAACATAAAACTTGAATATTTGTGGCATGCACACATAATCATGGAAAATCATTTCTTGTTAGTCATGACTCATTGCCAAGACTATCTTAGTGGACAAAGTCCCTTTCTGAACCGAGTTCACTCCTCGTTTCAGTCCTGTATCACTGAACCGAAATAACCTTCCGTTCCAGCCATGTCTATCTCATGAGATATAAAATCTTTACCCAATGCATTGGAGGGAGATATAGGTCCCACCCATCTTATAATGAATCCTTTCTTATGTGTGCCACATAATCATAAAACATACATCATCGCATAACATATGTAACAAAAATGGGATTCTTGAAACATCATGACATCATAAATCAATTCATATAAGATAAAGGAATTCATAAACATAATTCCATCACAACATAGTCAAATCAATGTAAAAATATGGATAGAAACAGAACCCTTTATTATCTTAGATGGAAAATAATTTTGATGAAACACTTGAATCGAATTCTTGAGGAAAATATCCTTTCTTCTTCAAAATCAATTTCTTTTCACAAAACATCATGCAATTTTAAAAGAAAGAGATTTTATTGAAAATAGTCATGAAATCTTTTAGAGGAAGATTCATGAAAATAAGGCTTTATAAAATAGTAGAAATCCGTTCGTGCCGTATAAGTTAAAAAAACATTCTTCGTACTTTTGTCGGAAAATCAAAAAGTACCTCGTATGAAAAACGACAAAAGATTTCTTTCATATCCTTTACAAAAAAACTTACCGAAGGGTAAAATTGGATATAAACTATTGTAAGTGGATGGAAATAATATTACATATTGAGAAAACATGGATGTGGATGATAAAATACACCCCAGTAAATACCAAAGTATAAACAATCTCGGATTAAAATGAGATTGTGATATTTTCCCTTACCTTAGGTCCAATTTGCTTCGTATGTGTCCGAACCTCCTGTATAATGATTTAAATAATGTCATTGACTTATTACAGAATCATATTCATTGTTATGATATCATATATGGTTCACTTATGACATTATATTACCCGTTCTTTTGTAAATTCCATGTTAAAGAAGCGTTTTGGGTAAAATCGTTTCATTTATCGTAGGTGTTTTGACTTCTTGTTCTTGACATCATTGTTACTTATATCATGATTTACTTACTTCCAGAATATAAAATATGATTTATATATCATATATATTCAGTATATATATATATAATAGATAGATAAAATGAAAAACACCGTTCATGGAGACGGTAGTCCGTACGTACGCATGAACGCTGTTTTTCTTTCCTTATTGTCTTGAAATGGAAGTAAGTAGATGACATACATATGTATATATATACATAAATCCAGTAGCTTTATAATGTCATATATTTCATTATTATTTCTTATATATACATTATAATCATTCTTAAATGGTTAACATAGAGAATGAATCTCATCGCGTCGTGGAGACGGTAGTCCGTACGTACGCACGAGCGATGATATCATTTCTATAAATATTGAATTGAATTGGAGTGGATTATACAATATATCAGAATCAATATGATGTTGTAATAACTATGTATAGTTATTCTTTACACCATTATACCCATCCATGTAAGGTGGTGGTGGAAAATAGATTACACCACGACGTGGAGACGGTATTCCGTACGTACGCACGCGCGGTGATTTCTTTTTCCGTAGGATGGATAGATGGTGAAATAGGGTTGTTTCATACTTATAATAACATATCAGTATATGAGTGATACTGATGTTATTACTTCATAATGAAACAACCTAAGAAGAAGAAGTGGAAGAAGAAATAAAGATGAAAGAATTGGTAACGGTAATTACCTCTTCTTTGAAGTGCCTCTTTGAGACCTCCTCTTAGGGCACTAGAATTGGTCTTTGAGGAAGACAAGAACCTCTAGGATGTTGCTAGGGAAGTGGAGAAGAGATTTTGGCAGGGGTTGGACGAGCTTGAGTGCTCAAATTGGTGTTAGGAGGAGGGGGAGGAGGTGTCCTTTTATATGGGAGGAGAGGGGCACCTTAGGAATTCTTAAAAATATTAGTTTATAATAAATCTAACCCCACTTAAAAACCTCCAAAAATGACTCATATTCGAAGATTAGATGAGATAGGATTGTAATCTCATCAACCAATCAAATTTATACATGTTTGGATATTATTTTAAACCTTATCAATTATATTTAACTCTAAGTTAAATAATTTAACTTTTACCGTGTCTTTTTGTTTTCTTTCACTATATGGTTAATAAACTTACTATAACATGCCAAACGAACCACAAATTGTTTATTATTAATATATAAATCCTTATCTAAGTCATTTTGCCGAACCTTAGATTTTTAGGAATAAAATAACAATTAATAATATAATATTTTATTTAAAAACTATTTTGTGTCAATTTTGACACTATTTGATATATGATTTTTGTGAAAGTCATAAAAGAATTAAATGTTCGAACCAAGTTGATTAAATCAACATTAATATATCATAGTAACCTAGAAAATTAGTGGAATTCATAAAAATTTTCAAATTATATTTATTTTGGTGTTTATAACATCAATTATGTCAATATTTCATTAATAAGATAATTACTGCATCATCGTTGTGTCATAAATAAATTAAATTATTTGATGTCTAAAAATTACAAATAAAATACCATCATGTAGGAAATCTTTTTAGCTTTCTAATGAATATTTACAATCGAATTTATCTTATGTATAACCCCATATTAAAAATGATTTACTTATTAAACTTTTATTTTTTTCTATTTAAACCCTTCTTTAAATAAATTAATAATAAATGTCCTAATCTAATCCAAGTGGGCCTAAATGGTCATATTTTATTCCTAAGATTGTTTTTGGTCGAATTACACTTGTCCAATAGAATTAGGACATGTGTTAGGGTAATAGTAATATCATATTTACCCTTAGTTACCCTATTTACTATTAACCGTGGTAAAAAAAAGTAAAAAGTTACTATTCACCAAAAAATTATTTTCATCTCATTGAACCACATTTTAGTCCTTGATATTAACCGTGTCTCTCGGATTTTCGAAATTCCATTCACAGAAGCGGTAAAATTATGTTTTATACAAAATTCAGTTTTTAACCTACCACTTAGTAGTTTTACTATTCATCAAAAATTGATGTTTTTCAGAACAATGGAAAAATTTCATCCTAAGCTATATTTCATATTCCGAATTCAAAAATGAAGTCTATTTTACCAAATTCATAACATAGAAATTGCATTAATTAAATTTATAATTAAATCCCGCTGTTAAAACAAATAGCGTGTTTTTAAGAAACAATATATATCAAAAGATTGACATTTGATTACGTCTGGTTTAAATGTGAAATTACATCCAATGACCAACATTGTATTAAATTGTAAAAATATATTCTAAATATACTTTAAAACCACTCAAATTAATGATTTATCACTATTAATTATTTCGATTAAAAAAGTTGTTTTTAATTATAATTTAGTAATTTTCACTATTCATCAGAATATGAAAGTTATCCGAAAAGTACCAAAATTTCACCTTAGGCTAAATTCGATACTCCGAATCTAAAAATGAATTCCATTTTGAAAAATAAAATTTACAAAATTTCAAAAAGTGGTTATTACTATTTATAACGGCTAGTTTTAATAATATTTTAATAGCATATCGTTGTTTAGTGAAACTCGGTATTGCGTATTACACACGATATCGAGGAAGGTCGCGATTGCGTGTAATGCAAGGCAAGTCAAGGATGCGTGTTGTGCAAGCTCCTTTTGGTGTAGCGTACAACACAAGACATTAGTAAAATAAAAAAGAATATTTTTCATAAAATCTCGGGCTGTTACATTCTACCCCCCTTAAAATGAATTTCGCCCTCGAAATTCGTCGGGGTTATAAATGGTTTACTATTCGAAAGTTTCTTTAATAGAAACCCACATCGTAAAAGGGAATACCAAAACTTGGCTTTAAAAACTAAAGTATGAAATGTAACGATTACCCAAATAAACTAATCACTGGGTTTCCACATAGGTGAAAATATGGATAGGGAAGAGAAATCTAACCATCATGTTCTGATGGAGAGTGGTAGAGAACATGGCTATGGAAAAGCCAGTAATCACAAATCCATAGATTTGTGATGATATAAGGTACCATCTGATTCATCAGGTATAAGATCACTAGGACAACATTTTTTTTTGGTTTTCAAGATCATTTCCCTAAAGTTGAAAATTTGCTTAGAATAAATACTTACTTTATTTTGGTACAATCTCACTTTTGTTCGTGCCTTGAACAATTTCTACTTCATCTCTTAAATAAATGAAGTTGAATTTGTTATTCGTGAAGTGTTAGCAGATAATGTGATAGAATGACGGGTCATTCCATCTGTCTCAAACAAAAGGTTAGCAAAAATTATATGCATAAATCGATCTATAGTGAGATTAATCATATATGGTTCCTAAAATGGACTTATACTTCATATATAATACTGCTTAATATAATAAAACTAGTTTCTACTAAACAGGGACTTCCTGTAGGCCAGTGGTAGGCGATAAAGGCCAGTCGCACTTTGGTTGTGGGTTCGATTCCTACAGCCTTGTCCGAAGCGATGGGCTGTCGCCCGTCCTGCATGTTGTCCCTTTTTCTAAAACTACGTTACTATAACATCCCATCAATAATATCGACAATCTTCTATCCTTAAACAATACTAACTTATGTCCAACATAATCCAGTCTAATCTTTAGGCTTATACATAATACTGCAGTCCACTCTCATAATATAGTGACAACGATTTCCAAAGATTTAATAGTGTCGTTGATCCCCACATATCATAAGATATGTCTTGTTGGTCACATTCCAAACACTCAAAGTCCTTAATCATGTATTCTCTTGAATTCCTTAGTGAAAACATGAATGCAGTTAAATGTTAACACTTTCCACATACCAAAATCCTCAAAATTCTATATACTCAATCCATGATATCACTTAGTCCTTATATCAATCATGAGCTCATGAATACTATTAAACATTTCATTTTCTCGTCTTCATTATGCGCATATCATCTTATTTCCAAAAATATCTCAATCACTTTGAATACCACATCAATAAATATTGCAATACTCAATGATACAACATTATTTTGGAATCCCATTACATAAACGCTTAATCATTCCACCACATCATTATCATATTCAACATCTCCAATAGTGATCGCATGTGACTTCCCTTTGTCCTTTGCCTTCAGTGGTTTCTCATGTTGATCATCACTAACCCTTGGATTAGGGCAATTATTAGCATAATGCCCCATTTCCTTGCACTTGAAGCATTGAAGTGTTGGCGGTGCGTTCTCTGCAGTGTTTGCTTTATTCACATCATTAGAAACCCTTTTTCCATTACTTCGACACTCAGCTGCTCGATGACCTTCTTTTCCACACTTAAAACATTTTTTAGTCCCTTTAAGACAATCTCCACCATGCTTCTTCCCACACTTTGTGCATAAGGAAACATTCATATTCTTTTCATCATTATTCTGAGATTTCTCCTTGAACTCCATCTTTCGTTTCTTGTCAAAACCATGAGATGGATATGTAACACCAACTTCCATTTCTACCTTGATAGCACAACGCACAATTTCTTCATGGATACTGAAGTCTCTTATAGCTAATGCCCTTCGAAGACTTGGTTTTAAGCCACTGAAAAATCGATCAACTTTACTTTCAGGTTGGATGATAATGCCAGATGCATACCTTGCATGTCTTGTAAAATTCGATTCGTATATACCAACAGATTCATCATCCTTCTGCTTCAGCTCAATAAACTCCTTTTCCATCTTTGTTCGAAGAATACGAGGGAAGTACTTACTGAAAAACAAGTTCTTGAACTCGTCCCATTCCATGGACTCAATTTCATCTCTTGGCCTCGTATTCTTGATAAGATTCCACCATTGATCAGCATCACCTTCCAAACGATACACTGCTAAGATGACTTTATCATGTTCAGAACATTGAAGAACTGAAAATATCTTTTCAGTAGTATTGATCCATTGTTCAGCAACAAGTGGATCAGAAGTCCCACTGAAAGAAGGTGGACGTTGCCTCATGAAGGACTCAATAGAATACTGTTCCCTTCTCTGCTCATTTGGAAGTCCAGAATGATTCATAGCTTGTGTAAGTATAGAAATAAGATTTTGCACTCCATCTCCCATAACATTTGTTTGTTCAGGAGGGAAATCATTGCATTGTCCATTGCATTGATCAACACGGTTCCTTCGGGTTCCAGCCATCGTCTAAAACCCAAAAAGAATAGTGTGAGAGGCAAAAATCATGCTAGGGAAAACAACATAATAAAGGGGGAGTACCTTCAATATCTAACATCTTAGGTTTAATTCTATGATCGTTAGCGTAGTTCTAGTACTATAACTTATACGTCTACTTAACCTTAGGGACATCCCTAGACATACCGTAGAAATATCTCTAGGGATCTCACTAACGTTTTCGCATCCTAGTTTCCAAAGGTTGACTAAACCTTTCCTCTGATACCAACTGTAGAGACCCTAAGCTTATCGTACATGGACATTACATTACTTTTGCGGAATACTTAGTACATAACAAAAACACACACTAAAGGATCGTAATAGTTTAGTGTCTTTGGAAACTCGGAACGTAATCTTCTAATCGTGGTGAAAGTTCTTCAATATCTCCCATAAAGATCTTCCATTTTTTACCTAAAACCTTTCTTTATATCCTGGGGAAAAGAAAACATAAAAGGGTGAGCTCAAATGCTCAGTAAGGGTATACAAAAGAAATAAAAATCATATCATATCTTTTTGAAAATCACAACCTGCAAAAGAGACCATAAGATCTTAACATGGAACAAATCATAGAAGTGAAAATGAGATCCCCATAATCATAACATAAAACTTGAATATTTGTGTCATGCACACATAATCATGGAAAATCATTTCTTGTTAGTCATGACTCATTGCCAAGACTATCTTAGTGGACAAAGTCCCTTTCTGAACCGAGTTCACTCCTCGTTTCAGTCCTGTATCACTGAACCGAAATAACCTTCCGTTCCAGCCATGTCTATCTCATGAGATATAAAATCTTTACCCAATGCATTGGAGGGAGATATAGGTCCCACCCATCTTATAATGAATCCTTTCTTATGTGTGCCACATAATCATAAAACATACATCATCGCATAACATATGTAACAAAAATGGGATTCTTGAAACATCATGACATCATAAATCAATTCATATAAGATAAAGGAATTCATAAACATAATTCCATCACAACATAGTCAAATCAATGTAAAAATATGGATAGAAACAGAACCCTTTATTATCTTAGATGGAAAATAATTTTGATGAAACACTTGAATCGAATTCTTGAGGAAAATATCCTTTCTTCTTCAAAATCAATTTCTTTTCACAAAACATCATGCAATTTTAAAAGAAAGAGATTTTATTGAAAATAGTCATGAAATCTTTTAGAGTAAGCTTCATGAAAATAAGGCTTTATAAAATAGTAGAAATCCGTTCGTGCCGTATAAGTTAAAAAAACATTCTTCGTACTTTTGTCGGAAAATCAAAAAGTACCTCGTATGAAAAACGACAAAAGATTTCTTTCATATCCTTTACAAAAAAACTTACCGAAGGGTAAAATTGGATATAAACTATTGTAAGTGGATGGAAATAATATTACATATTGAGAAAACATGGATGTGGATGATAAAATACACCCCAGTAAATACCAAAGTATAAACAATCTCGGATTAAAATGAGATTGTGATATTTTCCCTTACCTTAGGTCCAATTTGCTTCGTATGTGTCCGAACCTCCTGTATAATGATTTAAATAATGTCATTGACTTATTACAGAATCATATTCATTGTTATGATATCATATATGGTTCATTTATGACATTATATTACCCGTTCTTTTGTAAATTCCATGTTAAAGAAGCGTTTTGGGTAAAATCGTTTCATTTATCGTAGGTGTTTTGACTTCTTGTTCTTGACATCATTATTACTTATATCATGATTTACTTACTTCCAGAATATAAAATATGATTTATATATCATATATATTCAGTATATATATATATATATAATAGATAGATAAAATGAAAAACACCGTTCATGGAGACGGTAGTCCGTACGTACGCATGAACGCTGTTTTTCTTTCCTTATTGTCTTGAAATGGAAGTAAGTAGATGACATACATATGTATATATATACATAAATCCAGTAGCTTTATAATGTCATATATTTCATTATTATTTCTTATATATACATTATAATCATTCTTAAATGGTTAACATAGAGAATGAATCTCATCGCGTCGTGGAGACGGTAGTCCGTACGTACGCACGAGCGATGATATCATTTCTATAAATATTGAATTGAATTGGAGTGGATTATACAATATATCAGAATCAATATGATGTTGTAATAACTATGTATAGTTATTCTTTACACCATTATACCCATCCATGTAAGGTGGTGGTGGAAAATAGATTACACCACGACGTGGAGACGGTATTCCGTACGTACGCACGCGCGGTGATTTCTTTTTCCGTAGGATGGATAGATGGTGAAATAGGGTTGTTTCATACTTATAATAACATATCAGTATATGAGTGATACTGATGTTATTACTTCATAATGAAACAACCTAAGAAGAAGAAGTGGAAGAAGAAATAAAGATGAAAGAATTGGTAACGGTAATTACCTCTTCTTTGAAGTGCCTCTTTGAGACCTCCTCTTAGGGCACTAGAATTTGTCTTTGAGGAAGACCAGAACCTCTAGGATGTTTCCAGGGAAGTGGAGAAGAGATTTTGGCAGGGGTTGGCCGAGCTTGAGTGCTCAAATTGGTGTTAGGAGGAGGGGGAGGAGGTGTCCTTTTATATGGGAGGAGAGGGGCACCTTAGGAATTCTTAAAAATATTAATTTATAATAAATCTAACCCCACTTAAAAACCTCCAAAAATGACTCATATTCGAAGATTAGATGAGATAGGATTGTAATCTCATCAACCAATCAAATTTAGACATGTTTGGATATTATTTTAAACCTTATCAATTATATTTAACTCTAAGTTAAATAATTTAACTTTTACCGTGTCTTTTTGTTTTCTTTCACTATATGGTTAATAAACTTACTATAACATGCCAAAAGAACCACAAATTGTTTATTATTAATATATATATCCTTATCTAAGTCATTTGGCCGAACCTTAGATTTTTAGGAATAAAATAACAATTAATAATATAATATTTTATTTAAAAACTATTTTGTGTCAATTTTGACACTATTTGATATATGATTTTTGTGAAAGTCATAAAAGAATTAAATGTTCGAACCAAGTTGATTAAATCAACATTAATATATCATAGTAACCTAGAAAATTAGTTTAATTCATAAAAATTTTCAAATTATATTTATTTTGGTGTTTATAACATCAATTATGTCAATATTTCATTAATAAGATAATTACTGCATCATCGTTGTGTCATAAATAAATTAAATTATTTGATGTCTAAAAATTACAAATAAAATACCATCATGTAGGAAATCTTTTTAGCTTTCTAATGAATATTTACAATCGAATTTATCTTATGTATAACCCCATATTAAAAATGATTTACTTATTAAACTTTGATTTTTTTCTATTTTAACCCTTCTTTAAATAAATTAATAATAAATGTCCTAATCTAATCCAAGTGGGCCTAAATGGTCATATTTTATTCCTAAGTTTGTTTTTGGTCGAATTACACTTGTCCAATAGAATTAGGACATGTGTTAGGGTAATAGTAATATCATATTTACCCTTAGTTACCCTATTTACTATTAACCGTGGTAAAAAAAAGTAAAAAGTTACTATTCACCAAAAAATTATTTTCATCTCATTGAACCACATTTTAGTCCTTGATATTAACCGTGTCTCTCAGATTTTCGAAATTCCATTCACAGAAGCGGTAAAATTATGTTTTATACAAAATTCAGTTTTTAACCTACCACTTAGTAGTTTTACTATTCATCAAAAATTGATGTTTTTCAGAACAATGGCAAAATTTCATCCTAAGCTATATTTCATATTCCGAATTCAAAAATGAAGTATATTTTACCAAATTCATAACATAGAAATTGCATTAATTAAATTTATAATTAAATCCCGCTGTTAAAACAAATAGCGTGTTTTTAAGAAACAATATCTATCAAAAGATTGACATTTGATTACGTCTGGTTTAAATGTGAAATTACATCCAATGACCAACATTGTATTAAATTGTAAAAATATATTCTAAATATACTTTAAAACCACTCAAATTAATGATTTATCACTATTAATTATTTCGATTAAAAAAGTTGTTTTTAATTATAATTTAGTAATTTTCACTATTCATCAGAATATGAAAGTTATCCGAAAAGTACCAAAATTTCACCTTAGGCTAAATTCCATACTCCGAATCTAAAAATGAATTCCATTTTGAAAAATAAAATTTACAAAATTTCAAAAAGTGGTTATTACTATTTATAACGGCTAGTTTTAATAATATTTTAATAGCATATCGTTGTTTAGTGAAACTCGGTATTGCGTATTACACACGCTATCGAGGAAGGTCGCGATTGCGTGTAATGCAAGGCAAGTCAAGGATGCGTGTTGTGCAAGCTCCTTTTGGTGTAGCGTACAACACAAGACATTAGTAAAATAAAAAAGAATATTTTTCATAAAATCTCGGGCTGTTACAAAACTCATAATAAACAACACTATATTTTCTTTAAATATGCTTACTTCATTATAAATATCATTAAACTATTTAAAGTAGGGGTTACTGATTTTGAAGGGGATCTTGAATTTGAAACTTATAAAAGGAGATCATAATGACCATTAACCAGTGGAATTTAGAAGAGATTCCCCAGGAAAATTCAAACACTCTTTTAGAGAGATTAATCCTTTGTTCCTATCCTTGTATTAATATTGCAACTTGTATGTTAGTTATTTTTTATTCTTCTCATTCAATCATTGTGTTATTACTATTTCTTATGAGCTTGGATCATATATACATTAAGGCTAAAATTTAATTATCGATGATAGAACAATTCTTCATGATTGAGTAATATTTTAGGCAATGGTTTATTAACCATATGAGGTCTATTATTTCTATGGAAATATTGTAGAGAATTATTTTTTAAATCATTTTTCGGTGTTTCAACGTTGATTATTACACAAAATTATCGAAATCGATGTTAAAATGGTAAATAATTTTAGAGTATTTTTTTAATGTCTTTTATTGAATACTTGATTTAACAAACTATATATTTAGGTTTTTCAAATCGGTTATATAATAACCTGTAAGAAAAAACATTCACTCTTGGGTTTTGTAGTCAGTTATCATGTATCTAACGTGATTTTTTTTTCATAATTTTATTTTTATTCCTTATATTCTTAATTTAAAAGAAAAAATATAAAGAAAAAATAGTAGATAAACGATATAAAACAATAATAATACAATCAAAAAATAAAAAACCATAAAAAATTAAAAATAAAAATTTAATGTTTACAATATATACACAAATAAGCTAAAATATAATTAGACCATAGAAATTATTATCCCCTTAAATTTTTATGTGTACTTTCTACCTTTCAATATATGTATGATAACAATAAAAAATATTCAAATTAATATGAAATCATTAAACATGTATTCCAAATAAAATGACTAAAATATTAAAGAATCTTTTTTAACGATATATAACCTGGTTTGACATCATACATGAAATTATTTCAATCCCAAATCTTATAATAGAATATAAATATAAATATTTTTATATTAGTTTATGAAAAATAACTTTAAAAAATATTTTCAATTCAAAACAACATTATTATGAAATATAATAAAATCGTGAGTAATTGTAAATAAAAATTACCCATTACATTTACATATTTGATCCTAACTCTCTTCATTCTTATGTTTTCTATAATGAAATTTCATTCCATATTGGAAAATAGTATGACTAAAATAAATTTCAAATTAAGTAAAATATAAATGTTTTTTTTAAATTCAATCTTATGTATCCAATAAATTCTTAAAATTTACCCGTCCTTTACCATGGAAAGAAAAAATCTAGTAAATTGCCTTCTCGATTTGACATAAAACACCTACAATTAAATGGACACATATATAAAATATAATTTATTATTATTTTATATTAAGTTAATGGATATATAATTATTTTTGTGATATATGTTTCTTATACTTCAAGATAATAAAATATCCACTTCTGAATAATTTTATTCTTTTGAAATCATTCCGCAATATAAAATTTTCTTTCATATTTCATCATTCTCATCACTATAGGTGAAAAATAATATTGGTCCATAAATCCATATATAGATTTCTTGCCATGGACCATAAAATTTTTATCAATATTCCTATTTGAAAAAAATATAAGTATAAATTTTCAATACATTAAACTAATGGATATTATTTATAAATCAATAAACGTGTTAAAAAAATTCATATTGTTGATTCCCAAAAGATATCCAATTACAAGATCCTTGATATTGCATTGAAAACATTCCACAATCATTGCATTCCCACATATATTAGCTTTAATTTCAATCTTGTAAACACCAAACAAATGAATTTAATATTTGTAAAATCATTCATGACTAATTGAATTTTTATATGATGAAATATTAATTTATATATATTTTTTATATATTATTTCATAACCATTAAATTTTTAATATTAAATATATAAATATACAAAAATAAAAATGTAAAATTAATTTTAATAGGAAAGTGAAAGTAAATTTAAAATATACACATACCACAATAGAAATATGTCTTACAAGTCTAGATGGCCAAAAATAAAATGTGGTTGATACTTTGTCTAAATATACTCAACTCATACAGAGGTAGTTATATTCATATTTATGTGTATTCAGTATACATCATATTGACCCAATGATTATCTATCTATATATTTTTATAATGAATAGTATCTCTAATATAGTATATCATTCCATATGAAACAATTTGATTGTGGGGGTCATCAAAATATAACTAATAATAAATGGGAAGATATATAAGAGGGGTGTATGTGTAGGATAAGGAGTGTGGTCTTTAGGAGGGGTGTTGGAGTTAGAGTTTTTGGTGGAGGTTGATGACTGGGATTAATAGTCTATTTTTTGCATTTATAGAAACATGAACTTTATTGAATATATAATTATTTCTTCCATTGATACACATATATCATGACCATTAGCTTAAAAATAGAAAATGAGTCAGATCCAAGAACTCTTGGACAACCAAATTTATTAATAAAAATAAAATTTTAGAGACATCAGAGAGGAAAAGAGAGAGAGGTTACAAGTCATAATATCCATAGTAATCACACCCATATCTGACCGTGTCATCAACATCAGCTGATTCCCATTCTGATTGAGTCTCATACTTTTTTAGAAGATTCTTATGAACATTCAATTTTTTCAATTTCTCCATAGATAACTTCAAGGTATCCTTATTAGCAGATGATCTAGTGGTCATAGTCCTCAGAATGGTAGAGTAGTCTTTCCTTGGTTTCCTTATAACTGGGGAAGTCCTGACACCCTCACAGTTAGAGACTTTTTATTTTCTCCTCGATCAATTCTACTATATGAAACTATGCTCATGTTCATTTCTCTTTCCTTGACCTCATCCTGAGTGTCTCCTCACTTGCAGAGGACCAGTTCCCCAACTCCACGAGTGGAGTACTCTGCCCTTTCCTTTGTTGCATTAGGGATGTTCCCCTATTTAGCAGAGGAATAAGGTTCTGTTTGGACATTTTGTTGTGTAAGATCAGTCACCGTCAAGTTGGGAGCAGGGCTCAGAAGCTCAAGAGTAGCAGGAACATGAGATATAGGAGGATTATATGATCTACATGGGGAAGAATCAATTATCAAGTATTTTCCATTCCTAGTAATTGACATATCACAAGGGTATGAATCCGTACGAGGGTAGCTGTCCCTGGTGGATATCTCTGGCGGGGGAGAACCCTTCAAATTCACCTTATGTCAGCAAATATTGGTGGGGTTTCCTCGCATCCCATAATCCTTACATGTAATGTTTTTGCGACACAACTCCAATGAATGCCCAATAACCATGAATTTAGTGCAGAATAGAGGGTTTTTTTCATATTCAACATCAATAAGAATTTTATCAGAGGGAATAGAAAGTGATACCGTGTCAATGAGAGTGGATCTATGATCGACTTCCGCCAGCATTCTATCAAAGTTCCGATACCTGACACATTTTGTCTCCTTATCAAGAATGATTGGTGTTCTAATCGCCATTACAATAACATGAAGGATTTCTGGATGCCAAAGAACCCAATTTAGCCCATGAAGACGCTCCCGTATTTGGGAGAAGACATTTTTAGAAATGGAGATGTTAATGTCTAGAGACCATTCATGGAGATGAATCCATCCAGGCTTTAGAAACATGGACCCAAAACTCCAAGCATTATGCTTCACATCAACTGATGGAAACAAGAAGTGAAAGAATCCCCACCTATGGGAGGTACATTTCCCGTCATCAAAACCCCAAAACATCAAAATCCTATGAAATAGATCTTCACATTTCCAGGGCAGTGCACCTTTAGGAAGAACAATGCGAGCAATTAATGAGTTCTCACCTAATGTCAATATTTCAGAAATCACACAAGGGATGGCCTCAACATGGGCCAGTGATCCCTTTAGGAGAATCCTCCTTGGAGCCTCATTCTTTTTCACAGCTATAGAAGACTTTATAAAATCCAAAAAGGATCGCTGCCCATGCACGGTGGACAATCCCATGGGAACCTGCAAATTTCATGAATTCACAGCCAAATATGGAATCCTCAAATCATTCTTTACCATAAACATGGAAGGAGTAACCCACTGTTCAGAGGGATTGCAGGTCACCCCGGTTGCACAATATCCATTCGCAGCAGCCCCAACCAGATGAGGATAATCCCGAGCAGCTTCAAATGGTTGATCCCGATCTGCCCCAACCGGATCCCGAGCAGCCCCAACCGGATCCCGAGCAGCCCCTATCTGATGGCCAGACGCATGGAAATTCTTTTATCAGAAATACAACATCCTGGTATCCACATACATGCCCTTGGTGTTCAGGATTTCCCAAGGTTATAGCCAAAATACAATTTCAAAACCCCAAAAATAAAGAAACTATGTATGATCTCCTCCCCAATATAATCATGTATTGAATATTTGAAAAATTATTAAATGAATAACAATATATACATACATATATTAACTATAATAATTATACAAAGTAACCATCTTAATGTACTCACAAATACACCACTAAAATCTTCTATATGTTATTTTTCATTTTTTGGTTCATCTGAACACTCTTCCATTTTTCATGTATAGTGGGGGGGTCAACCTATATAGACCCTAAATAATATTCTCTTATTTATTTATAAATTTTAGCCATAATTTGTTCTTCCAATAAAGTATACCCGGAATAAGATACATTATGTGGGTATATATTTTTAGATTGGATCACTTAATGAGAACTCCTAGGTTTCAATATATTCAAAATAAATAAAATAATATTAATTTAGTAATAAGATCATTAATATAGGAAAATAATTAAAATGTAACACTGCACATATAAAAAAACATACATTATTATACATTCTATATATTAATTCCATGTATCTTCATCAATAAATAGGTATATATCGCATGAATTATGATGTTTCATATGCCAATAATTTAAATCTAATGTGAGGATTGATTAAAAATTCCTCCTTCATCAAGAAGCCAATGATATAAATTTTCTACCAACTCATCTAATATCATGTATGTCATATTTCATATGATAAAATATTGTAATCATATATTACTATTATTATTTAATGTTATGTAAAATAAAGACAAACAATCTTACAAAAGCGGTCTCTAACAGGTTATATATTGTCATTTTTTCTACTGATCTCCAATCATCAATTAAAATACTATCTTTTATTATCCTTCAATTATATAAATTTATTAAAATGTTTTTCATTTGGATCTATTGGAATATCATTATCACCAACATCTATCGATATCCTTTGGTCCTAGTAATGGGAAACTAATAATTTAGGGAAACTTGTGAGGACACATATACCATCCCTCAAAATATTCTTTGTCCCCATGGAAGGATATGCCTCCTGTAAAGAAATATGAGGCTCATCAATAAGATCATGTGTAAATTCCGTCCCATATCTATGAGCAAGATAATATTCAGAACAATATATTGGTTCATTTGATTGATCTGTTATTATCCTATAGATCAAAGGAATAAAAAAATTATTATAAAAATATTAAAATATAATATTTACATACTAATGTAAAAAAATGAAAAACTATCAAATTGAAAAGTAATGTAAAATAAACATAACACATTTTTATTCATATTTTTTATAGTTAAATACAATTCTTACTACATTTATGATATATGAAATTACATATACATGAATAAAAAAATAAAAAATGGTGGGTGAATTATAAAAATTATCCAACCTAATTAATAAATTTTTACTCAGAAAAAAATATTTTTGTGATATACTCTTATATAATTTTGTAGTTTTTCTTTAACATATTAGATTTGGAATAATTGTTTTTTCACACAATCAATTAATAGTTATGTTACCTAATGGACAAAATGGTAATTTAAACAATACTAAACTAATATAAACATTTAATTAATCATATTATTTATTATATCGATTTTATGGAACAAAATAAATATAAAATATCTATTATTTAATGGAACATTAAAAATTAAATGATAAATAAAACTATATTACCTTTAATATTAGGAATTTACTAAATGATTATTTTGAAAACCTCATTCATCATGACCATTACATATGGGAAAAACCATGTCTAGAATGTTACCATTAATATTATTTGTTAATAATTCCATGAATGTTGGAATCCCATGTAAATAAAGATATCTGACAATGTTATCTTCAACAAATACTATTTATTCCTTGTAAGAAAATAGAACCCTAAATATAAGATAGATAAAAAAATAAATTTTCAGGTATTTTCATATTAAAAGGATATTCTTGGTATTCTAATATATATAGACTAACTAGTTTCATACCAAATTCATCATGGTTGAAATTAATGTTCCTAATAATCCATTTATATTTAAACATAGAAAATTTAATTTTAATATAATCAACATCCCATATTTATTCAATAACTCCAAAATATTTATCTCCATCCAATGATGTCAAAAAAATTTGTAGGTCTATAAAGAGTCCAATATAGTACATCATTAGAATGATCCTCTATGTCATTTACATGGACTCTACTGCTCTTTCCAGCCTCAACGTATTTGGTAAAAAAAATTCTAAGAACCTCTCCAATTATTCCTTCCATAATAATAATTATTTATTTCTAGTATACAAATGAATGATTAACTAGTGCTTCATTGATCCTCATAGCATATAAGCATAGAACGTGACCCTTCTTTTAGTAGGAGTCTATAAATGGTAATATATTTTCTCGGTGGAGTTAAACCATAAATAAACTACCTCTGTTCCACCATTTCTAGTAATTGTTAGAGGGTGCAGCAACTAAATAATACTTTTTAGCTTAGACTTGCTCTTCTTTACATGCCTTGAGTATCTTGTCAAGAGTTTCCTAATACGATCAATGTCCACTCAGAACATCACACCTACATCCTCACCTGACACTCTTGGTGCCTCATATTCCACTACTAGAAGATCATATCCATACATATCATAATTTAAAAAATAATCCTCATGTATGTATAACTCTATAATTATAAACACACTTGTTTGGAATCATAACACAACCTTATAACAATTATATAATAATACTAATCACATCACATCACAAAAATTATTTCCCCCAAATCTAGCCACAAGGTCAAAATAGTGGCCATATCATTATCTATCACCATAGAACTCCAAGATTATGGTAATATTGGGTAGAAAATTTTCATTATTCATCTTTCAAAATTAAAAAACCAAATTATTCAAATTATAAAATGTTCTTACAACCTCCAAATTCACATTATGAACCATTTTCAATTTAATTTTACATGTAAGGAATAATAGATTAAGTTCAATAATCATACCAAGAACCCATTTTCCCAAGCATGCCTATGATTATGCATGTCATAATATAATATTGTGTTCTAGGAATGATGCATGAATATTGAAACCTCTTTCCATTCAGGGCCACGAGTCAAATCTTAGATAATTTCAAAAGAAATTTTTGCATCACGCAACACGTGTGTCACACAAGGCAATGTAATATTCAACTATAACAGAAAAAATAATTAAAACAATCCAACCCTGGGTAATTGGGTTCTCCCCCATACATGGGATTGAAACTCCCAAGCATGAGATCATGTCCAACGCTTGAATCTTCATAGTACCGTTCCTACCTTTAAATAAATAGCAAGAAACAATAAAAAGGAAATAAAACAGATCTGATACTACATTGTGACATCCAGTCTAGGGTGCCACACATTAGTTCCCCGAGTTGGACAGTCACATGGCCTAAAGTGCACATCATTGTATGCCATAGGCTACTGACTAACAACAAGGATTTGATATGTCAATCATGGGATGACTACACATTATTTAATTGGAGTAATACACAAGAAAAAATAATACACAATATCAGAAAAACATATCACCCTAAAAAATAAAAATATTCAAGAAAACAATAGTGGGAAATAAAATATACAACTAAAGAAGAAAAAATTCTATGGAAATGTACGCATCATTTGTAATAATTGAAAACTAAAAATAAATAAAATAGCAACTCTCAAGAGGATCTTTAACCACATCTAGTTCCCCTATCCAAGATTCTTCCCATAATCTACCATCTAAAACAGGTCCTCTTCACTTAACATGCACTGCTTAAATAATGTTTATTTGGGAACCAATCCAGAAGCTAGTGTTGGGTGCGAGTATGACTCATTTGGAAACCACTAATAGTGTCTAAAAATCATGAAAATAATATTGTATGCAGTTGTAAAAAATAAATAAATCATATGTATAAATAAATAATTCTCTGATTTTCAAATATTATATTATTTATCCACATTAACTCCCTACATTCTAATGGACAGTTATACCTCAATACCTTGTTCTTCTAATGCCGCATACCGAATTTTGTCTGAGGAATATAAAATATAAAAAAAATTATTTTTAACATTCATTAATTAAAAAATCATAATGATCATGTTCACATTATGTAATTCATACATGAATTACCATGATACCTTTCACACATCACACATTAGAATGAATATGTTCCCATTCTTTAATTCATAAAACAATGGTTGTGTGACCGTTCATACCTCACAAATTATAATGACCAGGTTTCTGTTATTTAATTCACAATCGAATGACCAAGATATCATTCATAAAAAAAAACTAATTCACCAATTAATTATCCACATAAATTTGATTACTAATTCAAAAATTATGTTATAAAGAATTATATTTATTTAATTCATAAATTAATTATTTTATTAAAACCATTTAATAATTCAACAAATAATTATACAATTATCAAAACTCCAAATAACATAATTAATTTTCATAGTTAATTATATTATTCATTTTATTAATTTTCCATTATTAATTCCTTAGTTAATTATCTCAATCTATAATATCCAAATCACATAATTAATTCCACCATTATTTTTCTCAAATAAATAAAGCCAATATCTCATAATCAATCATCAAATTAATTATTTAATTTGATAACCTCTAAATCATATAATATTTTCCACATTTTATTATTTATGTCATGAATATTTCAATTTATCAATTTGTAAAATTAATTAATACAATATTAGAATTCAAATTTCTAAATAATGCTATAAATTATATAATTTCAGAATGTAAAAAAATAATTATTATGGGAATTTAATATTAGACCACCTACATTAGTTACTAAAATAATAACCGCTCAATGAAAATCCCCAAAAATTGAGCTGCATAATGACATAGAATGAGATTCCTATCTTAAAACCCTAAATAAATGTTAAATAAATGAATATATTGTCAATATAGATATAGATATATAATTTAATATCTAGGACTTACTAGATAGATTTATATCTCACCAAAATATTATTTTACATTGGTGAAAAAAATCAAGAATTATGTGATAATAACAGGAAAATAATATGTATATGATAAAATTATCAGGAGAGGAGATTACCTTCATTACAGGAACCAATTTGTGAAAAAAAGAGGTCATGAGGGATTATAAATCATCCAAAGATCTCTAAAAACATAAAATAGAACCTAGGATCAAATGTGAGATGATTTTAGATTAACTATGGGGTTTACATAACAAGAATGAAAATTTATAGATGACATTAACTCCTACACACAGTTCACTAGGTAGGATCCTACAGTTTCACATAACCAAATCCATAAACTTTTCCCCTAATTTATATGTGTTCATAGTTACTCATAATAGGTAAAATAGTTTGACAAAACATTTTTCAACCATTCGAAAATTATAATTTTTATGGTTACATAGTTTTTTGGAATGGGTGACACTATTTTCCCTAATCTAGTGTCATGCAGTCATAACACTATTTCCATTATTTTTCTCTATTTTTCACCCCAAAAACAAAACAATTTAAAATAAAATTGAAAATTACTCATCAATGAACAAAATAGTACATGTAAAACATCCTGATACAACTCCCTAAATGGTCGTTATTTAACAAAAATAAAGATTAACGATCTAATATTCAGGTGATTTAGTTAATCTTTCAGATGTTAAAACCATGTAAAGTGTACCTTTTAAAACATTTAGAATGTTAGAAACATATATTTTATATTTTCATTTATAGTTATACTAATAGTGGGTCTTTTATATTTGAAATCACAATTTAATGAAATAATTTATGGAACTTAGATTTTTATTTGTATTAGTATGGATTTCAATCATAAATTTTGGGGTATGTGATATTTGTTTCTCCACCACAAATAATTAATTTATAGAGGTTTGTTTTTCCAAACTACAAAGTCAAAGTATTTTATTTTATCTTATTAATTATTAGAAATGTTTTTCCCAATTTAATCATGGACCTTATATAATTCTCAATCTTTTGGTGTGTGGAGTGAAATTTTTTAATGATCTTATTTATTTAATAAAATATAAATATATTATTATTATCATTAATAAAAAATTCATGTCATAATATATATAAGTATACATGAAAATTATATTTATCACTCAACAATAAAATTTATATATGGACATAAATTTTTACCATATATTTATACTAGTATAGAATTCGTTTTTTACATGATTTTTAACATAATTTGATGAGTAATTATTACACGAATAACTTTAAAAGACCATTTAGGTTTAATTTCATGGAAAATAAGTACATATTACCACACATACAGGATACAAAAATTAATATTTAAAACAATTCCCCACTCTCATGAAAGGATTCTTTATTGTCTCACCCAAGATCACCATAGTGTATTGGTTTTCCAAGGGAGATTTATCAAAAGAATGTTTGGTATTTAAAACCCAGTGGGGGATAAAAATGAAAATGGATCAATAATAAACCTCATGGGTCAATCATTAGAAATATAATATGAAAATAATTAATAATCACTTGGAATTACATTATAATATTAATATAAAAACATGTAGCATAACATGGAATTGTGGATACAATATAAACATGGGACATTCATATCACCAAGGTTCATCACCAAGATGTTGAAAAACATATTACCATGTTTTTTCATTCAGTTATAATAAAACATTACGAAGGTATGATATGTATGTATTAAAATCATGTCATATCAAGAGATTAATTCCTTACGGAAAGAATTCTGGTGATATTAGGGACCACTACTCATATGTCTAACATTATGTGTTCTATAAATATCACATATCATAAGAATGTATTTCTTACTCTAACCATTAGTAGAGAATGTGGGTTTCATTAATTTATATCGGCAATTAAATGAGTATATTCATATCTATGTGAATAACACTTAATAGATGAATTGTTGGTAATTCACAACATAATTGTAGGGAATGCAAATTCAAAGAGTAATTTTAACAACATACCAGGATTGATTAAGTTTTTATAGAATGGGGTAAATTATAATGAAATATAGTATATATTTACCTGGTAATTATTTATATATTAAATGAATTATTGTATACTCATGGTGAAATAGTGTATTGGAAAATAAAAAATCTGAATCCAATGAAAATTATTGAATAAATGTACAGATGAAGAGAATCCCTTACAACAAAAAGAATCTTCTTACAACCATATATTGTTTCCATATAACCTTAGAACCTAATTGGAGTGAATCTAAAGACATGTAATTACATGTGATTAATGATCAAAGTATTTTTATTGGAGGAAGAATGGATGGAGACTTATTCAATAGGAGGGGTGATTTTAAGGGGTTAAATTATAGGTTATTTTATTATTTAAGACAACCACTTGTTGGTGGAATAAATTACTACATTTTTGGGTAATTATTGATAAAATGGGGTTGTTAAGACCTTTAAATTAATAAAAAACAATGGAATCCTAAAAAATACACATGTTAATGCATAGAATTCAGAAATAGTTTTTATAAGGGAAACATAAATATAAGGGTACATAATTTTATCTACATATTTCTAAATAAAAATTAGATTTATTAATTTTATTGTTATAATATTTAAATACAATATTTTATGAATAAAATTCATCATAAATTATTTAATCCTGATCATATGACAATGATGTCCTAATAATCATTGTAATCGTAAAATTATAATTCCCCCTTTTTCTCTAAAAAGTCACCTTTTTTGAAACATCCAAGAAACCAACATTATATAAATTTGATTTTTGAGTAAAAAAAATATTATCTTTTTTAAAATTTATAATTCAAATATTAATTTTTTATATAAAGTGTTAGTTATTAAGTATTAATAATTTTTATGACATAATTAACATTCCAAACATTACAAAAAATTTAGTTGGGGAATTGTTAAATAGTAATATCATTTATATCTCAATAAATTATTTTTTATAGTAATATATTAAAAAAATATTAATTTGAATAGATTAATTAATCAAATATTTGAATTTTAATATACAATATAAAATATAAATTATATTTTTTTGTACTAAAATATATTTTATCATATTTATTCGATATTCATGTTTATTATTTTATTTCATGTAAAAAAGTTCAAAAATAAAATAATATATAATTAATTTCAACTAGAGTGACAAATATTTCATTATTAATGAGTTACACCATCTTACTACTTAATATCTAGGTATATTACCCCATTTTAAAATAGCATATAGCCTAAATTTAATATTTGTAGTGATGGTAATCAGTTGTTATTTTTTAGCCAATATTCTTATGAAGGGATGTATAGAATCTTAAAACTCTATCCTAAATGATCTATTTCATGCCTTATTTACTAAACTTCATTGAGGGTTTGGTCAAGGAAAAATCCCATTAACACAACCTCTCTCCCAAGAATCAGAATGATAACCTATAATAAAAATTACATATTGGTAGAGGCCATGGTTTTATTCTTTTTCATCATAAAACATTCCCAATAGTCACTTGATAGGTTATATACAAAAAAAAATTATAATTCCCATATTTTATATTGACTAATGTACATAATTACCAAAATTTTACTTACTTATATATATAGACCACTAATAATATAATACATCATTTACTACTTCAGTCACAATGTTTCTCACAGAAACCTTGATAATGTATATCATAATCATAATGCTTCCCTTTATTTTTATAGCAATCCTAAAAGGAATGATATTCTCTGGGAAAGTCAAACCTATAGAGTTCTCTTTTATTATTTCACTATTATTAGGTTTTGATATCCCTATACAATTTCTATTTTTAGTTTTAAATATTATTACATTACATGAAAATATATGTAATAGTATAACTATGGGCTTTTATAGTAAAAAATAATAAGATAGTTATAGAAATATAAGAGTAATTTTATTAATAGAAGTATATTTATGGCCATTACATACTCCCCCCCCCCCCCCCGCAATTATAAACCACTATATTTATATATAAAATCCAAATAAAAATTATTTTTTTACATTATAACTTCTTTATGTTCATAGAATTCTTCATCAAATATTCCATTTCCCCACATAACTTTAATGAGGTCTGTTGTCTAGTTTCTCAAAAAAAATTCCCATTCAATACGAAATTGAACTGATTACTATTAAGATAAATGGTTAGATTATAATTCCACATAATTTTATTCATTTATTTGTGTCAGTTATGACATATACTTCATTAACAAGGGCACACGAAAGATATAATGGATGTTGGATGACTTTGGAGGTAGAGATCACCAATAAGAAACACCTCTATCAATCTCCAGAATTTCAAATGACAAAATGTACATTTGATATAGTTTAAAATTCATTACATATATCATGAAATAGTTTCAAGGAAATAAATTGGGGAAAACATGATATCCCATATTAAATTCAATGTCTATCATTTGATTGTCTGCTTAACTCTTTTTTTGTCTCATATAATCCCTGAAAAATAATAATATTATTTGTATATTCTCTACAGATTCATTCATAAGGTATGATACTAATTGTTTGCATATCTAACGTCATAACAACATGTTGGGGTTCTATAAATATTCCAATACTGTTGCTTATATTTAACAATTAGAATACTAGAGTTGAAATATTTATTGTATGATTATTTAATTAGATGATGATGTTGGTACTAACTCCCAAAAAATATAAGTGAGAAAGGCCCCTAACATTTCTTCTAATGGTTGAATATTTCTCTAATTATACCCATCTGTTTGAAGAATATGGGTTGTGATTAGGTTTACATCTATATTCATAACATTTTGAATGATATTCGATAACATAGATGTATATATTGGACGATGTTCAGGAAAAATTGATAGAGGTTTCCCATGATGTCTCACAACATATGGGATATACAAACAAGAAAGGAACAAAATTATTAAATCCTCCCATATAGATTTGAAATTGGAAAACATTTTTTATCATTCAATTATCGCACATGTGAAATTATAACCCTTTTATGTATTATAAATAGTAGAAATATATTCATAATCACATTTTCCTACTTCCATAAATGTATTGGTAGTGATTAAATCACTTCATTTTTAATTTGATGCTCTGCATCACTTTTGGACATTCCAAAAATTATGTGGTATACTAAAAAATATAACTTTTCATGTTATCCATCCAATATGGACTATGTATATCTAAATAAATTTTGATATTTCCAAGATGTATATAGAATGTTGGGATATGAGTTTCTTCCATTAGTTCATTCTTCACCTTCGACATTTACTAGACACAAAGGCCTATTACAAACCACAATAACTCCATCTAGATAAATATGGATCTAATGAGGAATTACATTTTTTTACACCTATACCATCCCTTATTTTATAGTATCATCTCATTGTTCTTTCATGATCATATATAATAGTGAATGTTTAGAAATCATTTTTTAATTTATTAAGGATTTCTATTTCTATATTTTATGAGCCCGTGAACAAATAAAAATTTTACATCAATATCATTGAATGAAATATAAGGCCTTTATTAATTATTAAATCTATAAAATTTCATTCTGTAAAATAGTGATAATGATTAGGATATTCATAGTCCTTTAAATTTTCAAGGCATAACTATTTTATCATGTCATGTTACTTATATATTAATATGTACATCATACATTGGTGGCATGTTAATATATCACATTTAGTCCTAAAATGATAGTGTATGAATATATTTAAAGAAACCAAACTGCAACTAGCTCCAAGTCATTTGTAGGATTATTCTAATCACAAGGCTTCAAATGTATAGATGCACAATCAATAAAATATCCATTTTGAATGACTACCAATAAAATTGATTTTAAATATAAATCATTATAAAAGAAAAATAATTCCTTATTTTATTTTAAAAATATCATCGGTGTACAAACAAACATATTCATTATATATTTGGGAATTTACCCACTTTCCATTTTCTAGGTAAATATATCCCTCTTTCAAGTTAACATTATTAGTGGATTGGAATAGCATAAATATTTTCAAATAACCACATATAGAACCCAAATAAACTGAGGAAAATATGAATCCATATCTATGTTATCGAATAAGGCATTTCCTATACTTCCATAGTCATAGCTGGATATATAGATATTCCTCTAGAAATCACAATGTGCCTTAAGAATGCAGCTTTTTGCAACCAAAACAAACATTTACTGAAATTTTTAAAATAATCTATTTACTTATAGTTCATAATATTAACCTTATAGGTACCTCATGTTCCTCAAAAATATTGGAATATATCCAAATATCATCAATAAAGATCACTAAAAAACTGTCTTTGTAGTCCATAATGGTTTTATTCATCCAATCCATAAATATCACTGCAGTATTATCAAAGAAAAAATCATGACAAAAAACTCATAATGATCATACATTGTTTAAAATAATATGGTTTTTATAAATCCTTTCCTCACCCAATGTTGATGAAACACCAACCGAAGATTAATAAAAGAAAATAATTGACCCCCCAAGATGGTGATTTAATATGTCTTCAATTATCTATAGAGGTTATTCGTTCTCTAATATGATCCCAATATGTTATCTATAATTAATTCATAGTTTCACAGATACATCCTTATTCCTCACTAGGATAATAGACACATCCCAGGTAGAAACACATTGATAGTTAAAACCATTCTCTAATAGATCTTGAGATTACATTTTAAATTCTTATTTTTATGTGAATTCAATTATATATGGGGTATTTGATATTGTTTTAGATCTAGGTATATGGTAAATATAAAGTGATACATAAATTTATATGGGAGGTCGAATTTGTTTTAGAAAATTGATAAATGGATTCCTGAAAAATGGGTAAAAATATTTTTTACATTAAATTTCATCCCCTTCAATACATATCATTTCCTTACAAAAGGATATAGGTGGTAGTTTATGACATGTCTCAGGCTGGGATATATATCATTTGAAAATAACTTCATATCTCAAAATGATATCTAAAATTTCCATTCTAATACAATTTAACTTAGAATTATACTTTTTGAGAAAATTTATACCCAGTATTATGTAAAACACCACCATTTTAATGACTAGTAGATTTGAAATGACAATTCAATCACATAAGTTAATAAGGGAATCTATATATTCTTTTGTTTCTTGAATATACCCTTTAGGAGTTATAAATGATAAAACTAATTCTAAATTCTTTGTTTGTTTTTTTATGATATTTCAATACTTCATATAAATAATGGAATGATTTTAACTAGAATAAAATACCTTACAGACTATATTTGAGTGAAAAAATTGAATCTACTTCAATGCCATTTTTTGCCTCAAATTCATCTATTCTAATAGAGAAATCATATCCCTAGTCCCTTGGACTCTACTAGGGTTTATTTTGGTTTCCCTCCACCATTATAAGATTTTTTGTTCGTAAGAAAAGTTTCCATGCATCCACATATGATGAATAAAACAATAATTGGTTCTTGCACCATGTGACCCTTTCCATTAATGATAGGATGTTGTCGTTTTACATATCCATGACATTTTTGAGAAATTTGTACATCCTTTCCACTCTAAAAATAATCTGAAATCCTTTAATAAAATTCGATGGGTTCCTTTTTACATATTTTATTTACATGGGATGTTATAATTACTTACCTACCCTTTCATGGTTGGGAATCCTTCCATATTTTCTCTCTATCCTTTTATTTTTAACTTCTATCTATAGCACCACTAAAAATCATTGAAATCTATTTAGACATTGATATTAATTCATACTATCTCCTCATAACACACAATTTCTCATATTAACAATGCTTTCTATTAATGGAGACATAGACTACCAATTAATATATTGATCTTCCTATGAAAATCTATAAAAAATCCTAATTCTTAAAATAAAAAAACCATATGATGTTAATATCATAACATCATTCAGATTCACTTTCATTTTTTTCCCAACTTATGTAATTACCTTTTTAAATTTTTTATGTGGAAAATAAATATTTAAAAATACTTTTTTAAGCCTTTTGACTGTATAACATTAATTTCATCGTTTGTATTAATAATTATTATTTACATACAACATTGATCTATTTCGCTTTTTAAGAGATATATTTCATGGGTGACTTTATCTAGACCAAAATAATGAATTATAAGAAATATATTTAATATATAGTTGATCCCCTAGTCTATGATCAATGGGTTAGAGGTCTACAAAACATTGGTTGTTGTTTTCCCATAAAGGATGCAATTTCTAATTATTCCCTCCTAGGTGATTATGGGAGATCTAAATTGTTAATTTTATTATTTATAACATGGTATTGTTGATTTGAAATTAATATGATGTTTTATATAGTAAATTTCATCATATTTGGAATTCCATCGTTTTATTCCCCTCTATATCCATTGGTCACATATGAACTTTTATTTTCCACATTTTCTATAAAAAGAAAGTCCCAAATAATAAGAAGATAACTATTAAGAATAAATCATATAGTGTAGTTTAATTATAATATTTTACCAATATTTCTCATTTTGGGTCATATAATTTAATAACCTTTTTTAACATATAATATAAATTATTATTTCCCCTATAAATATATTCATTTCCATTTACAGAGGAATATGATAAATAAGAATATCTCCCCAAGAGTATCAAAGTAGGTGTTAAATAAGGATGGGTTTTCATAAACTAGTTAATAATATATTTAATAACCATTCCTACTTTCTTGAGGTTATTATCCTAAGATACAACTATTCCAGAGGCACATAAACACATTGTATCTATATTGGGATTTCTTCTCATAGAAACCAATCACATTATACATCAGAAAAAGGAAAATAAGTTTTCTTATATTTTCTACTTATCTATAGGTTTCTTACTAATGCCTTTTAGTCATAATTCACACTAATAAAAAATTATTCATTTGATTCCAAATATTGAAACCTATATTTTTAGACATTATATAAAACATTATTCCTTGAAAAAATAAAACATAAATAAATCTAATTGACCTATGAGGATTAGTTTCATGGAAACTAGGTATCTATTAAAATACATACACAATACACAAAGTAAAAGATAATCTAATTTTATACTCTATTTAAAGGATTTGTTTTTATATGATCATTTATATCCTCACGGTATAATATTTCAAGGGATATATATTAAACAAAAGGGGTGGTAATAATGTCTAGTAAATGAATAATATTAAAACATATAAGTAATGAAAATCATGGGTGAAACATATTTCATAGCATAATAACATGAACATAAGAACATTATACATAACAAAACTATATTAATATAAGGAAAAGAATCATAAAATGGAATTGAGGATAAAAAAATAGACTAGAGAAATTCATATCACCATTGTAACACCCCTCCACTACCTCATTGGCATGAGGAGGCGGTGAGGGTTACATGTCTTTAAGAGATGTTCCCAAGGCACCAAAGGATGGAAATAAATGTTAAGGGCTTTGAGAAACGATTTGGGAACAATTTTCCATTGATAGAAAATACCAAACAACCAAATGATCCACTATCAACAAACTACATGATGCATGTCAACAAAATAACCAACTCATATATTACCAAAAGGGAATTACACTATTCCATAATACATCCCATAATCCAATACAACCATCAAAATATCAGAGTACTATGTAGAAGACTTAAAAAAAGACCCAAAATAATCCAAGACACACTCCATGTCTCCATAACAAACTCCATACTCCAAGAACCACTATATATCCCAAGCATCACCAAAAACCACTAGCAATGAGATTTTTTACCTTTACCTGTATCTCATAATACGACATCTGCAAAAGCACCAATGTGCCAATGAAGGAGGTGAGTACTAATACTAAGTAGATTTTCCACAAATTGCTTCCCTACACATGCCACTAGGATAAAACCATTAGCAAATTTTTATAAATCATTTTATATAAAATAATCACAAGTGAAACCATTACTATAAGCCAAAAATACCCTTACAAAGCCAAGAAAACCATGGGAAAGCAAAAAAACATGCCACAAGACATTTCATCATTTCAAATTAGCACAAAAATGTCCATCCAGCAATGTAATGCAACAAAAAAGTTCCATAACCCAATACTGGTATAACAATCACAACAGAACTTCCGTCTAACCCGTTTCTTATTTCCTGAATTTAGTGGCACTTCCCATCCACTTACCATTGATGGTGGCCCTTCTGTCCACCCATCCACTTATTATAGTGGTACATCTTGGCCACTTACATATAAGATTCCAACAAGCCATAACCAAGAATATAGCCCACCTAAGTCACAAAAATATGCAATTAATCATTTCAATTACATGCTGATCCACTTCAATTAATCAAACATTTATTGAAAACATCATTTAACTATTTTTACATGCCAATTCCCATTTCAATAAAAAACCCTTTATTGGAAATCTATTTCACAATACATCAAAATTAATTCAATAATGCAACAAAATTTAAAATCACTATTTTAAAATTTCAACAATAACATTTTACACAAAAACCCATATCTTCCTAAAAATCCCCAAAACAAAACCAAAGGGATTTCCAATCAATTTCTCACATCAGAAAACAATTAATTTTAAGAAATAAAAATTAATTGTAACAAAGAATCATGTTCTATAAAAGTGGAGTCGAGAGAGAATCCACCTACCTTTAGTGTTCTAATGAAATCGACCCACAAGATACCACACATCCTCAAATTCGGCGAACGCACCACCAAAATCACTCAATATCTCATTCCCTAACATCCACCATTCTTAAAACCAACACCCAAGGAAACCAAAACCCTATATATACACACAATGGTTGTAGATCTAGAATACTGAGAGAGAGAGCTAGAGATGTATATCTAGAGGAAAACAGAACGAAACCAAGAGGAGTGACTTACATAGGGGAAGCCACCATCAAAGTACCTTGAATACCCCTTGATTTACATCCAAAATGAGTTAAAGAGCTCCCCATCCTCTTAAAACTGGAACTCCAACGCGAGCCCTGAGTGGGAGGAAGAATGAGGGGAAAATGGGAAATCCCAAGTTGCTTGGGAGTTAAAAACCCAAACATTATGTAGTCGTGCGGTTACCCCGCACAGTCTACAAAACTGTGTGCCAGCCATGTGGTTGCCACTGTCTCACCCAAGGACTTTGCACGAAATTCCCGCATGATCTAAAAAACTGTGTGCCGCCCGTGTGAAGCCCAGTGTCATGGGTGCATAGTTTCTTGTGCTGGTTACACAGTTTGTTCGGATGGTGTGCCAACTGTGTTCCCCTACAAAACCTCCACAACATTAAATGTTTTCCCCAAAGTTTCCCAAACATCAACCAACCACTTCAAAAACAACAAAAAAATCAAAACAAGGGTCACATAACTCAAACCGGTGGTACTACATTCTCCCCACCATGGTACTTTATGTCCTTATAATGTAGTGAACCCACCCATTGTCGAAATTGCTTGGGCCATTGTTCGACCATCTCATTCTCCCACTCCCAAGTCTCCTCTTAGATATGTCCATTCTACCACAAATCCCAAACCAGACCAATGCTTTTACCCCACAAGTCTTTCTCTTGCCTATCCACAACACACACTGGGACGTGAACCAATGAAGCATTTAGCTCTAACTCATCATGATTCCATCCAATAACATGGCCCAGATATGCATGATACTTTTTCAACTATGACTCAAGAAACACATTGTTCACCATACTGAACCAAGGTGGAAAATCCAAACTATAATCCACCTCACCACCCCATTAAATAATATCAAAAGTTCTAATATTCCTCGGTGATAACATTCCCTTCTTCTCAAACCAATGATATCCCAACATAAGAGTGATCCTCAAGAAAACATGATCACCCACCTATAATGACAACAACCATTGACAATGATCCACCAATGATTTTTGATGACTATGAGCCGTCTCCATTCTCTTCCTGATTAACATGATCTTCTCTATAGTCTCCTAGACAAGCTCGGTCCAACCATCGAGGACTCACCCGTTTCAACCAAGCACATTGGAGAACAACATGGATGCCCATACATCGTTTCAGACGGATCCATATTTATGGATGACCGATAATTATTATTGTACTAGAACTCGACCAACATACTGTGCTCCTCACATAAGCCACCAAAATAAATAACAGAATCTTGTAAAATATCCTCCATATTTTATCGTTTTCCACTTAGATTGACCATCCATTTGATGGGGATGCACTTCACTCATGGTCAGCTTAGTTCCCATGGTTTGCATAATGGATTTCTAGAAACGATATGTAAACCTCATATCTCTATCAGATACGATGAAAAATAGAACACCATGCCTTTTTACCACCTCCCAGATATATATTTTGGAAAGATCCTCCATCGTATGAGATTCAAAAAGAGGGATGAAATGGTCCGACTTCGTTAGGTGATCTACTATCACCCAAATGGAATCGTGCTTTCTGATGATTCTTGGGAGACCTATGAAAAAATCGATCTATATTTTCTCCCACATCAAAATAGGGATTCATAATGACTACAACATTCATGCTGTCCTCTGATGCCCTGCCTTGACCGACTAGCTTGTCAAGCATCTCGAAATAAACTCAGTCATTTTTGTTTTCATACTAGGACACAAGAACTGTGCATTCAACGCTTTATACATTTTCTAAATTCCAGGATGAACAATCTACTAGGAAAGATGATACACCCTGAGAAGATCCTCCTGGTACAACCATATGATTCCCAAATCACAAAACATAATTTTCATTCAGTTTCCAACCATAAAAGGTCTCGCCATCATGGAGTTTCAAACTCATTGCCACACACTAAAAATCAGATATATGTGCCTCTTTAACCCGGAAATCCAAGTTAGGAATCAAAAAAACCGGAAAGAAGACATATCTATCACACTGGTCCTCACATTCCAACTATATGTCAGCTGAAACCAACATCAACTGCAACTGGTCTAATGCATGTCTCACCTCCCGAGCATATGAATTTTTTACATTATATTCATTCCACTGAATTTCCCTTACTCGGTGTGTACATGAATTCAAAATCAAATATCTATAGATATTGCATCCATCTCCTTTGTCTCAAGTTCAAATCCCTTAGTGAGAAATTGTGCTTCAAGATCTTATGATCTGTATATACCATGAATTTCTCCCCAAATATATAATGACGCCACACTTTCAAAACATGGACCACTACTTCCAATTCCAAATCCTCAGTTGGGAATTTCTTCTCATGCACCTACAACTGTCATGATTCATACACTACCACATGATTTACATACAAGAGAATGCACCCCGACCCTACTCCTGATGCATCACAATACTCCTCATACCCTTTTCCTAGTTCTACCAAAAACATGATTGGTGTGTACGTAAGGAGACCCTTTAGCTCTTCGAATCACTACTAACACTATTCATTCCTCTAGAATGGAACATTCTTTCTGGTCAAATATGTCATCAGTGAAGCCAAACATGAAAAATCACGAACAAAACATCAATTATACCCAGCTAGAACAAGGAAACGCCATACCTCAAACAAATTCTTTGGTTGTTTTCATGAGATAACAGCTTCTATCTTTCTTGGATCCACTAAAACTCCCCTTTCTGAAATCACATGGCCATGAAAATGGACTTCCTATATCCAAAAGTCACACTTTTAAAAAAATGGCATGCAACCAATGATCCCACAAGATCCACAACACTATCGCCATGTGCTGCTCATGATCCGACCATGTCTTTTAATAACCCAGAATATAATATACAAGCACTACCACAAATGATTCTAGATATCTCTAAAATATCTAATTCATTAATGCTAGGAAAACCCCTACACCATGACTTCCATTCCACTCTCCTCTAAGAAGATGTATAACACCATCGTCTGCTGTAAAATCCATTGTTCACGCATTATAGTCAATGGGGGCATTGAACGCCACTAGCAAATCCATTCCTAGGATTACATCATACCCAAAAATCTCAAGCACTGAGAAATTCCACATTATCTCAACCTCACCAACAACAATACAACATTATCTACACAAGAAGTCTCACCACCCTCTTTGACCCAGAAGAGATTGATGTTTCCAAACCTATGGCAACATTCCTACACTTAAACCCTGAAAATAAACCCCATGTGCATCAATTATAGAGTGTGAATCACCCGTATCAAACAACACTTGCATTGAGGGAGAATTTAAAAGGATAGTACACTGCACCATGGATGGTCCCGACTGATCTTCCACCACAAAATTCTCAGCTCTGAAAAACACCTTGGTTGCCACACACTCCTATTTATTTCCCTACTGAGGAGTTGGGGTGTTCTTAGAATCACCATGACTGACATGGATCTGTTGACAAGGGGTATGTTGTTGTCCCCATCCTATCCAAGAATACGATGTCAATGATCCCTAAGGAGTTTCATGTGAACCTAACCTCAGACAATTTCTACAATAGTGCTGAAGAATCCTCATCTTCTTGCAATTGTGACATTATCGAGGTTGTGTCATAGACTCCTGCTTGATGTGTGGCATAGATACACACTAAAAACATCATAGTTTTCTCTGGGGATTCAGAGAAAGATTTACCAATCCTGCCATCAGATTATGTTCCATACTCCCACTCTAGGAATAAGTCTCCCTCAACTGCATGAACCCAACATTAGAATTCCCACTATTCCCCACGGGTACCACCAAGCATCCTATTCTTGGAGCTCCCATCATATATCACATAACCACTGATGCTTGATTCACCATCTCTATGTAATCACTGATACAAAGTATTACTATTGTTGAATGGATATCTTGCCTTAACCCCACTTCGAATATCCTTGACTTCAACGACGTGCTACCCACCACCTCGGGTGAAAACTACACTATGATCATAAACATAGCTGCATACTCCATCACAAACATATGTCTTGCTTCAGACTAGAGAAATAATTTGTGCGCATAATTATGAAAATATGATGGAATAATTTTTTATTAAACAATTTTTCAATGCCTTCCCACATCATTCCATGGTCTGTTCCCGCTTGGACTACCAACTCCATCCACTTAACAGTAAGATCCTCTAGCTTATACGTTGCTCGGTTTACTTTATGCTCTACATGAGTCAAGAAGAATTAAAAAATTATGTTGATTCTGGACAACCATACCTATACCCTATCAGGGTTCGAATCAACCCTAAGGACGGGTTGATCCTGATTTTGAAACTGAGCTGCATAAAAAACATACTTAGGCTCCTCCACTCTATTCACACAACCCATAGCTTGTAAATCTTACACTATGCTCTAGACTAACTGATGCTTCACGTGGGGCTCAGGTGTATCCATGTTCTCATCGACCACTTCTAGTTTGTCTCTAGGACACGTACCCGGTGCCATTTCTATAAATAGAAAACAAACAACCATGAGTCTCACATCCATAGACATCATGAATTCCCATTTCAAATCACATTACACAACACTATTATAACAAGGCATTCAACCTTTACACATATTCCATGTTTCACCATTTTTGAAAACCAAACCATTTTCAACATACTAAATTTATTCACCTTACAATTTCAAACATTTGAAAAACCTTTTCTCAATTAAGCCGATAAATCATTACACCTAATGAAATATGCATCCTAGAGGGAAGTTATTTCTACTATATATGATATGCACATATCCGTGGCTACACCCAGGACATTGAGATTTACAATGCCTATAAGTGTCTCCAAAACACTTATGTACCCAAATCCCTGGTGATATTATGTTTAACATAAAAGGGTTAGCTACCTCCTTTTATGCAATACATTCCATGTTTCGACATTCCTACACCTTGCTGCCATCCCGACTCAAGGAATATACCACTACGAAAGTCAACTCCAAATATGATAATCAAATCCAAAGGACCGAACAAGATGATACCACTTGTAATACCCTGCACCTATTTCATTGGCTTGAGGAGGAGGTGATGGTTACTTGGCCTTAAGCGTCGTTCCCAAGGTTCTAAATGCTGGAAATAAATGTCGAGGTCATCGAGAAATTATTATGGAATGATTTTCCCTTGAGACAAAACCAACTAACCAAATGATCCACTATCAACAAACTACATGATGCAGGTCAACAAGACAACCAACTCATACATTACCAAATGGGATCTACACTATTCCACAATACAACCCACAACCCAATACAACCAACACAATATCATAGTACTATGAAAGAGACTTAAAAAAAGACCTGAAATAAGCCAAGACACACTCCATGACTCCACACGATGCTCCATGCTCCATGGACAACCACATATCCAAAGCATCTCCAAAAACCACTAGCAATGATATTTTTTACCATTACCTGTATCCCGGCATATGACATCTGCAAAAGCACAAAAGTTCTAAAGTAGGGGTTGAGTACTAATACTCCGTGGGTTTTACCCAAATGACTTCCCTACATACGCCACCATTATAAACCTGTTAGCACATTTATATAACAAGGTTTATATAAAATAATCACAAGTGAATCCATTTCTATAAACCAAACATACCCTTACCAAGCCATGAAAACTAAGGGAAATTCAAACAAACATGCCACAAGACATTTAATCATTTCAAATTAGCACAAAAATATTCATCCAACAAAGTTATGCCCCACACAAGGTTCCACATTCCAATACTTGTATAAAAGTCATGGTGGGACTTCCATCCAACATGTTTCTTCCATCCCAAAATTAGTGGCATATCCCATCCACTTACCATCGATGGTGTCCCTTCCGTGCACTACCCATCCACTTATTATAGTGATACATCCCAACAAATTCCACATAACATTCAATCAATCCATAACCAAGCATATAACCCAGCAAGGTCACCAAAATACGCAATTTTCCTTTTAAATTACATTGCAAACCACTTCAATAAATCGATCATTTATTGAAAAAACTCTTTCACCCTTTTTACATGTAACACCACAAGTATCCACGATATGCTTCTCTTTGAATAATACAGTAGCATGTGTTGTACGCAATATCGAGTTCTAACACACACCTCAACAAATCAAACTAACTGTTATTAATAGTAATACAAACTTTTTGAAATTTTATACATTTTATCTATCAATATGGACTTCATTTTTGTATTCTGAATATCAAAATTAATATAGGGTGAATTTTTGGTATTTTTCTGAAATCATTCAAATTATGATGAATAGTGAAAAACAATGTGTTATAATTTAAAAACAAATTTTTATTTAAATAATTACTTATTTTATTTAAATTTAATTAAGGTAAAAATAGATACATAATATCTATATAATTTCAATGTAATTCATTGCACTTTGTTTAGAAAAATTTTACATATATAAAAATTATACTGAACTTTTCACCGTCTTTTACCCACCTTCTAGGAGAATTTGGAAATTCACATAAAACTTAATTTTACTGCTTCTGTGAGTGGAATTTCAAAAATCAGAGAGAAACGGTTAATATGAAGGAGTAATATGTGGTTCAATGAGATGAAATTAATTTTTGGTGAATAGTGACTTTTTTACTTTTATTTTCAACAGTTAAAAATAAATAGGGTAATTAAGGGTAAAAATGATATTAATATTACCAAAACACATGTCCTAATTATATTGGACAAGTGTATATCGACCAAAAACAAACTTAGGAATAAAATATTATCATTTAGGTCCTCTTGGATTATATGAGGACATTTATTATTATTTAATTCAAAGAAGTGTTCAAAGAGTTAAAATCAACGTTTAATTACTAAAACATTTTTAATATAGGGTTATACATATGATAAATTCAATTGTAAATATTAATTATAAATATAAGCAGATTTAATACATAATGATATATTATTTATAATTTTTAGAAATTAAATAGTTTAATTTATTTATGACACAATAGTGATGCAGTAATTACCAAATTAATTAAATATTAAAATAATTGTCATTAGAAATATCCAGATAAATATAATTTGCGACCTTTTATGAATTTAACTAATATTATATGATAAAATGACATGATATTATTGATTTAATTAACTATTTTCAATGTAATCATGCTGTTATAATTTTCGCAGAAATCAAATTCCAAATAGTGTCAAAATTGACACAAAATAGTTTTAAAAAAATATATTATATTATTAATTAATATTCTATTCTTAAAAATCTAGGTTTTGGACAAAGGACTTTTATCATGATATTTGTATCAATAATGGAAAAATTGGAGGTCTCTTAGATGTTTATAGTATGTTTATTAAACATATAATATAAAAATTCAAGGAGACATAGTAAATGTCAAACTAATTAACTAAGAGTTAAAAAATAATGATAAGGTTAATAATGTGACCCAAACCTATCTAAAACCTATTGGTTGAGTTTTTTTCGACCTATACCAAAATTACACTTTAAATAATCCACTTTTGAGCCATTATTAACTGAATATAAATTTATTATAAAATAATATTTCTAGCTTTTCCAAAGGAGCCCCTCACCCCTCTTATAAAAGGGAACTCCCCCTTCTCACTAATTCACACCTTCAATGCCATTTTTCTCAGCCAAACACTACCCAAATATCCTAACAACTTCTCTCACTTCAACCTAGTGGCCTTAGATTGATCAGAAATCCATCCTAAGGAGCCCGTTTGATCAAATCAAAAGGAAGAACCCGTAGAAGAGGTAACATTTTCACCACCCTCTTTCAAGATCATTTCTCCTTCAACTTCTTCATTGTTTTTTATTTACATTCTAAAATAATAAATCCAATATTTTCTATATACTTTAATGTTATTATAAATATGGTACAACCATATTCAGTATCATATCCATCCTTTGAATGACATGTCACCATACGTGCGTACGTACGACTTACCGTCTCCACGTCGTGGTGTAATTGTTATTCAAAACATTATTATTTAGATTGTTATAAAAATTATTTTTAATTAATATAAATAAAAAAAATATAACATTATAATTATTCTTTATATATGATATACCATCCAATTATATATTATTTTATTATCAAAAGTATGATTTTATTGCTCATGCTACGTACGGACTACCATCTCCACGAACGCAATTAGATTCATTCCCCATCGTATCCTTACAAGTATAATTCTCATTTTATGATTAAATATAATGTTTAACGACTAGATATAAATCTGTATATGAATAATATAAAACCTATCTATAACAAACACGTCTTTTGTAACAAAACATACAAAATGAAATGAGTAAGTTAACTCCCCAAATGATGATAGTACTAAGATATTATTAAAAATGAAATGTCAAATGATAATATATGATATCATATTAATGTGTATGATTATTGTATAATTATATAACAATTATTTAACCATTACACTGGAGGGTAAGCTACCATCGACCAAAAGAAATGTACAAAGTAAGGTGTTTCTTATCTCACTTTTAATTCCGTGATATTTCCATTATTCACCACTTATTTATTTCATGTGGTGTGTTTACTGCCTATCTTTGTATTCGTTGTGTAATATAATTTACTTCATGTATATTAAAATAATGATTGTATTATCCTTATTTCATGGTTGTATGTTTCTTAAGATACCAAATCAATAAGGGAATTTGAAATTTCAATATCCACACATTCGGCTTTACGCATACATCATTGATTATTTTACTCTATGATTATTTGTGGAATCACTATTCATTTGATTATTTCATAATTTCCACTCACCTTCAGTGGATATAATTTTGATACACATAATAACTCCATAGATAAATTCTCAAGCTATCGGTTTGAACATGATAAGAGTAATTTTTACTCAATCTTGATTTGTTGAGTTAAACCCCCAATTTATTGGTGTTGTTTTTACATGAAGACGTGTGAATGTCATTTTATTGTTTTACACTGAATATCCAATCATATTGTGTGTATTTATATTTTTCACACATAACTATGTCATTGATTTATTCTTAACCTAAGGATACCGCTTTTATGAGAGATTTCATCTCAATTTACATTCCATTGAGACTCCTTTGTTGGTATACACCAAATAACTTTTATATGGTGTATATAATGTACTTTCACATAGTATATCATGAATCCCTTTATTCTCATGATTTTAAAATGTTTTGAGTACCTCAATTATTTGAATTCAAGTTTCTTTATTTTGGGTAAGAACTCTAACTAAAATATAATTTTAAAATGATTTAAGGATTTATTATTCTAAATCTTTCTCATCAATGTCCATGTTTTAAAAATAGTTTTATGGATTTATTCATATATACGTTAATGTTTGAAAATTAAAATTAATTTTAAAAGATTCAAAGTGGTATGGGGCACATTGATTCAAAAATATATTTTTAAATTTCTTCTTGAAAAATAGTGTGACTTTTAAATGTTTTCAAGAAAATGGGGATATTTCTCTCAAATAGTTTTGATGATTATTTTCATCTATTTAAATATAATTAATTATTCTCGATTGAGGTTAATATGTTACAATACAATCATCCATATTGTATTTAATGAGTTATTTTTGACTATTTATTTGTTATTTTTATAGGATTCATGGTTAGTGGATAATGTATTTACATTTCGTATGATAGTTTCAATACAAATTTTTATGTTATATTTCAAAAATTTCATATGAGGAATGAATTGGACATAGCAAGTGGTGGGTGGAGCCTGCTATAGATCCTCGATGCATCGGTAGGTCTCATTAGACATACTGGTGTCTTGGAACAAGGTCTTGACTAAATTTTATTCGTAGTCATGGCACGAGGCCTTGACTATGTGGTTTTGATTGTCTGGAATTATGCATTCCATCATTATGAAAGTGGTTATTCATATTGCATGGAATTACTCGACTAGTAGAATATCCATGTAAATAAGTAAATGGAATTATTTCACTTTATTTTTTCCATAATATGGTGATGTTGATGTTTAAAAGTCTTTTGATTTAGTTATACATATCCTTAAATGTTTATGCTTATTTATGAAATTTCTGCTATATTTTTATCCTTACTGAGCATCTAGGGTCACCCCTTTCTATGTTTTATTTTTTCAAGGATGTGAAGTCGTATTTTATGACTTACCTGCAGGGATAGTCTGAGGGGATATGAGTGTGGTCTACGGAAACAATTTTGTCTTAGTTTTTCATTTTATGATGTAATGTAAACCTTATAAATGTATCTTGTACTTCCAAGACAACTAAACTAATCAGTCTTTCGAGACTTGACCTTTTGTGATCATGCCAATGTTATGTAATAATGCACTGACTCTGATTTTCAGGGTTCGTGGCGTTATAGTTGGTATCAGAGGAAGCTTAGTACAAACCTTTGAAGTTATATTTTGATAAACATTTATTAGAGAACATATCCCAAAGAATTACATTGAGGATTAGTGTAGAATAAATTCCTAGAATTTTGGTATTGTATAGATTTTGTGAGTTTTCCACGTAATACATCCATGTCTGGATACTAGCAAGTAGAGGTTCCTCTAGCACTAATGTACCATGGAGTAAAACATTAAAACACCGCTTTGAGCTAGACTCGAATGAGAACAGGTGCATGACCACATGCCTTTCTACACTCATGGTTACGACACTCGCAGGGGATATGCATAGGATAATTTACATTTTCATTACAAACCGATTCAAATTGTTTTTATATAAGATGAGAATAAATGACCTTGGTTAATCCTATGGTGTTTCAAATTGAAAATATGGTGCCCTGATATTCTCTAAATTATTTTTTAACTACTTTTACTCACACAATGATTTTTGGTTTTAGTCAATGGCTGGATTTTAAGGAAGTCATAGTAATTTTGAGAATGATGTACAAGGTGGGAACAGTGGTGGAAAAGAGAAAAAAAATGGAATGTTGATAGGCGTAAAAGATATTGTGTTTATGCCAAATCTGTTTTCCAAAAATATGATCAATAATATATATATTTACTATAGAGAACTGAAGCCTGACGTACATGGACATTAAATTACATTTGCGGAATACTTAATACATAACAAAAACAGACCCACAAGGACCGTAATATTTTAGTGTCTTTGGAAACATGTAACATAATATTCTAATCATGGTGAAAGATCTTCAACATCTTCCTTAAAGATCTTCCACTTTTTGTTTCCTTACCTAAAACCTTTCTTTTGATCATGGGGAAAAAACATAAAAAGGGTGAGCTCAAATTCTCATTAAGGGTAAGCATGGATAAAATAAAACATACCATATACATTTGAACTTAAAAACATGAACATAATGTTTAAACATCAAATTCTTGAGCAACGACATAAAGCATCGAAGTACATAAGGGATACATCATAATGGAACATAAAACATGATAAAATAGCATGGGAATAAAACATGTAATTGTGGAATCCATTAAGCGCATGTAATGATTTCCATAGTAGCCAAGGCATTGCTGCCAATACAATCTTAGTGGACAAAGTCCCATTCTGAATCGAGTTCACTCCTTGTTTCAGTCTTGTAACACTGAACCGGATTAACTTACCATTCCAGACATGTCTATCTCATGAGATATAAAATCATTACCCAATGCATTGGAGGGAGATATAGGTCCCACCCATCTCATAATGAAATCCTTCTTACTTGTTCCAAAACATAAACATAAACCATTCATCATAACCCAGAGAAAAAAAATGGGTTTCATAAACATCATCCCATCATAACATAATCCATATAACAATATGGATAACATTTCATCATAAGAAAAGTGAAACCAAGTAAATTATAGAGACATTATACTTGAAACATACACATATGAAAATAATTTCAACTAAGATGGAAAATGGTTTTGATAAAACTCTTGAAATTAATTCTTGAGGAAAATATCCTTTCTTATTCAAAATCATATTCTTTTCACAAAATGTCATGCAATTCTAAAATAAGAGGATTTTGTTGAAAATAGTCATGAAATATTTTCGAGTAAGCTTCATGAAAATAAGGCTTTATAAAACCGTAAAAATCTTTTCATGCCGTATACGTTAAAAAAACATTTTTCTCGTACTTTTGTTGGAAAAGTCAAAAAGTACCTTGTAGGGTAAATAAAAGAAATATTCCTTCCATACCATGGGGTAAAAGTCAAAATGGGTAAAAGGACATCAAACATACATGAATACACTTTTATAAAACATGTAAATGGATGATATCAATAACCCCAGTAAATACTTAAGAATATGCAATCTCGGATAAAAATGAGATTTGCAATATTATCCCTTACCTTAGGTCGGATATGATTTGTACGTATCCGAACCTAATATATAATTATTTAAATAATTTTATTGACTTATTACAGAATCGCATTCATTGTTATGATATCATATATGTTTCACATATGACTTTATATTACCCGTTCTTTTGTAAATTCCATGTTAATGCAGCGTTTTGGGTAAAATCATTTTATTTATCGTATGTGTTTCGACTTTTCGTTCTTGATATTATTACTTATATCCTGATTTACATAATTCCATAATGTAAAAAATTATTTTTATATAATATATATTCATCATATACATATATATTATAGATCGATAAAAGGAATGAAGTACACTGTTCATGGAGACGGTAGGTTGTACGTAAGCATGAATGCTATTTTCATTTCCCTTTTGAATTGAATGGAATTAATTAAATGACATACATATATATATACATAAATCCAGTAACATTATTATGTCATATATTTCATTGTTATTAATTATATATACATTATAATCATTCATTAATGGTTAACATGGAGAGTGAATCTCATCACGTCGTGGAGACGGTAGTCCGTACGTATGCACGAGCGATGATATCATTCCCAAGATCGTGGAATTGTATTAAAGTGTATGTATAATATTAAAGAGTCAATATCACTTTACAATAATCATATATATTCATTACTTTCACCATTATACCCATCCACGTAAGGTGGTGGTGGAAAATAGATTACACCACGGCGTGGAGACGACATTCCGTACGTACACAGGCGCGGTGATTTCATTTTCCGTTGGATGGATAGATGGTGAAATATGGTTGTTTCATACATATAATAACATATCAATATATTATTGAAACTGATGTTATTAACTCATAATGAAACAACTAATAAAATAAGAAGTGGAAGAAAAAATAAAGTTGAAGGAATCGGTAATGGACATTACCTCTTCTTTGGAGCGCCTCTTTGAGACCTCCTCTTAGGGCACTAAAATTAGTCTTTGAAGAATACCAGGACCACTAGGATGTTTCTAGGGAAGTGGAGAATAGGTTTTTTCAGGTTTTGGCCGAGCATGAAGGCTCAAAGTGGTGTGAGGAAGATATGGAGGAGGTTCCCTTTTATAAGGGAGGAGACGGGCACCATTTGAATAACAAAAAATATTATTGTATTATAAAGTCAAATTCTGTTTCTAATAGCTCCAAATTGATATATTTAGAATCTAAGGTGGGTATGGGTCTAAATCATCTCATCCAATATAATTTATACATGTTTAGGTCATTATATTAACCTTATCTTTTAGTTTTAACTCTTAGTTAATTAGATTGACATTTACCATGTCACTTTGTATTTTTATATTATATAGTTAATAAACATACCATATAAATCAAATCGACTCCCATGTGGTCCATTAATTATACACCTATCATGATATATGTAGTTTGGCCGATCCTAAGATTTTTAGGAATATAATAACAATTAATAATATATTATTGGTTTTAAAAACTATTTTATGTCAATTTTGACACTATTTGGTAATTGATTTTTGTGAAAATCATAACAGAATGATTAGTTAGAAAGAAATTAATTTAATCATTAATAACATGTCATATTAACATATAAAATTATCATAATTCATAAAAAGTCTCAAATTAGATTTATTTGAGTATTTATAACATCAATTATGTCAATATTTCATTAATAGGATAATTACTTCATCATCATTGTATCATAAATAAATAAAATTATTTAAAGTCCAAAAATTATAAATAAAATACCATTCTGTTGGAAATCTTTTTATATTTCTAATGAATATTTATAGTAGAAATTATCTTATGTATAACCCTATATTAAAAATTATGTAGTTATTAAACTTTGATTTTAACTATTTTATCCCTTCTTTAAACAAATTGATAATAAAAGTCCTAATCTAATCCAAGTGGGCCTAAATGGTCATATTTAATTCCTAAGGATGTTTTTGGTCGAATTACACTTATCCAGTAGAATTAGAACATGTGTTAGGGTAATAATAACAACACTTTTACCCTTAATTACCCTATTCACTTTTAACCATGGTAAAAAAAGTAAAAAGTTATTATTCACCAAAAATTATTTTCATCTCATTGAACAAAATTTTAGTCCATGATATTAATAGTGTCTCTCATATTTTCGAAATTCCACTCATAGAAGTGGTAAAATTATGTTTTATGAAAAATTCAGTTTTTTTAACTACCACTTAGTGGTTTCACTATTCATCAAAAATTGATAGTTTCCAGAAAAATACCAAAAAATAGGCCTAAGATATATTTGATATTATGAATTCAAAAATGATGTCTATTTTATGAAATTAAAACCATATCAGTTACATTAACTAATTTAAGAATTATTTCCCGTTGTCAAAACAAATAACGTGTTTTTAAGAGATAATAACTATCAAAAGATTGACACTTGTTTGTATCTGGTTTAAATGTGAAATTACATCCAATGACCAAAATTGTATTAAATTGTAAAAATATATTCGAAATATACTTTAAAACCACTCAAATTAATAATTTATCACATTTAATTATTTTGAATAAAAAAGTTGTTTTTAATTAAAATTTAGTAATTTTCACTATTCATCAGAATATGAAAGTTATCCGAAAGTTACCAAAATTTCACCCTAAGGTAATTTTGATATTCCAAATCCAAAAATGATATCCTTTTTGAAAGAAAAAATTTATAAAATTTCAAAAAGTGGGTATTACTATTCATAACGGCTAGTTCATAATAATATTATAATAATATCTCATTTAGTGAAACTCGGTATTGTGTACTACACACGCTATCATGGAAGGTCACAATTGCGTGTAATGAAAGACGAGTCAGGGATGTGTGTAGTGCAAGATCCTTTTGGTGTAGCATACAACACAAGACATCAATAAAATTAAAAAGTACATTTTTCATAAAATCTCAGGGTGTTACATTCTACCCTCCTTAAAATGAATTTCGCCCTAAAAATTCGTCGGGGTTATAAATGGTTTACTACTCGAAAGTTTCTTTAATAGAAACCCACATCGTAACAAGGAATACCAAAATATGGTTTTAAAAACTAAAGTATGAAATTTAATGGTTACACAAATTAATTAATCACTGGGTTTCTACATAGGAGAACATATGTGAAAATATGGATATGGAAGATAAATCTAACCATCATGTTCTGATGGAGAGTGGTAGAGAACATGGATATGAAAAAGACAAAAATCACAAAGCCTTAAAATTTTGATGATCTAGGGTAACATCTGATTCATCGGATATAAGGGCACTATGACAACATTTTTGGTTTTCAAGATCATTTCCCTAAAGATGAAGAATTTGAATTAGAATAAATACTTGCTTTATTTTGGTACAATCTCACTGTTGTTCATGGATTGAACAATTTACACTTCATCTATTAAATAAATGATGTTGAATTTGTTATTCGTGAAGTGTTGGAAGATCATGTGATAGAATGACGGGTCATTCCATCTGTCTCAAACAAAAGGTTATCAAAAGTTATTAAATATACATAAGTCGATCTATAGTGAGATTAATCATATATGGTTTCTAAAATAGACTTATACTTCATATATCATACTTCTTAATATAATAAAACTAGTTTCTACTAAACAAGGACTTCATGTAGGCCAGTGGTAGGCGATAAAGGCTAGTCGCACTTCGGTTGTGGGTTCAATTCCCGCAGCCTTGTCCGACGCGATGGGCTATCGCCCATCCTACAGGTTGTCCTTTTTCTAAAAATACATTAGTATAAAATCCCATCAGTAATATCGAAAAACGTTCTATCCTTAAACAATAATAACATATGTTCAACATAATCCATTCCAATCTTTAGGCTTATCTAAAATACTTCGGTCCAAGCTCATAGTATGAAGAAAACGATTACTTGAAATGTCATCAACCAAGCATGTGAATACCATCATTTATCCCCCAAATATCTTATTGGTCACATTCCAATCATGTGAATACCTTAATCATTTATTCTCTCGAAAAATGAATTCCCATTAAACCTTAGTGAAAAAATGAACGATACCAAAATTCAAAAATTCTATATACTCAAACCATGATATAACCTTCTCCTTATATCAGCCATGAGCTCATGAATACTATAAAGCATTCCATTTTCTCCTTATCCCTTCATTATACTCATATCATCTTCCTTCCAAAAATATCTCAATCACTTTCCATGGTTATAGGTACCACAAAATTATTGAATACCACAATAGACCAATACATAAATATTCCAATATTCCACGATTCTATATACTACATTATTTTGGAATCCCATTACATAATCACTTAATCATTCCACCACATCATTGTCATATTCAAAATCGCCAATAGTGATCGCATGTGACATCCCTTTGTCCTTTGCCTTAAATGTTTTCTCATGTCAATCATCACTAACACTTGGATTAGGGAATTTATTAGCATAATTCCCCATTTCCTTTCACTTGAAGCATTGAAGAGTTGGTGGTGCGTTCTCTGCAGTATTTTCTTTATTCACATCATTAGAAACCCTTTTTCATTTATTCAACACTCAGCTGCTTGATGACCTTATTTTCCAGACATAAAACATTTTCTATTACATTTAAGGCAATCTCCATCATGCTTCTTTCCACACTTTGAGCATAAGGAAACATTCATATTATTTTCACCATTATTCTGTGATTTCTCCTTGAACTCCATCTTTCGTTTCTTTTCAAATCCCTGAGATGGATATGTAACACCAACTTCCATTTCTACCTTGATAGCACAATGCACAATTTATTCATAGCTACTGAAGTCTCTTATAGGTAATTCCCTTCGAAGGCTTGGTTTTAAGCCATTGAATAACCGATCAACTTTATTTTCAGGTTGGATGATAAAGCCAGATGCATACCTTGCAAGCCTTGTAAAATTCGCTTCATATATACCAACAGATTCATCATCCTTTTTCTTTAGTTCAAGAAACTCCATCTCCATCTTTGTATGGAGAATACGAGGGAAGTACTTATTGAAAAATAAGTTCTTGAACTCGTCCCATTCCATAGACTGAATTTCATATCTTGGCCTCATATTATTGATAAGATTCCACCATTGATCAGCTTCACCTTCCAAACGATATACTGCTAAGATAACTTTATCTTGTTCAGAACATTGAAGAACTTCAAATATCTTTTCAGTGGTACTGATCCATTGTTCAGAAACAAGTGGATCAGAAGACCCACTGAAAGATGGTGGACGTTGCCTCATGAAGGGCTCAATAGAATATTGTTCCCTTATCTACTCATTTGGAAGTCCAGAATGATTCATAGCTTGTATAAGTATATCAATAAGATTTTTTACTCCATCTCCCATAACATTTGTTTGTTCAGGAGGACAATCATTGCATTGTCCATTTCATTTATCAACACGGTTCCTTCGGGTTCTAGCCATCGTCTAAAACCCAAAAAGACTATTCTGAGAGGCAAAAATCAGGCTAGGGAAAAAAACATTATAAAGGGGGAGTACCTTCAACATCTAACATCTTAGGTCTAATTCTAAGATCGTTAGTGAAATTATAGGACTATAACCTACACTTATACTTAATCTTAGGGACATCCCTAGACATACCTTAGAAATATATCTAAGGATCTCACTAAAGTTCTGACATCCTTGTTTCCAAAGGTTGACTAAACCTTTCCTCTGATACCAACTGTAGAGACCCGAAGCCTGAAGTACATGGACATTACATTACTCTTACGGAATACTTAATACAAAACAAAAACAGACACAAAAGGACTATAATAGTATAGTTTCTTTGGAAACTTGGAACGTAATCATCTAATCGTGGTGAAATATCTTCAACATCTCCCATAAAGATCTTCAACATTTTGTTTCCTTACCTAAAATATTTTTTTTGATCCTGGGGGAAAAACATAAAAACGGTGAGCTCAAATTCTCAGTAAGGGTAATCATGGATAAAATAAAACATACAATATACATTTGAACATAAAAACATGATCCTAATGTTTAAAAATCAAAATCTTGAGCAGCGACATAAAATATGGATGTTCATAAGGCATAGATCATAATGGAAGAAAAACCATGATAAAATAGCCTGGGAATAAAACATGTAATTGTGGAATCCATTAAGCACATGTAATTATTTCCATATTATCCAAGGCATTGCTGCCAAGACCATCTTAGTAGACAAAGTCCCATTCTGAATCGAGTTAACTCCTCGTTTCAGTCCTGTAACACTGAACTGGATTAACTAACCGTTCCAGCCATGTCTTTATCATGAGATATAAAATATTTACCCAATACATTGGAGGGAGATATAGGTCCCTCCCATCTCATAATTAAATCATTTTTAATTGTTCCACAACATAAACATAAATCATTCATCATAACCCAAAAAATAAAAATGGGTTTCATAAACATCATCCCATCATAACATAATCCATATAAAAAAATGGATAACATTTCATCACAAGAAAATTGAAACCATGTAAATTATAGAGACATTATACTTGAAACATACACATATGAAAATAATTTCATCTTATATGGAAAATGGTTTTGATAAAACACTTGAAATTAATTCTTGAGGAAAATATCCTTTCTTATTCAAAATCATTTTCTTTTCACAAAATGTCATGCAATTTTAAAATAAAAGGATTGTGTTGAATATAGTCATGAAATATTTTGGAGTAAGCTTCATGAAAATAAGGCTTCATAAAACTGTAAAAATCCTTTCATGCCGTATACGTTAAAAAAACATTCTTCTCGTACTTTTGTTGGAAAAGTCAAAAAGTACCTTGTAGGGTAAATAAAAGAAAGATTCCTTCCATACCATGGGGTAAAAGTAAAAATGGGTAAAAATGACTTTAAACATACATGAATACACTTTTATAAAACACGTACATGGATGATAGCAATAACCCCAGTAAATACTTATGAATAAGCAATCTCAGATAAAAATGTGATTTCCAAAAATTTCCCTTACCTTAGGTCCGATATGCTTCGTATGTATACGAACCTCCTGTATAATGATTTAAATAATGTCATTGACTTATTAAAGAATCATATTCATTGTTATGATATCATATATGTTTCACTTATGACTTTATATTTCCCATTCTTTTGTAAATTCCACGTTAAAGCAGCGTTTTGGGTAAAATAATTTTATTTGTCGTATGTGTTTTGACTTGTCGTTCTTGATATTATTACTTATATCATGATATAAATAATTTAAGAATGTAAAACATGATTTGTATATAATATATATTCATCATATACATATTTATTATATATCGATAAAAGGAATGAAATACACCGTTCATGGAGACGGTAGGTCGTACGTACACATGAACGCTGTTTTTGTTTCCCTTTTGAACTGAATGGAATTAAGTAAATGAAATACACATATATATATACATAAATAATGTATCATTATTATGTCATATATTTAATTATTATTCATTATATATACTTTATAATCATTCATGAATGGTTAACATGGAGAGTGAATCTCATCGCGTCGTGGAGACGGTAGTCCGTACGTACGCACGAGCGATTATATCATTCCCAAGATCATGGAATTTTACTAAAGTGTATGTATAATATTACATAATCAATATCACTTTACAATAATCATATATATTCATTACTTTCACCAGTATACCCATCCATGTAAGGTGGTGGTGGAAAATAGATAACACCACGGTGTGGAGACGGTATTCTGTACGTACGCACGCATGGTGATTTCGTTTTCCGTTGGATGGATAGATGGTGAAATATGGTTGTTTCATACTTATAATAACATATCAGTATATTATTGATACTGATGTTATTACCTCATAATGAAACAACTAAAAAAATAAGAAGTGGAAGAAGAAATAATGTTGAAAGAATCGGTAATGGACATGACCTCTTCTTTGGAGCACCTCTTTGAGACCTCCTCCTAGGGCACTAAAATTGTTCTTTGAAGAAGACAAGGATATATAGGATGTTTCTAGGGAAGTGGAGAAGAGAATTTGGAAGGGGTTGGCAGAGATTGAAGGCTCAAATTGGTGTGAGGAAGAGAGGGAGGAGGTGCCCTTTTATAAGGGAGGAGAGGGGCACCTTTCGAATAACTAAAACTATTATTTTATTATAAAGTCAAATTCGGTTTTTAATAGCTCCAAATTTATATATTTCAAAGCTAAGGTGGGAATGGGTCGAAATCCTCTAATCCAATATAATTTAGACAAGTGTAGGTCATTATATTAACCTTATCTTATAGTTTTAACTCTTAGTTCATTAGATTGACATTTACCATGTCACTTTGTATTTTTTATTATATAGTTAATAAACATACCATATACTTCCAAGAGACCCCGAAGTGGTCCATTAATGATACACCTATCATGATATAAGTATCTTGGCCTAACCATAGATTTTTATGAATATAATAACAATTAATAATATAATATTTGTTTTAAAAACTATTTTATGTCAATTTTGACACTATTTGGTTATTGATTTTTGTGAAAATCATAACAGAATGATTACTTCGAAAACAATTAATTAAATCAATACTAACATGTCATATTGACATAGAAAATTATCGTAATTCATAAGAAGTATCAAATTACATTTATTTGGGTATTTATAACATCAATTGTTTCAATATTTCATTAATAGGATAATTACTGCATCATCATTTTATCATAAATAAAATAAATTATTTTAAGTCTAAAAATTACAAATAAAATACCATTATGTTGTAAATATTTTTAGATTTCTAATGAATATTTATAGTAGAATTTATCTTATGATTAACCCTATATTAAAAATGATTTAATTATTAAACATTGATTTTAACTATTTTAACCCTTCCTTAAAAAAATTGATCATAAATGTCCTAATCTTATCCAAGTGGGACTAAATGGTCATATTTTATTTCTTAGGCTGTTTTTGGTCGAATTAAACTTATCCAATAGAATTATTACATGTGTTAGGGTAACAATAATAACACTTTTACCCTTTATTACCACAATTTCTTTTAACCGTGGTAAAAAAACTAAAATGTTACTATTCACCAAAAATTATTTTCATCTCATTGAACCACATTTTAGTCCTTGATGTTAAAAATGTCCCTCAGATTTTCGAAATTCCACCCACAGATGCTGTAAAATTACTTTTTATGAAAAATTCAGTTATTTTGACTACCACTTAGTGGTTTCACTATTCATCAAAAAATGATATTTTCCAGAAAAATACCAAAAATTAGGCCTCAGCTATATTTGATATTATGAATTAAAAAATGATGTATATTTTATAAAATTCAAAACATATCAGTTACATTAACTAATTTCAAAATTAATTCCCGTCTTCAAAATAAATAGCATGTTTTTAAGAGATAATAACTATCAAAAGATTGACATTTGTTTATATCTGGTTTAAATGTGAAATTAAATCCAATGACCAAAATTGTATTAAATTGTAAAAATATATTCTAAATATACTTTAAAACCACTCAAATTAATAATTTATCACTATTAATTATTTTTATTAAAACAAATTTCTAATTACAATTTAGTAATTTTCACTATTCATCAGAATATGAAAGTTATCCGAAAAGTACCAAAATTGCACCCTAATCTAATTTCGATATTACGAATCCAAAAATGATGTCTGTTTTGAATGATAAAATTTATAAAAATTCAAAAAGAGGGTATTACTATTCAAAATGGATAGTTCATAATAATATTATAATAATATCTCATTTAGTGAAACTCGGTATTGCGTACTACACACGCTATCGTGGAAGGTCGCAATTGCGTGTAATGAAAGCCATGTCTGGGATGTGTGTAGTGAAAGCTCATTTTGGTGTAGCATAAAACACAAGACATCAATAAAATTGAAAAGAATATTTTTCATAAAATCTCGGGGCGTTACATTTACCAACTCCCAGACTCAACAAAGAAGAGAAAGGTGATGAATGATAAGAGCTCCAGCAGTGGAGACCATGGAGAAAACAATCATCAATTTCCATCATGCAAGAAATGTGGATGGATACACCCAGGAAAGTGTCTCAAAGGAATAAATAAATTCTTTATATGTGGGAAGTAAGGACATAAAGTGGAAAATTTCTGATGAAAAATTAAGAGTACTATATAAGAAAATAAAAATGATCCCAAGATTCCCATTACAGTCATTTGTCGTAAATATTAGGGACCTTGGAATCACCCATGTTAGTGCCCTATTCTATAGGATAACCTCTTCGTCAAGGAAGAACCTATGTGGAAATAAATGGATGGAAAAATGTTTAAAGGTATTAGTGATCTTTGTTGTTGAGATTATATTGGATGAATTTCCACTTATAGGTGTAACCTTGAAATTTATCATGTTAAATTGATATTAGAGGAATAATTATCTTTTCTCTTCAGAATATAGTTATATATAACCATTTGGTTTTATATGATCATTGGTTTTGAGGCAATTACATGTTATTATATTTTGGGATGAAAATGCAATGTATGAGATACCATTTATAGTTAAAATTATGTTATGGTTATTTTAAGGAGTTTGTCTCATTTTGGTAATGTTATAAAACATAGTTTTTGAAAAAGGAAAACACACGGACCATGTGACAACCTGTCATGTCGGAAAAAGCTATGGGAATCAAACCCACAACCAAAGTACAATTAGGATTTATCACCAACCAATGGACTATGTGAAGTCCCTGGTTAGTGTCACTAATTATTTTTAGTTTAATGATTTTATTGATCAATAATAAGTCGATTTGGGATCTTATGTCTTATCAAATGAATACCCTTAGTATAATAAAATGATTTGGTGATTAATTGATAAATGTTATTTTGGAAGATGTTCTCTTTATTGGGAACACTATATGCCCAAGGAAAGTAGATTACTATGGGATTTCATTTGAGGATTAATGGTGGATTTTTATCTATTTTTTTATTGTGGATTTATAGTGATTTGGTTTATTTGTGGAAATGATTAATCTATAATAGAGAATATGTGATTAGGTTAATTACTTTTATGTAAGTGATTTTATGAGTTGTTGATGTCATTTGGAGATACAATTTAATGTAGAAGACTACACAAATTGTTTTTTCTATGTTTTGGTTTTCAATATTAGTTTGGATTCTATTGAAGGATTTTAAGGAAAACTAATTATTGAATGGTATTTATTTAAATTTTGGGTATTGTTCGTTTAATTTTATAAATTTAAATCATTGTTTCTTTCTCTAATGTAATATCCTTTTGGGGGATCATCAGATCTTATACTAACCATTGTGGTTTTTATTAATCTCTAAATAAAAGGTAAATATATAGTTTATCCTACATGGATCATGTTATTATATAGAATTTTATATTATATCTTCTAGTGTGACCAAGTCTTCTTGAATTATCATCTGTTTAAAAAATGAGTTAATGGTGGAAATTTATTACACAATGAAACTCTACCTAAAAAGTAAGTATATCTCTTTATTTTCATAGTCAATCCCATAAATTAATTCCTCATTTTTATGTAATGTAAATTAAAAAAATGTTTTCTATATAATTTTCCTACTGGGAAACTAATGACTGTTTGTCCCATCATAAGTTTTTGTATTTCTTATTGTAAACTTTCTCCTGATCATGTTTTCTATACCTCTCTATTAGAACTGGACACTTAGTTTATCTCCCATATCAATGTTTACCTACATGGAATCCTATTATAGGTTATCTTAGGTGACCTTTGTACTTCTCATTATTTTTTTAAGGTGATAGTTTTACTGACTCTTTTTCTAGTGTGAGACATTCCCTTATATTCCTGAGCCCATTTATAAAAATTTTGAGGTTGAAATTGTTTGAATGATGGGAGAATGTAACACCCCATACTTCCGCAATATGCCTCTCTTTCAATAATATTGTATCTTGTGTTGTGTGAAACTTTGAGTTCTAACACACACCTCAACCAATCAAACTGGATTTTATGAATAGTAATACCCACCATTTTAAATTTTATAAATTTTATCTTTAAAAATGGACTCCATTTTTGGATTCGGAATATCGAAATTATCTTAGGGTGAATTTTTGGTATTTTTCTGAAAACTTTCACTTTTTTATGAATAGAGAAAAACATTGAGTTATAGTTTAAAACCGAATTTTTATTTAAATTTTTATTTATTTTATTTAAATTTAATTAGGTCAAAATAGATACATAATACTTATATAAGTTTAATGTTATTCATTTGAGTGAGTTTATAAAAAAATTAGATATATAAACATTTTATTGAACTTTTCACCGCCTTTTACCCACTAGGAGAATTTGGAAATTCACATAAAACTTAATTTTACCACTTTTGTGAGTGAAATTTTGAAAATATAAGAGACACATTTAATATCAAGGAGTAATATGTGGTTCAATGAGATGAAAATAATTTTTTTTGAATAGTAAGTTTTTACTTTTATTTACCATGGCTAAAAGTAAATAGGGTAATTAAGGCTAATAATGATATTGATATTTTCTTAACACATGTCCTAATTATATTGTACAATTGTATCTCGACCAAAAACAACCTTAGGATTAAAATATTTTCATTTAGGACCACTTGGATTAGATTAGGACATTTATTATTATTTAATTCAATGATGAGTTAAAAGAGTTAAAATCAAAGTTTAATTACTAAAAATTTTTAATATAGGGTTATACATAAGATAAATTCAATTGTAAATATTAATTAGAAAGTAAAAATGATTTTATAAATAATGGTATTTTATTTATAATCTTTATACATTAAATAATTTAATTTATTTATGACACAATAGTGATGCTGTAATTACCGAATTAATGAAATATTAAAATAAATGATATTATATATTTCCAAATAAATGTAATTTGAGGCTTTTTATGAATTCAACTAATTTTCTAGGATAATATGACATGTTAGTATTTATTTAATTTTATTTTTTCAATGTAAACATGCTGCTATGATTTTCACAAAAATCAAATTCTAAATAGTTTCAAAATAGACATAAAATAGTTTTTAAAATAGATATTATATTATTAATTGATATTATATTCATAAAAATCCAACGTTCAGAAAAAGGACTTGTATCATTATTGGTGTATCATTAATGTTCCACTTAGAGGTCTCTTGAAAGTTTATAGTACGTTTATTAACAATATAATATTAAAATTCAAAGATACATGGTAAATGTCAAACTAATTAACTAAGAGTTAAAACATAAAGGTATGGGTAATAATGTGACCCAGACATGTCTAAAACCTATTTGTTGAGTTGTTTTTGACCAATACTCACCTTAAAATTTAAATAATACACTTGGGGCCATTAGAAACTAAATATGAATTTATTATAAAATAATATTTCTATCTTTTCCAAAGGAGCCCCTCACCCCTCTTATAAAAGGGCACTCCCCCTTCTCACTAATTAAACTCATCAAATCTATTTTTCTCGACCAAAATCTGTCCAAATATCCTCCAAACATCCCTCACTTCAAAATAGAGGCCTTATTTTGATCATAATGACAACCTACGGATCCCTTTTGATCAAATCAAAATGAGGAACTCGAAGAAGAGGTAACGTTTTCACCACCATCATTCAAGTTCAGCTCTTCTTCAAATTCTAATTTATTTGTTTTTTACGTTATAAAATAATATATCCATTATCTTATTTATACTGTTATGTTATTATAAATATGGTACAACCATATTCAGTATTTTATCCATCCTTTTAATGACATGTCATCATAAGTGTGTATGTACGACTTCCCGTCTCCATGTCATGGTGTAATTTTTATTCAAAACATTATTATTTATATGGGTATAATAATGGTGTGTGATTCATGTAAATAATAAATATAACCTGATAATTATTATTTATATATGATATACCATCCAATTATATATTATTTTAATTTCAAAATTATGATATTATCACTCGTGCGCACGTATGGACTATCGTCTCCACGAACGCGATGAGATTAATTCCCCATCATATCCATACAAGTATAATTATAATTTTATGATAAAAAATCATATTTAAGGACATTATATAATTATTTATATTAATATGATACAACCTATCCATATCAAACATGACTTATGTAAAAAATATATAAAATAAAACGAGTAAGTTAACACCCGAAACGACAATTATACTAAGATATTATTAACAAATAAAATGTTAAACTATCATATATGATATCATATTAATGTATATTATTCTTCTATAATTAAATAAAAATTATTTCACCATTATATAAGAGGCTAACCTACCCTCAAAAATGGAAAACGTACAACGTAAGGGGTTTCTTATCTCACTTTTAATTCCACAAGATTTCGACTGTTTACCACTTATTTATTTCATATGGTGTGTTTAATGCCCATGTTTGTATTAATTGTGTAATATACATTAATTCATGTATATTTAAATCATCATTTTATGATCCTTCTTTCATGGGTGTATGTTTCGTATGTTACAAAATCAATAAGGGAATTGGAAATTTCAATTCCCACTCATTCAGATTTACACACACTTCATTGATTATTTTACTTCAAGATTATGTGTGGAATCACTATTCATTTGATTATGTCATAATTTACACTCCCCTTATATGGATATACTTTTGATAAACATAATCACTCCATTGATAATTTCTCAAGTCATCGGTAAGAACTTGATAGGAGTAATTTTTACTCAATCTCGATCTGTTGAGATAAACATCCAATTCATTTGTGTTGTTTTTAAAAGAATATGTGTGAATGTCCTTTAGTTGTTTTACATTGAATATCCAATCATATTGAGAGTATTTATACCAGGAAAGCTAGGAGACAGGTGACCCTGCTCCTGAAATAAATAAATAAAATAAAGTGACAGGAGTACAAACAGGAGATCAGAGAGTCATTCAACAAAGCCGAGAGAAAACCTCACCACAGCAATTTGCCTGAACAAACTGGTCACAGAAATCAGGCGACACACAAGACCAACAGGAGGTGCCCTCAATGATTGCCCTTTTCGCAAGAGCATCTGCAACTTGATTGGCCTCACGGTAAACATGCGAAACTTCAATGACGAGTGAATCAAGAAGCCGAAGACAATCAATCCAGTCCGGAAGGATCTTCCAGGGAACATTCCTCGAACGCTCTTTCAAGATTTGGACAGCAACAGACGAGTCTGACTCTATCCATATCAAATTCCAACCAAAGTGGACAGCATACCTGATCGCTTTCATAATGGCCCAAATCTCAGCTTCAATTGCATATCCACTGCCAATGAAATGAAAAAAGCATCCTTTTACAAACCCCCGATACGTGCGGAAAACACCACCACATCCAGAGGGCCCCGGAGCACCTGAGGCGGCCCCATCAACATTGACTTTGATCCACCGCGGAAGGGGAGGGATCCATCGAATATATTTCACCATTAATGGTTTCTTTGCCCTGCCATTAATACCAAGAGATCTCAACAAAACCAGGTCAGAAACATCATTTTTCATGCAACCAGTTTGAATGTTGGAGGCCGTACAAACGGCACGATGCATCATTAAGACACCATTATGAAAACGTGGCTGAATATTGTTGAAGAGCAGGTCATTTCTGGTCTTCCAAATGAAATCAATAACAGCCGCTATTGCTGCCAAAATAAGAGCATGAACCTGCTCACTGAAATTTGCCATGTTAATGTCCTGCATTAATTCCTCAAGTGACTGAAACTGAAAACAACACCGAAAAATCTGCTGCATATAACACCATAATTGGTGTGCAAATGTGCAAGAGAAAAAAACATGGGAGAGAGACTCGTCCGCTGCCAGACAAACAAAGCAAACCGGGGCAAGATGCAGCCCCTTGCGCTGTAGCAGAGCCTGCACAGGCAGCCTGTTCTTCCAGATTTTCCAGATGAGCAGGGAGCGCGCCGGGGGGATGAAGGGCTTTGTGAAGTCAGAAACCCATCTAGGGGGGTGAGACGATGACTCATAACGAGAATTGTAGCATACCTTCGTGCGGAAGATCCCATTCAGGTCCAGAGTCCAGACTATAATATCATGATCTGTGAAACGGTACTGCATGACTTCCGTTCTGATTTGGCTGGGCAGAATTTCAGCAAGTGTCGGGTCCGCCACGAGGTCAGCGATGGTTTTATGCTTTAAAGATTGTGGAACAATTATGTCATCACAAATAGGCCGCGAAAGCCAAGGGGTGGTCCAGCAATTCAGGCTGGACTGCTTGCATACTAACCACTTCGAGCCGTTCATCAGATCAGAGTAGGCTTTCTTAATAGCAGACCAAACCGAAGATCTCATATAGCTGGCATATCCATTTTGCAATTTCCCAAGAAATCTAGTGGCAAGAAACTCCACGAAGGGATGGGGATTTGAAATCAGCCTCCAAACAAACTTCTCAATCAAAGTATCGTTAAAAATCTGGACGTCTTTAACACCCAATCCGCCCATTTGAGCCGGCTTCGTGCAGTCTTTCCAGGCAACAGTTACAAGTTTCCTTTCATTAATTGACCCAGTCCAGACAAAGTTTCTGATTTTGGCATTTAATTCCTTTATCAGCGATCCTGGCCATTTGTATATGGAAAAAGAGTAGACGAACATTGAAGTTATCACTGAGTTAACAAGACATATTCTTCCAGCTTGGGACATGTTTTTCCCTTTCCAGCCCGACAACTGATTTGTGATCCGTAGGGCAATGTTTTCTAAGTGACATCTTTTAACCCTGCCCCAAAAGAGAGGAATCCCAAGATAAATGAAAGGGAGGGAACCCTTTTTGACTCCCAGTTTCGCCGCAACTCTGTTTTTCCTTGACGAGCTAGGCCCATCCCCAAAAAACACATAGGACTTTCCCCAATTAATTGCCTGGCCAGCGACCTCTTCATAATGAGAGAAGATTCCTTTTATGCAAGAGATGGTGGCATCACTTGCCTTCCCAAAAAGCAGAATGTCGTCAGCATAAAATAAGTGTGAAGGAGCACACAGCTCCTTTCCGATTTTCATTGATTGATACCATCCAAAATTAGCAAGATCATTGAGGCACCAGCTTAGATAATCTTCAGCAATAGCAAATAACATACCAGAAAGGGGATCACCCTGCCTGACACCTCTTGAGCATTGAAAAAAACCCCTAGGAGACCCATTTATCAAGATGGACAGCCTAGCACTAGATAAGACGGATCCAATGAGCCCAATAAATCTCTGCGAGAAGCCATGCCTCTTAAGAATAGTAAACAGAAAGCTCCATTTTATGGTGTCAAAAGCTTTTGAAATATCAATCTTAACAGCCATATTTCCTTCCTTCACCTTTCTTTTCATGACATTAACACATTCAGAAGCAGTGAAAAGACAGTCCTGAATGTTCCTCCCGGGAACAAATCCGAATTGATTTCCAGAGACAATCTTGAGAGTATTTATATTTTTCAAACATAATTATATCATTGATTTATCCTTAACCTAAGTATACCACCTTTGTGAGAGAATTCATCTCAATTTACATTCCATTGAGACTCCTCTATTGGTATACACCAAATCACTTTTATATTGTGTATATAATGTACATTTAAATAGTATATCATGAATCCATTTATTCTCATGATATTACAATGTTTTGATTAACTCCATTATTTCAGTTAAATTTTCACCCTTTTGGCTAGGAACTGTAACTAAATTTTCATTTTAAAATGTTTTAATGATTTATTATTCTAAATAATTATAATCAATGTGAATGTTTTAAAAATGGGATTAAGGATTTATTAATATGGAAATTAATGTTTTAAAATCAAAATAACATTTAAATGTTTCAAATTGGTATGGGACACTTTTATTCAAAAATCTATTTATAACTGGCTTCTTGAAAAATAGTGCGACTCTTTAATGTTTTCAAGAAAAAGGGGGATATTTTTCTCAAATAGTTTTGATGATTATTTTCATATATTTCAATATCATTAATTATTATCGATTTAGGTTAATATGTTACAATACCATCTTCCATATTGTATTGAATGAGTTATTTTTTACTGTGGATGTGTTATTTTTATACCATTATGGTTTGTGGATAATGTATTGACATTTCGTATGGAAGTTTCAAAAAGAATGTTTATGTTATATTTCAAAATTTTCATATAAGGAATGCATTTGAATTAGTAAGTGATAGGTGGAGCCTGGTATAGCTCCTCGATGCATCAGTAGGTCTCATGATACAAACTAGTGTCTTGGCACAAGGCCTGGACAAAATCTTCATCGTAGTCTTGGCATGAGGCCTTGACTATGTGGTTATGATAGTCTGGAATTATGCATTACATCATTATGAAAGTGGTTATTTATATTTCATGTGAGTAATCTACTAGTATAATATCCATGTAAATATTTAAATGGCCTTATTTCATTTTATTTGTTCCATAGTACGGTGATGTTCAAGTTTAAAAGTCTTTTGTTTTAGTTAAACATTGACTTAAATATTTATGCTTAGTTATAAAAGTTTCCATCATATAGTTATCCTTAATGAGAATCTAAGCTCACCGCTTTCTATATATTATTTTTCCCTTGATGTGATGAATTATTTTATTACATACATTTAGGAATAGTCTAAGGGGATATGAGTGTGGTCTATGGAAACAAATATGTCGTATTTTTTCATTTTATGTTGTATTGTAAACCTTATAAATGTATCCAGTACTTACAAGGATTCTAAAGTAATCAGTATTTCGAGACATGATCTTTTGTGATCATGCAAATGATATATAATAATGCATAGACTCTAGACTTTTAGGGTCAGGGTGTTACATTAGACGCCAAATCCCATTTCAATAAAACAAAACCCTTTTTTGAAAAAACTATATCACAATACATCTAATTTTTTTTCAACAAAACAACCCATTATAAAATTTCCATTTTAAAATCCCAATGAGAACATTTTAACCAAAAACCTCTTTCATTACAAAAATCCCCAAAACATCACAAAAGGGATTTCCAATCAATTTCACACATAAAAAAATAAATAATTATAATCAACACAAATTAATTATAACCAAGTATCAAGTTATAGAAGAGTAGAGTCCAGAGAGAAGCCGCCTACCATTATGCTTTCAACAAAATCGACCCACAAGAAACCACACCTCTACAAATCTTGAGAACACACCACAAAAATCTCACTATATCCCATTCCCTAACACCGAAAAGTATTAGATTCATCCCCCAAGGAAACCAAAACACTAGATCTACACCCAATGGATGTAGATATTAAAAACCGAGATATTTATATATATATATCTATAGGAAAAATCAAAGAAACCATGAGTAGAGACTTAACTTGGAGAAACCACCATCAACCATACTTGAAACCCCATTGATTTTCTTTAAAAAATGAGATAAGGAGCTCCCCAAATGTCCGAAAATAGGAAATCCTGTGGGAGCCATGAGTGGGAGGAAGAATGAAGGAAAAATGGGAAATCCCGAGTGGCTTGGGACTTAAAAACCCAAAATTTATGTGGTCGCAGAGTTACCTAGAAAGGTTTGTAAAACCATGTTCCAACCATGCAGTTACCACTATCTCACCCAGGACATTACGAGGCTTGCCTGTATGGTCTGACAAATCGTGCGCCAACCATGTGGAGCCCACTATCAATGGTGAACAGTTCCGGGGTTCGCCGGATAGTTTTTTGTGATCGTTCACCAACTATGCTCCCCTGCACAACCTATAAAACATTAAATTGTTTTCCCAAAATTGTCCAACCTCCAACCAACCACTTCAAAAATCACAAAAGAACTGAAAAAAGGGCCACATACCTCAAACCTGGGGTACTACAACTAGTGTTCATCACCATGGTGTTCTGAAACTTATTACTAATGGTTTTCACCAAGTTATCATAAAAATATCAAGAAATACTACCAATGTATCATAATCATGCCACATATAGATATTAACTCTTCACCCAATTCATTAGATTGCTATCCTAGCATACCCTTGAAATTTCATCCTTTAGGTGTGCCACATATATCACGCTTTGTCGCCCATTGTGAATGAAGTTAATGATCGAATTATAAAATACCTCATATGGATTATTACAGTTTAATATAATTCATTAATATTGATATATATAATTAAGAGGGATGCACGATGGTGTCATCCCATGAAGTGATCGATGTCTCTTTCTATGAAATCCCATAAATTGAACATGCCTATATATCACCACGCACATGGATTTATTTAGGATATATCATTTCCATAAGAGGTCAAAAGATATTAAATCACATTAAATAACAAAAATGAAAAATCATTTATCTCATTATTCAGTAATGCATTATTACATGTGACACACCCAACATATCTTACTCATTCGTGAACATATATCATTATACTATACAATACATATTTATTAATACTATCATAGCAGTTTTTTGTTCTCTGTATAGCGGGGAACTTCTATGACTGTTCAGTGATACAACTACTCATATGTAATTGTCACATAATATGTTATATAGAAGAATAATGATTTTTTTGGGGGTTTATTAATATTTTAAAACAACAAGAACATGTAATCATATTGTTAAGAGAATTTATCTCTAGGGCACAAACTCCATCAAATTTCTGATTTGATATGATATGGGAAATATGTGATGATGCCTGATCAGTAATGATATGTTAAATATATATTGATTCTTAATCATCAATGATTTAATGATACCAATATTTAAAATTGAAATATTAATTTTTTCCCTTCCTATTATAATTCCACATATTTATGACATATTTTATACATATGATTTTAAATCCTGGTTCATGATTTATTAGTGATAATCTATCACTCTTATGATTCATGTTTTTTGAAATGTTATTTTTTATGCCATGAATCCTGTTTATGATCTATGTTAGATGATTATGAATAGTTCATGTTATTTTCATGATCTGATACCCTTATGAACATATTATTAATTCATATGACAATCGAATGATATCTCCCTTATTTACCATTATTATGAATCAGATATCAACCTTTCTTATGTTTCCTTCCCCATGTTATGGAGTAAGGTTTTAAAAAGGGTATGTTAGACAGGTGTAATGTGGGAAGAACATTATGTGATCTGATAATGAATATAGCTAAATAATATTTTTATGTAACTAGTATCTAAAGACACTAATATATTATGTTTCTAGCATGGATCTTAATGTTATTTATTAAATATGTATTTAAAAGATATAATATTTATGTATCTAATGTATAGGAAAATGAATATCCAAAAAAGAGTATTCAAATACATGGTTAATAAATAAGGTGTACTAGTATATTACTAGGTTATAGAATAAGTGTAGTTCTATTAATAGAATATACCTGATGTAACCCAATTTTGGTTTTAAATGAATGGTAAGAGGTAAATATTTGGTCCCCAATTAAAAGGTTGAATCTTTTAAAAATTATTCCACATAATTGAAATATAATTTATGTATAAAATACAATATGTTTTTAATTTTATCATAAATTATTACATTAAACCATTTACATAAGGTAATGTTAGTGTATAACATGAATAAATAAGGGGAGAATGTTATATAAAACCTTGCTTTGGAAGAAGGGTTTCATTATAATCAGGAACAAGTCCAATAATTTTAAAATGTAACAAACAAAGGGTTTTAATCCAAATAATATAGTTTGGGATGAAAACCAGATAATAAAACCCATATATCCTTAATATTACCACACTTTGTTCCACCATAATACATCTAATCAATCACCTCAAAACTGATTCAACTCGTAACCATATTTAAGACTATATCATTACAAATAGCATGTGTATGTTAATGTTGAAATCATTTTATTCTTTAGTTATAAAAAATAAATCATTATATGATTTTCTTTTATTTAATGATTGGTTACAAAAGGCATGTTTCTTTTCTTACTTGAATAAGTATGTCGTGCTTGTGTTCATTTAAATTCTAATAGGGGTTCAGAAGGACAATTTGAGGATATAAATAAAATTATGTTCCAACCATAGAGGTAAATTTATCAATATTGTAAAAGTTAAATATATACACACCTATGTATATAAGAGATACTTTTCACCATGCAATTAGTGGTTTATAATGTTTTTAATTATATAAAAATTATGTTTAACCAAGTTACTACATATCCTCATTCTTCATCTCAATTAGGATACAACTTATCTTTAATTATATTTATCTAAATTAACCATCATGATTTTAAGAATGTTATATACACAAAAATTATGAAATTTATCCTAGGAAAGTAAAGGAAACATGTTTTCAAAATTATATATTCATACTATATAAATTCACTTTAATTATACATAAAATGAACAAGTTTAGAATAATTATTTAAATTAAATCCTTGAGCTTATTAATGAATCAAAATGAATAAAAAAATTTAAATTTTAATCAGGTAATATATTTCAAAAATTACAATATATAATTGGGGCGAAAATAATCCAAATATTAATCTATTGATTATACAGAAACCAAAAAGTCAATATGATTAGAAAAACAATCAAAATTAGATTTATTATCATTATAAAAATTTAATAAGTGTAACTTATGATATCCATAAGGGATTTCAGATTTCATTGAACCACCAAACATAATAATAAATAGGAAGGGACCATTCATATAATATAATACAATTATAAAAGCCCATATAAATCATAACGAGTATCAATTATCATTTATAAGAATTTATAAAAAATATAAAAATAAACATTTATAAAATCAACAATATCCATTAAAAAACTATAGAGATAACAAAAAAATCATTGCCACCATTAATCTATTGAAGGACCCAACAATCAGACATAAGATGACCTAAATCATGGTTTATTATCAATGTATCCCAACGAAAATTCCAATATATCAAACAAAGAGATGAATAAATTTCATGAAAAAACTCCATTAGATATCCCTAAAACAACATAATAAGTGATCATGGAAATTGAATCTATTTAACTAGGTCACTGGATAAATTCCATGTTATGGAACTCATTTAAATCATGGGAGGACATGATAAAATATAGGGATATAATAAGTGAAATAAAAATATTTGATTTCCTGGGTTTTGGAAGTAAAGGACCATTAAACCACTTTGGAATAAATTGGAATAAGGAAAGGGGAATAATAACCTTGATAGGTCACAAGAGAGTCCTATGAGTACTAGGAAAAGAGATATCCCATACTAAGGGGAAAAGAGATTAAAAATGGATTAAATGTCAAAAATTACCATTGTAAATGGCTAGTTTTTTATTGGAAAATCTTGTAACTAATAGTGGCCCCATGTATATAGTGTAAACCATAGGGGAGGAACCATTATTTTCACTCCACTAGGTACCTGGTAACCTGCACTTGGTACCCCGAGTCACCTGTAGTGTTAAGGAAACATGTGGTTCCATATATACAGTAGTTAAACACCCTAAACCATCTCATATTGTGAATCCAAATATTTAATCGCTCAATAATTCAAAACCATTTTCGTAAAATTTGACCAAAATAATTGAATGGGTAATAACCGATTCAATTTAATAAAATAGAATGTAAATTTTCACACAAAATCCATAACTAAATTTCCATAAAATGGAATGACCAATGTCTTAGTCATTACAAATAACCAGAGTGAGCCAATAAATGTTATTGATGATTTATAATTTTAATAAGATTTATATTTTGTTTACTACCTCCATTATTATTGGATTTATTCTACTCTAGGGTTATATTATTAGTTTGTAATATTTTTCTATAAGATTACTTTGCATGTAAGTGCAATGAATAACTATAAGTTTTTCACCTATGATCCATCCTATAGAATTAAAATTTTTCCTAAATAGGTAAATGAGTTTCTATTCTTGTTCATATTAGTGGTTTCTAGAAATTATAATGGGTATCTTCTCTCCATCTGTTTAAAACCTGTTTTTGTTTGGTAGTAGAGGTTTCAATTCCAATTTAATGTCCAAATAAGAGAAGTAAAAAATTTGGGTTCACATAAAAATTTTATTTCTTGTTCCCATACAAAAGGAGGCTTATTTTTTTATTCATTAATGGAATAATTATCCAAATATATCATAAATACCATGGGCTACCTTGTCCATGAGTTGGAATACAACCTATTCGGGTTGTTCATAGTCATTGGTTATAAAAATAATAAATCATAATACACTAAAAATCATTCAAATATCTTTTAAAATAATAGTTTCTATATATGAAATGTGATCCATTAAGTGAGAAATTTTTTTAATTTATTTCTCATCCAAGGGGTATTTCATTATATCAAAAATATTTAAATTTACTATGTTTTCCCAGAATTCTATGCTCAATTTACCTCCACGGACATCGATGATTTTCCATGATATATTGAGAAATGATCGTAAATTAATAATTTGTGGTTGGGATACTATTTATTGTAATTCCATGAATATGATAGAGAGTTTGACATTAAATGGAAAATTCTAGTCTCTTATACGAACATACTCAATCACTTATGATGGAAAAAAATTTCTTGGTTTTCCAACTAAACAACCATTCTTGTCAGTTTAATTCCTATAATATATAAATATATAAATACTTAATGAATAATGAAATTAATTTAATATTAAAGATCACATAATGAATTTTAAAAATAAATGTCTCAAATTAATCAAGGAATTGAAAATTCTCATAGATATTAGCATTTGTTAGACATTTTGAGTTTATTTAATGTTGAAACATTTATTCTGAGAGTCACTATATCTGTGCCATGAATCCTACTCTTCAATGTGCATAATTCTCCAAGAGAATATGAATAAATTAAAATATATTAAATATATTCTATAAGGATTATATATATTTTATTTTTTCTAGGATTTATATATTAATTAATCCTTATGAATTTTGTTTTATTGTACAATTCTTGTGAAAAATGTTAGTGATGTGTTTTCTATAAAGTTTGATCATTTTAACAATTTTTTTATGGTTAATTATATATATTATCTAATTTTTATTCCACATATTTATCATCAGCTGACTTAGTTTTTTCTAATTGGTATTTTTGTGCTTGTTGAATTCAATAGTCACTATGAGTTATTACTAGAGTAATACTACTCTGCAAATTTTTCAGTATTAGAGTCGGTAATTTTTTATTCATAGTTAGTTTTCATTTGTAGAATTATACCTTACTTGATTTTCAATTATTTCATCTTATATTTTAATTATTAAATGTTTGGTTGTAATTGAATAAAAATTAATGATTTATCAGTTATTTATGGTTCTTCATACGATTTCATCAATTAAAATGTTGTCATTTGGAATATTTTTTGGTCATATACATACAATAAAATCAATTGGGATGGTGTTGATTGATGGGAATATTATTTAAATAATATTATATCTTGCTTCTATGTTTTTCAAAATTCATATTGTACTTGAGAAATTTTCCATCAACCTTGTTTATTCAATATCTTTTAAAATGATCTACTTTGGTAGGAAGTAAAATAGTATTCAGTGAATGTACAAAAGAATACTAGTTTGTTTAATTATGCAATGCAGAATAAAGATCACATACCATCAAAGTTGTTCGTTGGTTATTTTTTTACTTAAGATCTATCTAACTTACCAATGTAGTTTTTTCTTCATGATAATATTCAAACAAAGGGGATTTAATTATTCTTAACATGAAAACTCCTTAAGTAAAAATACCTATGGTTTTGTTTTTTTGAGAATTTCAGTCACCATTTAAATCATTCACTTATATTATAAAGGTTAAATTTTAGTAAAATTTCATCAGATGTATCATTCATAATATTTCAGCTACTAATATATAATCCTTGATAAAAATATACTAGAGATATATTTTGAAATTCTCTGATATGAGTAGATTGGGAATATAATCTTGAATCTATCTGAGTACTTTTATTCTATTTCTCATTATAATTATCTGATTCTATGTACATATTCTCTAAAATAAGTGATTTTAAAATTTTAGATTTTTTTGGATAAATATCCTTTTAAATTTATCCCAATTATTGACTTCTCTATGTTTTAACCTATATAACCTCTCGTTAGCTGGTTTTTATAGTGATAATAAGAATTCTCCCCATCTAAATTGTTTTTTGTCCACTCCTCATAGTTTGAAAATCTCACATACCTTGGAAAACTCTATGATTTTATTATTTTGATATTGACCTTGAAGCACATAAAACAATGGTAATAATTCCTTTATTCAATATTTAATCCAAAATTATGCTTAAAATGTATGGTAGATGAGTTGTCATCTTTTCATATAATTTTGTGACACTTTTGTAGTAATTTTTTAATAAAATTAGTCATTTATATGTCTATAGACTATTTTATGGCTCAAATATTGGTTTTTAGAAGGATTAATAGAATTTAAATGTATTTAAAGAGTGGGTCAGATTATGCTAGAACATATTTTATAGATCATGGAACTATGAAGCAGGCTAGGATGAAGATGAAACTATGAAATATCCACGTTATTATAAACTATAGATGTCCCAATCATGAATGAAATCATAAAAAACTAATGAAGGATTCTTAGTAAAACTTAATCCCATGTATTATAATTTTTCAAAACATTGGAAAATTGAAGAAACAAATTCTAACTAATAGATGTACCCTGAGAGATTATGCTAGCTTCCAAAACGAATCCATCCAAATTTTACCACAACCAAAGCGTCAAGGGAAGAATAAGGCCCATGTAGGGTGGCATTGTACTATGAGTATGCATGTATAATGGGTAAGAAGAACATGGAGATGAAGATAACATGTGACAGCAGAATTGGTGGCTCACCAACATGAGGATGTTCCTAATGGATTTATTGGTGGACATATGGATTATATAAAGTAATATAGTAGAGACAACCTACACTCAATTCTGATCTAGGATAATGAGATAAGGTACAAAACCAAAACATTATGTGACATAACATAAAACATTTGATGTTGGATCTTCATCACAAGAGACAAAATAATGTATGTCTTACAACGTATCCACACTTATATATCATGGAAATGGTCATTTGGTATGATATTGTGTAACCTTATTGGATGTTTCATTAGTTAATTAATGGTATAAGAATCATGGGAAGATATATATTTTTCATGGAGGAGTGCATTCGTTTTTGGATGATTTTACCAGATTTTAGAGCACCAATTTCACCAAACCTAGCTGACTATTCCTTGGAGGGTCAATAATTAGTAAATACTCTAATTTTACGGTACATGACCACTACAACATATATACCACTCTATGACAAAATCATCTCACAAAAGAAGTTGTATATGAATTGAATATGTTTTAGATAACATGAGTTAAGGGATGTAATGTTCAAGAGTTTAAATCATGAAAGATATATTTTTTCTACTTTGAAGCCTATGGTGTTCCACTATTGTACAATTCAATATCCTATAGGAATTCCTAATTTTTATTATATTATTCCTTAAATAATTTGATTTTACATTAAATACAATGTTCCTAATTAAAGTTGGTACTATAGAATTTTGAGGGGATCAAGAAATTTAATAAAAAACATAGTATAATGACCATAGACCAAGGAGGTAGAGAAAAGATTCCATGGGGTGATTAAATCATTTTATAGAAACTTTTATGATTGGTTATTATCCATAGATTGGGATCAAGGATTTTATTCCAATGAATATTTCATCATTAATTTTAAATTATTGTGTTATTCCAATTACCTTATAGAATGAATATTTTATATCTTTACTATAGTGTGTAATTCATGATTAATGAACCATTCCTCAAGAGTTAGTAGTCTCTCAGGGGATGGTGAAATAAGAATACAATGGTTACAATTTCAAGGGGAATTTTTTGATTAATTTATGAATGATTACATAGACTAATATCACATGGAGAATAAGTTTATATTATTACCATATTACCTATAAAGAGTTACAGTGATTGGCGGATGAATATAAATGTGATATAGGGGAGTGGGACAGTGTGAGTCACCAATATTCCACGTTTATAAGGAGATATATTATTTAATGCTTCTTGTTTTATTATATAACCTTGAATGAAATTGTTGAAATACTTAGGTATTTCATCTTTTTTGTATATGATGTGAGATAGATGACCCAGTAGGTGTTATAGATTGTGATTAGTGTTAGTTTGGGTGTTTAATTTTTCAAAACCCATATGGATATTCCTTCAAAACTGATCTACAACCATTATTTTTTATTTCATTTTTTATCATCCATCATTTCTTTCTTAGATGGTTAATTTTTTCACAAACATAATTTGACTAACCAAGGTTTTAAAAAAATTTAAACAACATTTACATAAAAAAAATTATGAATGGTTAGTTATGTTAGGACCCCTCATTCCCTATATATCACCATTGATAATTTTATTGTCAATAATAATTTTTAAGGTACTATAGATTATGACTATATGAATTTAATTTTAAACACTGACCAACACCACAATTAGAAGAAAATATTTTCATGTACATTATGTTTTTGTCATCATTATTGGGGAAAACAATTTGATGTCCTTTGAATCTTACTACTGATAGATTATGTCATTCTAATATTATCATATTTTATTCCCTTTTTTATTTTTTTTATTCATGGGTGATCTTGTTATTAATTCTAAAATTCATAGGATTATGATATAATCTTTTCAAAAAATATCAAGGAGTTATTATTATGAGAATTCTATCAAATTCAATTTTGAGAATGATCAATTCATCTATCAACCCCATATAGTAGTAATAATAATCGACCAAGAACATCATGTGGTGATCTAAATGATATTTTTGGGGTTGTATAGCTTTCACAACATGATATAACCTTGATGGACTATATAATCATATTTATAGAATGTGATACACTAAATTGTTTCCAAATTATCATATAATAAATTAATTTAAAACAAATTTTGATCATACTATAGAAGATCTAAAATGTTGTACTATATGGTGGGATGCATAATTCTGACCCTCATGGAAATGTGTTAAATATTCTTAAGATATATGATATGTTCAATAATAATGTAGTTTAAGAATATTCCATAAGAACCTTGAAATTAACCATTCGACTATTAGGGTGTACTGAGGATTTGTTAAATTCAAAACTTATATTGTCGATTATAACATGGTAAGAGATAGAAAATACATTTTTAAAAAATTATTTTTCTTCTAGTGAAAATAATCAAAATCTATATCGACGATCAAAACTTATTATAATATGATTTAGAGTCTATTTAAGAGTCATGTGAATGTTTAATGTAGGTTCTACAATGGTTTCATCATTATTTATATTCATTGTGTGTTTAATTTAAAACTAACTACTATGGGTGGATGAAAAACAATAGGGTAATAATTCGATTAGTAGTATGATTGGGTCTGATAAGAAAGATACAAACTACCACCTAAGACATTTGAGATGAAAATGTAAATAATATCTCTTAATGTAAATGTAAGAGAGATCCTACAAAATGGTTAGTACATCAAGTTGAGGATACCACCCTTACCTAGACTAATAATGAATCCATTTATCAGAAAATAGAGCCTCTATTTATATTATATAATCCATAATCATCCATCACAAAACATCTAGTGTTATAATGCAAGAAATGTGGAGGTAATCACCTCTTTCATGATTATATAGATGGAGTGGAAGAAAGCTCATTGGGTGAGGTTAATTTAATCAATTACAACCAACATCAATTAAACAAAAAAATATTATAATTGAATGGGAGTGATCATAATTTAAAAAAGGAGGCTAAAGAATTTAGTTTCAAGTATAAAACCATGTAATCATTAGGTCTTCGAGATTTTTCCAAAGGAAAAAATAGTTTAGACCCATAAAACAATAATTTTAGAACACACTAATTATATTTCATAAACAAAATTCCATTAGTAATTATATAAATACAACCGTATTTAATGGATACCGTCACAAAATATTTTAATTAGAATGAACATTACTTATTTACGTGGATAATACATTACTGAATCATTAAAATTTCTTTGGAGATATCTTATGATTTATTTGTATCATTGTGACAAAAATAGTAATGATAACTAAAAAACTTATTCGGAAACACATGTGTGATTTTTTTGGAAATACTTATGTATTTATAGAGGAGTTGAACTCAATTTCAATGAAGCTTTGATTAAAATTTTAGCATAAAACATGGTATGAGGTGTGTGATTAAGGGAAACATCATCACCAATATAATTAATTAGGAGGGTTCCATATAAATGAATCTATGGACTAGATCAAATCATTGAAATATGAGGATATAAAAAAGAATCAACAAGTATATCAAAAAAGGGCACCCATTCACTATTCAAATAGGATGTGCCCTGGGAAATTGAAGATAAATATATGAAATATCTATAAATATATAATAAATTGAATATAGAAAAACTATTCATGGAGAAATCTCTCAAATTCCCAAACATAACTTTTGTTAAAGAGTTTCATTCCTACAAAATGAAGATAGAGTATTTGGGTGTTATCTCATTTGATGAACAATTATCAACCAAGATGTAATAGAAACTCCCCCCCAATGATGAGAGATGTGGAAAATTTCTCAATTCCATGTATAATTTGATCATTCAAATTTGTAAAATAATAATGAAAACTAGGATAATGTGTGAATATAATGATGGAAAAGGTATTCCAGATGAAAACAAAATTCAACTTTTGTATCACAAAAATTATACGATAAATCATTCATGTATTCAACTGGCCTTTTAGATGTTTTCATTGTTATTGGTTGAGCATTCATTTTTCAAGCCTAATTTCTCATATATATCTGGAGGAACAAGGAGAGGATATGATCATCCTACATTGATCCTTCTATTACAAAGGGAGAGGAAATATTTATGTTAATCTAGGAAATTATATATTTTTATTGGGAAGAGAGTTTGTGAAGATTAACCAAACCAATGTATCAAAGTAGAACGATAAACCAAAATACTACCATCTCTTAACCAAAGAATAATATAATTGTATAAATATGGATGTATCATCTAAGGATACATATTTTACTACGGAATAATAAGTATTTAATGAAATAGATTATAGTGATGAGCTGGAAGTGGTATAGAATTTTTATGATCTAGAGTTGATCTCATTGTATTTATTTTCTATGATTACCCCTTATATTTATAATCGACAAAATATGGAATTGAAAAAATTATCTACTAATATCCATTACATTTTATTACATGATTGAGAAGAGAAGTTAGTGATTTTAATATGGAATTATATTAGGAGAAAGAAAAGAAGGCCTATAGTATATTAATGAATTAGATGAAGGATATATCATTGACAATATATGATAACAATGAACCAACCCTTCTATTTCCCCAAAATTAGTTATTCTAGGGGAAGGAAAGAATCCCATATGATTGCACCTTATAAGGGTGACACCAATGACGAAGTAATTTTTGAAGAATGATGTATTGAAGCTATTGGATACCAATATTATTCACCCAATAATAGACATCAAATGTTTATGTATACTAATGGTTGTTCAAAATAAAGAACGAACGATAGTTTTCAACTGATATAATGTGCTTCTATGAACTTATATAGTGATAGTTTGGATAGTCTATGTGGATTACAGGAATCCAAATGATGATAAAATGAAGGATTAATTTTCACATTCAGTTGTTGATAAAATGTTTGAATAGAAAGAGGGACATATGTACAACTATTGTTTGGAAGAATATGTCAAATATAATTAAATTCAATGGTTATTTAAATATCAAGAAAATATAATTTTTACATATCCGTATATAACAAAAACATATAGATTTATTTCATTAAGGATTTATAATTCATCAAAAATGTTTCTATGGCACATGATCTCTAATGAATTTTTTAAAATTAAACACCTTATCATATATAATGGAAAACCCTTTCCTAGGTAAATTCTTATAGCCTCGTCTTTGGAAATACAAGGAAATGTCACCAACAAATCAATTTTTTATACCTGAGAATAGTCCTTCATAAACCATCATGTACTTGTTACTTGAAACAACTATATCATTCAATTTTTTCATGAAGAAGGTGTAGCGAATGATAATGGAGGAGGAAGCTTGATCTCGGGCCTTGACGCCCACCCATTTAGAACTCTATTGGCTAAAACAACATGGATCTAGTGCTTCTCCTATGTGAAACTGCCTCGAACCTACTTTAGTGCCCTTGGGGTGGCATGTAACTTTAGTGAAGCTATAACACCTTCAGAAAAGTTGATCTCCTCATACCTGAAAAAATCTAATCTACAATTTTTATTCTTCCCATACTTCTTCTTTTAATCTAAATACTTATTCCTATGCTATCACTTCTTCTAACGATAAGTTCACCATACTTCTAGTGCTGCCTCTAGATAACGATCAATTGATTTATTTATATTACATTTATTATTTTTTTCTCACATAAATAATTATGCAATGAAACATCATAGTAATTGTTTTGCGGGGGCTCCATGATATGTTGACATACATCATCAACCCCTACGTGGGTTGACGTGGAACCAGGCGCATGAAGAAATATCTTTCTATTGGAAAAGCCAGTGCCTTTTTCCCTCTTTCATGTGGTCTCGGGGAATTCTTTCGATTATTCGTAGGAAGATGATGAGGTAAGAGTAGGGATTTTTCAAAGCATGGATGGAAAAGCATCAATGACTGTTTGTTTGGGGGGAGGTGGCAGATGAGTGTTGCTGCCATATTCAGCTATTTAGTTCTTCTCCCTTTATCACAATCCTTTTTCCTCTTACCTGGCCCACCCAAACCATTACCTATAAAACAAGAACTAACCTTTAATCCACCCTCATCTTAATTGTATAAGGAAGTAACCATAGATCATTCGTCTGAGAAAACATCCCACTCATCCTATTCTCTACCAAAAACCACATCCCAACCTACACTACAAGATTTTATACCAACCACTCTAGCCCTAATCACATCAACCACAATTTCATGTAACCATGCCTACAATTCAATGATGAGACACATATTTTTAATCTATATAATCAGTATAAATATCTGATTCTCACCAAAAATAAAGTATATTTAATAGTTTCTACGGTTTTTGGGAAAGATGTCGCTATTAAATTCTTATTTGTAGTAGTGGAACTAGATTCTATAATTTTTGTTATGAATGTCTATTTTTATAAATTGATGCATGAATTTATTATCACACTAGGACTTACTGTGTAATAAATTACATTTTGAGTTGGGTGCATGGAATTTTATTTGACCCAATAGGTTTTTTTGTGGGAAATTATTTTTCTGAATTTATAGATTATACCGATTATCAGTCAATAGAACATGAGAAAATTAGGGATCATACACAATAAAACATGATGTTTTTGGTAGTTAAGCCTGATTCTAGACAGGATTTAGTTAAAATTATGTGTACCCAATTGAATAAAATAAAATTACATATCAATCATGTATCCATTACACATTCATGGGTAGCCAAGGGGGATTCATAGGGAATTTTTGTAAATATTTATATTATCATCCATTAACCTATTTATATATTTATAAAAATCAATATGGCCTACTAGATTTTGATATATATTCTGTTTCAACGAATGAGAAAAATGGATATTCATTGGAATGAAATATATCATTCACATGGATATGCATATAATGGTTTTTGCTACTACATTTCCCATCATCACTCTTCTGAACATGAAGTTGACTGATTTTACCAATATTAGCAAAAATTAGGTGGATTTTCAAATATAGGAATAGATTTGAGTGTATGATAGAGAATTTATGTTATTTTTCAAAGGATGAGTGTGAGGAAAAACAGTATCAAGATGTATATGGAACCCGAGATCTTCCTTATATATCCACTCTTTATTTTATCAACGAGATAGAATTTACTAGATTCCAGGGTGAATGGAATACATTTTTTGGGGAGTCTATTCATTTCATCTTCAAAATATTTAGGAATATTTAAGAAAATTCACATATTGATTATGTTAAACCATAAGAGTTACCAAGACAATTATGTGTTGTAATGTCACAGGTTTTGAAATGGATGAAAAATATGAGGAAATTAAAAATTTTCATTAACTGGGTAGGCATGGTTTAAAACCGATATTCAGAATTATTTATTTCTAATAGTTTTCAGAATGATGTGCCTTTTAATGATATTTAATTACATTAATTTGAAAAAAATTAAATTTTAAATAAATTAAATGAAGGGCAAATTATTATTTTGAACATTCAATTTTTATCTAAAATATTTCTTGAATAATACACTAAGTTAGCATAGGATTTCGAGCCCCGTAGACCCTTAGTGATGATTGAATTAAAATATGAAATATATTCATACACACCTGTGTGAGATTATTTTAATAAAATTAAATAAGTCCCAAATGGTGAGTCATAAGATAAATATATAACTGCTCTTTGGTGTGGAAAGTCAGGTTTACCATAGGTAGGGTATAACATTGATGCACATTATGAGTTTAGAAACCTGACACATGATAATACCCCCTATATTTTAAAATAATTTTTTATTCCATTATTTTATATAATAAATATATATTTTTATAGAAATGGTGAATCATTTGAGAAATATGAGACAAATATTAGGTCTGGAACATCAAGTGTACACTAGTTGCGAGCATTCGATTAGATCACACCTCAAGATAATTTAATAGGATTTTAAATATTTTGGTGAGTAGTTAGAAATTATAATAATTTTATTATTAATATTATTATTATTTGTATTAAAAAAATGAAAATGTACTTCAACAATTTCTAAATTGTCTTGTAGTGTAAATAAAAAGTGGGAAATTTTACAATTTCAATACTATTAATTGGGAAAATTAAATGAAAATGAACAGTTAATATTAATTTATTAATTGTAATAGGTTTTTAAGAGTTGTTATCATTAAAATAATAACGGTTTCATTAATTGGTGGTATTAAATAAAAATAATTTTCATTACTTTTATTTTTATAATATTCGGACAAAAACATTATTATATATATATATATGATGTATATATATACATGTGTTGATTAATATATATAGGCATATATAGATGTGTATATATAAAAATATAGCATATATAAATATATGAGTGTAAATTTATTGATGGGTTGGACAAAACATTATTAATTACCCACATAAATATTATTTTGTGAAAATTATATTATCATCGCAGTTTAAATGAACATTTTGATTGAACTTTTCATGATGTTAAAAATAAAATAGAATTAATAATAATAATAAAATATTGGCATTATTATTATTAGTAATTATGGGAAATTATATTTTTGTTTATATATATATATATATGAAATTTATATATTTATGTCTGTGTGTGCATAGGGGTAAATAAATAAATAAAATTAAAAAACATATTTATTCTTTACCTGGTAGCTTGTTGCGGGTCCCAAGAAACTATTAAATTATTTAAATAGTTAGATGTTATTTAAATAAGATAATACTTCTTGACAAAGATCCAGGTCAGGTAATAATCAATAAAATTGATTTAAAGTAATAATTATTTTTAAATAAATAAAAATAGATGAGAAGAGTAAAATTATTTAAAAATGGGGTTTTCCATTATAGTTATTTTTAATTTATCTATCATTCTATTCCCCACTAATTTTTTATTTTTTTATTCTTTTTCTTTTATTCATTTTGTTTTTTTTTTGTTTTATTTTTCTACTTTCCTTATTTAATTTCATTCTCTTATTTCTTTTGTATTTTCTCCCTCTCCACTCTAGTGTGATGCACCTGCCCCCTCTTCCAGTTGTACACAACCCCTCATCGCTGCTTCAGATGCATGCCACTCCTCTATCTCTTCTCCATTATCAACCCAATGGAAGAAATGTTAAGATATCAATCAAATAATGGGTTTTCAAGGGATATAAGGTATACTATGATTATGAGGTTGGGTGTCTTTGATATTTCTCTTTTTTCCATTGTGTTATTCAATTCACACGGTTGTGCATCACATTAGTACCTACCAGAGAATCTCAATTTTATCCTATTAATTTAATTATCATACTTTTTCATTGTCCTTCTTATATTTTTTTAATATGAACCCTTATTAGGTTTTCCCCATGGTTTCAGACACCTCTTCAGGTTTGCCGACATAATCAACATGCTTTTACTAGTATCCATGGTTTGTTAAATTAACAACTGTGTGTGTATTTTTATAATCTAGATTTATGTTTCAGTTGAGGAAAATTATTTATGGTGAATTGTATACCTAAATAATTTGTTTATATGCATTATTATGCCTTTATTTTACTTAAATGTTGTTTCCTCTTCTTACACTGATAAATGTCATGTTCTGTTTAACTTAAGTTATGATGTTTGAATTGTTTCGTTAACAAATAGATTAAATTAATAATTATTGTTCTAAAATAAATTTATATGTTCCTCCCTTGTTGTTTGTAGGTAATCTAGATAGTGGTAGAATGTGGGTTCTATATTAAGAACCAATAATTGGAATCAGCATGCTCGATAGTTTTCATCATAGTGTTTCGGGGAAGAAATGTTTTAGGCTCTCCAGACATGGGCTCCCCAGGTCTTTTCATATACTATTGAGTGACACGAGTTACCAAAGGGGAAATTGATTATGGACCTATTCGAAAGATGTTTACACTAATCCTTAGTCCCTTATGTAAAATACATGGTACCGACTCATGTTTATCATACCAAAAGAGATACATTGGATTCCAAAATAAATCTCCATGGATGGGCTTAGTCGAATTGGATATAATTTATTGGATATACCATATTGATACCTTCAGGATGGTCTCAAACTGCACCCCTATACTTTTATATTATATATATAAATGCTTGAGGCAATTTTAATGATGTAGAATATATTTATTGTTATTCACTATGATGCATATCTGTTGCCTCCATTGTTCCTAGTTTTGACATGTGGATAAGACCCCAAGTCAATGAAAAAGCTTTATGTGTTCCTTTTTTAGGTTTCTTAAGTTATACTTCTCTTCTTATATCTATTGCGCTTCAAAAGGAATCTTATTCAAAATTAAAATTCAGGATGATTCAGGTGGTATTGGATGTGTGTGCACATGGGAACCTAAACCAAGTTGCAACATTTTACAATTATTTAAATGCTTTCCTTATTATATATGGAACACTATAATTTGTTTACATCATGAAATGGAGTCTTTTAGGAACCATGGGTGCTCGAATAATTTTATTATATCTCAAACCCTGCACCGAATAAATTTGGTACCCAATTAGAATATATTTTCATCAGTTTGGATAAAGGTATGTGTGTTGTATTTGATAATTAAGTGTAATATGTTCTATAGGATAGAGATTAGTGGTGGGGGACTGAGCCTTTTCTTGAGAGGTAGATATTTCACTTTTATTAATTTTCATAATATCATTGATAGAATTATTTCATTCATGCTCTTCTAGGGGAGTACATTATTGCAAACATCATATCGTGATATCATTGTGTATCGTGTTTTATTTATCAGCTTCCATAATTGAATTTTATTTATTTTGGAAAATTTGTTCTCTTTAGTTGTAGTTGGATGATTTATATTCATCTACTACATGTTTTATATTTCTTTTACTCTTTTGTATATCACATTTTCTAATGATGGATTAGTTTCCCCAACAGAGATGATAAAAAGGACCTCATTGTAATCCTGTAGCCTCCCTTATTTGGGGAGATTCCCTTGAGGTATTGTGGCCCACTATCTCAGGGCCCATTTTAGAGGCACCTAGGGTTGGACTATATAAGTGTACTACTAAATGTAACTCTTTCCTAGTTTCACCACGATTTCAATCTCAACCCATGGATCAAAACACACACCAGAGTCCCCCTATAGTATCATTTGATGATAATTATCCCTAAAAACCCCTTTGGTCTACACATAAACTACACCAATTAAAACCCCATGAGATTGTTGTCCAACTATAGATGGAAATTGATTTTTGGTGAAAGAGGAAGGTGTAGGTGATAGAGGTACCCCCTATGATTTTTTTCAATGATCCATCTTCCTATTGGAAGGATATATTTCTAAATCATAAATCCCCCATAATTAGTGGATACCAGGATCAAGACTGACATCCTAGTTTCTATAGATAGTACTAAGAGGCATCTCGACAACAAATCCACATTGATTGATACTACTTCTCATATCATAGTTTCTACTAAACATTTAAATATGTAGTATTATAAGCCTTATATAGATTCTAAATAGTACATGAATGAGTATTACGAAGCTTTTACTCACATTTTCTTATTTTGTGTCTCCCCTTTATCAATCCTATATGTTTCTCTTTAATATTCCCATTTTGAATTAATTAAATATCTTCATGAATAAGAAATTTAATATGTATACAACCAACTCTTTATACATTTAACCATGTCACATTCCTTATCAGTTTCCAAGGTTCCCTTTCAGTGGACACACAATAATATCTATATTATTCAATGAGTCTTATCAACATTAGTTCTTTTATTTATTATATATCTGTTTTTTCATTAACAATTTATTTTATAGGTTTCAGTAATTCATCTCTTCCACCTATATCCTTTTTCATTAGACAATGTGGATAATCTGTCAATAATGTATGGGGAGGCTATCAATGGCCCCATTTGGATTTTTCACTTATGTGATATGGGTTAAAAATTCAACAAGTTAATGGATTTTAGAATTAAAAAATATTTGGTGATCATAATTTTAAATAAGGAGGATGTGGGAATAAATTTTTTACGTATATTCTCCCATTTCAATATTAAATATATTTTAAAAAAGAATGATGATTTTTTTGTATTTTTTGATTTGTATTCATAGGAACATGAATTTAGGATATTGATTTTTAGAACTAATTATATTTGTAATTATCAAGTTCACATGTCTCCCACTCATGAAAAGTGTTAGAAATAATTTTCCTTAACTCTTTTACATGTTTCTAGAGATATTCATAAGGCATCCAAACCATCAATTCCTAGAAATAAATCCCAATAATTTTATAAAAGTACAATGTCACGATTTACATGTCTGGGTAGTTTTAAATTTTATTCCCTTTATCATTAAAGCATACATGTATATTTTATATTTCTTTAATCCCACATAAATCTATAATGGAATTTATAGGAACATACATATTATAATCTCATCATTCCCTTCCAACCCTACTCTTTGAAACTTGTGTGGTTTTATAGGGATTATGTTTGGGGATTGTTAGTTTGAGGAGGAACAGAATATTTGACAAAGTTGAAAAGATAATATTCATTGTTATAATTATTTAATGGAATGTTTCATGATTATAATTCAATTTTTTTATTATTATCCCTCTTGAAATGAAAAAAAATCAAAAAATGAAAAATAATACAAATGAAAAAATTGGTAAAATTAGGATTAGATTTTGTTAGCTAAAAGATCACCCATATCTCTTACTAAAATGTTTTTATAACTATATAAAATAGTGTTTTCCTAAGATAAAATACTATTTTGGTGATTGATGTGTGATTTGATCCAATTATATTTAAAAAAAATAAAAAATAAAAAATAATGTAATGAAAAAAGAGAAATTCATTCATTATTCTATTTAAAATATTTATGAGCTTATTATTAAAGTTGGGAAATAGAATTATGTTACATTGAATAAGAGTATTAAAATTGAGAATTACATTTGACTTTCATGCAATGTTCTTAGAGGTGATCCTTTTATTGTGATTTGTGAGTTTCTCACAACATATCCTTCCAACCAACAATAATAGAGTCTATAGAATCTAATTGTGAAGTAATCTATATTAATATTGGTCATTGACATTATTCAATACTGATTTGATATTCTTTTCATGTATATGGTTAAGAAATTGTACTTGATTTATGAATAGACGTGAATAAATATTTTACATGGAATGATGATATAATAATTTGAGGTAAGTTAGGAAACTGAAAGAAATAGTGGTAACGTATGAATATATGTGAATAAATATTATTGTTAGATTTTGAGTCACAGAGATGTGTTTGGGAGTATAATAATATTAATTTTTCCCTTATTGGATAGAAAACTATTATTGATATGATGTTGATGTTTGATTGGGGATAGTGAAATTTTCATCTATAGGGGAATTTGATGAGAATTTATTTTTATATAAAATTTTGACCACTTCTATATTATTATTATTTTTGAATCACATAAGGGAATTTTATTGTGTTTCTACTATTTTTTGAATTAACTAAGAGTGAGGATATGTCTTCAATGATTTTTTATGTTTTCAGAGAGTTGGTTAGATTACCTCCCAACTTATTATCCATTTCATAATACATTTATGTAGTCCATGTAGGAAATTGAACTACTATATTACTATGGTATACCACATCATTTAATTCTCAATCCTTATAATATTATTGAATATATTATGATGACTTCTTCCACAAATCTATGCCTTTATTTTATCATTTTTCATGACTGGTGGAAAATAATGAAAATTATTGCTATCCTTCCCAATAAATAGGGTATATTTGGCTAACCCCCATGTGAGAACCATAAAATCTCCCCCATACTAGAAGGATCAAGCTGATAGGAAGGTTAGTAAGGGGAGACATTATCCTTATAGAATACATACTGTGTTGGTTGGTGATGAACGAAGAAGTATACAAGGGAAGTTTAGAATGGTGGCACTACACCACGTGGAGGTGATTAATGGATTTAACATGTGATTGTTGAAGATGACATAGTAATATAGGTGTTTCGTAGTTCCTCAAAATGCGTGTTTAAGTATAATGAATCACAATTTTCGAGTGGTTTCCATTGGATTTATTTATGGTACAGGAACCTTCCAAAAGTTCATTATCCAAAGGGGACCTAGTTTCCAAATGTAGTATTTCGTTATGTTTGAACATTACTAAACTTAAAAATGTTTATTTGTTTTGAGGATGGGATTCTGGATGCATCACACTCTTTTTTTGGAATTACTGTCTACATTGGGGCTCTCTTTGTGAGGATGATATTTCTCTTATCCCATGTGATACATGCTCTATATGAGAAACAAGAGGATGTAGATGATTTAAAAAAGGAATTCACATTTTTACATTTTTCCACCACTTCTAGTGGAAGAGGGAGCACCTATAACGGTAAGGGTGGATGAGGTCAAGGCGTCCATGGAAGAGGGGGAGGTGGTGCACCTTAATTCTGTTCTATTTATGTTGGACTGGGGTCTAATGTAAAGAAGAAGGGATGAAGGATAGAGGCTTACACTAGGATGGCTGCCCATGGTGATGAAGCACATCAGGAGAGGGAAAAGGTGACAAGAGTCCTTATTCCCATCTCCCCTTTAGTATTTTTCATAGATGAAGAGAGAAAGAGAGATGATACTACCTCCTACAAGAATAGCTATGGGTTTCACCAATCCGGTTTCCCTTAAGTTATCCTGGTAGGGGTGGGAGACTTCTAATTTATTTTTAAAAGCAAAAGATTGTATGAACTATTTGTCCCCCTACAATACTCCTAAGGTTCAAGGTTTTCTATTCAGGAAGGGAGAGGCCAGGATCCAACCCTCCTCCAAACCAGGAACATCCATACACTATTTTTGGGAGAAAGGTCCATGTGACTGTGGATATAGAAACCCACATACACTCCATGAATCCAAACCCCATTGTGAATCATATGTGTAAAACCATTGAATGCGGATATAGTAACCCACATATGGGGAACACTGATGTGCCTTTCCCAAAGGTTTGATAAGTTACGAGGTTTTCATGGATGTCTGAATAGAATCCCTTTCAGACATGGGAGCCAATGAAGGATAATCCTTTCAATGAATACATTTTATGAAGGAAAAACTAATTTTTGACTAAATAGAGAGGTGAATGTAAGTGAACCATGGATGGGTTTCCAATTAGATAAGGGAACACAAGAATTGGAATTCTAGTAGTTTAGGGTGAGCAAGTAAGGGTGAACATGTAGGTCTGGGTGACCAGATGTTCACTAAGGCGACGAACAATCTGTATAGTAATACATGGGATAATCCTTGCTCAATCCTTAAAGAGTATTAATAGTTGAACCAAGAATTGGAGCGCTAATGTTCATTTTTGAGGAATGGGTGGCGTGTAAGTATTTATGATTTGGGGAGCTTGGGATCTTTAAGAGAACAAGTGTTATGGTTTTCAAACACTAAAAAGACTTATGTCCAATGATCATCCATTAAATCATTCGCTCAAGGTGTTGAAGAACTATCTTGAATGATTTAGAAGAATGTGTAAAAGTTCTAGGGTGACAATAGATGAAATTGGGATTTATGAAAATTCTCCCTTAGAAATGGGGGTCGTAGGGTCTATTTGTAGGGAATTATGTGACATAGGGTGAAAAACATTGGGTGCGCAAGTGACTTTCATGCCAAATTTTTGGTGTGCATGTACCTTGCACGTCAATAGTGATTTTGATAGACTAGGGTGACACCTTTAGGAATTATCCAAAATTTTACATTCATTCGTCTCCAGCATGGTGGTGCGGAAGTGGGATGCCTGGCATATAGGGGGGGTACAAGTATGCTTCTTGTCGATAGAGTATTAGATTATCTAAGGCATCCAAAATCGTATTCCTTTGAAAATCCTTAATTTTTTTATTTCCCAATATCATTTTAATGGATTCTGTTCATATTGAATTTTAGACTCTTGTATTAAATGGAGTTTCAAAAAAATCCCCCATCATAATTGGATCCAAAATGAAAACAAGATCCTATAATAAGGTAAATAAATAAAGGAGAAAGAAAAGATCACTAAGATGCAAAAGTATTGGTTCTCATGTGCACTTGGTTTCAAAAGTTTGCAATGAGTAAGATTAATTCCATGTAGAGTGACATGTGTCGATTATATATAATGGCTTCACATCTGTGAAAAGTCTCGCAACTATTGAATTTTTAGATCTCAACATGCATGTCTTCTTCTATTCAGGTGCTTCTATTTCACCACACTTATTGTGTGAAATTTTATTTTTGAGCTATTATTGGGGCACCATACTTGAAAACTGACTTATACTTTCACTCCATGTTTTAATCGTTCATATATTAATGCCTTTTCCATTTGATTGTAAAACACTATAAATGAACATACATTTAAAAGATGATATCTAAATTTTTTCTAGTTCAATTGCACCTAAAAGAATTGGAATAGTTGAGAACTCGCCAACAAGAGGATTGATGACATAATGAATGTCGTTGTTCATGACTATTTTGAGGTTTGGGAAACCACCGTTTAAAATTGGGAAAAATATGTGAAGAAGAATCATTTCAACTATACATGAAGCACCTATTTTGCATGGTATAGATGTGTCCATTTTCAAAATGCTAACATTCCAAATCCAAATATCATTTCACACATTCATGGTTTTAGGATTATTCTAACTTCTCATCGGCCAATGTTTTTATAGGGGGATCAATTTCTGATGATGGGATAGTAGAGAAAGCTCATATTATGCATCATAGCTCGTGTGATCCATATTTGATGGCATACATACCCGATCTCCAGCCACACTAATATTCATACATCTTTCGATACACTCAGATATATAAGTCCATAGGTGGGAAGAAAATTTTGGACTCGTGCCTAGGAGGTGTAAAACCTGCATTGATGTGGGCATAATGGGTGCGAATGACATGTGAAAAAATTTAAGATGATTTGCAAATGATTTGGTTTTATAAGGCTGTCTGGGTTTGAAGAAACTACATGTATAAGATTGATAATTTCGTGCCATAAATATTATGTCAATTGATCCAAGAGACTAATTCATTCTATTTAACACTTGGAGTGGTAGGTGTCATCTTGTGGGATGTTTACTAGATTTTTGGAGCTCCAATCCTTGGAGACATGTATGATGAGTTTATTCCTCCAAAGGTGTCATGGAATGACTTAGAGAAGACACAATATATTGTTCTTGAGTTGATGAAAATATTTATCAAACTTAATAATTTAATCACTGTGAAAACTCACACAAGGAGAGACATTCATATGGAGGAATGAATGAAAATATTTTTGATATAGAAGAATGAATATGGTCATACTTATACTCGTCCCACTAGCTATCCAAGGGCAACAAAGTGAGGCACTCCATACACCTTTTGGCCATCATTAGAGAAAAGTGAATTTGAGAAATGGGGATATGAAATCAACCTAAAAACTCTTACAAAGTCACGTTTGACGGGTTTCTAATCCAAGTGGCTCAGTGTGTATTTGTCACCAGACTGAGACTACAAAGGAGGCGTGAGGCTGAGAACATTTATTGTTGCAGCTAAGATGGTAGAGAAAACGATGGTAGGGGTGGAAACTCTTGTTTTGGCGAATATTCATATGATTTTTATAAATTTTTACAAAGGGATTTATCCCTTTTTAATAGCTGGATCATTCCAATTTTTGTGGGGAAATATTGCTCTCACTTTAGAACATATTCTGTAAAATGTGGTGTAGAGTTTTTTGGAATTTCTTTCTGACCATCTATTCAAGAATTTTCTGGTATATAACCATTTTCTATAAATGCTTATGACTTCATTTCTAGAATGAGAGTTCATAAAGAATTTCATTTTATTCCATATGGGAATCTATCTATAGGGCAATTGGTTGATGAGGGTACTTCCAGTTTGGAATTGAGGGAATATATTCTAGCTTGCGTAAAAGCTATGTTGGCACCATAATCGACATATAAATCATATATGAGGCCAAAAATCCATATATATTAGCATGTCAATTCAAATTTCTACTAAAGAATATTGTATTCCCCCATGTTCATGTTAGATTAGAGCAACACCAATTGGTTTCCCAACAACTATTGTTGTTGAAATCAGTAGAGAAGACTGGGGCAGTATTTAATTTATCCGCACTGACGCAGTAAGCAGATTGGAAATCTAATATGTAGAAAACTGGGTTGCATCTTACCCTGATGGGGTATTAAATCATTCCATTATTTGAGGGAGGATGGGGAGATGTAGTAGTAAGGAACCATGTTATTTGGAAGATAATTTATCATCATCAGGGATGACTTGAATGAAAAAGAGGGTGGAGGAGATGAGGCTTAAAATTCACTAAATAGAACATGCTGTATATATAACCATCCTTTCATAATTATGTGTTCCACTCCATCAATCCCTACTGAATTTGTATATTGGAGATCTGGTAACCATCAGTTTAAAGAGTGAAAAGTTCCATTTTCAGATACATCATATGTGACTGTGAGTGTTATGAAGAAACTCAAGTCCATTATTGTAGGATACTCTTCAAAACCCTCAGATATACAATCTAAATATATAGAATTAGATGTTGTACTATCATGGCAGAATTTGAACTATGATGCTCAAACCATGTGGATGGATCTAAGGAGAGGAGTGCATATTCCAGGAGTAGTGGATTTGCGGGTTTCTTATGACATTATTTTTAAGGATAATAAAAATGATATGGGGACCTATATTCTAGAGATGGAAATTCACATATCATCTACTGATGAATCAATTCCTACCAAAAAACGGTTAAAGGAATTGATAGATCATGGTACCATTGAAGAGATCTATCCTTTATTAGATAAAGAGTGGAACGACTTTGTAGATCCAGAGGATGTATATTTCTAGTTCCATGCATTCTATTCCATTCATCAACATTAAAATTTTCCAAAATATTGTTTTTTAGGAGAAATATCATCTTAATTTATTTTTGGGTAATGAAAAAGTAACTAAAGCTCATTCACCACAGAATATCCCTAGAGGCACTTCCCTTTGAGGTATTGGGTCATCCCGTGAATCAGGAGAAATATCGCTAGGCCAACAGGCCATGGTGGATGAAATATAGAGGGTAAAGGAATCTCGGATACCCATATTTATTGATGATGATACAAGCCCTCCCAAAAAGGTGAAGAGAAAAATCACCTATGAGAGGAGACCATGGTTAAGCTCCTTCTTAGCAGTGATAAGTCTGACAGATAATCATGAATTTTTGTATTTATTCATGAAAAAGTGTTTAAAACTTTTATGTTTATAGGGGATTCTTGTATTTATTCTTTGAATGAAATTAAGAATAATATTCAAGGAACCATTGATGTTGCTTCTGAGAATACACCAATTCTTGGAAATCTAGTGGTTCCTGAAGAGATATTAAAGCCAATGGAAACAACATTTGTTCCTAGCACTACTCTGATTCCTGCAATCAGAGGAGAGGAAGCTTCTGGTAAATCAATAATACATCCTAAAAAATGAAATGAAATAATATCTAACTTTCAGACTCTGATACTTTTAGGATCATCACATACACCAGAACATTAGGACACAACTAACGTTTACCCCAAAATTGATGCTGATGAAGCAACTCAAGGTCAAAGGTTGTTGAAGGATGTTTGTAATGAAAACACACCATGTGATCCAAGAGGGTGAGACTTACCTAGGATATGAGATATCATATAATGAAATGATTATCCTTGGAATGTCTTTTAAAGAACTATTAGAGCATGTTAATAGATAAAATTATTTAGAAGATTTATAGTTCCTTGTGTGGAATAAACTAGATTTGAGTTATCATTATTTTTCATGTTAATCTGATTATGATTAACCTGCTAACCAAGGTTGATATAAATATGTAGATCCATCTGACGAAACTATTACTGTAATGGTATTTGAATGAAGTGTTGAAATTAATTTCATCCCCAACATTGCGATGACATTAGCTCAGGTGGATCTAGAGAAATAAGGTCTTCCATTGACTCACTCTAAAAATCCTGATCTTATTGAATATTACAGCCCTCATCCAGAGACATCCAACAAAATTACCGAAACATAGAACATTGGGGATGATTCATCTCAAGATACTGACATACTGTTAGGTAAGAGATACTGATACTGTGATTGAATTCAATTTTTTCACCTCTTGAATATAATCATAACCATAATACATCATTTACCATATAGAACTATCAATATCAATGGCTAGTTATAGAGGTGAATCCTATGCCTCAGCCTAAACAAAATTGGAATGCAGAGAAACCATCATTCAATAAGGAACATAACATTGAACTTCTTTAAGTGCATTATTCCTATAATATACCCCTCCTTATGATAGTGATTCTAAATAAGACCTAGAACTACAGAAGGCTCTTCGTCTTTCTCATCGTGAATCATGTAAAAACATCCAGAAGATAATATCTAAGATTTACCTTGAAGAACTACCATCAAGAATTCCATGAATTTCATCTCTGTTTATAATTATAGGATTTAGCGGTTTTAAATACCATGAAATTCAAAAACCAGTGAAAAATATTATCTGGAAGTGGGAGTAAGAGGAAAATATTCAACAAGACATGACAAAAGAATAATTTTCAATCAATATTGATGTGTTCCAAATAGCACTGTCCCAAGCTATGTCTAATCATGATGGAATGTAGAAGAGACTGAAGTGAACAATTATTGAATATACTGTTCAGAGACTACGCCTTTAACACGAGTTATATATCATTATAGGGGAGATTTACTAGCTTCATATCTCATTAGGAGAAGTCCATAAGGTTGGTGAAAAATCCATTGAAGGTGCAAGAGAAACACTTCAACATGATGAAGAGAGTGAGGTTGGTCAAACAGAAAAACATGAACAAGTAGTTGACGGGGCTCAAGAGGCTGTCAAAAAAATGCATACTATGTAGAAAGAATATTGTAATTTCAGAAGAGATACACAAATTTGTGGATGATCCATTGTGAATTTTTTCTCCATAAATTAAAATTATTTTGATTTTAATAATTTATTTTTTCACTTTTTCTAATTTATATTGTTTTATATAGGCCATTGGGCTCAGAAAGAATAGATTGCTTTTTTATGGGGTTATATAGAAAACCCCACAATCTTTATACCTCTTATCATTTTATTTCACAACATTACCTGAACCATAAAAATTCACATTTAGTGAGCTAGGACTCAACATTTGTTTAGAGTGCCCTTTGTGGGATCTCAATCTAATGAGAACCAGGTCATTTGTTGTTTGGAAGTTTAGAGTCATTCATGCTGGACTATAAAAGGATATAATTTATGGTTGAATATCTTTTCCCATAATCATTGAAAATAGATCCTAAAAAATACTCTATGGCTATGAATTTCTTTAAAATCCTTTAAATATTTCTAAGGGGAATCATGAGATATGATTTTTATGGTCATCAAATTTAAAACCAATGTCAACAAAAGGGATGTATTTTCCACCAAAAAGGATACCATTATTTGAAAAACCGGTTATGGGGGTTTTTTTATGAAGGGCCAACTAGGGCATATGCTATATAGCCAGGTAGTGGCATCTTTTGACCGTCATGCCTGTTATATAAGAAACTTATGTAAGGAAGCAAAAGTGAACGTGCAACATAGTCATGAAAAAGATATCATTGATATTTAATATTTTTTGTTGACAGATAATGGAAAATAAGATTTAGGTGATACCAGACCACATTGGATGGATTTGCTAAGGAAATGAATATTAAGAATGAAAAAGTGCTGTTTTGGACAGCGAGAAGCCATGAATAAGAGAACCATTTCTATCAAAATAGGTTTTATAATTAATGGTTAATTTTTTGAGAATGTGAAATTTTTGATATCATATTTTGTAGTTTTTAGCCATGTAGTAAGGACATTGGTACTGTGTAGTTTAAATTCATGCAGTAAGGTCATTGGTATTGTGTTGTTTTAAGTCATTTAGTGAGGATATTGTACTACGTGGTTTCGAGTCATGTAGTTTGTGAATTTGTAGGATTTAATTTATGGTATTTAGCTTTGAACAATGGTACGAAACATTCCAAATTTCATAATAATTTTTTTGGAAATTTACAATCATATTCAGGTATATAATGGAAAATTATAAACAGTGATTGTGGAATTTCTGGATCTAAGTAATGATATGGTAAAATGGCTAAAAGCAATAAAGGATGTCTTTTTCAACAATGAAGATACCATTACCTGAAAAACCAGTTATGAGGGTTGTGTTATGTAGGTCCAACTAGGGCATATACTGTATAGCCAAATAGTGGAAACTTTTTCCTGACATGCCTATTATATAGGCAACTTATGCAAGGACGCCTAAGGGAACATGCTACACAGTCAAATAAAAATTCTCTCAGAAGTTTTTTGTTCTATTGCTAAAAGCTGAAGAATGTTTATGGAGATTAATATTTACCGAAGCACATAGTTTGGTTTATGGAGAAATGTTCCAGAATATGGAAAAGGAATTTTAACCGAGGATGTCCAAATAATCATAGTAATAGTACTTTTACGATGGTTCAACCCAAAAGTAAGGGGTATGGTGTCTATAGTTTTAAGTCATACAACAAGGACCAGAAATGTAAAGAATATATAATATGTGTCCATGTGATTTTGAGGTTATATTTTATTTTATAGAAAACATGGTGGGAGAAATGTGTAAACTGTGGTCTTGAATAATTTCAGATTGTCAGAAATATAATGGTACATGTATAATTAAATGACTGTTTTTAATATACATATTCTTATATATTGTCATCAAATATTAAAGGAGAAAAATATAATATAACCATGAATGAAGTTACTATTAATTGATAAAACTGGTATGGGGGATGTATTATGCAGGGCCCACTGGGGCATATGCTGCATAGCCAAATAGAAGTATCTTTCCTCTGACATGCATGTTATTTAGGCAACATATGAAGGGACACCTAAGGGAACATGTTGTATATTAAAGAAATAGATCTCTCACATATTAGAAACTCTATCACCTGTAACTGTAAGAATGATTATAAAGATATTTAAATATTCATGATTAAAAGTATGAAATATGTAAGGGGTTTACGGCCAAAGTATATGGTAAATATTTGAACCAATATTGGCCTTGAGTTTTATGTCTTTTACATTGATATGACTCATTGTAAAATGCGTACTTTATTTGTTTCAACTGAATTAATATTTGATTGTGTTTTATTGAGTCCTGATCTGAGGACATTATACTATGCAGTTTTACGTCATGAAGTGAGGACATTTATTTCCCAATAAAAAATTGAATCAACTTATTTATATAAATAGGACACTTAACCAATTCCTAATCCCACATGTGCTATGCATGGTGTGAGAAACAAGGAGCAGTAAGGGTTTCATTAATAGTGAAAATATGACAAAAGTGAACAATGGGGGTGTTATATCTCCAAGCAGTTTAACGTAATGTAGGTTTGAATCGTATAAAATGTATATGGGGGGTTTTTATTGAGGTTGGGACCGTAATTGGAGATCTAAGAATTGCAATATGTCATATTGAATGATGAGAATCAAGCTATACATTGATCTTAATACAATCAATTGTCATACCAATCGAGTTTGACATGAAGAATGGGGTCTTCTGACTCATTCAGAAAGAATATTAAATCTTAAGAAATAAAATGTTATAATGACCAAATCATATATCTTAAGGAAACACTCAGTATAATTACAATTCATATATATGGGAGAAAAGAAAATAAGAATATTTTTCGATTGTGGTTGGGCCCAAAATTGGTGATTTAGGTGTTTCTACGTATCTTGTTGAAAAATGAAAATCATACCATATAGAGTTCTTGAACTATGTATCTATGCAGATCTGACTCAAATATAGGAAAAAGTGGGACTCATTTACTTCAAAGGAGTAACGATGATGTCAATGATGTTTGCATATGGAAGCTTCTAATATTAAATCCAGAAAAAGTTAGTCTTATAAATGATGTGATGCAGTTTAATGTCATGTGACAATGACAAAGAAGATACACAATTTAAAATCATGTAGCGTGGATTCTTACAGTTGTCATGCAATTCAATGTCTTGCAACTAGGACATGGGGGCTATGAAGTTTTATGTCTTGCAGAAAGGACAGGGTACTATGCAGTTTACAGTATTTCAGTGAGGATGAGGTACTATGCAGTTTAATGTCATGAAGTGAGGATGAGGTATTGTGTAGTTCAATGTATTTTACTGTATATGAGGTACATTGTAGTTTAAATTCATTCCACAAGGATGTGGTACTGTGTAGTTTAATATCTTAAGGTGAAGATGATGTACTGTATAGTTTATAGTCTTGCAGTAAGGATGATGTATTGTGTATTTTAATGTCTTGTAGTGAGGACGAAGTACAGTGATGTTAAATATCATTCAGTTAATAGGATGTAATGGTTAGTTTAAATTATATCTGTGAGGACAAAGTTCTGTGAAGTTTAATTTCATTTAGTGAGGATGAAGTGTAGTGAATTTTTGATTTATGCATTGAGGATGAAGTATAATGTTGTTTAAATACATACTGTGAGGATGAATGTGAACAACTGTACAATGTATTTCATCAATAATGACACATTTTTAAGAGTTGTAATATTCTCTTCATCTATTTAGATCATGTCATAAGATCTATTTGAATAGAACTTATGTATGAAATAAAGTCCTTCCTACTACAACTCATGATTTATTGGTTTCATTCGTAGTATTGTTAGATTCATAAGTACCAATTCCAAATATCCTTGAAGAAATGAACAGAGGCATAATTTCTTGTCAAAATCTCATGATATTCTGTTTTGATAGACTTCTAGATGATTCCAAATATGCAAACTTTTCTAGTCTAAACATTCCAAATCATTAAACCATTTTTGAGACCTCTCATCTGTAGAAAATTGATCACGTAGAGTAACTCTGAGTGAAGGAAATTACAATTCATTTGGAATAACTGCTTTGGTTCCATATACCAATGTATAAGGAGTTTTTTGGCTAGCAGTACAGATAGTTTTCCGATAATCCCATAAAGCTTTCAGAAGTTTATCGGGCCAAGATTTCTTCTCTTTGTCCACCAGCTTCGAAAATATATATGATATGTTCTTTTTAAAGGCCTCTATCAATCCATTGGACACCACATAATAGTGAGATAAGTGGTTGGATTCGATATTATGTTCCTGATATAACTTTATTACCTCATAAAAAAATTTGGTACCATTTTCAATCAAAATATAATGAGGGACACTAAATCTAGTGATGATGTTAGTTTTGACAAAAATAAAATTATTTTTTCTCTGACATCCTTGAGTAGTATTGCTTTATCCCATTTAGAGAATAATTCAGTAGTATTGAGAATATACTCGAACAACTTATCTATGGCTAGAGGATAAGGCCCTACTACATCCATTCCCCATATGGAAAATGGGCAAGAGTATTTAGGTGTATGTAGAAACTTTGTGGTTAATTAATGAAGTTGGAATGCACTTAGAAAGGATGACATTTCTTAGTGAAATATGTTCAATCTTGCATCATTGAATTCCCTGTGTATCCAGGCTTTCAGATCTGATCAGAGAGTATGTGCCCAGACTGGTGGGCACCATAAACATTTGAATGTACTTCTTTCATGACAGTTGTAGTCTATTTTCAATCGATTCATTTGAAGAGAATTCCATCAAAGACCCACTTGTAGAGGACCTTTTGGTAGTCTGTAGTTTCATAAAGAGTTAAATTTGCTAGTCTTCATCGAATCAATTCTTTTTAGATCCCTATTAGGTAGATGTATCCCAATTGAAAGATATTCCATGATGGATGTTCTCTATCCCGATTTATGACCATATGGTCCAGAAATAGGGATGAAATCATTAATTTCATCCATTCTAGTTTGAAGAAAATGTTATCCCACATGACGATGGGATATGTTGATGATTGTCTCATCCCGATTTGGATTTACCAAGGTTGTAGAAACATTATCCAGTTCATCTTCTCGGGAATTTTGTATTAATGAGACATAATACAATGTCATCTATGAGGGAAATTCCTCCATTAACACTCTGACTTAATCACACAAAGGTACTTACTCTTCTTTTCTTATATAATATTCCCCCATTTATTTGTTTGATTACCAATTCTAAATCACCTTTCACACTTAAATGTTATATTTGCACGTGATGGTCCATTTCCAATCCTGAAATGAGAGCATAATATTCTACCTTGTTGTTGGTACCACCTTCTGACAATAGGAAGGAATAAGGCAAAACTGGATATCAAATTGATGCAAAATAACCACCCACCTTTCTAGACACCATAAAAGCATAGAACAATAGAGCATAAATTTTAGCAGATAATTACAAGACACTAACTAGAATTCATGATGTTGTAGGTAGTGCCTCAATTTCCGAACTAAAAAAATAATGCTAGGAGGCACTTTTCATTACTTGAATATCGAATTTCCAAATCAAGCATAGTTCAACAGAGATAGTAAAGGGTGTTTTCATTCCCAGTATCATTATTTTGGGAGAGAAAGGCACCAAGTGACTACTCTAAAGTTGTCACATAGAGAATAAGTGGTCTTCCTTTAACAGGTTGCATTAATACTGGGGGACTCAAGATACATTTCACGAGCATTTCATATTTTTCTTGGCAGTGTTTAGTCTATTGGTAGGTGAATCCCTTCTTAATTAATATGGTGATGTGCGGACACATTCCTTCCAAATTAGTGATAAAGCACTGAATATATGCCAAGTGACCTTGGTTTCCTATTAATTCATTAAAATTTAGAAGAGGTGACATACTAAGGATATATTTCTTTCTCCGGATCAAATTCGATACCATGATGACATACAATAAAGCCGAGAAACTTTCCTTTGGTTACCCCTAATGCACATTTTAAGGGGTTCATTTTCAAACAATGTTGCCGAAGATTGTTGAATATAATCTTAGAATCAGCCAATTGATTTGAACATTGTCTGTATTTGACCACCAAATCATCCACATAACATTCAAAATATTTTCCTAAGATGGGATTGAAGATACGGTGCATGTCACATTGATATGTTGAACATACATTCTTTAAGCCAAAGAGCATTACCCAATATAAAACACACCTTGAGGGTCTATGAATTCTGTGGATTCTTATTCCTATGGGGACATAGTGATTTGATTATACCCAGTGTAGCCATCCAATAAATAAAGTGTTTAATAGCTAGATGTTTCATCAATTAGATGTTCTGTAATCTGAACTAGAAAATCATCTTTAGGAAAATGCCGGTTAATATAGCTGAAATCAATGCATACTATAATATGTCCGTTCTTATTTTTCAATGGTACAATTTTGGAAATCCATTTGGGATTATTCACTTCCCTAACAAAGATATACATTATAAGCTTATCATCTTCATCTTAAATTTTAGATGCATGAGTTGGGTGTGTCCTTCTTGCTGAATGCTTGATTCCACAATGTTCTTTTGGAAAACCCAAATAATGGGTGGCTATATCAGGATTATGACCTGGTATTTTTTTACAATTCCAATAATATATATCTCGATGTTTCCTTAGATATTAATTATACACTACATTCTCTTCAGAGTTCATGGCCGCACATATTAGTGTGGTGTGTGGATCTTTTTTTGTACCCTGATTTATTTCTATGTGTTCATCCACATTGGTAGAGAAACCTTCCTCAAATGTTGTATGATCATCCCTGAGATCATCCTCTTCTTATTAATTAAGCGACACCTATCCTATTTCCACATGCATAGTAAATGAAGCGGAAAAAAATCCAACGATAGTGGAGTAGTCAGTATTTGAACATCCTAAAGAAGAGGCCACCATATCTGAACTGAAAAATTACAAATGATTTTCTTGGTGTAATAACGTGAAGATTTTGGATTGATAATAAAAATTCATTTCTTATTCTAGAATTTTTATAATCTCTTCTACTCTAGTTAAATAAGTAAATAATTTTTGTAGTTCTATTGATTAAATGAAAACATCTCCATTTATGCTTTCATCATTTCGTGGTGGATCAACAATTTCTTCCTTGTTGTTAGGCAGAATTGTCGTAATTGACATTTTGGACGTTACTCGACGAGTTCCCCAAATTGGGTTTACCTTTTCAATTTGATTAATGGGTAAATCAGAATCTGTACTCATATGTATGAATGGATTGGATGGGATATTTTTCCAATCCCTTTATAGTAATAAATCTAGTTATTTCCTTTGTCATGTAACTTGATCCATTTTGTGATAAAATGATGCCTCGATGTATTGGGAGTCATATGTTTTGAATATTTCCTTGTCACCTTTCAATGTACCAATTTGTCCATAGAAATAGTACCTAAAGCATTGGTGGTCTGATGAAGGTATTGTTTCATTTTTATGTAGCCAAGGCCTTCCAAGTACATTATTGAAGGTTGTGTCTTGACTAACTACCATGATGTCGGAATTAGACACAAGATCACCAAACTGCGTTCTATGTGTAATTTCACCTAGAGGTTCTTGTTCATTTTTATTATAATTTTTCCACATTAATGTGAAAGGAGATAAGTCAGATTAATTCATTCCCAATCGACGATGTATACAAATGTGAATGAGGTTGACCCCTGATCCATTATCAATGAAGTTTCATCGGATGTGTATATAATTGAATTTTCCAAGAAAATACATGGGCCTGAGATACCCATGCGCCACATCATCTTCATCTTCATTTGTAAAAGATATGAATATATGACATTCTTCAAGATAGTTTTTTATTCTGTAAACCACTACTGCAACAACATCATTTTCACACTCTTGAGGACTTGAAAAAGCCTCAATGACTTCCTCTCAAAAAACATTGGACAGATTGAAAGAATCTAAAATTGATAAAATGGTCGGTACATGGGCTAATTGATTCAAGACATCATTATTTTGGTCCAATGGTCTACGTTTCCCAGCATGGAGATGAATTTATTCATGTTATTTGGATGTTGATTCTTCTGATTTATCCATATTCTATGTAGATGAAGAAGCTGGAAATACTCCTAGATTTGGTAAATTAGACTGACTAGGTCTATTCATTTGCTGATAATGAGACGATGTGACTTCTAATCGGTCCTCCATAATAATGATGTCAGAACCAAATATGTATTTCAGGGATGAAACTCCATGTTCTTATTTAGCATGTTGATGGGATATTCCCAGAGTTTCTATCACATATATGGTTCGACAAGGGGTGGAGTTAAAATTTTCGTTTCTAGAATTCCAATATCTCCTTCTATATCCTAAACGTTGGACCTTTCCTCTAGTTCCCCAATTAGGTCCAAGGAATTATGGATAATTATAATCAGAGTTACCATTGGCATAAGGATCTGTTAAATGGATAAAATTAACTGAACCAAAAATTTACTCTTCATATGATGATTATTCATCATTACAAGTTATTTCTGGTTCTGTAGTTTTGTGGGGCAGTGCCTGTGCTTTTGAAATAGATGGTATAAAATCTACAATGGTCAAGGACTAATTTGGCCTTAACACGAGCTCATCTTCTTCTAACATCTCTTTTTCCTTATCATCACTTCACTTCATTGAGGAAAAACCTATTGATGAAGGTGGTTTTATTGTGGAAGGATTGGCAGAAGACACAATCAGTTGTTTAAAATGTGTTCGTAAAATGTCATGAGCCTAGTTGATCATTTTTTCTGATCATCTAATAATCATATTTCTGCAAAATTTTATTATTGAACTCATTCCATTAATCTTTTTCCTATATATCAGCAGCAGTAACACATGCTACATGAGCTAAAGAACTTTTCATTTTTAATTTCCTAATGTCTACAATCTTTTTGCAAGAGTTCCATAAAAACAACACACTTCTGTTTGGGTTTTCATAACATCTAATGAAAAGGAAGATAATTAGAAATATTTTCTTATCCATATATATTTGGTTTCTTCAACCTAGGTAATGGAACCAAAATGATTTCTAGAGCTGATATGAAGTAACCAGAAACTTATTCGTTACAAAATGAATTAACATTATTGTTTAATTCCTCAAAATGTTTCTGTTATTGATCTCTTTTATCATAATGATGAAGCAGTTGCTGCTTCTGATGATCGAGAGGGGGATCCCTTCGTTATGATGAAAGTGTTGAAGTAGAGCTAGGTACAGGTTCCCGTTTGACTTTAACTGTAGCAGCTTCTACCATTCATATCATCTTCCATGGAGCTGATGGAGTTTCATGTGTTTTAGCATTTGTTTCAAAAATAAAGTCTTCAATCTATTGAGAAATTGTTGTAAGGTCTTGAAACCCTCATATGTATTTAACATGGATGAATGGTGTGAGTAATTCATCACATATATTAACATCCCAAATTGGATGCAACATTTCTTGAGGGAGATCATGATGTCAAAAAAATTTGAACCCTTTCCATCAAGAAATGAAATCTGAAACTCCTTCATTCTCCCTTTGTTTAAAATTTGAATGATCAAGAACATTCATTTTTGGATGCATTGAGCTAACTTGAAAAGGGAATTTCAGACAGAGATCTTCCCATCCAGTGATTGATTGATATTGTAAACATGTAGACCAGACAACAGATGGTCTTTTTAATGAATACCCAACACAACTATGCATAACTGCTTCTTGTTGTTGAGAAGATCCCATCATGGGATGACAACGAGAAACAAAATGGGTTACGTGTTGTTCTGAATCTCCTAAACAATAAAAAATTCTGAATGTAGTATTCACAAAATTTGGTGGGGGGGGGGGAATTACATCCACCCTTTCAGGGAAAGCACTCTTAACCAGTTGAATTGGTGCACATCATTCCCCAATATTTCCAATCGATTTGATAATGAATTAGTTGTGTTCATAAGCATTTAGGTAACATCCAGATGAGATGGAACATGTGCTGATATAGAAACTATAGCTATAGGTGGTGAAACGAATGACAAAACCACGGATGGTGGAGCTGATATCAGCCTTAGATAACCCATGAGAATGGCTTATCATGATTTATATGGTATTCTCTTATTTTTGTAACCAGTGGAGGAAATTTATTATCCGTATCTATAGTTAGTAAAAATCCTCTTTGCTGAGGAACTCCTAATGGATTTGTAAGATGAGGACTTTCCAGGGGAGTACGTCTAGCAGAAAAGATATTTTGAAGTAACTCTATATTGATTATTTTCAACTAAATAATTTCATCTTCTTACTGTGAAAATTTCTTTTCAAGTGAAAGAGATTAACCTTCTGTAGTGGAAAAGTGAGATGTAATTTTACTTTTTTTTACATTCCCCTTGTTTGATGCCTTTGAGATGGGGAGTTGATTATTTGAAGGCATACCAAGATTTTGGGTAAGCCTCTGATTTCGGGTAAGCACACCTTCATCATTTTCCTCAGAGTGTACCATATTATGGAAAAAAAATTCATCTTCTGATTCCCCTATACTGGCTCATTTTCTAGAGGATATTCTACAATGGTGTTAAGGACATTATAGACACATAATTCATTGATTGTATTATATCATTACTTTTGTAAGAACACATTCATTGTGTCATCCATGAGACCTTTTCATTTAATGACGCCTGACATCCTCTAAGAGGGATGTTTTCTCAATATTCTTAGATGCTTGATGTAAAAGTAACTCAACAATATCTTTTCATTGGTCCTGACTCTGATTAATGCTGGTTGATGCCTATTCATGGGCATACATTCGATTACATACAAAATATATTGATTTCGGCTGACCATGGGAAATAACATTACATGAGACCACTTTGGGGGGACTTTACATATTTGGGAGTGAAGTGAAATACAATTCCCCATATGCACCACATCCTCTGATACGAACAGAAGATGGGGAATCTAAAATTAACGGGTGTTGACTCTTTAGATCACTGATACATGCACAAAGAAGGGTTCTCTGAGGTTTTTAAATATTTGGATGTTTGGAAACTGAGAGAGATGCCTTTTAAATTTGGTGTTGCCACCCTCCTATTAAATTTACATGATTTTGAAATTCATTATATGGTAATACATTGGTTTCCATGTGATGAATTGTTTTATATATGTTTAGGAGGATGTCATGAGTGAAATCCTCTGTCATCAATTCTGGAATGTTATACTGTGAATTTTCCAAAGGCCAGAACATGACTTGTATTTCTCCCTTAGCTAATTTTTTTCTCATGTTTAATATGTCATCATCATCATTAAATAGGGTTTTCACTACTTTGTCTGACCAATGATGATGCTCTGTATTAGCAGACTAATGACCCAAGGGAGGTTCAGATAATGAATGTTCCCATAAAATGACATCAGGTTGAGAAAGTGTTTCACCCATAAATGACAAGGCATCATACAAGACTGGCCTTGTGTTATCAAGTTCCACAAGATAGGAGGTCTTTCTCAATGCTACATTGTCAGTTATTTAATTGTTTTGAAAATGAGAATTACTACTACATAGGGGACTTTTGAATTGAATGCTACAATGGGGGGGATCACCATGATGGATTACGAAAAGGGATAAATCTAATTTCATCTTGGTCATCCAGCCACATGGAGGGTTGTCGTAGATCTAGTCTAGAGATAAGCACTTTGGACTGACCGATTTTTCATGATGCTAGATTTCATGATGAAGTTTCCAATGAGGAACATCATAATTAAAACTAGCACTCCTATAATTTGTTAATGAGATGATATGATATTGAGGTGTAATAGATAAATGTCTAAGGGCTTCTTGAACCCCAGCATTAAGAGGATTCAAATATCTACTTGACTCATGAATTTCCAACAGTGCTTGGAAAGACATAATTTTGAATGTAATCATATACATATTTGGGTCCAATTACTGGGAAATGTGGTTATCATCTTCATGTGTATGTTCCTACCTAGAAGTGTTTATCAAATTAATCATTTGCCTTAATTTAGAAAAGGTGTATGTTACCGATATTATTGTCCTAATGATATGGGGGAGTATTCCCCATGACCCTAGTAGACTAGAATATAGGTGTGTATCTCCTCTGAGATGGAGTGCCGATTTTTCATCCCATGCGTATGGACAGATTTATGTGTATGTGGCCCTGATATTGTATAATTATTTGCTAAAATATCCTGGCTGACATCCAGAATATGGGCAGCGATTTGGGTCTGTCGTTTCACAATTGATAATATGTGTTTTGTTACATCTAAGACCGGAATGAGAATATGCATCCATTTCATATATGAAGTATGAGAATGTACTGGCTCTTATCCTCTTTTTTCTATAAATATATATTTACAGTACACATTCAGGGGGGTTGAGAGTTGGGTCTACCACAAATTTGTCGTCAGAGCTTTCCGAGTGACTTCTTGAGGTGCAACCAAACGAGTATCTAGACAGACATGATGAACATTGATAGGTGTATGTTCATGATGGATGTTTCTTGTCAAGTATGGTTGATATAATTAATTAAATATTGTAATATTAAACTTTTGACAATATTGTTAATTGAAAACAGGTGCATATTTCTGTTTACCAGTTTCCACCATATTTGATTGGCAGGCCTCATTAAATGTATTCAGATGAGCCTACTAATTGGCTGATAACATGTAAGAAGGTGTATGTGCCTATTCATAGTACTCCACTAGGTTTTTATGGTGGTATTGATGGGTTTCTTCCAGACGAGTTACCCAAGCAACAAAACAAGGACGAATGGGTGTAATTGCCCGCATGTGGTTTACCATTATTTTGAGATGTGGGACATATTTGGAGAAGGAAAAGGTGTGAAATTATTCTATGATGATATGAAGTTGTCCAAGGATATTCATCTTGCATTCCTGGGTCTTAGAGACCTCGGTCAAATGTCCATAGGCAATAACCCCATCATTTTGGGAGTATACTACCACATGATTCCGGTGGCGATCGCTTGAGGAAGTCCTTAAGAAGGACTCATGAAGTCTTGAATTAAGGCAAATAGAGGCCTCTTGATCCACCTCCCAATAGTATGAAAGATATTTATAATTGTGTTCCATTGATAAGGACCTGAAAATTTTGGATATAGTGGTTAACACTGTCTACTTCTAGATGATTGGTTGTCATTATTCAGATGATCGAGGATTGTTATTTACCTAGAATGCCAGTTGAGAAGCCTCCAGAGTCGGGATTTCACTATGATGAAGACATTTCTTTACCAAAACATTATAGAACTAGTGTTGAAGACTTTGGGTTGGTGATGATATCATTTCCGTTGATGGAGATCCATCTAGAGTAGCATTCTGGAAGTTCACAGATGTTGTCTTTTAGAAATCCAATTTTTGAATGAAGTTAATTTTGAGAATAAATACATGAAAACAACAACAACCTGCATTAATGAAACATCATTTTAGATGAATACATGTGTGATAGATTCCATTCTATGTCCTTCCATTATCAATTGATAGGTGCCTAACAAGTGGGTAACATAATTAACTAGGTTGAGGATTCGTGTATGGTTAACCATTTTTTTTGTTCCTTGAAACTTGTGTTCTAGATTTAAGAATAACTATTTCTAGGCAGTTGCCAATGGATTTATTTACTGAACTGGAAACTTTCAATAGTTATTTATCTAAAGGGGACCATATTTCCAAATGAAAGTCTTTGTTATGTGTGAACATTAAGATACCTAATAACGTTCATTGGTCGAGAGGATGGGAGGTCCAACTCATCACACCATTTTGGGGGGACTTATTGTCTACTTGTGGACTCTCTTTATAAATTCAAGATATTTTCTGGAATCCGTATTAATTAACCATGTATATAAAATGTATCCCTTGGAATTTAAAATCACTTATTAAGATGTGTAAAATTTAGAGTCATCAGTATCCATCCAAGGTTATTCATTAATGGAAATATCCATTTGTATACAAGGTTTTTCATCAATTGTGTCCCCTAATATGCTACTTATAGATTTTTTAATCATCATTGTGATTATACTTGTATTTAAGCCACTAATATAGGCACTCTAGAATAAATTTTCATATAGGGAGATGGAGGTTTGTTTTGATCTAAGTATCATTCCCATTAAAATGAAATCATTTTACATGTATTCCCAATAAAATGACTAAATTATTAATGAATCTTTGTTAACGAAATATGACCTTCTAAAACTTCATAATAGTACCAGTTTAAATTATTTCAATCCGAAAACATAAAAAAGAATATCAATTTTTATATTTTCATACTTTTTTTATGAAATCTATGTTTGAAAATATTTTCCAATTCAAAATAAAATTATTTGGAAATATAATCCAAGAGTGAGTAATTGTAAAAGAAAAATACCAATTACTTTTACATATTTGATTTCAGAACTATTCATTCATATGGTGTCTCTAAAAAAATAAATTCCCTATTATAAAATAGTATGAATAAATTAAATTTAAAATTAATTTCTATATAAACATGTTTTAATGAATTCAATCTTCTGTATCCAATACATTCTTAAAATTTTCCCGCCCTTCACCATGTATGGAAAAAAGCCAGTAAATTGCCTTCTAGATTGGAAAATTAACACCAATCATTAAATGGACACATATATATAATGAAATTTATTGTTAGTCGTTTTAATTTTAATGGATCTATAGCAGTTTGGGTGATATATGTTTCAAAAACTTGAAAACAAGGCAATATCCACTACTGAATAATGGAATTATTTTGAAATCATTCTACAATATAAATTGTTCATTATTATTTTGACATTATCATCACTATAGCTGAAATATAATATAGGATAATAAATTAATATACATATTTTTGGTCATTATCAAAAAAAATTTAAAATTATTCCAAATATAAAAAAACATATGTATAAATTTTCAATACATTAAACTAATGGAAATTTTTTATTAATCGACAAACACGTTAAAATATTGCATAGTGTTAATGCCCAATTGATATCCAATAACAAGCTACATGATATAACTTTGTAAAAATTCCACAATCATTGCATTCCCACATATATTAGATTTAATTTGAATCTCACAAACATCTAAAAAATGTATTTAATATTTTAACAATCTTTCAAGACTACTTGAATTTGTATCTGATGTCATATTAAATTGTATTTTTTCTGTTGTATATATTATTTCATTACCATTAAATTATTCCTATAAAAAATATAAATCTGTAAAAATTTAAATGTTATGTTAAATTAAATTGGCAAATTAAATAAAAGATAAAATATACACATACATTTATGGAAATATGTCCAACAGGTCTAGATGGATAGAAATAAAAAGTGGTTGATACTTTGTCCATCTATAATCAACTCAGATATATGTAATCATATTCAAATTGATCTATCTACAATATACATTATATTGACCATATGATTATATAATTCAATATTTTTATGATGAATAGTATGTACAATATAATTTTCATCCCATATGAATCAATTAGATTGTGGGGGTCATAAAAACATAACTAAAAATAAATTTGAAGGTATAGAGGAGGGGTGTATGTGTAGGATAAGAAGTGGGGTTTGTAGGTGGGAGTTGTGGAGTTGGAGTTGTTGGTGGAGGTGGAGGAGGGGGATTAATAGTCTGATTCTTTGCATTTATAGAAACATTAACTATACCAAATGTATAATTCATTCTTCCTTTAACACACATATATTATGACCATTAGCTTCCAAAGACTCTATTCCATTTATATACATCATCTAATAAAAACTATTTAAAACATGCCCATTCTTTTCTCTGCAATACAACTTCTAGGTATCCAAATACATGACCTAGGTGTTCAGGCATTCCCAATGTCGTAGCTAAAATACAACTCAAAAAATCAAAAATATAGAAACTATGTGTGGTCTACCCCAAAAGAGAATCATGTATGAAATATTTGAAAATATATTAAATGGATCACAATATATACATAATTATATTATCTTTAATAAATAAACAATGTTACCATCTTAAAATACTCTCAACTACACCCCTAAAATCATCAATAAGATATTTTCCGTTTTTTATTTGATCCCTCATCCATTTTTCATGTATGGGGGGGTCAACATCTATATACTCTGAATAATGTTCTCTTATTTTTTGGAAAAATTTATCCCTCATTTTTTCTTCAAATATTTTATACCCAACCATAGTTAAAATTCTATGGGAATATATTACTAGATTGGATCTCATAATGAGAACTCCTTTATTTCTATAAATTATGTATAAATAAGTAAAATTTAAATTAGTAATAAGATCATTAATATAAAGAAACATCTAAAAGGTAACACTACACATATCAAAAAAGAATAATTTATTTTACTTTCATCATATTAATTCCATGTATCTTTATCTATAAATATGTTCTACCACATGGGTTATGATCTTTCTTATTCCCAAATATTAAATATAATGTGAGGATTGATTTAAAATTCCTCCATCTTCTAGAAGCCAATGATATACATTTTTACCAACTCCTCTAATATCAGATATGACATGTGTCATATGATAAAATAGGGGAAACATTTATAAATATTATCATTTAATGATATGTGAAATAAAGACAAAATATATTACCAAAGAGGTCTCCAACAAGTGAGATATTGTCATTTTTTCAACAGTTCTCCAATCATCAATAAAAATACTATCTTTTATTATATCCTTCACTTATATAAAAGTATTTAAATATATTTCATTTAGATCTATTGGAATATTATTATCACCAACATCTAATAATATCCTCTGGTCCTAGTTATAGGAGACAAATAATTTTGGAAAATGTTTGAGGACACATATACCATCCCTAAAAACCATATTTTTTCCCATGGAATGATATGCCTCTTGTAAAGAAGGATAAGGATCATCAATAGGATCATGTGTACATTACATACTAGATCTATGAGTATGATAATTTTTAGAATAATATGGTGGATTAGTTGATTGATCATTTATTATCCTACAAGTCAATGCAATAATCAATTAGTACATAAATATAAAAATCCAAATTTTACATAGTAATTTAAATAAAAAATTAAAAACAATCAAATTGAAAAATAATTTAAAATAAACATAACTCATTTTTATACATATTTTATGTAGTTAAATAAAATTCTTAAAAAAAATTTATATATGAAAACACATATCCATGAATAAAAAAAATAAAAAAATTTATGTGAATTGTAAAAATTCTCATAACTAATGAATAAATTTTTACTCTGATTTTTTTTTTCAATATAATATAATCAAATTTAGCATTTTATTTTACATATTAGATTTGAAATAATATTTTTTCAACAAAATTAATTAATAGTTTTGTTACCTAAGAGAAAAAATGGTTGTCTAAACAAAACAAAAAAATATATAAATAAATAATTAAACTTATTATTTATTATAATCATTTTAGTGAATAAAAAAAATAAAAAATCATTTATTTAATTTTGTTTTAAAAATAAACGATAAAAAAATTTAAAGTGTAATATTAATAATTTAATAAATGATTGTTTTCCAAAATTCATTCATCATGACCGTTATATATGGAAAAAAACTTGTCTAGAATGTGATCATCAATATTATCTGTTAATAATTCCACAAATGATAGAATCTCACATAAATCAACATTTTCTAAAATGTTATCATCAGAAAAATACTATTTATTTATATGTAAGACAATAGAAAACTTAATATTAGATAGATAAGAAATAATAATTTTTTAGGTATGTTCACAATAAAAGGATCTGTTTTGTGTTATAATATATTTAGATTAACTAGTATCATTCCAAATTCATCATGTTTGACATTTTTGTTCCTCATAATCCATTTATAGTTAAACATTGGAACATGAAATTTAATATAACCAACCTCTCATTTTTATTCAATAACTCGAATATATTTATCTCCATCCAATGATGTCACAAAAATATGTAGGACTATAAAGTGTCTAACATAGTACGTCACAAGAACTCTCCCCAATGTCATCTACCCGGACTCCAATACTATTTCCAGCCTCAACATATTTTTGTAGAATTTCTCCAAGAACCTCTCCAAGTACTCCTTCCATAACATGAATTCTTTTTTTCTAGTTTAAAAATGAATGACTAACTAGAGCTTCACTGAACCTCATACCATATAGGCATAGAACTAGACACTTCTCTTGGTAGGAGTCAATAAATGGTCATGTATTTTCTTGGTGGAGCTAAACAAGAACTCAACTACCTACGGTCCACCATTTCTAGTAATAGAAATTGTGTGTTGCAACTAAAACCCCATCTTTATCTCAGAAATTCTCTTTTAAAAAATCCTTGATTATCTTGTCAAGAGATTCTTAATGCAATCAATGTCCACTCAAAACATCACACATATGTCCTCACCAGACACTCGTGGTTCTACCTATTCAACTACATGAAGATCATATCCTTCCTTATCCTCTTGTCAAAAATAATCATCATGGATGTATAACTATACAATTATAAAAACACATGTTCAGACTTATAACACACACTTATAAAATTTATATAATATGACTAATCACATCAAATCACAATAACTATTTCCCCAAAATCTGGCCACAAGGTGAAAATAGAGGCCATTTTTCTACCTATAACCATAAAACTCCTAGATCATGGTTATATAGGGTAAAAAATTATCATTATCCATGTTTCTAAATTTGATACAAAATTATTCACACTATTACAACTTTTTACTACTTCCTATTTCACATTATGAAACATTTGAAAAAAAAATTACAAGTAAATAAAAAATAGTGTGAGTTATATAATCATACCCAGATCCCATTTTCCCAAGCACGCCTAAAATGTTGCATGTTATAAAATAATATTGAGTGACTAGAATGATGCATGAAGACTGAAACCACTTTCCATTCAGGGGCATGACTCAATTCTCAAAAAAATTCAAATAAAATTTTTGCATCACAAAACAAGTGTGTCACGCAAGGTAATGTAATATTCAACTATGATAGGAAAAAATTACAACAATCCCACCCTGGGTAATTGTGTTATCCCCCATACATGGGTTTGAAACTCCAAGGCATGAGTTCATGTCCAACCATCAAATATTCATAGTATCATGCCAACCTTTCCCTAAATAATAAAAAAAAAGAAAAAAGAAATAAAACTGATCTGATACAACACTATAACATCTCGTCCTAGGTGCCACAAACTTATTCCTCAAGCCGGTTGGTCACATGTCCTCAAGGCCACATCCTTATATGCTAGAGGCTACTAAATAGAAACTGGTGTTTGATATGCCAATCATTGGTTGACTATAAACTATTTTAATGGAGTAATACACTAGAAAAAATAATGAAAATAACAATGTATTCTGTTAAAAAAAATAAGTACAATGTATAAATAAATAGTAATCGGTTTATAAAATATTAAATAATTTTTCGACATTAACACCCTAGGTTATAATGGAAACTGATAAATAAATACACAGTTCGTCTCATGCCATAACCCAAATTTTGTTTGAAGAATATAAAATATCAGAATATTATTTTTAACATTCATTAATTTCAAAATTAGAATGATCATGTTCCAATTATTTAATTCATAATTAAATTACCATGATAACTTTTTCAAATCTCACATTATAATGACCACATTCCCATTCATTTATTCGTACAGAAATTGTTGTATTACCTTTCATACCTCACACATTATAATAACCATGTTTCCGTTATTTAATTCACAATCTAATGAAAAAGTTACCATTCATTAACAAATATTTAATTCACTAATTAATTATACTCATAAATTTCATTACTAATTAAAAAATTATGTTATAAAAAATTAACATTATTTAATTAATCAATTAATTATTTTATCAAACCCATAGATTAATTCAATAAATGATTATCCAATTTTAAAAACTAAAAATCTCATAATTAATTTTCATAATTAATTATGTTATTCATAATCATAATTTTCCCTAATAAATTCCTTAGATAATTATCTCAGTATATAATATCAAAATAACATAATTAATTCCACTATTATTTTTCTCATATAAAATAACCATGATCTCATAATCAATCTCCAAAATAATTATCTAATTCGACATCCTGTAAATTTCATCATAATGTTCGAATTTAATTATCTATTTAAACAATATATCAATTGATCAATTAGTAACATTAAGTAAAACAATATCAGAATTACCATTTCTAAAGAATTCAATAAATTATATAATTTTGAAACGTTTAAAAATAATGATTATGGGAATTATATATTATACCACCTACATTAATTTATGATATAATAATCGCTGAAGAAAAATTAAAAATAATTTAGCTGCACAATGATGTAGAATGTGATTCCAATCTTAAAACCCTAAATAAATATTAAAGAAATTAAAATATTTCAAATATAGATGTAGATATATAATTTAATATCTAGACCCTACCAAATATATTAAGAAATCACCAATTTATAATTTTACATTGCTGTATGAAATCAATAATAATGGGACAAGAACAGAAAACTAATCATTATATGATTTAGTTATCAGGAGTGGGGATTTCCTTCATTCTGGGATTTATTTTGTGAAAAAAGGAGGCAATGCGGGATTATAAATCATCCAAATATCTAAAAAAACATAAAATAGAACCTATATTCAAATGATAGATGTTTTTAGTATTAATTAGGGTGTTCATACAACAAGAAGACTAATGTATAGAAGACGTTTATTCCCACCCACAACTTACTGGGTAGAAGCACACAGTTTCACGTAACCATGTCCCTAAACTAGGTCCCTATTTTATATGGGTTCAAATTTACTCATAAGAGGCAAAATGGTTTGAAAAACAATTTTTCAACCATGAGAAAATAACATTTTCTAGGGTTTAACAGTTTCATTGGATGGGTCACACTATTTTCCCTAATCTCGTGCCATCCAAGGAAAACTATATTTTGTTTAATTTTATCTATTTTTCACCCCAAACACAAACCAATCTAAAATAATATTGAAATTTACTCAACACTGAACAAAAAATTAGATGTAAATCATCTTGATACAACTCCAAAAAACGTCATTATCTTACGAAAATAGAGATTAACAATCCAATATTCCGATGATTTATTTAATCTATTAGATATTTCAACCATGGAAATTATTTCTTTAAAATAATATATATTGTTACAGTCATTTATTGTAAATTTGAATTTATAGTTATAACAATAGTGGGTCTTGTATATTCAATATCAAAATTTATTGAAATAATTTATGAGACACATATTTATATTGGTATTTATATTGGATGCAATCACACATTTTGGGGCATGTGCTATTTTATTCTACACCACAAATAATTTCGTCATAAGGGACTGTATTTCCAAAATACAAAGTCAAAGATTTTTATTTTCTTTTATTAATGATTAATTTTTTTCCCAATTTAATAATGTCTTTAATATAATTCTCATAATTTTGCTGCATGGAGTTCAAAATTAAATTTCCTGTGGAATGATCAGGTGTATTTAATAAAATATCTATATATTATTATTATCTCTAATAAATCATTCATTTTATCATATATATAAGTACATTTTAACATTATATTTATCACTCAATAAAAAATTTGTATAGGGACATGGATTTATACCTTATTGGGATACTAGTATATCATTTGTCCTTTTTACATGCTTTTAACACAATTTCTTGACTGAATATTACACAAATAACATTAAACGACCCTTTAAGGTTTAATTTCATGGAAACTCGATACCTAGTAAATGACATAAAAGATACAAAAATTAGTACACAAAATAATTCCCCACCCTCTGGAGAGGATTATTTATCTTCTCACCGAAGATCACCATAATTTATAAGATTTCCTAGGGAGATTTATTAAATGAATGTGGGGTATTCAAATCCGAGTGAGGAATAAAAATGAAAATGGATCAACAATAAACCTCATGAGTGAATCATGAGTAATATAATAAGAACATTATTAAATAATCATGATTAATAACATAATTATATTAATATAAAAAATGTACCATAACCTGGAAGGGTGCCTACATTATAAACATGAGACTTTTATATCACCATGGTTCGTTACCAAGGTGTCGAAAAACATATTACCTTGTATTTTCATTCCTTAATTATAAAAAATTACCATGTTATGCTACATATGTATTAAAATGATGTCATTTCATGAGATTAATTGATTACTGAATGTATTTTACTGATATTAGGGTGCACCATTCATCTGTTGAGCATTATGTGTTACATAAAGATCATATATCATATGAATGCATTTCTCACACTAACCCATAAGCCGGGAATTTGGGTTTCATACATTTATTTCCTCAATTAAATAAGTATATTCATGTCTATGTGAATAACATTTAATAGGTGTAGGGTTGGAAATTCACAACATAATTGTAAGGAATGGAAATTCAAAGTATAACTTTAACAACATACAAGGATTGATTAACTGTTTAAAGAATTCGGTTAATAAGAAGAAAATGTAGTATCTAATTCCCAGTTCAACATTTATATATTAAATTAGATATTATATACTCATGAATAAATGGTGTATTGAAAAATAAAAAAAATCATAATACAATGAAAATTCCTGAATAAAATGACAGAGCAAGAGGATCCATTACCTCAAAAAGCATCTTCTTAAACCCAGATATTGATTCCATAGAACCTTAAATCCTAATTGGAATGAATATAAAGAGGGTTAATTATAGGGTATTAATGATAAAATTATTTTTAGTTGAAGAAGAATGGATGTACACTTATTCTTGAGGAGGGGCGGTTTAAGGGGTTAAAGTATATGTTATTTTATTATTTAAGACAACCACTTGTCTGTGGAATAAATTACAACATTTTGGGTAATTATTGATCAAATGGGGTTGGAAGGACCATTAAATTAATAAAAAACAATGTAAAACTAACAAATAACCCACATAATGCATTGAATTCAAAAATTGTTTTCATATGGGAAACATAAATATAAGGGTCCATTGTTTTATTTACATCGTTCTAAATGAAAATTATTTTAATAAATTTTATTATTAAAATATTTAAACACAATATTTTATGAATAAAAATATAAATAACTTATTTAATCATGATCATATGATAATAATGGCCTAAAAATCATTATACTCATTAAATTATTAGTCTATCTTTTTCACTAAAAACCCACCTTTTTAGAAATATCCAAAAAACCACCTTCAGATAATTTTGATTTGTTGAGTAAAAAATATTATCTTTTTTTAAAATAATTAATTGAAATATTAATTTTTTAAATAAAAATTGTTATTTATTGAGTATTAATAATTTTTAGGACGTAATAAACATTCCAAACATTATAAAAAATTAGTTGGGAAATTGTTAAATTGTAATATAATTTATATCTCATTAAATAGTTTTTTATAAGATTATTTTATAAAAATATATATTTAATTTAAATTGATAAATTAATAATATAATGAAATATTTACATATTAAAAAAAGAGAATATTTTTTGTTGCACTAAAATTACCTTTTATTCAAATTTATTCGATATTCAAGTATATTCTATTATTTATTGTAAATAAGATTAAAAATAAAATAATAAATTATTAAATTCAACTACAGTGACAACTATTTCATTACTAATGAGTTGTATCATATTAGTACTTAATGTCTATATATATATAACAATATTACATTAGTGTATACCCTTAAAGAAATATTTGAAGTGATGGTAATAATTTGTGATTTTTAGACAATATCTCTTATGTAGGGATGTATAGAATCTTAAAACACTATCCTAAATGATCATATTTAGTCTTCATTTGCTAAATTAATCTAGGGTCTTGAAAAGGTCAAATACATGTGACACCACCTCTATCCCATGAAAATTATAGAGAACATCAAATGATATTTTCATACAACTAGAGGCCATGGTTTCATTCATTTTCATCCTAAAACTATTTCAATCGTTACTTTATATGTTATATATGAAAAATGATAACAATTACAATAGTTTATATTGATTAGTGGACATAATTACCAATATTTAAATTCACCTATATATATAGACCTCATATAACACAATTCATCATTTACTAGTTCACTAACAAAGTTTCTCACACATCCCTTGATAATGTCTTTCAAATTCCTAATGCATCCATTTATTTTTATAGTATCCATCGAAGTAATTATATTCATTGAGAAATTCAAGACTACTGAGTTCTCTTTTATTATTTCACAATTATATAGTTTAAATATTCCTATACTATTTCTATTTTTGTTGTAAATATTATTTCATAAAATGAAAATAAATGTAGTAGTCTTACTATGTGCTTTTATTGTAAAAAATAATAAAATAGTTATAGTAATGTAAGAGTTATTTTATTAATAGATGTAAATTTACGGCCATTACATACTCCCACAACCAAATTTTAACCCTCTATATTTATATCTAAATTCCAAATAATAAGTGTACTTTTACATTATATTTCATTCACTGTACTAGGATACTTCTTCATATTTTCCATTTATTCCCAAGACATTAATGAGGTCGATTGTCTAGTTTCTCAACAATTATTCATTTCAAAAAGAAATAGAATTCATTCTTCGTCATATAAATGTTTAGATTATAATTACACATAATTTATTTCATTTATTTGTTTCAGTTATTACATATACTTCCTTAACATGGGCACACAAAAGATAAAATGCTGGTTGTAAAATATTGGAGGTAGAGATCACCAATAAGAAACTTCTCAATCACACTCCAGAATATCAAATGACCCAATGTACAATTAGTATAGTTGTAAATTCATTACATATATCACGAAATAATTTGAAGAAAATAAATTGTGGAATAGATGACCTCCAACAATAAAAACTATGTCATTCATTTGATTGTCTACATTACACTTTTTATCAACTCTTAGAAGCCCTGATAAATTTTGGGATTACTCATATATTATCTATAGTTTAAATCACAAGGTATGTTACCAATTTTTTTCTTATCTATCATCATACCAACATGTTGGGGTTCTATAAATATTCAAATAAAGTTATTTTTATTGAACCATTTGAATATTTTAGTGGATATAGTTACTGTATGATTATTTAATTAGTTGATGATTTTGTTACTAACTCCAATTAAATATAATTGCACATTCCCTAAAAATTTCATCCAATGTTTGAATTTTCTTCTAATTCCACCGATCAGTTCGAGGATGATGGTTTGTGATTAGGATTACATCCATATTCAAAACCTTTTGAATTATATTCTATGACATTGATGTATATCAAGGACCATGGTTAGAAAAAATAGATAGATCCTCCCCATGATATCTCACAACCCCTTGAATATACACAGAAGAAAATAACTAAATTATGAAATCATCCCATATAGTAATGAAATTGGAAAATATTTTTTTATCAATCAATGATTACACATATGGGATGTTTTCCCATAAATGTGTTAGAAATAAAATAAATATAGTCATATTGAAGTTGTCCTACTTCTATAAAATTATTGGTAGTGATTGCATCGCTCCATTTAGAATTTGATACTCTCCCTCACTTTTGGGCATACCAAACATCAAATAGTATACTAAAAACACATTTTCATGTAATCCAACATATAAAGACTATACATATCTAAATAAATTTTAATATTTCAATGATGTATAGATATTGTAGGGTTATGAGTTTCTTCCATTAGTTCTTTCTTGATCTACAGCATTGACTAGACACAAATCCCTATTTAAACCCTCAGTAACTCCATCTTGATCATGATTGATCTAATGAGATATTACATTTTTTTACACCTATACCTTCCCCTATTTCATAGGATTGTATTTTTATTTATTCTTGATCATATCTAATAATTAGTGTTAAGAAATAATTTTTGATATGATTAAGGCATTCCAATTCCTTATGATTTCTATTTCTATATTTTACGAGCCCGTAAACAAATAATCTTTTTCCAAAAATATCATTGACTGAAATATATGGCCTTTCATATTTAGTAAATTTATAAAATTTCTTTCCTTAACATAGTGATAATTAATAGAAAAATCATAGTCCTTTAAAATTTCAAAACATACCTGTTTTATCATATCGTGTTACTTCTATAATAATTTGTACATCATACATTAGTGGAATGTGAATATATCACATTTCCCCCAATAAAGATAGTGTCTACATATATTTAAAGAATCAAAACTGAAACTAACTCGAATCCATGTGTAGAATTATTCTAATCAATAGGTTTCAAATATATAGATGCACAATCAATTAAATTTCCATTTTGAATGAGTACACAAAAAATTAATTTTAACTATGAATTATTATAAATGAAAAATAACTCCTTATTTTATGTTCAAAATATCATCAGTGCCCTAACAAACATATACTTGTTATCTTTCAAAATTTACTCACACTCCTTTGTCTAGGTAAATATATCCCTTTTTAAGTTAACATTATTAGTTGACTAGAATATCATAATATTTTTCAAAAACCATATATGGAACCCAAATAAATTGTGGAAACTATGAATATATATATTTTTTATCGAACAAGGAATTTTTTCTATTTCCATAGTCCTAGTAGGATATATATAAATTCCACTATAAGTCACAATGTGTATGAGGAATGTAACTTTTTGAAACCAAAACTCACATTTGCAGAATTTTGGAAAATAATATATTTCCTCATAGTTAGTAATATGAACCATATGTATTCATCATGTTCCTCAAAACTATTGGAATATATCTTAATATAATCAATAATGAACACTAAATAACTATCATTATAGTCCATAATTATTTTATTAATCTAATCCATAAATTTCAGAGGAGTATTATTCATAGAAAAAATCATGACAAAAAACTCATATTGATCATACTTGTTTATAAAAATATGTTTTTATATATTCTTTCCTCACCCTCGGTTGATGAAACCCCAATTCAATTACAATAATATAAAATAATTGAGCTCCAACAAGGTGATTTAATAAGTCATAAATTATCTATAGAGGTTATTCATTATCTACTATGATCCCATAAAGTTATCTATAATAAATGCATATTTTCACTGATCCATCCTTCTTCATCACAAGGAGAATAGACCCTCCCCATGGAGAAACACTTCATTGGATAAAACCCTTCTCTTATAGATAAGAAAATTTCTTCTAAAATTCTTATTTCTATGTGAATTCCATTCTATATGTGCATTTTGATAATGGATTAGATCTATTTATGAATTAAATATAGTGCGATACATAAATTTATATGGGAGGACCAATTTATTTTAAAGAATTGATAAATATATTCTGGAACAATGGATACACATTTTTCACTTTTACAATAACATTCATCTGATACATCACCAATCATTTCCTTAGAGAATTATATATGTGGTAGTTTATGGGAAGACCTAGGCTGGGATATATATCATTTGAATCTTATTTCATATTTCCACAAGGTATCTAAAAAATCCATTCTGATAAAATTTATCTTAAAATTTTCCTTTTAGAGAAAATTTATCCCCACTATTATGTAAAACACCACCATCGCAATGACTAGTAGATTTGAAATGATATTTCACTAACATAATTTAATATGGGAATGTATATATTCCATGGCTTCATGAATATAACCTTTAGGGGGTTTAAATGGTAAAAAAATTCCAATTTCTAGGGTTTTGTTTTAATGATATTTTAATACTTAATATAAATAATGGAATGAATTGAACTATAATAATATAACATACACACAATCATTGAGTGAAAAAATTTAATCTTCATCAATGCCATTTAGAGACTCTAATTCATCTATTCTGATAGAAAAATCAATTCCCTGGTCCCTTGGCCTCTACTATGGATTCTTTTGGTTTCCATCCACCATGATAGGATTTTGTGTTGGTTAGAAAAGTTTCCAAGATATCCAAACTTGAATAATAAAACAACAATATGTTATTGCACCATAGGTCCCTTTACATTAATGTTTGGAGGTTGTGGTTTTTTATCTATATGATATTTTAGTGAAATGTTTACATCCTTTACACTCTTCAATAAAATAAAGAATCCTTGAACACAATTTGATGAGTTCCTTTTTTCATATTTTATGTACATGGTATGTTTTAATTGCTTACCTACCCTTTCATGGTCATGAATCTTTCTAAATTTTCACTTTATACTTTTCTTTTTTAAATTCTATCTATATAAACACTAATAGTCGTTAAAATCCATTTAAACATTGATATTAATTCATTCTATCTCTTCATAACCCACAATGTCTCATATTACCAATTCATTCTATAAATGGAGTCTTAGTCTGCCAAAAAATAGATTGATATTCCTATGAAAATAAATAAAAATCATGAAGCATAAAATAAAATCCTTATGATGTTAATCTAATAGCATTACATAGATTCAATTTCTTTTTTCGCCATCTTATCTAATTACCATTTTATATTGGATAATTGGGAAATTCTTCTTTAAAAATACTTTTAAAAGAATTTTTGATTATATAAAATTAATTTCATCCATAGTATAAATAATATATATTTACATAAATCATTGATCTATTTCACATTCGATGAGATATATATCTTGGGTGACACTATCTTGATCGGAACAATGAATTATAAGAAATCTATTTTATATATAATTGATCCATTGGTCTATGATAATTGGGTCCAAGGCCTACAAGACGTTGGTTTTTGATGGAACATAAAAGATGAAATGGACATTTATTCCCTACAAGGTGATGATGGGTGATATAAATTGATCACGTTATTATTTATAACATGGGATTGTTGATTTTAAATTAATATGATGTTTTCAAAACTAACATTCATCATATTTGGAAGGCCATATTTATATTCCCTATTGTATTCATTTCTCACATAAGAAATTTTATTTTCCAAATTTTTTATAAAATGAAGCAAATAATAATAATTATGAAAGAATAATAAAGGGTAGTTTAATCATAATATTTTACATATATTTCATATTTAGGATCATGTTATTTAATGAAGTTTTTTAACATATAAAATAAATTATTATTTCCCCTATAAATATATTCATTTCTATTTATAAAGGAATATGATTAATAATTATATGTCCACAAGAGTATCAATGTAGGTGTTAAAGAAGGATTTTTTATCATGAACTAGGTAAGAATATATTTGATAAATGTTCCTACTTTTTGATGTTATCATCCTAAGATACAATTATTCGAGAGGCACATAAACAAATTATATCAATATTAGGATTTCATTTCATGGAATCCAATCACATTATACAACACCAAAAGGAAAATATGTTTTCATACATAGTTATTTATCTTTAAGGTTCTTAATAATACCTTTTAGTATTAATTTACACTAGTAAAAAAACCATAACATTGATTCCAACTATTGAATCCTTTGTTTTTAGAAATTATATATAAAAGTATTCCTTGAAAAAATATAACATAAATAAATCCAATAGACCAATGAGGTTTAGTGTCTTGGAAACTATGTATATAGTCAAATATATACACAATACATAAAATAAAATAAATTCTAATTTGAAACAATCTTTAATGAATTATTTATTATCTGTACATTGATATCCTCAATGTATAGGATTTCAAAGGGACATATAGCAAATTAATGAGGTGGGAATAAATCCATGTATGTGAAAGAAATAAAACATATAAATAATGAACATCATAGGGGAAATATATTGCATATCATCATAACATGAACATAGAAACATCATACATAATATAAGTATATGAATATAAGAATAAGAATCATAACAGGGAAATGAGGATACAAAATAATCAAGAGTCATTCATATCACCGATGTTCAAAACCATGGTTCCTTAATAGAAATTACTAGGTTTGTTCACCAGGGTATCATAAAAAATATCAATAATTACTTCCAAGGTATCATAATCATGTTACGTATAGATATATACTCTTTACCCAAATAATTTGATTGCTATCACAGAATAACCTTCAAATTTAGAAAATTTATTCTTCCATATAGATCATGTTATTTCACCCATTGTTAATGATGTTAATTCTAGAATGATAAAATACCACATATGGATTCTTACTGTGTAATGTAATTCATTAATCATTATATCTCTAATTAAGAGGGTTGCATGATGGCTTCATACCATGATGTGCATGATGTCTCTTTCTTTGACATCCTAGAAATTGAACCGGCCTATATATCACCACACAAATTTATTTATTTAGGATATATCATTTATATAACAGGTTATGATATATGAAATTCAATTAAATAACAAAATTGTAAATTCCTTTATCTCATTATTCAGTAATGCATTATTACACGTGAAGCACCGAACATATCATACTCTAGAGTGAACTTATATCTTCAAGGTTTTCAAAAATACATCAAATTATGTGACTCATAATAGTAATTAATAATAATATCAATTTATATGGATCAATACTCATGTATGTAGATAGGAACATCAAATTTCACGTATAAATGTGGATATCCTACGGGCAGGTCTCATTCACAAAATATTGATCAATAGATATTAGAAAAATATTACACAATGATAAGGTGCCTAAAAGTCATATGATTCTCCATCCCTGATAACGTTTATAATATCTTCCATCAAATGATATCATTAGACTATGGAAAATATATTTATAAATACTATCATACCATTTTAGGGTTCTCTGCATATTAGGGAACTTCTTTTACAATTCAGTGATACAACTACTCATATGAAATTGTAACATACTATATTATATGGAAGAATAATCATTTTTTATAGGGGTTTATTAATATTGAAAAACTATAAAGACATGTAATCATATTGTTCATATAAATTGGTTCTAGGGAATAAACTCTAACGAAGTCCTTATTTGATTTGATATGGGAAACATGTAATGATTCCAGATCATCCATGATACGTAAAATACTTATTGATTTCTGATCAACTATGATTTTATGGTACATATATTCAAAATTGAAATATTAATTTGTTTCTATGCCTATTATGATTCCACACTTTTATGACATGTCATTATACATATGGTTTGAAATCATGGTTCACGGTAGATTCGGGATGATCTATCACTCTTACGATTCATGTTTTTGGAAATGATATTTTTTATTCCATGAAGCACATTTATGATATGCTATAGATATATATGAATAGTTTATGTTATTTTAATGATCTCATACCAATATTTACATATTATTGATTATTATGACAATAGATTGATATCTCCCTTGTTTAATGACACTAAACATTTACTAAACTTTCTTATGTTTCCTTTCCCCAGGATATGATGGAATGTTATTAAAAGGTTATGTAATAATTGTGTAATGTTGGAAGAACATTTTGGGATATGATAATGAATATAGCTTAATAATATTTTTATGTATCTAGTATTTAATGACACTAAACATTTACTATAATAGCGTGGATCATAATGTTGTTTTTTAAATATTTATCTAAAAGTATAATATTTATGTATATAATGTACAGGACACTAAATATACAAACATGGATTTTCTCATATATGGGTAATAACTAAGTTGTACACATATATAACTATGTTATAGACAAAGTTTAGTGCTATTAATAGACTATACTCGATGAAACCAAATTATAGATTTAAATGTAATGTAAGAGGTAAATTTGTGGTTCCCATTTAAAAGTATGAATCATTTCAAAATAATTCCACAACATTGAAATATAAAATATGTATAAAATACAATTAGATTTTAATTTTATCATAAATGTTTACTTTAATCAATTTACATAAGGTATAATTAGTGTAAGACATTATTAAATAAGACGATAATGTTTTATAAAACTATGTTATGGAAGAAGGCTTTTATAAAAATCAAGAATGACTCCAATTATTTATTAATGTAAAAAAAAACGTTTTAAACCAAATAATGTAGTTTGGGATTAAAACCAGTTAATAAAACCAATATATCCTTAATATTACCACACTTAGTTCCACCTGAATTCACCCGAGCAATAACCTAACCTCTAATTAAAATCTTAACCATGGTTAAGATTATATCATTACAAATAACATGTGTATGTTTTTGTTGAAATAATTTTTTTATTTAATAATAAAAACTATATCATAAGAAGATTTTCGTTTATTTAATGAGTGGTTACACAACCTATGTATCTTAGCTTACTTGACCTAGGAGGTTTTCCTCATGTTCATTTAAATTCTAAAAGGGGTTCACAAGCACAATTTTAGGATATAAATAAAATTATGTACCAACCATAAAGCTTTGTATTTCAATGTATAAAATTTAAATAATATACACTCCATGGGGTATAAGTGAGAATTTCCACCAAAATAATTAGTGATTTATAATGTTTACAACTACCTAAAAATCATTTTTAATCAAAGTACAAAATATCCTCATTCTTCATCTCAATTAAGTTCCAAATTATATTTAATTATTCTTAACTAAATTAATAATCATGTTATGAAACATTTTCACTACTTTAAAATTATGATATTTATCCTTGGAAATTAAAGCGAACATGTTTTCAAAATCATATATTCATAGTAAAAAAAGGTACCTTAAAATTTATATCGAATAAAAAATTTTAGAATAATTATATAAATTAAATCATTGAGGTTATTAATGAATAATAATGGAATAAAAATTATAATTCGTAATCATGTAATATATTCCAAACATTTAAATTTATAATTAGGGAGAACACAATACAAATATGCATCTATTGAGTATAATAAGACCCAAAATTCTATATTATTGGAAAAACAATGAAATTTTATTTATTATAATAATAAAATTCTTATAAGTGTAATATATGAAATCCATAAAGTATCTCAGATGTCATGGAACCCCCATACATTATAATTAATATAATTTTATCATTATGTTAATACAAATGAATTATTAAATCCCTTGTAAATCATAAACTGTAAACAAATATCATTCATCAGAATTTATCAACAAATCAACATATATAAAATCAATAAAATCTTTGTAAAAACTAAGAAGAAAAAAAATTCAGGACAGCCATTAATCAATCGTAGGACCCAACAATCAAACATAATATGACCTAAATATAGGTATATAATCAATGTTACCCGATGAAAATCCCTATATATCAAAAAAATAGATTAATAAATTTCATGAAAAAATTCAATTCGATATACCATGAATAACATAAGAATATATCATTGAACATGAATATATTTAACTAGTTCCTTAGATAAATTCAATGTTATAGAACTCATTTATAGCATTGGAGGAGTGAATAAAATAAACGGACATAAGAAGTAAACATTGAAGATGTGTTATCATGGAATTTGTTTTGGAGAGAACAATGAAACCACATTGGAATAAATTGGAATAAGGATAGGGGAATAATAATCTTGAGAGGTCCCAGGATAGGTCTATGACTACTAGGAAAAGGAAAATACCATATTATGGGGAAAAGATATTAAAAACGGATGAAATGAAAAAAATGACAATTTTAAATGAGTAAATTTTTATTGGAAAATATTTTAACTACTAGTGACCCACCAGGTATATAGTGGAACCCATAGGTGAGGAATAATTCTATGCACTCCACTAGGTACTCGATAAACTGCACTAGCTACCTCGAGTCACCTATAGTGTTAATAAAACTTGTGGTTCTACATATATAGTAGATAAACCCCCTAAACCTTCTTATATTGTTAAACCAAATATGGAATCCCTTAATAATTTAACACCAATTAAAAAAAATTTAACCCAAATACTTGAATGAGGAATAACCCTTCACATTAATAATAGAATGAAAAATTCCAGACAAAATTCACAACTAAATTTCATAAAAATGTAATGACCAATGTCTTAGACCTTACACATACCAAGAGCAAGACAAAAAAAGTGATAGATGATTCATAATTCTAATAATATATATATTTCATTGTACTACATCCATAATTTTTTTTATTGAGTATAGTCCAGGGTTATATAATTGGTTTGTAATATTTTTCAAGAAAAATATAATGCCTAGATGTTCAATGAATAACTATATGTTTTTCACCTATGATTCATCCAATAGAATTAATATTTATCCATAATAGGTAAATGAGTATATATTCTTGTTCAAATTAATGGTTTCTAGAAATTATATTTGGTATGTTATCCCCTTCTATTTAAAAAATATTCTATGTTTTATAGTGGAGGATTCAATTACAGTTTTTGCGTCCAAATTCGAGATGTAAAAATTTTGGGTTCACATAAAACAATTATTTCATGTACTCATACATAAGTGAAATTATTTTTTTCTTCATCAATGGAAATAAATAAATAAAAACAATATGGAAACCATATGTTACCACATCCTTGTGTTGGCATACAACCTATTCAGGTAGATCATATTCATTACTTATATTATTAATAAAACATAATAGATTAAGAAAATTAAAAATTTATATTAAAATAATAGTTTCTATATATGAAATTTGATCCACTAAATTTTAATTTTTTTATAATTGAATGCTCATCCAAGGTGTATTTATTTGTATCAAAATTATTTAAATTTACTATGTTTTCCAGGAATTCAATTCTCAAAATACCACAACAGACATTGATTATTTTCTAGGATATATTTACAAATGATCATACAAGAATATTTGGTGTATGGGCTAATATTTATTCTTATTACAGGAATAGGATATATAGGTCTACAATAAATTCCAAATTCTACTCTTATAAGTACATACTCAATCACTTATGATGAAAAACATTTTCTGGGTTTTCCAAAAAAACAACCATTCTAGTTTCTTTATGTCCTATAATAAAAAAATTTATAAATACTAAATGAATATTGAAATTAATTTAATATATAAGATCACATAATAAATTACCAAAATACATGTGTCAAATTAATATATGAATTGAAAATTTCCATAGATATTAGCATTTAGTACACATTTTGGGTATATTTGAAATTGAAACATTTATTCTGAGAGTCACTATTTCAATAAATTGAATTCTCATCTTCATTTCACATAATTCCCCAAGAGAATTTGGATAAATTGGAAACTATTTATTATATTCAACAATGATTATATTTATATTTTTTAAAAAAATTCTAGGAATTCTATATGAATTAACCCACATGAATTTTGTTTTATTTTACCATTCTTGTGAAAAATAGAAATGATGTGTTTTCCTTAAAATTTGATCACATTTACAATTGTTTTTAAGGTTTATTATATTTATTATCTAATTTATATTCTACATATTTATCATTGGTTCACTTAGGTTTTTCCGATTTTGATTTTAGTGCTAGTTGAATATCATTGTCAATATGAGTTATTACTATAGTAATATCACTGTAATAATTTAGTAGTATTAGAGCTAGTTTTTTATGCTTAGTTATTAATCATTTTTATAAGTATACCTTATTATATTTTCAATTATTTCATCTCATATTTAATTATTCAATGTTTCAGAATGATTGAATATAATCTAATGATTTATCACATATTTATGGTTCTTTAATGGATTTTATCTATTAAAATGGTGCATTTAAGAATTTTATTTTGTTATATAATTTGCATAAAAATAAATTGGGATAGTGTTGGTTGATGTAATTATTGTTTATATAATAGAAAATCATTCTTCTATGGGTTTCCAAATTCAAATTGGACATGAGTTTTTTTACAACAACTTTTTTTATTCAATATATTTTTAAATGATCTACACTGGTACAAAGTAAAATAGTTTTTTTGTGTAATGTACCTAAAAATACAAGTTAGTAAAATTATGCGATGAAAAATAAAGGCCACATACCATCAAATTGGTTGGTTGTTTATTTGATTAATTATGATCTATCTATATTACCAATGTTGTTATTTCATCAAAATAGTATACAAACAAAGGGGATTCAATTATTCTTAACTTGTTAACTCCTTACGTAGCAATGACTATGGTTTTGGTGTTTTGAGAATTTCAGTCACCATTTAAATTATTCCATTATATTATATTCGTAAAATTTTAGTAAAATATCATCAAATTTTGTGTTCATAATATTTAAACTAATAAATAATACTCCTTGAAAAAAAATACTATAGTTATATTCTCAAATAAGATGATTTTAGTAGATTGGGAATATAATCTCAAATATCTACAAGTACTTTAATAGTGTTTCTCATAATAATTTTTTGATTCTATGTATATATTCTCTCAAGGAAGTTATTTTAGAAGTTGGGATTTTTTTGGATAAATATCTGTTGAAATTTATCCCTATTGGAGACTTCTCTGTGTTTTAAGCTATATAACCTCTTCTTAGATTGTTCTTTTAGAGAGAATAAGAATTCTCCACAATTGAATTGTTTTTTTCCACTCCTTAGACTTTGAAAATATCACAGAAATTGGTAAAATATATGATGTTATTATTTTGAAATTGACCTTCGAGGACATGAAACATTGGTAATTATTTATTTCATCATTATTTAAGCCAAAATTATGCTTACAATGTCTGGTAGATGATTTTTCCTCTTTTAATATACGTTTTGGAAAATTTTCTAGTCCTTTTGTGTATAAAATAAGTCATTTGGATGTCTCTAGACTATTCTATAGCTAAAATATTATTTTTAAGAATGGTTAATAGAATTTTATAGTTTCTAAAGAGTTATTCAGATTACACTATAACCTATCTTATAGATCATGGAATAATTAATTATGCTAGAATGAAGATGAAACTATGTTCTAACCATGTTATATAACACTATTTAAGTCCATAACATGAAATAAATCTTAAAAAATTAAATAAGGATTCTAACTCAATCCTAATCAAAAATATTATAAGTTTTCATAACTTATGAAAAATTATGAAAACAATTCTCATTAATCCATGTACCATGGGATATTATGATAGATTACAATAGGATGTCAACCAAATTTAACAAAAATAAAAGCGTCATGGGGAAAATAAGGCCAATGCAGGGTGGTACTGTACTAAGAGTATTCATGTAGAATGGGTAAGAGCAACATGGGGAAGAAAATAACTTGCGATGGTTGAAATGATAGCCCACCAACATGGGGGTGTGCCTAATGGATTTACCGATGGACTTGTGAATTAGATGGAGTACTAGAGTAGAGACTACCTACATTGAATTCTAATCTGGGATAAAGATATAAGGTACTGAACCACCATATTAGGTTCCAAAACATTAAATATTTGATGTTGGAGAATTTTAACAAGATACAATCTAATGTTTGTCTTACAACATATCCAACCTTATATATCCTGGATATTTTCATTTGGTGTGATATTGTATAGCCTACATTAATGTTGCATCATTTATTGATTGGTATAAGAATCATGGGAAGATATATATATTTCATTGAGGAGAGATTGAGTTTTTTAAGGATTTTACTAAATTTTAGAGCACCAATTTCACATAAACCAACTGATTATCCCATGGAGGGTCAATGATTAACCAATACACTAATTCTAGGGTACTTGATCACTATAACATAGATACCCCTCTATGACAAATTCATCTCCGAGAAGAAGTTGTATATTAATTGATTATTTTTGAGATCTCAAGAGTGAAGGCATGTAATGTGGAAGAGATCAAAACTTGAAAGAGATATTTTATTCTACTTTGTATCCTATGATGTTCGAATATATTCCTATACAATATCATGTTAAATTTCCAAATTTTTATTATACTATTCCCTAGATAATTTTATTTTACCTTCAATATAACGTTCAAATTTAAATTAGGGACTATAAAATTAGGAGTGGATTCAGAAATTAAAAAAAAACATAAGAAGATGACCAATGACCAAGGAAGTAGAGAGATGATTCCATGGGGTGATTAAAACATTTTTAAGGAATTTTTATTCTTGATTATTATCAATAGATTGGGATCAATTCTGTTATTCCATTGAATATTTCTTCATTACTTTAAATGATTGCATTATTCCTATTAATTTCAATGAATGGATATTTTATACCATTATAATTGAGCGTCATTCATGATTATTGAACCATTCATCAAGAGTGAGTAGTCACTCAGGGGATGATGAAATAAGAATACAAGGGTTACAATATCTAGGGGGTTATCATTTTAATTTATGAATGATGCGAAGGACTAATATCTCATTGATCATAATTTTATCTTATTACCATATTACCAATAAAGTGTTATGGTGAATGGGGGATGAATCTAAATGTGATAGAGGGGAGTGGGACAATGTGGGTTATCAAAATACCACATTTTTAATGATATATTGAAATTAATTATTCTCGGTTTATTAGATAACCTTGACCAAAAGTGGTGAAATGTTTAGGTATTTCATATTTTTTATATAACATATGAGATAGATAAGCTGATATGTCTTGTAGATGGTTATCCTTGTGATTTTGGGTGTTGAATTTATCAAAACCCGTAAGGATTTTCATTTAAAAATGATCCAACCCCATTGTTTATTATTACATTATTTTTCATCCATCATGTCAATATTTAATTTTGATTTTTTTCATAAAGATAATTTTACAAACCATGTTTTTTCCTATAGTTTTTAATCATCATTTATATAAAAGTAAAAATTATGTATGATTAGATAATTTAGGACCCCTCATTCCCTATTGATCGATAGAGGAAATTTTATTGTCTATACTAATTTTTATGGTACTATTGATTAGGTCTATATGAAATTAATTCTAAAATCTTACCAACAACCCCATGAGTTGAAAAATACTTCATGGACATTATTTTTTTTCATCCTTATTGGGGAAAATATTGTAATAACCTTTGAATCTAACTATTGATTGATTATTTCATTCTACTATTATCATAGGTTATTCCTGTTTTTTAATATTTTTTTATATTCATGGGTGATCTTGTTATTCATTCTTAAATTCATAGTATTATGAGATAATATTGTCAAAAAAATATCAAAGAGCTATGATTATGTGAATTCTCTTGAATTCAATCTTGATATTGTTCACATCATCTTTCAAACCCGTATTTCAGCAATAGAAAATGACCAAGAGCATCCTGTGATGATAAAAATGATATTTTTGGGGTTGGATAACATGAACCTCACAAGATAACCTTGATGGACTATATTATCATATACATATACGGTGACACACGGAATTGTTTCAAAATTCGTATATAAAAAAATAATTTCAAACTGATGTTGATCATCTAATAAAAGATATAGAATGTTAAACTATATGGTGTAATTCTACAAGATTAACCTCATGGAACTCTATTAAATTTTCTTTAGATCAATGATATATTCAACAATAATTTAGTTTAAGAAGATTTAATAAGAATACTGAAATTATCCTTTCAACTAGTAGGGGTGGGTTCGATAAGTAAGATACAGACAACCACCTAAGACATCCCAGATGAAATAATATTTAATAACTCCTAATGGAACTGTAAGAGAGACCCTACATAATGATGATTACATTAGGTTGAGGAAACCACCATGATATTAACTAATCTGGAATCAATGTCTTAAAAATTAGATTAACTATATATATTCTATAATCTAGAATCATCCGTCAAGGAACATCTAGTGTTATAATGTGAGAAGTGTGGAGGTAACCACCTCTTTCAAGATTATAATGATGAAGTGGAATAAAACATAATGTATGAGTTTAATTTAACCAAATACAACAAACATCAACTATAAAACCAATATTATAATGGATAGGGAGTCATCTTAGTTCCATAAAATTGAAGCCAAAAATTTAATTTCAATTATAAAACCATTTAATCATTATCTCATTGGGATTTTACCAAAGGAAAAAAATAGTTTATAACCCTAATCCAATAATTTTAGAACACTATACATCTACTTCACGAAAAAAAATTCAAGTGGAAATCATATAAATAAAATTGTCTTTAATGTATACCGTCACAAAAAATTTTAATTAGAATAACCATGACTCAATTAACTGGATAATACATTACCTAAGCATTAAAATTTCATGGGGAATCAGAAAAGATTTATTTGGATCATTGCGACACAACTAGTAATGATTACCCAAAAACATATCTTGAAATAGATGTGAGTGTTTTTAAGAAATACTTATGTCTTTAGAGAAGAGTTTAACACAATTTCGTTGAAACATTGATGAAAATTTTATGATAAAAAAATGGTCTCAAGATCATGATTAAGGGAAACATCTTCACCAAGATAATTAATTAGGTTGATTCAATAAAAAGGAAGCTATTGAATTGATCCAATCAATGCAACATGAAGATATAATAAATAATCCACAAGTATATCCCAAAATGGGACCCATTCCCTATTTAGTAAGGATGTTCCATGTGAAATTATAGATAAATACATGAAATATCTATAAAAATATAATAAATTTAATATAAAAAATCATTCATTGTAAATTCTCTCATATTCCCAAAAATAATAATTTTTAAAGAGATTATTTCCAACAAATAGAAGTTAGAGTATTTGGGTGTTATATCATTAGATGAATAATTATCAACCTTGATGTAATGAAAACTCCCCCCCCCCAAGAACATGAGATGTGGAAAATTTCTCAATTCCATAAAAAATTGGATCATACAAATTTAAAAAATCATTATATAAATTACGATAATGAGTGAATATAATGATGAAAAAGGTATTCTAGAAGAATCCAAAATCCCACATGTGCATCACTAAAATTATAAGATAATTCATTCATATATTCAATTGGCCTTTTTTATGTTGTCTTTGTCAATATAGGAATGTTAATTTTTAATTCCAAATTTATCATTATAGATATAGATGAATAAGGAGAGGTTATGATTGTCCTTCTTGGTCCTTTCCATTCTAATGGGAGATGAAATATGTATGTTAATCTAGGACAATTTATAATTGGATCGGGAGGAGAGTAATTGAATCTTAACCAACCAGAGGTATCAAAGTAGAATGATAAACCAAAAAAATACCATCTCATAACCATAATTTAAGATAGTTGTATAAATATGGAACTATCAACTAAGGTGACATATTTTACTAAGGAATAATAAGTATTTCAAGAAATATACAATAATGAAGAGCTGGATGTGGTATATAATTTTTATATTCTATAGTCGTTCTCAATGTATTTATTTCCTATGTTTACCCCTTTTATTTATAATCCAGCAAATAAGGATTGAAAAAAAATTATATAGTAATATCCATTACATTTTCCTATATGACGTAGACGATTAGTAAATTATTTATAATATGGATTTATATTTGTTTAAAGAAAATAATCTCTATACTATTTTAAATAATTAGATGAAGGATATATCATGGATAATATATGATAAAAATGCATCAACCATTCTATTTCCCCATGAAAAGTTATTCTAGAATAATGAAATAATCCCACATGATATAACCATAGAAGGGTGGTACCACTAATGAAGCAATTTGGGAATAATGATGTCTTGAAGCTATTGGACACCAATATTATATACCCAATCATAGACATAAAATTGTCAATTATACCAATGGTTTTTCGAAATAATTAATGAATGACAGTTTTAATTGATATAATGTGATTATACAACTTATACAGTGATATGTGGGAGAGTATATCTGAATTATAGGATTCTAAATGATTATAAAAGGAATTATTATTTTCCACATTCAGTTACTAATAAAATGTTTAAATGGATAGAGGGAAATGTGTACAACTATAAAATGGATGAATATTTAAAATATAAATAGATTCAAAGGGTATAGATATATGAAGAAAATATAATTTCCACATGTCCGTATATAACCATAACATATTGACTTATTTCATTTAGGATTTATAATTCATTGACCTTGTTTCTACAGCACATGACACAATTTTTCCATGGGATGGAGGAAAATTTCCTAATGACCTTCTTTGTTTATTTTTCAGTCTATGGATGATCATTTGATGTGTTCTAGAAAATATTAATTTTGTAATAAGAAATTTCGGCATACATTCTTTGTGTTCAACTTGGAAAGTTATATTTCATTATAATTAAAGGGATTACCTGATGACACATAATTTATAAGGACACAATCAATATAGATCCCACTAAAATTATATTTATTATGGAGTCTCATAAACCAAAAAATATTCTATTGGATTCATGCCATTTGGGACCATGTTGGGTTCTATGGTTTATTTTTCAAATAAAATTAACTGATTTGTTACCTACTTACTCAATTTCGGGAAAAGGATATTGAAATAAATTATAATGAATATTTAAAATAATCCATTAGAAAATAATCATGGGACTGATCAGTATCCCCATCATACTCCTTAAAAATTTGTTGGAACATATTCACATGATGTGTTATGTAAATGATTATTCTATAGGATACTTGTTTTTAAAAATTAAATAAAAAATATTCTAGAAGATTTACTATACGAGAAGAACATTAATAATGTAACTACTGAATAAAACCACAAATGAGATGTAATTAATCAATTTAATCTTATCTATCAACATTTTTTGTCAAACATTATGCTCTTTAAGGCAGTAGTTCTTATTAACCACACAATATTTAAGTAAATGTTCACAAAAATTGAATCTAATTCTAGGTAGATCTGATATTTTTTATTTTTAGAAGATATATAATTTGAAAATATTGAACGAAATATAATCAATATTGTTTTTATATAAAATATTTCAAGGATAGATATTCCCATCCTTTTTGATGATCATGAAGTAGTGATTAGAGGATAATTTTCAGATGACCACATTTTTGTATTGTAAAACACTAATAGACTATGGTTTATATATATTGGGAACTTCTCAGTTAATAGAGTTATTTACCCTAAATTATCATATCAGTAATGGAATATATTTATCCCTGATGACTGAAATTATATTTATGATGATACTTTATTTATAAAGACATGGGGGAGTGGAATGATTTGAAGGTGTTTGATCGATTTTTTATTATAAATGTGTTGCAATTATATCATTCATCACCAACATGAGGTCATAATAAACCATAGTGGACTATTTCCAAAATATCATAAAATAAGATTCATCAAGGAAACATCACACTATGATATTAAAAATTTTCCAGATGGTTGTTATTATTTTCAATAAATTAGATATATTGGTAAATGAGACACTCCTTATCACCCTTTCTAGGAAGTGGACATTTTTCAAGTAAGTGGAAATTAATTTATGGGAACTGTTCATAGTTTTTGGGTCTAAACTAAAATTCTATTATTCCATGATAATTCCACCAAATGCTTTGCAGTTGAGGATACCTTATCTAACACGATAATGGTGGTGATTAAAATATTGAAGAAGAACATTTTTTTGTTCAGAGTCCCTAGAATATTGATCACGAATAGATATATTAATTTTGATGCATTTCTCTTAAAATAATTGATAATGAATCATGGGTTCTTCTATAATAGTGGAACCATATACCGTAATTGTCGAAGTAGTTAGGTGGTGATTTTGAATAGGGAGATAAATTAGATCTTGGAAATAACCATATGTTAAAATATAAAATACTGGTCAACAAATCATAATTATTATTTTGGTTCATATAAAAAAAATACATACCAATATTGTTCAGGTATCTATTTTATCAGGTGAACCATTTAATTTTCTAATTGGAATAAATCCTTGATCTATATAGGAGGTAAATTATTTATAATTTTATTATGATGTAGTATAAATTAAGATAAATTTGGAGCTTGATGATTTAGAGAAATTATAGAGGGACACTTAAACAAATATAGAGATATATATATATATAACACATGACATTCGAATGATTTGATCATTAGGAAGGAGGAGTTTCATTATGTTAAAAATTTAATATTATTTAAATATTTATTATGTATATTTCTAGGTATGATGTAGTTGATACGGTATAGAACATTTATTTTCACCATTGTATTCCTCTATAGATCCTTTGAAATATAGATGGATGAAGAAACACCATTCAAGGTCAATATACATAGTCCCAATGCCTAAATAAAACATTATAAAGTGTGATGCATTTACTCCCCTTATTTAAACTAATATAATGGATGAAGGTACATTGTGCTTTTGAAATTAAATGGTGAACTGGCTAAGATTTAAGCTAGGTAAATTTTCTCTTTAGTTTGAATTTATTTAATTATACTATTTTTTAGATTTTCTATTGGGTAATTATGTTATATTATTACTATAAAAATGATTCCATAGGACCACCTCCAAGTCCCTCCAAAATTTCCTAGATGATGGCATCAAGTAGTGATATTTTACCAAGTAATGGTATTTAAAATTGGTAGGTATACAATGTCTTATATATTAATGAAAATACCACCCCTTTAAATTGTAATTGGAAAGAAAAAATACATAACAATAAATAAAAAAATAAAATGGACCTTTATAGATTAGATAAGTTTTTCTATCCACATTAATAACTTTCTTATCTCCACAACATTGTTTCCAAACCACATCACATATCCTAGATGCATGCGATGTTTTCCCATGATTCCCACTAGAATATTTTTCACCTATGTGTCATGGCCATGTGTTAGGGCATATATGTTTTGAACATTGAAATATAAAAATATCAGGGTCATATTATACCAAAAGAGAATGTAGCATTCCATAATGTTCTTAAGTCCATTTAAATTATATTGAATCCCATGATTTTCATTTTATCCTTCTCTCTCATCTTTTTCTATGATCATACAACTTAGATTCCTTAATATATCTATTTAATTCATTATACCAATCCATATCAAGAAAAACCATTCCACACCCACCCTTTAGATTCATCATTCCATTACCTTTTCCATTTTTCATTTCTTCATCCATAATCCATTTTCCAAACCATCAGATGATATTTTTTGAACTATTCCCTTAGATTGAACAACCATCCAAAACCCCTTATAAACCCCCTTATTTAACTGTTATCTTTATATATAAAACATTTTTTCCACCATGGTGTGGTTAAAAAAATGTGTTATATCCATATCCTTCCTCAACTAACTAGTCCACATGTGATCCAATATGTACACCACATTCCTCTAGTTCAACATCTTCCTAAAACCACACTCATTCACCCACCTCAATACCTAAATCCCATCCATCTAAATCCAAATCCAAATCCAAATATTTACAAACCAAATGATCTCTAATGAAAATGTTTAAGGTTTATTATTCTACCACAAACAATAGAAAACCATTTCTTCAGTAAATTATTATAGCCTCATGTCAGGAAATAAAAGGAAATATCACCAACAAGTAAATGTTTCATACTTGAGAATATACATTGTAAAAAATCATGTAATTGTTTTTTGCAACCCCTATATCATTAAATGTTTTCACGAGGAAGGTGTGGTGACTGCTAATGGAGGAAAATTCTTGATCCCAAGCCTCGACGCCCACCCTTTCTGGTATCTGTAGGCTGAAACATCTTGGACCTTCTACCTCTCTCTTGTAGAACCACCAAGAACCTATATTAGTTCCATAAGGATGGCCCACATCTTTGGTGAAGCTACAAAAGCTTCACCAAATTTGATATCCTCGTGCCAAGGGAAATCTGAACCACCATATGTCTTCTTACCCACTTCTTCTTTTCTTCTAAATACTTCTTCCTACAATCTCGCTTCTTTGAAAGATCAATTCCCAATACTTCTTGTTCTTCCTCTAGTTTAAGATCAATTTCTTTACTCCTTTTACTTTTCTTATTTTTGTTCATAGGTGAATCATTATGCAAAGAAACATCATAGTCACTATTGTTCAAGGGTGCCATTATATTCCCACCTCTATCATCAACCTAGACGTGGGTTGATGTGAAATATTCGACTAGAAGAACTATCTTTCTATTGAAATATCCATCACATTTTCCCTCTTTCCTCTGGTCTTGGGGTATCCTTTCGATTTTGGGAAGGAAGAAGTTGAGGTAAGTGTGAGGAGCATTGAAAGCTCGGAAGGCAATTCATAGATGGCTGATGGGTCAGGGGGATGTGGCAGATGAGTGTTGGTGCCATGTGATGCTATGTAGTTCATCTCCCTCCATTGTAAGCCTTTTTTCACATACATATGTGACCCAAACCATTCCATAAATAAAAAGAACTAGATTCTAATCCACCCTCATCCCTATTGAGGAAGGAACCAAACATAGACCCTTATTCTAAGAAAACATCCCACTTGTCCTCTTCTATAACAAAAGCCACTTCCCAACCTACACTATAAGAAACCGGATCTTCATTTCAGGTATGTTATCGTTTTTCCTATAGTTTTTTAGAAAAGAGGGGTTTCTGGACATTTTTGAAGTACACATCGTGTGTTGGCTGTGTCTGGGCCACACACACGGTGTGTAGGGTGATGTGGAGTCCGCATAAAGCGGAGTACAAAAAAACAGAGTACACTCCATGTACCCCATAAGTTCAAATCGTGTATTTTATTTTTTTCATTTAATGGACAGGGGTCGCGCCTGATGGACAGAACACAATCCATCTCTAGGTTCTTCGTTAAAAAGAACATGTACGACCATGAAACTTCTCCGGATTTCTGAGCCTTCGTCTGATCCCCATTGTAGCCTCCATCGATTGCGTTGGAACCACAGTGGAAAGCTCTCTATTCTCCTAGAGCTTCGTTTTCCAATTCCTCCTCTTTCTCATGTTATCATTAGTTGAGCATTTTTACATTTTCTCATATCATCAACGTTCTGAGGAGAATCAATCATCGGGGTTCACATATATCGTTCTCCTAGAATCGTGGTAGGTGGTTTGTACCTTTCTGTAGGAAATCTGTGAATATTTTTTTGCAAATTCAACCAATACCTTTTACGGGGTATTGTGTGTTTCTTGTTTTTCCCCTTTTTTAGCAAGATTTTCATGATTTCTTGAGTAGAGGTAATTTATTATGTGTAGGGTAACTCTTTTACTATGCATTGGATGTTTGGCATGCATGTTTTTCCTATTATGCATTTTTCCAGTTGCCATTCCTAGTTGTAGGATTGTGGAAGTGTTGAACTGTTATGTTGTTGTGCCTTAGAATGATTTCCAAGTTTTTCTTGAGGTATAATTGGGCCGATACACGTTCTATGCATGTTTGTTTTATGCAGGGCTATGAGAACCTAGTGTTGTGGACCCTAGAGAGAATGTACTTAAGGGATTCTCTAGAGTGTCTTTAATTTATGATGTTAGACCACGGGGGGAATTGATGTTGAGTGCTTCCTCAGAGAGTCTGTAGTTCCTAGATGTCGGCCACATGGGTAATAGACGTTGAGTGATTCCCCAGAGAGCCTTTAGTACATTACGAGACTATATGGGGAATTGATGGTGAGTTCTTCCTCAGATAGTCTATTTTTTAGCTGAACCATAGGGGTGAGACTGTGTGTTCCTTCCAGAGGGTTGCTAGTACTTTTAGGTTGATCTTTAGGGGTTAGGCTGTGAGAACTACCCAGTGGTTACCTATTTGTTATACTAGCTTGAGTCGATGATTATTGTTTGTAGATTAAATGATAGAAACAGTTTATTGTTACTATTGTGTTTTATTCTGTTTACTGCTTACTATTTACTGCTTACTGTACCTTACCTGCCATATATTCACTGACGGTTAGTAACAGATCATTGGGTGGTTGCCTATTGGGACCTTGTCTCACTCACTGTTTGGGTCATGATTTTGGGCCCAAACAGATTATGTTGTTGTAGGTATAGATAAGGAAATGTGCCCTTCTACTTCAGGTACTTGACTTGCTGGGGAGCTAGAGAGCATGAGACCAATCTATGGCTTGCGATGTTGCAGAGTTTACCTGTTTCTTTTTTACTTGATTTAGTATTTTATTCTTCATTATGACTTGTTTGGCTTCTTTCCTAGACATACGCAACATAATTCTTTATTATATATTTGTGCTCTAGTTTTCTTCATTATGTCTTCTGCAGTTTATTTTTGTATGCATTATTATTAATTCCGCTATTGTATGATGTTTAATTCCATTGTGTACTCTACCAATGAGGGCATAGTTTCCCCACTATCACACCCAAGGCCCTCGCTGCTAGTCGGTATCCTCTGGCATTCATGGAAATGCACTTGAGTCCATGTAACCAACTGAGTACGGGGCGCCTCTGGGCGGCTTCCAGAACCGGGACATTACAAAGTGGTATCATAGTAGTTCTTTTCTCTTGATTTACTGTCTGGAACCTTTACCCAGGGATAGGATGGATTTGGTACTTGGTATTAAGCTGTGCTCGGGAGTAGCTGACCGGTGTACAGGGAAAAGCCATATGACCATGTTTATTGAAGTTTACAAGTATTCAGATATCACGAGTTATATGATTTCACCTAGAGTAATTCACATGATTTGTGTTGTTATTTTTGTTGATATTGTGGTTCTATTTCTGTCACAACCAGATGAGATGTGGGTATGCCATCTCATCCATCATATAGGCACTTGTTAGAAATCACATACCATGCATTCTTGTCATGCCATCTAGGGTGGATTAGAGATTGCATGTTGTGGTGATAGACTTTGTGTATATTATGAATGATGATGTGATATGTGCTTGATAGAATCTCTACAATTTTATAGAAAGGTTGTTTGTTTGGTTACATGCTTAAATGAATGCAAAATGTTGGTTCTTGAGGTGTTATGGGCCCTCTTGAATCGGAAATTGGTGAATCATTGACCTGTTTTCCTTACATATGACTATTTTGGATGCCATGCTTTGATTCGTGGAGATTTTGGTCCCTCACAGGTCATAATTTGGCCCCTTCATGCTCTTTTTTTGGTGTTTTCTGGGCTTCGGTGCGGTTTCAGAGATACTGCCATGAAAAACCCAGAATACACGGCGTGTAATTTTTATATAAACGACGTGTATTTTTAAACCGTGTCACTGACTATATGAGAAAAAACACGGGTTATGAAAAATCTCTAGGAAAACGTCGTGTACGGTAGGTAGATTTTGTGTAGTAGTAAGCTGTTTACCTGGCCGTGTCCCTAACAGCACGGGTCGGGGAAGCTCGGATCATACATGATGTGTTGTGTATGAACACGTCGTGTATCCTTGTACTCAGTACCCGTCCATGTCATTAACAACACAGATATGTTTCCTCTCCTCATATACACGTCGTGTTCTATCTCAACACGATGTGTAAGGATCAACCATGTACTTGGTCATTTCACCAACAAAACGGGTCGTGATAAATCTTCAAGTGCACACCGTGTTTGTTCGGAACGTGCAGTGTAGTCTCAACTGTGTAGAAGGCCGTGTAACTAACAAAACAGTCATCAAACCTTTTCCACTACACACCGTGTCCACCAGGAAGGTGCCGTGTAGTCTCTGTTTCAGAAGACCATGTGAGTTAGCCGTGAAAGGAGACACGGGAAGGTGAGCAGAGTTAAGTACACGCCGTGTAGAGTTTATACTGGCTGTGTATTCTTTTTTTTTGTAAATCATGAGTGTTTCCTTCTCCTATTTCTGTTTTGTAATTCTTGATTCTCTGTCCTTGTTTTTCTGATCTATGTTATGGTTTTAATCATTCATAGCTATGCCTCCGAGACGTACTCTGCTTGTATGTCAGTTGTTAGACAGTGATCTGACGCTAGATATGGCTGATCAGGGACTCCTTGCTGATCCTCCAATCTGGCTGGCCATGGAACCGACTGTCATACCAGTTGCAGGCACTGATGCACAGTTCAGGGAAGGTTTTATGAGGATGATGCAGACCTTTCAGGGATCACCGCCTCCTGTATTGAGTATGGCAGACATGATGTGGGTTTTCCAGCATCAGTATCCTCCCACTTTATCGGGGGGGGGGGGGGATAGTAACACATGTTGTATTGTCATGGATAGAATCCATGTTGACTATCTTTGAGCATCTAGAGACACCTCCAGAGAGGCGAGTCAAGAGCGCGACCTATAAGTTGCGAGACTCTAAAAAGAGGTGGTGGGACGTGGTCTCATAGGCGGGCCATCTGTTGGTAATGGCTTGGGAGGAGTTCCATCGCATGCTTTACGACTACATCTACGCAGAGACACTGAGGTACAATCGAGCAGCAGAGTTCATGAGCCTGGAACATGGTACTTTTTCTGTTATGGAGTAATCCTCTCGTTTCACAGAGCTCCAGTGCTTCACCCCCCCCAGATGGAAGTGGGGTGTTCATAGCATGGTAGTTCGAGGATGGTCCCAAGTGGGAGATCCACTCACAGGTGAATATCTTTTAGTTGACTTCCATCACTTCATCGTCAACCAGAAACTGATTGCAGAGAGAAATCTGAGAGACTCATGAGCTACGAGCTATAGTGGTTCGGCTTCTAGATCTAGTGTTCTTCTAGTTTACATCAGGAAGCATCGTAGGGAGTCTACGTGCAGTGATCTGAGGAGGTGAGATACATCTTCAGGTAGCCAGGTAGTATGCTACCAGTGTGGAATGTCATGGCACCAGAGGCCGCAGTGCTAGAGAGACCTAGTGGAGTGCTGATCATGCGGCAATATGGGTCACCTTTAGTGTTTATACTAGGTTTTCTCACTAGTAGCTGGTGATTGGGTTTCTTCCATGACTCCACGTTCGGGAGCAGCACCACTAGTTTCTCATCAATCGGGGAATTGGATTTCTTCCGGCCATTTGGGCCGAGGTCGAGGTCGAGGTCATTGTAGTCTGTCACCAGTCCTTCAGCATCATCTTTTGGGGATCAGCTCGGAGTGGTTAGGCAGGGTCACAAGGCCACGAGGTAGGCCAGAATTTTTGCGGTGGCACAGACCTATTAGGAGCAAGATCATGGTCCATCTACCATTCGTGGTACAGTTTTTGTAGCCCCAGTTTTATCTTCAACTCTTTTGGATACTGCTGCTACGCATAGCATAATCTCTATTGATATTGTAGAGAGCCTTGATCTCTGTATATTTTCATCTGCCGACTTGATGACACTAGACACACCTTTGGGTATGAGGACATCTAGTGTACATCAATGTAGAGAGTTCCCTCTAGAGGTTGCATGGTATCATTTCATATGGGATCTTTATGTTCTAGAGATAACATGTTATGATGTAATTCTCTGTATGGAATAGTTGGTTCCCTTTCAGGTAGTTGTCGACTGTTATCGCCATAGGGTGAGTTTCATTTCACAAGATAGTGAATATTTTCTTTATAGAGGCGAATGGGATGTTCCGGCGAGTCAAGAAGGACATGAGCATCATGGGATAGGAAGGGTGATGACCCAGATTGCTAGTTATTATCTGGACAACTAGTGAAATTCACAGTAAGACTTTCCTCCAGTGGTGGATTGTTTCAGGGATGTCTTCCCAGAGGACTTTTTAGGTTTGACATCGGAGTGTGAGGTTGAATTCTCGATTGAGCTTGTGCCAGGAGCGACATTGGTGTCCATTACTCCCTATAGGATGGCTACACCTTAGTTGCTGGATCTCAAAAAGCAGTTGGAGGAGTTTCAGGAAAAGGGTTTAATCTGACCCAGTACTTCTCCATGGGGTTCACCTGTCCTTTTTGCAATGAAAGTAGACGTTACCGTTAGGCTCTGTGTAGATTATTGGATGTTGAACCAGTTGATGGTCAAAAACTGATATCCCTTGCCAAGGATTGATGATCTCTTCATTCATCATTGAGGAGCCCTAGTGTTCTTGAAGATCCATTTGAGGTTCGGTTAACATCAGTTTCACATTAGACCATCAGATATTCCTTCGACGGCCTTTAGGAGCACGTATGGTCTCTACAAGTATACGGTTATGCCGTTCGGTCTCACAAATGCGCCAACAGTTTTCATGGCACTGATGAACTGAGTGTTCCATCCTTACATGGACTCCTTCATCGTGGTCTTCATGGAAGATATATTGGTGTACTCTCACACTCGACAAGACCATGCTACCCGTCTTGATATCATCCTGAGTACACTTTTAGAGCAGCAAGTTTATGCTATACTCTCGAAGTGCCACTTCTGGATGGATTGAATTCACTTTCTAGGTCATGTTATCTCAGAGGTAGGAGTATCCATGGACCCAGATAAAGTGAGATCTGTAGTTTCCTGGGAGAAGCTGAAGAACGTTTTTGATGTACGGAGTTTCCTAGGGCTGGATGGATACTACATAAGCTTCATTCAAGACTTTTCACGCCTTGCAGCACCGTTGATATGTCTGACCAAGAAGTGGGAGAACTTCTTATGGTCTACTTCCTGTGAGTCAACCTATCACGAGCTGAAGGGTAGGTTGACGTCAGCACCGATACAAGTCTTGCCAGAGCCTAGAAAGAGCTATATTGTTTATTGTGATGCTTCAGGTATCAGGCTGGGCGATGTGCTTTTTTCGGGAGATGGATTCGTTGCTTATGGGTCTCGACAGTTGAGGCACATGAGAGGAACTACTCGATGCATGATCTAGAGTTGGAAGCTGTTGTTCATGCCATAAAATGTTGAAGTAATTAACTTCTGTGAGAGAAATTTGTGGTTTTCACAAAACACAAGAGTCTCAAGTACATCTTCACTCAGCGTGATCTAAATCTGAGACAATGAAGGTGGGTTGAGTATCTTCAGTATTTTGATTTCAATCATTCCAATACGCTGGGAAATGGGAACATAGTGGTAGATTCGTTGAGCAGGAGAAATTATATTCTAGAATTTCATGAGGGCAGAAGTGAGTGGAAGAATATGGGTCTATTCTCTGAGATGCATCTAGAGGTGCATGACAGAGAGAGATAGACATACCTATCTTCTGTAGCTGTTACCTCTACACTTTTTGATCGGGTATGGATAAGGCATCTATCAGACTCAAAAGGCTTAGTACTATGGGAGAGAGTGTTAAGATAAGACCCTTTCCTAGATGGACAGTGGGAAATAATGAGATCTTGCATTTCCAGGGACACGTATGGGTGCCATAAGACATATGCGAGGAGTTGATTTGGGTTTTTTCATTCCTTAGTTTGGGCAGTTCATAATGGTGCCACCAAGATAGATCAAGATCTTTATTGCCAGTACTGGTGTCTAGGAATGAAGATGGATGTTTCTAGTTTTTTCATGAGGGGTTCCACTTGTCAGTAGGTGAAGGTGGAGCATTAGCGACCAGCAAGCCTTTTGCGGCAGTCACCCATTCCGGAGTTGAAGTGGAACCATGTCACGATGGACTTCGTGACCAGATTACCAAGGTCACAAAGAGGGAACGATGTTGTTTGGGTTGTCATCGACAGGCTTACAAAGGTTTCTCACTTCTTACCGATCAAGGATACCTTCAGTGTTGATTATATAGGATGACTAAACATTCGAGATATTGTACGTCTGCATGGAGTTCCACAGTCCATTGTTTAAGACAGGGATGCACGCTTTACTTCTCGGTTCTGGCATGGACTTTCGAAGGCCTTGGGTAGATATGTAATTTTAGGTACAACATACCATCCCCAGACTGATCGACAGTCCGAGCGTACGATCTAGGTGCTTGAGGATATGCTCTGAGGTTTCATTCTAGACATTGGTGGTTCCTGGGAGAAGCATATCCCTCTGGTAGAGATTGCCTACAACAACATTTTTTGGGGCACTATTCAGATGGCACCTTACGAGACTTTGTATGGTAGGCCATGCCGATCACCTTTAGGCTGGCTGGAGGTAGGAGAGGCAGCTTTGCTGGGACCTCGTCTTGTACAGAAGACCTCAGAGTAGATAGAATTGATTCATAAGAGGATGGCTACAGCATAGTCTCAACAGAAGTCTTATGCTGATCAGTGGAGATGACCTCTAGAGTTTGAGGTTGGGGATCAGGTTCTCCCATATGTCACACCGAGGTTGGGAAACAAGAGGATTTAGAGACAGGGTAAGCTTTCACCATGGTACATCGTGCCATTTGAGGTGTTGGAGAGAGTTGGACCGGTTGCCTATCGATTGCAGTTACCTCAGAGGTACTGGGCCATGCACGATGTCTTCCACATCTCCCAGCTCTGACGTTACTTTTCAGACCCATCTCATGTCTTTTAGCCCATGGAGTTTGAGCTCAATGCAGATGCATCATTTGAGGAGCATCCTATCCAGATTTCCGAATGCAGTTCAAAGGTTCTCTATGGGCAGTCTGTTCCTCTAGTATGGGTGCTATGGAAGCACGAACGAGTACATGTCAGGACCTAGGAATGTGAGGCCGATGTACGATCGTAGTGGCCAGAGCTGCTCGAGGTTAAATCTTCTCTTCCTTGTTAGGGAAATTCGAGGACGAATTTTTTAAAGGGGGGATGTTTGTAAGAACCCGGATCTTGGTTTCATGTATATTTTAATTTTTCCTGGAGTTTTTGATAAAAGAGGGGTTTCTGGAAATTGTTGAATTACGCGCCATGTACTTTCTGAGTACACGTCATGTACTCCATTAATGCACTATGCCGTGTGATGCCCATGTCTGGGCCATACACACGGCGTGTAGGGGTGATGAGGTGGCCACTTAAAGCGGAGTATGGAAAAACAGAGCCCACGCCATGTACCCAAGAAGTACACACCGTGCATTTTATTTTTTTTCATTAAACAGACCGGGGTCATGCCTGATGGACAAAACACACTTCTTCTCTAGGTTCTTCATTCGAGAGAACCTGTATGGCTGTGAAACTTCTCCAGACTCCCAAGCCTCCATCTGTTCCCCATTTTATCGGCCATCAATTGAGTTGGAACTGCAGCGGTAATCTATCTCTTCTCTTAGAGCTTTATTTTCCAATTCCTCTTCTTTATCATGTTATCATTGGTTGAGTGTTTTGACATTTTATTAGATCTTCGACGTTCTGAGGAGAATCCATCATCGGGGATCACAAATATCGTTCTCCTATAATCGAGGTAGGTGGTTTGTTCCTATTCATAGGATGTCTGTGAATATTTTGTCAAATTCCACCAATACCCCTGAATGGTGTATTGTGTGTTTCTTGTTTTCCCCCTATTGATTTCATGATTTTCAGTATTTCATGGGTAGAGGTAATTGCTTATGTGTAGGGTAATTCTTTAACTCTTCATTGGATGTTTTCTATGCTTGTTTTTTTATTAGGAGTTTTGCCAGTTCCCTTGCCTAGTTGTAGGTAAGTGGAACTGTTGAACTGTTATGCTGTTAGGACATAGAATGTTAGCCAAGTAGTTATTGAGGTTTACATGGGCTGATACGCGCACTATGAATGTTTTTTTACACAGGGCTGTGAGAACCTATTGTAGTGGACCATAGAGAGAATGGACGTAAGGGATTATATAGAGTGTCTTTAATTTACAATGTGAGACCACATGGGGAATTGACATTGAGTGCTTCCTCAGAGAGTCTATAGTACCTCGACACGAGACACATGGGGAATAGAAATTGATTGATTCCCTCGAGAGACTTTAATACGTTACGATACTATAAGGGGAATTGGCGATGATTGTTTCCTCAGAGAGTCTATATTTTTTAGCTGAACCATAGGGGTGAGACTGTGTGTGCCCTCCAGAGGGTTGCTAGTACATGTAGGTTGAACCTTAGGGGTTAGGCTATGAGAACTACTCAGAGGATACCTTTTTGTTCTACTTGCTTGAGTGGATGATTCTTGATTGTAGATTACATGCTAGAAACTGTGAATTGTTACTGCTGTGTTTTATCATGGTTACTACTTAATATTTACTACTTAATGTACTTTACCTACCATATATTCACTGACTGTTACACACATATCATTTGGTGATTGCCTATTGGGACCTTGTCTCACACCCTGTTTCGGTCATGCTTTTGGGCCCAAACAGATTATGTTGTTGTAGGTATTGATAAGGGCAAGAGCCCTTCTACATCAGGAACTTGACTTGCTGGGGATATGGAGAGCATGTGACCAAGTTATGGCTTGCGATTCTTAAGAGTTTACCTGTTTCTTTTGTACAAGATTTAGTATTGTATTCAACATTGTGACTTGTTCGGCTACTTTCCTAGATATACATACCATCTATCATTATTATATATTTTTGCTCTGGTTTTCATCTTTCAGTATTCAACTATTTATTTCTATATGGATTATTATTTATTCTGCAGTTGTATGTTGTTTGCTTCCGATGTGTACTCTACCAATGAGGGTATAGTTTCTCCACTATCACACCCATGACCCTCGATGCTAGTCACCAGCCTTTGGCGTTCGGGTAATTGTGCTTGAGGCCATGTGACCAACCGGGTACGGGGTGCCTCTGGGAGGCTTCTAGAACTAGGAAGTTACATACACTAACTAGATTTTATACCTACCAATCTAGACCTATTATCATTAACCATAATTTTAGGTAACCATGCCTTCAATTCAATGATTAGACACATATTACTAATATAAATAATCTAGATAAATATCCACTTCTCACAAAAAATACATAGATTTAACAGTTTCGTAGGTTATTTGGAATGAAAACCCCATCAAATGTAATTTGTACTAGAGGAACTATATTCTATCCTTCAGATTAGGAATATCGATTTTTCTAAATTGATGCATGAATTTATTATGACACATGAAATTAGTGTTGAATAAATTACATTTTTGGTGGGGTGTAAGGAATATAATTTTACTCTAATATGGGTTTTTTGGGACTTTATATTTCATAATTTATAGATTATCATTATTATAAATCAATAGAACTTTTGAAAATTAGGGAACATATAAAACAAAACATGAAATTTTTGGTCGTTTAGCCAAATTCTAAACATGATATAGTGAAAATCATGTGTACCCTATTGAATAAAATACTATTACGTATCATTCATGGATCGATTACACATTCCTGGTTAGAAAAGGTGGATTCAACATGTGTTTTTGATATATTGATATTATCATCCCTTAACCTATTTATACCATTATAAAAATCAATATGGCCTTCTATATTGCGATATACATTGAGTCTTAGAGAAAGAAACAAAAATGGAACTTCATTTGAAGGTAAAATATCTTTCACTTGGATAAGTATGTAATAGTTTTTTGTAGTAAATTTCTTATCATCTCTCTTTAGAAGATGGAGTTGATTGATAATTCCATTATTAGAAAAAAAAATAGGTAGATTTACAAATATTTAAATTTATGTAAGTCTATGTTAGAGAATGTAATTGATTTTCCAGAGGATGAGTGTGAGGAAAACCAGTCTCAAGCGGTATATGGACCCTAGGATTTTCCTTATAGATCTGTTCTTTATTTGATCAATGATATAGAATTTACTAGATTCCTAGGGGAATGGAAGTAATTTTTTTGTGTGGCCATTCATTCTATGTTCACAATATTGAAGAATATTTAAGACATTTTACATATTAATTATGTTAAACCACAAGGGTTACGAAGACTACTAAGTTTTGTCATGTCACATGTTTTGAAATGGATGGAAAAGATGAGGAATTTAAATTTTTTCTTTAACTAGGAAAATATGTTTTAAAACTAAACATTAGAATCTATTATTTTTTATAGTTAAAATTAATATGTGAATTTTAATGATATTAAATTACTTTAATTAGAATTAAATTAAATTTATATAAATTAAATGATGGTTAAATCGTTATTTAAAACTTTCAAATATCATTTAAATTATTTCTAGAATTATATGTTGATTCGGCATAGGATTCTGAGGCCCATAGACCCAGAGTGTTGATAGAATAAAAATATGAAATATATTCATTCAAACCATTGTGTTATTATTTTAATAAAATTAAATAACTCTTAAAAGGTGAGTCATATGAGAAATATATTACTACTATAAGGTGTGGAACGTCTTGTTTATCCTAGGCATGATATAACATTGATGCATATTATGTGTTTAGATACCTCACACGTGATAATACCCACTTTATTTTATATTAATTTATCATCACATTATTTTATATAATAAATAAACAATTTAATAGAAATGGTGCGTCGTATGAGAAATATGAGACAAATGTTATGTTTGGAACAACAGATGTACAATAGGAGAATTATAACCTTCGCGAGCATTGGAGGTTTAGTCAGATCACAGCTGAAGATAATTTAATATGTTCTTAAATATTTTGTTGTATAGTTATAAATAATATTAATTTTATTGTTATTATTATTATTTTCATTGAAAAAATGAAAGTATATTACAAAATTAATAAATTGGCTTGTAGTGTAATTAATTAGTGGGCAATATAATATCTTTATTATTATTAATTGGGAATATTAAAAGAAAATTTTCATTAAATATTAATTTATTAATTGTTATTGATTTTTAATTGTTGTTATCATTAAAATTCTAAAGGTGTAATTTATTGGTGGTATTGAATAATAATAATAATTATTACTACTGTTATTATTAGATTGGGAAAAATGATTTTTATATATATGATGTATATATATGGGGATTAAATATATATGTATATATATACAGGGGAGGTTGTATATACAGGAATATAGATATATGTATATATATAAATATAATATATTTGTATATATATATATATGAGTGCGTATTTATTATTGGGTTAGATAAAACAATATTAATTACCCACATAAATATTATTTTGGAAAAAATTTAATAAAATCATAATTTTAATGAACCTTTCAATTAGACTATTCATGATGTCAATTATTGAATATATTTAATAATAATAATAAAATAATGGTTTTATTATAATTATTAATTTCGGAAATAATATTGTTGTCTGAGTATATATGAAATTTAAGTATTAATGCCTATGTGTGCGTAGGTGTAAATAAATAAATAAAATTAGTAAACATATTTATTCCTTACCTAGTAGCTGGTTGCGGGTCTGGAGAAACTATTAAATTATTTAAATAGTTTGATGAGATTTATGTAAAATAATACATCATTCCCTAGGGCAAGGGTAGGTAATTATAATTTAAATTGATTAATCATAATAAACAATTTTAATGAAATAACATTAGATGACAAAAGGAAAAACATAAAAAATAAAAATAAAAAAGTGGATATGATAAGAGTGAAAATAATTCAAAATGGGGTTTTACATTATTATTATTTTTAATATATATTCTATTTTATTATCCACTATATTATTTTTATATTTTTATTGTTTATATTTTTATTTTTATTCTTTTCTTGTTTTCCTTTTGTACTTTCCTTATTTCTTTTTATTCTGTTATTTTTTTATCTCCCTCTCCTCTCTAATGTGATGTTCCTCCCTCTACTTCTAGTGGTGCACACCCCCTCATCACCGCTTCAGATGCTTGCCACAAATTTATCTCTTCTCCATTTTCCACACCACTAGATGAAATGTGAATATCTCAATCAAAAAAAGGGTTTTCAAGGGACAAAAGGTATACTATAACTACGACGTTGGGTGTCTTTGATATTTATCTTTTTCCATTGTGTTATTCAATTCACTCCATTGTGCTTCTCATTGGTGCCTAGCATTGAATCTCAATTTTGTGCTATTAATTTAATTTAAATACTTTTTCTTGGTCCTTGTGGGATTTTTTTAATATAAACCCTTAGTATGTTGTCTCCATGATATCAAACAACCCTTTGGGTTTTCCAACACAATTATCATGTTTTTACCATTACCCATAGTTCAATAAATTAAAAACTATGTGTGTTTTTTTAATAATTATGCTTTAAGAAAAAATTTATAAAATTATTTAGGCTTAATTATATTCCTAATTAATTTTTTATATTCTTTATTATGAATTTATTATATTTAAATGTTGTTTCCTATTCTTACATGAATAAATAAAATGTCCTTTTCAACATGAGTTATGATGTTGGAATTGATTCCTTATCCAAATGGAAGAAATTAAGAATTCTTGTTCTTGAGTTAATTTATATGTTCCTCCCATGTTGTTTGTGGGTAATATAGACAATGGCCGAACGTGCGTTCTATATTAAGAACCAACAATTGGACTCACCATTCTTGAAAGGTTACATCACAATGTATCGGGGAAGAAATTTTTTTTTCTCTCCAGACATGGGATCCCCTGGTCTTTTCATATACCATTGAGTGACACTAGTTCCTTAAGGGTAAATAGATTATGGACCCTTTGGAATGAGTGATACAATAATCCTCAGACCATTATGTAAAATTCAGAGTACCAACTCTTGTTTATTATACCACAAGAGATATATGGGATTCGAAAATTGATATCCAGGGATGGGCTTGTTGGTATTGGATATAATTTATTGTATCTACCATATTGATACATTCAGTATGGTATCAAACTCCACCTCTATACTTGTCAATTTTATTTATAAATGATTGTGGTGATTTAATGGATGAAAAATATATTTATATTTATTCACTAAGATGCCAATCTGTTTCCACTATTGTTCATAGTTTTAACATCTGGATAAGACACCAAGACAAAGAAAAATCAATGTGTGTGCCAATTTTTATGGTTTCTTATGTTACATAAGACTTTTTATCTCTATTCTGATTTACCAGCTATCTTTTTCAAACATTCGGTTTAGGTTGAAGCAGGTGTTATACGATGTGTGTGCACTTGGGAACCCAAACCAAGTTGCATCATTATTCATTTATTGAAATGAATTCATTATTATATATGGCACACTATTATTTATTTACCTCATAAAATAGAATGGTTTAGGCATAGTGGGTGCTAGATTACTAATATTACATCACAAACCTTGCACATGATCTATTTGGTACCCAATTATATTTTGTGTTCATAATTATGGATAAAGGGATGTGTGATGATTCTGATAATTAAGTGTTATTTGTTGTATAAGATAGAGATTAGCGGTGAAGGATGGAGCCTTTTCTTGAGATTTAGTTTTTTCAATTGTTTTAATTTTCATAATATCATTGATATCATGATTTCATTCATGTTTTTTCACAGGATTAATTTATTGAAAATATCATATCATGACATCATTATGTATCATGTTTTATTTATTAGCTTCCACAACTATATTTTATTCATTTGGGAATATTTATTTTCATTAGTTGTAGTTCATAGATTTATATTAATCTACTATATGTTTTAAATTTATATTAATCTTATGTATATCACATTTTATTATGAGGGATTAGTTTCACCCATAGAGAAGATAAAAAATACATCATTATGAGCCAGCACCCTCTCACGTTCAGGGAGATGCACTTGAGGTATTGTGGTCCACTATCTCAGAGCCCATTTTAGAGGTACCTATGAAAGTAATCTATAAGTTTATAACCTCAATAGCCCCATTTCCTAGTTCCCCCACGATTTCCATCCCAACCCTTAGATAAAACCACACACCAGAGTCCCCATATAGTCCTTTTTAGGATAATTATCAATAAAAACACATTTGGGCTACACCTAAACTAGACCCAATAAATCCACCAGATATTATTGTCAAATTGTAGATGGAGATAGATTCATGGTGAAAGGGTAATGGGTAGGTGATATAGGTACCCCCTAATATTATGTTCAATGATCCATCTCCTTATCAAAAGGATACTTTTCAAAATCATGAATACCCCATTACTAGTGGATCATGTGATCAAGACTGACATCATGGTTTCTATAGACAGTATTGAGAGACATCTTAACACTGAATCCAAATTGATTAATACTACATCCACTATAATAGTTTCTACTAAAAATTTATATCGGTTGGATGATATGCCTTATATAGATTCCACATAGTACATGAGTGAGTCTAACAATTGTTTTTCTCTGATTTTATTAATTTTTCCCCCTTTATGATTCCTATTTGTTTCTTTTTTATAAGTACATTTCAAATTAATTGAATATATTAATTAATGTTAAATTCAATATCTATACAACCTCTTAATTATAATGTTGACCCAGTACCATTCATTATCAATTTCCAAGGATCACTTTCAGTTGACAAATAGTCATCTCTATATTTTTCTTAGAGTTTTATCTCCATTCATTGTTCTTCATCGAATCCCTAACTATTTTCACATTCACAATTTATTTTATACGTTTCACTAATTCATCTCTTCAACTCTATTTTCATTAGACACTATAGATAATGTGTCAATGATGTATGGGGAAAGCCAGCAATGGCTCCATTTTTATTTTTTCACTTAAGCGAGATGTGATAAAAATTCACCAAGATGAAGGATTTTGGAATTAAGAAATATTGTGTAATCATAATTTTTAATAAGGGGGACATGGGATGGAATTTTTTATATTTATACACCCATTTCAATATTAAAAAAACTTATAAATTAATGATGATTTGTGTTTTATTTTTTAATTTTTATTCATATGAAGATGCATTTAGGATACTAATTGTTAGAGCTAATTCTATTAATAGATATCTGATTCACATGTCTCCCATTCAAGAAAGGATTTTAGAAATAATTTTCCTCATCCTTTCATACATGTTTCTTGATATATTGATAGGTCATTCAAACCATCAATACCTTGAAATACATCCCATTAATGTTATAAAAGTACAATGTCATGATTTAAACATCTAAGTAAATTTAAATTGCATTACCTTTATCATTAATGTGTACATTAATTTTTTATATTTCATGGACACCACATAAATCATGAATGGAATTTATATTAAGAGTTATATTATAATCTCATCAATCCCTTAATACCATACACTTCGAATCGTGTGTGGGGTTTTAGGGTTTATGTTCGGGGATTGATTGTTTGAGGAGGAAGGGAATGTTTGACATTGATGAGAAGATAATATATATTGTTATAATTAGGTTGGGGAATGTTTAATTATTATCATTAATTGTTTTTTATTTTTATCCATCTTGTATTGAAAAATATAAAAAAAATGAAAAATAATAAAAATGAAAAAATAGGTAAAATTAGGATGCGTTTCAGGTAGGTAAGTGATCCCCCTTATCTCACCTTCTACTGTTTTTATAACAATTTAAATTAGTGTTTTCTATGCATAAAATAATATTTGGGTGATATATTTTTGATTTGATATATGTATATTTTAAAAAAATAAAAAAAATAAAAATAAATTAATGATAAAAGGAAAATTGATTCATTATTATATTTGAAACAATTATGAGCTTGTTACTAAAGGTGGGAAAATAAGTGATGTTACATTGAATATGAGTATTAAAATTTATCTTTAAATTTAAATTATTGCATTGTTCTTATAGGTGAAACATTTATTGTGATTTTTGAATTTCTCACAACATAACATTCCTACCTACAATAATAGAGTCATTTGATCCAAATTGTGAAGTAATCATTATTAATTTTTGTTTTTGAGTTTATTGATTACTAATTAGAAATTATTTTGAAGTCTAGGTTAAGAAATTGTACTTTATGTATGACTATATGTGAAGAATGATTTTACAGTTAATGATGTTATGATATTTTGATGTAAGTAAGGTAATTTATGTAAAGAGTGTTACTGAGATATTGACTAATGTTAGTGGAAAATAATGGATTTCTTCGATGGAGATTTGATAAAAACATGATTTTATAAATTTTAATCGAATAGGTTGTAAGATTTTAAGATTTGGAATCATGAACATGTGTTTGTGAGTATAATAATTTTAATGATTCCCTTTTATAAGTGAAAACTATTATTGATTTGATGTTGATGTTTTATTGGTGATAATCAAATATTCATGTGTGTGGGAATTTTTTGAGAAATTTTTTTATATAATTTTTTGAAAACTTTTATATAATCATTTTTTTCAATCACTTAAGGAATTTTTAATATGTTTCTAATATTTTTTGGAAGAACTACGAGTGTGGAGATGTGTTCAAGGAATTTTTCTGTTTTCAGAGAGTGAGTTAGATTACCCCAGAACATATTCTCCACGTCATAAAACTTTGATGTAGTCTATGTTGGAAATTAAAATACATTGTGGCTATATTATACCATGTCATATAATTCTCAAGACTTATAAAATTATTGTATATATGATTAAAACTTATACCACAATTCAATGCATTTATTTTATTATTTTTTAGGAAAGGTGAAAAATAATGCAAATGTATGCAAGCCATCCCAATAAATATGGTATATTTGGCTGACCCCAACAATAGAACCATTAAATCTCAGCCATACTGGAAGGTTCATGTAGCGAGGAAGGTTAATAAGGGGAGACACATGCCATATGGAATTCATATAGTGTTGGTTGGTTCAGAATGAATAAATATACACCGGAAGGTTAGGATGGTGACACTCCATCATGGGGAGGTGATTTATGGATTTATCATGTGACATGTGAAGCAAACATGGTAATATAGGTGTTTTATAGTTTCTTGAAATGTATGTTCTAGTTTTAAGAATCACAGTTTTCATGAGATTTCCATAGGATTTATTTATGGATCCGAAAACATCAAAAAGATCATTAAAGAAAGGGTCCCAACTTTCAAAATGTAGGCATTCAATACGATTGAACTTTATGATACTTTAGAACATGCATTGGTCGAGAAGATTGGAGGTTGGACACATCACAGTATTTTTGTGGGAATTATTGTCTACTCCAGGGCTCTCTTGGTAAATTTAAGATGTTATCATGGATCCTTTGTTAACTAGCAATGTATATCAAAAGTATCCCTTAGAATTTATAATCACTTATTAACATGTGTAAAATTTATAATCATCAGTATGCATTCAAGTTTCATCATTAAGTGAAATATCTGTATGTATTCTAGTTTTTCGATCAATGGTATTATCTAATATACTACTTATAGGTTCTTTTAAACATCATTGTGATGATACTGGTTTTTAAGCCACTCAGTAGGGAACTTTGGAATTTATTTTCATACAGGGATATGAATGATTTTTTGATGTTGAGATCGTTACCCTAAAATTGGTAACCTATGTATCCTTTTGAAATGAACCATAAACCTAATATTTCAGTTCCGAATAATTGGACACAACATACCTTTTAAGATCATGTGATAAGGACCTCTTAGAGAACGGTGCTTGGTCAAATCTTGGTGTGAGACTTATGTTGATTCAACCCATTGTACATAGAAAGGCAATGGGTTTCCATGTAAGATCAGAACCTATTGGGAATATGGATAGAGGTGAATATGATTGATTTGATGTGTTGGATTTGAACAACAAGGAGGCTTCCAACATATCCCATATGGATGGAAATTGAAGCCCTCATAGTTCGATTAGTCTCATAGGAGAGTATGGTCTTTTGAGAAAGATGAGCATGGGCTTACTTCCTGAAAAGGATTTCTTGAAGATTTGTTTTTATTTTGGGGATTATTCTTAGTGAGGATGCCCAGATTAAAGGAATAATTGTCGGATTTCAGAAGAGGATGTCTAGTGAGCTCAGTCCCAAATTAGGCTTCATACATATCTGGGATTAAATAGGAATCAGAGTTCTCATCGTCCATTCGATTGTGCTAATGGTGTGACAATGAAAAATCTCTAAGCCAATGCGAGTCATGCTCAGTATGAGAAACAATATGATGTCAGATATTTAACAATGGAATTCACATTAAATTTTTTTTCCTCCTCCACTGGTGGAAGAGGGCAGACCTATAACATCACGGGTGGATGAGGTTATGCAGACTGTGGAAGAGGGGGAGGTGAAAAGCCTTCCCTGTATTATATTTTCATTAGATAAGGGTCTAATATAAAGAATAAAGGATGAAGGTTAGGGGCTTAAACAAGTATGGCTAACCATGGAGACAAAGCGCATTGGGAGAAGGAATGGGTAACAAGATTCACTATTCCCATCTCCCCTTTGGTCTTTGCCACCGAATAAGAAAGGGGGATAGATGATGAAATCTCCTACAAGAATAGGTAGAGGTTACACCATGTCAGAATCCCTAAAATTTTTATTGGTAGGGGAGGGAGACTTCTAATTTATTTTTAAAAGGAAAAATATGTATGAACTATATCTTCCCCTAATTGAGACTTGAGGTTTCATGTCGTCTCTTCATGAAGGGAGAGGCCATTACTCATCCCTCCTCTATATAGAGAACATTCTAACACTATTTATGGCAGAATGGTCCATGTGACTGTTGAAATAGAAACCCAAAGACACTCCACAAATCCTAACCCCATTGTTAAACAAATTTGGGAAAGCTCAGACTGCGAATATACAAACCCACATTGTGGACACACTGATGTGCCTTTTTTAAAGGTTTGATAAGTCAGGAAGATTTGGTGGAGGATTCAATAGAACCCCTTTAAGACAAGGGATCCAATGAAGAAGAATCCTTCCCATGAATTGATTCGAGGAAGGAAAAATGTCTTATAGAATGATGATAGTGACAAAATAAAGTGAACCATAGAGGGGCACCAAATAGATAAAGGCAGACAAGTATGGGTGTGCAAGTAGGTAATGGTGCGCAAGTAAGGGCGCAGAAGTAGGTTTGGGTGACCTAAAGTTCACATAGGTGAAAAATAACCTGTATGGTAATACATTGGAGAGATCCTTATCATGCCTTCAATAGTATTCATAATTGATCAATGGAGTGGGGCACTCATGTTCCTATGAGAGTAATAGGCAGCGCACAAGGTTTTATGACTTGGGGAGGTTGGACGGTTTAGGCATGCAAGTGTTATGGTTTTCAAACACTAAAAATACATAAGTCCAATGATCATCCTTTAAATAATCAAATCAAGGTTTTTAAGAACATCCTTGAATGCTTAGGAAGACTAGGGAAAAGTACTAGGGTGATAGAGTAGAAATTGGGCTTTAAGGAAATTCATCCATACAAATGGGTCCCCAAGGGTCTATTTTTAAGCAACTAAGTGACCATGGGAAAATACATTGGGCATGCAAGTGACTTGCATGACAAATTTGGGGTGTGCATGTACCTTACACGTCCACAGTTTTTTGGAAAGACTAGGATGAATCTATTATGACTTATCCAAAATTATACTTTCATTCATCTCCAGCATGGTGGCATACATGTGGGCTGCATGACATATAGGGGGCACAAGTAGGTTGTGCACCGATTGTGTTCTGGATAAACTAAGGTGGCCAAAAACATATGCCTTTAAAAATCATTTTCATTTTTTGAATTCCCCATTTTAATTCTAATGTATTTCCATCCTAATGCTTTTTAGATTCATTGATGAAATAGTGTATCAACAAAATCCACCCTCATAATTGTATCTGAAAAGAATAAATGATCCTATAATGAGGTAATGAAATGAATAATAATGAAAACAGCATTGGGGAATGCATGTACAGGCGTTCAAGTGGACTTGAGGGAATAAGTTTGAAATGTGTAAGATTTATGGTGCGTAGGGTGACATGTGTCGCTTATATATAATGGAATCACTTCCGTGAAAAGTCTCACAACTTTTAAATTTTCAGCTGTCGGCACACAAGTCTTCTTCTATTCAAGTTCTTCTATTTCACAACCATTCTTCTATAAATTTTTAGTTGTGCGATATATGTGGGGAACCATACATTCACGCTGAATTATACCTGTGTGCCATGTTTTAAACCTTCATTCCTTAATACCTTTTCCATTTTATTTTAAAACACCAAAAATGAACTTATATTTAAAAGACGATATCAATATTTTTGCAGGTTTAATTGCTCCTAAAAGAATTAGAATGTCTGAGGATCTCACCAACAAGAGGATTTATGAAATGATGAATATTGTTGTTCATTATTATTTTGATGATTGGGAAACCACCCTTCCATAAATAGAAAAATATTTGAAGATGTATAATTTCAAATTTCCTCAAAGCACCTATCTGCCTTTGTATTGCTGTGGAAATTTGCATGATGCTAATATTCCAGATCCAAAGAACATTTCCCCACATTCTTGGTTTCAATATTATAACAACATCCCATCTTCCAATGTATCTATAGGGTTCTCATTTTCTAATGCTAGGAAAGTAGAGAAAGCTCATATTATGCATCATTTCTCATGAGCTCCATATTTTACGGTATACAATCCTGAGCTGTAGCCACACTGATATTCATCCATCTTACGAGATACTCAGATAGATAAGTCCACGGGTTGGATGAAAAGTTGTGACATTTTCCCAAGAGGAGATGTAAAACCAGCATTGATGTGGGAATGGTAGGTGTGAATGGAATGTGAAAAATTTTCAAATGGTTTGAGAATCATCATGATTTTTGAGGCTGTCTCGGTTTGGAAAACCTACATGTATAGAAATGATTATTTCGTGGATGAATTATTATTTCGATGGACCCCAAGGACTAATTTATTCCATATAACACGTGGAGAGCTAGGTATCAGCTTGTGGGATCATTACATGATTTTTTGTGATCCAATCCATGGAGACATATATGATGAAATTATTCCTCCCATGGTGACATGGAATGACTAGGAGAAGACACCATATTTGGTTCATGAGTTTATGAAAATATTTATCAATCTCATGAATTAAATCATCACGTAAACTCTCACCATGATGGATATTTATCCAGAGGAATGGATGAAAATATTTTTAATATAGAAGAATGGAAATGGCCCTTCTTACACCCATCTGACTAGCTATTCAAGTGAAGAGAATAGAGGAACTCCTATCACATTTTGTCCTAGATTAGAGAAAAAATAATTTGATAAATGGGGATATGAACTAAACTAAAAAAATTATACAAATACATATCTGGAAGGTTTCATAGCCATGTGTCTCAATGTGTATTTATCACCAATCCGAGACTGAAAAGGAGGCATGAGGCCAAGATCTTTTATTGTTATAGCTAAGATGGCAGAGAAAATGATTGTAGGGTTGGATACTCATGTTTTGGACATGATTAATTGGAGTTTTCTGCATGTTTACAAAGATAAGTATTACTTTATAATAGAGGTACCATTCCAAGTGTTGTGGGGATAGATTGCTTCTCACATTAGAACATATCTTGTACAATGAGGAGTATTGGTTTTTGGAAGTTATTTCTAACAATTTGTTCAGGCCTTTTCTTGTATATCACCCTTGTCCATGAATGAAAACGACATCACGTCTAGAAGAAGCATGCATATTGAATTACATATCATTCCTTATAGAAATCTGCCTACAAAGAGATTCAATGATTATGGTACTTCCATTTAAAAATTGAGGGCATATATTCTAGCATGTAGAGATGTTGTGTTAGCCATAACAATTGACGGATAAATCATATGTGAGGCCTATTCTCCTTATATATTTTCAAATAAATTCAAATTTCTACAAAAGAATAGTGTATTCTCCCATGTGCTTGTTAGATTATAGAAACAACCTATGGTTTACCAACAACTACCGTTGTTGAAATCTGTAGAAAAGACTGGGGTAGTATTCAATTTACCCATCACTGATGGAGTATGCAGATTGAAAATCTGGTATACTGAAAACTAGGTTGTATCTTATCCTAAAGGGGTATTAAATCTTTCCTTCCCTCGAGTGGGGATAAATAGTATAATTAATAAGGAACCCCATCATTTGGAATATAATTCATCATCATCAGGAGATTACTAGAATGAATCGGAGGGTGGATGCGACGATGATCCAAATTCACCCAATAGACCATGTTCTTGATATAACCCTTCTATTAGAATTAAGAGTGACACTCCATCAATTCCTACTATTATTTTATCATGGAGATATGGTCTCCATAATTCTGATGAGCGGAAAGTTCCATTTTATAATCCTTCATCTAGGATGTTGAGTGTTGTGAAGAAACTCATGTCCCCAGTTTTATGATCTTTTTGACCACCCTCAGCCATACATTCTGAACATATACGATCAGAGGCTGTACTAACATGTTATAATCTATACTGTGATAGTGAAACCATTAGGATGGATATGTGTGATGGAGTGAATATTGTAGGATTAGGGGATCTGTGGGATTCTTCGGAAATTATTTTTAATAATAATACCAATGATATGAGGACCAAAATTAGAGATATGGTAATTCTCATATAAGTGACTGATGAATCAATTCCAACCACAAAAAAGTTAAGGGAAATGATAGATCATGGTACCACTGAGGAGATCAATCATTCATTAGATGAAGAGTGGAATGACTTTGTAGATCATAAGGATGTATGTTTACTTTATATCGCATTCAATTCCATTTTGAGACATGAAATATAGTCAGAACATTGTAACATAAGTGTTATATCAACTTAATTTATAGTTGGGTAATGGAAAAACAATTAAAGCTCCTTCACCATAGTATATCCTTGGAGCCACTACTCTTGGAGGTATTGGCTCATCCCATGAATCAATAGAAATATCTCAGGGCCAACATGCCATGGTGGATGAGATACAGAGGGTACTAGAATATCTGATACCTATCTTTATAGATGATGATACAAGCCCTCCCAAAAAGTTGATGTAGAAAAAGCTCTAAATAACAAAGACCATGGATAAGAACCTTTTTATAGTGATATGTCTCCCTGATAATCATGAGTTATAGTAATTATTCATGAAAAAGTGTTTAAACATTTTAAGATTACAGGGGCTTATTATGTTCCTTCATTGATAGAAATTACGAATAATATTAGAGGAGTAATAGAATGTTCTACTAAGCAGACAAAAATTCCTGCAATTCTAGTGGTTCCTAAAGTGGCATTGATTCCAAATGAACCAAAATTATTTCCTATTACTACTCTGATTCCATCTATCATAGGAGATGAAGCTTCTATTAAATCGATAATACATCATAAATCATCAAATTAAACAATATCTAACGTCCATAATTTGATAATTTTAGGTTCATCACATGAACTAGAACATCTGGAAACAACTAGTGTTGACCCCACAATTTTTGCTGGAGATGCTACTCAGGGTCAAAGGTTTCTTGAGGAAGGTTGTAAAGTAATCACAAGAATTTCTCCAACAGGGTGCAACATACCTGGGATATGAGATATCATTTTATGAAATTATTAAACATGTCATATCATTGGATGATATATTAGAGAATGTTAAAATATCAATTGATATAGACGATTTTGGAGTTCCTTATATACAAGTAATTGGACGTGAGTTATCATTATTTTTCATGTTAATCTTCTTATGATTAACCTGCTAACCAAGGCTTATTGAAATATGTAGTTCCAAATGAAGAAATTGTGGTCGCAATGGTACTTTATGGAATTGTGGATATTATCAACAAACCCACCAATAAAGATACATTGGCTCTGGTGGATCTTGATATTACAAGTCTTCCTGAGATTCACATGTCAAATCATGAGAATATTAATGATAACAATCCTCATCCATAGATATCAAACAAAATTATTGAAACTGAGAACATTGGGGAGGATTCATCTCATGATGGTGACCTAATATTAGGTAAAAGAGAATGATATTGTTATTTCATTCAACTTTTTAATCTATTGAATCTAATAATAATCAGAATTCTTGATTTACCATATAGGGATTTCGACATCAATGGATAGGTCAGCAAGTGATGCCTCTGCATTATCCCAAAGAACATTGAAAGGGGGAGAAATCGTTGTTCAATAAGGAAGAGAACATGAAACATCATTAAATTCATTAGTCCCATAATATACACCACCTTATGATAGTGATTATGAATTGGGCCTAGAACTATAGAATGATCATTGCCTTTCTCATTTCAAAGCATGGAGAAACATCTGAATGAAATTATATGAGGATCACCTTGAGGAACTACCATCAAGAATTACATGACATTCATCTCTGTTTATCACAAAATGATTTGGCAATTTTGAATACCATGAAATTCATACTGTAGTGAAAGAGATTATCTGGAGGTGTGAGTAAGAGAAAAATCGTTGAAAAGACTTGACAAAAGCCTAATTGTCAATCGATATTGAAGAGTTCCAAACAACACTCTCCCAAGCTGAGTGTAATAATAATGCATAGTTGAAGGTATTGAAGTAAAAAATTATTGAAAATATTGTTCCACAACAGCACCTTCAATAGGAGTTAGATATCATTACAGGGGAGCATGACCAGCAACCTAGCTCATTTGGAGAAGTCCATATAGATGGTACAAAATCTATTGAAGATTATAGAGATACACTTCAACATGTTGAAGAGGGAGAGACTAGTCAAATTGTCAAAATTCAACAAGAATTTGATGCGGATCAAGAGGTAATCAAACAAATGACTAATTATGTAGAAATCCATTTTTAATTTCTGAGAGAGAGAGACTCCAATTTTTGGATGATCCCATATGAAAATTTTCTGCATAAATGAAAATTAATATCTTGTTAATCATTTATGTTTTCACATTAGCTAATTTATTTTATTTTACCTAGTCCATTAGGGCCCTGTAAGCATATATTTTTTTTCTTGGATTATATGGAGAACCCCACAAAATTTATACCTCTTGAATTTTAATTTCTCAATATGACCTAATCCATACAAAATTCATGTTTACTGAGCTGGGACTCAATTTTTTTTTAGTGTTCCATTTGGGGGTTCTCAATCTAATGAGTACCAAGTCTTTTTTTGTTTGAGAGTTTATAGTAATTCATGTTGGAGTATAAAGGGATAACATTTAATGTCGAATATCTTTTACCATAATCGTTGAAAATAGATCACAAAGATGACTCTGTGGCTATGAATTTCTTTAATATCAATTAAATATATCCATGGGGAATCTTGAGATGTAATTTTTATGGTCCCCAAATATAAACAAGTGTCAACATAAGGGGTTTCTTTTTAAGGAACGAAGGTACCATTATTTGAAGAAACGGTTATGGGGGCTATGTTATGCAGGGCCAAACAGGCATATCCAGTATAGCCAAATAATGGCATCTTTTACTGACATGCCTATTAAGTAGGAAACTGATGCAAGGAAGCCTAAGGAAACATACTACATAATCAAGAAAAAGAGATCTTTTATGTTTAACATTATGATGATGATAGATAATTTAAAATAATATTTATGTGACTCAAGACCATATTGGATGGTTTTTCCAACGAAATAAATTTGAAAAATGAAAAAGGCTATTTTAGGGAGACATTATCCATGAATAGAAAAACCATTTCAATACAAATTTGGTCTAGGAGTAATAGTTAAAATTTACCAGAAAGGGGAATTTTTGAAACAATATAGTGCAGTTTGAAGCCATTTTGTAAAGACATTGGTACTGTTTAGTTTAAATTCATGTAATGTGGACATTGCCACTATGTAGTTTTATGTCATGCAGGGAGGACGTTGTACTATGATGTTTCGAGTCATGTAGTGAGGGCATTGGGTGGACTTAATTTAAGGTCTTAAGATCTAACCAATAGTAATAAACTCTCAAAATTTATTAAAATTTTTTATAGAAATTGTAAAGACCCGTAAATTTCAAGGAAATTTTTTTCTTAATTTTCTTTGGAATTTTTCAAGAGCGCAGTCTCTGACAGCACCTGATTCCGAGGCCCGGCGTGCCCGAAATCATTTTCTGAAGTTTGGCTTGGGTACGTTCAGTGAACGGACGAGCGGGTTTTCTAACTTTTGAACTGGTGCCCGGAATCGAATTCTGAGTGCTCCGATGAAATAGCAGCGCCGGTATTCGCCTAGAAACGCCTCTTCTGGAGTTGAGTTTGCTCGGGTGTGGTTTTTTTAATTTTCGGGCTTAAAGTTAACAAATAAAATAATTTTGCGACAACTTTATTTTATTTCACTTAAGCCACTTGGAAGCCGCTTGAAAACACTTAAAGGCGGCTTGAACTGAGTTGAACTGGATAGGATGCTATCCAGAAATATCCTACCCCCTTGGTAGGATATTTGTGAAGTGGGGCCCACACGAGCCCCACCGTTTCTTTCCGCTAAGAAACGCACCCATGAAAACCCGTCTTAATGAAAGTCAACTGACGCGTTTTCTAATTTTTTTTAACAGACCATTTAATTGGGAGGTTTATTTCGTGAATTAAATGGGATGTTTTTTTCGTGAATTAAATGGGTTGTTTCTTTCGTGAATTAAATGGCATGATTCTTTCGTTGAATTAATTCAACGAATTAATTCAATCGTTTCTTAACCTGTTTTTCGTGTGTTGGCATGTTAATAAAATAAGACCAACCCAAAATCTTTTGAGAAGATTTGAGAGGATCCTTGTTTCTTCTTCTCCCTCGCGAAGAACGCGAAGAACGCCGAACCCGGAAATCGACGACGCTTTCGTCCGAGACGTTCTTTTGATCTCCGATCACCGACCATTTGAGGTGAGTGATTTCGGATTTCCGCTCAAGGTTCTTTTCTTTTGGTTTTAAACACAGATTTAATTATTTATAATTTAAATATTTTGTTCTGGGACTGTTGAGCTCGCCGACTCAACGCCGGATTCCGCGACGACGGGACGCCTCCCCGCGATGACGCGACGATCCCTCTCTTCCGCGACGAGCTTTTCCGTGAAGAACGCCCGCGCGCGACGATCAACGAGGTAGGGATTTATTTTTGGAATACCCCTCTTTATTATTCCCGTGAACATTCTTTAAAAATTAAAGAACCGGAATCAAAGAAAAAATTTTATTTTATTAAAATTGTTGGTTCATGTGTTGAAAATTCTATTTTCTCCCGTTGTTTTTATCTAACGCGGAGGGTGCGGGTCAAACGAACACGGCCCGACAACCCTCCGCCGTTCTTCGTGTTTTGCGGATTTGGCGAGCGACGACGGAACGTGCTGCAACGGGTGTTTGATGATCCCGCAGTAAAGAACGGAACCCGGGAGGAACAACGGCGCAGATGGGAAGGAAAACGGGCCACCGGAGCGACTCCGGCGGCCCGCGGAAGACGGTGGCAGCGCGGGTCGCCGGCGCGGCGGCGCCGGCGGCCGGAGGCAGCGGCAACACGCGGGTGTCCAGCGCGACACCCCGCGGGTGCGGCGGGGTTGCCACGCGGCACCCCGCGGGTGTCCAGCGCGACACCCGGTGGGTGCCGTAGGGTTGTCACGCGGCACCCCGCGGGTGTCCAGCGCGACACCCAGCGGGTGCCGCGGGTGTCCAACGCGACACCCCGCGGGTGTCCGGGGGGACACCCCGCGGGTGCCGCGGGGTTGTCACACGGCACCCCGCGGGTTTCTGGCCGACACCCCGCGGGTGCCGCGGGGGTGTCACGCGGGGCGGCGGCTTTCCCCCGCGTCGGCAGCTCGGCCGAGCTGAGCCGGACCGGCCCTGGCCGGGACGGGCCGGGCCGGGCCAACCGGGTCGGACTCGACCCGGTTCAGGCCAACCAGGGGGGGGGGGGTCGGGCCGGGTCGGCCCGGGCCCGGACCCCCCGTCTTCGGACAGTCTTCGTTCAAATGGATGTATCTTGAGCTACAGGCGTCCAAACGACCCGCCGTCAGCGGCAACGCGATACTTGGATCGAGACGGTCGTTTCAGTATATCGCACTTAAGGTTTCAGAATACTTTGAGTTCGACCGGGTTGGTTCGTACACGAAACCAACCGGGCCTTCGGAGCGGAAACGCTCATATCTTGAGCTACGGACGTCCGATTGACGTGCTGTCAGCTCTGTTGAATTCCTCTTAGTGAGACAGATATTTTGGCACCCTCTGCCCGAGGTTTGGACGCAGGTGGAGTATGGTTGGATTGGTTTTTCCTTAAAAACCAACCGGGCCTCTAGGACGAAAAAGCCAATAACTCTCAGACCGGGCGTCCGATCGACGCGCCGTCTGTTGCGTTGAGTTCCTGTTGACGATACAGAACATTTGGATACATCAACTCTGGACTTCGTGATAGTTGATGTATCAGCCTCTCTGCTCATGGAGCGGACCCTCCTGAACGAGCTTGCTGTGTGCGGGAACCCTAGTGCTGGCTGCGACTGCTTCCTCGATGGTGACGACTGTGCAAAGATCCTCCGTGGACTCCGACGACGACCGTGCATAAATCCTTAGTGGACTGCGGCAACGACTGTGCAGAGATCCTCAGCGGACTACGACGACTACTGCACTCAACGATCCTACGTGGATCAGTGCTACAGGTCCTGCGTGAGCCCGGTCCTATGTGGGCCCGATCCTGTGCGGATCCGATCCTGTGTGGGTCAACACTCAGCGGTTCTGTGTGAGCCAACTCCTACAGGTCCTGCGTGGGCCCGATCCTGTGTGGGTCACTGCAGAGATTAGTTACCTATCGATCCTTCGTGGGTCCGACGACTTATATGGATCAGAGATCATCTTTTCGTCATCCGAAGACGTATACCTGTGTGAGCTGAATCTTGTGTTTCTCTCCTTTGTGGATTGTGTTGTTCTATCCTGCGTGGGTATGCGTTTTGCTTTCCTGTTTGGACTGGGTTGTGCTAGGGCTCAGACGTTGGAGCCGAGCGGGAAATTGATGACTTAGGTATATGTATGGGCATATACCTAAGCCGTGTCAGATATTACTTCGGGATTGTATCTTTCCTTCGTGGCTTATCCTTTGTGGATTTCGGGAGACCTTCGGGGGTCTCGGGGTCCCTACTGAGTAGCTTATAGTCACCCCTTCACGGGCTTTGCCCGCACTACGTTGTGTTGGTTGCAGACGACGGACATCGCTAATCGTGGTGGAGGCGTGCGGAGCAGGACGGTACCTGGAGGTGGACCACTGGGCGGGACATACTCGGAGCGGTCAGGTGGACCCGAGGAGCAGTGGAGGCTATCTGTACCCACCCTTCAGGTGGAACTTCTAGAGGATGTCTCGACGCTGCAGTTTTTCCTTTCAGTTGCTGTTTTTCCTTTCAGTTGTACTTTACAGTTGGGCTTGTATTTCCGGCCCCTTTTACTTTCAGCACAGCCTGTACAGTTTTTACTTAGTGTTTACTTTTCCTCTTGCTTACTCTGTGGTGCTTGTTTACTTTTCAAAGGCAATGCCTTCCCTTTTGTTGAGATTTACTCCTTGGTGCTAGTCGCCAGCCCCTGGCCTATAGAAGGCGGGCTTGGGGTAGTCACGGCACGGGCCCCGAGGACGGGTCGTGACAAATTGGTATCAGAGCTGGTCGGTTCTACCACAGACTCTGATCATTCTTCTATGTGAAGAAATAGTGTTTAGCGTATTAAGTGTGGTTATCAGTCCAGGGAGTCCAGTTTAGGTGCGGCGGCCGACGTATCCATACACCAGGACCCTGACTTCTGATTTCCGACTTAATGCACGAAAACATTGATTGCATATGTGTTTCAAGTTTTCTTTGTGATTACTTGTGTCAGCTCACCAGGTATACTGTTCTGACCATGGTGCACTTGTTTCCTTTTCAGGATGGCACGACGACAGCAGCCATCTAGGGTTCCTAGAGTAGTGTGCGACGACAGCCCGCCGAGCGATGAGGCCTCGGTACAGGGCCCGTCGACAGCAGAGGCACCGGCGGTACCTTTACCCGCTGAGCCACCGATGCTTCCAGCACTGGCAGCTGACGACGCACGACGCCTCGGAGCTCTGCATGAGTTCCAGCGCTAGCGACCACCCAGGTTACATGGGGAGTCGGACCCCCAGGCAGCCGAGGACTGGCTGGAGGCGGTCGTCCAAGTTTTCAGGCTAGTGAGGACACCAGCAGACCTCATGGTGATCCTCGTGGCGAGCCTACTGCACGCAGCAGCAGGACGATGGTGGAGCCTGATGCTCTAGGTACACGATGAGTCCACCCTCATCTGTACGGACTTCGAGAGCCTCTTCCGCTCAGAGTTCGTCCTGGCCACCCTCCGTGCGGTGCGCATCCAGGAGATTCTTCAGCTGCGACAGGGCAGCTTGACGGTCGCTCAGTACGCGGTGAGGTTCACCGACCTTTCTCGATACTCGACAGACATGGTACGGGACCCCTTCTTTCGGGCCCGGACCTTCGAGCAGGGTTTGATACACGAGATCAGCGTATCGCTGATCTCCCTCAGCATTCTGACCCAGTGTTTCGCCCTGGGATTCCCCAGTTTTGTTCGCCAAGAAGGCGGACGAGAGCTTGCGACTGTGTGTCGATTATCGTCGCCTGAATCAGGTGATAGTTAGGAACAAGTATCCGCTACCCAGGATTGATGACCTCTTCGACCAGCTCAAGGGAGCACGGTGTTTCTCGAAGATAGACCTCAGGTCAGGCTATCATCAGCTTAGAGTTCGAGACGAGGATGTGCAGAAGACGGCCTTCAGGTGTCGGTATGGCCACTATGAGTTCTTGGTTATGCCTTTCGGCGTGAAAAATGCTCCAGCAGTGTTCATGAGCCTCATGAACAGGATCTTCCAGCCATACCTCGATCGATTTGTCGTGGTCTTCATTGACGACATTTTGGTGTACTCGACGACGGAGGAGGAGCACACCTACCACCTGCGTGTTGTACTAGACACACTCCGAGAGCACCAGCTTTATGGAAAGCTCTCGAAGTGTCAGTTCTGGTTACGTGAGGTCCACTTCTTGGGGCATGTCATTTCTGAGGTGGGAGTTACAATGGATCCCACGAAGATCCAGGCAGTGCTAGCTTGGGAGCCACCCAAGAGCGTGACAGAGGTGCGAAGTTTCTTGGGCCTAGCCGGATACTATCGGAGATTTGTGCCGGACTTCTCCAGAGTTGCGGCCCCACTCTCAGCGTTGACGAAGAAGGGGAAACCCTTCGTGTCGTCAGACAGATGTCAGCAGAGCTTCCAAGAGTTGAGGCAGAGGTTGACCAGCGCACCTATCCTGAGGTTGCCTGAGGAGGGAGTTGGATACGTAGTCTACTGCGATGCATCAGGGACCGGACTCGGGTGTGTCCTGATGTAGGAGTGGGCCGTGATTGCCTACGGATCACGTCAGTTGAGGCCTCATGAGCAGAACTACGCTACCCATGACTTGGAGTTGGCAGCAGTGGTCTTTGCCCTGAAGACATGGCGACACAATCTGATGGGCGAGCGTTTCACAGTCTTTTCTGACCACCAGAGTCTCAGGTACATCTTCTCTCAGAAGGACCTGAACCTGAGACAGTGGCGATGGCTCGAGTTCGTCCAGGACTATGACATTGAGATAGTCTATACTCCTGGGAAGGGGAACGTGGTGGCTGATGTCCTCAGCAGGAGGACGGGCATCCAGCTACTTGAGGAGGCGACAGAGCAGCTAGCCGCTTTGCAGATATCCTTCGTGGATAGAGACGGAGCAGCCTTCCTTCAGTCTCTCCTCCACTTCTACAGCGGGTCAGAGAGGCACAGCGTGAGGACGCTGACTGTGAGACACGGCGTGCACAGATATCATCGGGACAGACACCTGATGGTTTCTCCCTTGGAGCAGAGCACGATGTCCTTTTCAGAGGACGTACCTTGGTACCAGACGCATTACGAGAGGAGGTACTGAGAGAGTATCACACTTCTCCTTTGGCGGTACATCCTGGATTGGCGAAGATGTACCAGGATCTCAGGCGACAGCACTAGTGGCCGGGCATGAAGAAGGTTGTGGCAGAGTTCGTTTCACGGTGCCTCACCTGCCAGCAGGTGAAGGCAGAGCATCAGGTACCAGCAGGCTTGGTACAGCCTTTGGAGGTCCCGGAGTGGAAGTGGGACGGGATATCTATGGACTTTGTGACTGGAATTCCAAGCACTTCCAGAGGTCATGACTCCATTTGGGTAATTGTTGACCGACTCACCAATTCGGCACACTTCTTACCCATCCGAGAGCAGGGCTCAGTGGAGAGCTTGGGGCATCTCTACGTTCAAGAGATTGTACGACTTCACGGTGTGCCATCGACTATCGTCTCCGATCGGGATGCTCGTTTTACTTCCCGGCTTTGGAAGGGGTTGCAGGAGGCGTTCGGGACGTGACTACATCTGAGCACCACCTTTCACCCTCAGACGGATGTTCAGACGGAGGGGACTATTCAGACTCTCGAGGACATGCTCCGCGCATGTGTCCTCGACTTTGGTCGTAGCTGGGAGGACCACCTACCCTTGGTAGAGTTTGCGTACAACAACAGCTACCACTCCACCATCGGGATGGAACCCTACGAGGCGTTGTACGGCAGGCCTTGCAGATCCCCTTTGTGCTGGACAGACCCTGGGGAGTCAGCACTTGTGGGACCAGAGATGGTCCGGGCCACGACAGAGAAGGTCCAGGTCATCCAGGAGCGGATGAGGACAGCACAGAGCCGGCAGAAGTCATATGCTGACAGGAGGCGGAGGCCACTAGAGTTCGAGGATGGCGACCACGTCTTCTTGCGGGTCTCACCTCGACATGGTTTGATGAGATTTGGCCGAGGCGGCAAGTTGTCTCCACGCTTCATCGGACCCTTCCAGGTCCTCAGAAGGGATGGCGAGGTGGCTTATCGTCTGGCTCTGCCACCTCAGTTGCACCGGGTGTACGACGTCTTCCACGTATCCCAACTGAGGAGATACGTGCACGACCCGACGCACATCATTGACTATGGGGAGATGGACGTGGATGATGGGGAGACTTTTGTGGAGGTCACAGTGGAGATAGAAGATCGACAGGAGAGGGTCCTACGTGGGCGATTGATTCCTCTTGTGCACATCAGATGGCAGCACGGGAACCTCCCGGAGAGCACTTGGGAGTGGGAGGCTCAGATGCGTGCTCAGTACCCACTTTTGTTTCCCTAGTTTTTGATGTATCTTTACAGGGACGTAATGTCCTGAGGTGGGAGTAATGTAAAGACCCGTAAATTTCAAGGAAATTTTTTTCTTAATTTTATTTGGAATTTTTCAAGAGCGCAGTCTCTGACGGCACCTGATTCCGAGGCCCGGCGTGCCCAGAATCATTTTCTGAAGTTTGGCTCGGGTACGTTCAGTGAACGGACGAGCGGGTTTTTCTAACTTTTGAACCGGTTCCCGGAATCGAATTCTGAGGGCTCCGATGAAATCGCAGCGTCGGTATTCGCCTAGAAACGCCTCTTCCGGAGTTGCATTTTCTCGGGTGTGGTTTTTAATTTTCGGGCATAAAGTTAAGAAATAAAATAATTTTGTGACAACTTTATTTTATTTCACTTAAGCCACTTGGAAGCCGCTTGAAGCCACTTAAAGGCAGATTGAACTGAGTTGAACTGGATAAGATGCTATCCAAAAATATCCTACCCCCTTGGTAGGATATTTGTGATGTGGGGCCCGCACGAGCCCCGCCGTTTCTTTCCGCTAAGAAACGCACCCGTGAAAACCCGTCTTAATGAAAGTCAACTGACGCGTTTTCTAATTTTTTTAACAGACCATTTAATTGGGCGGTTTATTTCGTGAATTAAATGGGTTGTTTCTTTCGTGAATTAAATGTGTTGTTTCTTTCGTGAATTAAATGGCCTGTTTCTTTCGTTGAATTAATTCAACGAATTAATTCAATCGTTTCTTAACCTGTTTTTCGTGTGTTGGCATGTTAATAAAATAAGACCAACCCAAAATCTTTTGAGAAGATTTGAGAGGATCCTTGTTTCTTCTTCTCCCTCGCGAAGAACGCGAAGAACGCCGAACCCGGAAATCGACGACGCTTTCATCCGAGACGTTCTTCCGATCTCCGATCTCTGATCTCCGATCACCGACCATTTGAGGTGACTGATTTCGGATTTCCGCTCAAGGTTCTTTTCTTTTGGTTTTAAACATAGATTTAATTATTTATAATTTAAATCTGTTGTTTTTGGTCCGTTGAGCTCGCCGACTAAACGTCGGATTCCGCGACGACGCGACGCCTCCCCGCGACGACGCGACGATCCCTCTCTTCCGCGATGAGCTTTTCCGCGAAGAACGCCCACGCGCGACGATCAACGAGGTATGGATTTATTTTTGGAATACCCCTCTTTATTATTCCCATGAACATTCTTTAAAAATTAAAGAACCGGAATCAAAGAAACAATTTTATTTTATTAAAATTTTTGGTTCATGTGTTGAACATTCTATTTTCTCCCGTTGTTTTTATCTAACGCGGAGGGTGCGGGTCAAACGAACACAGCCCGGCAACCCTCCGCTGTTCTTCGTGTTTTGCGGATTTGGCGGGCGACGACGGAACGTGCCGCAACGGGTGTTTGATGATCCCGCAGTAAAGAACGGAACCCGGGAGGAACAACAGCGCAGACGGGAAGGAAAACGGGCCACCGGAGCGACTCCGGCGGCCGGAGGCGGCGGCACCCCGCGGGTGTCCAGCGCGACACCCCGCGGGTGCCGCGGGGTTGTCACGCGACAGCCCGCGGGTGTCCGGGGCGACACCCCGTGGGTGCCGCGGGGGTGTCACGCGGGGCAGCGGCTTTCCCCCGCGTCGGCCGCTCGGCCGAGCAGAGCCGGACCGGCCCTGGCCGGGCCGGACCAGGCCGGGCCAACCGGTTCGGACTCAACCCGGTTCGGGCCAACCAGGGGTGGGGGGGGGGGGGGGGGGTCGGGCCGGGTCGGCCCGGGCCCGGACCCCCCGTCTTCGGACAGTCTTCGTTTAAATGGTCGTATCTTGAGCTACGGGCCTCCAAACGACCCGCCGTCAGTGGCAACGCGATCCTTGGATCGAGACGGCCGTTTTGGTATATCGCACTCAAGGTTTCAGAATACTTTGAGTTCGGCCGGGTTGGTTCGTACACGAAACCAACCGGGCCTTCGGAGCGGAAACACTCATATCTTGAGCTACGGACGTCCGATTGACGTGCCGTCAGCTTCGTTGAATTCCTCTTAGTGAGACGGATCTTTTGGAACCCTCTGCCCAAGGTTTGGACGCAGGTGGAGTATGGTTGGGTTGGTTTTTCCTTAAAAACCAACCGGGCCCCTGGGACGAAAAAGCCAATAACTCTCAGACCGGGCGTCCGATCGACGCGCCGTCTGTTGCGTTGAGTTCCTGTTGACGATACGGAACTTTTGGATACATCAACTCTTGACTTCGTGACAGTTGATGTATCAGCCTCTCGGCTCGTGGAGCGGACCCTCCCGAACGAGCTTGCTATGTGCGGGAACCCTAGTGCTGGCTGCGACTGCTTCCTCGATGGCGACGACTGTGCAGAGATCCTCCGTGGACTCCGACGACGACCGTGCAGAGATCCTCAGTGGACTGCGGCGACGACTGTGCAGAGATCCTCGGCGGACTGCGACGACTACTGCACTCAGCGATCCTACATGGATCAGTGCTACAGGTCCTGCGTGAGCCCGGTCTTGTGTGGGCCCGATCCTGTGCGGATCCGATCCTGTGTGGGTCAACACTCAGCGGTTCTATGTGAGCCAACTCCTACAGGTCCTGCGTGGGCCCGATACTGTGTGGGTCCGATCCTGTGTGGGTCACTGCAGAGATTAGTTACCTATCGATCCTTCGTGGGTCCGACGACTTATATGGATCAGAGATCATCTTTTCGTCATCCAAAGAAGTATACCTGTGTGAGATGAATCTTGTGTTTCTCTCATTTGTGGATTGTGTTGTTCTATCCTGCATGGGTATGCGTTTTTCTTTCCTGTGTGGACTGGGTTGTGCTAGGGCTCGGACGTTGGAGCCGAGCGGGAAATTGATGACTTAGGTATATGTATGGGCATATACCTAAGCCGTGTCAGATATTACTTCGTGATTGTATCTTTCCTTCGTGGCTTATCCTTTGTGGATTTCGGGAGACCTTCGGGGGTCTCGGGGTCCCTACTGAGTAGCTTATACTCACCCCTGCACGGGCTTTTCCCGTACTACGTTGTGTTGGTTGCAGACAACGGATAGCGCTGATCGTGGTGGAGGCGTGCGGAGCAGGACGGTACCTGGAGGTGGACCACTGGGCGGGACGTACTCGGAGCGGTTAGGTGGACCCGAGGAGCAGTGGAGGCTATCTGTACCCACCCTTCAGGTGGGACTTCCAGAGGACGTCTCGACGCTGCAGTTTTTCCTTTCAGTTGCTGTTTTTCCTTTCAGTTGTACTTTACAGTTGGGCTTGTATTTGCGGCCCCTTTTACTTTCAGCACAGCCTGTACAGTTTTTACTTAGTGTTTACTTTTCCTCTTTCTTACTCTGTGGTGTTTGTTTACTTTTCAAAGGCAATGCCTTCCCTTTTGTTGGGATTTACGCCTTGGTGCTAGTCGCCAACCCCTGGCCTATGGAAGGAGGGCTTGGGGTAGTCACGGCACGGGCCCCGAGGATGGGTCGTGACAGAAATGTACTATTATATTTAAGTAAGTAATGGAAAATTATAAACTGTGATTTGGTAATTTCTGGAAAAGAGGAGTGATATTGGAAAAGGGATAAAATTAATAAAGGAAGTATTTTTTCAATAACGAATATACCATTACATGAAAACATGTTATGCGAGATGTGTTATGCAAGACCAACTATGGCATATGATGCATAGCTGAATAGTGGCATATTCTGACTGATCGGCCTATTATTTAGGCAACATATGCAAGGCCACCTAAGTGAATGTGCTATTTAGGCAGAGAAGAGAGCTCTCAGAAGATTGACGTTCTATTGCTAAAAGTCGAAGAATGTTTATGGAGATTCACATTTTTGAAGCACAAAGTTTGGTTTATGGAGAATGGTATATAAATATAGAATGTGTATTTTCACCCAAGATTTCTAAATAATCAGAGGAATAGGACATCAACAATTGTCCAACCCAAATGTAAGAGGATTGGTGTGTATATTTTTAGGTCATACAACTAGGAAAAGAAATAGAAACAATATTTAATATGTGGCCATGTGATTTCATGGTTATTATATATTGTATTGAACACATGGTTGGAGAAATGTGTAGACCATGGTCTTGAAGGCATTCAGATTGTCAGAAATATAATGTGATTAGTATACTTGAATGACTGTTTTAAAATACAGATTCTTGTATATTTTAATCAAATATTAATGGAGACAAAGAAAATATAACCAAAAACCAAGTTACTATTATTTGATAAACATGTTATGGGGGATGTATTATGCAGGTCCAACTGGGGCATATTCTACATAGCCAAAGAGTGGCATATTTTGACTGACAGGGCTGTTATGTCGGCAACTTATGCAAGGCTGCATAAGGGCACGTACGACATATTTAGGAAAAAGAGCTCTCAGGTATTAGAAAATTTTTCATCAGAAACGGTAAAACAATATTATAAGGATATGAAAATATTCATGATTAAGAGTATGAAATATGGAAGGGGTTTATGTCCAATGCATATGGTAAATATTTGAACCAATATTGGCCCAGAGTTTGACGTCTATTTCGTAGATCTAACTCAAATGTAAAATGAGGACATTCTTTGTTGCGCATGAATTAATATTATGTTGTGATGTTTTATGTCATACAATGAAGACATTATAATACAATGTTTTAAGTCATGTAGTGAGGACATTATACTATGTAGTATTAAGTCATGCAGTGAGGACATCATACTATGATGTTTTTAGTCATGCAATGAGGACATTTATAGCCCTATAAATAACTGAAACACATTATTTATATAAAGAATCCACATAGCCAATTCCTAATCCCACATGAGCTATGATCAATGTGAGAAACAAGGATAAGTTATGATTTCTTTTATAGTTCAAATGTGATGCATGTGAAGAATTGGGGTGTTATAATTCCATACAGTTTAACATCATACGGTACGGAAAAAGACGAACTGATGTGAAATGAAAGACATATTGTAATTTTATTAAGCGATAAAACCCATGATTCACTATGGGCCTTGCTTAGGGAATGAACCAAGTCATACATATCTCTTAAAAAATTCCATATGTAGGTGTGATTCTTATATAAGGAATAAGGGTTTTTTATCGAGGTAGGGTCCATAATTGGAGATCTACACGTCTATATGTATCTCATTGAAAGATGAGAATCCTGCCATACGTAGTTAATGAAATAATAATTTCTCATGCCAATCGAGTTTGACATGAAGAATGTGGGGTTTTTACTCCTTTCAAATGAATTCCAAATCTTAAGATATAAAATCGTATAAGTACCAAATCATTTATCTTCATGAAATAGTCTGTATAGAACTGATGCATATACATGGGAGAAATGAAAATAAGGAGATTTTTAGATTGTGGCTAGGCCCCAAATTAGAGATTTAGGAGTATCTACGTATCTCATTATAAATGAGAATCAAGCCACATGCAGTTCTCGAAACAAGGTCTCTAGGAAGATCTGACTCAAAAATAGAAAAAGGATGGACTCATGTACTACAAAGGTGTAGCAATGAGGTCAATGATGTTTGTTTATGGAATCGTCTACCATTAAATAGAGAAAATGTTTTTTGTACAAATGATTTCATGGACATTAACATAGTGCGACAATGACGAAGATTATACTAACTTTAAATTCATGTAGCATGGAAACTTATAATTGTTATGCAGTTCAATGTCTCACCACTAGGAAATGGGGGCTATGCAGTTTATGTCTTGTAGAAAGGAAAATGTACTATGCAGTTTAATGTTTTTTTGTTAGGATGATGTACAGTGTAGTCTAAATTCATGCAGTGAGGATGATGTACTATGTAGTTTAAGGTCTTGCAATGTAGATGAGGTAATATGAATTTTAAATTCTTACAGTGAGGATGAGTTATTGTGCAGTTTAATGTCTTGTAGTGAGGATGAAGTACTGTGTAGTTTAAAGTCTTGCAGTGAGGAAGAAGTAATTATGCAGTTTAATGTCTTGTAGTGAGGATGAAGTATTGTGCAGTTTAATGTCTTGTAGTGATGATGAAGTATTGTGTTGTTTAAACTCTTGCAGTGAGGATGAAGTAAAATTCAATTTAAATTCAAAAAGTGAGGATGATTTATTGTACAATTTAATGTATTGTGGTGAGAACGAAGTACTATGTAGTTTAGAGTCTTGCAGTGAGGATAAAGTATTGTGCAGTTTAATTTCTTACTGTGAGGGTGAATGTGGAAAACTACACAATGTATTTCATAAAAAATACCACATTGGTAAGTTTTTTAATAAGATCTTCATCCATTTATATTATGTCATAAGCTCCATTTGAGTAGACCTTATGTATGGAATAAGTTCTTCCCACTATAGATCAATATTTGGAGGTTTCTTTCTTGGTATCATTGGAGTCCTAAGGACTAATACCAATTCTCCTGGAAAAAATAAATGGAGGTTAGATTTCATGTAAAATGCTCATGCTATTCCATTTTGATAGACTTCTAGATGATTTAATGTATACAATATTTCCATTTCTAATCATTCCAACTCATATAACTGTTTCTAAGACCTCTCATATGTGGGAAAATGATTACAGATTTAAACTCTAAGTGAAGTCAATTACATTTCAATTGAAAAAACTACTTCAGTTCCATATACCAATGAATAAGTAGTTTCTTGGGTAGTGGTATGAATTGTTATCTGATAATCCCATAAATCATTCAAAAGATTATTAGGCCATGATTTCTTAGATTTATCCACCATCTTATGGAGTGTATTTTATAGGGTCTTATTGAAGGCCTGTATCTATCAATTGGCCATCGCATGATAGCATGATGAGTGGTTAGATTAGATATTATGTTCCGGATATAAATTTTTTACCTTATAAGAACAAAATTTGGTTCCATTGTCCATAAAAATAGTATGAGAGACACCAAATTGGGTGATGATATCAGTATTAACAAAACTAAAAAATATTTTTTCTCCAACATCCTTGAGTTGTATTACTTCATCCAATTTAAAGAAGAATTTAGTAGCATTGAGAATATACTTGAACTGCTTAGCCATTTCTGGAGCATAAGTTCCTACTACATCAATTCCCCTTTATGAAAATGGGCATGAGTATTTAGCTGTATGTAGCAGCATTGGGGGTTAATGAATGAAGTTGTCATGCACTTGGCAGGGAAGACATTTCTTAGTGAAATATGTTCATTCCTTCATCATTTAATGACATAAGTATCCAAGCCTTCAGATCTGACCAGAGAGTATGTTCCCAGAATGGTGGGCACCACAAAAATATGAATCTACTTGTTTCATGAAAACTGTAGTATCTTCTCCATAAATACATCTGAAGATAATTACATCAATGCCTCACTTGTTGTGGATCATTTGGTGTTCTAGACTATCAAAAATGGTGAAATTGTCTACTCTTCATCAGATCATTTCATTTTCAGACCTCTCTATTGGATATATCCCATTTTGAAGATATTCTAGGATGGATTTTCTCTATCCCATGTTATGACCATATGGTTCAGAAATAGGTTTAATTTCATTAACTTCCTCCATTTTGGTTTGAAAAAAATGTGTGATCACATGATGATGGGAAATTTTGATGGCTGTGTCATCCCAATTTGGATATTCCAATGATGTAGCTACATTATCTGGTACATCTGCTTAGGTATTTTGTGATAATGGGAAATGAGAAAATGTCAGCTCTGAGTGAAATTCATATGTTAACCCATTGATGTAATAACACAAATGGATTTACTCTTCATTTATGAAAGAATATTCCCCCATTTATTTGTTTCATTACCAATTATGAATCACCTTTCACCTCTAACAAATCCATTGGCACTTGATGGTCCATTTTCAAACCTACGATGAGAGCATGATATTCTGCCCCATTGTTGGAACCAACTTCTGAAAACATGAAGGAATAATGCAATACTGGATATCAGACTATTGAAAAATAACCATCCACTGTGCCAGACATCCGGTAATCAAAGGACGACTGAGGATAAATTTGAGTAGATAATTACAAGTCACCAATTGGACGTCATGATGTTGCAGGTAGTGCCTCAATTTCTGAACTGCAAAAATTAATGATGGGAGGAACTTTTAAATACATGAATATCGAGTTTCTGCATCAAGCATAGTTTGACTGAGATAGTAAAGGATGTTTTGATTCCTAGTATCTTACTTTTGGGTGATAAAGGGATCTAGTAATTGCTCAAAAGCTATCACATAGAGAATAAGTGGTCTTCCTTCAATAGGTGGAGTTAATATCAGTGGAATAATGAGATAATTATTGAAGGTATCAAATTCTTCTTGGCAGTCTTTGTTCCATTGTTAGTTGACTCCCTTATTCATTAATCTGGTGAAGGCCAAGGACTTTACTGACAAATTTTTGCTAAATGTGCTAAATATAAGCCATTTTTCATTTGTTTCTTCTTAATATGTTCTAATTTTTTGGAGGTGGCGTACCAAGGATTGATTTTTTTCTTAGGATCAACTTCGATACCATGATGTCATACAACAATGCCATGTAAAATTCTTTAGGTTAACCCAAATGCACATTTCAAGGGGTTCATTTTCAAACTATGTTAACGAAGTTTATTGAATATAGTATCCAAATATGCTATGTGATTGGAACATTTTAAATATTTGACCAAAAAATCATCCACATAACATTCAACAAATTTACCTAAGAAGGGATTGATGATATGGAGCATTCCATGTTGATATGTAGAACCTACATTCATTAATCCAAAGGGAATTACCTGATAAGAAAAAATTTGTTGAGGGGATATTATTTCTATAGATTCATCGTACTCTAGGGCCATACTGATTTGATTATACATTGAGTATCCATACATAAAATAAAGAGTTTCATATCATGTTTTTGAATTAATTATATGTTCTGTAATTGAATATGGAAAATCATCATTAAGACAATGTCGGTTAAGGTCTCTAAAATCAATAAAGAATCTAATACATCTATTCCTTTTTTCCACTAGACCTATGTAGGCATGCCATTTGGGATGATACACTACCTTGAAAAGTTTTTTCTTTTATAATATTATCAGCATCATCATTAATTTTAGATTCACGAGTTGGGTGTTTCCTTCTTGCTTACTTATTGAATCGAAAATGTTCTTTTGGAAAACCCAAATAATGGTTTTCCACATCAGGATTATGGTATAGAATTTATATATAATTACAAGAGAATATATCTCAATGTTGCTTTATAAATTAAGTATACACCGCTTTATCTTAAGCGGTCATTGACACACTCATTCGAGTGGGGGCATGATTCTTCTTTTGTACCCCAATTTATTTCTATGAGCTCATCCACATTCATAGAGACACCTTACTCAAATACTGGAGGCGCATCATGGAGAACTTCCTCTTATTATTCATTAATATTAAACACATATATTTCCACTTTCATTGTAGATGACGAGGAAAAACATCTGAAGATAGAGGAGGAGTCGGTATTTGAACATCATGAAGAAGAGGACACCATATCTGACCCCACTAATGACAAATGATCTTTTTGGGGGATTAAAGTGTAGAGGATAGATTGAGAATAAAAATCTATGCCTTATTCTATCATTTTCATAATCTCTTCTACTATTGTTGACGAAGTATATTCTTGTTTTAGTTTAGTGGATGGAATGGAAACATCTCCATTGAGGATTTCATCATTACTTGGTGGATCAATTGTTTCATACATGTTGCCTGGCTCAATTGGTATAATTGACATTGTGGACGTTACTGGATGAGTTCCTGAATTTGGGGATACCTTTTCAATTTGATTCATGGGTAACATAGAATCTGTACAAAGATGTATGAATGGATTGGTTGATATTTTTTCCAATCCATTTGGAGCATTAACTATGATTATTTCCTTTTTCATGGACATTGTTCCTTTTGTGTGAAAAAATTATGCCTCAATGTATTACGAGTCACATGTTTTGAATAGATCTGTGCCACTATACAATGTCCCGATTTGACCATAGAAATAGTAATTATGACATTGGCGGTATGACGAAGGTATGGCTGCATGTGAATGAATCTAAGGCCATCTAAGCAGAATATTGAAGGTTGTGTCCAAATGAAAAACCATGATGTTTAAATTAGACACATGATCTCCAAATTATGTTTTAAGTGTAATTTCACCTAGAGGTTCTTGTTTATTCATATCATAAGAATTCAACATTAATGTTGAAGGATATATGTGAGATTCGTTTAGGCCCAATCAATGATCAGTACAATGGAAATGGGGTTGACTATAGAGTCATTATCAATGATGGCTCATCAGATGTCTGTATCATTGACATTTCCAGACAAATACAAGTGTCTGATATGACCATGCACTATATCATCTTCATATTCATTTGTAAAAGATATGACTTATTGATATTTTTCATGATAATTCTCTATATGGTAAACCACTGACACAACAAATTTGGTTTCAAACTATTGAGTTTTTGACAAATCCTCATTGAGTGCCTCTCAAAGATCTTTTGGCGAATTTAAAACATCCATAATTGATAACATGGCTAGTACATGGGATCATTGTTTCGAGAAATTATACTTTTGGTTGAGAGGTCTACATTTCCTAACATGGAGATATGGATTTTCATGTTATACAGAAGTTGATGCTTCGGAGTTGGAAATATTCAGTGTCAGAGAAGAAGTTGGTAATACACCTTGATTTGGAAAATTAGACATACTAGGTCTATTAATTTGATGAGAAGAAGACGGTGTGACTTCTAATTAGTCCTCCAGAATAATCATTTTAGAATTGGTTTTGTCTTTCACAGAAGAAACTCATTGTTCTTATTGAGTCTACTGAAGGGCTCTTCCATGAGTTTCTACTCCATATATGGTTCGAGCAGGGGATGAGTAAAAATTTTGGTTTCTATAATTCTCATTTCGTCCCATGTATCTTCCACCATGGCCTCTTCCTAATGTTCCCCAATTAGGTACAAGGAAATTTGCCTCACTATAATTAGAGTCAAAATTCACCTAAGGATCTGTTTAATGGATAACATTAACAGAACCAAACATCAACTCTTCATATGACGAATATTCTCCTTGATGGGTTAATTCTTTTTGTGCAATTTGATGGGGCAGTGCTTGTGCATTTAAAACAGATAGAATAAAACCTTCTATAGTCAAGGAAAACATTGTCCTTGACACTATCTCATATTATTCTAACTTCCCTTTTCCGTAATCATCCCTTCACTTCTTTGAAAAACAACCTCTTAATGAAGATGGTTCAACTATAGCAGGAGTGGAAGAAGACGCAATTGGTTGTTTCAACTATTTTCATAAAATGGAATGAGTCGAGTTGATCATTTTCTGGATCATCCAATCATCATATTTCTTCACATTTTTACATTTGATCTTTTTTCACATACTAACCTTTATCATCTTTCTTAGCAGTAGTAACATATGATACATGAGCTAATGAAATTTTCAGTTTTAGTTTCCTGGAGTCTACCATCATTTATAGGAGGTCCTTGAAAACAAAACACTCATGTATGGGATGCCATAACACTAGGTGAAAGGGACTATAATTTGGAACATTTTCATATCCTTTTTTATTTGGTTTCTTTAACCGTGGACACAAAACCAAATTTTTTTCCAGAGATGAGATGATGTAACCAATAACATTTTCATTCTAAAAAGAATAAAAATTATTCTTTAATTCCTCAAAATTTTTCCACCTTTGATCTATTTGATCACAATGATGAGGCTTTTGATTCTGATAATGCTCAATAGGTGGAGCCCTTTGTTATAATGTTGGTCTGGAAGTAGAATCTGGTTCTAGAACCTACTTGAGTCTGATTGTAGTAGCTTCTGCCTTTCATATCCTCCACCCTGGAGTTGATGGAATGACACAAATTATATACTTAGTTTCTAAAATAATGTCTTCTATCTATTGATAGATTGATGCATGGTCACAAAAACAACTGTATTTCACAGGGATCAATGGTGTGAGTAACTTGTCACATATATTTACCTCAAAAATTGGAAGCATCTTTTCATGAGGGAGTTCTAGACATAATAAAAACTGTTAATCATTTCAATCAAGAAATGAAATCTGAAACTGTTACATTCTCCCTTTGTATACAATTCGTATGATAGAAAACATTCTTCTTAATAGCGTTGAGCTAAATTGATGAAGTAATGTTTGATTGGGATATTCCCATCTAGTAATTGGTCGAGATTCTAAACATGTATACTAGACAAAAGCTGGTCCTTGTAATGTCTGAACAAAACACCTATGCATAACTACATTTGGCTATTGAGAAGTCCCCTTGATGGGATCAAACTAAGAAACAAAATGGGTTAAGTGTTCTTCCAAATCACCTGAACCATTAAAATTGGGAATGTGGTACTCACAAAAATTTTTGGGGGAGGAATTTCATCCACCCTTTAAGTGTAACCTCCCTTTTCTACCTAAACTGGTGCCCATCATTCCTCTAAAAATTCCAATAGAGATTTTAATGCATTAATTGTGTTCATAAGAACTTGGGGAACATCGGGATGAGCTGGAACATGTGCAGATATAACAATTGGATCTTGAGCTGGTGTAATGACTGACAAAACCACTGATGGTGGAGCTGGTATAAGCCTTGGATAACCCACAAGAATAGGCCTATCAGGATGTATATGGTCTTTTCATGATTATGTAAAAAATTGATGGAATTAATTATCCATATATCTAGTTACTACGAATCCTCTTTGGTGAGGAGTTCCTACATGTTTTTCATGTTGAGGACCATCTAGGAAAGTATGCCTAGTAGGAAAACTGTTTCAAAGTAACTCAGTATTGATAATTTTTAACTCCTTCATTTCCACTTCTTATAGTGAAAATCTATCTTCTAGTGAAAGAGATTTACCTTCTCCAGTGGAAAAGTGAGATGCAATTTTACTTTTTTCCATTCCCCATGTTATATGATTTTCAGAGGGGGGAGTAGATTATTTTAAGGCATACCTAGATTATGGGAAGGCCTTTTATTTTTGGTAATCACAACTTCTAATTTTCCTTGGTGTGTACCATATTGTGCAAAAGAACATCAAAATTTTATTCCCAGGAACTGGACTCAGTTTCTAGAGGATCATCAAAAATGGTCTCAATTACGTTATAGATGCATAATTCATCGATGTTATTTGGTCAGTGCTTTTTTAAGTTCCTCTTTCTTTGTGTCTTACACGGGACTCCATTTTTCTATATGATGAATTACCTAGAAATTTTTTGGAAAATTGTAACATGAAGGTAATCCTCAGATAGTTTAGTGGTATGCTCTCCTAGTGGATTCTTTCCAAATCTGGAGAAAAATACCTTTGGTTGATGAGGAGAGTGTAGATGTGAAAAATCAACCAGCCCTATCGGCTATGGAAATTTCTGTTCTTCATCTACAAATATTTGAACATGGTTGAATTAATATTAAGTTTAAACTAAATGTGACCCCAACATTGAATGTTGGGATGATTCGTGAACTATTATGGCTGAAATTCGGGAAACTTATCTTATGATTTTTTTGAATTTTTTTTTCAGACATTAGATGGGTGCATCTTCAAAAAACAACATAAATAACATTTTTCAGATGATCATTGGGTGATTTAAGGCATTTTCTTTCTATGATGCCTAACATCCTCTATGCGGGACCCCTACTCAATATTCTCATATTCATGATTTAAAAGTAACACAACGACATCTTCTCTTTGGGTCTGACTTCGATTAGAGCAGACTAAAGCCTGTACATTAGCGTACATTTTATTACATACAAAATCTATTGATTTTGCTGACTGTGTGAAAGAACATTATATGAGGACACTATTGGTGGACTTTTCTGATTATGGAGTGACGTGAAATGAAATTCCCCATACACACCACATCATTCGATATGAACACTAGATGGTGAATCATAAGTTAACTAGTGTAGACACTTTAGAGAAATGAGACATGCATGTTGAAGGGTTCTCTGCAGTTTTTCAACCTTTGGATGATCGGAAACTGAGAGAGATGCCATGTAAATTTGGCATTTCCACCCTTCTATTACATTTACATGAATTTGATATTCATCATATGGTAATACATTGGTTTTCAAATGAAAATAATTTTCTAAAAGTTTAGGCCGATGTCATGATTGAAATCTTTTGTCATCAAATCTAGAATGTTATACTGTGAATTATCCAAAGGCCATGAAATGAATGGAATTTCTCCCTTAGCTAATTTTTTTCTCATGTTTATCATATCTTTATCATATTTTACAAGGGATTTCTCTACATTGTCTGAACAATGTAAATACTCTATACTAGAAGAAAAATTACTTAAGGAAGGATCAAATAATGATTATTCCCTTATTATTTCTTCTATTTGAGAAAGTGTTTCACTCATAAATGACAAGGCATCACACATGAATGGCTTTGTGTTTTCAATTTCTTTGAGATAGCAGGCCTTTCTCGTTGCTACATTTTCAATAATTAATTTTTATTGATAATGGGAAATACTAATGCAAAGAGGAATTTTGCAGTGAATTCCATCATGGGGAGGATCACCATGGTGGATTACATCAAGGGATAAATATTCTTGCTACATGGTCTTCTGGCCACACTGCAGGTTGTCGTGGCTCTTATCCGGAGAGAAGCACACTGGATTGAACAAATTTTCATGAAACAATACTTCATAATGACGTTTCCAATGAGGGACTTCATAATTACAACAACTACTCCCATAAATTTGAAATTAGAGGATATAATGTTGAGATGCAATAGATAAATGTATGTGGGCTTGATGAACCCCATCATATGTGGAACCAAATCACTACTTTAATCTTTATTTTCCAAGAGTGCTTGGAAAGAATTATTTTTGGATGTTCTCAAATTATTTTGTAAATTTTGGGGCCAATGTCTCATTTATTATTAATGAAAAGAAAATACCTCTTTAAAAATGTCGAGTTAGACCCATTACCTAGCCCGATGACCCCGTGGGCATTTAACCCATTACATTGATCATAGTTCCATTTTTTGGACCAAGGACCATTCTATGAAAAGTATTGTTGCAGTACGTGCACAACTACAGTCCCACACGGTATCAACTACTACTACATTACCCTACCACCACTACAGTAACCTGCCACTGCTACAGTTCCCGCCGTTGCTACAGTTCCACTACTGCTACCTTATTCTACAGTAATGCTATAGTACCTGCGCCCAATGGGGTTTTAGCCAACATTTTTCAAGTAGAATTAAGGGGTGCGTACCAGTAATCCAAACCCCATAATACATGGAGATTTTCTTATACTTAGTTGGGTCCACATTCTTGGAAAATTGGTTATCATTGGAAAATTTATGGTCCTACCTTGAAATGGTTACTGAAATAGACCAATTACCTATAGTTATAAAGGGTGTATTTTACCGTTCTTGTTGATCGTATGATATGGGGAGTATGCCCCATGACCCTCCTGGATTAGAATAGAGGTTTGTATCTACTTTGAGATGGAATCCTTATGTGTCATACCGATTTTGGGGAATTAATTAGTTATATGTTCCCCTAATACTACTGAAGTAGTTTTTAAGATATCCTGGAAAGCTTCTAGAATATAAGAAGGGACTAGCGTATGCCCTTTCAACATTGTTAAGTTGTTGTTGGTGACTTCAACTACCGGAATGGGAATATAAGTTAATTTCGTATCTAGAGTAGGTATATGTGCCTACTCCTGTATTCCTTTTCCTATGAATAGATATTGAAATTACTCATTCATGGGGGTAGAGAGTTGGGTCTATCGTAAATTTTATGTCGTATATTTCTGACTGACTTCTCGAGGTGCTACCAAATTTGACTCTTGGAAGACATGATGAAAATTGGAATATATATGTTCCTATTGTATGTTTCCCATAAAGTATAGTTGTTGGTCTTCCTTCAATATTGGAATATGAGACTACTGATATAATTAGTGTTGGAAAATAGGTTTATAATCATATTTACCATTTGCGACCACATTAGACTGGAAGGCTTCATTAAATGTAGTCAGACGACCTTGCGGACTGGCAGATAACATGTAAGAAGGTGTATGTACCAGTTCATAGTAATCCACTGGGTTTATGGTGGGATTGGTGGGTTGTGGCCAGACGAGTCTCCTGAGTATAAAAAATATGATGTACATGTGTATGTGGCCGCTCATTGCTTGCCATACGTTATGTTTAGGGACTTCTCTGGAGGAGGCAAAGGTGAGAACCTTCTCCCTCCAGATCAAACGTTTTCCCTGGAAGTTCGTCTAGCATACACGGGTCTGAGAGACCATGGACAAAAATCTAGAGGCAACAACCCCATCATGTTGGGGGTATACTACCATGCGATTCTAGAGGTGATTGCTGGTGGTAGTCCTAAATAAGGACTCCTCCATTCTGTAATTAAATCCTTGAGTGATGTATTGATCCACATCAATATAGTATGGGAGAGATTGATTATTTTGTTCCAGGGATGTGGACCATAAATTTTTGTATATGGTGGTTGGAACCATTTACATCTTGATCAATTGTCGTCATTGGTCAGATGATCAATGATGGTTATTGACCTATAGGGCATGTGAAGCATCTTCCAATGACAAGATTTTACCATGATGAAGATATTCCTTTAGCACCAAAATAGAGACCAAGCATCGAATATGATGGATTGGTGATGACATCTTTCCCATTGATGGAGATCCAGCTTGATCAACGGTCGGGATGTTCATAGATGTTGTCTTAAAGAAATCTATTTTTGGAATTAAGGGAATTCTAAAAAGAAGGAATTGAAAACAACAACAACCGCCATTAAAGAGACAACATTTTAGTTGAATACAAGTGTGATTGATTCCTTTGTCTAAACATCCTTTATCAATTTATACGGGCCTAACTGGTGGGTTACATTGTTAACATTGTTGGGGTTTCAGTTTGGGTTTATCATTTTTGTTTCATATTTATTTGAAATGCGTGATCTAGTTTTAATAATCAATGTTTCCAAGTGGTTTCATTTGGATTTATTTGTTGAAATGGAATCTTCCAACAATTATTTATCCAAATAAGACCTTATTTCCAAAGGCATATGTTCGTTATGTTTGAACATTATGATACATAAGAATGTTCATTGGTCGGGAGGATGGGAGGTCAGACTCATCACTCCATTTTGGGGGGAATTATTTTCTACTCGTGGACTCTATTTGTATTTTTAAAATATTTTAAGGAATCCTTATTAACTCACCATGTATATTATACGTATCCATTGGAATTTACAGTCACTTATTAACAGATGTAATATTTAGAGTCATCAGTAAACATCCTAGGTTATTTATTATTGGAATTGTTTGTATGTATTCAAGGTTTTACATCAATGGTATCCTATAATATTATGATTATATATTATTTTAATCATATTTGTGATTATATTAACTTTTAAGCCACTCAAGAGGGCACTCTAGAAAATATTTCAATATAGGTAGATGATGGTTTGTTTTGATATAGGGACCATGTCAAGAAAATGAGCTACATATGTATCCTTAAGAATGGAATTAGAACCCTCGTAGATCAGTGCAGAATAATATAACAAATCATACGATTTAATTTCATGTGATATTTACCTCTATGTGGATTGTTCTTGGTCAAACCATAGTGTGTGACCTATGATGAAGAATCCCATAGAACATGGAAAGGATACGAGTTTCCAAGTAAGATTTGACATTTCAGGAATATTTCGTATGGGGACAAGGTTTATTTGAAGTATTAGGTTTGAACGTAATGTAGGATTTCTACCTATCCCATATGGATGGTAATCAAATCCCACATAGTTCTACTACTCTCATAGGAGAGTCTGGTCCATTGAGAGAGTTGAGTTTGGCTTACTTTCTGAAAAGGATGCCTCAATGATTTGGGGTTTTAATTGGGGATTATTCCTAAAGAGGATTCCTAGATTAATGAAATTAGGATTGGATTCATGAAAAGGTTTTCCAGTGATCTTGGCCCTTGAAATTTCTTCCTATGTATCCTGGTTTGAACGAGAATCACTGTTCTTGTAGTTAATTCAATTTTGAAAATGTTATGACCATGAAAAATCTCTAAGCCCACAGGAGTCATGCTCATTGGGAGAAAAAAGATGATGTCAAAGATTCAAAAATGGAATTCACATTTTAAAATATTTCATTCTCCAGTGGTGTAAGAGGGAACACCTTTGGCGGCGTGGTTGGAGGAGGTCGAGGCTACCATGAAATAGGGTGAGGCGGTGAGCCTTCCCACTATTCTATTAACATTGGACAAGAGTCCAATGGAAGGAAAAAGGTATCAAGGTTAGGGTATTACACTTGAATGGTTCCCTATAGAGACAACACACTATGGGAGAGGTAAATGGTAACAAGATTCCTTTTTTCCTATCTCTCCATTGGTCTTTGGCACCGAAGAAGAGATGAGGACTGATTATTCGACTTCCTGCAAGAAAAGCTAGGGGCTTACCATAGTTGGTTTCCATAAAATTAATCCTTCTATGGGTGTGAGAATTTTTCTTTAGTTTTTAATTGGAAATATAGGTATGAACTAGATCTTCCCCTACTAGAGACAAGAGGTTCCTAGTCATCTCTTCAAGAATGGAAAGGCCATGACTCAACCCTCCTTAAAAATGGGAACTTCCCAACACTATTTCTACATGAAAGTTCTATGTGATTGTGGATATAAAAACCCAATGACAATCCCTGAATCCAAACCCCATTGTGATAAAAATGATATAATCCTATACCTGTGGATATACGATCCCAAATTGGAGACATGTTAATGTTCCTTTCCCAATGGTTTGATTTGTTAGGAGGTTTTAGTCGTGGTCTCAACAGAATCTATTTCAGAAAAGGGAGCCAATGAAGAAGAGGCCTTAGAGTGAATGGCTTTGAGGAAGGATTTATGTCTTGAAGACTGAAGTTAGTGAAAGAATTATGTGAACCAAGGAGGGTCTCTCATGTAAAGAAGGGTGCACCAGTATGGGTGTGCATGTATGTAAGGGCTCACATGTAAGGGTGCGTAAGTAATCATGGGAAACCTAATGTCCACTTAGTTGATAAAAAACCAATATGGTAAATATTGGGTTAGAACATTCTCAATCTTTCAAGAGTATTCACTTGTGATCCAATAAGTTGGCGCTCATGTTCCTATGAGAGGAGTGGACAACACACAAGTATTTTTTACTTGGGTAGTTTGGGTTCTTTAGGAATGCAAGTATAATGGTTTTCAAACACTAAAAGGACTTATGTCCAATGATCCTCCTTTAAATACTCCACTCAAGGTGTTGAAGAACTACCTTGAAATATTTTTAAGACTGAGGGGATGTTCTTGGGATATCAAAGTAGCAATTGGGATTCAAGGAAATTCTTCCTTCAAATGGGTGCCCCAAGGGTATATTTATAGGAAAATATGTTATCTTGGGATAAATACAACGGGCACACAAGTGAACATCCCGTCGATAGTGTTTGGGATAAACTAGGGAGACAACATTAGGAATTAACCAAAATTATACATCAATTTGTCTCCTTTGTGGTGGCATTCAAGGGGGTTTCATGACAAATAGATGCGTGACAGCAGGTTGCGTGCCGAGAGGGTTTTGGGAAAATTAGGTGGCAAAAAACTTATGCAATTGTAAATCTTGGACATTTCATTATGTATTTCCATTTTTCATATTAATTGATACCCTTTTTGAAGATTTTAAGGCTCTTTGATGGAATGGAGTGTCAAAAATATGGTACCCTTCTTAGTCTCATGTTTAATGTGGTATAAGGAGAGAATAAACTACACCGCCATGATTTCCACTACAATGTAAAATATCTAATGTTGGAAATTTTTCATATGATCTTAATTAGATAATGGCCATCACTGCATTGAATGTTTTCAAAATGTATGTATACATATGGTCTAATATTTAGCCACAATTTTAGAGGATTCGTCATTGGATAACGTGTGTATATGTCAGAGGAAGTTGTGTATGTGTCATGGACGAGGGAATGTATTTTTTGAATACTTTATCAATGCTGGGAGCATGAATTTCAACACAGCCATATAACAATGGTCAATATTTAGAAGAGAAACTAGTTCCATGAATCATTAGGGTGATATTATTGTTTTAAGAAATGTATATATCAAAAATTTAAATGTTGAGTAGTTAGATTTGAATAGATTTATATGTATATAATATATATTATATTTAATTTAACAAAAATTTAAATTATAATACTGCATACACATAATTAAATAATGTGAATCAAGAAAAATATTTTATGAAAATTAGATTATTTAAATAATACATGTTATATTAATTATCTTATTTAGATTTGATTAAATATATATTTATTTAATTTTTTAATAGTATAAATTTTTTAATATAAATAATAATTTCATATTATATTGAGTATAAATATATTGTATTCCTTGTAATAATGTACAACATACTATTACATACATTTTGGAATTTTGAAATAATACAAAAATTTAATATATACATATGTAATTTGATAAATTTGAATATAACATAAGTCTATAATATTTTAATGATTAATATGTAAGTGGAAATTATATTGATTTTAATAATTTTACTAAATAAAATTTATTATTGTTAATATTATCAATATTTATGAATAAAATAAAAAAATAATATTTAATAACTGTAGTTGATTATAAAATTAAATGAAATGATATTTACAAATATACAATAATAATGTTGAATATAATTAATTCTTTATATATTTTTGTTGAATTATTAAAAAAAATTATATTTATTAGTCAGTTTATATTATATATAAATTAAAATAAATTTATATTTTAATATTTGATACGTATAAGTAGATAATGTGAATCAACCTATATATATAAACACGTAAAAATGTTTACATTTTTGAAAGAAGGTAATATAAATATATGGATCCACATGTTGATATTTATTATGTGACATCCCAAACATGGGTGCCACTCAGAGGTTCTTTGAGCACGATGGGCCACATGCCTTCTAGTGCATCTCCCAAAATTCTAGAGGCTGCTGACTAACAATGAGGTACTAATGTTTATTCATGGAGAGACTATTCCCTCATTACCATAGTTTACCACAATAGATAAATTTTAAAATAAAAGGTGAATAAAAGAAGCTGTAACAATAAAAAACACATCAAAAACAGAATGAAGTACTGAATAATTGAAGGAAATGCTATAAATAAAAAAAATTATGATGTTTCATGTCATGTAAAAATAAAACTAGAAAACATGGATATAAGGAAAGAAGCATAACATGCTCTAAAATAGTAGAAAAATGAGTCTAAAAAATATACCCCATCATCCCATCATCTACCATAATCATATGTTACAATCTATATCCTAATTAAGAAATAAGTCAAGTGTCCATTGTGGTAAAATTCCATTAATTTATAAATCCATACACATAATCTTTGTGGGTGCCAATGGAGGCCTAGATAGGGTGTTTTATAAATCATAGTCGGCTACCAAAAAACGTGTCTATAACATATAGTCTATTTAATATAATATGAAATAGTGTGCTAGAATATATATATCGAAGTAAAGTAGGACAATAACATAAATACCCATATACTGGCATCAACCGCCAGAATGTGTATAAACATGTAACCAGTTTGCTAATTAATTTGGTCCATTTAATATAATTATATCATGTGATGTTAAACCAGAATTAACATCCTAAAAAAATCATAATATTAAATATTCCATGTGGTACCAAAGCATCCATGATGATAATAATAATAAAGATGTTCCAAAGTAATAAACAAGGAATCTGTGAACTCACATGTCAAAAAATAATTGGTAACTATAGCCTACCTACCGGGTAATTGTGTAATCCACATAGCATCATCCATTGAATTATATAATAATGTTTTATATGAGTCTAGGGACATCGTTCATGGTGAAAAGGGATATATAATGGCTAGGACCAGGGTTGTAACCAAGGCACTTCTTATTTGGAGAATCCATGCTATATCTAGGGAGTATATCCAATATATGTTTTAATATAAATTAAGGGAACCTACAGTTTCATACAGGGAATTATATAGTATAAAAATATCAGGTTAAAATGTGGGTTTCACCCTTGGAAATTATAATCACTCAATTAAAATGTTGTTAATGAGTGATCATGGCATTCTATTGGGAATCCAAAAAACTAAAATGAGTATAACAACTTCGTATAATGATTTCAAGTTCCATACTCAACTCGACACCACATAACTTATTTATATAACAATTAAGGCCATGTAATGGTCATACCATTTAATAAGGTCATTTGCGTCATGTATTTTCATTCATTAGTGTGAAAATCATAATGGACATGAAAAAGTTAAAAAATAAATTAAAATCAATTCATATTTAATTAATTTTCCCACATTTACCTTTCATAAACATGTCATGATGCGATAATGATGTGAAAACGCATAAAATTCATATATAAGAAGCTAGACCAAGGGATATAAAACATATATACCAACCAGTTAACATTTATGATTCACTGATTAATTTAAAAAACATACCTTAGAGGGGCCAAGTAGATCTACCATAAACAACTCTAGTAAAAAATAAATTTAACATTTATTGAATAAAGTAAGGGAATTCTATAAGAAGGGTCAGGACAATGCACACCCTAATGGTGTTGTAGATGCCTATAACAGACAACTAAAATCATAGACAATGGAAACGAAATACTTTGGGGGGGTCAGCAATGTTGACATAACCATCAAAAAAGAATAAAATTTATGGATTGGTTCTTCAAACATGGTTCTAATGACTATATGAAATACATACAAATTGAACAGATGACATCTTATGAAATCAGTTCACACACATGAAAAATTATAAAATGAAGAATCACAAGGGATGAGTTATAGATAACCTACCTCAGACTTCGTTTGAGTATACTTGTCTAGTATAAGACACTAATTTTTCCTCAATTGGATGAGATATAAATAATTGGTCATTTCCATGAAAATTAGCTATATGAGAATAAAACGAAATAGAATTGTCCATGAGAATAAAAACAAAGAACGAATAAAAAAATTAACTACTTACTGATATGAGTTTAACTTGAGGACCAAAGAACAAAACAAACACCAGATCCTAGATTGAGATATAAACTATGTAAACAGATTCAAAGATATAAAATGAGTGAATGTGGATTGGGTTGTCCTCTGGGGAAAAATATGGGAAAAAGGATTTTTAAAGAAATATGTAATTGGAAAAATTGAAAATTAACCAAAAAATGTGTCTCCTACGGTTTGGACCCAATGATAAAGATAACTTTCACTAACCATTATTGTTCTAATAATGGTAGTGGGACCCCACTTGGTAAGGCCACATGGTTAGTGAAACAATGCACCAACTATGAAAAAACCCCTCTTCCACATTCCTATTGTTTTTAGCACCGTCATGTGGGCTATGACACGTAGTTAACGAATACTATCCACCATATACAAGCCCATTGTGTAGTACGACATTTTAGGAGATACCATGTGTTCTGGATCACATGTTGTCTATAAACCATGCAACCATTGTATATTTCTTATTTTCTACGGTATCATGATCCGAACAAGCCTTTTTCATCCCAGAAACCTCTGTGAACTCATTTGGCATCCAAATTAGGTCCAAAATAAAGAACTAAAACAAATTTAAATGTATCCACACATGATTGAAAAAAATATTTCCTATATATTATTTATTATATACATATATATGAAATATAATATACTATTTAGAACATCATTGGAATCCAAAAATTCATGTTAATAGTATTGTGTGATTACTTATCATGAGATAACTGATCAATGCATTATTGAAAGTACATGCTTTTTTTGTGTCTATTGTTATATAACATGTAATATTTTTATTTTTCTCCTCATTCGAGATCTACCTGTCATCCCTACCTCTATCTATAAAAGGACCTAAATTATATCATAATAAATAATATGTGTCTCAAACCCCTAGACATTCTCACTTGCATGTCAGTAGTTTTATAATAAAAATTCCATTGAATAGAGGCATTTTATTAGAGGAATTTTTATTTGAAAATATTCTTATGTTGCTAAAATATGTCATAATGCAGTCTTCAGGAGTTCACCCATAGGTTTTGGTTGGTTGATCAAAAATGATAGGCTAATCCATACAAAAAGTCTTAGGATAATGTCATAATTATTTATTCACAACTAATTAAAATATGAGAACATTTTTTAATGTGGTATAAGTATTTAATATATTTTATAAAATTTTATTTGGTAAACATATCACCATCAATATACATCCACAATGAGGTTATTTATACCGTTCTATATTTCAATTATAGTTTTCCACATGAAAGAAGAAATCTACTACCTAAATGTAAATGTGTATATATAATTTATTAAATATAGTTATAGGTCATATTACACAATTTAGAACACAATAAATAACTAAATTTGTTTTATAAATCTTGTTTGATGATCGATCTCTAGATGACTTTCTAATGTATGATTGGAAGATTAGGTTTTTTACCTGATTATTTAATTTGTAATAATTGAACAATATGGAAGTGACCGAAATCTATTTGATTGAAATTGCATGTTGTGTTTTTTTAGTTATATAATCTCAAATAATTTCATTTTCATTTCTTCATTGATGACCTATGTTTCATCTCTTTCTCAGTGATTAGAATGTGCGGTATATTTTCCTAAAACATATTCTGTATTTCAGACCCCTAGACCCCCTCACTATCATGTGATTACCATTTTAAAAAAAAAAATTTGACAAGAATTATTCCTATTTAATGTTATATTTTTACACCATGCCTGAATGTAGAATGATGGTTGATGAAATTTTAGATAATAGAAGTTCTTCTAGACCCCATAGGTTTTGGATGGTTTGCATAATAATGATAAACCAATCCTTAGATAAAGTATCAATATCAAGTCTGAGATATTTAATCATAACCAATTTAATTTTTATAAAAATTTCAACATGTAGTTTTAATGATTTATTACTTATTTTTTCTAGGTAATCATGTATACACCAATATATTATAATGGATACTAATTTATACTGAATAGGGTTTCAACAATAGTTTTCCAACTGTAAAAGTGGAAAATATTCATGAATATGTGAAATCAAATGACGTTCATAAGAAGATTCATATTTGGTAAAAACTAAGGGCTAATCAATCAATTTTTTCAATTACATATCAACATATTCAATATCCTGAACACCTACGGAACACTGAGTATCATTTGGTTGATGATGAATATAGGATGGCACATCATTGTTTTTAAGGAAACCATTTTTTAATAGTCTATTGGAATTATATTTTTTGATTTATAATATTGATAAGGTGAAAACTACTACTACAAAAACATGTTATTTGAACTATATAGAAGTAGGTAATTAAAAAAAATCACATTCATTTCCTTTTCATATGACTCCAGCAATATAAAAACAAAACTAAATAATATTATCAGGATATGGAAGGAAAACTAGGGGAAATCCCTGTGTATACTTTGAATATAATAAATTAAACAGTATCTGATGAGAATACATCTAGTGAGGTATCAGTAGTTCATGTAGAATGGAGTGTTGTTTGGAATGAAACTTATGAGGTTCCTTTGATATATTGGCAACCACAAATTTGTGGAAATAATCTTATATTATTTTCCTCCTTAGTCAACTAAATGAAATGTGATTTTTTTATAGTAATTTCATTACACCGACAATAGAATTCACTATCATTGTAGGTAATATATCCTAATTGACTTATAACACTATATATGATAGATAGATGTTTTGAAAGTAATAATGTCACGATAAATGTGATAAAACAATACAAAAAAGTGTTAATTTTTTTATTTTGGTTTGATGAGTCTAATATGGAATGATATCTCATTTGATGTGAAAAATACAGCTCAGAATGTAAATTACAAATGAGGAAAATATATAATTTTTTTCTTGTGGGAAGACAACCAAATTATAATCCCATATAGTTTTGTACATCCAATATTATCACAATATCAATCATCACATGATGAAGAGTTATTATTAACTGTTATTATAATGTTCATAATAACATGTTAGGATGTTTCTATATCGATTTTATACGAATGAATAATACAGTTTTTAAGTATATGATATCCTACAAAATATCATTAAATGAAAAAAATAAAATTATGAATATTTAATGTGATTGGGTTGAATTATATGAAATGTGTCCAAAAAATATGGGATTTGTGACTCTCTAAATTACAATTATTAATAATTGGAAAATAGTTGAGTATATCTCCCTAGATCTCTGGGTTTATCAAAAAAATGTGATGTTCCATAGGCTTTTTTGGATAATATGGATATGTATTTATTCTTTCCACTATAGTAAAAAATTCATTCAAGATGATTCCAATTTTTATTATGGAAAGTATATTGGTTTTGTACATATGGTTATCACACGTGATGATAATCATGGTCTTATACCTCTTTGAATTTAAAATGTTAAAAAGTATTGGTAGGAATGCTAGATTTGGTATTTTTTCAGGTATACACATTCATGTCAATCAAATATCAAGACTCTGTAAGATATATGATATCCAATGAGTGATTGTAGTGGTAATTAATATTGAAATAGTTTTATAGAGGGATCTAAATTCATCTAATCAATATTTAATTAGACACATTTCTAGAATTGTGCTTAAGAAGATTAGAGGTGAAGAAATAAAGAAGGTGATATTGAAGTTGAGTGTATTTTTTTATCTTCTTTTCCAGGAGGGAAAACTAAATACACATTTAAACATATTATTATCTTACGGTTTTATAATATGTTCACAAAAATTATTGTTTGATCAACTAACGAAGAATTTTTTAGGGCTTATCAATATTTTTATGATTATATAATGAATATTTAAAATAAAAATCATCATTATCCAATGATATTTGTAGAGTATATGACCATATGACCACTAATATAGTGAATTTAATAAATGGGGCCATCAAGGGTGTGCACAATCTGCCAATGATATGGTTATTGAAAGGTAAATTTTATATATGTTTGAATTACATTGTTGTATGGCCCCAAAATGCTCATTAGAGGATGAAAAATGAAATGCATTTTGGTCAGTATTTCCAAATTTCCAATGATTATATATTTAATGACACACCATCATTTCATGTTATAACTATTGACTAGGTTCAAATCCGCTTTCATTTAAATGATTTCCATAACCTTTTATCAATGAATGGTGGTTGAGTGCAAGTGGTCGTATGGGAAAATAAGAAATATAATCCTAATAACTTCTTGGAATAATGATATCTGTGTGCACATGTTGTTGCAGCTTGTGCATTGGTGAAAAAATCATGATCTCCCAACAATGAATCTGTGAATCATGTGAGCACTATAGATATCTATTATACATTACCTTGGATAACCGTTGGAGAATTTCATTCATTTTACATTAATTCTTATTAGGAAACTATCTTACCTATTTTTTTTGGTTTTTATCTTGGATTTTATATTTATTAATTTTCACAATTTTGATTTTAATTTCCTTAATGGTTTGTTAATTTTCTAGGTTGAATTGGAATGTTTTTTGGAGATTTCATACATTAATGTTCCCACTCATCAGCTAAATATGGTTCCATATATTACTAGGTTATTCCCTTTGGGATAACCAATGTCTAATTGTATTAGAAAAGAGATGTAATGGCCTTGATAGTGGAGATTGAAACAATTATTACCCATTTTTCATGTAGAAGAGAATAATTATAATATATATAACCCCATATGGCGGGACATAGATCTATTTACAATATTACATGATCAGGTACTGTATTTTATCATGTTTGTGTACAATTATTTCATATACATACATTAAATTAATGGATTATTTTATTTATATCTTTCATAATTTATATATTGCTTCATCTCTAGATTCAATTATTTGAAAAATCATTAAGAAATAATTTTTTATACATAAAATATTAAAATAATAACGAAATAATGAAATTAAATAAAAATATTTCCATCCTCAATATTAATAATCTTCAAATATATCCTTAAAATCACAAGGTCAATTGAATATTCCTTGATGAAAAATGATCTATGTGGGATTTTCATCTTGGACGATATACATATAAATAATTATAAATAAATTAAATTGGATTAGTGATCATTAAAATAATAAATTCATAGACTAATCCATCAACACGTCTATTTTTATCAAATTTTTTATCATAATTCCTCATTATGAAATTATTTGTCTATCTCATTTTTCATCATGTAGTTTTTTTAAAAGTGGATGATTTTTTTTAAATTATGTATAATAATGTATTGATGATATCGATTTTAGAGATGGTGGTTCATCAATTTCTCAAATTCCTAGGTAGACATGCCTAATTGAAGGTCATAGAGAGACATCTAGTTCACAGTTTGAGTGTACAAGGAGCTCACCATTTCAATCTTGTATAACCACATCCTTCTATCATCCCTCATCTTTATTGTGATGGGTTCTATGACATAACGATGTGTGAATTCACATTTTTTAAAAATCTTATCATTGTTTTTCTTTTAAGGAGATGGAGGATAGAGGCCCATGAGCATTATTTTCCAATGGGATATCTGATTTTTAAACATGGGGATGTGTTCATTAGTTTAGGTCTATCTATCGATGGTGTAGCTGTGGCAGGCCGAGTGGGTGCATATTGGTTTGATCTAGTTTAGATATTAATGGACATTGATGAATATGGTAATGCGGGTATATCATTAGTTGTATATTTAACATTACATAGATAGATGATCACTTCACCCTTTTGGATTATGATGCTGATGAGATCACCGTGTACGAATGTCATGTGAAAATATTTTGAGGAATTTCAGCAGAACAACTGATATTGGTCATTTGACTACAATTGTAAATGTTATGTATTTTCTATTATTATATGACATGGAAATGTCGTGTCAATTTACCTTGAAGTATACATGTATTTAATATACATATATATTAATAGTAATCATATGTCTCACAGATATTATATAGATGATGGGACGTGTTATTCAGCATAGATGTGAATATGGTAGTGCATCCCTTGCATAGCTCCATATGAATTTTTGGTATTAACGTCCTATATTTATAAAAATTCTATAAATAGATGATGGTATGTTACCAATTCATTATATTGTATAACTAAATTGTATAACTATATATAATAATATAAATTTTTAAAAATGTTCTCTTCAGTTGGAGTCAGGAACATCGATATTCAGACACATGCATACACGATGTCTAGACTTTTAGTCTTATGCAGGATATTATTTGACTATATGATGTATGTAGTTGTTAATTATATTGGTAAATTATTTTGTGTACAGTATATGTCTTTATTTAATAATTGATTATTCTTTTTTTCAATTTCCATGGATTTCAGATAGTGAGGCTATCATCCAGAGACACCATACATACAGTAAAATGATGATTGATTTCGTATCATGAATCATATTTATTATTCTTTTTCCTTTTATTGAGTTGAATCACACAAAGAGAGTTATGTGGATTTTTATATTTTATCATACCATTCCAACACAGGTTAGTGATTTACTTCCCTTCACTCAATGAAAATGTAAAAAAGTGTTGCTTTGACTAGAGGAGAAATCATAAACAATATATTAAGATGTCGAATATAACAAATGAGTTTGGATATTGAGGGGATCACACAGTACATATATATATATATCAGATGAGATGTAGTATGTGATTTGATACCACATGTCTGCAGTGCGATAACTTACTTGATATGGTGTAGGCTATCATGACATAGTAATAATTATTCTATCCACTATTAATAATTTTTCTATTAATAGTAGTAATCTTTATTAATTATTTCCAATTGATAATCATATCACCAATATCCTTCACATATATGATTCTTTAGATGAATACACCTTTGACTAGACTGGTTTTCATGGATCAGTGGTAGATCTACATTGTAATAAGGACAACATTTATCATGGGATATTCAATGATCTTCTATGTAAGTCTAAGGGTGTAGAAGATACTATAGATGTTCTAGTGGGCGATAAATCTGTTATGAATGCAGATGTGGCATAGGAGGGTGTTCATCAGCATCATCTAGATGCTCCTCCAATTCCAATTACATTTAATCTACAACAACAACCAAATGCACATACACAAATAATGTCTATTATCGAGTTAGGTATTGTTTCATAGATAAATGTTGTCTAGAATTCATTTAATTCTATAGTATCCTATAATCCACATATATTTGTTTCATAGTATCCATATTCCCCCCATATTGGGTGTATTTTAGCCAACATCCACTATACACTTATGTGGGGTATGATGTACACACGGAGACTATAGATCCACCACCTTCCACACATGATGATATAGAGGTAGGAGTTAGGGATGATACACAAAAGTACCATATTCTAGTGTATATATATAGGCATACATGGAGGGGTCTCAATATATATACACATGGAAAAATAACATATGAGCATCCAGGATAATAATATAGATTAGATTGACACATGTTCTAGTTTTGGAAAATCATTACATATACATTATTTAAAAAAATGCTATAAATTATTATTATTTTCATTAAATAATCAAATTTATATAAATATAATTGTATTTAAATAATTTTTGAATGATTATGAAACATAAATATTAATAATTACATTGTTAATAATAGTAATTACTATTTATTTTTTATATTATTGCTTCATAGTATTATTATCCTTACTATGTAAAATAAATAATCATCTTAAAATTTTTATGGAATAATAATAATATATTTATTTTGAATTAAAAAAGTATCATTAATATTAATAATAAATGTTATCTTATTTAATATATAAATAATAAATTAACAATACAAATTAACGTATTAAGAGGAATATAATTAATAACTAGTAAATAATTTTCAAAAAAATTAAATTTATTTATACTATTATAAATAATATTAGAAATAAGTTTTTTATTTATATTAATAATAAAATAATACTTTATTAATGAAAAATAAATAATAAAATTTATAAATAATTAATAATTTAGTTGTTTTAAGAAATTAATAATAATTATATCAATAATCAATGTAACACATTTTTATTATTAAATTATTAGAAATAATTGTCCTTATACTATTAATTAATTAATAACATAATAATATAAAATAATATTTATTATTAAAAAATAGTATTATTTATTATTACTAAATATATTATGTATTAATAAATCGGTAATATTTTATGTAAAAAAATTCCGAAATATTTTTAAAATATTAATATATATAATATTAATATTTATAATAAAAATTATAATATTAAATAATTAATTAATCAAATTCTAATATATATATATATATATAAAGATATGCGAATGGTGTTCACACCTTTTTAGATGTGTCTTGGAAGCATGAACATTATTCATGCTTTAATGTCAATTGGAGAAGTGAGAACATGGTTCACACCTCCTCCTACCCATTATTAAAAATAATGATAAACTGATACTTTTTTGGATATTTTAAAACATTAAAACTCATAATAAAAACCCTAAAATTTCTTGTAAATCTGTAGGCATCATTATAAATACCATTAACAAGTTTATAGTAGGGGTTACTGATTTTAAAATGGGATCTTGAATTTGAAACTTATAAAAGGAGAAAAAATAACTATAGACCAATGAAATTTAGAGGAGATTCCATAGGGAAATTAAAACACTATTTTAGAGAGATTATTCATGTATTCTTATTCGTGCATTATTATTGATACTTGCAACATAGTAAAGTTTCATTCTTTCCTTTTATTTATGTGTTCTTCCTATTTCATGTGAACATGGATCCTCAATACCATAAGGATAAAATTTCATTATTGAAGAATGAAAAATTCTTCATGAGTGAGTAATATTTTAGGCGATGGTATATTAAGAAAATGAGGTTTATGGTTTCTATGGAAATACTGTACAAAATTCTTTTTAACATAAATTTTTGGTGTTTTATCATTGATTAGTACATGACAGTATTGAAAGTGATGTTAACATTGTAAATAAATTTAGAGTATTTATTTTAATGTCTTTTATAGAATAATCTATTTGATAAACTACGCATTTATATTTTTGACATCGATTATAAAATAACCTGTAATAAAATCAATTCACTATTGGGATTTGAAGTCAGCAATCATGTAACTAACGTGACAAAAAATATATTTCATTATTTTATTTTTATTACTCGTATCCATAAATGAAAAGAACAAATAAGAAAACGGAATATAAGAAAACCTATATAAAACAGTAATAATACAATCTGAAAAATAAAAAACCCTAAAAAACATAAAATTAAAATTTTAATGTTTACAATATATACACAAATAAAATAAAATATAATCAGACCATTGAAATGATTATCCCCTTAAATTTTTTATGTGTATTAGCTTCTTTGCACTATAATGGTGAGAATCATAAAAATGATACAAATTAAAATGAGAACATTTAACACATATTCTGAATAAAATGGCTAAAATATTACAGAATCTTTTTTAATGAAATATTACCTTATTTAAATTCATAACTATACCAGTTGAAAAATATTAATCATAAATCTTGGAATAGAATATCAGAATTCATATTTTCATACTTTTTTATGAAATCTATGTTTAAAAATGTATTTAAATTCAAAATAACTTTATTATGAAATATTATCAAAGGGTGAGTAAATGTAAATGAAAGTCATCCATTACTTTTACATATTTGATCTTGGTTCTCTTCTTTCTTATGGTATATCCAAAAAAATTCCATTCCCTATTGGAAAATAGTAAAACAATAATAAATATAAAATTAATTAAAATATAGACGTGTTTTAAAAAATACAATCATATGTATCCAATACATTCTTAAAAGTTTCCAATCCTTCATCTTGGAAATAAAAAAGCTATTAAATTTCCTTCTCGATTGGACAAAAACACATAACATTAAATAGTAACATATATAAAATAACATTTATTGTTAGTGGTTATTATGTTAATGGATATATACAAGTTTTTGAGATATATGTTTCATATACTTGAAGATAAGGAAATATTCACTAATGAATAATTGTATTCCATTGAAGTCATTCTACAATCTAAAATGTTATTTTTTATTTCATCATTTTCATCCGTATAGGATAAATATAATATGGGTCCATCAACCCATATACGTATTTATTTTCAACATCACTAAATGTTTTATAATTATTCCTAATATAAAAAAATCATAAGTATACATTTTCAATACATCAAACTAAGGGAAATTTTATATTAACCGACACAAACATTGAAAAATTGCATAGTGTTGATTCCCAAATGATAACCAATTACAAGTTCAAGGATATCAATTTTTAAAAATTTCAAAATTATCTCATTCCATCATATATTAGCTTTAATTTCAATTCCATTAACATCGAAAAACTAAATTTAATATTTTAACAATATTTCAAGACTACTTGAATTTGTATCAGATTTCATATTAATTTGTATTTTTTTATACAGTATTTCATTTGTGTTAAATTATTCCTATAAAGAATATAAGAATATAAAAATTAAAATGTAAAATTAAATTTAATAGGAAATTAAAATAAAAGATAACATATACACATACCTCAATGGAAATATGTCGAAGATGTCTATATGGCCAAAAATAAGAAGCGGTAGATACATTTTCAAACTATACTCAATTCATTCTGAGGTGATCATATTCATATTGATATATCTACAATATACATTATATTGACCCTATGATTTTCTAGCTCTATATTTTTATAATGAATAGTATCTCCATTATAATATATCATCCCATGTGAACCAATTATATTGTGGGGGTCATCAAAATATATCTAATTAAAATTGGGAACCTATAGAAGAGGGGTGTATGTGTAGGATAAGTAGTGGGGTCTGTAGGTGGGTGTGGTGGTTTGGAGTTTTTTGGTAGAGGTGGGGGAGTGGGATTAAAATTCTGATTATTTTGAATTTATAGAAACATTATCTATACTGAATATATAATTATTTCTTCCTTTGTTACACATATATCAGGTCCATTTTCATCGACTGATTCTATTCAATTTATATACATACACTATTTAAAATTATTAAATGCATGGATATTATTTCATCAGTAATACAACATCTAGGTATCCACATACATGACCTAGGTGTTCAGGCTTTCCCAACGTTGTAGCTAAAATATAACTCAAAACCTCAAAAATAAAGAAACTATGTATGGTATTCTCCCCAAGAGAATCATTTATGAAATATGTAAAAAAAATATTAAATGAATCACAATGTATATATAATTATATTAAATTTAATAAATAAATAGTGTAATTTTGTTAAAAGACTCTCAACTACACCCCTAAAATCTTCTATAAGATATTTCTCTTTTTTTTTCTGACCCCTCTTCCATTTTTCATATATAGTGGGGGGCGAGGTTCAACCTCTATAGAACTAGGATAATATTATCATAGCTTTAAAAAAAATGTAGCCATCATTTTTTCTTCAAATATGTTATATCCTACCGAAGATAAATTATATGGGTATATATTTCAAGATTTGATCTCTTAATGAGAATTCCATGATTTCTGTAAATTAATAATTAATAAGTAAAAAATAAATTAGTAATAAGATTATTAATATAAAAAAAATCTAAAAGGAAAAAATACACATATAAAAAACATAATTTATTTAACTTTCAACATATTTATTCCATGTTAATTCATCTATAAATAGGTATATATCAAATGAATTATGATCTTTCCAATGCCCAAAAATTAAATCTATTGTGAGGATTGATTTTAAATTTCTACATCTCTTAGAAGACAATGATATACATTTTCTATCAACTCCTCTAATGTCAACATATTCATATGTCATATGATAAAATGGGGGAACTATATATTAATATTATCATTTAAGGATATGTGAAATAAATACAAACTAACTTACTAAAGTGGTCTCCTAAAAGTGAGATATTGTCATTTTTCCAATAGTTATCCAATCGTCTATAAAAATACTATCTTTTCTTTTATCCTTCACTTATATAAAAGTATTGAACTATTTTGAATTTGGATATATTAGAATAAAATTGTCTCCAACACATAGCGATATCCTTTGGTCCTAGTTATAGGAATAATATAACTTTGGAAAATGTGAGAGGACACATATACCTGCCCTCAAAATCTTATTCATCCTCAAGGAATGATATGCCTCCTAAAAAGAAGGTTGAAGATCATTAATATTATCATGTGTACATTCCTTCCTAGATCAATGACTAGGATCATTTTTAGAATTATATGGTGGATCAGTTGATTGATCTATTATTATCCTAAGAATCAAATCAACAAACAATTAATACATAAATATACAAATCCAACTTTTACATATTAATGTAAGTAAAAAATTAAAAACTATCAAATTGAAATGTAATGTAAAATAACCATAACTCATTTTATCTTATTTTTATTATTATATATAAATTCTTACAACATTTATGATATATGAAATGGAAAATACGTGAATTAAAAAAATAGAAAATGGTGTGTGAAATGTAAAAATTCACTAACCTGGTAAATAAATTTTTACTCCAATAAGAATATTTTCTGAATATTCTCTATTTTAATTTTTCTATTTTTATTTAGCATATATGATTTAAAATAATTGTATTTCAAAACAATCAATTAATATTTATGATACCTAATTATTAAAATGGTAATCAAAACAAAAATAAACAAAAATAAACAAATAATTAAAATTAATATTTATTATATACATTTCAACGGACAAAATAAAAATAAAATATCTATTATTTAGTGAATTTTTAAAAATTAAATGATAAATAAAACCATTTCACCGGTAATATTTGTATTGTACTAAATGATTATTTTACAAAATTCATTCATAATGAATGTTATATATATTGAAAAAAACATGTCTAGAATTTTGATCATCAATATTATCTGTTAATAACTCCACAAATGATGGAATTTCACGTAAATCAACATATTCAACAATGTTATCATCACCAAAATATAATTTTTTCCTTGAATGATAGTTGAACCCTGAATATTAGATTGATAAAAAAAATAAAATTAATTTTTCAGGTATTATCACAATAAAATGACCTGCTTTGTATTCTAATATATTTAGATTAACTAGTTTCATACCAAAGTCATGATTTTTTACATTAGTGTTCCTGATAAACCCATTATAGTTAAACATTAGAAATTGATATTTAATATAATAAACCACCAATATTTATTCTATAACTCCAATAAATTCATCTCCTTCCAACATTATCACAAGAATATGTAGATCTATAAAGAGTCCAACATAGTACATCACTGGAATGATCCCCTAAGTCATCTACATGGAATCCACTATTATTTCTTAACTCAACGTATTTGTGTAGATGTTCTCCAACATCATCTCTAAGAATTAATTCCATTACATTAATTCTTTATTTCTAGATTACAAATGAATGACTAACTAGCACTTCATTGATCCTCATACAACATAAGAATAAAACAAGACCCATCTCACAGTAGGAGTCTATAAATGGCCATGTTTTTTTTGGTGGAATTAAACCAGAACTCAACTACCTCAGGTCCCCCCATTCAAGAAATAGTTAGAGGGTGCGGTAACTAAAACCCCCTCTTCAACTCAGATGTTCTCGTCTCAACCATGCTTGAGTATCTTGTCAAGATATTGTTAGTTCGACCAATGTCCAGTCATAACATCACACCTACATCCTCACCCGACACTCTCAGTGCCTCATATTCAAATACGGGAAGATCATATCCAGCTATATACTCATTTCAAAAAGCATCATCATGGAAGTATAACTTTACATTTATAAAAAAACATGTTTAGACTGAAAAAAACCCTTATAAAAATTATATAATAATACTAATCACATAACATCACAATATGTATTTTCCCCAAATCTTGCACAAGGTCAAAATAGAGGCCATTTCCCTACATGTAACCATAAAACTCTTAGAGCATGGTTATATTAGGTAATAAATTATCATTATTCATGTTTATAAATTACAAAAAAAATTATTCAAATTATTACATCATTTTACAAATTTTAATTTCACATTAAGTACAAATATCAATTTAATTTTACATGTTATAAAAATTAATGAAAGTTCAATAATCTTACCCAGAACCCATTTTCTAATGAATTCCAAAAATGATGCATGTAATAAAAAATTATTGAGTTCTTGTAATAATGCATAAAGTTAGAAACCTCATTCAATTAATGTCCATTAGTCAATTCTCAAAAAATATTCAAATGAAATTTGTGCATCACATAAAAAGTGTGTCCCCCAAGGCAATGTAACATTCAACTATAACAGTAATAAAAAAATTCAACAATTCCACCTTGTGAAATTGGTTTCTCCCCCATACATGATTTTCAAACTCCCTGGAATGATCTCATGTCCAACCCTCGAATTTCTATATTATCGTGCATACCTTTCCTTAAATTTTATGAAATAAGAAGAAGAAAATAAATCTGATCAGATACAACATTGTAACATCCCGTCCTGGGTGCCACACACTAGTTCACCAAGTCGGTTAATCACATGACCTCAACCACATGTCCTTGTATTCTAGAGGCTACTAACTAGAAACATGGGTTTGATATGCCAATCATGGGTTGACAATACACTGTTTTATTTGATTAATACACTAGAAAATATAATGAACAATATTACAAAAATATATAACCATAAAAAATACAAATATTCTAATGAAAATAAAATTGGGAAATAAAATATACAACTAATGAAGAAGAAATACCATGATATTGTAAGAATCACATGTCTAATGTAAAAACTAAAAATAAATACCCTAACAACTCTCAAGAGGATCTCGAACCATGTCTTAATCCCACATAAAATATTCATCCCAAAATCTACCATCTCAACCCGGTCCTTTTAACATAAAAGGTATTGCATAAATAAAGTCTATTTTGGAACCAATCCGGAATCCTGTGTGTGTAGTGAGTACGACTCATTAAGAAACCACCAACAGTGTCTAAAAAATCATGAAAATAACTGTGTATGTAGTGGTCAAAAAAGAATAGGTAGAACGTATTAATAAATAGTTATAGGGTTTTAAAATATTACCTTATTTATCTACATTATCTCCCCAGGTTCTAATTGACACCTATACCTCAACACCGAGTTCATCTTAGGCCGCATCCCAAATTTTGATTGAAGAATATAAACTATCAAAATTTTATTTATAAAATTCATTAATTTAAAAATTAGAATGATCATGTTCCCATTATTTAATTCATATTTGAATTACCATGTTACCTTACACAAATCACACATTTTAATGACCATGTTCTCATTCGTTAATTCGTAAAATAATGGTTGTGTTACCATTCATAACCCACACATTATAATGACTATGTTTCTGTAATTTAGTTTGTAATAGAATGACCATGATACCATTCATTAGAAAATATTTTATTGACCAATTATTTATCCACAAGAATTTCATTACTAATTCATCAATTATGTTATAAAAAATCATGTTTATTTCATTCATAAATTAATAATTTTATCAAACCCATTGATTATTTCATCAAATTATTTTCCAATTTTCAAAAATCAAAATCAAATAATTAATTTTCATAATCAATTATCTTATTCGTAATTTTAAATATCCATAATTAATTCCACAGTTATTTATCTAAATATATAATATGAATATCACATAATTAATTCCACTAATATTTTCCTCAAAAAATACCAAGATCTAATAATCAATCTATAAATTAATTTTCTAATTCCACATCCTATAAATTGAATAATAATGTCTGTATTTTATTATTTATTTCAACAATATTTCAGTTGATCAATTGGTAACATTAATTAATACAATACCAATATTCTAATTTCTATATTATTGTATAAATTAACTAATTTTATAATATGTAAAAATAAATGTTACGGAATTAAATATTAGACTACCTACATCAATTCGTCAAATAATAATCGCTCAATGAAAATCCCAAAAATTGAGCTCCACAACGACGTAGAATGATATTATAATATTAAAACTCTAAATAATTATTAAATAAATGAAGATGTTGTCAATATAGATATAGATATATAATTTAATATCTATTAATTACCAAATCATTTTAGATATCACCAAAATATAATTTTACATTGCTGAATGAAATCAAGAATAATGCGAGAATAACAAGAAAATATATAGTATCTAATTAAATTACAAATATAGGATAATACCTTCGCTCCGGGATTCAATTCATGGAAAAAGGCAGCCACGAGGGTTTATAAATCATCCAATGATGTCTAAATCATAAAATAGAAGCTAACGTCGAATGCGTTAAGTTTTTGGATTAATTTTGGGTATCGCGTAACAAGAAGACTAATTTATTGAAGGCATTAATTATTACACACGGTTCACTGGGTAGGAGAACAAAATTTTTCATAATCATGTCCCTAAACTATGCCCCTAATTTATATGTGTTCATAGTTACTCCTAATAAGGAAAATGGATTGAAAACCCATATTTCAACCATCAGAATATAACATTGTCCAGGGTTACATATTTTTTTGGGATGGGGAACACTATTTTCCATAATCATTTTCCATCCATGAATAACATTATTTCCTTTATTTTTCACTATTTTCCATCCCAAACAGGAAACAATATAAAAAAATTAAAAATACTCAACACTAAATAAAATATTTGACATAAACGATCCTCATACAACTCCAAAAAGTGTCGTTATCTTACAAAAATCTATATTAATGATCTATTATTCCGGTGATTTAGTTAATCTTTTCAATGTTTCAACCATGGAAAATATACCTTTAAAAACATATATAATTTTACAATCAGTTAATGTAAATTAAAATTTATAGGTATACCAATATTGGGTCTTGTATGTTTGAAATCACAATTTAATGAAATAATTTACGTAACTCAGATTTTTATTGGTATTAATATGTGTTGCAATCACAAATTTTGGTTCATGTTCTATTTGATTCTCCACCAAAAATAATTACTACATAGAGGATTCTGTTTCCAAACTACAAAGTCAAATTATTTCATTTTCTCTTATTAATGATTAAAATTGTTTTTCCCAATTTAATCATGGCCCTAATATAATTCTCAAACATTTGGTGTGTGGAGTGGAAAATAATTTTATTTGTGGAATGATTCAGTTTATTTAATAAAATATCTATATATTGTTATTATTATTAATCAATAATTAATGTGATCATATATATAAGTATTTTTGAACATTCTATTTATCACTCAATAATAAAATTTTTATAAGGACATGGATTTATACATTATTGGGATACTAGTATAACATTCGTTCTTTTGACATGAATTGTAACAAAATATAATGACTGAATACTACACAAATAACATTAAAAGACCCTTTTAGAATTAATTTCAAGGAAAATAGTTAAATATTACAAAACAAATATGATAAAAAATTAATAATTAAAATAATTCCCCACTCTTTAGAAATTATTATTTATTTTCTCACCCATGATCACCATAATGTATAAGATTTACAAGAGATATTTATCAAATGAACGTGGGGTATTTAAATTCAAGTGAAGGATAAAAATGAAAATGGATCGATAATAAATCTCATTGGTGAATCTGGAGTTATATAATAAGAAATTATTAAATAATCACAAGGAATAAAATAATTATATTATTATAAAAGCATGTATCATAACATGGAATGTTCCTAAAATATAAACATGAGACATTCATATCACCATGGTTCATCACCAAGGTGTTGAAAAACATATTACCATCTTTTTTCATTCAGTTATAATAAAACATTACCAATGTATGCTACTTATGTATTAAAATCATGTCATATAAAGAGATTAATTCCTTATTGAATGCATTTCGGTGATATTAGGGTGCACCATTCATATGTCGAACTTTATGTGTTCCATAAAGATCACATACCATAAGAATGTATTTCTCACTCTAACCCATTAGTAGAGATTGTGGGTTTTATACATTTATATCCTCAAATAAATAAGTATATTCGTCTCTATGTGAATAATATTTAATAGATGTATGTTTAGTAATTCACAACATAATTTTTGGGAATAGAAATTCATTGAGTAACTTTAATAACATACCAGGATTGATTAATTGTTTATAGAGTGGGGTTAATAAGAAATAATTGTAGTATCTAATTATCAGGTCATCATTTATATATTAAATTAATTATTATCAACTCATGATGAAATAGTTTATTAAAAAATAATAAATCATAATAAAATGAAAATGCTAGAATAAAAGGACAAAGGAAAATATTTCCTAACATCAAAAGGTATCTTCATAAAGCTATATATTGATTCCATAGAACATTAGAACCTATTTGGAATAAATCTCATGAGGGCTAATTATAATTCATTAATAATCAAAGGATTTATAGTGGATGAAGAAGGGATGTACACTTATTCTTGTGGAGGGATGATTTTAAGGTGTTAAAATATAAGTTATTTTATTATTTAATAGAACAACATAGAGGTTGAATATATTAAAACCTTTTTGGGTAATTAAGGATAAAATGGGGTTGGTATGAATTTTAAATAATTAAAAAAAATTAATCCTAACAAATACCCCAATATTTCATATACTTTGAAAATAGTTTTTATAAGGGAAACATAAATATAAGGGTCCATAATTTTATCTACATACATTAAAATGAAAATTAATTTTATTAATTTTATTATAATAATAATTAAATACAATATTTTATGAATAAAAACCATCAAAAATTATTTAATCATTCTCATAAGATAATGATCGCCTAAAAATCATTGTACTCGTAAAATTATATTTCAATCTTTTTCACTAAAACCCCCTTTTAAGAACATCCAAAAAACAATTATAAGATAATTTTGGTTTTTTGAGTAGAAAAATATTATCTTTTTAAAAATTAATAAGTGAAATATTATTTTTTAATAAAAAGTGTTATTTATTGAGTATTAATAATATTTATGACATAATTGATGTTTCCAGGCACAACGGAAGCTTGTGGGTGGATGTTCCCACAAAGCCTTTTGTCATTTTCAATGATCAATCCTGGATCAGTATGATGATAACTGCCAGTCTCCACAGATCAAATAACAGAAATTGACAAAGAAGAAGGATGGTCTCGAAACCAAAAATTAGGTCTATAACATGTTAATTATAATTAATTTAATAAATTGACAAGAAGTACCTTTTTCAATGTTCTTCCTGCATTGATATTCTGGATCACATTCCGACGTGATTTGTCATTGCATCGTAGAATCCAAGGGAAGACTTCCTCTAGCGGTGATCCACATGTGCACCATGTACATGTGGAAGTCACCAATGGATTCTCTGGGTGCTAGCGTGGAGAAATCTTTTCTTGCATTGACAGCCTTAGATCGTTTTTATCCGATGGAGGAGGCTCTATCTTAGTCTTTAGAGTGTTTTTAGAGGAATGATTTCTTTTTTCCTTGAATGAATTATCCAAAAATTTTGTGCACTATGATTAAGGAAATGTGTTGGGGTTGTGAGAATATTTATAATCGTGTTTGAGGTTATAGTGTTAGGACAATATATAGGCATGTTATGCATTTTATTTATTAGATTAAATCTTATTGAAAACCCCAACATGTCGATTCATTAATTCATTGACATACGACCATGATGATTAAATAAATATCATTTAATAAAACGATATTATTTCCTCCTAATCCCGAATGGAAAAACTATCCGACGAATAACCATTAATACACGACATGTACTTGTTTTCATAAAACTACATGGTGTGTAATCATTAATACACGACGAGTACATGTTTTTCATTTCCATTCGAAAATGAAAGCTAAACAACATGTAATCATTAATACATGATGTGTATATCTGGTTTTCATTTTATTCTAAATCTATCATTAAAATTATTTAATCTTCATTGAATAATTATTAAACCACGTACAGAAATAATCTTTATTCTACTTAAGATACATGGATACACATAGTTTGTGACCCTCTAGGCCTCTTTCTCATTGGAATTAGGAAGGCTTGCCTAGAGTCCAAGATTACTATCTAGCAATAGGTGAAGGCACCCAATAGAAAGAAGATGATGCCGCATTTATGTGTCACCTCATTTGAACGCTTACCATTTAATTTAATCCCTTTGTCTCAATATCTTATCATGCAGGTTTCATGGGTGTGTCATACAACTATATTCTTGATCTGTCATTCTTTGACTTCCAGAAATAAACTCGTCGTTACACCATGACCATAGAATTTGGCTGATAGTTCTTTTAAAATAATAGGGCTCGAGATATATACATCCATAAATATGTATGGGGAAAATCCTTCCTTGACTTATCCATTAACAACATGTCATTTTTGACACACCCAACATACCCTACTTCCTACCAACTGTCTTCATGACAATTTTCGTCCACAAATCTAAGTGTATGAGTCATGACCGGGGTTAATGATAATCTTCCAGTATAAGGACCATTACACACCTTTGTAGATAGAAATTATTGATGACACCAAGACATGTAGAATTAATACTGGCAGTTCTGTTCTCATAATATCCCATCATGGAGATTACCAAGTGAAAACTCCATGAGAGAGAGTCTCATATTCATACAAGTAATTTCACATGATGGTCGGTATAATATGTGTCCTATCATAGTATAAAATCCAACAATAGAACATTATTTACGAATATTGTTATGGAATTTTAAGGTTCCCATCATTGCATGTATCTTCCAGGACCTTATTAATGTAGCAAATATTCCGAGACATTATTGTATTATAGTCATGCAGAACAATGAACAATATATAATAAGTGAACATTCACATAATCCATGTACAAAAATTTGCTTCTCAGGACACCACATCTAACAAACTCCCACTTGGACTAGATACAAATTACTATGACTTTTAGTCCATTAGACCTCAAATGATGATCATGTTTCTACCGAGTAAAGGCTTTTTTCCAGGGGTCCGACACGTTGTCTTCCGTGGAAATAATTCTCACTGAAACTTCACCTCTCTGAGAAAAATCCCTCAAAAAATGATACTTCTGAAGTATGTGCTTTTTCCACTAATGTGACCTTGGATATTTTTCAAGTGACATCACTATAGTATTGTCACAACAGAGGGTGATAGGATCATTATTACTAGGTACTACATCCACCTCTTTGAATAAGCTTCGCATCTATACTGCTTCTTTAGCTGCCTCAGAAGCTACAATATACATGGACTCTGCTGTAGAATCTGCCACCACACATTAGTTTGAGCTCTTCTAGCTCACTCCACCTCCACTCAAACTAAAGATGTATCCGGTCTCTGACTTCATGTTATCTTGATCAGTCTAGAAACTAGAATCTAAATTTCCATTTATGACCATTTCCTCATCTCCTCCATAAACTAGGAACATATCTTTAGTACGCCTCAGATACTTAAGTATAGTCTTGTCTATCATCCAATGGCGGTTTGCTGGATCTGCTTGATAACTTCCGGCAACACTTAATGTGAAAGCAAAATATAACCTCATACACAGCATATCATACATGACTTTCACAATATCAGATGCGTATGAGATCCTTTCCATTTTCGTTCATTCCACATGTGTCTGAGGACACAATTTCATGGAAAGATGAATGCTAAGTGACACTAGAAACAATCCCCTCTTGGACTCTTCGATACATAATATCTTCAGTATATTGTCGATATATGTACTTTGACTCAGGCCCCGCATTCTCTTGGATTTATCATGATGGATCATGATCCAAAGAATATATGATTCCTCACCCAAGTCTTTAATAGAGAATCATTTATCCAACAATGACAAAAATGACTGTAAGATAGGTACTTATTTTCCAATAAGTAATATGTCATCAACATATACTATTAAGAAAACAATTTCACATTAACTAAATCTTTTGTAGACACAAGGCTCACATTCATTTTTAACAAATCCAAATTCTATTATGGCTTCATCAGAGTGAATGTTCCATGACCTTGATGCATGCTTTAATCCATAAATGGATCTCTGCGACTTGAATACCTTATTGGTTTCCATTGGAGTCACAAACCCTTCAGGTTGTGTCATATAGACATCTTCCTGGAGGTTCCCATTAAGGAAATATGTTTTGACATCCATTTTCCAAATTTGATATTCATGGAAAGTGGCAATGGACTATAGGATTTTGATATATTTAAACATCACAACAAGTGAAAAGGATTCATCATAGTCAATTCCTTGATTCTTTCTAAAACCTTTCTCAACTAGTCGTGATTTATAGGTGCTTACTTGACACTCCATGTCCATTTTTTTCATGATTTCTAACTTATTACCAATAGGTATTACAACAACTGAAGGATCGACCAAATACCAAACTTGGTTTTGGTCCATGGAATCCATTTTAGAATTCACGGATTCATTCCACTTGGAAATGTATGTGCCTTCAAATGCTTCCTTGAAGGTAAGAGGATCATCATTGTCGTCCAATAACAAGTCACCATCCTCAATGAGATGAAAACCATATGGTTCTGGTCCTCTCAACTCTCTCATTCCCCTACACAGTTCTTATATCTTTGGAAAAAACTGTTCTTCCACGGGGCATTGTGGAGTCTATTATTATACCAACTCATTTGTATATTGATCCTTGACTTCATCAAAGTCTAACTAGATCCCATAATCTATTTTGGATATGTTCTCCCAATCAAGAAATATTATGTGTCTTGCCAATGTTACCTTTTTATTTGAGGGGATATATAGGTAATATCTCCTTGTTTCATTGAGATATCCTATAAAGATACACTTTGTGCCTCAGTGTTCAAGTTTGTTACATGAAGAATCATTAACAAATGCTTCGCTACCCCACACATGTAAATTAAATAACATAGAATTTTTTCCACTCCATAACTCGTTTGGAATACCATTAATTGATTTTGTTGGTACTTGTTTTAGTAAGTGTGTTGTTGTTTGTAATGAATATCCCCTAATGGATAATGGAAGACTCGCATGACTCATCATCAATCTCACCATTTCCAATAGGGTGTGGTTCCTCATTTCACGTAAACCATTCCACTGAGGTGTGTAAGGAGGTGTGAGTTGAGATAGAATCCCAGAATCCCATAAGAAATCAATGAAGTTCTGATTAAAATATTCTCCTCCTCTGTCAGAGTAGAGATTCTTAATCTACTTTCCATGATGGATCCCAACATTATTCATGTATTCATTGAAATGTTCAAAACAATATAACAAATACATAATTATGTAAATATATCCATATCTACTAAAATCATTAGTAAAAGTTATGAAGTACAAGAACCCACCCCTTGCATCGACTGGAAATGGTCCACACATATCTATGCGAACTAATTCTATAATCTCTTTAGCACTTTCCCTTTTCCCACTAAATGGGGATTTGATTATATTTCCTTGTAGACAAGCATGACATAGACCATGTTGTTTTAGTTCAAAAGAATCTAAGTACACATCTTTATGTAATTTTGTCAATCATTTATCATTGAAATGACCTAGCTGGTGATACCGAAGTTGGTTGTCGTATGATTAATGTGAATTAAATTTTTCATCAATTTCAATTACTTGGTTTGTGTAGTCTAACACATAAATGACATTATATAAATCTGACATACAAAAAACAAATTCTATATTTATAAAAGTAGCAACATTAATTTCCACAAACGAAGAAAAATCCATCAATATATAATATGGATACATAAATAATGTTTCTGGTTATAGAGGGTACATAATAACATCTGTTTAATTCCAAGACCATCCCTGTAGGCAATGAGATTTTGTAGTCTCTGACAGCTACATCTGTGACTCTGACTCCATTGGCTTCTCCCAGATCCACCTCATCACAATCAATCTTTCTGAATCTACGTGGTTTCGGTATTTGGATAAATATTTGAGCACCACAAGGAATTTCTAATAACCAATTAGCAGAAACATATAGATTTCATTTGATTACAAACGCATCTGATGCTTCCCCTTTCTTCCTTGGTTGGGTGTAGTTTTTCTTCTAGTGGCCCTTATTTCCACATGTGAAACAAACAACCTCCTATTCTCTTGCCTCCCCTTTGATCTTCCTTTTCTTGGAATCAGTTGAAGAAGATTTGGGATTAAATATTTTACATTCCCTTTATATTTATTCACCATAAGGACATATGGATTTTCATGCTTCATATCATTTTCCACATGGTTAATGAAGATAAGAAGATCATAAAGAGACATCTCAATGTTTTTCATGTTGAAATTTACAACAAGTTATGAGATTCTTAGGGGTAGCGTTGAAAGAATGAGATCGGTACCCAGTTATTCAGGGAGTTTAAACCCTATAACCTCCAAAAACTCAATATAGCCAATGAGCATGACCACTTGAGGCCCAGTTGGGGAACCCTCTCCAAAATTTCTCTATAATAGATCCTTGGAGACCTCAAACCTTTCTGGTCTTTCTCTCTCCTTGTATAGACCATGGAGGTGCTTGAGAAAGCTATAGCCATCCATGTCTTCATGAGACATCATGAGCTCAATACATATTGATTATATCCTCAAAATTTGAATGTCAAGTGCATCGTTCAAATGTTGATTATAAACTATGAAATATTCATCACTTTCCCATTGGGTGGGAGAATCAGGATGTGAGGACTCCACCACGTAAACTATCGTTCATGGTGTAGGATTACCCGAAGGTGTAAAAACCATTCCCGAATGTTACTGCCGGTGAGGATATTGCCTTTATCCAGAATTGATGTTATAGAAAGTGTGGTTGATGAGTTTTTCCATATTGATTCTAAAAATAAAAAAATCAAATTTATCAGTTCCTTTTGGTACCATTTTGTGAAAAATAATAAATTAATTTATAATTTTACCACTATTTTATCATGTCCCAATGAACCTCACCATTGAACATTGGAATGTCTAGTTTCCATGACATTCTAGTGGAAATGATCCATATTCCCCTTCGCATAACCCCAATAAGGCGTGGTCAAGCCATGTGAAGGTATTTAGGTAGGCAGGTCTTTGCCAACTGTGAGCTTACAGTTCCTTGATCTATTCAGTGGACTCGACAAACCTGAAATCCTAACTTGTATTTCCTCAAGACATTCCTCCATTTTATAACAAGTCTATCAAGCGATACCACTCTTGGTGTAAAATGTTTAAGTCAACCAGAATCATTCATAAGAGATTCCTTTATAAATGTAAGTGTCCCATCAAGGGATGGTCAAACACAAAGTTTTATTGAGTCACTCCCTTAAATAAGAAACGTAAGGCTTGGTCTGACTTAATACGTTATTTGACTGATTTTATTCTTTATGCATAGTTTATCATTATTACATGTTTTTTAATATTATGTGATTCTTTCTCAAGTGATTAACCATGTTCTGATAATGTTTAGTCATATTCCATTTTTTATTTTATTCCATCATTGCATGATTTTTTATTTCATTAATTATGTTATCGCAAAAACACATACATTATTAATAAACCATGAAATCATATAGAGATAAAATAATATGGAATGATCATGAGAATATATTGGTTAGCTTATCTAGTAGTTTTGATAAGCTAACCCTGAACTAGGTAAAAACACCTCGAACCTAATGGTTCATGTTTAGCAGCTCCCACATGTCCACTTTTGTATCTTCATGGATTAGTTTTTGCTCAGCTTTGGGTTTTGATCGTCTCCTTTGGCGTGTGAGATACTCCATTACATGGGGTTTACCATAAATAAACCATAGGAACATATTCCCTACATATTATTGGAAGAAGTCTCAAAGGCCAACAAATTTATATTTAATAAATTTAAATTAAAACATACACTCACAAAGGGTCTTTGGTCAAGCTCATGATCATCCAAAACATGCAATGACGTTTATGAAAATTTAGTACCCAAATTAGTTTAATCTTTTTTCAGTTATGATAAGTTGTGCTTGAATTAAATTAATTATGATCTCATAAATAATCAATTATTTATCTTGTATTCCTTCTTAATTTTCTTTTAGATTCATCTCATCCGTATTCCTTGTATTGTTCTTTGTACATTAGAGGAAACCTGGTGAAATTCCATTTCCAGTATGTACACATTGTGTAGGATATATTACATGGAGTGTATTTTTCACCCTTTATCCAATGTACATTCTGGGGGCATTAGAATGTTTTCTCTATATTGGAAATTTTGGAGTACACAACATGTAGATTAATCTTACCTGGCATGTACTTCCTTGTTACACGGTTACTGTTCTAGAAATCCCTTGTACATGGTACATGGATTTTCCTTGTAGAGAGTTTCACCTCGGCCAGAATGGACTACACTACATGTTGATTCAATATACACGCCATATATTATGGTTTCCACGTGCTATTAAATTCTGTTCAACACGGTGCAATAAAAACTATGGCATGCTTAATTCACACAAAGTGGTTTGGAAAACAAGAACCAATTCGATGAAGATATGCACACATCGTATAGTTTTCACCTCATGCTACGTATTATTATGTTTTTCAGACAGAATGATTGGATCCTCTGGATGAGTTCCCTGTTTTTTTAATCAAAATTAAAATTAAAAAGTCATTTCTATGATGTGAATCCAGAAACTAATGAGGAAGAATTGATCTCGTTCATTCAGTTTTATTGAATGATTTATCATGAATCAATTCAAATATAAATGCATAAATTATCAACAATAATTAAATAACTACAATCAACATTGTAACCTCCCTCTAATACCAATTGATGGTTCTAGGATCAACGGATGCTCGTGGGTGAATGTTCCCACTTTGATTTTTGTCATTAGCGATGATCAATCCGAGATCAATACGACTATGAAATCTAGTCTCCACAGATCGAATCACAGAAATAGACAAAGAATAAGGATGGTCCCGGAATGACATATGAGGACTATGCCAGGTTCATTATAATTAATTTAATTAATTGATAAGATGTATCTTTCTGGATGATCTTTCTTCATTGATTTTCTTGATCACGTTCCGATGTGATTCGTCATTAGGTCAAAGATGCCAAGGGTAGTCTAACTATAGTGGTGATCCACACGTGCACCACGTATCTGTGGACGTTGCAAAAGGATTATCCGAGTGCTAGAGTGGAGAATATTTTACTTGAGTTTTCCACCTTAGATTGTTTTAATATAATGGAGGAGGATTTATCTCAGTCTTGAGAGCATTATTGGAGGAAGGTGTTCTTTCAGCCTTGATAAAATTCTCCAGAAAAGGAGTGCACAACGATTAAGGCAAAGTGTTGGGGTTGTGAGGATATTTATAATCGGGATTGTGGTTATAGAGTTATGATAATAAATAAGGGCATTACAAGTTTTATTTATTTCATAAAATAATATTTAAAACCAAACCATGTCAAATCACTAATTCCATGACATGCGCCCTTGATGATTATAATAAATATCATTGAATAAAAAATATTATTTTCTCAAAATCCTGACTGGAAAAACTACACGGCGTGTAATCATCAATACAGTGTGTGTAATTTTTTTTCGTAAAGCTACATGGAGTTTAATCATTAATACATGGTGTATAGTTTTTTTTCAATTACTTTAAAAAATTTAAACTACGCGGCATGTAATAATTAATACACGGTGTGTATATCTTGTTTTCTTTTTATACTTCCTCTAAATTTAAAACGATTTATTCTTCCTTGAATAATTATTAAACCATGTACAAGATTAATCGTTTTTCTACTTACGAAACTTGTATACACTTAGTGTGTCATCATCTAGGCCTCTTTCTCATTGGAATTAGGTGGGCTTGCCTAGAGTCCAAAACTACAGTCTAGCAATGGTTTAAGGCAACCTATAGAATGAAGTTGACGCTGCATTAATGTGTCACCCCATACAAATTCATACCATGTAATTTAATCCATTTTTCTCAATATATTATCAATTATGTTTCATGGAAGTTTCATAAACCTATATGCTTGAACTGTCATTCATTGACTTCTAGAAATAAACACATCTTTACAACATGGTCCTGGAATTTGGGTGACATTTTCATTTCAATCAAAGGGATCGAGATATCTACTTCCATAAATATGGAAGGGATAAATCCTTCCTCAACTCATCCATTAACAACATGTTATTTTTGACGCACCCAATGTACCCTACTTCCTGCCAACTATCTTCATGATGGTTTTTGTCAGTAAATCTATGTATGTGAGTCATGACATGAGTTAATGATAACCTTCTAGTATAAGGACCATTACACACACTCGTAGAGAGCAATGCTCGATGACACCATGAAATGAGGAATTAGTACTGGCAGGTCTATTCTCATAATCTCCCTTATTGGAGATAACCTTGTGCGAACTCCATGAGAGAGAGTCTAGTCTTCTTACGAGTAATCGCACACGATGGTCTGTATACTCTATGTCCCATCATAGTTTATCATCCAACCATTGACCATTATTTAAGAATGTTGTTATGTCATTTTAACGATCTCATTATAGCGTATATGTTCCATGACATTATTAATATAAAAAATATTCCAGGACATTATAATATTATAGTTATGTAGAATAATGAACAATATATAATAAGTGTACATTCATGTAATCAAAGTAAAAATAGTTTTTTTCCCAGGACACCAACTCTAACAATAATAAACATTCCAAACATTTTAAATAATTACTTTGGACATTGTTAAATTGTAATATCATTTATATCTAAATAAATAGTTTTTTATTATAGTATTTTACAAAAACAAATTTTAATTTTAATTGATTGATAATCATATAATGAAATTTTAACATGCTATATAAAATAGATTTTTTGGGTTTTTTTACTAAAAATATATTTTATCATATTTATTCAATATTAATGTTTATTCTTTTATTTCTTGTATATAAGATGAAAAATTAAATAATAACTAATTAAATTCAACTAGAGTAATAACTATTTCATTAAAAATGAGTTACCCATCTTACTACTTAATGTCTAGATATATAACCCCATATTACATTAGCGTATATGCTAATGGTAATATTTGAAGTTATGGTAATTTGATGGATTTTTAGACAATTTCACTTAGGTAGGGATGTATAGAATCTTAAAACACTATCCTAAATGATCATTTTCATGCCTTATTTGCTAAAATTCATCTGGGATTTGGTCAATGTCAAATCCCAGTGATACCACCTCTCTCCCAAGATTCAGCAAGAGAACCTTAAATAGGATTTTCATACTAGTAGAGGTCATGGATTCATTATTTTTAATCATAAAACAATCCCAATAGTAACTTTATAGGTTATATACGAAAAAAGGATTATAATTCAGATAGTTTAAATTGTATAATGGACATAATTACCAATATTTAAATTTCGGTATATATATAGACCACTACTAACATACTTCATCATTTACTACTTCCCTCATAATGTTTATCACACATACCATTATAATGTAATTCATATTTTTAGTGCCTCTCTTTATTTTTATATTAATCATCGAAGGAATGATATTCTTTTAGAAATTCAAGCCTACAGAGTTCAATTATATTATTGTACAATTATTAGTTTTTGATATCCCTCTACTATTTCTATTTTTATGTTTTAATATTATTATATAACATGAAAATATATGTAATAGTCTTATTATTTTCTTTTATTGTAAATATTAAAAAAATATTGATAGAAATATACGAGTTAGTTTATTAATAGAAGAAAATTTAAGGACATTACACACTCCACCCTTAATTTTATCCCTCTATATTTATATATAACATCCATATAAGAAGGGTATTTTTAATTTATAACTTCCTTATGGTCCAAGGATTCTTCTTCAATTTTTTCATTTCTCCGCAATACTATAACGAGGTCGGTTGTCTAGTATCTCAACAATGTTTCCATTTCAATTAGAATTTGAATTAATTATTCTTCATATAAATGATTATATTATAATTCCACATAATTTATTCAATTTATTTGTGTTTGTTCTGACATATAATTCCTTAACATGGGAACACAAAAGAAAAACATCACGTTGGAAAATTTTGGACGTAGAAATCACCAATAAGAAACTTCTAAATCACACTCTAGAATAATAAATGTCCCAATGTAAATTAGATATAGTTTTAAATTCATTAAATATATCCTGAAATAATTTCAAGGAAATACCCTAAGGAACACATGATCTCCAACCTTATATTCTATGTCCATAATTTTATTATTTACATAACTCTTTTTATCGACTCTTAGAATACATGATAAATATCAAGATTGCTTATATATTCTCTATAGTTTCTTTCACAAGGTTTGGTTCTATTTTTTCTCTTATCTAAAATAATACCAACATTTTTGGGTTCTATAAATTTTCCCACAAAGTTATTTATATTGAATCATTTGAATACATGAGTGGAAACAATTATTGTATGATTATTTAATTAGATGATGATAATGGTACTAAATCCCATTAAATATACCTTAGTAGGCCCCAAAAATTTCCTCCATTCTTTGAAGTTTTGTCTAATCCTACCCATCAGTTCAAGGATGATGGGTTATGATTAGGTTTATATCCATATTCAAAAACTTTTTTCTGATATTTGATAACATAGATATATATCTTAGAGCATGATCAGAAAAAATAGATAGAGGTTCCCCATGATGTATCACAACTTCATGGATATACAAACTATAAATGAACTCAGTTATGAAATCCTCCCATATAGTATTGATATTGGAAAACGTTTTTTATCATTCAATGATTACACAAATTCAATGGTTTCCCTTAGATGTATTATAAATAACAGAAATATTTTCATAATGATGTTGTCTTACTTCCATAAATGTATTTTTAGTGACTACATCACTCCATTTACAATTTGATGCCCTACCTCACTTATGGACACACCAAATATCATGTAGTATACTAAAAAAATACATTTTCATGTTATCCAACAAATAATAACTATGAATATCTAAATAAATTTTGACATTTCCAAGATGTATAGAGAATATAGGGATATGAGATTATTCCCTTAGTTGGTTCTTCATCTTCAGCATTCACTGGACACATAGCCCTTTTATAAACCTCAATAACTCCATCATGATAATGATGGATGTAATGAGACATTATATTTTTCAACACGTAAACCTTCCCCTATTTCAAAGGATCATCTCTTTGTTCGTTCTTTATCATATCTAATAATTGTAGTTTATAAATCATTTTTGATATGATTAGGGATTTACATTTCTATATGATTTATATTTCCATAATTTAGAAGCATGTGATCAAATAATTTTTTTAATCAATATCATTAAAAGAAATATATTTACTTTCATAATTAGTAAATATATAACATTTTTTAGTAACATCGTGATAATGAATAGAAAAATCATTGTCCTGTAAAATTTAAAAACATAAATGTTTTTATCTTTTTGTGTTACTTGAATATTAATATGTACATCATATATTACTGGAATGTGAATATTTCACATTTCCCCCTATAAAGATAGTGTCTACATATATTTAATGTAACAAAAATACAACTAACTCCAAGTCATGTGTATGATTATTATAATCACGAGGCTTCTAATGTATAGATCCACAATGAATAAAATTTCAATTTTGAATGAGTACAACTAAAATTTATTTTAGCTATAAGTCAATATAAATGAAAAATAAAACAATATTTTATGGTAAAAATATCATCAGTGCACAAACCAACATATTCTATATACCTTTGAAAATATACTCATACTCCTTTGTCCAGGTGAAAATATCCCTCTTCCATGTTAACTTTATTAATGGATAAGAATATTCTAACTTTTTTCAAATAAACATATATCGAACCCAAATAAACCTAGGAAACTATAAATACCTATATTTGTTATCGAACAAGGATTTTCCTCTACTTCCATAGTCATTGCTGGATCAATTGAGATTCCCCTACAAGTAACAATGTTTCTAAGGAATGTAATTTTTTTAAACTAAACTCCCATTTACTAAATTTTGAATAATAATATATTTCAATAATGTTCATAATATGAACCTTGTGTGTTTCTCATGTTCCTAAAAACTATTGGAATATATCATAGTATCATCAACAAATACTACTAAAAAGTATCTTTGTAGTCCATAATTATTTTATTCATTCAGTCTATAAATTTCATAGGATCATTAGTCAAAGAAAAAATCATGAAAAAAGACTCATAATGATCATTCATTCTTTAAAATAATAAGTTTTTTTAAAATTATTTCATTTCCCACTATTGATGAAACCCCAATCGAAGATCAATAGTAGAAAACAATTGATATCCAAGAAGGTGATGTAATAAGTCATCAATGATCTATATAGGTTATTTGTTCTCTACTACGATCCAAATAAGTTATCTTTAATAAATGAATATATTAACTGATACATCCTTCTTCATCACAAGGATAATAGACACTCCCCATGGAGAAACACTTTCATGGATAAAACCCTTCTCAAATAGATCATTTAATTTCATCTTAAATTCTAATTTCTATGTAAATTCCATTCTATTTGGGGTATTTGATATTGGATTAGAACATGGTATGAGGTAAATATATAGAGAGTCCTAAATTAAAATTGGAGGACCAATTTATTTTAGAAAATTCATAAATGGATTATGAGACAACATATATAAATTTTTATTATTTACTTTATGTCTCATCCCCTTCATCACAAATCATTTCCTTATATAAGGTCACACGTGGTAGTTTATGAAAAGACTCAAGCTGGGATATATATCAATTTAAGCTAACATCATATCTCCACAAGATATCTAAAATTTCCATTAGGATACAATTTATCATTGAATTATCCTTTTAGAGAAAATATATCCCTATTATTATATAAAACACCACAATAGTAATGAATAGTAGATTTGGAATGAGATTTGAGTCACATAATTTAATAAGGGAATATTGATATTCTTTGGATTAATAATATATAAAATTTTGGGGTTTTAAATGATTAAAAAAAATAATTTCGTAGGTTATGTATTTATTATATTTTAATAATTAATATAAATAATTGAATGAATTGAACTAGAATGAAATAGCATAAAAATAATCATTGAGTAAAAAAATTGAATCTACTTTATTGCCATTTAGTGCCTCTAATTCAGCTACTATGATAGAAAAATCATAGCCTCAGTCCCTTGGCATCTACTATGGTTTATTTTGGATTCCCTCCACCATTAAAATATTTTTTCAGGGTAGAATATTGTCCATGATATAAACACTTGAAGAATAAAACAATAATATGTTCTTGCACCATATATACCTTTCCATTCATGTTTGGATGTTGTGGTTTTACATCTCCAGGACATTTCGGAGAAATGTTTACATCACTTCCACTCTTAAAAACATTCTATATCCTTGAATAAAAATCTTTGAGTTCCATTAGTCATATTTGACGTAGAATGATGTTTTAATTGTTTACCTACACTTTCTTGTAAGAGAATCATTCCATATTTTCTCTCTATCATTTTCTTCTTTAAATTCGATCCATATGACCAATAGTAATCATTGAAATATATTTAAACATTGATATTACATCATATTATATCCTCATAACTCACAATGTCTTAGATTACCAATGCATTCTATTGATGGAGACTTAGTCTTCCAAGAAATAGTTTTATCATCCTACAAAAATAAATAAAAAATCATGAAGTATAAAAAGAAAGCCTTTTGATGTTAATCTGATAATATCACATATATTGGATTTTATTTTTCTCCATCATATGTAATTAAATTTTTATATTGGGTATGTGGAAAATTCAGATTTAAAAATAATTTTTTAAATATTTTGACTATATAACATTAATTTCATCCTATGTATTACTAATTTTCATTTACATACCGCATTAATCTTTTTCACTTTCTAAGAAATATATTTCATGGGTGAATTTATCTTGATCAGAACAATGAATTATATGTATTATATTATATATAGAATTTATGCCTAGGTCTATGAACAATGGGTTAGGTTTCTACAAAACATTGGTTGTTGTTGGCACATAATGGATGCAATGGCTAGTTATTCTCTCCTAGGTGGTGATGGGTGATCTAAATTATTCATGTTATTATTTATAACATGGGATTGTCGAATTTAAATTAATATGATGTTTTCTGCACCAACATTATTAATATTTGGAAGGCCATCATTTTATTCCCCACTATATCCATTGCTCGCATAGGAACCTCTATTTTCCTCATTTTCTATAAAAAGAAACACAAAAATAATAAGAATATAACTATTAGGAATAAATCGTATAAGGTAGTTTTATCATAAAAATTTGCAAACATTTCTCATTTAGAATCATATAATTTAATACCATTTTTTAACGTAAAAAATAAATGATTTCCCCTATATATATATTCATTAATGTGTAAAAAGGAATATTATAAAGAAGAATATCTCCCCATGAGTATCAAAGTAGGTGTTATACAAGGATTGTTTATTATAAACTTGATTAGAATATATTTAATATCCATTCCTACATTTTTGAAGGTATTATACTAAGATACAACTATTCTAGAGGAACTTAAACATGTTATATCTAGATTGGGATTTGTTTTGTTGGAAACCAATCAATTTATACATGAACAAAAGGAAAATAAGTTTTCTTAAATTTTTACTTATCTCTATGGTTATTACTAATTCCATTTAGTCTTAATTTATACTAATAAAAAACCCATTCCATTGATTACAACTTTTGAAACCTATATTTTTAGACATTATATATAAAATTATTCCGTGACAAAAAAAAAACAAAAACAAATGCAATTGACCTATGAGGTTTAGTGTCATTGAAACTACGTATATAGTAAAATACATACACAATACCAAAAATAAAATATATTTTAATTGGAAATTCTTTTTAAAGGATAAATTATGTAAAGACCCGTAAAATTCAAGGGATTTTTTTTTAAAATTTTCTTTTGGATTTTACATGAACACGATCTCTGACGGCACCTGATTGCAAGGCCCGGTGTGCCCAGAATCAATTTATGATGTTTAGCTTGGGTACGTTCAGTGTACGGACGAGCGGGTTTTCCTAACTTTTGAACTGGTTCATGGAATTGAAATCTGAGGGCACCAATGAAATTGCAGCACCAGAAATTGCTTAAGAACACATTTTTTGGAGTTGTGTTTGCTCGGGTGTGGTTTTTAAAAATAGTGGGTTAAGTAATGAATAAAATAAAATTTGTGCAACCAATTTTAATTTTATTTAAGGTAGTTTAAACCAATGTTTGGTGGTTGGAGTGGGACCCACTAATATCCTAACTCCCTAGTAGGATATTAGTGAGTTGGGCCCACATGATCCCCATCCCCTTTATTTCCTTTTACCTCCCACGTGAAATTAATTTGGTAACTCACCCGCAGCCCCTCTTAAATGCCAAGCCAAATCTCAAATTTAATAGGATTATTAAACGCCTCAATAATTGGTCAACGCTGGATAATTAAATCATCATTTAATTTTTGAATTTCAAAAATAGATGGAATGTGTAATAAAACAAGGAAAAGCCTTATTTTATTATTGTTGTTGTGTTGTGCGAGAATATTTGAGGATCAAAAATCCCTATCTTGAAAAACGTCCTTCATCGTTGAAGAACGCGAAGAACGCACAGTCACCGACGAAGAACGCCAGCCTCCGATGAAGGATGATGAAGAACTCCGAATCCATAGAGATTGATGATGCGACCCTGTGTACCGCGACGCCAACAATTCTCTTCTTCGCGATGCCGACGACGCTTACGGAGCATTCTTCCGCGAAGTTCTTTTTCCGCGACGAACCTTCATTCAATAGCACCTTGATGTAGGGGGTTTGGTTTAATTTAATTTATGTGGGTTATATCCTCGGCATATGATTAAATTGTTGAAAGTCATTTGAACCACTAACGTGGTGGGTGCTGACCAACGAACAAGTCCAAACCCACCGATTCTTTGTTCTTGATGCGCGGAACGTTGGGTGATGATGAAATGGGACCACTGAGCGATTGGAGGCTGTCGCAGTAATCTACGGGTCCCGAGACGACCCCAAGCGCATGCGGGAGCAAGAACGGACCTCCGGAGCGGCTCCGGCGGCCGGAGGCGGCGGCATGCACTGGCCCGCTGCCTGGAGGTGGCGTCGTTCCGGTGCGCCGCCAGGAGGGACTGCCGCTGCTGATGCTGCGACGATAGGTGACCGGTCCCGTGACCGCGTGGGGCCCGGGGGAGACGTGGCGACCAGCGCCATGCCACTGGCTAAGGAAGGGGGGGGGGGACCGCGTCCCCCCATGCTCGACCGCTGGCTGAGCCAGCCAGCCCCCCGGCCGGGCCGGGCCGGGTTGCGCGGACCGGACCGGGCCACGCCCACCGGGCCGGGTCGCACCCTAATGGGCCGGACTCAGAACCGGGTGGCTCGACCAGGTTCGAGGAGACCCACGGGGGGGGGGGGGGGGGGGGGGGGTTGGGCCTGGTCGGACCGGGCCCAGACCCCCCACTTTCAGACCACTTTCGGTCTCTTGCTCAAAACATAGGCTACAGACATCCGATCGATGCACCGTCAGTTGCGTAGTAATCCTTGGATCGAGACAGTCGTTTTGGAATATTACACTAAAGGTTTTAAAGATCATTGGGTATAGCTGGGTTGGTTCGAACATGAAACCAACTGGGCTCTCGGAGCGGAAACGCTTATAACTTGAGTTCCGGACGTCCAATGGACATGCCATTAACTTTGATGGATTACTCTTAGTGAGACAGACCTTTTAGATTACTACGCTCGAGGTTTGGATGTAGTTGGAGTAAAGTCAGGTTGGTTTTGACTTAGAAACCAATCGGGCCCCTGGAACAAAAACACCAATAACTCTCAGACCGGGCGTCCAATTGACACGCCGTCTGTCGCGTTGAATTCCCTTTGTAGAGACGGAACTTGGGGATACATCATCATCGGACTATGTGTCAGTTGATGTATCGAACACTTGGCTCGTGGAGCAGACCGTCCTGGAAACGATCGTGCTGTGTGCGGGAAACCTAGAGCTGGCTGCGACTACGACTATGAAGACTGCACAGAAATCCTCTGTGTGTTTGGCAGTGATGAAGACCACACTGAAATACTTAGTGGGTTCGACGATGATGAATACTGCACTGAAATCCTAGGTTTTTTCGACAGCGATGAAGACTGTACTGAAATCCTCCGTGGGTTCAACGGTGATGAAGACTACACTGAAATCCTCCGTGGGTTCGGCAGCAATGAAGACCGTACTGAAATCCTCTGTGGGTTCGACGGTGATGAAGACTGCACAGAAATATTACGTGGGTTTGGCAGCGATAAAGACCATACTGAAATCCACCATGGGTTCGAAGATGATGTAGACTGCACAGAAATCCTCCTTAGGTTCGGCAGCAATAAAGACCGTACTGAAAGCCTCCATGGGTTCGACGGCGACGACTCTATTCTTGTTATACTACGTGGGTCTAGCAGAGTACCTGGTTGGTATCTTTTGTGTGTCCAAAAACTTAGCTGGTTTACTATCCTACATGGGTCCCAGCTTAGATGAATTAGTGTCTATATCTGATCATCTCTATCACCTTACAAAGAAGTATACATGTGTGAGATGAGTCTTGACTATCAATAATTATCTTCGATATGATTGACTTGTTTTTCTTATTTGTATTGTGTTGTGTTTCCCTATGTGGATTGGGTTATACTATCCTGTGTGGACATGATCGAAATTGAGCTCAGATGTTGGAGCCCAACTGGAACTGATGACTAAGGTATATTTATGGGCATATACCTAAGTAGTGTTGGATGTTACTTTGTGATTGTATCATTCCTTTGTGGACTATCCTTTGTGGATTCTGGGAGACCTTTGGAGGTCACGAGGTCCCTACTGAGTAGCGTATACTCACCCCCGCACGACCTATGCATGCACTACGTTGTGTTGGATACAGACAATGGACAGCGCTGATCGTGGTTCAGGCATGTGGAGCAGTCGGTACCTGGAGGTGGACAACTGGGCCAGATGTACACGGAGCAGACGACTGGACCCGTGGAGGTTAGGTCGCTATCTGTACCCACCCTTCAGGTGGTACTTCCAGTGGATGGCTTGACTTTGCTGCTTTACATTCAGTTGTTATAATTTCTTTGCAGTTGAACTTTACTTTCAGTTTGGGTTTGTATTCTGGCCCATTTACATTCCGCATGTACTTTTGTACCCAGGTTTACTCAATGTTTACTTCTGCTGGCTTACTCTGTCATGTTTGTTACTTTATATAGGCAATGCCTTCCCCTTTTTGTAGGGATTTACGCCTTGGTGCAAGTCTCCAGCCCCTGGCCTATGGGAGGCGGGCTTCGGTTCTACCGTAGAACTCTGGAATCTGATCTTTCTTCTATGTGAAACAATAGTGTTAAGGGTATTGAGTGTGGTTATTAGTCTAGGGAGTCCAGTTTTGGTGCGGTGACTGAATTATCCGTACACCAGGACCCTGACATCTAATTTCCGACTCAATGCATGAAAACATTGATTGCATGTGTGTTTCACAAGTTTTCTTTGTGATTACTTTGTGTCAGCTCACAAGGTATACTGTTTTGATCGTGGCACACCCGTTTCTTTTCAGGATGGCCCCACGATGGTAGCCAGCTAGAGTTCCGATCATTATGCGAGATGATAGCTCACCGAGCGATGAGGCCTCAGTGCAAGGCCCTTTTTCAGTGGAGGCAGCGGTGGTACCACTACCTGCTGAGCCACCGATGCCACCAACCCCAGCCGTTGAGAGTGCACATTGACTTAGTGAACTGCACGAGTTTTAGAATTAGAGACTACCTGGGTTCTGTGGTGAGATGGACCCTTATGCATCTGAGGATTGGATGTAGGAAGTTGTGCAAGTTTTCAGGTTCGTGGGGACACCAGCTAACATCATAGAGATCCTCCCAGTGAGCCTCCTGCACGCGGCATCAGGCAGATGGTGGAGCTTGATGCTCCAGGTGCATGACGAGGCATTAGTCCTCTAGACGGACATTGAGAGCCTCTTCTGCTCGGAGTTCGTCCTATCCAACCTCCATGCGGTGCGCATCTAGGAGCTTCTACAGCTGCGGCAGGGCATCATGACGGTCGCCCAGTACTCTGCGAGGTTTACTGATCTCTCGCGCTATTCAACGGATATGGTAGGGGACCCATTCTTCCAGGCTCAGACCTTCGAGCAGGGACTGAGGCTTGAGATCAGGGAATCAGTGATCTCCCTCAGCATTCTGACATAGGTAGGAGTAATGGAGCGAGCCCTTCTCATAGAGATATTTCATGCCGAGCCTATGCCAGCAGCGAGACCTACCACAGGGCAGTACGTAGTAGTGTCATCTACTTCTGGCAGTCGGCGAATGTCACAGGGGTCCAGGTGGACCAGACCATCAGGAAGACGACCTCAGGACATTGGCTTAGAGGTGCGGGACAGAGGGCGCAAAGCCAGCCTTCCAAGGAGCATGAAGTGCTACCCATGCAGCGGGCAGGGCCACATGGCTCCTGACTACCCGACCCGTCGTGCAGTAGAGCAGCAGACAGTTGAGGGTCCACCCAGGCAGAGGAAGAGGGTCGATAGTGGCGGTCCACCGATAGAAGGCGGATGAGGCAGGGGAGCTAGACGAGCAGCAGGTGGTGGGAAATGCTTTGAGGCTTTACCGCCACCACCACCAGGAGGTCCACCCTGACCACAAGGAGCTGGCAGGAAGAGACAGGCTCAGATTCAGGCAGTGGAGGCCTACGACCACGGCGCGCTAGAGATGATTAGAGGTACTATCTGTGTCTACTACACTTTTGTTGCAGTTCTTATAGACATAGGAGGGAGTCATTCTTTTATTTTTTCTACACTTGTTCGGATCTCGAAGATTCTGATGGAGCCATTGGCTTGATCCATACGGCTAGAGACTCCTACGGGAGAAGACTCGACGATTATGCACTGGTTCCGGTAGTGTGAGCATACTCTAGGAGGAGATAGATTCGGCTAGAATCTTCTTGTAGTGGCATCGAGGCCTTACGACATCATGTTGGGCATTGATTGGTTATCTACAGACCATTCTCGGATTGACTATATTAGGCGCAAGGTGCGGTGTATACACACCGACGGGAGCAGGTTCACCTTCACCGGTGAGAAGGGAGCCTTTGCAGCGCATGATGGACTCACATAGAGTAGGGGACAACCCATCACTCATCAGGTGGCTAGCCTCATCCTAGGAGCAGTTGACGTGCAGAGTCCCAATTTTCCTGTAGTGGTGGATCAGTAAGCGGACGTTTTCCCTGATGACATTCCAGGACTACCTCCTTACAGAGAGGTAGATTTTTATATTGACCAGTACCCTGGGACAACCCCAATATCCACTCCAGTATATCGGATAGCTCCCGCTGAGCTTCGATATCAATGGGTACAGCTAGTGGAATTGTAGGGAAAGGGATTCATCTGACCTAGTGTTTCACCCTGGGATGCCCCAAAATTGTTCTCCAAGAAGGCGGACTAGAGCTTGCGACTATGTGTCGACTATAGTCACCTGAACTAGGTGATCGTGAAGAACATGTATCCTCTACTGAGGATTGAGGACCTATTCGATCAACTCAAGGGATCACGGTGTTTCTCGAAGATAGACCATAGATCAGGCCGTCATCAGCGCAGAGTTCGAGACAATGAAGTGTAGATGACGACCTTCAGATGTCGGTATGGCCACTATGAGTTCATGTTTATGCCTTTCGGTGTAACAAATGCTCCATCTATGTCAATGAGTCTCATGAACCGGATCATTCATCCATACCTCGATCGATTTTTCATGGTCTTCATCAACGACATATTGATATACTCGACCATTGAGGAGGAACATGCCTACCACTTGAAGGTTGTGCTAGACACACTCTGAGAGCACCGGATTTATGGAAAGCTCTAAAAGTATTAGTTCTGGTTACTTGAGGTCCACTTCATAGGACACATCATCTCTGAGGGGGGATTTTTGGTGGATCATGTGATGATCGAGGCAGTGCTAGCTTGGGAGCCACCCAAGAGCGTGATAGAGCTGTGGAGTTTCTTGGGGCTAGCTGGGTACTACTAGAGGTTTGTGCTAGACATTTCCAGAGTTGCAGCACCACTATCAGCTTTGATGAAAAAGGGGAAACCCTTTGTGTGGTCAGACAGATGTCAGCAGAGCTTCCTGGAGCTGAGACAGAGATTGACCAGCGCGCCAATCATGAGGTTACCGAAGGAGGGAGTAGGGTACGTAGTCTACTGTGATGCATCAGGGACCGGACTCAGATGTGTCCGGATATAGGAGTGGGCCTGGATCGCCTATGTATCACGTCAGTTAAGGCTGAATAAGCAGAACTACGCTAGCCATGACCTGGAGTTAGAAGTAGTGGTCTTCTCTTTGATGATGTGGTGACACTATCGGATTTCTGAGCGCTTTACAGTCTATTCTGACCACCAGAGTCTCAGGTATATCTTCTCACAGAAGGACCTGAATCTGAGATAGCAGTGATGGCTCGAGTTCCTCCAGGACTATGAATTTGAGATAGTATATACTCCTGGAAAGGGGAACATAATAGCCGATGCTCTCAGCAGGAAGACGGGCATTCAACTACTCGGGGAGGCGACAGAGCAGCTAGATACTATGAAGATATCCTTCGTGGATAGATATGGAGAAGCCTTTCTTTAGTCACTCACAGTCACACATCCACTACTGCAGCAGGTCAGAGAGGCACACTGTGGGGATGTTGACTGTGAGGCGCGACGTGCATAGATATCCTCAGGACATGCACCTTATGGATTCTTTTTATGTAGAGATCATGATGTCCATTTCAGAGGATGTACCATGGTACCAGTTGCTTTGCAGGAGAAGGTGATAATAGATTTTCACACTTCCCCTTTAGCGGTACATCTAGGAGTGGCGAAGACATACCAGGACCTCAGATGACAAAACTGGTGGCCGGGTATGATGAAGGCTATATCTGAGTTCGTTTCTCAATGCCTCACCTTCGAACAGGTGAAGGTAGAGCACCAGGTACCAGTAGTCTTGGTACAGCCGTTGGAGGTCCCAGAGTGGAAGTGGGATGGGATAACTATGTATTTCGTGACTGGACTTCCACATACTTCCAGAGGTCACGACTCAGTTTGGGTGATTGTCGACCAACTCACCAAGTAGGCCCACTTCTTACCCATCAGAGAGCAGGGCTCAGTGGAGAGCATGGGACACCTCTACGTTCATGAGATCGTAAGGATTCATGGTGTTCCATCATCTATCGTCTTCAATCAAGATGCTCTCTTTAGTTCCCGCCATTGGAAGGGATTGTAGGAGGAATTCGGGATGCAGCTACGTCTAAGCACCACCTTTCACCCTCAGAATGATGGTCAGATGGAGAGGACCATTTAGAATCTCGAGGACATGATCCGTGTATGTGTCCTTTACTTTGGTCACAGTTGGGAGGACCACCTACCCTTGGTGGAGTTCATATACAACAACAGCTACCACTACACCATTGGGATGGGACCATACGAGTCATTGTACGTCTGACCATGTAGATCACCTTTGTGCTGGACAGACCCATAGGAGTCAGCACTTGTGGCACCATAGATCGTTCAGGCCACGACAGAGAAGGTCCAGGTCATCCGGGATAGGATGAGGACATCCCAGAGCCGGTAGAAGTCTTATGCTGACTAGAGGCGGAGGCCACTGAAGTTCGAGGATGGCGACCAAGTATTCTTGCGGGTCTCACCTCAACGTGGATTATGAAGATTTGTTCGAGGTAGCCTGTTATCTCAGTGCTTCATCGGACCATTCCAGGTCCTCAGCAGGGTAGGTGAGGTGCCTTACCTCCGGGATCTACCACCTCAGTTGCACTGGATGCACGACGTCTTCCACATATCTCAACTTAGGAGATACCTACATGGCTCGATGATTATCATCGACCATGGGGAGCTAGACCTTGACAATGAGGTGACTTTTGCAGAGGTCCCAGTGGAGATCAATGATCGATAGGAGCAGGTCATACGTGTGCGGTCGATTCCTCTAGTGTGCATCAAATGGCAGAACAGGAACCTCCAGGAGAGTACTTGGGAGCGGGAGGCTCAGATGCATGCTCAGTACCCACATTTGTTCCCCTAGTTTCTGATGTATCTTTACGTGAACGTAATGCCCTGAGGTGAGAGTAATGTAAAGACCTGTAAAATTCAAGGGAATTTTTTTTAAATTTTCTATGGGATTTTACAAGAATGCAGTTTCTGACGGCACCTGATTCAGAGCCCCGGTGTGCCTGGAATCAATTTTCAAAGATTAACTCGGGTACGTTTAGTGAATGGACAAGTGGGGTTTACTAACTTTTGAACTGGTGCTTGAGTTTGAAATCTGAGGGTACCAATGAAACCGCATCACCTATAATTGCTTAGGAACACATTTTCTAGAGTTGTGTTTGCTCGTGTGTGGTTTTTAAAAATAGTGGGTTAAGTAATGAATAAAATAAAATTTTTGAAACCAATTTTATTATTATTTAAGGTAGTTTAAAACTATTATTGGTGGTTGGAGTGGGACCCACTAATATTCTAACTCCCTAGGTAGGATATTAGTTAGGTGGGTCCCACACGAGCCCCACCCCCTTTATTTCCTTTTACCTCCCATGTGTAATTAATTTGGTAACTCACCTGCACCCCCTCTTAAATGCCAAGTCAACTCTTGAATTTTATTGGACTATTAAATTCCCCATTCATTGGTCAATGATTGATAATTAAATCGTGATTTAATTTTTGAATTTAAAAAATAGATGGCATGAGTAATAAAATAAGGCAAAGCCTTATTTTATTATTGTTGTTGTGTTGTGCGAGAAGATTTGGGGAGGAAATACTCATGTCTTGAAGAACGTCCTTCCTCGATGAAGAACACACCATCGTCGACGAAAAATGCTGGCCTCCGGCAAAGGACGACGAAAAACCCTGAATCCTTGGAGATCGACGATGTGACGCCGTGTACTGTGACGCCGACGATTCTTTTCTCCTTGACACTGACGATGCTTACGGAGCCATCTTCCGCGACGAACCATCGTTCAACAGAACCTTGAGGAATGTGTTTAGGTTTAATTTAATTTATATGGATTATATCCTCGGCATATGATTAAATTGATGAAAGTCATTTGAACCACTAACGTGGTGGGTGCAGACCAACGAACAAGTCCGAACACACCGATTATCTATTCTTGATGCGCGGAACATTGGGTGATGATGAAATGGGACCGTTGAGTGATTGGAGGACGTCACAGTAATCTACAGGTTTTGAGATGACCCTAGGCATAGAAGGGAGTAAGAACGGACCACCGGAGCGGCTCCGGACGCCCACAGACTTCACCTGCAGCGCGGGCCGCTGGCGTGGCGGCGTCGGCGGCCGGAGGCAATGTCCTGGTGCGCCGCTAGGAGGGACCATCGTGGCTGAAGCCGCGGAGGCAGGTGACCAGTCCCACAGCCACATGGGACCCGGGGGAGATGCGGAAAGTACTGCTGCGTCGCTGGATAAGGAAGGGGGTGGGGACCGCGTCCCGCCATGCTCGACCGCTGGCCGAGCCCGACCTGGAGGGGCCGCGCCCACTGAGCCGGGTTGCGCGGACTAGGACGGGCTGGGCCGGGTCAACCGGGGGGGGGGGGGGGGGGGTTGGGCCGGGTCGGACCAAGCCCAGACCCCCCACTTTGGGACTACTTTTGGTCCTTTGCACATAACATGGGCTACGAACCTCGGATCGACGCACCATCAATTGCATAGCGATCCTTGGATAAAGACAGTCGTTTCAGTATAATACACTCATGGTTTTAGAGAACATTGTGTATGGCCAGGTTGGTTTGATCACGAAACCAACTCGGCCCTCGGAGCGGAAACACTTATAAATTCAGATGTCCGATTGATGTGCCATTGACTTTGTAGGATTACTCTTAATTAGATGGTCCTTTTGACTTACTTCGCTCAAGCATTGGATGCAGTTGGAGTATGGTCAGGTTGGTTTTGAATTAAAAACCAACCGGGCCCCTATAACGAAAAAACCAATAACTATCAGACCGGGCGTCCGATTGACATTCCGTCTATCGCGTTGAGTTCCCTTTGTAGAGGTGGAACTTTGAGATACATCAACTCCAGAATATGTGACATTTGATGTATTTAACTCTTGGCTCGTAGAGAGTACCCTCCCGGGAATGAGTGTGCTATGTTCCGGAACACTAGAGCTGGATTCGTCTGTGACTATGAAGACTACACTGAAATCCTCTGTGGGTTCGACAGCAATGAAGACCGTACTGAAATTCTCTGTGGGTTCGACGGCGATGAATAATGGAATGAAATCCTATGTCGGTTTGGTAGCGATGAAGACTATACCAAAATCCTCCGTGGGTTCGACAGTGATGAAGACTGCACTGAAATCCTCCGTGGGTTCGGCAGCAATGAAGATCGTACTGAAATCCTCTGTGGGCTCGACGTTGATGAAGACTGCACTGAATTCCTATATGGGTTCAGTAGTGGTAAAGACCATACTGAAATCCTCCGTGGGATTGACGTTGATAATGACTGCACTGAAATCCTCCATGGGTTCGGCAGCAATGAAGACCGTACTGGAATCCATCGTGGGTTTGACGGTGACGACTCTGTTCTTGCTATCCTACATGGGTCTGGCAGAGTAGCTAGTCTGTATCTTATGTGGGTCCTACAGCTTATATGGTTTAGTATCCTACGTGGGTCCCAAATTAGGTGAATCAGTGGCTATATCTGATAATTTCTATCACCTTACGAAGAAGTATACTTTTGTGACCTGAGTCTTGACTTTCAATCATTATCTTTGATATGATTAAATTGTTTGTCCTATATGGATTTTGTTAGGTTTCCCTGTGTGGATTGAGTTGTACTATCCTATTTGGACGTGATCAAACATGGGCTCGAATGTTGTAGCTAAACTGGAATTGATAACTTAGGTATATGTATGGGCAAATACCTATATAGTGTTGGATGTTACTTCGTGATTGTATCTTTCCTTTGTGGATTATCCTTTGTGGATTCTGGGAGACATTCGGGGGTCTCGAGGTCCCTTCTGAGTAGCGTATAATCACCCCCTGCACGGGCTATGCCCGCACTACGTTTTGTGGGATGAAGACGACAAATAGCACTGATCGTGGTTGCGGCTTGTGGAGCAGTCAGAACCTGGATGTGGACCACTGGACGGGATGTACAAGGAGCGGACGACTGGACCCATGGAGATGAGGTGGCTATTTGTACCTACCGTTCAGGTGGGACTTCCAGTGGATGGCTCGACGTTGCTGATTTACTTTCAGTTGTTGTACTTTCTTTCCAGTTATACTTTACATTCAGTCTGGGTTTGTATTCTGGCCCATTTACTTTCCACACTTACTTTTGTATGCAGTTTTACTCAGTGATTACTTCTGCTGGCTTACTCTGTGGTGTTTGTTACTTTATAAATGCAATTCCTTCCCCTTTTTCGGGATTTGCGCCTTGGTGCTGGTCGCCAGCCCCTGGCCTATGGGAGGCGGGCTTGGGGTAGTCACAACATGGGCCCCGAGGACTGATCATGATATATTATTATTTTTTCATAGATATGCTCAGAGAATATTATTTCCAAGGGACATATATCAAATGAATGTGGTGGTAATAAAGCCTTGTATGTGAAAAATAAAACGGATAAATAATGAACATCATGGGGGTAACATATTTCATAACATAACGACATGAACATTAGCACATCAGACATAACATAATTATATGAATATAAGAACACGAATCATAACATGTAAATGAGGATACAAAATAAACAAGAGACATTCATATCACCAATGTTCATCACTGTGGTTCTTTAAAACACATTACTAAGTATGTTCACCAAGGTATCATAACAAATATCTTTAATTAATACCAAGGTATCATAATAATGTCACATAAATATATTAATTTTTTACCCTATTCATCAGATTCCTATCAGATAATACCCTTCAAATTTCAGTCATTAGGTTTTCAATATAGATCACATATCATAAGAACACATTACCTAACTCTAATCCATGAGTATGGAATGTGGGTTTATTATATGAAATTCCAGAATCAAGGAGTTATATTCATATATATTTTAATTTCTTTGATATGATGTCAGGTCGAGTATTCACAACGTAATGGTATGACATAAATATTCAAAGAATAACATTATCTACATACATGTTTTCTTAACTAATTATAGAACATGATTAATTATATGGAATGTATCTATCTCATAAATATAAAATCATTTTGATATTATTGGATTGATTATATACACATTAAGATATAATCAATTGAAAAATCAAAATTATAAATACAATTAAAATACTAAAACAAAATGTTAGAGAAATAGATACCACTACCTTGAAAAGTTGATTACTAATGGTTGCAAAAGACTCCATATAAAATAAAAACAATAATTGATAGAATATCAAGAGGGCAATTCATTATCAATGTATTTGGGGTTGGATTGAGATAACTATGGGTGGGTATTTTTACATGAGGATGGGTCATTTTAAGGGTTAAATTATTTGTTATTTTATTATTTCATACAACCAATTCTTGGTGGATTGAATTATAATGAATTTTATAGACAATTAATGATATATTAATGTTTTTATGACCATTAAATGATTAAAATATCATTGGAACCCTCCCAAACACCCCAGTCAATTCATAGAATCCAAATATAGTTTTTCTAATATAAATATAAACATAATGTTACAAAAATTTAACGGTAAATTTCAAAATGAAAATTACTATTTTTAAATTATTTTTTATAATACTAAAATTGAATTTTTATTTTGTATAATCCTTCATAATTTTTTTTCATCATTCTCACATCATAATGTTTCCATAAAATTATAGTACATGTTAAAAAGTAAAGGTTGATTTAAAATATTATCTTTCATAAAGTACCAAAAAATTCACCCTTATATAACGTTTATAATATAATTAAAGAAATATTCATTTTATAAAAAAAATATACAAATATTATAATTATACATCTTAAATATGAAAAATTAATTATTATAAATTGATAATTTTTCTGACAGAATCTACTTTCAAAGTATTTTTAAAAATTACACTAGTGTATATCAAATAATATAATAATTTATATATATAATTTTTTTAATACTATCCAATTAATGTAAATTTTATTTATAATTTATGAATTTATTATAAAACATAATTTAAACAAATTTCCAAAAATAATCATTTTATTTATTTTTACTAAAAATATTTTTTTTTCATATTCATTCTATATTTAAATGCAATTTAAATTTTATATAAAGAAGAATAAAATAAATTAAGGAATATGATAATCCAATAAGAATATACAATATTTCATTCATAATGTATTATTTTTTAATACTACTTATAGTCTATACACACATGCCCTTATTATATTGGCATATTCCCTAAAGGTATGATATTAAATGGTTGTATTATATTGTAGAGGTTTAAACAACATATCTAAGGGGTCAATCTATTCTAGATTGAACTACCTAAAAAATTAACCCACTCAAGTCTCATTTACTAGAATTTGGATTGGTTTTGGTCAATGGTAATGCCCAATGATTCCACCTTAACCCCATGCTCTGACTATTGAATCATGAGATGAACCTATATATTGAGGCCATGGTTTCTCCTTCTCCATGATGAAACGATAACAACTGTCTATTTATAATATTCATATGACCAATATTAATAATTAGAAATTATTATATTCACCATGTTCTATAATTTCTAATTTCCATATTGACTAACGATTATAACATCTAATAACCATAATGGTAATAAAGACCCACAAAAAAATTTCTCTATATTTATTCTCAATTAATTTGATACCTCATCATTACCAAAATTAATCAAAAATGTTTTTACAAATACCTTGATAATGGTTATCATCTTCTTAATTATTCTCTTTTATTAAATTCACCAGGTTTGGAATGATCTTTATGGGATAATTCAAGCCTATGTAGTTCCCCATAGTGATTTCACTATTATTCTAGGTTTATAACACAGTTTCATTCGTTTTTATTGAAGTATATATTATTAAATGTTGTAAAAAATAATTGTAATAGTATTAATTACTTGCTTCATTGTAAACCATACTAAAATTGTTATTTATATAAAATAGTTCTTTTATTAACAAAAGAAAATTTTTCGGCTGTTATAATGAGTTTGTGTGAATCCTGTGGTCATAAAATCCTACATAAATTTTATTTAAATAAATTTAATCACATTATGTTATAAACACATTAAGGTGCATAATTATTCTATCATGGATTTTTTTCCACATAAATTATCACTTGTTAGCTCATAGGAATTTTTTATATAAATTATCACTTCTGAACATCATTAAAAAAGAGGTGTCAGTTTTAATATTGATAAAATAAACTATATTCCGGTAGACAACCAAATCAAAAAGTTAATGAAAAGATATCATTTAATATGAATTTTTTAGAAACTAATAAAAATGAACTGATCAAAAGTGGTAACTGTTTTAACTTTTTTTAATAATTTACTAAAAAATTTCCTTATTTATATGTTATTTTCAATTTTCAAATGATGTAAAATATTTATGATGTTATCTACTAATATATTTTCAAATTTTTCCTAAAAATAACCATGATATTATATTTTATTTATATAATTTTCTCAGACTAATATCATGTTTAATCTGATTTCTTTTTTCATATTTTGGTTTGAGAGTACTAAAATTTTGTACCTATGTGGTTGTGTAATTTAAATATATGTTTTCTGGTATGTATCTCTTTATATTAATTATTTGGATTCTTATTCTAATTTTATTATTGATATGTATATTTTTCTAAGAAATAAAAATTTGAGAAACTATCGGGATATACTACTAAGTAATATTGTGGTAAAGATGTGATTCAAATATTTAGTTATCCTAAGGATACAAATAATGTTAACAATATTACGCATCGAGAAGCCATAAGTTAGAGGAAGACATAGAAGTTACCAGTAAAGCATATGATTCTGGGGTGGTTTTTAATGGTTCCTCAAAACACCTCTTTCTTCGATTTCAATTCTAAATTGGTTGGAATTATTCATGTTTCCACTAGTCCTCAGTCCTTGGAGGAATCAAATGTCTTATTCACAGGTTCCAGGCTCACAATTAAAGCATAAAAAAGTTTGAATTTAAATATTTTACATTGTCATATATGAATTTATGTCCTCTCTAGTATTACTATAACCCAATAACCACCCAAAGGGTCACATATGAATTAAATTAATCATGTAAAACTAAATAAAAATCACACATCACGGTTTTTTAATTTTAAAGTGAATTTTTGTCATTATTAATGATCATTTCAGGAATGAACCAAACTCAAAACCATATTGATGAACAATAAATTTCCCAAAATATTTTATATTAAATATCATCATGAATTCGGTTATATCATGTTTAAATGGTGAGCTATTCTGCATATTCAATACCACATCATCGTTCTTTCTTCAATATTAAATAGATAACATAAATCGTGTTGATCATACCTATCTATTTTTTCTCTAAAACAACAAAGGGAGCATGAGTGGAGATATAATTAGAGTGGATCAATCCATTACCTTAATTTATTTTAACTTCACGTATATACGATTAATTTATTAAAATTGATCATTGGAACTTTAATAAAAAATTATTTATTTTGAAAAAATTAAATACGCATCCCAGATATATAACATCAAAAACAACATAAAAATTCTATCAAATTCTTTTAACATCTTAATTTTGTTACATTACAAAATATGATTCATAAAAACAACTCACAACTCCTATAAATGTTAATTAATCATGAATATTAAATATTAAATATTTATTTGAGATTTTTATTCATTTAATTGATAGTAAATGAAATAAGATAATATATTAAATAATCATTATTCAATAAAAATAATATTAAATTGATTTAATTAAATTGGATCTTCTAAACATGTATATTCAGAGGCCCTTGTAGCACGTTTCTCTATATCCTAAACATCAATTTGTTAAAATTGGTGCAGCTTATAAATACATTGCATGTATGATCCCTAAGGCCCACATATCAACAGTTTTCAGTGATAATCATATAATTGGATAAGAGACTAAAATCCCATCAAGGATAATAATGGGACATGTTTCTATATTAGTAATGAAAATATCCTTCGAAGACAAATTTTGTAATATAATTTTTTTTCTCACAATATCGCATAAAGTGGGATGCACTATTCTTGTCATCATTATTCTTGATGTTCATACCTACTTCTACCAATAACATGGATTTAATGAAGGTATTAATATATTGGTCAACAGTTCTAGAGATACATCTTACATTATGGATGTGAAAAACATTTTCTTCACCATTAAATCAGTGTCATTCCACTATTAACTCACCCAACTAAATATACCTCACCAAAAAATAAATTCATTAGTTTTTATGTTGATTCTATGTACGAAATAAAAAAGAACAAATTGATAATGATCTCATGTTTATAAACAAATACATGAGATTTTAAATAATAATATCTAATGACATAAGAACCATGCGTTGTTCTTATTGATATGTAAATCATCATGTTTTCCATTACTAAAGATCAATAAGTACATAAATCATGTGAAAAGTCTCAATTTATATGATCCACTAGCATCATATAGTCAGAAATGCTCAGTTTTCTATTAATAATATGTATCTAGATGATATGACATATCTTTAATATTTTTATTGCATTATCTAATGGTTTTCATTATAGCTAGGAACTTATATTACAAATTAATATTCCAAATAATGTAATGATATTACCATAAAAGTTGTGAATATAAAAAGATCAATAATATTTTGGAAAATATACTTCATATAAAAAATATATATATATATATATACATGATATGTTAATAAAAATGTTTTAAAATTATTGGTAATAGGGGACCCAACATAACAACAATACCAATAGGATCCGAGTTCGGTGAATAAACATTTACCTATTATTTATCATATAAAAAATCATCCATGCATCGGTTATGGGTTTACTCATTGGGCATATCGTATTTTGAAAAAATGTCCATGATTATATCTTCAACGTCCCATCCTTTAGTGAAAATTATAAGGATACAATATCCCAGAGTATAACCCTTTTTCCCCTATATTAATCGTTACATATTGGTTAGCACCATTTGTATGATTCCAAAAAATGGAACTAATCAATAAATATTTTTTCTTACATCATTGATGACTAATTTTGAATTTTATATGAGTTTTTTTTCACATTATAAATATTATTCCTTCCTTTATGTGTTCTAATTAAATATGTCCTTTAAATAATCAAATAAAATTAGATAGTTCTACTTAATTTCATATATTTAACCAATATTTTTCTATTAATTTCCTATAATAAATATGTGTTAAAAAATTATATTCATTACATGACATGTAATATGGGAAAGATCTATCACAAAGGTCTATGGAGTTATAATTAAAATTATTATATCCCCTTATATATCGTACATTACTTCTTGGAGAGATTAATGAAATGTGAAATTGAGTGCAATTTTCTATTGAATTGTTTCAACATGTATTTTCTAATACATTGTCAATATATGTACGTTGAATTCAACTAAAAAACCCTTAAATAAATCTGATTAGAAATTTTTCCATGGAATATATGTTTCAGCATTAATAAAATTTTATAGTTTTTTAATACCTATTCATAACAAAATGTAAAACTAATAATTGTTTTCCAAATGTTATGTAAATGTTTTACTTGAAAATATAAGATAATACAAACTAAACACTTATTAAAACGTGTCATAATTTATTTCAAAACAAATATTTTGTGGTATCTTTTTATTCTATAATTTTAACTTTTTAAATATTGTTAATTTATTTATTCTTTTTTTTCATCAAACATTTCTTGTTTTATTTTATAGAAACATTCCAAAAAATACAGTCGTGACATCCAATAAAAGATATTAAGATCATAAAAAGATTCTAAAAAACATATAATTATAAGGGATTTATGTATGATGAATTTGAATGAAATATAATTCCCTATTTTTACCATACATTTACCACCCACATATATTTATCTTGAATACTATAAAAAATATATACATGAATTGGATAATGAACCATAATATAGATATGATTTTGGTAGATAGAATTTAATTTCCTTAATTGATATTCAAATTTCATATTATCGTATTTCAATTTAATTCTTTCACATTGGATTAAGATTAATTATTATAATTAAATTATATATAACATTTATATGTTGAAAATAAAACAATATTTTTGGGTTTATATTTTGTATATAATATGTGTCTCTAGAAACACCATTTTCCAAAAGCCTTATGGAACATGTTCTTATGCCAATTATTTATGCATCTCAATAATTAAATTTTTCAAATTATTTTTTACCTTAATATCTGAAATAGAGATATGTACCCTCTTATATAAATATAGTATATTACAGGAATATTAGTTTTCCATGTAATGGGTTTAGGTAATATACTTCATAAAATTTAAGATAATTAACAAAGATGCATAGTTATTATATAAGTTTGTTTTTTAAGGATGGGTCTGAAGCCTCATTTATTATTAATTCAAATCAATGACTTATTTATCTGGGTAGAGGGAGACCCATTATATAGCATGAAGACCCTGTGGGTATTTATCCCATTACATGTCCTGTTGGTCTAAAATTTTGGCCCAAAGCCCATTTTGTGAATAGTACTGCCACAGTACCTACCTGCTACACTACTCCCATAGTACCAGCCACTACTACAGTGACTTGCCACTACTACCGTGACTTGCTACCATTATAGTTCCCACCATTGATAAAGTTCCAACACTGCGATAGTTTTCTACAGTACTACTACAGTCCTACGCCCAATGGGTTTTGAACCACCACTTTTCACGTAGGATTACATGGTGCTTACCACTAATCCAATCCCCAACTACATTATATTGGTTTGTATTATTAAATGTTGGGTCCAAAGCCTCATTTATTATTAATGAAAATCAGAGACCACTTTAACATAAGATTTTTTAATGACTTATAAAATTCACCATTGATACTAAAACTTTAATAATATAATTTATGTGTATATGGAAATATGATATTGGGAATAAATACAATCTATATTTCAATAATCATATTATTCATGTGAGTCTTAACAAAAATCCACCTTTTACTATCATTATGGCTCCATTTTTTAAAAAGAAATGTTACTATATGAAAAAATCCACATAATCATTTTAATGATTATTAAATGCTTGGTTGAGATATTGTTCATAACAAAAGCCAAAACAATCACATATTCAAACCATTCATGTTAATTCTTCTCTTTTACATTAGCTAAATATTAATTAAATATTATGAATTATTTAAAAATACCTCAATATTAACCATGGAATAGTTCATGTGGAAATTAATAATTCTCTATGGAAGCATATAAATATACCTTTATTGTCATATTTTTCTAATAATATATAAGTATGTATGTCAATAACAATTATATTATTCAGTTCCAAGGATTTTAAACACCATAATGGGTGTATCCTTAACATCCAATTTTAGTTTTTTTTCAAAAATAATTATCCTTCCATATTAGTGTCTTAGTGAGTCGTAAATTGTTTATCAATTAGCTATTATTGATGATTTAAATAATATGGAACTATATGATGAGTACGAAACACTACAAAAAACATTAATTTCAATGTGAAATTTTATATCATTTCGTCTAAAAGATGTAAAAGAGACATGATTTTCTAATTCTCAGTTAAATTTCATCTAGAACCAATACACTAGGAAATAATGAGTCACATGATTCGCACCACTGTTATTGGAATCACCCATTATCATCCTCTTTCAAATTCACCTTCATTATTGTGGATATTTTTGAACTGGCATGGTTGTTGTTTTAAGATAAAATTTTGTAAGAAAAATTATATATCTAATATCCAATAAATAAAATATAACCCCCAAAAAATACATAATATACATGATGGTAGAGAATATTTTTTTAGATTTACATTAATCCATTTAAATTTCTCTTCTATAGTACTATTTTTACAAATTAAAATCATGTAGAATCATTTTCGATGCTCTTCATGTTATCCATTGTAGTGTTCTATGAAGGATTCTTTTTAATTACACGTTCAATTGGTATTTTAGCCTTTTAAATTTTATTATTCCCCGTAAGAATGAAATATTAATCATCAATTATATTATTATATTATTAGTGAACCAAACAAAAAATAAATTTAACCATTTTCTCCATATATACTTTTTATATTCCATTTTTTGGAGTAGTAGGGTGATATGAATGTAATAATGGTACAACATACATATCCATCAATGTCATGACATTATTTTTAAAACTCATTTGGAATTAGTGATTTCATTACGATTTAAACATAAAATTCATTATCTGTGTGTCTCTTATAGGCTTCCTGTTCACCATTGCATACTAGGGTGGATAAATAGGTATTAAGGACTCTATCATAGAATGTTTCCCAGTACATGGAATATGTGTTTGTACAACTAATCGAAAATAATCTCGGTAAGGAAATTTTAATCTTCTAAAATTTATATCACAGTGAATTTATCGTATTAATATTTATTTACTAAAAAATAAATCATCATTAGATTAGTTATTTAATCTTGATTACTAATTATTAAAAATTAAAAATTTATTTATATTAAATGCCTCCTACTATTTTACAAAATCATATTACCCATCATTCACTATATAAAGTGTAATTGATCATTGTTGTATTCAATTTTAAACGATCCAGAAATCTTTTCCACATAGTAATATATATTTTTACACCACTAATCTAACTAATTTAATGTGGCATTGTGGCAAGCCAACTGCATTGCCTTCAGCCTACTTGATTAACTATTTATAGTTCATCTATTTCTTGTGTAATCCTAACATTACTCAACCCATTTCCTATAAATTTTCAATAATCTAGCTATGACTTCTTATTTTCTACTAACCATAGTAAATTTGACAAAAAACTTTCATAATAAACCCCTAGTACTATGAAGAACCCTAATGTAGGGATTCTGATTACCTAAAACATATGTTTTTTTTCAAATTCACGCAATGGTATGAATTTTACATAATATTTAAATTAAGGGATTTTAATTATTCTTAGTAAATGAATAATGTGTCTATTTTATGATACATTCTATATGTGGTGACACATAGAACATATCAATGCATGAATAAAAATATTAACCATGATTTCATGTTTTTTCTTTGAAATATATTTTTTCTATTTTATTTTATTGTGTTTAACTATAGAAACATAAAATGAAAAAACCATTAACAAATATAAATAATGAATGTGATCATGGGATAATTTTAATATTTGATCCATTGAGTGAATATAAGGTAAACATTGACTCTATGTGTAACTCCATGCATTGGAACATGATCAATTATAGTTGTAGCTCTAACCCCATACAAAGAATAAAATTCCCATATAATGTATATCCATGCATTGATGAAAAAAATCAGCATAATTCCTTTCCATTATACAGTAAAAATACATGAATTCAGGTAATGGTATCTTAGGAATTTGAAATTTGAGAAAATACATTTTATCATGGATGTACATACCCATATACATATTTTGATGTCAGGGGCAATGTTTATAACATCATTTATAAAATAGTTATTATAAAACAATATATTGAAATAAAGAATTAAATTAATACCAAATATTAATTGTTATATAGAAGGTTTATGGTAAGCCGATAAGATTTAAACTAATGTAAATAAGATAAATTTTAAATGAATTCTCAAAAGGGTATTGTTAATAAATTTAAATAATTTTTTAATTCACTAAATAATCATCACACAGTAATGAAATTAATATTAAAAAATATAACATATTTTGGTAAATTTTTGGCCCTATAGAAGCTCTATGGACACCCTGGAGGGGTTTTGGGTTGCAGGGTAACCACGATGGTCTAGTTTGGATGGGAAGAACAAAACTCAACCTACCATGAGTTGAATAAACCTAATGGGACTTCCAGGTGGGTGGAAACATCACACCCACTTGCATGCGTGTTGGGGATTGGGGGTGGTGGTTGGCTACATGTGTTTCCAACATTTAACAAATAAAGAATTTTTTTTAAACTAGTCATGAGTGTCACAACTAGCTTGAGGTTATCTCCTCTCAGTAAATTGGAAAGCCCATGTGAAACCAATGGTGACTAATTTTCACCCACATAATTTATTAATATTATAGTTTTTTTTAATTTAATTCCTACTCAGTTTTCATTATAATTATATTGTAAGTTTTTATCCATGTTTATTGAGTTAGATTCATAAGGAAAGACATCTCTGACTAGAAACTGGTGTCAGGGCATCATACTGACGACACCCCCTTCCCTCAGAATTTCTTCTAATGAAATATAATGATATTTAACATTAAAAAATTTATTTATATATATATATATTTAAAAAAAATTTAAAAAATTATAATATTTATATTTTTCGGGACATAAATAGACCATCTGACATTATGTCCTATCTGTGTACATGGAATCAGTACAATAATCACTCACTATAAAGAAATTCATGATAATATAATTTTAATTAGTCTAATTTAAATACCTGGTAACATAGAAGAAACTTAATATTATCAAATTTATAAAAGGAAACCAATAATGAAAATTTAAAAAATCACTCTTCAATCTACATTATAATGATATTTAAAAAATAATCATAACCCCATTATTTCCTATGAATTCTATTTTTATGAAATTAAAATATTACCTCTTTCATTTTTTATTGCAAATTAATTTCATTCCTAGTCAGTGATTTAGGATCAAATGCAGTTAACCAATGACCCTTTATATGATCCATACATGTTAGAAATTATTTTTTATCAATTATCATTATGATATAGGTTTCGTCATAGAGTAATAAAGATCTATTTGATATCACCATAATGACGTGATCACTATTTATTTGATCTGGACATGAGAACATGGATCGATGTCCTCAATTTTCATTGTCTTCACTCTAAAAATCTTTAGAGAAAGTAATATTGGACAGGGAAATTGAGTGTATCAATCATCCAATTGAATTTCGATTAATATTATATATTTTAATTTCATTTTATTTACTGAAATGTCACCATAGACTTTTATAAAAAAAACATCTAAATCAAAGTAAATTTTATATGCATGACATAGATAATATTTCACATATTTCATAAATTTTTTTTCACATACTTGTAATATCTATACTCTATTACGTGATAAAATTGGAGTCATCTACTCAATTTTCCTCTCCCATAAATATTAAATGATCATTGAAATTCAAATATTAAATATCCGTTTTAAAAATATTGTTCATTATATTTATTGATTTACATGTGAATTTAATAGGTAAATAAATATAACAGTGATTATTATACTCTAAAATAATATATATGTAATTTAATTTTTGTGACCCTTTAAACATAGGCATTACATCTGCACCACCATTGGGCCCACAATGTCCTAAACTCTAATACCCATTAAATATACTTACTCAAAATATTATTTATCAATGACCCATTAGGACCTCATCTCTATTGAATATATGGATTCTCATAAACTAGTATTGTATTCTAGTTACCCTTTACAACTATGAACGATATGAGGATTAGCCATTGAAAGGAAACCATCATAAAAACACCTTACATGTAATATGACCAGTTTTATCACAGGATATCTCATAAAGAATGATTTAAAATTCATGTCACATCTTTGATTTATTATTCTATTACCTGTCTAAATAGGCCTAACGTATTTTAACATTACCATTTATTTAATCAATATACCAACATCCTAGTCAATTTTGAATAATACATCTCTTCCTTTATGAATGAGAGAATATTCTTTTAACGACTCATTCAATTATATACTACCAATGATGCACCTAATGAAACATACCTCACCCCAACAAACACTTCATTTTTTATCTTCAATAAATGTATCTTTTAAAAAGGAATAAATTGATAAATATATCAATTTTACAGTAAAATAAAAATTATCTTCAATAGGATTTACAAATGATAAAAAACATGTGGTGTATTTAGTGATGGGTCAGTACTCATTAAGTCCTTTACCAAAGATCACCATGTGAAAATGTCATAGGATTAAGTCTCAATTCTTATGATCCCCAAAAACAAATAGTCAGAAATCATCTCTACCACATCAGTGTGATATATCTATTATATAATATATATCATTAATATTATTTTCATATTATCATGAGGTCCTTATTATAGCTGGAAACTACTATAACTTATTTATAAGATGAATATTCATAGGATGTTACCATGTAAATAGATGATGAAAAAGTATCAAAAACTATTATGGTAATTATAGAAAATGCATAACTATTAGTGAATATGTTATTTTAATAAAAATGTACTAAAAAATTGGGTCTAGAGAGCAGAACATCACAACATTGTTGGTAGGTCCAAATCATTCAAAATCAGCATTGATATATAAATATCTCATATGTGTCGATCGAAAACATTTATACATAAGACTCCTGACAACACATTGAAATACTCTATATAGTGGGATGATGGAATCCTCCACTCAAACTCATTGACATAAAAAAACTAATTATTGTATATATAGTAACATTCCCATGTACAATAAATAAAGGAACCAGATTTATCATAATCCATAAATAAAACCACTTAATCCATTTGGCACTATAAAAACATGACATTGAATTATTTGTTGTGATGTAATATTCATGCAATGGTTAGTTTAATATATTATCTTTTCAAAATAATGGGTCATACTAATATGAATTTTTTAGTGTTCCTTAATCTATTTCTGCCTCTTAGACTTTTCACATCAACCCTCATTTTTGGATTCCACCCACATACATAGAATTTATAACTAACATATATTCTTATGATATATTTAAATTATAGTTTCTACATTAATCCAACACGTCACATTATTATGTTATAAAAGTTCATTTTTAATTATATCTATGTATATATAAAATCCTCTATTTCATGATGAATGATTTTATTTTTGAATTATCAGTGTAAAAATGGATAATGTAAACCTTTATCAACTACTACAAGTTAACAATTTGTTTAATATATAAAATTTTGTATGATATAAGTGGATTCATGTTGTTACTTTCAATAATAATTTGTAACTTTCAGTTGTTTTTTCCCTATAAATAGCCTCTATTAAAATTAATCATGATATATATAATATCATTATATGACAATGAAATACATTACATTATAGTGACTAGTATGACGGTCGTCATTCCTAAAATGACTTATTTAATGAATATGATGATACCCTATATTGTAGATATGAAAAATATAGTTGACACACCTAATGCTCATATTTTTTTTTCTATTTTTAAAAAATTTCTTTTGGGGATTATAGAATATGTAATAATATTCAAAATAACCATTACCTCAAAATTAGAGGCATGAATTAAAAGGAATAGTTTATCTTATCCATAGAAGAGGCCCTCCTCACTTGTATATGGTTTAACATTTTTCCATGTATGTTGTATTTTTTAGTGATATTAATTTTTTGGTGACATGAAGGCATTATTAATCTTCTTAAATAGTGTTGTCATGTCATTAAAATAGTGTATATCAAATTATCATTGATTTTATTGTTTTTACACTTCATGTATATTTTAAATTTTTTAAATTTTTTTAAGACCTTTTAATGGGTAACACACGCTTGTTGTATTAAAATTTTATATATATTATATTCATCTAATTTATATAATTTATGTTTTCACTTAATTTTTAATTTTATATTAAAATATATGCACCTTCAGTTATTATGCAGTTTTATGATAGGATCAAATTTTTTTGTATCAATTTTTTATTAGTCCAGTAAGAGTTTAGATTTTTAGGCAATGTACATATTTTATTCATGATATTATCTCACTTCATAATATGGAACATGTGTTAGGACATCACTATATGTGAATGAACAAGTCATGGAATACTATCTAATGGATCATTAGGAAAGAGTTAGCTTAAACAGAGAACATGAACTAGATCTTTGTGGATTATCTTGTTTGAAAAAAATTTCAGATCATTCAGGGAGTCTCATTCTATAAATCTGTGGTTTTGATGAGACTTAAATGATTTAGTGAGCATCATTAATAACATAGGAATATATGTTAGTAAAATTGAATTTCTGATTAAAAATTTATATTTACTAGTAAATATTCACTGTTTTGATGTAGATAAATATATTATAGTGTTATGTGAAAAATCATAAGATTGATTAGATATTGATTAATGTTATGAGTTATAATGTTATTATAAATTGTTTCTAAATTACTAAATCCCCTTATATCATATAATTAATGATATAGTACATGATCATGAACATATCACATACAGATTGTGGTTTTAGTGTCTTTTATATTTACTATTATTATGGTAAACTGATCATCAAACATGTGTGTATAAGAGTATTGAGAAATTTACAAATCCTTAAACAAATAACTATCCTCCAATCGATTAGGAACCACCATAATAGGGTCAGGTCATTTTGAATATCTTAGAGAGAATACATGTCTTCCAAAAAAATTCCATGAATCAAAAATCACTCCAACACTGTAACAACATGTTTTATCATGTAGATAGATGAGTCAGTAGAGGGAAGGAATTAATAAACAACCCAAAAAGAAAGAGATCATTAAATACCCATCTAACACAACCCCAAATATCTAATAATGCCTCAAAATAAAAAAAACATCAATAGGAAAAAGAATAATAAAATATTTTTATTAAACCCAAGAATAATAAGGCTCTCCCAATGTAAAACAATTTCAGATGATGGGTTTATACTTATTTCTAACTAATCAATAAAGGATAATTAATATCAATGGAATGTAGTAATAAAAAACTAAATAATTTTACTAGAAATACACTTTAGATATATATATATTCCCCTCCTTTTATTGTTTTCTCCCATCATTTGGATGATTCAATGTGTCAATACGGTTCCCTTGAGTCCTTATACATATAGTATACCATCCTTTCATGATATTACCACTGAATGTATCACTCCCATGATATCAAATAAATTACACCCTACAATACCTAGTTCAGTCTATCATGTTCATTCCTCAATCTCCAAATTTTAATAGATATAGTGTAAAAATATTCTTATGGACCGCACATCTATTGTATTCATTCCATGTGTGATTCCAATATAGCCAAGGCCTATATGTTCTTCTTGAAATCATTCTTCTTGTTTCCCAATTAAGAAATTTTTATTGTAACATCAATTTTTTATTTTGGAGCTAAGATTATGTTATTGGGATGATATCAGCTTTGTTGAGGGATTTTACTACGATAGATAACATCACAGACTTGAAAATAAGTTCTCCTCATCACCAAAATAGGGTTCACAATGCTCGTTATGTTTTATATTGTTTTCCAAGAGAGTTTCATCTATAGTCATTGTTGTATGTAATGTATTAACAATGATTATATGTATAATCCATCTAAAACAAATTTTGTTTGAGGATGAAGGTTTGAGTGAGTTTTGGTTTATATGAATTGTGAGGAGCAATCCTAATAGGGAATTGAAAATTTGATGCTATCTTATGTCCACATATTTTTAAATTCATAAAAAACATTGCATTGAAATTCCTATAACTCACACTATTGTAAAATTATGTTCTTATACCATGTTATGTTTTTTGTATCAGATATTCTACTAGCCTCTCTTCCTTTGAATTGCTACATAATTTTTAGCTAACATAACCTTAACTCTCATAGTACAAGAAAACCACCGTTTAGCAGCCTTTTTTTCGTGATGGTTTTTAAAACCGCAATGAAACGCGTCTCGGGCTGCCATTTCGCAGCGGTTTTAAAAAATGCCGCTAAACGGCAAAAAAATTATTTTTGTTTTATTTGTTTTATTTTTATTTTTAATTTTATTCGAGGATTAGTGGCGGTTTTTTAAAAAACTGCCGCGAAATAGAGGGGGTTTCGGTAAAACTACCATGAAATGAAATGAAAAAATAAAAAAACACGAGAAACCCCGAAATCACTAAAACGACCATAACATTTGATCTGGGCGTCCATTGAAGCACCACGACCAGTAAAATCATAGATCATAAAGATATCTAGAGGCACATATAATCAAAATCATGAGATGGTCTAAGGTGTGGATGATATTAGAGTTATAATAAAGTTGAAAAAAGTTCTCCAACTTCAAATTTCCATAACTTTCGATCCGGGTGTCCGTTTGGGCTCTACCACATATCAAATCGAAGCTAGCGAAGAGTTATATGAACTAGTTCAAGAGGAACAGGCTTATGTCGTGTTTTTTGACACCAAAATCCCCTAAAAAGGCCTCTAAAACCCTATTCCTGTCACCGATGTCCCGTCGAACTTGTCTTCAAAGAGACCTAACTTTCGACCGCATGTCAGTTCGGCCTCTACCACCTGCCAGATCATATCTCGTTCTATGAGCTTTAGTTTGACTGGTCGTGGTGCCCACATGCACTCATAGATCATATATTATGGCCTTTTTAGTGGGTATCGGGTTTGTTGTGTTTTTCAATTCCTCGTTTCTAGCACCCGTTCCCCGTTAGCTTTTTTTTAAATGGTCATAACTTCCGATCCGACTGTCCATTCGGACCCTTTCACCTTTCAGGTCGAAGATCGTTTCAGGATAATTGATTTGATAGGTCACGGATCTAAAACGGTCTCTCGGATCATAAGTTATCTCCGTTAATGTGAGTCCAATGTTTTTGTCTCATTATGACTATTTTGACGGGTTTTAACAATAGCTCCATTTATTACTGTTTATTTGAGTTTCAATGAGTTGTTATCTTTATCAATGGTTTTTATGGGTTATTATGATGATTATGTTGAAATATTAAGGAGTTTTATAAAGTTGTCACGAGTTTTCATGCGTTCTCATTCTTTCTAATGCCTCAATCTTCATATGCTTCTCCATCCTTTTTCATGTGTTTTCATGAATTTTCATCCCTTATCACGCGTTTTCATACTTTTTCATGTGTTTTCTTTTATTATTTATTATTTATTATTTATAATATACTTTAATTTATTTATTATCTATTATTTGTAACTGGTTATTTATTATTTATTATTTATTATTTATATTTATTAATTATTTATGTTTATTTATGATTTATGATTTATGATTTATATTTATGTATTAGTTATTATTTATTAGTTATTAGATATTATTTATTATTTATATTTAATTATTATTTATATTTATTTATTATTTATTATTTATTATTTATATTTATTTATTTATTTATTATTTAAAGTTATTATTTATTATTTAATTTTTTTATTATTTATTATTTAATATTTAATATTTAATATTTATATTTATTTATTATTTATTATTTATTATTTATTATTTATATTTATTTATTATTTATTATTTTTTATTTTTTATTTATTATTTATATTTCTTTTTTAGTTTTTATTTTTTATTTTTTATTTTTTATTTATATTTATTTGTTAGTTATTATTTATTTGTTATTATTTATTATTTATTATTTACATTTATTTATTATTTATTATTTATTATTTATATTTATTTATTATTTATTATTTATATTTATTTAGTATTTATTATTTATATTTATTTATTATTTATATTTATTTATTATTTATATTTATTTATTATTTATTATTTATTATTTATTATATATTTATATTTATATTTATTATTTATTATTTATATTTATTTATTTAATATTTAATATATAATATTTAATATTTATTATTTAATATTTATTATTCATTATTTATTATTTATTATTTATTATTTATTATTTAATATTTATTATTTATATCTATTATTTATTATTTATTATTTATAACTACTATGTATTTATTATTTATTATTGATTATTTATTATTGATTATTGATTATTTATTATTTATTATTTATTATTTATTATTTATCTATATTTATTATTTATTATTTATTATTAATTATTAATTATTTATATTTATTTATTATTTATATTTATTTATTATTTATATTTATTTATTATTTATTATTTATATTTATTTATTAGTTATTATTTATATTTATTTATTATTTATTATTTATTACTTATTAATTATTATATATATTTATTTATTATTTATTTTTTATTTTTTATTTTTTATTATTTTTATTTATTTATTAGTTATTATTTATTAATTATTTATTATTATTTATTATTTTCTATTTATATTTATTTATTATTTATATTTATATTTATTTATTATTTATTAATTATTATATATATATATTTATTATTTATTATTTATATTTAATTATTATTTATAATTTATATTTATTTATTATTTATTATTTATTATTTATTATTTATTATTTATAATTATTTATTTAATATTTATTATTTATTATTCATTATTTATTATTTATTATTTATTATTTATTCTTTATTTTTATTCTCTATTATTTATTATTTATTATTTATATCTATTATTTATTATTTATTATTTATTATTTATATCTATTATGTATTTATTATTTGTTATTTATTATATATTATTTATTATTTATATTTATTTATTATTTATATTTATTAATTATCAATTATTTTTTATTTATTTATTATTTATTATTTATATTTAATTATTATTTATTATTTATTAATTATTATTTATTTATTATATATATTTAATTATTATTTGTTATTTATATTTAATTATTAATTATTAATTATTAATTATTAATTATTATTTATTATTCATTATTCATTATTTATTATTTATTATTTATTATTTATTAATATCTAGTTTATTTCTATTATTTATGTATTATTTATTTTTTCAATTAATATATATACGTATATTAAATTCTGTTTATTAACCACATGACGAGCTTGCTGGAGTGGTATAGTCTTTGGAAAATATGCAAGAGGTTACGGGTTGAAATCTCACCAAACGCAGAATTTCTTTATATTGCATGGGCATGCATGTGTATGTGCATGTGCATGTGCATGTGCATGGGATGTGCATGCATGGATAAATAAAGTAAATAAAATAATACGAAATAAATAAATAAATAAAATAAATAATAAAATAAATAAATAAATAAATAAAATATGAAATAAAAAAATAAATACAAAATAAATAAATAAAAAATAAATACCAAATTAAATAAATAAAATAAATAAATAAAATAAATAAATACGAAAGATAAATAAATAAATAAATACGACAAAAATTAAATAAAATAAATAAATAAATAAAATAAATAAAATAAAATAAATAAGTAAAATAAAAAAATATATAAAATAAATAGATAAAATAAATAGATAAAATAAATAGATAAAATAAAAAGATAAATAAATAAATAAAATAAATAAATACGAAATAAATATATAAATAAATATGAAGAATGAATATATAAATAAATAAATATATATATATATATATATATATATATATATATATATGTATAAATATATAAATTTGTATATAAAATTAAAAATAAAAAAAATTAAAAAAAATAACAAAAATAACAAAAAAATAAAAAAAACAATTAAAAAATCGCCACGAATAGTTTCCCGACGTAACTTTTCACGGTGGTTTTTCAAAACCGCCTCCAATCGATTTAGCAGTTGTTTAAACCGCCGCGAAACGAAAAAAACCGCCACTAAATGCCTTTTTGTCGTAGTGTCAATGCCATATTTTGATGGTGTTTCCATAATGTTACAAAAATAAAACACAATATGTTGTTGATAAAATTATTTCATAAGTAAAATATTGAGGTGTTTTAGCTTTAGAATGTATATTGTGGTGTTCGAATATCCTACATTGGTCTACTAGTATAATATATATATTTCAGCTTGAGTAAAGCTACATAATGCACTTCTATAACATCCTCTAGATCCCAATGCTTTAAATAGTAAAATTAAATCACATGTATCAAAAAAGTGATGGATTGTGTATAATACATCATTAATTTTCCCCCAAATAATTATTTATTACTATTATTAATTAATTATTTATATTAATAAGAATTTAAATTTCCAATTATATGTGGTCTTATTTTATAATAAATAACTAAATTGTCATGATAGAAAGTAGCGAGGGAATAAAATGTGTCGATTTTTATGAAATACTAAAAATTATTATCATCAACCAAAAATACATCAAGAACACTTTATTCAAGTATCTTGTGTTATGAAAATATTTTTACAATAATAAATATATTTATATGTTGGGTTATTTAAAATGGGTTAACATATATAGAAAATTTCAATTGAAAACACTGATTTGAAACTTATTTTGGTTTTTGTTCACATGTTTACAAATTTAATATTAAAAATTGGTTTATTGGAACTTATTTAGGAATGTTCTTTATAATGGTTGTTAGAATAGATTAAATGTTCATTTTTGGAAGATGATCACAACATTTTTTAATTTCCATTCCCATGAAACTCTTATATAGGGGAATTTGTTTTTTATACAAAAAAATTGTCACATGATTTATATATAATAGATCACATCAAGAACAACATTCCACTATTTTATGTGATTGTTAAGGGGATTATTTTTTATATTCAATGAGTTGAACTGGATTAATTGGATTTTGGATGGGGAAATAATGTTAGTAGAATGTTGTATACAATTATTTCCCACAAGGTGATTGTATTCCTTCAATACATGAACTATATCATATATGATGATCTCACTAGGTTGTCTAAATTGATTATGATTTCATTATATGGAATTAGTTAGTACTTATACTTTTGGAAACTAATTATTAAAGGTAGTATTATAATGATGGGGTGATGATAAGAATTTATGATTCAGTGACATGATCATTTCAGAATCTAATAGAATATGATTAAAAGAGGAATCATTGATTGGGTAAAAGTTCGCATACCAGGACACCCTATAATCATTGATTTAATGATTTATTGATTGGTGTGGTAGATAAAATGTGCTCATATATATATATTACACAATTTTCAAAATTTAAATGTTAAATATTTTCTATTTCTTCTCATTGATTGACTACATTACTTATTTATTTGATTATATGGGTTTTTTTCAATTATGATAATTTTGTGGACCTGAAAATTTATTATTTGTTTTATTTGGATTATTGGGATATTTCTAGATGTTTATATTGATATAGATGGTCATAACCATATGTTTTATCATTCTTTTATTTTTTTTATGTTATGTTTCTTAATATTTGAATCAATTGATTCTCATAGTGATGTTTTTCATGAATTTGATAAATATTTTCTCTTTTAGAGGATAATTATTTTTCATATTCTATGTAGTCAAAATAATGAATAATTTTATGTCAAATTTTAATAAAAAAAAGAACTATTATTCTAAAAATGTTCAAATGATTTAAAATATTATCATTCAATGATTTTATTATGTTTTTTATACTCTGTCACCCATAAAAATAATTAGGGAATTCTTAGACATTTCTACGATACAAGGAAGATGTATTTGTTTTCTTATATTAGGTTATATATTTTGGTAGAAGACATTGATCTAGATCCCAGGGTATGTTTTTTTACTTATGCACATCATTTCAAATTTAAAATATTCTTAAGTTGAATCAGTGAAATTATGATACAGGATATATATGATAAACTCACAAAATATAATTTATCCTTATTTTTATGAATTGAATTTACTTTAACCACAAATTTTAGTGGAATTGTAATTTTATAGTAAGAATTTGTGTAAATAAAAACTCTATTGGATGTTCTATTGTGACCTTTTGTTGTAAATTCTATAATTCAAAAGAAGGATAAGAAATAAGAAATCATGTAGAGTTTAGTAAATTTAGATGAGGAATTAATGAAAAAGAAAAACTATTATACAAATGAAGGTGACATGAATACACATGAAATTAGAATATATATTTATATATATAGTCTTGATTTTAAATAAACACTATTAATGAGGAAAGTATTGTGGAATTAGTGATCATTAAATTCATATTTACTAATTAATACAGATCAGCTAATAGATAAAAATATTATTATTTCACATATTTAAGTATATTTATTCTTATTTTCATTTAAATCACTATGAATTACCTTACATATTATTCCATTTAAGTAAATACATTGGAACATCATTTTTATGGTCCTGTAGAGAATATAGATTAATGAAACTAAAAAAATGCACATTTGACCTTCCTTATAGATAATCCTCTAAATAAACTTCTTCAAAAAAAATATATCAATTTATATGTTTAGAATATATATATATATATGTATATTTATATATAAACACCCACAAACAAATTTATACACATTTAATTCAAATTTCACCACTTATTGATCTTTTTATTTAACAGATAGAGAGAGAGAGAGAGAGGAAAATATGTATATATGGCACATTTTAGGGGTATTACATGTCTATTAATTACATGTGGAGATTTCATATGAGTCAAAGAAATTAAAATGAATGAAATTTAAATTGATTGTAATCCAATTTTTTAATGTAACAATGTATAATAGTAATTTATGTATCCTTTGAGACTAATTTTCTTATTACCATTTAATCAAAAACTAGAATTTTAATTAAGGTACATTTGACATCACAAATCACTTATGATAACTGTTCATATGTAATAGAAATTTTAAAAACACATATGTTAATATTAATTATTGATTTTAATTTGAAAATAAAACTAATTTACTAATTTATAGAATCATTTTTTTCAATACGAAATCAGAAAATACTTTTACCAAACATAATATCATATGTGATATGTTTTTTAAGTATTATCCATTTTGTGTTTTTTGAATTCAAAGTGAAATAGTTTTTTCTACAATTTATTAAATTGAGTGTCTTATGTAATTCAAGAATTTGTTTAATTTTATAAATATAAAAAATACTATTACTAATGATGATCTTATTGTCACCAGTAATGTTGATAGAGAATATCAATATAAATATTATTTCAAGGACTTAGAAGAAAATTGTTTTCATTCATTTGTTAAAGTGACAAATAACCTAGATGTTTTTGATATACTTCATATTATATGAAAAATGTATATATAAATATTATTCTAGATTAAATAAACCTATATAAACTCTTTTACAAAACATATTGAGTTGTATGTAACCACCCATGAACATAATCCAGATTCCCCGGAATATCTATTTGAATATTAGTAATATAATGAAGATATAAAAACCAAGGATGTTTTCTAAATCAATATTGAGCTAAATTATAATCTCCACGATTGGATTAGAGAGAAATATATCATACCAAATAAAACATTTACTGTTTTTTATGATTTTTGATGACTGCATGTCCATTAGAAATTATATCAATGGAAATATTTAATATATATATGATAAGGATCCTAATATAATATATATAAAAACTTCTTATAAGTAATTATTATTATTACCTGTGTTTGTTATTATTTGTTATTTCGTTTTTTTTATTTCTTCAGAATCATGTTCTGTTTCTTGAGTTTTTCATTAATTATTGTTGAGATGATCATTTTTCCATGATAATTGTAAATGTTTATGCATTGTATTATTTAGTCTAGAGTTATATATCATTGATATTGACCCTTTTCAAACATATAAAATTCTTATTGGCAACATTGACATTTATTTTAATGATTATGTTTATTTATTGGAATACTGTATGAACTGATGGCCTATATACTATTTATCTTGACACACCTTATATAATTTTCATGTAGAATCATGGTCATCTTTTGAATATAATTGTTCTATTAATGAATTATATAAAATTTTATCACATGTTTTGAGTTTATAAAAATTTATAAATTCATATTTCAGTCTTTATAACAATTTTATATTATGTTATACACTGAAATAGAAGTTTTTTATAAAATAATGTGACAAAAAATATGATTCATTATTCTGCTAAAAACCTTTATATTTATCTGATAAATACACAGACCTATGTATACAAGAATCTATTCTAAATTTTAGTGTTGAAATTTATTTTTCGGTGTATTTTGGGTGGTAATCGAGTTAAAAGGATAGTGGGGGATGTGAGAGGAGAAGGGAAAGATTCTCCAAAGGTTGGGTACAACTATGCACCAAAAAGATATATATTAGTTACCAGGTTGCAGACATAGGGACCTGATACTTATGTTTTATGATAATAAGGATAAGGTGATATACCTCGGGGGTTTGGTTACCACATGGTATACAAAATCCATAGATATTCCCCCTTCTGGGAATCCTAGTATTGGAGACTTATAATTTATACTAATAAATACTCAGCGCATTCAAGTGGGTATCTGATAGCTTTATTGAGAAAATATCATTAATATAGTGTTTTTTAACATCACAATCCCATAATTTTATCTGATTTTTTTATTTAAGATTATAATTCCATTAGGTTTTTTTCAACTCCCTCTAAGATCCTACTTCCTTTTAAAAATTGTCTGGTTATCCTGAAAATATCTTTGATCCATGGTACTCTAAAAAAATATCAATATATCTTCATCCGTGAAGTAAGGTATTTGGTTATCTCTAAATCAGTCATTACCTCTTCTCCTCATAATGGTCGATGTAATCCTTCTCCATCAATATATTTCCCATATGTAATCATCTTACATGTTTTATATTCACTTTGATTAACATCGGTGGAATGTTATATAAGGTGACATTAAGGTATTACCATGATTACATTTCCTGTTTTTTGGTATTATATCATGTTCCACACCAACCCATATTCTTTTTTTATTTTATCATCCACCTATAATTTAAGAGATTGTTAGACCCTCTTAAACGGAACCCAAGGAGAAACTCTGCAATCTAACATGTAAGAAATCCCTTTCACCCTCTTTTATTTTCTGTTGGATATATTATCAGAAATGTATGGTCGAGTAAATTTAAATTTAAAAATTGATTTTTGTTTAATAAATTTATCACCAATGAATTTGAATGAATTTCTTTTCTCTGGGTATTTTTTTCATTATAATAATTAATTGGAAAAAATTTTATGAATTTATTTGAAATCATTTTTTTAGTATTATAATTTTTCAATAATATCATTGAGGGGAATATTTAACAACTAAGTGTTCCTAGATTTTAAATTCATTATATAATTATTAATCTATATGATTTAATTACATTTATATATATAGATGTCATGTTTCTACACATTATATAATTTTAAGATTTGATATATTTATTTGGTTATTATTCTAGAAAATGTTTATGTCACGATTACATAAAAAATATAACTAGATCCCCCAACTAGTTATAAATTGGTTAATATATTTTGATGGTATGGAAATGACCTTACTCTATTGTATCCCATTATACTACCCTGAATATGATGGTTGGAATGTTTGAGCTAAATTTAATATGCATGATTTCATTTTCCCACGATATTTTATGGGTGTCTCACCCTAACATTAGAGATGTTTCAACTTAAATCACCCTTAATCCAAACCTTGGTTTGATGAGTATGGAACCTCTCTATATTTTATGTAAATTATTATTGATTTTATTCATATATTTAAATGTAGTAAATAATTTTGATACAATCATTCTTTTTTATTCACATATTTTTGTTTCATTGTTGTATGCACATGATTCTATAACATGTTATCAGGGAAAGTGGTTTTAGACTATTGAATATACCGTAATCAAACCCTATGGATTCCCCTATTGGGATGTGTACAAATCCTTTTATATGTGAACTTGATAAAATAATGTATATTAATCAAGTGTCCTAGGTGTTTGGGGAGTGTGTAACCAACATAGATTATTTTAGGAAACTATGATGGGATTTTAGTTGATGGAATATTGGTTCCCCACAAAACACCATCTACGGTTTTTAGATTAATGTTTTTAATATTGGTTTTAGATGACATATTTAGATTACATGTTATATATTTAAGTAGGTCAATACACTATATACACTTTAAATCATTGTATGGTATATTTTTTTAACCTTTTTGATTTATTAATTTTATGAGCATGACTTATAACTCATTATGATCTGTTATGGTGTTCCTCTTGTTTATTTTAAGGATTGGTAATAATGAATGTGTAATAAATTTAAACTTGATTTTGGAACTATATGTATTTAATAAAAGGTGGTATATTTATATTTTACAGGAGAATATAAACTCCCTTAGATTAATTTCTTATCCTTCATCATTTTCAATAGCATATGATTACTGAGTGTTTCCCCTGAGGTGTTGTGATGACCCAATTTGATATCATTCAAGTTATCATGAAGTTTTTACTAAATATTTTAATTATATACTATAATAAACGATACATAGGAATATGAATTGATTTTATATTGATAAGAGACTGTTAATACTTGATAATTAACCCTTAAATGTGTACGGGTAACATAATTATGATGGATACCATAGTAACCATAGGAGGACAGGGATCCATTATTTTCATTCACCCCTTGTTAAGCCCTTAATAAATGTTTCTCATGCATCATATTATAATTTACTATGTTGGAATTGGATGGATTACATATAAAGTTTTATACATTTAGGTACGATAAGGATTAAATTGATGAAAGAATCATATTGAATAAAAAATTGACGATTAATAAATAAATTTTTCAATATTTTTATTTTTAACGACTACGATAATATGAATAAATAATATTATATTATATATTTTATTTTATTTTATAATAATTTTAGTTATTTATTATATTTTAAATCAAAATAATTATTATAATTTTATTAAAATAATGTTTTATGTTTTATTTATCTACTTATAATATGTATGAAAATAATTCTTGAATACACTAAGGGACCAATGAAATGTGTTCTAATGATAAAATAGTCTTAATTATAAATTATTTAAATGTTTATATGAATTGGACTAAACATAATTCCATTCATGAATTCATTGATCTTTAGGGTTTTTACCATACAGGAAAAAATTATAATATCTTTATTTAATTTTTTGTACTGGATTTGTCTTCGATTACCACATCTTGATGAGTAGGAAGTGGAATGTGATAATGTTGCACAGAAATCAACTAGTATATACCCTTCATTCTAGTAGGGTCTTGTAAAACTACACTATGTGACGAGCTATGTATCTCTATGAAGAGAGCCTACCAATATATAAATTTTGAAGGATTTAGAGTTCGATCATACTCCAACATTTTAGAGTGATATACCAACACAAGAGGTTGAGGAGTTATCCAGATACATCTATTTATTTTTTGGAGTATCGAGACACCTGATACACCTCAGGTTCATCTAGCCTCTTTCATTCATGATGGTGTCACATGTAATGGAAGGATGTGATGTTGGAAGCAAATAAACACAAGGGTTTTACACGGAAATATTTTAAGGGGATATTATTTGAGAAGAAATATCCTAGTAAATTATGTCAATTAAACATCAAAGAGTTTAATAACAAAAATCATGGGATAATGATGATTATTGTTTCTCCACAACGTTAATATATATACATTTACATTATCACTATCTGAGTAGAAACCAGGGTTTAAAATTGAGGTTCATTGAAATTGTATTGAAAGAGACACTATACACAAAATTAATACTATTTAATACATTTAATTTTGTAGAAGTGGTAAAGATGTTTTTTCTAGTTGAGAAAAGATATAATGGAGAAATAAGAGCAAGTGTTCCATTACCCTACCCTTTAATGGGAGTCTGTTCCTCTAGTGGATGAAAATGATTACATGATGATATGAGAAGTGGAGAATCCTCCAAGGGAAGTATAGAATTGGTGTACCTATGACTCTTAGCTATGTAATGGAATCTACATAGTGATGTCAATATAGGTGTTTTGGCCACATCAAGATATATTTTTCTTTTTAAGATTTAAAATAACATTTATATGGTCAGTATCGAAATAAATAGTTATATTTAAACCACGATTTTTCTAAGAGAATTGGGATGTTACCATATCTGACCTATTAATATATAAGAAAATCCATATCATAGTATATTAAGTGTACCCAGAAATATTCTAGAAGTTTTTTTTTATGATGTTCATGTGGTTGACATGGCATGTGGGTTGGTTCCATATTAAGTACAATATTTCACACCTCAAAGATATTATGGTTGTACAGACTAGATAAATGTGGTTTCCCAATATATTAATGATGATGAAGTGTGTCCAACAACAGTGATATTCACTATATTTGTTATGTTTAATTTTTCTTTGGATTTATTTGATAAAAGTGAATTAAATTCCTTAATTTCCCCTTAACTGTTAACACTTTTGGGCCATAATGTGGAAACTTCATATTCTTATATGAGAAATGATATAACTTTGGGAAAAATAATAGATTATACAATAAGCACCCATTTTGTTCCGTAGTGATTTTTTCGCATAATAATGTTTATTATATTATGGTTTTAATCTAAGATTTATTTTATGTTATTATTGGAATGTAAAACATGAAACAATTCTAGTAATTAATTAACTATAATTATTTGTGTGTATCATTATCATCTCCCACTAATATTTAGTATACCATCATTGTATATTGGGATCTTTAGTCTATTTGAGTGGGTCCTCACTAGGGGGAAGTTATGAATATCATATATGAAATAACCAATCTCATTATTATAGAATTTCACCCTAAGAGACATTTGATTTTACCTCCAATGGTGGATCATTATATGGATTTGTTCATGAATTCATTAATCGATTTCTAAAAAAGAGGATGGTGTAAATTATTATTGAACACATTATTTAAAGTAAAACTATATTAATACCTACATATAAAATGGATTTCAACTAATTGAAATTGATGAGAATCCGGTTATATGATATTGAATCAAATAAGTTTATTAGACTGAGCATATTAACCTTGGGTGAAGGAGTCTTCTTTGTCAATAACAATGATGGGTGTTTTAAAATTTGTGAAGAATACAAGAATATAAAGTAGGAAAATAATAAATAATCTCCACTTTCCTAGAATTGATTATCAATTTTATTATATAATGGTGAAATATGGTTTTAAAAATACAAAATTTTATTAGGATACCACTAAATTTGGGTCAGACTAAAATTCATTGATAAAAGTACTTTCCGTACTTGATATAATACCTATTTATTATTTGGTCTGGAATTTTGGTACAAATAATGATCTTACTATGTTTAGGAAAAAAAAAATTTATTCTAACCATCTGTGGATTCATTTTTTTGGTTTCTGTATATGGAATCTTAGAAAATACCATGTATCTAAATGATCATGAAATTCATATTTATGTTGTTTTAGAGACCCTTCATGATAAAAAAAATAAATTACAAACCATCACGATGTTCATTCTAGTCATGATAAGTGTAATTCATTAGGAATGAAGGTTTTAATGACTAAATATATGTATATACCAATAAGGTAAAATGAGTAATATCATGGAACGTCTCGTAAAAATATATTCATGATCAAATAGTTTTTTTAGGATCAGGTTATACTACCATCATTTTTCGGTTGTTTCTATTAAATTTTTTTAAGACTAATTTGACCATGAAGGAATATATATTTATATAATCAGATCTATGAGAATCATTCTTTTTTAATTGACATTAATTTTAAAGTCAACAAATATTATCATTCATCCTCATCTATTCAAATTACATTAGGTATTTTTTATTCATCCTCAGTGGTTATTGTTTTCATCATTATGTAGGACCAACGTGTACTGGCACATTTCTATATATAGGTTCATCCTCATGTGAATAATAATCCGTCCTCTGATACATACTTAGTAGACATGGTTCGTTCTTTAAAATGATGGAGTAATTATTTTTTCAATAAATGATTCATGGAGTACATTGATTCAAAACATATATAAAAGTTAATAATATTTATTAAAAATATCAAAAATATCCCAACCATAAAAAACAATTGGGATACAAAAAATATTTAGAGTTAACCTAGTAAACCATTTTTATATTTGAAAAAAAAATTAAAAAAAATTATTTATTTTGAATAGGAACATTTATTCTTAGATTCCAAATTAATATATTCAATATCAATAATAAAATATGTAAAAGGGAAGGCTATTAAAATGATACTAAACAAATATGTCACAAATTTGCTGAATTTCTTTCCCTTATATTGTGTTCTGTTGTAGAGGATGTAGTGGAAGTAATGAAAAAAATATCATTTCTACCTTCTAAAATATAGAATATATTAAAAAAATTCGAAATAAAAAAATTTACAAACTAATTACATATCATAAAAAAATTTTATAAATGTAATAACTTTATATATAATGATTCATTAAAAATATATTAAAATAATTGTATAAAAGATATAAATAATTAATATTCCCATTATATTAATATTTTCATCTATTGATATAATTAAATTTAACCTAATAATTTGTTCAAAGTGAAATTAAATGAAATAATATTTATAATATTAGAATTAATATTTTTAAAAGGAATTTAATATAAAAGATGAAACATTTTCTATAAAATTGAAACATAAAATAAATGATAATAAACAAAACTATTAGAAAAGGAAATAAAAACATTAACAATTAATAATTAAAGAAATAAATATAGTTTAAAATTATTCAATTATACTTTATTATTTCAATATATATATATATATAATAAATTATACAAAATACGGGTATTCTACTACATGGGTCAATATTTTATTTCTAGATGAATTGATAAAGAAATTGGAAAATCCTCACAAACCACACCCTTACTCAAAAAATAGTCTTGAAAAAGATCATTAAATTTTTTTATTTGGTATTGAATTTAAAATAGTATCAATTAAAGTTACGTAATAAATAGAAATTGAAAAAAAAGTATTTTATACATGATATTCAGGTATAGACGGATCATAAATTCCATGCGAGTATACAATAACAAATATCAATCAAGGAATTAAAAACAAGAGAAAATTATATAAGAATAATCATATATGTTCCATTATATAAAACAATTATTGGATTTTATTATACAATAAGGATAATTTGTGTATTTAAGAAGATTAATATAATAGAATAAAAAAAGATATCACCAGACCATAATATTCCTTTGTAAATTAAAATATTCTTCCTCTATCGGTTCAATCATAGGTTTTGTGACAAACACTTTCTTCCTTTGTTTATTTGATTTATTAACATTCATCCTTGAATATAAAATATCTATAATAATTTATCACTCTGGTTTCTTGTCCATTGTATATCACTCTCATAGAGTCTAAATAGATACCCTTTTCTCACAGAAAAATATCCCCATCAGTTATGTTCATCTTCTCTCTATCTATCTCTTCCCAATTTTGAATCATAAATAAGCACCTTTAAAAAACCTACTTTATAGACTAAAATAAACGAGTTTTTTAATTTATTATCCCAATGTAAATATAATTACACAAAGTAGAAATTATGATAAATATGAAATAGAATTATTTGTATGATTAGTTAATCTTAACAAAACATCATCTATGTAGTTTCACTAAGTACATTGTAAAAAATCAAAATCAAAATATCAATATATTATTAACATAAATGAACATAGAATATAGTTCTACCTTCTAAAAGAGTGTTTTAATTGTGAAAATTTTAAAAATACATTATCCAATGATAAGATACATGTAATGTGATTCCACTAGAAAAAAATATTTAGATGGCTATGTGTGTCTAAACATAGATCATAGGGAAAAAATCAATATAAAATAGTAATTTTCACCCATAGAGTAAGAAAAAATATTTTATTCTCAAAAATAATTAAGCATTAGAAATATATCTATACAAGCCATGTAAAAAGATATATGGAACTCTAAATAACATTCAGTCATTCATTAATTTTCAATGTATAATAATTTTCTGCAAAATCTACTTAAAAAAAATTCTTTTAAAAATTAAAAAATGACATGAAAATGAACTTATGACATAGAACATAAGAATATTGATGAAAATTAGACATAGTGGTTGACCCATAATATGAAATATCATTATATATAATAGTTCTCATACCGTATAATATAGACCCATGAAACAAAACATAAGAGTTAGTTAATTCACAAAAAATTCTTAAACAACTCATACAACTTTATAAATTCTTACAAACAAAAACGTGTTCTTTAATAGATGATAAAAAAATCAATAAGGTACCATGTTATATGATAAATTTTCATATAAATCATTTATTTTAATTGAATTAATGATCCTAAAATATATTAAAACTAAAAATTTAAATGTTTATAAATTATGTGGATTCAATTCTTTAATCACAAAATTTTGAATCCATTATCCTCTACCATATGAAACAGATAATATAAATTCTTTGATTTTTAACTCAAAAATCCCTTTGTTAGTATATCACTAAATGTTTCCTCAGTAACTATTTTCCTACTAAGGATTACATATTTTTTAAAATTTCCCTCATGTGGTACAATTTAATTTATTAGATTCATTGAGAGAATTCAAAATTTCAAAATTTTTAATAAGTGAATATCACATTGTATGAGAAATCACAAGTGTAATATTTAACAAATTGGTTATTAACGTTTAGAAATATAAAGCTCAAATGAAAAAAAAACAAATAAATAACTAATGTAGTGTATCATGGGGAATGTTTGAGGTTGATAAAATGGAGTTGGTTTAGAAAACCCCTAGAATGATTATGATAAATATAAAACAACATATATAAAGATTTAGAGATATTTAATCAAAGAAAACATACAAATAATTCAAAATATATCATCATATAGTAGTGCAGTAAAATAATGATTATTAATAAATGATGTCATCATAATTAGGATAAATAAATTTTTAAGGTCATGCTAAATTATTTATATCTCACTAATATTTATCTGTATCCATTTAGTACTTCAATTAATTTATAGTACCTGAACCACAAAAAAATAATTAAAATTAAGAAGACCAACCCACTAATGTTCTTGGACAAGAATATGAACCATGTTAATACGTTAAAATTATAAAAACCATAGATCTCAATTCTTAAACATGAAATTGGAATAATAAAATTTATAAAAAATTTAAAAAAGTTAAACATCATATATAATTGATCATAAATTAATAACTCCACTAATGAAAATTTATTTCAAGTATATGACTAGTACTAAACAACTCACTCTCTAATTTTGTAGTGAAATAGTAGGATGAATATGTTGGATTAGTATAATAAATTTCATGTTTTAATGATTAAAAATTATGTCTATGTTTATTCTCATCCATTCTATATTTTGTTAAAGATAATTCATACTATCTAATTTATTTTATGTCTAGAAATCACCATAATTTATAAGTGACCATCCATGAAAATTATATAAAAAATATAATAAATGACCATAATAAGAACTTTATGACTGCATGATGTCTCAAGAATCTATCATAATAAAAAATACAATGTGAATTATTTACTGCAAGATAATCCCATTGTGCCATATAGCTAATTCTGTAACTGGATGAAATGTACAATGTAAATGATCTACTATAATATCAGTCTATCGATCTTCGATCTAATGGTGCAACTTAATGAAAAATAAACCATCTATTTAACTTAGATACCTTGTATAATAGATTGACCCTATCAGCATAAATGAATGAAAAAAGTGTAGAATCAACCATATGCAAAACATATAACCAAAAAGAACAAAATTATTGATCAAAATACCATTTGATTGATAATAATAAAAATATCAACTCTATATCATATCAAAATATCCAATTATTAATTTCACCAAGTATTCAAGTCACAATTGAATACTGAAAAGTAATATCTAATGAAACTAACACCATGGATGTTGAAATGGTCAAATTTTATTAGATATATATAAAATTTAAGTATTACATTGTTAAATCGTCATTATTATTTTTAATCCATCATCTTTTCTGTGAATAATTTAAACCAGTCATTTCTATTAAATTAAAAAATATTTATGAAAAAATATCATGATATTAATAATGATTTCATAATAAATATTTTTATAAAAAGGTATTTTTAATAGAAACTAATTATAATTAATTTAGATGTCAATAAGACTATATAATGAAACAAGGAAACAAACATGACCACATTTACAAAAAAATTGTTCATTTGAAAAAAAAATTGAATAACATATTATATTTCCAACAATAAATCAAATATTGATATTTGATGACACAATAAGAAAACACATGAAAAAATTATTTAATCTATTCCAAATCAAAAAATATCTATGAGAAGAGAATTAATAAAAATATAATACTAAATCGCAATAGTATACTGTATCATTTTTTTAATTGTATTACTTAATCAATTTTATTTATTTTGATTTTTTAGTGTTACATTTATTTTTAAATATAAATCACTAGCTTCTAATATGAACTATATATTACAATAATATATCTCTTATTAATACTTACCTATGATCCCACATTAGCATTAAAAGAGGATAATTTTCATATACTTCTTGTGAGAAGTTGTTTTATTAATGTTATCCTATTGAGAACTGTTGAAGAGGTCTAATGCCTGGATATCCTTTTACATTGATTTCTGTAAAACATGATCCAGTTTTTGGATAATTTAATTTAATAATTAATTTTTTGGATGATTGTTATTTCCATGTGATGGGAATTATGTCTTATTTTGAGAATGATCCTCTTGATAAATTCAATTGTGATATATTTAATGTTATTAATTTAAATCCATGTATTTATACAATAAATCAAATTCACGATGTTCAAATATTCATAAAAAATATTAATTTTCATTATTAACTTAAATAACTGATTTATATACTATGTTTTGAACAAGTATATTTGTTTCAAAAATAAAATGTATTTTCCAATGTATTTTAACTATGTTGTGATTAAAATTTTTATACACTTTTGCAACAATAATATTATATATTTCTATTATCTTTGTTAAATGTGATGGGTTTTATCAAATTGTGGGATTTATTTTTAAAAAATATTTTAAAGAAAAAAATTATTCAAAACTCATTTTACCCCCCATATTGAGTTTTCCAATCTACCAAACATTTGGTATCAAAGTTTTTATAAATATATTTTTTTCATCAGTCATATTTAAATATATTAAATTTCTATTTTAACAAAATTTAATTATTTATGGAAAATTATAAACACAAATGAACTACCAAATAATAATATTCCTCATTTTAATGAATCAAATTATACTAAATGGAAAATAAAAATAAAAATTCATTTTCAATGTTTGAGATTTTATATCTATACATTCATTGATGATATATTTAAAAAACCTCATGTTTTTATATTTTCATAGTGTTATTTTTCTATGGATGAATATGAATATAATTGTAATGCTATGAATTATTTTTAATATTAATTGGTGGAAGATGGGGTTAATGGAATATCCTATTCTTCAAATTCTTTTAATATTTATGATTCAATTCCTATATCACATGAAAGAACATTTAATTTTAAATAAATGGACTTGAATTCATATTATATTAAATATAATACTTTTAATTTTAACGCCAATGAATCTGTTAATGACATATATACCTTGTTCAATGGTATTATTTACATAATTCATGTTATTAGAAATAAATTTACTAATATGGATCAAGTCATGTTAATTATTATATTCTTATACTATATATAGATAGGAACATTTGTATCCATAAAATATTCACGTGACATTAGAACACTACTAGAAAAGGATATTACTGGAAGTATCATGATGTATGAAATGGAAATAAAACTGAATAATGTTGAGTTAGATAAACCAAAAAGGAATTCAGTACCCTTTAATATTTATGACTCTAAAGAACCATATATGTTTAATGTTTAATGGTCAAATGGTGAGGTGTTATTGTCAATCAATGATGAATAAATTTCCTCATTGGACTTATTTTTTAATACATTCTATAGTTAGAAGTATTTTTATAATAAATATTATTACATAGATAAATATGATAATAGAGGTACATGGATAAATGAATATAAAATATATGTCTCAATCAATGATATAATCTATTATGAAACCAATAGAAAATATATCATAAAAAGATATCTTTTAAAGATGAAATATTATAAAAATTATGAGAATAAGAAAAAACAAGTATAAAAATGCTATGAGTTCCACAAAGAATGCCTCTAACGATAGCTCATTTGATTCAGATTTGAGCAGAGAAGATAGAAATTAACATATCAATACATGTTTTATAACATACACAATAGATATACTAAATGTTTTTCCTCAAACACATATACATATTTTTATTCCTTATGAAACATAAAATATTGATGAGAATATTTCTAGGGATGAATTAAGGAATATTTTAATATGATAGAAGGCATATTTCATTAATTAAAAGACAAATATAAAATTTTAAATAATAATCATGCAATATCTACTCAAATTAAGAGTTATATTACTATTCAAAAGTAAAAAATGATGAATTTATTAAGGGAAATAATGTGAATAAATTAAATAACTATAAACTAAAAATTATATTTATAGTTATTTAAAAATATAATATAAAACCATACACTGATTCTTGGTAAAACAAAATATGATACTAGAATTTATTATCAACTTAGACAGGGGAAGGAATATAAAAATAAATTTGTTCCATGTTATTTTTTTCTAGTTCAAATAATATTTATTATTCTGATGGGTGTAATAATGTGTTTTCTAAGATTGTATAATGTATTTTAAAAGGATAAAGTTAAATAAACTATGAATTCATAAAGCTCTCATTACTATCATCTCCTGAACAATAAATATTTTGGTAAAAAATAATTTTTTTAAATATCATTTATATAAAATCAACATTAAAATTACCATTAAGAATCTATGGTATGAGGATAGTGGTTTCTTCAAACAAATGATTAGGGACAAATCAAAAATCAATATCCAATTCAGTGGGGATTATGGACAGATAACTTTTGGTGTCAATTACACATTGAAGATAATTGGTGTGGGCCAAATTAGTAAGAGTATTATAGTCTTAATATAAAAAGTTTTACATGTATATTTATTAAAGTATTCCCTTATTATCATTTAAATGTAATGTGATGATTGTTTATATGTCATGTTATAAAACATACTTTGAATGTATTTTATGAAAAAATCCCTTTAGTTTTTACTCATATGGGAAATAAAAATGATTACACTATATATATAAATACCTTATTTATCATAACGTTTTTATGAAAAAATTTCAAGGAATATTGTATTTATAAGGGGTTATTAGGCCATCGTAATATGAACTCTCTCATAACTCTATCGTGGAAATTGTTAGGTAATTATCAACTGAAACTATATTTCCTAAAAGAAAAATTATATAATCACTCTCTGAAAGGAAAAAATAAAATATCATTCAAACTACAAAAATAAGTCCCATCTTATCATTGTTTAGTGTTTCGTCACATGTATTTTTTTAACATTGTATTGATTATATTTTAAAAGGAAGCTATTATTATTATGCTATAGTAGATGATTTTTATGATATATATGAGTGTTTTTCCTTTATCACAGAAGTGAATAACATTTAATTTTTCTACATATGTTAAATATGTAGAATATAAAAGTGGGAAAATAGGTATGACCATAATAAGTGATCATGGACGTGAGTGTGAAAATCAATATTCTGATATATTATTATCACAACATATATATATATTAACCACTTTTATAATCATAGTAATCCAAATAAAAATGTTGTAGTATAGAGAGGATATATAACCCTTACAAAAACTCTGAAAACATTTTTTTGAGTATATTTTACCTGTCTATTTATTGGAAGAAGTAATTAATAGAAAAAATAAATATAATTAATACCATTTTAAATAATCCACTCTTAAGGAAGAACAATTATTAATTATGTAATTTAATAAAATAAAAATTTAATTGCTTTAGTGATTTTGGTTATAATGTATATATACTAAACAAAAGAAGAATTTATACATGTTTGCATCCTTGAGTGATGAGGGAATTCTACTCAGATATTCTACATCTAGTAAATCAGTCCATGTTTTTAACAAAAAGTCTATAATTGTAAAATAATATATACATGTAATGTTAAATGATAAAACTCCACATGAGCATAAGATAGCTTTAGAAAATCTGGAGGATAATCTTTCCAAACTCGAAATCAATTCCACAATTAATGTGAATTCATTTAGAACTCCTAGATATAACTCTTCTAGTTTTGAGTAACATAATGACCCCAAACCTATTTATATTAATTATATATAAAAAATATCTATTAACATATCTATTAATGATCATATATAAGACCAATTAGATGAAGTTATTTCTAGTATAGAATAATTAAATGATTCTACAATGTTTCAATGAAATATGGTTTAACATCTAGTTTTCCTGTCATATATTAATCCAAATAACATCAGTGAGGAAATTAATGATGAATTATTGGTAATGGTGATGGAAGAATAGTTATAAAAGATTCATAGAAATAAAGTATATAAATTAGTTGAAAGGCCCAAATTCAATATAACTATTGGATGTAAGTGTGTATTTTGAAACAAGTTTATTGAGCTGTGCAAAATAATTAGAAATGAAGATCGATTGGTTGAACAAGGATATAATCTAGAATAGGGAACTTACTATGTAAAAAAATCTCAATTATCATGACATGAGGACATAAAAATATCTCTTTATTATGCATGACATATGTATTTCAAATTATATACAATTTTTATGAATAGTGTATTAATAAATCATAATATTGATGAGTATGTTTTTGGTGAACACCCCTTGTATTTCAAAACCGCCACTTTAAGAATCGTAATTTTATTTAAAATATATTTATATGGTTTCTAAAAATCTCTCAGAGCATGTTATGATAGGATATGTTCTTTTTAAATTTATATTGATTTTTCTAAAGGAATATATGAAAAAAATTATTTATTAAATAATTTCCAAATATTTTGTAGTTGTTAGAATATATGTTGATGACATTATTTTTTGAACTTCGAGAAATAAAATGTATACTCAGTTTTTAAATATGATGAAAAATAATTTTGAAATGTTTTTAATGGGAGAAATTATTTTCAGTATTTTATATCAGATTGATCAAATTTCACATTGAATTATTCTAATGAATAGAACTTATATGAAATATTTTTTAAATTGTATTTTTAGGGATAATAATAAAGGTAGTGATACCCGCATGTGTACAAGATGTAAATTATATCATGAAGAACCTTAGAAAACAGTGCATCAAATAACATTGATAGGAATGATTGGATTTTTACTCAACCTCAATAATAGACAACAAGATATAATATTTAGTTATTGAATGTGTGCACATTTTTTTGTCAAGCCCAAAATAATATCATTATATATCAATGAAAATAATTTTCAAATATATAAAACGATCAAATAACATATTGTTTTTCTATTCCAAAGGGCATAAATTCAATTTAGTAATCTATTTCGATGATGATTTTAGTGGTTGTAAGTTGGATAGAAAAATAACGTTTGATTATGAAATTATATTGTTTCACAATGTAGTAAGAAACCAAACTATGATTCATTATACACTTTGATAATGAATACATGTTTATATGCAGTTATTATGAAAAAATTATATAGATGAAACATACACTATTAGACTATGAATATCAGTTTCCACATGTCCCAATAAATTATGATAAACCTAGTGCAGTGAATATTTCTTTGAATCATGTATCACATTCCAAAACAAAGCATATTGATATATGACATCAGTTTTTAGTCATTATTTTCAAAAAGGGTTATCAGTAAATAATTATTTAGTTTAGAACATCTTTTTGTGGACTTTTTTACAAATCCTTTAATTAGTTATAGATAGTATTATATAAAACATGAATTTGGTATGATGAATTGTATTTTTAAATTTTTTCGATTAATATTTTAGTGGATTTAGGATCATTTAATTTTCTATTTAGTTTTATTACAATATTTTAAATAAATACATTAAATATTTTTTTACATGTGTTACTTTATAAATAAAACTCATAATGGTAGAACTTTTAAAGCATAATTGAATCGTTCCATTAATAAAAATGAACGAAAAGCCATTTTCACTTGATCCTGATTTCTGAAATTTATAGTTCATGCACTGAGACACTCCACCTTGTCAATAAACGTAGAGACACGATTATCACCTTCCAAGTCATTGGAATATTTTGATATATTTTACCAGAAATAGGTGTTAAAACAACATTCAATTTTGAGACTCTATTTTCTCATAATTAATTGTACAGAAATATTAAGTGATTCAATTCTATACATGTTATTTAAAAGTGGTATCTCATAAAAGTTATCTCGGATTAGAAACCCAAGGCCACAGTTGAGTCTATATCATGCCATTTACCATAGGTGGGGTATAAATTTTTTCAGCAAAGGACTTATGTGTAAAATACTACATTGGGAAGTAATGGTAACTGAAGTAATTAAACTATATATTTTTTTCTCAAATTATAATCCCAATAAATATTTAATGGGGAATCATATTGGAAATAATAGGTCATCCATGAGTTCATAATGTTTTTTTTTTCATAGGCTCATCATATAAAGATGGGGTAAGGGAATTTCTGATTCTGTACCCAGTAAAGCTTCAAAAAACTTATGTTTAAGAGTTCAGGGTTATCCCTAATTGTCTCTCTCAAATCTACTCTCTCTATCATTAACAGATCAATGTTTTTCATCACCTAATTGAGAACTTAACTATACAAGAAACATATTGGATAAAAATGATATCAATGAAGATTCATCGACAATGACAAATGGAGAGATCGAGATAAGATTCTTCCCTTGTTTACCTCTGATTAAAGTTTTAATTTGATTGTCTATTTCATTTACATGTTCATCATCATTATGTTGTAATATCATTCACATACTCTTGAACACAACCATCAAACTCTATTTGGAACCCTTTTCCTCATACGTTCATCATGGATTTCCATTATAAATTTTCCAACAAAAAAACTGATTGTCAAATCATTGATTAGAGGTAGGTGATTTGAATGTATCATTGTGGGGATCAAAGATACCTTCTCAATTCTATCATTGTTCCACAGAATGAGTCATTTTGTCATGCGGAAGATGGGGGTAGGCGGGTCCGACAAGGTAGTGTTGACAAGTGGCCCGTAGTAGGTGGAAATGCCCAAGGTAGTGGTGCAAGCGGCCGTTAGGGAGCTAGCCGATGCGGGGATGGCTGGGGGATGAGGTCATCGCTGGGATGAGGTGGAGTGCTGAGAGTGTCTGTTGGTGTTGGGAATGTAGCCAGGTGGGACATTCAAAGCCGGGATTGGGACGACATGCTATGGTGTAGGACCGGCTAGCCGAGGCAGCTAATCGCATCATTCATCCAGGGCATATAAGGATGAACTTGGAGATGAAAATGAATGGTGGAATGCAGTATGCCTATAGATGTGGGGACTAGAGGAAAATAGGTCACCTAGATGATAGGTGATGGTAGGAATGTCATGTCATTTCATGTTATTCAGGCAATGAAAAAATGGATTGGACCCACAGTTGGGCCACAAGCTATTGACCCAGACTGAGCCGGATGGGGCGGTTCAGCCCAGGGTAGTTGGTCTATCTAGTTTGGGTCGGATCATCCTAGTTTGGACTGAGGTCCCTTAAAGGGATATATCCTTTGATCAGTGCATATGTTTTACGTAAAGTCTACGACTATGGGTACCTTACAGCGAGAAAGACATTCTAGGCTGGTTTGGTACATTTAAGACAAAGTCGAAGGGTTTGGTTGTGTGAAACCCATATATTTATTAATAAAAATTCCATTAATATTTTATAGAATTATTACATCACACCTCTCCAGCAAAGGGGATGTCCATTTCACACACTGTCTGTGGTGACATAACCCTCTTTCTTGCGTTGAATTATAAAGACCACTTTCTGTTTTTCAATCTAATGCTATGGAACATGCCCCACGGGGTCCAGTTCACACGCTTTGTTATTAAATGCACATTTTCACTGTGTATCTTCTTTGGACAAATGTATATTACATTTTTTTTTGTTTTTATAGAAATGTAATGTCACAATTCATATAATTTGTTTCGTGACCAAGGAATTGGCCTCATGGAATGTCATTTGAGAACAATTTAGTAACTAGAGACATTTCCATTGGTTGTCCATTTGGGGTGAATAAAAAGTCAGACATGCATGTTTTCCTCCGTGATGGAAATAGTGAGATCCTTTTGGATTTAAGGTCGATTTTTTATGATCTCATTAAAATTAGAAATATGAATGTGTATCAGTTGAAATTCATTTTGTATTATTTGAAGAGAACCATTGGCTTTGTTCATCCTAGAATCTTGTTAGGTTGGAGAAGATATATAAATAGATACATTCAATTGTTCATGATCCATTTGAGGGGGTGTGCCTGCGTAATTATGTTTTTGGCCCTCCAAATCAATAATGAGTTTCATGCGTATTCATCTCTTTAATTAGGTGTTTCATGTACTCTGGGATAAAGCTATAATGCTTTGGCGTACATGTTTGCAGTTTAGTACATGAGAATATCTACATGTGTAGGCAAAGAGGTGGGGACACACAACATGTTAGACCACATGTGTCACTTACAATATTATGAATTTTATATCTCTTATATCCTCTAGTTTTGAAATCATAATTTGGAATGTGAGTAGGTTATCTAGAGTGTTTCCCTTGTAGAGGGTGATGCTTCCCTCTACAGTGGTTGATGAATTATGACTCAATATGTTCTTTGTGTGAAACCAATATAGGTATTTCCAGTGTTCTTTAGTGTTCTTCTGAGAGGTACCTTCTATCATGGATGGCTAGTGTTCATCAATGCTTTTCTGAGCGGTACGATCCATTAGGGATTATTGGAGTTCCATGATGATTTTTTGAGAGGCACCATCCAGCTGGTATGACCAGTGTTCCTCAGAGATTCTTTAAGTGGTACCATCATATGGGGATATCTATAGTTCTTTGATGCTTATTAAAGAGGTTCTATTTACCAGGTATGACCAGATCACATTCATGTTTACCTTAGCTAGGATAGAAAGTGGTGTCTTGTGTCAGTTCTGAGATACCCTCCCACTGGGATGTGTTGGTGGTCTGATTGATGTCATTTTTTCATGCAGTAACCTCTTGGTCGGTAGGTAAGTGGGTCCCTTTCAACTATTAGAGTGGAATCCCCATGTCACATATGGGTCTGGGTAGCCTATGCGACTACTATCAGAGTTGAATCCCCCGAACACACTGGGGTGTGGGTAATCTCATATATGTTCGTGATCCCTTAGTAGTGTCACATTCTGAAAAGACAAGATTGACATACCATTGTACTCTTTATGAAGATGTACACTTTTCCACCAATATGAAACCTTATGATGTGACCTAAAATCATGTTGGTGAGATAGGCCCGACCAAATTAGATAGTATCGTAGTGTAGTGAATCAGCCCCATTGGAATGAAGTTCGAATCATACATATGGGATTATTGGAATCAATGGTTACTTCGGGAGAAATTGGTGACACATCATTCCTAGATTTCGGTTGTTAAATAGAGATCCCCAATCTATCACATTTGGGGTTCAATGAGGAGCATATATATATCCTATTTCGGTACCCACTCCTAGGTTATTGTCTACTCTCACTCTTGAAGAGGCGAAGATGAGTGTGGTATGCCATGTGCATTCCATGTATAGCATCACGTGGTAGGACAAGTCAAGTATCATGCCATATAAAGAAAATACATGACAAAAAGTCTATCTTCTATCCATTTCTAGCTCATTATCTTCAAACAAGGTTACTTATCTATCATGTTGGTTTGAGAAACACACTTTAACAGTACTCTCTTTTTTTGTACTAGATTCCATCTACAGCTCCAATCACTAGTACTTCTATTGTAACTCCAATGTGCCTCTAGGAAATCATACAATGTATATTTATACTCACCCCTACCTGGGATTATCCCTCACATGGTGTTCCCTTCTGGATAATTGACTATTTTGGTGTGATATCAAATGATCATATGGATAATAGGTTCTTGGACCGTGTACGGTGGTCATAGATTTAGATTCCGGAGAATGAACATCACAACGGTTTCACAATCTTCAACTATTTCTAGGTTATGAATCTTTTATATATGGGTGTGTGGTTTTCTCCATTCCTTTTCAGCTTTAAATCTCTGTACTTATATTATTTCATGGTCGATCCATGTTTTTGGTTTATTTGTAGCAGTGTTGTTTCTGGTTTTCATCTACCTCTGCACTGTTTTCAGTGAGTATATTGAATGTTTGTGTAAAGGATCATAGGAAAAGGCCTCCCCTAATTTGTTATGCCTTTTTCTCTAGTCTCTAGACACATTCCTATTGAGGTGGTATTGTGTTAGTTTTGGACTGATCCCTAGCATGGTTATGGTTGTGAAGAAATTGGTATGAAAAGTTGTTCGACCCTTGGGATATTGTATGAATGGTTCCATAAAATGGCCATGGATGGGAATTTGGAAATAACATCCAATTGTCTCTAGAGAGGCTCTCAGATCAGGGAGTCTAATGATGGTATTGGTGGTTGATGTATCTATTCACCAGTAACCTAATATCCTTCTTGTCAACTCGACACCCTGAGACACTTGATTCAAGGAACAATGGATTATGAATCATATATGTTTGAGTCATTGTTCATCCATTTTAAGTCAGATCCACATCATTGTGGATATATATATATATTCTCATCTAACAATGGAACTCCTTCATAACATTCTGGATGTCTTCACGATGACAACTATCCAATTTTTTTTTGATAATGAGGAGGACCATGTGAGAAATGAGGAATTAGTTCAAGACGCATCTTGTGATCCCCTTCATCCAGGTGGGAAGGTTTCCACACTTCCACTTATTGAAAAATAGACATCCTTGGTAGAGTGGGCCAATTATGTGTGTAGGATGAGCGCACTTCATGAGTTCCGGCACCAGAGACTGCTAAGGATCCCCGGTGATCTAGACCCTTAGATAGTAGAGGATTGGATAGTGTTGAGGTCTATCACATCATTCATTCACAGACACCAATGGATCAGATGGTGGCTTTTTCAGGAAACCTTTTCCATAGTGCAGTTTGGGGTTTGTAGATCTTGGTTAATCATATACACAATAATTCAACACTATCAGGGGATGAATTCAAGTTGTTGTTCCATGAAGAGTTATACCCCACTTTATTGTGCTCTATTTTACTTCATGATACCCATAAATTATATAAAAGTGGGATGACTTTGACTGAGTATAAATCTAGATTCACAGACCTTACACACTACTCTATGGACAAGATCTATAACGGCTACTTTTGAGCATGGTTATTCGACTAAGTACTCCATATAATGATCTATTATATGTAGTACCCATGTGAATCCCCACCTATGACGAGTTCCTAAGTATGTTCTTGTGAAAGAAAATTTTCTGCCAGAGGAATGTCATACACTAGTTGTTATAGTGAGTGCAACATAGAAGAGATGTCTTTAGTAGCTATCCAACAATCAGTCGATAAGAGATCAACTTAGGATCCCCCACCCATAATTGGTCTCGGCCCCATAGTCATATGGGGGCGAAGAACCACCTAGTCCGGGGGTAGCCTAGGGAGGGCCATTATTATGATTATGAGGGGAGATATGACATTGAATAAGACATCCCGACCTGGTGTAGTATGAACACCATGTAGGTAGCTGGAGGACCCCATGGATGAGACTTCACCATAATTAGGTTTGTCGCTAGAGGGGTGGTGATGGTAGAGTAGTACGAGGTTTTGGATGGGGGCATGTTGCGAGGCCTTTCCGGCACCACCATGTGGCCCATGTTAATCATAGAAAGATGGAAGTTGGTTCCATGGACAACCACATGGTGTGTATGCCAATAATCCTGTAGATCATGAGAATCTAAGAGGTACACATTGTGACTTTTCTAAAATTTCTAGTATTACATCATATAAACTACACAATTTAATCATTTCTCACTACTCCATGCTTGAGGTATTACCAGGGTGACATGAGGCATTGGTGTAACCCTATGTAGGTATTTTTTGATGTAGCAATGAATGCATGAGGAAGATAGGTACCTCAACTACTATGATGTGTTTTTGGGATGTCAAGAAAACCATGAGGGAGAGTTAGTGCCTCCTAAAGTGGATAATATCTAGGTTTGGTGGATGAATCTCTCTAACTTGGGTGTTCACAGTGAGTTTTTTTGATGGTGTGTCAGAGTAGGGCGTGATATTTCCATTGGAGTTTTCTCAGTATGACACAATTTTCTCATGATCTCGCTATTGGGTTCTGCCGAGTGTCTGGTCTAGGGATTACTCTCCTTCAAATAGGGGAAAATATGCATAGGGTATGCTGCATTCATTCCATATCCATCCTCTTTTGGTTTGATGAGTTTACTCACCTTACCGGTTTATAGGTACCTTCTGTGCTAAATTCCAATCTATAGTACTAAAATTATAATGTACAGGTTGATGTGATGGATACCACATGAACTGAACTACATGACTCCCTATGTGGGGCAAGAAGATGTAGTGTAGTTCCTATAAATGTGGAGATGTTTCCTTCCCAGAGAGAGAGTTTTGGGTTGTTCAGACCACTAGAGACTGAGGTGTGTTATTCCCCATAGATACATGAACCATAGGCTTTGATGTTGGATAGACTTAATATAGAACTATTGAATCAAGAGAGTCTATTCTCTAGAAAAAACATTGTAGTATATTCCATAGAAGGAATTCATAGGTTAATCTACAGCAAGAAGACTCAGAGCTATTAGCTTCCCTAAAGCTCTCCTTGGTGGATCAGGAAGTTACATCTTTCCTTTAGTTGACGAGGATGACTCCTTCACTTGTCAGGGGTGTAGTATAGTCTTAGTAGTGATGCATCGACTATGAAATCATAATATACAAAATATTATGTAGTGTTTCACCTGATGGATATTCTGAAGGATGTAATAATTGGATCCTTTTATAGGGAAAGTAGTTATTCTAGTGGCGACATGAGCTGTAGAGGATTTATGTGGATGTAAAATATCCATGGAATATCTTCTAGCCATTTGGTGCCATGAAAAGAGATTTTCAGGTTTCCTATCACCTTTCCCTACTCCCAATAGATGGAGTGGATGTACGATTTATCTCACACGATTTAGTTTTGGAGATACATGTGTCTTCCAAAACATTTATTTTTCAGGATCATACATTATGAAGACCGATCATCTCTTTGGATTGTGTAATTTACCTACAGGGAAATGTCCCAGTTTTTCTGGATGCTGGAGATCCATTTGTGGGATTAGTAACCTGAGTTGTGTTCTCCAGTTTTTTTACTCAGGGATGAAAATCATGATGTACATAATGATATAGAGACAAAGTTTCTACTTTGTTAGTCATTTTAATATTTCTTGATATATTTCTTGATCAATGCACTGAAAAATCAGGAAATTATGAGGCACAGTTTGCCTGAAATAAATTATACAAATCAATTATGTGTTTCTATACTATAAACAAATTGGAAATGATATATATCTTAAATAGTAGTTCATATCAAATATTTTAATCCACTATTGAGTCTAGAACGTTCCATTTACCCTAGGCGGGGTATAAATTTTATTGGGATGGAACATCTGTGAATCATTTCATGCAGGGGAAAATGGTAATTAAAATAATTAATCTTCATTATTTTATCTCAAACCCCAAACCCAATAAAAATTGTATGAGGACACCGATTAGAAATGTGTAACCACCGTTGAGTTTAGAATGTGGTGTTTTTCCATGTTGGGACTTTAAATGAGGGAGTGTTGGAATTTTGGATTCCACACTAGCTGGAGATTCTATAAATAGAATTTCCAATGTTCAAGGTTGGATCAAATTATCTTTATCTCATATCACCTCTCTCTCTGTAACAATTTTTCATTGTTAGTTGTTGAATTGAAGGGTTAACTCCATCGGAACCTTGATGCATCGAAGTGGAATCACAAAGGATGTATCACCAACAAACAATGAACAAATCGAGGAAGGATTATATCCAAGTATACCTCATATTGGTGTTTTAATTTGATTTTCTAATTCATTGAATTGTTCAACTTATTTATATTTTCAAATCATTAATGGCCACAAAAAATTTCCATCAATTTCTTTTTGGAACCCCGTTCTACATTCGTTATTTTTGGATATCCTTTTTGAATTTTTGAACGCACCAACCAACCATAAAATTTTCGATGAGAGGAAGGTGATGTGAGTGTCTCATCATTGGGATAACAGATATGACCTTGGATCTAGAATCTAGCCACCGAATGATTTGGTGAGTCATGCCGATAAAGGGGGGAGGTAGGTCCAACATGGTGGAAAAGAAAATGGAACTGGTTGAGGCGGCGGTGCATTGGTTGGTGGTGCAAGTGTTGACGCATGCAACATATGCAGAGATAGACAAAGCTAGGACATCATATTGATGATTTCATGGTTTGGCTGAGGCGGAGCACTAAGAGTGGTTGGTGGAATTGGGTGTGTGGATCAGTGGGATGGGGGTAACCAGTAGTGGGCCGACATGCTCTGGTATCAGACTGGAATGTTGTGGAAGTAGAGCATGTTAGTCAGACATGGGCTCTAAGGAAGAACTAGGAGTAGGCAATGACCCCCGCGACATGGGATGCGTGTTTATGTGCAACCAGAGGCAGAGCGCTCTTTTGGTCGATTGGTGTCGGTGGGCAGGCCGGGTAATGGTAGGCACAGCTAGGCCACATCAGAATAAGATAGACCCATGACTGGGTCACACGCTGATAATCCAGACTGGGCCAGTTGGGTTGTACTGGCCCATGAGGAGAGGGTCCAGCCAGTTTGGGCTAGACAGAACTTTTTTGGGAGAAGGTCCATTAAATTTTCATATCATTTGAACAACATGCCTGATGTCCTGCTGTCTGTGGGTACAGTTGAAAGAACCCAGACCTTCTTTTCAGGTATGTTTTTTTTTCTGGTCGTTTTTGTGAAAAAGAGTAGAATCTAGAAATTTTCTAAGTACACGTCGTGTAATTGGATGCCACTCAAGGCCGCGTGCTGTCCGTGTCATGGCCACACATACATCCATATAGGGGTGATGTGGAGGCCTCTTAATGCGGAGTACGGAAAAGATTAGTACACGTCGTGTACTCTAAAAGTACAGGCTGTGTAATTTCATTTTTTTTGTTAAATGGAACAGGGTTGCGTCTTAACCGAAAAAACATCTTCTTCTCATGATTCTTCAATAGAGAGAGAGGTTACAGTGGAGGATCTTCTCCGAGCCACCGATTCGTCACCGGTTATCCGAATCGAACGCTGTTGGTTGCAATCGAATCACTATGGTGATTTCATGGTTCTTGTTTGGCCACGTTTAATGATTCTTTCTCTTATGAGTGTTATATTATGTTGAATGTTTTAGATGTTTTTGAATATCAACTCTATTCTATGCCAATTCTCATGCCAATGTTGAAGTATATCGATCTCCTAGGATAGAGGTAGGTGGATTGTTTCCCTACGTTGAATGTCTTTGTTTTTTTTGTGAAAAAGTGCCAGATTCCCATGTTTCGGGTATCTCAGGTTAAGGTTTTGATCCTATTTTATTATCTACCATATATTTACTATGTGATATAGGATATTAGGTGAATAATAATTGCTTGATAGAATGTTTGAGGATCACCCCATGGGGTTTTATCTTTGTTTTGGCTGCTTATCACTGCTTGTTTTAGGTTTCATGTGAGGGAGAACTTATTTCATTGATTTCCTGCCTTGAAATAATTTATTTGAGTTATTTCCTACTCTTTATATTCTATTAATTATTTGTATCTATTATCCAAGAAGTTGTTGAACGTACTTAGGGTTGTTGGCAGTCGATTACGCACGACCTTACTGCTCAGGGTTGTGTGAACCTGGTGCAGTAGACTAAAGTGGGAATTGATGATTATGAACATCTTTAGAGAGTCGGTTATTAATTCGTTGTAACGCCCCGACCCTAGTTACCCAGAGTCAGTGCATTACTTCGTAACATTGGCATGATCACCAGAAAGATCAAATCTCGAAAGACCGATTGGTTTAGTAGCCTTGGAAATGCCAGATATATTCATAAGTTTTACATTACATCATAAAATGAAAAACTACTACAACAACATAATGTCTCAATAGACCACACTATTATCCCCTCATAAAATCCTTGCAGGTAATTCATAATTTACTTCTTCACTTTCTGGGAAAAATAAAACATAGAAAAGGGGTGAGCTCAAATGCCCAGTAAGGATAACAATATAGCAGAAACTTTCATAAATAAGAATAAACATTTAAGGCGATGTATAACTAAAACAAAAGACTTTTAAACTTGAACATCAACATAATATGGCAAAAGTAAAATCAAATAATGCCATTTACTCATTCACATGGATATTCTACTAATCGAATAATCACATGAAAAAATCACTAACCACTTTCATAATGTTGGAATGCATAATTCCAGACTATAATAACCACATAGCCAAGGCCTCGTGCCAAGACTACAAATAAGATTTTGTCAAGGCCTTGTGCCAAGACACTAGTTTGTCTCATGAGACCTACCGATGCATCGAGGAGCTATAGCGGGCTCCACCCGTCACTTATTAAGTCCAATTCATTCCCATATGAAAAGGTTTAAACATAACATAAACATTCGTATTAAAACTAGCATACGAAATGCCAATAATTTCACCATAAACTATGAATGGTATAAAAATAGCACATCCATATTCAAACATATCACAAAACCTTCAATACAATATAGAAGTTTTGTATCATAATAAATCAACTTCAAATAATCTTAAAATCCCTCAAAGGATGTTGACGTAGATGAAATCAAAATTCTTTTTAAAGAAATATCTCCTTTTATTTTGAAATCATTTAAGATCCATATAAAATAAAACATTTTCTTTGAAAATATTCTTATAAGCTTGTAAGGAAAGCTTTGATGATTTTATAACGGCGTAAAATAACCGCACCCGCCGTATAAGTTAAAAAAAACCTTCTTACCTCAATTCTGTCGAAAAGGTTAAAAAGGACCTTGTTTTGAAAACGACGGAAAGATTCCTTTATAAACCTCTTATAAAAAGTCAAACAAGGGTATAAATGACTTTAACCCATATTCTTTTAAATAGTAAAAATGTTTTGAAATACATTTTTAAGAAACATGGATGTGGATGATAAAGATATCCCAGTAGATTATTACATATAAACAACCTCGAATAATGAAGAGATTGTGAAATAAACCCTTACCTTGTACTTTTCCTTAGTTGGGGTAGGTTAACCTCCTGTATAATGGTGAAATAATTGTTATTAAATTATAAAAGAATCATATACATTAATATGATATCATATATGATCTTTTAATATTGATTTGATAATATCTTAGTATTATCGTCGTTTCGTGTGTTAACTTACTCATTTTCTTTTATATGTTTTGTTACATAAGTCATGTTTGTTGTATCTTATTCATGTCCAGAATGATATCAAGTCCTTAACCATCATTTTTAAATCATTAAATTATAATTATACTTGAATGTATACGATGGAGAATGAATCCCATCGCGTTCGTGGAGACGGTAGTCCGTACGTACGCACGAACGCTACTTCCATTTAATTTTTATTTTAAAAGAATCGAATCCAAATGATACATAGGTATATTACTATTCCAATATAATATAATATTTTATATATGTTACTTAAGTTCATTAACACCATCCTTTATACGTTCCATGTGTGGTATGAACGAGTCATATCATTTTAAAGGGGCGGTAGTCCGCACTTCCTCAAATGAAATTATCGTATGTATATACAACATGAAACGAATAATGGTATGAAATAAAATGGAATTATAGAAGCTTATATATAAAATATATATCATTAATATCATATTTAATTACAGTGCCATAATAATGGCCACCATGAGAGGCGGTAAGATGTATTTGAACAATCATCGTTTCGTGAGGCGTTAGTTTGCCATCCACAGAAACATTATGTTCATCATCCATTAGATGGAGTTGTGTGTATGTGTAGTTTGAATCCTTCTTATAAAAACCTCCTTGTATATTGAGGATACTGGTGTTGTTACAAATGAAAGGAAATAAAAAGAGTTTGGGGGTTGAAGAAGCAAAATAAATGAAAATAATTTAAGAGAAATCGTTACCTTTAATTTAGGTAACTCACTTTGGTTGGAACCAAAGGACTTCTTGAAATGCTTTCTGCCTAAGGAGAAGCTTCAAGGAGGAGGAGAGGGATGTGGCGAGCTTAGTTGGGCAGAGTTTGGACGAGCCAAGTGGCTTGAGAGGTGTGGGGAATGAGTAGAAGTGGTCTCCTTTTATAAGGGAGAGGAGGGGCTCTTTAGGAAAGAGTGAAAGTATTACTTTATAATATATTTTTATTCGGTTTATAATGGTCCAAAAATCATTGAGGTCTATGATAAGATGACTCATATTCTAAATAACATCAACCAATAAGAATTGGACAGGTTTTAGATAATATTTTAATCATTATAATATTATTTATTTCAATGATTTATTAATGAGGTAAACATTGTATCATTATTGTGTCATTAATAATTTAACTTATTTGATGTCTAAAAATTATAAATAAAATATCATCATGTAGGAAAGATTTTTAGATTTCTAATGAATATTTATAATCGAAAATCCAACATGTATAACCCTATGTAAAAATTGTTCTTCTAAAAGATGTAAGCTTATGCCATTTTTATTTTTATTTTAACTTTATTAATATAATGTGTCCCTACCACATACAAGTGGCTCCAAGGGGTCCCCAAATTGACCCAAGGATTCCCATGGTCGGGTATGTGTCCACCAATAAGGTTAGGACACGTTTTAGGGTAATTTTGTATTATTATAATATTATTTTTTAACCCTTATTTACCGGATTTACCCTTTAACCATGGTAAATAAAATATTTACCACAGTAACTATTCAAAATGTCTAAAAATAAAAGTTACCTATTTACACAATTTGAAAATCCTGATTCCAAATATGGAATCCATTTTCCTAAATTCAAAACACAGAAGTGGCAGAAATTAATATAAAATTAATTCCCGCTGTCAAAACAAAAAGCGTGTTTTTAAGAGATAATAACTATAAAAAGATTGACACTTGTTTATGTTCGGTTTAATTGTAAAATTATGTCCAATGACCAACATTATATTAAATGGTAAAAATATATTCTAAATATACTTTAAAACCAGTCAAATTCACAATTTATCACTATTAATTATTTTGATTAAAAAAGTTGTTTTTAATTAAAATTTAGTAATTTTCACTATTCATCAAAATATGAAAGTTATTCGAAAAGTACCAAAATTTCACCTTAGGCTAAATTCGATATTCCGAATCCAAAAATGAAGTCCATTTTGAAATATAAAAAATATATAATTTCAAAATTTAGGTATTACTATTCATAACGGCTAGTTTGATTGGTTGTGGCGTGTGTTAAAACTCAAGGTTGCGTACAACACACGCTACTATTTTATTCAAAGGAAAGCGTACTGTGGAAGCTTGGGATGTTTCATTTTAAATTTTTTTGATGTCCCCATTTAGTCAAAAAGTTTAAAATATTGTATTTAAAAAGGTTTCACTATTAGAAGTTGATAAAAGTGAAATACTGAAAATGAATCTGTTCTTGCATTATGACTAAGAAACTCATAATAGGGATTCTAAAATTATAAGGATTATATAAAGTTCAAAATGTAGTTAATACTATTCATGACCTCTTTTAATGGTGTGATTGAACTCGGTGTTGCGTGTAGTGCAAGTTATTGAATTATTTTTAAGAAATAACACACTCTGAAATCCTGGGGTGTTACATTCTCCCCTCCAATAAATTGCGTCCTCACAATTTGAAATTGTTCTTCGAAAATAAAAGGTTGAAAGTAGAAAATATATTTGTGGGAAAACCCACATTGGAAATTGGGTTACTAAAATTTAGTCTTAATATGAGGAAAAGAGAAATTAAAGGGTCACCACCAAATTATGATCTCGATTAGGAGAACATTGGTGGCAATTAGAGACATATAATTGGAGGAAAAATGTAAATATTTATAGGTAGTGATTGAGGTCATCAATCACAAATAAGTATAAAATTGAGGTCCTTAAACTCATCAATCCATGATGATTTGAAGTACCATCGGTTCAACAAAATATATGGTATTGGGACAACACATTTTTGACATTTCAAAAATATCTTAGTTGAAATCCCACATCGAAAAATGAATTAATGAGGCCTCTATTTAAAATAAATAGTGGAAAGTATGAAGATTACCGAAAATAACACATACTAGGGTTCCATATAGGAAAATATGGATATGGAAGAGAAATCTAACCATCAATTATCTGATGGAGAGTGGTAGAGAACATGGCTATGAAAAGGCCAACAATCCCAAAGCCATAATTTTGTGATGATTTAAGGTACCATCTAGGACAACATTTTTGTTATAAGTTTCTATTATTAATGTTGAGGAATTTATTTATGAGATTGGATAAGATAATAAGGAGATATACTTACTTTATAATTAGAATTTTACCCATTAATAAATTTCTACCACAAACTCATCTTTCATTCAAAAAGATAATAGAACGTAATTTTTTTTTTCTATTTATACTATTCGTACAGGGTTCCAAAATAAATGAATTATAATTCATCTACCAGATCTTTTAAAAAAACTACATTATTTAATTCAGGACATCTCGTGGGACAGTGGTAGGTGATACACCCTTGTCGCCCTTCGGTTGCGGGTTCAAGTCTCACAGCCTTGCCAGACGCGACGGGTTGCCGCCCGACCTCCGGGTTGTCCTTTTATGGCAATCCAAAATAATCCAAACTAGAACTATCCAAAATACTTCTGTCTAAACTCACAGTCCAACATTTATAAGGAAGGTAAACATAATATAGATCCTTTTTACCCCATAATAGAATATGAATACCTTCATCATGTATTACCATATTCCTTATTGATTACATTCATGCTCCCTTATTCCATATAGAATGCTGGATATACTTCATTAATCCAAAAATGTTTTAAACCCCAACAATGATGGAATATACAAATCATTAATTAGTTCCAAGGTATTCAAGAATATCCAATATAATTTATCCAAAACAATCACATATTATTCCAAAATCACTACCTCAGTATCAGAACTATATTATGATTTATCATTCTCTCAACCATATATTTTCCAAAAATTTATCCTGCTATTGAGTCACTTTTCTTTGTTCCACACAATCTCAAGTCCTTAATGAAATAGTACTGCAGTACAATCCTTATATACTCCATAATTATTATAACAAGTACATTGTTGATACAACACTCAATTTACATAATCAACATAAGAACTCTAATCATTCCTCTTCATCTGTGGTAGTATCATAACTTGATTATTATCCAATAGCATCATTTGCGTCATAGTCTGATGACTGGGACATAGGTTCGCGTAGTGTCCAAAATCCTTGCAAATGAAGCATTGTAGATTTGAAACCATTTTCTTACCCTTGCAGTCACGTACTTTGTGCCCTTTTCCTCCACACTTATAACAAACTCCCATTCCTTTCAGGCAAGTTCCAGGGTGTTTCTTTCCACAGTTACCACATATGGGAAAATTTTTCTTTTCCCTCTTCCCTTTATCTATCTTTCTCTCTTCTATCCTTTTCTTCTCTTGATTCCCTTCAAAGCCATAGGACTCAGTAAACTCTTTACTTATCTTATCAACACATGATATTATTTCTTCATATGATGATAATACATGGGAGAATATTTATCTTATAAATTCTATCTTAAGACCATGAAAGATATGATCCTTCCTTCTCTTTGGATCATGTGCATTTCTGGAGTTCTCATTCCTTCTACTGGGCGCCATTTCTAAACAATGGAATACACTAGATCAGTTTATGAATCAAAATACATAATCCCATACTTATAAAACACTTAACATAAATTGAACTATTTATGGATATAATCCATAATCATAAAAATGTTTTCTTTGAGGAAGTATATACTCATAAACCCTTCATAATGATTTGTAAAGAAAATGAGAGTTATCCTAAGCATATCCCCCGGGAGTGTCGTAACCAAGAGTGCAGCAAGGCCCGTTGTCGTGCACCAGTTCCCGTTCGAGTCTAGCTCAAATCGGTGTTTTCGGGTTTTACCCCTAGGTACATCTGTGCCAGAGCCGCCTCTACCTGCTCGTATCCAGACAGGGATGTATTGCTCGGAAAACTCACAAAATCTCTACAATACCAAAATTCTAGGAAGTTCTTCTATACTAATCCTCAAAGTTCATCTTAGGTCTACGTGCTCTAATCAGAGTTTTATCTAAATCTAGTTTCCAAGGTTTGTACTAAACTTCCTCTGATACCAACTGTAACGCCCCGACCCTAGTTACCCAGAGTTGGTGCATTACTTCGTAACATTGGCATGATCACCAGAAAGATCAAATCTCGAAAGACCGATTGGTTTAGTAGCCTTGGAAATGCCAGATATATTCATAAGTTTTACATTAAATCATAAAATGAAAAACTACTACAACAACATAATGTCTCAATAGACCACACTATTATCCCCTCATAAAATCCCTACAGGTCATTCATAATTTACTTCTTCACTTCCTGGGAAAAATAAAACATAGAAAAGGGGTGACCTCAAATGCCCAGTAAGGATAACAATATAGCAGAAACTTTCATAAATAAGAATAAACATTTAAGGCAATGTATAACTAAAACAAAAGCCTTTTAAACTTGAACATCAACATAATATGGAAAAAGTAAAATGAAATAATACCATTTACTCATTCACATGGATATTCTACTAATCGAATAATCACATGCAAAAATCACTAACAACTTTCATAATGTTGGAATGCATAATGCCAAACTATCATAACCACATAGCCAAGGCCTCGTGCCAAGACTACAAATAAGATTTTGTCAAGGCCTTGTGCCAAGACACTAGTTTGTCTCATGAGACCTACCGATGCATCAAGGATCTATAGCGGGCTCCACCCGTCACTTATTAAGTCCAATGCATTCCCATATGAAAAGGTTTAAACATAACATAAACAATCGTATTAAAACTAGCATACGAAATGTCAATAATTTCACCATGAACTATGAATGGTATAAAAATAGCACATCCATAGTCAAACATATCACAAAACCTTCAATACAATATAGAAGTTTTGTATCATAATAAATCAACTTCAAATAATCTTAAAATCCATCCAAGGATGTTGACGTAGATGAAATCAAAATTATTTTTAAAGAAATATCTCCTTTTATTTTGAAATCATTTAAGATCCATATAAAATAAGACATTTTCTTTGAAAATATTCTTATAAGCTTGTAAGGAAAGCTTTGAAGATTTTATAACGGCGTAAAATAACCGCACCCGCCGTATAAGTTAAAAAAAACCTTCTTACCTCAATTCTGTCGAAAAGGTTAAAAAGGGCCTTGTTTTGAAAACGACGGAAAGATTCCTTTATAAACCTCTTATAAAAAGTCAAACAAGGGTATAAATGACTTTGACCCATATTCTTGTAAATAGTAAAAATGTTTTGAAATACATTTTTAAGAAACAAGGATGTGGATGATAAAGATATCCCAGTAGATTATTACGTATAAACAACCTCGAATAATGAAGAGATTGTGAAATAAACCCTTACCTTGTACTTTTACTTGGTTGGGGTAGGTTAGCCTCCTGTATAATGGTGAAATAATTGTTATTAAATTATAAAAGAATCATATACATTAATATGATATCATATATGATCTTTTAATATTGATTTGATAATATCTTAGTATTATCATCGTTTCGTGTGTTAACTTACTCATTTGCTTTTATATGTTTTGTTACATAAGTCATGTTTTTTGTATCTTATTCATGTCCAGAATGATATCAAGTCCATAAACATCATTTTTAAATCATTAAATGATAATTATACTTGAATGGATACGATGGAGAATGAATCTCATCGCGTTCGTGGAGACGGTAGTCCGTACGTACGCACGAACGCTACTTCCATTTAATTTTTATTTTAAAAGAATCGAATCCAAATGATACATAGGTATATTACTATTCCAATATAATATAATATTTTATATATGTTACTTATGTTCATTAACAACATCCTTTATACGTTCCATGTGTGGTATGAACGAGTCATATCATTTTAAGGGGGCGGTAGTCCGCACTTCCTCAAATGAAATTATCGTATGTATATACAACATGAAACAAATAATGGTATGAAATAAAATGGAATTATAAAAGCTTATATATAAAATATATATCATTAATATCATATTTAATTACAATGCCATCATAATGGCCACCATGAGAGGCGGTAAGATGTATTTGAACAATCATCGTTTCGTGAGGCGTTAGTTTGCCATCCACAGAAACATTATGTTCATCATCCATTAGATGGAGTTGTGTGTATGTGTAGTTTTAATCCTTCTTATAACAACCTCCTAGTATATTGAGAATACTGGTGTTGTTACAAAAGAAAGGAAATAAAAAGAGTTTGGGGGTTGAAGAAGCAAAATAAATGAAAATAATTTAAGAGAAATCGTTACCTTTAATTTAGGTAACTCACTTTGGTTGGAACCAAAGGACTTCTTGAAATGCTTTCTGCCTAAGGGGAAGCTTCAAGGAGGAGGAGAGGGATGTGGGGAGCTTAGTTGGGCAGAGTTTGGAGAGCCAAGTGGCTTGATAGGTGTGGGGAATGAGTAGAAGTGGTCTCCTTTTATAAGGGAGAGGAGGGGCTCTTTAGGAAAGAGTGAAAGTATTACTTTATAATATATTTTTATTCGGTTTATAATGGTCCAAAAATCATTGAGGTCGAAGATAAGATGACTCATATTCTAAATAACATCAACCAATAAGAATTGGACAGGTTTTATATAATATTTTAATCATTATAATATTATTTATTTCAATGATTTATTAATGAGGTAAACATTGTATCATTATTGTGTCATTTTTAATTTAACTTATTTGATGTCTAAAAATTATAAATAAAATATAATCATGTTGGAAATCGTTTTAGCTTTCTAATTAATATTTATAATCGAAAATCCAACATGTATAACCCTATGTAAAAATTGTTCTTCTAAAAGATGTAAGCTTATGCCATTTTTATTTTTATTTTAACTTTATTAATATAATGTGTCCCTACCACATACAAGTGGCTCCAAGGGGTCCCCAAATTGACCCAAGGATGCCCATGGTCGGGTATGTGTCCACCAATAAGGATAGGACACGTTTTAGAGTAATTTTGTATTATTATAATATTATTTTTTAACCCTTATTTACCGGATTTACCCTTTAACCATGGTAAATAAAATATTTACCACAGTAACTATTCAAAATGTCTAAAAATAAAAGTTACCTATTTACACAATTTGAACATCCTGATTCCAAATATGGAATCCATTTTCCTAAATTCAAAACACAGAAGTGGCAGAAATTAATTTAAAATTAATTCCCGCTGTCAAAACAAAAAGCGTGTTTTTAAGAGATAATAACTATAAAAAGATTGACACTTGTTTATGTTCGGTTTAATTGTAAAATTATGTCCAATGACCAACATTATATTAAATGGTAAAAATATATTCTAAATATACTTTAAAACCAGTCAAATTCATAATTTATCACTATTAATTATTTTGATTAAAAAAGTTGTTTTTAATTAAAATTTAGTAATTTTCACTATTCATCAAAATATGAAAGTTATTCGAAAAGTACCAAAATTTCACCTTAGGCTAAATTTGATATTCCGAATCCAAAAATGAAGTCCATTTTAAAATATAAAATATATATAATTTCAAAATTTAGGTATTACTATTCATAACGGCTAGTTTGATTGGTTGTGGCGTGTGTTAAAACTCAAGGTTGCGTACAACGCACGCTACTATTTTATTCAAAGGAAAGCGTACCGTGGAAGCTTGGGATGTTTCATTTTAAATTTTTTTGATGTCCCCATTTAGTCAAAAAGTTTAAAATATTGTATTTAAAAAGGTTTCACTATTAGAAGTTGATAAAAGTGAAATACTGAAAATGAATCTGTTCTTGCATTATGACTAAGAAACTCATAATAGGGATTCTAAAATTATAAGGATTATATAAAGTTCAAAATGTAGTTAATACTATTCATGACCTCTTTTAATGGTGTGATTGAACTCGGTGTTGCGTGTAGTGCAAGTTATTGAATTATTTTTAAGAAATAACACACTCTGAAATCCTGGGGTGTTACATTCGTATTGTTTTCAGGAACTATGGAAATTTGAATTTGTCTTTCCTCAGAGTTTCCATAGTTACATATCGAGACTACATGGGGAATTAGACGTAAGTTCTCCATTAGAGAGTCTATAGCTATCGTTAACAGCCCACATGGTAATTGATGCTGAGAGAATCCCTGAGTTTTTGTGCCTTGCATGATTACATAAATAGAGGGGTCTGCCCGTATGATCCACCGAGAGAGTTAGTGTAAATATTTTTTGGTTTGTTGTGGTGATTCCACCATGCCAAAGAACAAGCCTGTGTTCTGTATTGCTTGTTGTTTGGGTAGCCTACTGAGATACTTGTTGTGTTACTTGCTATGACTTGGGAATATAGAGAGGATGATAGGTCCCTTGGATGATTATTAAATGATTTAATTAAATTAATTAATTAATGTGAATGGACATTTTTAGGGTTATTTACTATAGTGAATTCATATTTCTCTGCTGCATTTATTTCCATTACTTTTTCTATATTACTCACTGACAGTAGGGAACAGATCTTGTGGGGGTTGCCTACTGGGTTTAGTCTCACACCATGCTCGAGACCTACATTTAGTCCCAAATAGGTTATATGGTTGTAGGTGTGGATTGGGAATGTGGCCCTTCTACTTCCGGTACTTGATTTCTGGTTGAAGCTGGAGATCACAGGATGGAGAATAGGATTGCGATGCTACTGGAGTTGCTTTTAACTATTAGTTCATTGATCATAGTTGTATTTAAACATGTTGTTGTGTTTTCTTATTTACTTAGATACTTTTACCTGTAGCTTCATTATCATCATTATTATATGTTAATTTATTCCTCTGTTTAGTTTCAATAATTGTATGTTGTTTACTACTTACACTATTGAATATTATTCCCTTTTTCTTGTATACTTTACCAAATGAGGGCATAGTTTCCCCAATGACTCAACAATGCCATCACTTCTAGTCGGAAGACTCTGATGTTTGGGGAAATGCGCTTTAGTTCATGTGGCGAACTGGGTACAGGGCACCAGTTAAGTAGCTCTGGACTCGGGTCTTTAAAAAGTGGTATCATAGGAGGTTATTTTCATTTCATTTCTGTCGACTTACTATTTAGCCACATTAAACAGGGATATGATGAGATATGTAAATGGTAAATAGTAATTCTTGGGAGTTCTAGAACCCGTGTATAGGTAGAAAGCCAGGTTACCTTGAATATTGCAATTTTAGAGTTCTGTAAATGTTACAGTTTACTTGATTTCACTGTTGGGTGGTGAACTAGTTTTGTGTTGTAACTTTTTATATGATTTTGGTTCTATTTTGCTGCAACCTGATGAGATGAGGGTATTCCATCTCATGCATCATATAGGCAATTGTTAGAAAATCAAATGTCATCCATTTTCCATGCCATCTAGATTGCATAAAAAATTTCATGTTGTTGTGATTGAATTTCTGATAGACTAGGAATGCAGTTGTTATATCTACCATGATAGAATACCTTCTATGATGACAAGGTATTGTTTGTTTAGAGCTTCTTTATCATGGACACCAAACTCTGGTGTTAGAGGTGTTATGGACCACCGAGGATTGGAATTTGGTGGATCATGAGTTGATTAAACTATTTACTTGTTATATGCATTGTTATGATGCCAAACTTTCATTCGCGGGGAGTATGGTCCCTCCCGCCCCACCGGTTTGGAATTTGGAAACTTAATTCTTGTTTTTATATGTTTTCTAGGAACCGGTTTAGTTATGAGGGTACTTTCCAGAAAAAAACTAGAATACACGATGTGTACTTTATGAATACATGCCATGTAGTTTTTAGCCGTGTCACTGAATGTGTGGGTAGGGACCCAGGGATGTGAATGTTATTATAGAAACACATCATGTACCATTTTACATGCTGTGTAGTATGACATGGGTATCTGGCCATGTCATGAACAAGACGTGTCGGTGATTTCCTTCAAATGCATGCAGTGTCCATATGGAACACGCCATGTATAGTAAACCGCGGAGCCATCCATGTACCTTACTAAACTTGTCAATGTTTCTTTTCTCGTACATTTCGTGCCCGTCAAGAATACGTAGTGTAGTGTCGGCCGTGTGTAAGGTCGTGACTCTAACATCACGGGTCAGGTAAGGCATGTCATGTACATGCTGTGTCTTCCTTGAACACGCCGTTTAGTTTCCTGCTAGGACAGTCTCTTTTCCTACCCATGTAGGAGTAACCAGGCAGAAGGAAAAAGGGTTAGTACACGTCATGTAGTTTCAGAACACGCTGTGTAGTTGGTTGGTTTACACAACCATGTATGGTCAAGGTATATGCTGAGGGTAAAATTTCATGAAACTTGTCGTGTAGTTGTACTACACGCCATTTAGTCATTTTCCCCAAATTTTGGAGTTTTTCTCTCCTATTTCATTTTACTCTCATATGTTGAAACTGTGTATGTCTTTAATGAAGGTGTGTTGTTGGCCTTTCAGAGTTACGGCACCAAGATGCCCTCCTGTTGCATGTTTGGAACCAGGTAGTGACCGTACACCTGATACAACAGATCAAGGACTAGCAGTAGTTCTTCCTATCATTCCAGACATGGAACCTGTAGTGATTCCAGACAATGGTGTCGATTCTCAGTCCAGAGAGGGTTTCATGAGATTCAGGCAGACCTTCCTGGGAGCTCAGCATCCTACCCCGTCTATGGCAGAGATGATGCATGGTTTTTACGAGCAGTATCCTCCCACATTCACAAGGGATGGAGGACCACAGGCTGTAGAGTCACGTCTAGAAGCCATGATATCCATCATTGAGAACCTGTAGACGCCTCTGTAGGTGATAATAAATCTCATGAATTATATTCTCTAAGATTCGACCTGGAGATGGTGGGATGTGGTTTCGCAGGCAGGGCACCAACATGCTATGTCTTGGAATGAGTTTCAACATACCTTCTACGACTACATCTAACCGGAAACACTGTGGGCTGATAGAGCTAGAGAGTTAATGAACCTGCAGTAGGGTACTCAAATAGTTATGGAGTATTCCTCACACTTCACAGAGTTACGATGTTTCACTCTCTTTCTGGGGAATGATGAGCATTTTTTGCAAGGTTGTTTGAGGAAGGCCTCAGACTGGACATCAGATCACAGATGAACATATTTTAGTTGACTTCTATTACTATGATAGTCAACCAGGCACATATCCTAGAGAGAAATATGAGTGAGACTAGAGCTGTGATCCATGGTAGTTCAGCATCCAGAGGTGATTCTTTTCAGATAGAAAGCCGGAAGCGCCACCGAGAGTCTAGACAAAGTGATCTGAGGAAGAGAGGTATTCCTTATGGTAGAAAAGATCTTCCCTCTAGAAACCAGGTGGTGTGCTATTAGTGTGGATGAAATCGGTATAAGAGGCCTCAATACCCAAGAGACCCAGTGCATTGCCAATCTTGTGGTAATATGGGTCATCTGTAGCGTTTTTGGAAGGTTCTCCTTCCTGCGGCTAGAGAATGAGGATCTGTTTCGACTCCACGTAGAGGATTAGGATTACCAGTTCCATAGCAGACAGAGGGCTAGAGTTTATCGGGTCATTCAGGCCAGGATAGAGGCCATGGAAGTAGGGGTAAGGCTCAGGGATGTTCAGCTCAGGGATCTCAGGCTGCTACACAGGGCCGCTGTGCAGGTTAGACTTTTGCAGTAGTGCAGATTAATCAGGAGCAGGATCTTAGACATTCTACTATTTGAGGTATGATTTTAGTAGCCTCAATTTTATCCTCTACACTTTTTGATACATAAATGTCTCATATCATTATTTCTGTGCACACTGTGGAATTTCTTAGACATTTTGTTTATACTTCTAAGGATATGATGATGCTAGACACTCCCTTGGGAATTAGAACTTCTAGCATGAGTCAGTTCTTAGACATCCCCCTTGAGGTTGTTGGGTGTCTTTTTACTTGGATTATCTATGTTATAGAGATTATAGGATATGACATCATTCTCGAGATGGATTGGTTAATTCCCTTCTAGTCTATTGTCGATTACTATCACTATAGGGTGAGTTTCACATCACCCGAGGGAAGATGTTTTCTTCACAAGGGGGAATGGAACGTCAAGGCGAGTAGAGTTAGAGTAGAGCATCCTGGGTTAGCTGGTGTTATGGCCTAGATTACTAGCTTATATCTGGATGACTAGGGGACTTCTCAATGATATTTTCCTCCCATGGTTTATCATTTTCTTGATGTCATTCCAAAAGCCTTTTCAAGTTTTCCTTCGGAGTGAGTGGTAGAATTATCTATTGAGCTTGTACTAGGAGCATAACCGGTGTCCATTCGTCCTTATAGGATGGCTACACCTGAGTTGCAGGATATCATGAAATAATTGGAGAGCTGCAGGAAAAGGGTTTTATCCGACCCAGTACATCTCCTTGGGGTTCGCCTATCCTATTTGTAAAGAAGGAATATGACACCCTTAGGCTTTGTGTGTATTATCAGAAGCTGAACCATTTTATGGTAAATAAGACATACAAATTTCCATGTATAAATGATCTCTTAGATCAGATTTGAGGATCTATAGTGTCCGTGAAGATCGACATGAGATCCAGATATCATCAGTTGCGTGTCAGCCATCTGATATACATCTTACAACGTTCCAGAGAAGGTAAGACTTGTATGAGTATTTGGTTATGCCTTTTGGTCTCACGAATGTGCCAGAATTTTTCATGGTTGGTGGTTTTTATGGATGATACCTTGGTGTACTCTCATACTTGATAGGACAATGATTCCCAACTTGAGATCATTTGGGTTCACTGATGGAGTATTAGTTATATGCTAAGATAGAAAAATTCCACTTTTGGATGGACGATATTCACTTCCTGGGTCATGTTGTCTCAGAGACAGTAGTATCAGTAGACCCAGAGAAGGTGAGAGCAGTAGTCACCTGGGAGTTCCAAAGGAATGTCTTCGAGTTGCGAAGTTTATTCAGGCAGGCAGGTTACTACAGGTGGTTTATACAGGACATCTCACGCATATCAGTGCCATTTACGGGCTTGAATAAGAATGGGGTGAATTATGTTTGGTCAGAAGCATGCAATTCATCATTTAAGGAGCTTAAGGGGAGACCCACTTCAACAAATATTATAGTTTTTTCGGATCCAAGAAAGAGTTATATAGTTATCTGTGATGCATATGGCATCACGTTTAGAGTAGTTCTTATGTAGGAGGATTGTGTTGTTGTATATGGATCTCAGTAGTTGAGGGCACATGAGAGGAACTATCCTACGTACAACCTGGAGTTTTCTGCTATTGTTCATTCATTGAGTTGTTGGAGACATTATCTTCTAGGATAGAATTTTCTTGTATATACTGACCACAAGAGCCTCAATTATATCTTCATGAATCACTACTAGAATCTGAGACAATAGAGGTGGGTTGAGTACCTATAGTATTTCAATTTAGATATTGCATATATGACTGGGAATGGCAACACTGTGGTAGACACACTGAGCAGGAGGACATAGATAAATGCAGTTCATGAGGCCAACAGCGAGTGGAAACTTATGGCTATGTTCTTTGAAATGCATTTGGAGGTGCATAAAATACAAGGGAAGATTTTTCTTTCATCTATAGCTGTTACCTCTACCCTTCTTGACTGAGTTCTAATGAGACATCTATTAGATTCTGAAGGGCTAGTCCTGCATGAATGCATGTTAGGAGAGGACCCTTTTCCCAGATAGACTGTAGGCGAGGGAGAGATCTTGTGTTTCAAGGGATGAGTATGGGTGCCAATAGATATATGCGAGGAGTTGAAGCGAGACATTCTTTCCTAAGTTTGGGCTATTCCTCCTGGCGTCACTAAGATGTATCATGATCTTCACTACCAGTATTGGTGGCCATGTATGAAAAGAGAAGTTGATGGTTTTTTCATGAGGTGTTCACCTGCCAGAAGTTGAAGGTAGAGCACCAGCGACCAGCAGGACTTTTACAGCAGCTACCCATTCCCAAGTGGAAGTAGAATGATGTCACATTGGACTTCATGACAGGGATACCGAGATCGCCGTGAGGGAATGAAATGGTATAGGTTTTCATTGACAGTCTCATGAAGGTTTCTCACTTCTTGCTGATAAAGGATACATTCAGTGTTGATGATCTTGGACGGTTGTACATCCATGAGATTGTATGATTTCATTGTGTTTTCAGTACTATCATTTCATATAGGGATGCCCTCTTTACGCTGCATTTCTAGCAAGGGCTATAGAGGGATTTGGGTATATAGGTACCTCTGAGTACAACTTACCATCCCCAGATAGATGGCTAGTCAGAGCACACGATTCAGGTGCTTGAGGACATGCTATGAGCATGTGTCCTTGATTTTGGTGGTTTTTGGGAGAGACATATACCTCTAGTGGGTGTTTTCTATAACAATATTTTTCTAGAAACTATTCAAATGGAACCTTACAAGATTTTGTTTGGTAGATCATGCCGATCACACTTGTGTTGGATGGAGGCATGAGAGACAACTATGTTAGGACCTCATCTTGTTTAGGACACCACAGAACAAGTGGAGTTGATTCAGAAGAGGATGGATACTACATAGCCTCGGCAGAAATCATATGATCATCAGCGGAGACGTCCTTTGGAGTTCATGGTCAGAGATCATGTTTTCCTACCTGTTACACTGAGGTTAGGACACATGAGGATCAATAGATAGGGCATGCTTTCAACGAGATATGTCTGGTTGTTTGAGGTTCATGAGAAAGTCGGGATAGTTTATTATAGGTTGTAGTTACCTCATAGGTACCAGGATATCCATGATGTCTTCCATGTTTCTCAACTTCAACGCTATTTCTTAGACCCGTCTCATGTTTTTCAACCCAAGGAGGTTGAGCTGGAATAGGATGCATCATTGGAGGAGCATCCTATCAGTACTGTTGATTGTAGTGAAATGGTACACTATGGCTAGTCTGTTCCTCTCGTATGGGTGCTATGGCAGCACATACGTGTACTGGATGAGAATTGGGAGAGGGATGTCGATATGCGATCATAGTGTCCAGAGTTGTTTCTAGTTTTTTTCTTCTATACCGAGCTAGGGAAATTATGGGAAGAATTTCTTTAAGGGGGGAAGTTTGTAAGAACCCAGATCTTCTTTTCAGGTATATTTTTCCTTTTCGGGTCGATTTTGGAAAAAATCGGTGAATCTAGAACCTTTCTACGTATACACCATGTACTTTATAAGTACACGCCATGCACAATAATGCTACTCGAGGCCGTGTAATGGCCATGTCTTGGCCACACACATGGCCATGTAGGGGTGATGTAGAGGCCGCTTAATACGAAGTACGAAAAATCTTAGTACACACCGTGTACTCGAAATGTACACGCCGTGTACTTTCTCTTTTTTGTTAAATGGACCAGGTTCGCGTCTTAACCCCCAAAATGTCTTCTTCTCCATCTTCTTTGACCGAGATCATGTGTACAACCTCGATTCTTCTCCGAGCCACCGATTTGTCACCGGTTATCCGAATCGAACGTCGTCAGTTGCAATAGAATAACAGCGGTGAGTTCTTGGTTCTTCTTTGGCCACGTTTCATGATTCTTTCTCTTATGAGAGTTATCCAAGGTTGAATGTTTTAGATGTTTTTGATGATCTACTTAGTTCTACATTTATTCCTACGTCGAGATTCAAGTACATCGATATACTAGGATCGAGGTAGGTGGTCTATTTCCCTACATTGAATGTATTATAGTTTTGGTACAAAAGTGTCGGTATCCCATGTTTCGGGTATCCCAGGTTGGGGTTTTGATCCTGTTTTATTATCTTTCTTAGATTTCATGTTTGATAGAGGCTATTAGATGAATAATAATTTCTTGTTATCATGTTTGAGGATAACCAGATGAGTGTTCTTCCTTGTTTTGGTTGTTTATCGCTGTTTGGCTTAGGTTGCCGGTGAGGCAGACCATGTTGCATTTATTGCATGTCTTGAAATAATTGATTGCACGTATTTCCAGCTGTTTATATGATTTTTATGCTTTGTAGCTATTATCCAAGTTTTTTTTGAACTTACAAAGGGATGAAAAATTTCTTTTATGCACGAATATACTATTCTGTGCTGTGTGAACATGGTGCGGTAGACTAAAGAGGGAATTGATGATTAAGGGATCTCCTAGAGTGTCTGTTAAAAATTATTATTGTTCGTAGGACCTATGGTAATTTGACATTGTTCTTACTCAGAGTGTCCTTAGTTATGTATTTGGACTACATGGGGAATTATATGTAAGTGCTTCCTCATAGATTCTATAGCTATCGTTACCAGACCGCAGGGGAATTGACAGTGAGAGATCCTTAGAGTGTATGGTCCTTGTATGATTACATGACTAGAGTGGTCTTCCAGTATGATCCACCAAGAGAGTCAGTGTGAATGTTGATTGGTTGGTTGTGACGAGTAAACTAAGCCAAATAACATGCTTGGGTTTTGTACTGCTTGTTGTTTAGTTAGTCTGCTGCAATACTTATTGTGTTACTTTCTATGCCCAGGGAATATAAAGCTGATGATAGGTCGCTTTATTTATAATTAAATGATTGAATTAAGTTAGTAAATGAATGATAATGGAGATTTGTAGGATTTTTTACTTTTGTGTATTCCTATTTCTCTGCTGAATTTATTTCCATTACGTTTTCTATACTGCTCATTGATAGTAGGACATTGATCATCTGGTGGTTGCCTACTAGAATTAGTCCCACAACATATTTGGGTCCTTCATTTCATCCCAAACATGTTATGTGGTTGCAAGTGTAGATAGGGATTGTTGCACTTCTACTTCAGGTACATGATTGCTGGTTGGAGCTGGAGAGCACATGACCGAGCTTATGCTTGCGATGCAGCTGGAGATGATGTTTACTTTTAGTAAATTGATCTCAGTTTTATTTCAGCATGTTTTTGTGTTTCGTTCTTTCCTTAGATACTTGTACCTAATTCATCATTATCATCAATATTATATTTTCAATTCTTATGTTGTTTAGTTTCAGTTATTGTATGTTGTTTACTGATTCTTCCATTGAGTGTTATTCTGTTTTCTTCGTATACATTACCAAATGAGTTCATAGTTTCCCTAATTACTCACCATGGACCTCGCTTCTAGTAGGCAACCTCTAGTTTTTGGGGAAACATGCATTAGGTCATGTGGTGAACCTGGTATGGGGACCAAGTGGAGTTGATTCGGAAGAGGATGGCTACTTCACAGTCTTGCCAGAAATCTTATACTGATCATCGGAGATGACCATTGGACTTCAATGTCAGAGATAAAGTTTTCTGATGTGTTACCCCGAGGTTGGGACACAAGAGGATCAGGAGATAGTTCATGCATTCACTGAGATATGTCAGGTCGTTTGAGGTTTAGGAGAGAGTCGGGTTGGTTGCTTATAGGGTGCAGTTACCTCAGAGTTACCATGCTATGCATGACGTCTTACATGTTTCTCAAATTCGACGCTATTTCTCTGACCCATATCATGTTTTTCAACATGAGGAGGTTGAGATGAAGTAGGATGAATCTTTTGAGGAGTATCCTATCAGGATTTTTGATCATAGTGCAAAGGTACTCTGTGGTAGGTATGTTCCTCTGTTACGTGTGATATGGCAGCACGAACATGTATAGGACGAGACTTGGGAGATGGTGTCTGATATGCGATCACAGCGGCCAGAGTTGTTTAGGTTTTCTTCTTTTACACTTCTTTAGGGAAATTCGGGGACAAATTTCATTAACGGGGATGTTTTTAAGAACCCATACCTTCTTTTATGGTATGTTTTTCCTTTTCTGGTCGTTTTTTAGAAAAAAGAGGAGAATATAAAAATTTTATATGATCACACTGTGTACGTTGATGCCGCTAGAGGATGTGTGCTTGTCGTGTCTTGGAAAAAAACCTAGCACTGTAGGGGTGATGTGGAGGCCTCTTAATACGGAGTACAGAAAAGTTTAGTACATGATGTGTACTATAAAAGTACACGCAGTGTACTTTATATTTCGTTAAATTGACGGGGGTCGCGTCTTATGCCCAAAAACCTCTTCTTCTCTAGCTTCTTCGAACAAGAGAAAGGGTACGACTGCAAGTCTTCTTCGAGCCACCGATCTGTCACCGCTTATCTGAATCTAATGCCTTCAGTTGTAATAGAATCACAGCGGTGAGTTCCTAGTTCTTCTTTGGACACATTTCATGATTCTTTCTATTTTGAGACATATCATAGGTTGAATGTTTTATATGTTTTTGTAGATCTAAACTGGTCTAGGACGATTCCTAGGCCGAGGATCATGTATATAGATCTCCTAGGATCGAGGTAGGTGGTTTGTTGGCCTATGTTGTATTTCATTGAGTTTTTGTGAAAAAGTGTCAGATTCCCACGTTTTGGGTATCTCAGTTTAGGGTTTTGATCTTGTTTTATTATCTGCCTTAGATTTTTTGTGTTCTAGAGGCTATTATATGAATAATGATTTCTTTTTTGTATGTTTTAGGATCACCCCTTGGGTTTTCTTCTTTATTTTGGCTATTTATCGCCATTTTTCTTAGGCTGCCTATGTGGCAGACCTTGTTGCATTGATTTCATACCTTGATATAACTGATTGCATGTATTTACTACTATTTTTATGATTTTGATGCTTTGTAGCTATTATCCAAGTAGTTGTTGAAATTACTTAGGTCTGTCGATATTCGATCATGCACTACTAGACTGCTCATGGGTGTTTGCACCTGGTGTGGTAGATTAAAGAGGGAATTGACGATTAAGGGCTTCCCTAGAGAATTTGTTATAAATGATTATTTTTCATAGGACCTATGGGAATTTGACTTTGTTCTTCCTTAGAGTGTCCTTAGTGACGTATTGAGAATACAGGTGGAATTAAACATAAGTGCTTCCTCAAAGAGTCTATAGCAATGGTTACCAGACCACATTGGAATTGATGGTGAGAGCTTCCCATAGTGTCTGTGCCTTGAATGATTATTTGACTAGAGGGGTATACCAGTGTGAGCCTCACAGAGAGTTAGTGTGAATATGTTTTGGTTAGTTGTGGAAATTCCACCAAGCTAAAGAACATGCTTGGGTTTTGTACTACTTGTTGTATAGGTAGTCTGCTGAGAAACATGATGTGTTACATTCTATTCTGTGGGAATTTAGAGCTGATACTAGGTACCTTGGTTGATAATAAAATGATTGAATTAATTTAATAAATCAATTTGAATAGATATTTTTAGGATTTTTTACATTAGTGTATTCCTATTTCTCTTATGCATTTATTTCCATTACTTTTTCAATATTGGTCACTGATAGTCGGGCACATGTCTTATGGTTGTTGCCTCCTGGGATTAGTCTCACACCCTGTTTGGGTCTGGCTTTTCTGCCCAAACAGGTTATATGGTGGTGGGTGTGGATAGGGATTTTGGGCCTTCTACTTCAGGGTCATGATTGCTGGTTGGAGTTGGATAGAACATGACCGAGCTTAGGCTTGCGATGCTGCTAGAGATGCTGTTTATTTTTAGTACATTGATCTACGTTGTATTTCAGAATGTTGTTGTGTTTGCAGATTTATTTAGATACTTGTACCTTATGGATCATTATCTTCATTATAGTATTTTCATTTCTTCCGCTGTTTAGTTTCAGTTATTTTATGATGTTTACTGCTTCTGCTATTGAATGTTATTCACTTTTCCTTGTATACTTTACCAACTGAGGGCATAATTTCCCCAATGACTCACCATGGCCCTCGTGGGTTGTCGGAAGTCTCTAGAATTTGTGGAAATGTGCTTGAGGTCATGTGGCGAATTGTGTATGGGGAACAAGTGGAGTTGATTCGAAAGAGGATGGTCACTGCAAAGTCTTAGTAGAAATCTAAAGCTGATCATTGGAGAAGACCGTTGGAGTTCAAGGTCAGAGATCTGGTTTTCCTAAGTGTTACCTCAAGGTTGGGACACAAGAGGATCAGGAGACAGAGCATGCTTTCACCAAGATACGTTGGGCCGATTAAGGTTCTTGAGAGAGTCGAGATGATTTCTTATAGATTGTAGTTACCTCAGAGGTACCAGGCTATGCACAACGTCTTCCATGTTTCACAGCTTTGACCCTACTTCTCTGACCCATCTCATGTTTTTCAACCTGAGGAGGTTGAGCTAGAGCAGGTTGCATCGTTTGAGAAGAATCCTATCATGATTTTTGATAGTAGTGAAAAGGTACCCCATGGTCGTTTTGTTTCTATGGTATGGGTGCTATGGCTTCACATAAATATACAGGACGAGACTTGGGAGAGGGAGGCAGATATGCAATCACAGTGGACAGAGTTGTTTGGGGTTTCTTCTTCTTCACTGCGCTAGGGAAATTTGGGGACAAATTTATTTAAGGGGGAAGTTTGTAAGAACCCGAACCTTTTTTTCAGGTATGTTTTTCCTTTTCTAGCCATTTTTTGGGAAAAAGTGGAGAATATGGAAATTTTCTAAGTACACACCGTGTACTTTATAGGTACACATTAGGTAAATTAATGCCCCTTGACGCCATGTGATGGACGTGTCATGGCCACACACATGGCCATGTATGGGTGATGTGGAGGTCGCTTTATATGGAGTATGGAAAAGCATATTAGATGTCGTGTACTCTAAAAGTACACTCCGTGTACTTTCATGTTTTCGTTAAATGGACCAGGGTTGCGTCTTCACCCAAAAAACATATTCTACTCCATCTTCTTCGAATGAGAGCGATGGTACGGCCACAAATCTTCTCTGAGCCACCGATCCATCACCGTTTATCCGAATCGAATACCATCGGTTGGAATAGAACCACATCATTGAGTTCTTGGTTCATTTTTTTCCACGTTTAATGATTCTTCCTCTTTTGAGAGTTATCTGAGGTTGAATGTATTAGACTTTTTTTGCAGATCTACTACATTCTAGGCGGATTCATAGGTCCTGGTTCAAGTATATTGATCTCCTAGTATCGATGTAGGTGGTGTGTTTCCCTATGTTCAATGTGTTTGAGTTTTTGTGAAAAAGTGTCAGATTCCCATGTTTCGAGTATCTCGGGTTAGGGTTTTGAACCTATTTTATTATCTTCTTTAGATTGTGTGGGTTCTAGAGGCTATTAGATGAATAATTATTTCTTGTTAGAATGTTTGAGGGTCACCCCATGGATGTTATTCATTGTTTAGTCTGTTTATCGCCGTTTGGCATAGGTTGCATATGTGGCAGAATTTTTTGCAATGATTTCCCTCCTTGATATAATTGACTACATGTATTGACTAATGTCTATTTGCTTTTGATGCTTTCTAGATATTATCCAAGTTGTTTTTTAACATACTATGGGATTCCGATAGTCGATTACGCACGACTAGACTACGCAAGGCTTTGTGAACATGGTGTGGTAGACTAAAGAAGGAATTAACGATTAAGCGCTTCCCAAGAGAGTCTGTTATAAATTATAATTCTTCACAAAACCTATGGGAATTTGAATTTGTACTTCCTCAGAGTGTCTTGAGTAACATATCGTGAATGCAGGGGGTGTTAGTCTTAATGTCTTCCTCATAGATTCTATAACTATTGTTACCACACCACAGGTGAATTGACAGTGAGAGCCTCTTAGAGTGTCTATGACTTGTATGATTACATAACGAGAGGGGTCTTTCAGTATGAGCCACCCATATAGTCAGAGTGAATATTTTTTGGTTGGTTTTGACGAGTCCACCAAGCCAATGAACAAGCTTGGGTTTTGTAATGCTTATTGTTTAGGTAGTCTGCTAATATACATGTTCTGTTACTTGCTATGACTTGGGAATATAGAGATGATGCTAGGTCCCTTGGTTGATAATTATATTATTGAATTAAATTAATAAATGAATTTTAATGGATATTTGTAGAATTGTTTACTTTAGTGTTTTCCTATTTCTCTACTACATTTATTTCCATTACTGTTGATATATTTATCAATAGTAGTAGGGCACATATATTTTGGTGGTTGTATACTGGGATTAGTATCACACCCTATTTGGGTCTTGCTTTTCAGCCCAAACAGGTTATATGGTTGTAGGTGTGGATTGGGATAGTGGCCCTTCTACTTCAGTAACATGATTACTAGTTAGATCTGGAGAGCACATGACATAACTTAGGCTTGTGATTCTGCTGGAGTTGTTTTTTACTTTTAGTACATTGAACTCAGATGTATTTTAGCACATTGTTGTGTTTGCTGCATTCCATAGATACTTGTAACTGTTTCATCATTATCATCCTTATTATATATTAATTTCTTCCACTGTTTTGTTTCATTTATTGTATACAGTTTACTGCCTCTAAAATTGACTGTTATTCCCTTTTCCTTTTATATTTTACCAAATGAGGGCATAGATTCCCCAATGACTCACAATGGCCCTCGCTTCTAGTCAGTAGCCTCTGGAATTTGGGGAAATGTTCTTGAGGTCATGTGGCGAACCAGGTACGGGGCACCAGTTGAGTGGCTCCAGACTCAGGTCGTTACAACAGGTACCTTGTAGTGATAAGGATCATTTTAGACCTGTTCAACACTATCAACACATAGTCTCAGTGTTTAGATGCTTCAGAAGCATTGATTTAATAAAAATAATTTAATTAATTTTTTTTATAATTCTGGTGTGAAAACAATCATGAAACTAGGATTTTAGTTTGGTGCACTATTAATAGCTGCTCAACCCTAGACATTGTTTGAAAATATAGTGACTTGTACCCGATTTTTAATCAAAATTCATAGTGTGGGCCCCATATAGTCTAGTCCACTAACTTTAGAGTTTAATTCACCTTTCATGGGGTATCTATTTTGAAAAAATGAATAGACCGTTACATGTTTTTTTATATGATTAAAATGTAGAGATCCATATAATTTGTTTTAGGACCGATGCATGGTCCCCATGAGACATCATTCGAGTGCAATACGACAATTTGTGACTGTTTCATCAGATATCCTTTTGGGGCAATGAAATATTCTATCTTTCATTTCTTCAGAAATTATCAAAAATAGTGTCATTAGTTTGGATGTTGGGAGCCATGGTCATGATCTCATTAAATGTAAAACATGAAGGAGTATCGATCGCTTTTTTTCAAGAGTTTGATGGGAACCCACTTGTAAAGTCATCCTCTACCCTTATAAGAGTATAGAAGATATATGAAGAGATGCAATCAAATGTTCTTGAGATTTTTTAGGAGGTGTGACAACGTAATTACTATTATGGTCCAATGGATCAATGACGTGCATCATGCACTCATCTGTCTTTTAACTAGGTGTGTCAAGTACTCTAGGAGTAAGTCGTCATGCCTAGGGGTACTTGTTTGCAGTTTAGTACATGTGAATCGCTAGGTGGGGCCATATGATGTGTGGACCCCATACACATAACGTACAAATTTAATAATCATATGTGTCTTGTATATTTTTATTTTGGTGTCATATTTGGGAATTCTTGTTTACTAACCTTAGTGTTTTCCCACACTGAACCCGATGGTTCCCTCTATAGAGGATTACAAGTTATGATGCAAGATAATCTGTGTTGGATGCCTATCCAGGGTGACACTCGATGACTGAAACAATGTCTTTTAGGGAGCTTCCATCTTGTGGGGATGGCCAGTGTTCTGAAATGGTTAACTAAGAGTTACCATACAGTAGGGATGGCCAGAGTTCTTCGATGGTTTTCTGAGAGTAATCACTCATAAGGGATGGCTAGTGTTCCTTGGTGCTTCTACGATAGGTACCATCCAGTAGGGATGGCCAACGTTCAATGATTCTTTTTTGATGTATACCAAGAAAGAGGGAAGACCAGGGTAGTTATTGGTTTTTCAAAATCATGGATGGGAAGTGGTCCCTGATGGCAGTTTTGGGCTACCCTCCGACTAGGGTGGGCAATGAGTCCTGTTGATGAATGTTTCTACGCTGTACCCACCAACTTGATTGGGAAATTAGTCCCCATTAACTATTAGAGTGGAATCTCCCATTTGTGTCTAGGAATGGGTGGCCTCTACAGCTTCTGTTAGAGCAGAATCAATTATGACGAACAAGGGTGTTGGTCCGCTACTATGATTTTTTGATCCCTCTGATGGGTGGCATGGTGATGATACAACATTGATGGGACCTTTCACTCTCAAAGAAGATGGATTATTTTCCAACCATGTTTTGTGCCAGTGACAAAACCTAAAATCACCTTGGTGAGACATACCCACCAAATTCATATAGGATTATGGTGTAGTAATTGATACCCTTTGAATTATAGTTTATAGAAGGCGTGGAAGATGCTAGGCATCGAGGGTTACTTCTAGAACTCTTGGTGACTCACTTTTCTAGGGTATTTCTTTTGAGATAGTGATCCCATTACATTATTTTTTGGGTTTATTTATTGAGAATATATATATATATATATATATATTCAGTACCAACTATATGGATTGTACTGCTCTCATTTCTGTACCCACTCCTTGGTTTTGGACTACTCTCATTCTTGGAGTGGCAAAGACATGCGGGGAATTCCATATGCTCTCCATGTCCAAATTTTCATATCTGAATGTGTCTACTCTTCTGCTAGAGGTAGTGAATAATCAACAAGATTCTCATCTTCTCACTATTTCCAGCACCTTTTGTTTAGATGATCTTACATCACTATCTTTTTGGGTTGATCTGAACTCCTTTATTGTACTCTCTTTTGCTGCACCATGTTAGATCTATTTCTCCCATCATTATTACTTCTATTACCTGTACCATGATCCTTTAGGACATCCTACTGAGTATTATTATACTCACTCGTATTTGGTACTTGCCCACAATTTTTGTGCCATTGATAAAGACCAAAAGTTTGTTCGTGATATCAAATAATCATAGGGATACATGGTGCTTGGACCACATATAGTGGTCATAGCATAGGATTTAAGGGGAAGACACTTCCTATTATTTTTTTATTCTCTCCTATTTATGCGTTGTTGAAAATTTCTAGTTGTGTGTGTATTTTTAATCTACCCCTTTTAGAGTTACTTATATATACTTTTAGTGTTAATATGTCAATGGTTATTTTTTGTTTATATATTGTGGCATTGTTTCTTATTTTATTCCATCTAGGAACGGTTATCATTGACTTAGTTGTGTGTGTGAAGAGGTTCATAGGAAAAAGCATCCACTTGTTTTTTATTCAACTATAGTCCAGAACAGATGGCTTAGGAATGCGTTCATGGATTTTTTGCAGCTTAATCCCTAACATGGTATGAGTTACGACAATCGAAATTAAAATAATGTTTGAAAACGATGCTCCAAAATCTTAGAAGAGCTAAAAGTTAATTTTATCTATATAAAGGAATATGTCAAAACATCATCTATTGCAATGTAAAGTTGTAGATGAAAGTGAATTCAACCTAGAATATTTAAAAACCGGCCATTCACTACTTTAGAGATCCATAATGAATTATAAATAGAAAATTTTGTTTTTAAATGATGATAGGAATTTCTATCAATGTTCGGTCATTGTGTATTATATGAACATGGTTCTTGAAGACGCCGATTATAAATATTCCATTCAGAAAACAATCAATATTAAAGACTATTAGATTACATACACTTTTAAATATGACAATATTTGAGTCACATATAATAGATAATATAATAATTACCAGAGATTATGTCCAATATATCATCCCCATTTTGAGTTTGGTAATTCCCTGGTTGAATTACATAATGATAGAAATTTAGTAAGATTAGTTGAGAATCATATTAGTGTAGAATGTAGAATCTTTTAGGTGTTTATTTATCAATTTATATTCTCAAGGAATGTATATTTCAGTTCTAGATATTACCATGAATTGTTATTTCTCTAAATAAAGTTTCATATTATTCATGTTTGTTTTATTAAATTTTCAATGATTTATATAATAGATTTTACCTAACCTACTTCTATATTTATCACACATACTTACCCTAAATATAACTCTTTCATTTTTGAACAATGTAAAATAGTTCCAATATATGATAAAATGTGGGTGATTCCAAATAGTATCTATTTGAATTATACAACCTATAATAGTGTAAAAATTAAATGGAATTCATCATGAAATAGTTTTGTGGTTGATGAGGAGAAGATATATGAAAGACTAAATAATATTTCACATCTTATTAGTCCAAAATATATAACGGACCACGGATTATAACTATATGAAATATTTAAATCCATGTACTCCCCAAATAAAGAATAATTTTAAGCCCCTATAATTCATGATGAAGAAGTTAGAATATATTTTTATAATGTACAGAAAGTCCTATTGTTCATGAATCTCATGTGGATATTAAAAAAATAAATTCATAATTAATATGTAATATTAATGAAATTCCTTAATATTTATTATTTCGGTTGATGTATAAAAATATCAGGAAGTTCCTATGTTTTTTGATCCATTTGAAAAAGGATATATTGAATATATGGTATATATAATCTATCGATATTTTTTTTGTGGACATATCCTCACATACTCGGCATCTGATTAGGATATAGATCATTAATTTTTGGAAATTCCACATATGTTCGATATAGGGGAAGATATAATTTTTGACACCTCTTTTTCTAGTAATGAATGTCTTATAGATAATACATTCACCAATATTGCTTTTTCTATTCCATATATTATTGTTGATGTGGTGGAAAAAATGGTTGATAATTATAGTAGTCAGAAATGTTAATCTAGTAAGGATGAAACATATGTTAGTGAATCAAGAAAGAGGAATGTTGGAGGTGATTCCAATAGTGGTGGTGATTCACCAAATCCCCAAGGTGTTGATCTAGCTATAAATTGAGAAAACACTATTTTCATAGGAAATCCTCTTCTCGTACACCATAATATCTATTCATTCATTAATATAGTAAGGATTTATAATATCTAATATCTACTCCTCCCCCTCAAAATGATTCTCTTATGATTCTTTTCAAGAATAAAATGTTTGTGACTAGTCTATAAGGACAAAATTATTGGTTATGGAATATTTTAAGAATTAACATGATTCTTTATTAAAATAAATTGAAATACCTTTTGATATATTATTCATAAAGAATAAATATCGAAATATAATCCAATATTGATTACATATTAATATTATCCTAATGCATATCTATATACTAAAAGTTATTCTATTCACAAAAAAATTGATCCATCTCAAACTCCTTGACCATATTCATAGTTTTCTCAATTACTATCCTTTTGATATATTATAATATCTTAGAATAAACATTATAATTTTTTAAATTATATTTTCTTGAATATTTATATGGTATGTATTGTGGACTGTGAGGAATAGGTTTATTATAAAATTCAAAAGACCATTTCTCATCTTTAGCACAAGTTGTCTCAAATGATTGATCATGTTAATCAACATGTTCATTCAATTTAGAGGAAAACCCAGTCTTTCTAAAATTAAAAAAGAGTACACCATATAAATCTATCTAAAATGTTGTCCACATTAAATAAGATATTTAGGGATATTCTTACGAATAAAGGTCAATCGTCATCATCTTCTCCATAACCTCCTCCTACTTTGGTAACTATTGTTGAAAACATAATCAAAAACTAAATTTTAATGAGTTTCAAAATGGTCTATCCTCAATAAAATATGTCATACAAGATGTTTTCATTGAAAATTTTGAAGATAGTGAGGAATTTTATCTTTAAATCAAATTGAATCCACAATGTATTTCAAATATAAATATTTAGTCATGGTTTCTATTTTGTGTTATCTCAAACAAATTTATAGTATTTTCATTCTTAAAAATCTGTACCATTTTTTCTGTACTGATGTCAAAATTCATCCTATGACTGATATATTTTAATTAATTGTTGAGAAGGTATTGGTTTTGACTCATCTACTAAATTCATTTGTTATTGGCAAATAGGTTTATATTCAAATAATAATGAAGGAAACATTATTAGTGTCCGGATATCACTTAGATCATGAATCCTTATATATCTGTTTAGAATAACAATTCATGTTATCCCCCTAAAATATGATTACCTTCAAATATTTTATTTTCTACTAGTTCATAAAATGAAAATTCCATTTCTACCATTATATCATATATCCCTCAAACCAGACATTATATCATAATTCTATGCAATGCTCATTGTAACATAATAAAAGTATCCAAATCTATCTCCCTTACTATCCCAATTTTTATTCATCCCTTTAGTGAACCAAATATTTGAAATTGATAAAATCTTTGCATCCCTGAGGATTGAATATATGATTAGGCTATGATAAGTATTTTTAAACCATGTTGAAATATTAAGGAAACTACTATTAATATTCCTTTTTATAAAATCATGTGGGATATATATTTTTCATACAAATAAGGTTTATATTACTTTATTATTATTTATATAATTATTTATAATATATTATATTATTAAATTTATTTTCCTTCCATGATTTATGATCATCATGTATGGGGTGATTGTTGGATTAGTTTAATAATTTCATAGTTTTAATAATAAAAAAATAATTTGTGTGTTTAATTTCATCCATTTTGTGTTTTTTGAAAGCTAAATCATTCTCACTAAATTATTGTTGAGTTTTTCCATGACCATTTCATTATAGTGATCATTATGTAATGTATATGAAAAATGAAACAAATAACTATAGTATGAACCAAATGGATGCACTATGTCTCAAATAATCATCATAATAAAATATTCAATGTAAATGATTCATCCCAATATCATCCTATAAACCGTGGAGCTTATGGGGTGACGAAAACAAAAATAAAGAGCCCATATGACTATACGATCTTGTATAATAGATAAATATTATGTAATTGTAAGAATGAAATTGTTTTTGAATTGACCATAAGAAGCAATGATTATTTGGAATAAAAATAATTCTTGATAGAATCTTTCTTTGATCAATCATATAAGAAAACATTTAATAGTACATCCTATTAAAAAAACCAATTATGAACATCACAATGTATTCAAGTGACTATGGAATGCTGACATGTAATACCTAACGTGACCTCCACTATGGATACTGACATAGTTAAATTCAAATTGACCAAATCTAAAATCCAATTGTTATTTTATTATATCAATATTGTTATTAACCATACAATTTTACTATGTATAATTATCTATCATCAAAATCATTTAACGAATCAATTTTTTTTAACAAAATATTAAGATATTCATAACGATTTAATAATGGATATTTTAAAAGAATTTATTTTTATTGGAAACTAAATTGAAAACTTTATCTACATATATGAATAGAGTAACAAACAAAGATACAGTTTGAAGACATTAACACCAAAATTTTTCCTAAATTTTTTGAAGAACATACTATATTATCATACCTTTCTAATATCTTTATAATTTATGAAACAAAAAAGAACAATTTTAATTTCACTATGAATTTATTTGAATATTTAATAAAATTTTGATGAGAGAAGAACTACCTATAAATTAATAGTGAAACACACTCCACGACATCATTTTATTAATTATTTCTCTTAGTCAGTTTTATTAATTTTCTAAGTGTCTCTATAGATTGTATTATTAAATATTATACACCATATCATGAATAGTAATACATAGTGGAAGAATGTATCTGTACTTATTAAATATATATGATACCACACAAAACTGTGTAGTAAGATTCTTCACATGGATTGCTAGTGAGAAGTTGTTACATTTCATTTCCCCTATGAAAAATTGTTGTAAAAGATCTATTCGTAGATATCCCTATGTTATATTTTTTGTAATACATGATCTTTGTTAATTTTCAATTTATTTAATAAGTAACCTACTTTATATAGGTTATTTTATTATAGAGGTTATTAAGTAACATCTTACAACTGAGTGCCTTGTTGAATTCAGTTGTGTTATATTTATTATATAATACATAATTGATAGGATAGTAGAAAATGATAGAAAATTCCTTTAACAAAACTAAAAATGTATTTTTGTCCTAAGATTCATAAAAAATGGACCCTTTATCATCACATGAAATAGCGCTAATAAAATCTATATTATTGTAGTATAATTTTAAAATTATGTTTCACTAAAAAAAGATAATAAAGGTATATGGAAAATATATAATTTAATTTAAATAAAGATTATATAAAAATCATGAAAACACGCTATATTATATATATATACAAAAAAATTTACAAAAAAAATTTCTTTTATAATTCAACACAAACATTTAAAAACAAAAATTATTTCAATATACTTATAACTCCACTCCCTCTCGAAAAAGCTAGATCATGGTATCAGTTTCTCAACAAACCATCCTAATTCAAGACAAAAAATAAACTTATATAATAAAACAATTATTATAATAGAATCTATAAAAATAAATAAATTCAATTTAAAAATGAAACCTTATATTAATAAAATTACATTTTATTTAACAAAACAACATAATTTGAGTAATACATATCACAATGTGTATCTGATTAAGGTGCATATGAATTTTACATGTCATAAATGACATGTGGATTTTTTTCATAATTTATCAAAACAATCGAAAACTATTTTTTAATTTTTTAGTTTTTGACATGTGTTTTAAAAAAAATTATTTTTAAAACTCGAAACGCACATTTTGAGTCATAACTGGAACAATATTTATCTTATTTTGTTGATGAAGATTCCTGTATATCACAAATGAAAAATGAATTATTTTCTTTTTGTCTCAAAATAAAAAAAATATTCTCCTCTTTTTAGAGTATGTGATGTGTATTTTTTAATTAAAAATATAATATTAAATATAAAGACAACCTTTGAGATATACTGATCATACAATGCATCATAATAAAATGTGATTGATCCATACATGTAAAAATTATATGGATTATTTTATTAAAGTATCAATATAACAGGAATGTGTTTTATTCATTTTTAGTATATCACATGTTTCTTTAAAAAAAATTGGTTTAAACTAAAAACATTCACTTTGATTCATATCAGTCACATCATGGGTCACTATGATTTTAGACTGATCCCTAGACATTAAAAATTAAATATGCATTATTTTCATAAATTACTATGACAATCTGATAATTTTTTCTCATTGTTCTGTGAATGAAACACTTTTTAAGTAATATTTCAATTTTAAATAGATAATATACATTTTGAGTAATATTGATAATTTTTTTTATCATATTAAAGTGCGGATGATTCCTGAATTTCAAAAATCACTTAATGATAATTTTCCTAATGTATCAAAAAAATATAAAATGTGTTTTCTTAGTTTAGAGTATGTGATGTGTGTTTTAAACTAAAATGAAAGTTTTAAATAAAGACATGCTTGGATTTATACCATTCACACAATGTGTAATATTGATGTACAATTGATTCTACAAATAATAATTGACTTATGTGTTGTTTTCGTTTGGTATTAAAACAATATGAATATGTTCTACTGGTTTGGAGTAGGTCATGTAGATTTCTATACTAAAATTTTAATTTTAATTGAAAACGTGTACATTAAGTTGTACTGGTAACATTGTCTGTCCCATTGTCCTGAGACATGTATTTCACCATAAAAAAATTACTTATGAATCAATTTCATAATTTATCAATACAATTGGAGAATGTTTTCTAGGTTTTTAGAAAGTGGATCACATTGTGATCTAAAATGGAAATTTTAAATTTATAACATACTCTTTGAGTCATACTAGGAAGTCCATGTATCATTTTGTGGTGAGGATGATTATTACATGTCAAAAATCATTAACGGGTTATTTTCAAATTTTATCAAAACAATTTGAATGTGTTTTATTGGTTTTGAGTATGTGACATCTGTTTGGAACTGAAATGTCAATATTAAATAAAAAATAGTTTGTGTCATACAAGCCACCCCATGCATTATATTGATGAACAGTTGATTCAAACCTTTCACAAATTAAATTAGAATCATTAAATAATGTAAAAAAATTCCAAATACATTTTTGTTTTTTTAGAGTGTTATGTTCCTTCTTTATTAAAATGTCAATTTAAACTAAAATCATATAAATAGATTCTTATCTATCATATCATGTGTTGGATTGACTGTATATTAATTCTTCGACATCAAAAATGAATTCAAAATCACTTTTATAAATTATCAAGATATTTTGAGAATGTATAGACATTTTCTAGTGGGTGACAAATTTTGAAATAAAAGTCAATTATGTAATGATAAATTACACTTTGATTCATTTTGGGAACAATTGGTATCCATTTGGGATGTGGAAAATTCATATACATCAACATTATTTATGAATAATTCATCTAAATAATAATTAAATCTGAATGTATTACCTTAGTTTTGTGTATGTGATTTTCATTTTTAATTAAATGTCAATTTCAAATTGAATTGTGCATTGAGTGAAACTGGTCACAAAATGAATCTGATTTATGTTTGGTAGATAATTAAAAATAAAAAATTATATAAGGTTAATTTTACTAATTTATTGAATCAAAAAAAATTTGTTTTCTCACCTTTGACTATGTTATGTTTCTTTTAACTCAAATGTCAATTTAAACTAGAAACACTCTCCTCAAACCATATAGGTTACATTGTTCATTTTATTTACATTATATTGATTCCTACACATCATAAATGACATATGAATAATTTTACTAAATTAATATGTATGTTCTTCATATTTATTTGTTTTTAATGAATGAAACATGTCTTAAATGAATATTTAAATTTTAAAATAATATCGTAATCATTAAGTCATACCTAGAAAATCATCTATCATATTTAGGTGAAGATAATTCATAGACACCAGACATGAATTATTGATAATTTTATTAAATTATCAAAACAATACAAATTACTTTACTCGGTTTTGAGTATGTGACTTATGTTTTGAATTAAAATGTAAATTTTAAATTAAATAACATTATAAGTCATAATAATCACATTATGGATCAGATTGATGTGAAGTTGATTTCAAAAAGTAATAAATGCCATATTTACCATCATTATAATGTATAAAACCCATTCATATGAAATTTCATTGTTTAGATTATGTCACATTAATTTTCTCTTAAATTTCAAGTTAAACTAAAAACAAACACATTGATAAATTATGATCATATTATACATTGATTTAACATGAGTCAGATTTTGATGAATCAGGTTATTTTTTAATCATTTTCCTAATTTTTCATGAAAATAAGAGAACTTCTACTTGGTTTTCAGTGATTTATAGACGTTCGAATGAAGCCTGCCATTTTTAAAACCATAAATAACGTGCTGGTGAAAGTTTTGGATGATGGGAGATGTAGGACATAGTGGCCAACTTTGGATGATCATCAATGATTAAATAGGAATAATATATGTGCAATATCATATGGAAAAAATGATTGTGCCTATGGTCTACGTACTGGGATTTAATTCATGTTGGTCCTTCAAACCATCCAATAAAAAATAAATAAGGCTTGATGAGTGAGATATCCAATAGAGGGATATGGTCTACCATTATAGCCAGTGTGTGAGGTGTGTTTAAGTGTATGATGTAATATTAAAACCAATAACTTAATACATATATATATATATACATATGAAATTGTTGTGTAGATGAAACCTAAAAATTTAAAAGTTTCTTATGGATCATTTTCCTAATATTTCTAAACAACCAAAATGTGGTTTATCATTTTTCATTATATAATGTTTGTTTTAAACTAAAATTTTATCTTTAAAATTAAAATAGACACCTTGAGTCATAAATGACACACCATGTTGCAGATTGAGGTATGATTGACTCCTATTTGCCAAACATTACTAATGAATAAATGTATTAAAGTATCAAAACAATATGAATTAATTTTTTTATATCGAATTATGTGATATTAATTTTGAACTAATAATGATATGGAAATTAAGTTAAAAATATTTTGAATTCCCAAAAATATATTTGACAAATAAAATGAATTAGGCTCAGATAAAATTGATAAGGAAATTAACTTGATATATTAGTTAAAATTTTGAAAAAAATTAAACAATTAATTATTATGAATTAAAAATTTCATGTTTTTCTATAAATTCATGACCCATCTCCCAATCACTATTATATCAGTTTTCCAATGATTTCTAATATCTCCAACGAATGAGAAGATTTGAATATGTTACTTTATATTTCATACCAGACACACAATGTATTAGATTAATGTGTGGCTGATTTTTACACATCACAAATGTATTAAGAATAATATTCCTAATTAATCAAATTAATGAGAATGTGTTTTCTAAATTTTGAGTATGAAATAAATTTTTGAACTAAAATATTAATTTTATACATATATCAAAAAAATTTAGTAACACGCTGAGTACCTTTTATATAATTAATGTTTAGCTAATTCATAAAAATCACACCACGTCTTATTACATTATCTATATAAAAATTAAAAAAATAATAATAAATTAAAAATTATAAGGGAGTTAACAAAGAAAATAGGTAAAATAATGTGAATATTCACTAATAAGGTAGTACAAATACCACTCTTAATGATTCATATATAATATTTGACATAATGTATTAGTATCATTTATTTATAAACAAATCTATTTCCCTTTTTGAATATGAGCACTATCTATAGTTTTTATAGTACTATTAAAACATAAATAAATAAATTATTTATAATCATTTTTAATGTAATTGAAGTAATCATTATAATTAACATTATAGGGATTTTAGTCTATTGAAAGACTGTAATATATTTCATAAATTTGAAAACATAATAACTATAATATTTTCTAGTAGTTTGTTTAGGACATTTCAATAAAAAAACAAAGAGAAATTTGTAATTTATTTTTATATATAATATTTTATATTTGAATTTTATTTTATATATCCTTATATTTATACATATTTATAATCCATTAGGCTTTTTTCTCATGTACTTTCCTCATGTCATGATTATTTCAATACATAAACAACACCAAATCATAACATAATTTTAATTTAAAAAATAATATAAAATGTATAACCTGATGTGTATATGTAATATGTAGAATGTGATATATTCCAATTTGATAAACGTCATCTCATTCTGTCACTTTGTTGGTGCATTGAATCTATAAAATAAATCACTGGATTACCCAAATTCATTTCAATGAGTAACCAATGATTCATAATAAAATTTATATGTAATGAAAGGAATGAAAATATATTTTATATGATTAAATTGTATTTTTGTACCCATGTATCGGGTATATAATGATGATTCCTTCACCTATAAATTTTCGTTCAAAAAATAATTCCATTATTTTCACTATTACTTCATAATTTTCTCTAATATTAATATTTATGAAGATGTTATGTGGGTACTAATGAGACCATATTTACATTCATTGATATTTCCCTTCAAATAGTATTGATTTATATTCCTAAAAAATCATGAATTATATTAATTCCTACTCAACATACAAGATCATATATGGGGGAATAATTCATGAAAACACACGTAGTGTATACATTTAGAACTACGACTCCTATAAATTCCTACAAGAGGATTTAATTTAAATTCCATACACTAATATAATCTCTACTGGCCTCTCTGTGAAGCTGTTCATAAATATAAATTATAACATATGACCCCTATAAAACATTGTATCGTCATGAAAATATAATGTCAATAATGGATAATTATTACTATATGGGTTAATGATATATTTTAGAGATATTTTTTATTTTTCATTTGATCATTTATATCATTTTGATTGAAACATCTGTTTCAGGAAATCCCATATTTTGTATATAAAAATATTTATCAATTCATAATATTTCATAAATTGATAAAATTTAATCACAAAAAAAATTAATTAGAGAGGAATAAATCTTTTTCATCCAATATTTTTACAAGTTCAAAAACCCATTCAAATAATGTTACAATATAAATCTTAAATGTATTAATGTCATCATCATCAAGTGGAATAGTGATCTCGAAGATTAAAACATGAGCTACATGAATCCCCACTTTCACGAGACCTATTGGAATTTGTTTTTTATGTATAGTATCTCCTATGATATTATACATGTTACCCCATCCAACACAGTGATAGGTAGATTTTTATAGATATAAATCCCAAAAATTTTAACCTAGTAGAATATTAGTATTGAAATGAAATCAGTGTCGTAATGGTTTAAATTTCACAAATTAAATGATGAAAATATTTGTTGAAATATTTATGATAGCCCTTTGAGGGTAATTTCTCACCATAATTCCAGTGGGTAGGGAATATATTTACTTAGTTGTGGGTGTTGTGTTGTTTTTTATATTTTATTCCCTCACATAACATTTTCTGAAAAGACAGTCTACCAGTTGCATTTTTATTATATAGATGTTAATCATGCCTTCTCCACTTCAATATTATTATCAATATCCCAATAGTCCATTTATTTTCTCAAAAGATTTTAATTGTGACACCACGGAACCCTCACCTCTATTGAAAACATATTGTTTTAGTCGTTTCATGTCTACATATATTAGTGTTTCATCAGGTAGAATTGATAATGATTCTTGTGTCTACATGGGATAAAAATATAATAAAATAAGTAATCATTGTTATGAAATGTCTATTTATGTCAAAGGGATTTTTTAAGTCATATATACACATGATTCCCAGATTGTTTTGTATTTTTATATATTAGGATCCCATATTTATTTACATGTGCCTCCATCCATATAACATGATGCAGGAAAATAGTTTATTTGGATTCCAATTCATCATTATGAATATGAAAAAGGAATATAATATTTTTGTTTTTTATGTCTCAAAAATTTATTTCTATAGATTTACAATATATACAATTTTTTCAAGTTATGTATTCCCAATCCCTGAATTATGGTTTTGGTGAGTTTACTTTTTTGCACATTGTTATTTTTCAGAACATAGTTTCTATTTTATAAATAAGAATTGTTAATAAACGTGATTAATAAATTTATTTTTAGGTAATTAATTATCAAACACAATGTGTCTAAAAATTTTCCACATTCCGAAGACTAATAAACACAACTAACACTTGATGGTTTATTCGAAGTGAATACATAAATGGTGGGTGCAGAATTATTTTCCCTTTAGCATCATTGAGATGATACTTTGAATGAATTTTAAGATATATTATATGATCCTTTCCAATAAGAATTAATAAAAATTTCATTCAAGAGTTGTCTAATATAAATTCACTATGAAAGGGATAATGAATCGAAATTTGAGGTTTCCTTATTTTGATTTTTTGAAATGTAAGAAATAATAACATATGATGTAACACTAATATAATCCAAAATTATTTTCTTAAGTGTGGTCACAAATATTTTCAATGATATACATTAATCAACATAAAAAATATGATTGGTGAGCCAAATGTAACTATATATCATCGATTACTAAGGATTAAAATGCTAGCTGGGTGAACTCAATCCAATTTCAAATTCGATTCCTTTTTTTCTGACCATAATAATTAGTTCAAACACCATCAGGATACGGTGATCTATTTTTTGGGACATAGGTTGTTCATCATCTACCATTTCCTTAGAATCAACATCTTCAATATTTTGTTCCTTTAAAATTATTGTATGAACATATATAGAATAATTTTATTCCTCAATATTATGATCATGATCATATAGAGATACATTTTGATCCTTATGATTTGGAGCATTAGCATGTATAAAATCCATTGTATATAGAAGTGTATAAACATTATATTATATGTTTTTAATTGTATCAGTGAAAAAATAACGATATTATGTAACAAAATGTATATTTAAAAAATATATTATATGATTATTGAAATCCTTTTATAAAAATATAGATGTTATTTTACCCCTCTGTTGAGTTTCGAAATCCCCTCATTATGGCCTCCTCTAATATACATGAACCCATCTACCATGGTATCATTGTGAGATGATAAATACAACAAAATATAATGATCATCCTTAGTTGAGTTGAAATTTAATCCTTCAATCATTTTTCATGATAATAGACTAATTGATCACTTTTTTTGTAGTATCTAGTGTATCAACCAAGAATATTATCAATGAAACTTTTCTTCTCTAAATTTCTTAATATTGTATAAATCACATAAAATTTCATATATAACACAATGAAATCATTATAAATGTATAATGAAGGAGATAATAGGTATTTTTATAAATTAAGTAACCTTAACCAATGTAGTAGTAACTTGACCTTTGGATTAGTAATATGGACATTATGAATAGTGAACCAGCCAATAGAAAAGTAGCCTCATCCATGAAGGTATATTTAAAATTTATCCATCTTGTATATTATAATATGATATAATTATATCATAGTATGTGTCGTTAAATATAGAGAAAATGGTAATTTAATTTTCAGTATATTTATAAGTCATAAATATTTATTTATAGTTTTATAATTAATAAAAGGATTTAATATAAGTATTATTTTAATAAAAAAGATTCATAAATTTATATATTTATGTTTTATGATTATATGATTATTTTCTGATACCATGTCAATTTTTTCAATGTGACATAAATTGAGTTAATATTTTAAAATCGATATTTTTTTGAATAAATGATAATTCACATTAAAAATTGAATTTCTCACATTTAAAAATTTGCTATCATTAAATGGATTTCATTTAAGCATTCTAAATCTCCAAAAATCGGTAATGGTAATTTTTGATGTTTCTAAAAAAATAATTGATTTTTAGCTGAATATTGAGGTATGATAATTCACGAAATGTATCAAATACATGATTTATTGATTCATAAGTTATTTATGGATAATTTATTCACAAAATAACTAAATATAATTCCATATTCAATATATGTAGTGATAATTTTCAACCTATTCATTTTTTGAGCCAAAATAATAAATAAATTATCAAAATAATCAAAAAACACCCCTCTCATCCACTATATATCCTACCCTCGCCACCTTCTCTACATACACCTCTAAAGTCGCGCTATTTATCCTAATTATTCTCAATAATATTACAATGTATATCCATAATGTCTAAGAGCCTGTGGTGTCAAAAAATTCCAAAACCAATTACCCTAATAAGGTTATCAAGGAGATGAATCCAAGTGAATATTAAGTACAAGTGCATATACCTTTTAGACATAAGTTATGAGGAGCCTTCCAAACCTCTTTTTTCCTACTAATTAAATTTTTTCTATATTTACCCTAATATAAATGTTACATAATCATACTTACTATTAATATTCTCTATATGTATGTTGTGAACATATGTTTCATTCCCAATAATTATTTCTTTGATGGGGAAATACATGTTTTTAAATTTTTCCTTCTCAAATCATCTTGGTAGGAAATCCAAATTAAATGGAACTTTCAAATTTCTCATCAATTTTTTGGTAAAATCCATAATATATTTGAATCCCAGATAGGGTTCTTAAATTAACACATTTTATCACTATACACCATCATAGTTAATTATTGGTTTCATGAAAACAATTATGTCTTTTCCTCTTTGAATTATCTTTTTTATTTTCCATAAACACCAAAGTTTTATTTCTAGTGTTTCTTAAAATGTATTTTTATATGTTTCCCCTTTAGCTGGATATCATTTATCATTATATATTCTTATTTTACGTTATTAATGTCCATGTATTATTTAAATCATTCTTTTATGGACATTCTTACGATACATGCATTTTTTAAGCTCCATGACATGTTTATGAGTTCCAATTCATACCATGGGAAGCCATATGATCAATTAATAATGTGGTACACATATTCATGAACATGTTGTGATTGTTTCAACAAGATAACTCTCTAATTAATTGGGTAATGTTTAGTATATTGAGATTTCTTGTGCAATGGTCTTCAAGCTTATCTTGGATTGATGGTCCTCCATATGAAATGGTATTGGTGGTTATCCTTGACTCATGATACTCTATGTGAAAAGGTATTGGTGGTTTTCACTAAATCATGGTCCTCTATGTTAAATTTTCTTAGTGGTTAGCCTTGACTAATGCTCCTTTGTGTGCAATGGTATTCGTGGTTAATCTTTAATAATGTAATGTAATTTTGTATGTTGTTTCTAAATTTCTATGATTCCATGATTACCTTATTGCATATCATTTAAGTTATGCTTCCATATGATCCATGAGATACTATTTCATTATATTATTCCTTATAACCCACGTGCTATGTATTATTGGTATGTTTATACTCTTTTTTTATATATAACTCATACAATTATTCTTTCATTTCCAAGGTTCTCCTATGAAGGTCTAAGAGATCAATGGATATTATGGGATCCTTATGGAGTTTCAGAAAATTAATTTCATACTATTTAATTATGTATATAGTCTTTCAGAGACACTAGAAATTAAAATGCATTTTTTATTTTAAGGTTTCTTATGTATTAAATCATTTAATAAAATGTGTAAAAATAATGGGTCTTTATTGTTGGTATCAGATGAGAATCTTGTAATTTTTTTGTATTTTGGTTAGATAACTTTTATAGTAACCCCATGGATAATTATATCAATGAGTATAACCTATATTAAAACATAGTTATTCACAATCTTGTATATACCTAATGTTTAAATTTTTGTACATTTTATGTTCAATGAAATTTAAAAATTTTATTCGATAATTATTCTGGCCGTTTAATTTTACCTTCAATTATTTAGTTAATGTTTGGAAAAAGGATGAATGGTGAGAGAAATTAATGTGATATGCAATGTGATTTCTTCCCTAATGAAATTCCAAATATGATTGTAAAGGGAGGTGAAATCCTTACAATGAAACATACTCAACATGATCTAGTTATGAATAAAAAACTGAATCACTTGAAATATCTGCCTTATCCCAAAAAATAATATTTTTTAGTTAATTTATTTATGTGGATAATGCCTACCATATTTAGGGAATCTTATGATCCCCTCACAGAATAATGGTTCCACCCCATTGAGAAGATATTCAATTTCCCCCAATTCTCATAATAAGAGAAAGTTGTGATAGATGTCTATCACTTTGATGGGGACGTTTATCAGTGGTGGACAATGAAAAATTGAAGAATAAAATAGGATGAAATTTTCTCATTGTATTGAGATGAATTAATGAAAATATTTTTAAATAACTATTTTCTCTAAACCCTACATTAAATTATATATCAAAATTTTTTATGACTAAAGAAAAATGAAGATGAGCCCATTGGGGAATATGAGGAAAAATAGACAAGACATTCATGATAAATATCAGGATTTTTCATTAACAATAAAATAAATGTGGATCAAATTTTTATTCGATGAAGGATGAGTATATGAAAAGATTTAGATATTAGAGATTTTGAAGGCTGTGAAGAGATTGTCTAACGTACCCTTATGGTTAAAATAGTGATTGAAGAATAATGGTGGTCTTGAGGTCCATGAGATAAAAATAAGAATATAGTGATTAATATGGGAGGATAATCAGATAATTCCAATTATATAAACTAGAAGAAGCATCCAATATGTAAAAATTGGGGGATGAATCAAACAAGGAAAAATATAAATTAAACAATAAAATGATTCAAATGTGAAAAAATGGGGAATCTGGATAATAAATTCCGAATGTAAATGTATAATACATCTATTGTGGAAGAATAAAAGAAGCTTTAGATAAAAAACAAGCCAATTTTATCGTTCTATAACTACATGGAACAGGAACACAATGTGAACCATTTCTCTAAACCAAGGGTCGTTAAAGGAAATCAACAACAACATCCTCCAATGGAATAAGGAAGGGTATATGCTATAAGCAATAACGAAATTGAGTTTGAAAATGATGTGGGGATAGTAATGACGGTTATTCATTCAACAATAGAGAATGTTAAATTTTATTCCGATTATACTCATTCTATTATATCTTCACACTTTAGTAGAACATTTCAAATGACACCTCAAAATATAGAGGTTTCATTTTATATGTCAATGAAAACTAGGAAATTAATGCATCCAAATTATATAACTCATCACTGGTTAATTTTTGTGGACATAACCTAAAATAAAATATTTCCTTACTTACTTTGGATATGTTTCATTCAATATTGGGCATGGATTTCTGTCTTTGTACAAAGCTAACATGAAATGTTGGGAAAGGTGGATCCCTCTTCAAATTTCAAGGTATCCTCCAATTCTATACAAGTGTAATGAGGATGAATCTCCATCATAATTATTATCTAAATTTTGGATATTATTTATTTATTGGAAATCATATCTATATAAAATTATTGTGACACAAACTATGATCATGATAAAAAACATTCTATATTTGAGGGACTAAACTGATGTATTCTCAGAAGTGTTTCCTAGTATTCCTCTTGACTGATAAGTTGATTTCTCAATTATGTTTATTCCTATTTCTGTTCCAATATCAAAGACACCTTATAGAATTTTCAACATAGATTTGTAATATCTTAATAATTAGTTTTAGTAGAATCATAATAATGAAGTTATATCCTCGAGTTTTTCACCAAGGGGTGAACCAGTCTTATTTTTAATGAATGAGGATTGATTGATACACATATCCATTTATTATCATGAGCACAAAAAAACATGGTAAAGAACAATTATCCCCTTCCATGGATATAATTATTGTTTTATTTTCTATACGATGCCATGTATTTCTCTACGGTGGAGCTTTATTTATGATATCACCAATTAAAGGTGATGAATGAAGATATTGACATGACTTCCATGAGAATGTTCTATGGAAAATACTAGTTCACATTTATTCAATTAGGACTCAAAAATTCTCCAAAAAATTAAATAGATTTAATAAATAGTGTCTTCATTGAATACCTCAACCAATGATTGTTAGTATTTAATGATGATATTATGTTACACTCCAATTGCAAGGAGAAACAGAAGGAGAATTTGAGAATTCATTGGAGAACATTATGAATGGAATAAATTTTTTAATTTTACAATAAATGTGAGTTTTGGATGTTGAAAATATCATTTTTGGTACATGGTATTTCAATCAATGTGATATCTATTTACCCTTCTAATATAATGGGAATTGAGGAGTGGATAATAACAACATTTTTAATAAATATTCATAGTTTCATTTATCTATATGGGTATTACAGATTATTTTTTGTGAACATATCATCATATTCCAACCTAATAAAAATGATGACTCAAAACAAAGTGACGATTTTCATGACCAATGAATGTGAAGAAAACATCTAAAAGTTGAAAAAAGGCTTAACACTACACTGTGGGTCACACTATAAAAACATAGAGAACTATTTGATGTGTGAAAATATTCTTCAAATAAGTTAATATTATGTGAACATATAAAAAATAATATTTTAATATATTACACATCATGGAAGATGAAAATATATGAGATAAACAATCACACGCTTGATGCAAAGTCTGTGGTTCTGATCATTTCACTGAAAATCTAGAAGCATTATTTGTTTGGAGTGAATTGTGATATATATATGAATCATAAGAGTCTAAAATATATATTCACATATAATGGGATTTATATTCACTAGGGAAGCTTGTTATAACTCATAAATGATACTGACTTCTCAATCCACAACCATTATGGTTATTAAAATAAAGTGGCAGATGCTTTTTGTTGAAAAGTCCATACAAATTTATCATTGATTAGTGTTGAGATGTATCCAATTATCATATAACTACAAGGGATGGATATGGGAATCATTAAGGGAGGATCATATTCAACCCTTTGTAAAATAATTATTCAACTATCTCTCAGTGATAAAATAATGAATCCTAAAATATATGTAGTGAAATTTCAAAAAATGTTTAATTATATAAAAAGATGATAAATATTAAGAGTTAAAAATGGATTTGTTTAGAATCATGTGACTTTTTTAAAAAAATATGTGTACCAACATATCCATATATAATTAATGATATTTTTAATGATTCACATAGATCAACATACTCTTTTCACCTAGGAAACACAAAGATGTGTCTATATCTCTTAGATAACTACTAGTGGTAAAATATAAAGAAATAGATCACTGAATATACTTCAATGTTCCTTTAATGTTATCAATTTAATGGTGAAAGTCAAAATACCAAAGGGATTGGCTCAGCATTACCTATATCAACACCAAAAATAGGAAAACATCACCATGGAAATTATCACTGGACATCCAAAGAAATCGATAGGAATTAATTCTAGATTGGTTTCTGTGGATTTCCTTACAAGTATGACCCACCTTATCGCAATTCAAGAGGCCTTACCACCAGATTAACAAGAACATATATACATTTGAGAGTTTTTAAGGATGTATGGAGTACCATTGTAAATTATACCCATGTGTGTTATTAGATTAACCTCCATGTTTTAGAATTATCTCCAATATGCCCTAAAAACTAACCAAACATCAGTACGATCAATCATCATCTTTCTGATGTAACATCTATGATGACTAGTTGAGAGTGTGTTATATGGATTTTGGGGGAGGATGAGAAAAACATATTCCTATAGTTTATATTTGTTACAAAAAATTCCATTCATGTGTCCAAATAGGTATGTATGAATCCCTATATGTGAAAAGATATAGAACATTGGCTTGATGAGATGAAGTTGGTGTGTGTAAGCTACTAGAAAATGAAATGTAAAAGAATTGGTGGGAATGGGGAAAACCATAAAATAGGGAATCAAGGTAGCAAAAATTTGTTAAAATATTTATACTGATAATCATCAATAAGACCATGAGTTTACAAAATGATTCAAGGTATTCCTCTATATACCTACTTCTAAAAAGAATATGAGATTTTTTAAGAAAGGAATTCTTTGTCCCAGGTATATTATCCCATTCATTATTATTGTTCTTATAGGACTTGCGGCCAATCAACTTTCACTCCCACTAACAACGTCTTAATTACACAATGAATTTAACGTATCCGTCTTGAAAACTTATATAACGAATCACTCACAACTACTAAATTAAGAGTATTTAAAGTTTGAAAATGACCTCTTTTTTGAGGAGGAATAAGTGAAGATCTTGGAAAGTATAGATAAATTTTTAGGTAGAATGACTACTCACCAAGACAATATAAGATGAAGGATCCATAATTATGAATAGGAAACATGGGTACATGTGGAAGAAATGGAGGATAAGTACCATCAACTATTTTACCATTAGTTTGTAAAATTAAATTTCAAGGGAAATATTTCGAAACTAGTGAAGAATACAACGACCAGAATTTTATTAATGAAAATTTCCCTTATTATAATTATTTCATAATGTATAAATAACAATAAATTACTTATGGAATAGAATTAAATCATTATTAAAAAATAATTAAATAAATAAGTGGTATTTATAAAAATTAAGCTGCTAAACCAGTGGAAAGGTAATTTGACATTTGGAATAGTAATATGACCCTTAGAAATTTTAAATTGGCCAATAAAATAGTAACATCACCCAAGAATGTATAAATAAAATTTATCCTTCTTATAAATGAATATACGATTAAATTATATCAATGTATGATTAATTAGATGATCCAAACACTATTAATTATGTTTTGGTATTCATATGAATCAATAATTTTAACTAACAATTTCATTAATATTATAATGATTTAAAAGATTATTTATCTTCATAAAATAGAGTAAAAAATTAATATTTGTATATCATATTTTTCTAAGATAATATTATGATAACTTATCTAATTTTTCAATGTGAAATAAGGTCAGTAAGATATTTAAAATCAGTGTTTCAACTATGCTTCTCCGACTACCTCGACCTATGTGTTTTTCCATGGTATGTACATGGAATTGAATAAATATTATCCAACACTTTAACCAATATATGATTTAACTTTCCAGGGCTCATAATCTCTATAAATGGATGGGGTGGTTAGTAGGCTTATACGTTGAATGGATTTAATGTTTCATTATCTATCATTGTTACAATCTATTTAAACTCTTCCATAAATAATTGGGTGATTCATTCTTTAGCATTTTAAATCATTGGGTGATTCATTTTTCTTTCGCATTTATTCAATTAGTTTATCATTTTTAGATAATTTTCCTATATTAGTGGTTTTTTAATTAATATATCCTTTTCGCATCAATGTTATAGCCTCGGTATCTATGCTAAAAATCTAAATTTCACCCAATAATGTATTGAATTTTATCGTGGATTACATTCTCATGTTTTTAAAAATATTTTCACATAATTTAGTTCATTTTTAAATTTTACACATTGAAAATTTTCTAGGATGATATTTTTGAATTGTGAAATACTATAATTTAGAGTATTAAATGTATTCATTATTTCATGTGAGGTAAATAATATAATGATGATGTAATCCCACAATCTAAATGTATCCTTAAATTTTAAAATATTTATTTATAAGGATAAAAATATTTATTGTATTGAGAAAATATAAAAAAATATTAATAAAATATAATTCTTATCCACTAGAAATTCCACGTCTCACTACCTCTTATCCTCCCATCTTAAAATCGTTGAAGCTAGTATGAATTATTCTAAATCATATTCCAATGCCTCTCCCCAAAGTCTTGGATACTTTTTTCAGAATATAATATTAATAAATAGTCTTTTAAGGTGGTTAGTGTGGAGAATATTTCAAGATTACATTATATACAAGTGTTGAACACTTCCATACATAATGTTAGGGACTCTTTCTAAATCTCTGAGTTTTCCTTCAAATAACACATTATCAATCATTACCCCTATGTAATAATTAAAATTTTTATTTAATAATCCTATTTTCTATATGTATATACCTAACATGTGTTTAAAGACCAATTCTTATTTCTTCAATGGGGAAACCCATGTTTTATAAACCTTCCATCACAAATCTTCCTTATGATAAATCTTGATTAAAGGGAACATCTCAATTTCAAACCCTATTTCATGTAAAATCCATATTCATTTTTATAAAGCCATTAGTTTTAGTAATAAATAATATTTTCATGAAAAACTCTCTGGGATCATTATCTTTTTTAGGAATACAAATGTTCATGTTCTTCTTTAAATGATATTTAATTTTATCCATAATCAATACAAACAATACTCATTTATAATTTTTCTTAAAAACTCATTTTAAATGTTTCCACTTCAATTGGCCATCATTTATCCTGATATATTTCTATTTTACCTATTTAATGTCCATGTATGATTAATTGTTTTATCTCATTGCTACATTTATTATACTCCCATTTTTTACACTTTGTGACATTATTATGAAACCCAATTCCTTCCCCGAGTAATGCTTTTGATTTATTATTAACATTTAAAAAATATTTATGAACATTTTATTATAGGAGCACCCATATTGATATCAAATGATTTTTTAATGATTATACTCATGGGGTTTCTTATACAATGGTCTTGGTGGTTATACATGACTCTTTCTCCTCTATGTGCAATGGTCTTTGTTGGTTAGCATTGACTCATGCTCCTCTGTGTGATATGACCTTAGTAGTGAGACAACACTATTTATCCTCAATGATGATTGGTCTTAGTGGATTGTCTTAACTCATGCTCATATATGTGCAATGGACATTTGTGGTCATCCTTGAATCATGCTTATGTCATATTGTATGTTGTTTCCACATTTCTATGATTCCATGGTTACCTCATAGTTTTTCTATATGATATTCTTCTATATGATCCACACCATTTTATGGCTTCATGATATTCCTTCTAAAACATTTTCAATGCTTTACTCATATGATTCTTCCCTTAGTTGGCCTTTATCTCATCCATTTGATAATATATTTTTCTAGTTATCCTATTTAGATGTAACAACTCAATGAATGTTAGCAAATCTTTATAGATATTAAATTAAACATGTTTTTTTGTACATTCATGGTTCTTAATTATTCACATAGTTATCTTAATATCCAAGAAATTATGATTATTGTTTGGTATATAAAGGATATTTATGATTAAAATCCTGTAATAATGTTCGTAGAAGGATGGGGTCATTATTTCTAGGACATAAAATACTTCTACTGCATATGATTCCATTATAAATAGTTCATATTTTTCTCCTTCCTTACTAAAGTACACATTTTTGAATCCCAATTCATCTATATTAACAGTAGTCCCATTATAAGTAAACATTCATATAGATAATGGATATTGGAATATTGTACAATCTGACTCCCATATTTGTTTGATGATTCCATAGAATGAAATATTCAAATAAATTTGACTTTCTCCTTGGAGCTGGATACATGGATCACATTAGCAACAAGTGTAACTCCAATTTGTTTCTTGGTACCATGATCGATATGTTCATTTTTATAGAACAAATAATTATTAATTAAATAACAACTATATGATAATACAAGAAAAATGGTACTTTAGATATCCATTGAAGTCACTCTAAAATTGAATCTTCATTTTCCATAGAATAAATACAAAATGGGCTCATAGACATTAATTAAACTATTTAGTATGGTCATTTGATATCCAACATTCATCACCCAATGGATTCAAATGGCATGGAATTACACATTGTGTTTCAACATTTGGCATATCCTATAAACTATTATAAAAATGTATTGGTGAATCTACTGAAACTCTATAATTATAATCATGGAAACATCTATTCTGAAAATAGCTTCACCCATAAGCCCTATGGTGTTATGAGATTTTGGTAGACCAATTTTTTTCCATATAAGATAGGCGGTCAGTACAAAATTCAATAGTTTACTCAATAAAGTAACTATCCACATACAACATTTCTAATGACATTGATTTCTAAACAATCTTTTGAAATCATAATATAAAATTAAATGGGGTACATCCAATATTAATTTAAAATACAACATAGTCTAATTTATCTTATCAAGTGAACCATCAGGAGATCAATCATATAAAAGAATTTTGGTAAGAATGGAATCGATTAATTCACATAATATGAGATATATGAAATTTCATCATAGTTTGAAATTTCAACAACAGTACAAATTTTCTATTTATCTTATTGAAAAAGAAACAAAGATTGGTTAATGTATGACATATTTTAATTTGAAAAATCCATTAGAAAGATACATGTATTGGATCATACATAAAAACACAATATTCAGGTGGATAAAGTCCCTTTATTAACAAATCAAACATTTACATGATATTATATATATATATAATGAATACCCATACGTTACCTTTAAATTTTTTTATATTTTTCAAAAATTACCTCATTCTTTTCAAGAATGATTGTAAGTAGCTAGAAGAATAAAAGTCAATTTTTCAATATTCACTAATACCAACTCTTCCCAAATCCCTATGTGAATATTGTCCAACGTAGAATTAATTCTATTTTTTACGAGGTAAAATTAGTATCAATCCACTAACACTATCACAAATATTTTTCCATATGCATAATATCTAGAAAATTTATGATGTGTAAACAATTTCAATATGGTAATTAAAAAACTGATCACTTTTTCCAACCAGTTTTGGATAGTATTTTCAAATATGTTTTAACAAAATACATGTTAATATATTTTAATTTCTCAAAACTATTATCGTATTTTAGTTGAGATTTTTTGGTACCTTGTTCCAAACCCCCATTGAATGATACTATATATGATCAGTACATATGTAACCTGGGTAAAATAAGTGGTGTCCATGAAATGTAGGTTTTGATGGATGTTTAAAACTAAATGAATATGTACCATTTTCAAAAATGGGAAACCATTGATTAAATTTATAGTTATATCCTAAAAAATTTCTATGAGTATAATATTAATTTATCATCCTATACATCCTATCAATCAATATAAAATATTAATCCCTATAATAATTATACAATTTAACACCAAAATCTGAAAATAAATTCAAATCATCAATCAAGGGACCAAATAAGCATCAATATCATTAAAAATGTGTTTTAATCATAATATATTAATAGATAAGATGGTATATTTTCATTTGGTGCATAAAGTTTTTGGAATGATAAAATTTACCAATAGAATTGTTGATTTACTATGAGTTAAAATTTCTTATGTCAAAAGGATTCAATCAATCCATATATGGAACAAGATGATGTTTTCCTGACTCGTTTCCAATGTTAGGGTACTCATGATCATTAATCATAAAATAACGATCGAATACATAGTGATGATGTCTCCCCTATTTTATTCTTGTATTGGTATGAAACAAATTATTTCCTTACAGTCTTTTTAATTCCATATAGGTTTCTAAAACATGAAATGATCAGAACATACCACATAACTTTTTTATGTCCTGATTCTTCTTTATTTCTTTGAGAATCACCACAAAATAAGAAATTTTTTACTGATTTTTGTTCCATGAGAAATAGTATACTATCATTTGGATATGAATAACTTCTTTCAAAGAACATACCCACTGAATCTATAGTTCATTTCATATCATATGGTTGGCATGGAACCTTAATATCTTTTCAATGAATTCCATTAAATATATAATGTTCCCCAATAAAAATTGAATCAATCCACCTCTTCGTATCATTTAAATAATATATCTTTAATATTAATGATAATGATAAATATTTAGTTCAACAACTATACAATGGATTATTTTAACTACTCTTTAACTTCTCAAACAATTTTATACAATCATTAGGTTCATCTTCAACTATCAATGTCATTTACTCAGTATGATCTTCATAATCTTTAAAATATTTAATAACATTATTGATATGATATTTATAATAGTTCACACATTTGATCATATGATATAACTCAGGAAACACATATTTAATCAATTCACTAGTGACATTTAGTTTTACTCATGTTTAGGATAAATTTAATAACATCGATCTACCACAAAAATAACACGACTTCTTCTGAATCCTATGGACTAATCAGTCTGGAATAATGATTATGTAAACCTAAAAAATAAATTTAGAAGTTTCATACACGTAATTTAATTAATACATGATAAACTCATTCAGATCATCATCACAAAATTTTATTATACAATAAGAGACATCCATTTTTTATTCATATAGGTCTTATTTTATTTAGTAATATTAAAATTTTGAAAAATAAATAAATACAAAAAGTTACCGGGAATGGGACCAAGAAAATGTCATTATTATAGAATCATTTAATTTATATGAATTTATTATTCTAAGATAATAATATCCAAATGATGTGGCTTGAGATTGTTTTATAGTGGCAGATATCAATGAAAGAATAGAATTGGTGATATCTATATATTTAAAAAATAATATAATTAAATTTTAATTTATTAGAAAACATAGAGATGAATGAATATTTTTGTAACATTGTTAGTTGGGAGTACACTATGAGGGAGGAGATGATGTTATCAGGACATGTGGTTTTTCGAAGAAAATATTCTTAGGATATGATGTTGACCTATATTAAAATGATAAAAACATTGACAGGGTCCAATGACCACGTCTTGAGAAAATAATATTTTAAGGAGTTCTAGATTTTAAATCCAGTGGAGTAGATGTAATGGTTTTCTATTCTAATGTGATTGGAACAACTAATGTACTATATAATTGTGCTCTCACAATTGCTTGAAATTTAAACAACTTATATTTTAAGGATAAATCCACAAATAAAAAAAATAAAAAATTTATAAATATATATATATTACATCTCCGTATTTTGTAACATATATTAAAATGTTTTCCAAATGAAAATGGATATTAGTAATATAAAATTCAATTAAAGTTATTTAAATGAGGTTATATTGTTATTATCAATACCAATTTTAAAATTTTAATAGAAAATGAATGTGAAATTAAATATGATTTTTTAGGAACATATCATAAGATGAAAAATATAATGTTTATGAACCTAAATTTTCCCTCATTGGGAATTCTTGTGAATTCTAATAAACTAAAAAATGTATATTTACAGTCAAAATTAGATAATGTAGAATGTTTTAATTATGATTATGATGTTGACACGTTATTCAAATCAATTGTGGGGTTACAAATTTAAAAATTAAATGATGATGAGTACCTTTGTTATAAAGAAAATGGTGCTGAAAATGATAAAAATGATGAATTGATGAGTTCCCATTGGGATCAATAGATTTTTATTGTAATAAAAATATTGGAAGGATTATGGTTCTTTTATATGTAAATGGAAAAGTGGGAATAATTAGATGATTTAAATCTATAAAAGTAGGAAGGATTCATATAATATGACTTCTTCTCCCTCATGATTGAAGTTCAATCCATGACCTCAATCCAAAATTACATCAAGATGTAAAAGGCATGGGAATTTCTAGGTGACCGACCCTTTCCGATGGTGAAATGCCATGTGTGGAAATTATTTTTCACCCTAACATTCACACACCTTATAAAGGATAATGTTTACTAGGTGATAGATGAATATTGAGTCATGGTGGTGTCATATCAGGTTTGTTCGAGTGAGGTGATACGTCATTCAAATCCTTTTTGAAAATTTAAAACACCTAATGAATAAAAAAAATTGAATGATTTATCATAGGATAATAAGTCACATTTTTTGGGATTTGAATGTATAAATTCATCTATATGCGAGTGAGGGAGAGTGAGGGTGAGTTAATGAGATAAAGGGAGTGATTGTATCATTGAGGGAGAGTGGTGGCAAGGGAGAGTGCACAATATGGGAGAGTAGCAACGAGGGAGATAGGAAATGAGGGAGAGAAGCAGTGGAGGGAGAGTGATGTTGACGGAGAGAGAAAGTTTGGTTTCAGTTCTATGAGAGCCCAAACAGTTCGATAAAATATGGTTGGTAATGATAAATTTTATAAGACAATGAAGTGTTTATTAGTGCTTTTGATAAGGTGCTAATAATTATTGGATTTATTAGTTCTAAAATAATAAATTTTGATAACAACCCTCTTTATCAGTACTAAAAAAATTCATAAATATTTAGTAATCTAATTAATATAAGTGATAATTTAATAAGAATATAATTATAAATAAATTTAATGAATTGTAAATATATATTTATAAGTCAAATTATAAATAAATTTAAATAAATTTTATTAAATAAAAATATTCATTTATATAATAATAAATATATTATAAAATTTTAAATATGTATTTACAAATATAAATATAATTATAAATTAAAAATATTTTAAATATTTTCCTATAATAATAAATATTCTGATATTATTATATATAATTATATATATATATATAATAAATAATTGAAATATATTTATTATAATATTAGAATTATTTAAATATAAAATAATTTATTTATAATTAAATAAATACTTTTTTTAAAAATTATTCATGCACATATATTTTTATAATTATAAAAATATAATTTTATAAATAAAGTAAATATACACTTATATATATGTATATAATTATATTTAATTCTAAATATTTATTAAGAAATATATTTTTTAAATTATTAATAATTATATAAAATTAAATTAATTTATAGTAAAAATAATTAAATAAAATTATATAAAGTACAAAAATATTTATAATATTTAATTCATAACATTTATGTAGACTAAGGGTACCTAAAAATGATAAAATGTTAAAAAATATACATTACTTATTATATAAATAAAATAATATTAACAAAGAATTATGTTGAATTTACAAAACTTTTAAAAATTAAATTTAATTAAAAAATTAAGTCAAATAAAATTACACACATTTATAATCAATATGAAGAGATTAATATATATATATATATAATGATTATATAAAAAATGAATAAATATATAAAATACTAATGGGAAGAGATATGAAAAAAGTAAAAATAGTATTAAATAAATGATGATACTTGTGAACACACATACAAGTACACATGAAAGATAGACATATGTACACATACACAACTACTCACACAAACACATATCAATAAAGGCACACGCATACATATCTAGTTTTACATGTACATATATATTTATATTATTTTATATCAATATAAATTTATACTAAAATAAAAATATTCCTTTATATATTATACAATTTGTTAAATATTATATAAAAAAATTATATTTATTCTTCATTTAAAAACCCATATGAATATGTGATGAATATGAATGTATTTTTTGTTAATATATAAGATGGAATCAAAATTCAATGTGTGATAAATCATTTACGATCATTGATTAATCATTGAATGAGTTTGAGTTATATTCAACAAGTCCAATGATGACAATGCTTAGAGAATTGTAATGGATTCATTGAATTCAATTCGATGCCATGAAAGGATAATTCTCCATGATATGTGATGACTATTTCAAGTGATTTTAAATGATTAAAAAAAGTTCTTAATGAGTTTGGACATTTCTAAAAAAATTAAAAGTTACCGATGTCCAAGAAAAATGAAATTTATTAATTCATACTAAAGTAATTAAAATACCATTCAAAAATAAATTTCATTATGTGATGCATAAGTAATTTTATTTCATGAAAGAGAGTTAAGGATTTTGGCTTTTCTTATAATTATATTTCTTTTAGCATGAAATTTTTTATAATTAGTTTTAATGGGGATTACTTAAAAATAGTTACCAACTTAATGGAAAGACTCATACTAGATTTAACAATGTACTTTGGGTACCCAAATGGAAACCACACCTGAGGGATCATGTCCAAGTCCAACATGAGGGAAGAATGGGTGGGAACCTGAGTGTGCCCACAATAGGGACTTCTATAAGGCCCTCAATGGAATGAATGGGTGAATGGGGTGTTCTCAGTGTTGTGGTGAGATCTATATAATGTTTCAAGGGGAAAATATTTTAGCTTATTGTTGATACTTACAATCCTAAACATAGTTTTGGTGACAAATATAGGATAAAATTCCAAAGGGAAGGCACAAAAAAATTATGATCTATGATGTGGATCGGACGTGTATTGTACCACTATCTATTAAATTAAGGATATATCATGGGACAAACAATATATTTAATCAATAAAGTCTTATCTCCTTGGTCTCTCACAATAAAAAATGATGTGTGTATTCAAAAGATCCATCATCTCATTCATCCTCCGGATGAGGCTTCTACCCATGTGAACGAAGACACCAACCATTAGGAGTGATGAAGCAAAGACAGTGTGAATGATTCTAGTGGATCCACTAATAAAGGAATACAATATCATCACACGTGACTTCGATGAAATGAGGCCATCAGAGGAAAGGCATCACTATAAATAGTGACACTACATGGGTTCTCCATGATAATAGAGACACTAAGGGAAGAATTTCTATAAACCATAACACGAACAAAAGACACACACAGAGGAATCAAGATAGTAGTAAGAAAAACATGAAGCTATGCAAGAATATGAATGAATATAACATTGTGAGAAGATTACATAAGTTAAGGATACCATTTCATGATTTAATTTGAAATTAGAAGGAATCCATGTTATGTAATCATATGAAGACGTATATTCCATAACAAGTGGCATCTAATTATGATTTAAGTGATCATGTAAAGAAGAATATGTGATCCCATGAATCACATGATCATTCTATAATATCACATAGAATCTATGACTTGCATCCATTCAAAAACCAATGAGATGAAACAATATTTCCAGGTGTATAATGGGACCTCAATATGACTTCAATAGAATCAGATATGTGGTATATGATCTTTTATATAAACTGAGATCGACTAAGAGTTCATGTTTTTTCCCACAATTATATCACGAGTGATATGGAAATAGTGAACTACCATGAAAAATTTGAACTAATAGAAGAAATTTTTGATGTTATTAAATCATGAGAAGTTTTATCTCATGAACCACATTGGCAACTCAATGGAGAGTGGGTCTGTGTGAACCTCTCTATATAAAGACAACTCACAGAGACTAGTTTCCATATTGTCACAACACATTGGTTGAAAAATTTCTATGAGATATGTCTTATTATAAAAATCATATCTTGTTAAGTATTTGATTTTTTAAATGAAATAAAGTGAAAGGATCCCATGAAAAAACCATTATCTTATTAAGGTAATATCAATGACCTATATATTGTCTCATAAAGAAGAATGCTACAATTCTTCTAGGTCATTCAAAGTCATTTAATGATAAAACAGAGGAAACCTATTTTCTAATAAATTATATATGAGAATGAAACCTAAACATTGGAATATGATCATATGGAATCACCTCTTATCACATGGATGGAACATGAATATAGTGATCATTTCATTCAAACTAAATTGAAAATAGTATTTCTATGAAATGAATAAATGTCATAAATTTTTTTGTGTCTAATGGGAAACATTTCGTGTGCAACATAAATGATAGTGTGAAGAAGGAAGTTAGATCACAAGATCAATTCAAACAATTGAATGAAAAAACATCACAAACCTCTTAAAAACCAAAAATTCTATACACCTCTCTTATAATTTTTGATAAACACGATGTGATTTCAAAGTAAAATCTATGAATAATATAAAAGGGGTGTTTTCAGTATTTTAGATTAAAATATTTTAGAAATTACATTAAATAAATTTGGATGATAAATGTTTATGTGAAATATTTATACATGTATGAATAGATTTTGATACTAAGGGATTATATATTTGTTGAGTCAATAAGATTTTCCTTATGACTTTTCCAATCCTTCACAAATGAGGTAGATTAGAAATTCATCAAGGTTTCCTTATGACTTTGTCATTCCTTTTTTTTAAAATCACAAATACCTTTTTCATAAGGAAAATTCAATTTTACCTATGTTTTTCTTCCATAAAGAAAATTACCTTCCCAAAGGAAATTTACCCCTACCTTGTTTTCATTGTTCATATCAATATATTTCTTAATTAGAAAAATCGGATTAATATCTAAATCCTCAGAATCATATAATACATGGGCATAAAGCATTCTGTTTTAGGATCCGAATTCTAGATATGAACCCTAATGAAGTTCAACTCTGAATTCTGTATTTGAACTCTAATGAAGTTGAACTCCGAATTATGTATACGAACTCTAATGAAGTTCAACTCCCAATTCCGGATACAAAATCTAATGAAGTTCAAATCCAAATTCAGGATATGAACACTCATGATGTTCCACTCCAAATTCTTAATATTAACTCTCATGAATTTCCACTCCGACTTCTAGATATGAACTCTCATTAAGTTCCACTTCGAATTCTGATTATGAACTCCTCTATGTTCTGACTCTGAGTTCTCTGAATTCAGACTCCGAACTCTAATGAGTTCTGAATGTGAATTCTCATGAACATAGACTATGATCTTTGTATGTTCTGGATCCAAATTCAAGTGAAATCAGACTCCAAATTTCCTTGAAATTCAGACTGCAGATTTCTACAGTATTCAGGTTCCAAATTATTACAAAACAGAATCCAAATATTCATAAGTTTATAATCTCTGAATTTATTTTTACTTCTGATCTGAACATTAACCCTTTCCATTCTGAACATTAATTTTGTAATCCATTTCGAATGTCAGTTTAATTATATTTATACTTGTTCTATTACAAAACGATTTCATTCTTTTAGTTATTAACTAACCATTGGTTGAGTGACACATGTACAAGTCCTTTCAAAATTAAAGGAGAAATATGACTGTTGGAGGAGGGAGCTGACCGTTGGAGCTTTTCCTATAAATAGGATCTCATTTAAAAAGAATCTACAACACTTGAAAACATTTGACATCTGTGCTTACATGCTGTTGTAGTGATTTCTAGAGAGATAATCTCTTATCAACACTCAAGCTTCGTACCGAAAGTTAGAACGACTATGTTCAAACATTGCCTTGTGCAGATTTTCTGCGTGCGACTCTGATTGTTGATGTGTACAATCGAGGGCTTACAGGGATAGGAAGACAAAGGTTCCAACACCTTGAAGTAGAGGGCTTCCTTGTTGAGGAAGAACGTGGTGCCGACTACCTGATAGTTGAGGGTTTGCAGGGATAGCAAGATATACTCTGATTTTCTTATCGAGGGCTTACCCTGGTGTGGGTAAGATAGACTTTCATGAAAGTATAAATCAAGGTACCATTATCCAAGGTTGTTAGATACCATTATATTTGTGTTAAAAGAGTTATTGTTTGTTAATTTTAGTTTTACTACTTTGTTTTCCCCAGCATTTTGTGTTGTTAAGGAAAGTATTAGGTTCTTATACATCCTTACTTGTACACTGATTTAGTCGGACTCTATACGCTTTAAGGTAGAATATTAATCTATGTAACTTTTTTTATGTTTCATTTTCGGAATCACTTTTCTGAAATATAGCAAGCTATTAGAACTTTTAGAGGCCTTGTGAATTATCTTGTTTATCCTTGTTAAACATAACCATCCTTAAAGTTTCCTAAGGGAATTTTTAAAAGGTACTATTCACCCCCACACATTTATCTGAGAATGTCATTCTTATTTCTATCCTACATTTGGTATTATATAGTATATCAATAAAAGTCACAAACCATCCTAACAATTTCTATCATAGCATTTTGTTCAATCTGAATTAATCTAACAATTAGATTAAGAAGGGAATTCAAGGATTCTCATTTTCCGGATTCATATTTTTCTGAATCTGTTTTTTTGGGATTCATTTTTTTTCACAAATTCAGACTCATATAGTTCAGATTAACTTTTTCATAGAGTTATAATATCTAATTTCATTCTTAGGATATTTCCTCTAGTTTACAAACTCATAAAACTAACATGTTTTTGAGCCTAGGATTTTCTTAATAATGACATGTTTAAATGTTGGATCTATGGATAACATAAATCCTACCAGACCTCCTATTTTTGATGGAAATGATTATGGGTAATGAAGAGATAGGATGAAGACTTTTGTTATCAATACTGAAGCTGATAACTTTCTAATGATGACTGGATATTATAAGATTCTGGATAAGGAATTGAGAACCTTTACGAATTAAGAGAAATCAGAATATCAATCAAACTTCACAGTCAGAATTACTTTGTTGTGTTCCTTGACTAAGAACATCTATAGTCAAATATCATCATGTGATGCTGCAGATAGTATCTGGAAGAAACTCTAAGTTACACATTTTGGTACATCCAATGTCAAAGAAACAAGAAGACATATGTTGAGAGGAGAATACCATGGATTTAATTTTGATTATGGAGAACCTATAAGCAAAGTACAACAAAGGTTTATGACTATAGTGAACAAATTACAATCAATGGGAGAAAAAGGTTTGGATGATGATGCTCTTGTGGATAAGATTATAGATATCATGCCAAATGAGTGGGATTCCAAGAGGACATATATTGATGAGAATAGGAAAGTCCCTCAGATTTCAATAGATTAATTGTTTGGAACTCTTCTTCAGCATGAAACCAGAATGAAGAGAGATGTTGACAACATAAAGAAGAAGAATGGGAATGGTATTATTGCTTTTATTGTAACACCCGAGACTTTTATGAGAAATATTTTGTTTTTATGTTATATAAATCATCGAAGTAATCTTTCACTACACACAACACTAGATTGGCTTGATTTACAGGAAACCGCGACCTTCCTCGATAGCTTGCGTCGTACGCAATACCGAGTTTTACAAAACAACGATATGCTATTAAAATATTATTAAAACTACCTGTTATGAATAGTAATAACCACTTTTTGAAATTTTGTAAATTTTATTTTTCAAAATGGATTTCATTTTTCGATTTGGAATTTCGAAATTAGCTTATGGTGAAATTTTGGTACATTTCGGATAACTTTCATATTCTGATGAATAGTGAAAATTATTAAATTTTAATTAAAAACAACCTTTTTAACCGAAATAAATAATAGTGATAAATTATTAATCTGAGTGGTTTTAAAGTATATTTTGAATATATTTTTACAATTTAATACAAATTTTTTCATTGTATGTAATTTCAATTTAAACCAGACATAAACAAGTGTCAATCTTTTGATAGTTATTATCTCTTAAAAACACGCTATTTATCTTGATGACGGGATTTAATTTTTAAATTAGTTAATTTAACTGAAATGTTTTGAATTTGGTAAAATAAATATCATTTTTGAATACATAATATCTAATATAGCTTAGGCCTAATTTTTTGTATTTTTCTGGAAAATTTCATTTTTTGATGAATAGTGAAACCACTAAGTGGTAGTTAAAAAACTGAATTTTTCATAAAACTTAATTTTACTGCTTCTGTTAGTGGAATTTTGAAAATCCGAGAGAAACAGTTAATATTGAGGACTAAAATGAGGTTCAATGAGATGAAAATAATTTTTGGTGAATAATAACTTTTTACTTTTTTTTACAACGGTTAAAAGTAAATTGGGTAGTTAAGGGTAAAAATGACATTATTATTACCATAACACATGTCCTAATTCAATTTTATAAGTTTTATTCGACCAAAAACAGCCTTAGGAATAAAATATGACCATTTAGGCCCCCTTGTTTTAGATTAGGACATTTATTTTCAATTTATTTAAAGAAGGGTTAAAATAGTTAAAATCAATGTTTAATAACTAAAAAATTTTTAATATAGGGTTATACATAAGATAAATTCGACTATAAATATTCATTGGAAATATAAAACACGTTCCTACATAATGGTATTTTATTTATAATTTTTAGACTTAAAATAATTTAATTTATTTATGTTACAATGATGATGAAATAATTATCTTATTAATGAAATATTGACATAATTGATGTTATAAATACCCAACAAAATTAAATTTGAGACTTTTTATGAATTCCAATAATTTTATATGCTAATATGACATGTTAGTATTGATTTAATTTAATGTTTTCGAACTAATCATTCTGTTATGAGTTTCACAAAAATTAATTACCAAATAGTGTCAAAAATGACATAAAATAGTTTTTAAAACAAATACTATATTATTAATTGTTATTTTATTCCAAAAAATATAAGGTTCGGCCAAATTACTTAGATACGGTTATATATAATAAAAATAAACAACTTGGGGCTCGTTTAGCTTGATATTGTAAGTTTATTAACCTTATAGTGTAAGAAAACAAGAAGACACAATAAAAGATAAATTATCTAACTTAAAGTTTAATCTAAATTATAAGGTTAAAATTGATACATAAACTTGTCTAAATTCTATTTTATGAGAGGATTTAGACCCATCCCCACCTTATCTTAGAAATATATCAATTTGGAGCTATTAAAAACCGAATTTGACTTTATAATAAAATAATATTTTTAGTTATTCCAAAGGTGCCCCTATCCTCCCTTATAAAAGGGCACCTCCTCCCTCTCATCCTCACACCACTTTGAGCCTTCAATCTCTGACAAACCCTACCAATATCTCCTCTCCACTTCCCTAGAAACATCATAGAGGTCATTTCCTTCTTTAAAGACAAATTTTAGTGCCCTAAGTGGAGGTCTCAAAGAGGCGCTTCAAAGAAGAGGTAATGCCCATTACAGATTCTTTCATCTTTATTTCTTCTTCCACTTCATCTTCATTAGTTTTTTCATTATGATGTAATAAAATAAGTATCACTAATATAATGATATGTTATTATAAGTATTAAACAACCCTATTTGACCATCTATCCATCCTATGGAAAATGAAATCACCATGCATGCGTACGTACAGAATACCGTCTCCACGCCGTGGTGTAATCTATTTTCCAGCACCACCTTACTTGTATGGGTATAATGGTGATAATAAATAACTATATATGATTATTTTAAAGTGGTATTGATTCTTCAAATGTATATATACACTCCAATACAATTCCACTATCATGGGAATGATATCATCGCTCATGCGTACGTATGAAATACCGTCTCCACGATGTGATGCGATTCATTATACATGATGTTCATTACATAATGATTATATAAATGAATTGAATTAATGAATATGATATATATTACACTAATACCATTCTGGAAATGAGGTATCTATAACCTATAAATAAAAATAAGAATTTATTCGACAAAACACGCATAAGAACAAAAAGTTATAAACACCCGAATAACAAGTAGTAATGAAATATTACTAATAAAAAGATATAAAATCTGACCATATATGATATCATAAAAATATGTATGATTCTTTAATAAGTCAATAACATTATTTAAATCATTATACAGGAGGTTCAGACACTTATGAAGCAAATTGGACCTATGGTAAGGGAAAATATCCCAATCTCATTTTTGTTCGAGATTGTTTATACTTTGGTATTTAATAGGGTGTATTTTGTCATCCACATCCATGTTTCCTCAATATGTAATATTTATATCCTTATACAATAGTTTAAATGAAAATTTTCCCTTTGGTGAGTTTTTAGTAAAGGATATGAAAGGAATCTTTTGTCGTTTTTCGTACGAAGTACTTTTTGAATTTTCTGACAAAAGTGCGAGAAGAATGTAATTTTAAACTTATACGACATGAATGGATTATAAAACATTATTTCCAAGAAGCATAGTTTACATGTTTTCATTTTTATTTTTAATCAACTTCTTTTAGTTTAAATTTTATGACATGTTAAGAAAGGAAAAATGTTTTTAAAGTAGAAAGGATTTTTTCCTCAAGAATGGAGTTCAAGTTTTTTTATCAAAATTATTTTCCATCTAAGATAATATAGGGTTATGTTTCTATCACTGTTATTACATTGATTTTATTATGTTGTGATGGAATTATTTTTATGAATTCCTTTATCTTATATGAATTGTTTTATGATGTCACAATGTTTAAGAATCTCATTTTTATTACATTGGTTATGCAAGATGTATGATTTATGATTTTGTGTCACACATAGGAATGATATCATTATGAGATGGGTGGGACCTATATCTCCCTCCAATACATTGGGTAAATATTTTATATCTCATGAGATAGACATGGCTGGAACGACAGTTTAAACCGGTTCAGTGAAACAGGACTGAAATGAGGAGTGAACTCAGTTCAGAAATGGACTTTGTCCACTAAGATAGTCTTGGAAATTAGTCTTGACTAATAAGAAATGATTCTCTATGATTATGTGTGTATTACACAAAGTTTCATGTTTTATGTTATGATTATTGGGATTTCATTTCACTACTATGATTTATCCCATGTTATGAAATTATTCTCTCTTTTGCTGGTTAAGATTTCCAAACTGGTATGTTCTCATTAATATGATGTGATTGATATTTATTTTTTTTACCCTTACTGACCATTTGAGCTCACCCTTTTGTATGTTTTATTTCCCCAGGTTAGGAAAAAGGTTATTAAGTAAGATATTCCAAAAGGGACTATAGATATGATGAAATAAATGGAAGATAGTGTAGACGCTTTATGAACAAGTTGTTTATGTTTCACAGTTTCTAAAGACACTATACCTATATGGTCCTTTCATGGATTTGTTATATGTTGTAATAAGTATACTTTAAATTTGAAGTAATAACAATGTATGTAAATTATGGGTCATTATAGTTGATATAAGAGGAAAGTTATTGTCAACCTTTGGAAACTAGGATGTGAAAGATTTAGTAAAAACCCTAAGGATAATTCTAAGCATAGAACACAATATTAGTGTTTTAGAAATGACCATGAATAACCTATGATAAGACCTTAAGTGTGAAATTTTCTTCTTGTTTATGAGGTTTTCCTATTATAATTAGTGTTGCTCAAACTATTCTTCTTGGTTTTAGTCAATGGCTGGAACGTGAAGGAACCGTGTTAATGCGGAATGTGACGGGCAATGCAATGATTATCCCCCTGAGAAACCAAACGTTATGGGAGCTAGAATGAAAAAGATTATAGCCATGCTCACACAACTTTCTCAATCTATGAATCATGAAGGACCTCCAAACGAGAAAAGGAAGGAGCAACATTCTATTGAATCTTTAATGAGCCAGCGTCCACCTTCTTTCAGCAGGTCTACTGATCCATTAGTTTCTGAACAATGGATTAGTACTACAGAAAAGATATTTTCAGTTCCTCAATGTTTTGAAAATGATAAAGTCATCCTAGCAGTGTATTGTTTGGAAAGAGATGCTAATCAATGGTGGAATCTTATTAAGAATACGAGGAAAAGGAATGAAATTGAGTCCATGGAATGGGACGAGTTCAAGAACTTATTTTTCAATAAGTACTTCCCTCATATTCTCCGAACAAAGATGGAGACAGAGTTTCTTGAACTAAAGAAAAAGGATGATGAATCTATTGGTACCTATAAAGAACATTTTACAAGACTTTCAAGGTACGCTTCTGGTATTATTATCCAACCAGAGAGTAAGATCGATTGATTCTTTAGTGGCTTAAAACCAAGTCCTCGAAGGGCCTTAGCCATAAGGGACGTCAATAGCTACGAGGAAATCATTCGATGTGCTCTCAAAGATGAGATAGATATTGGAGTAACACATCAGTCATATGGGTTTGATAAGAATAGGCAAATGGAATTCAAAGGAAAATCTAAATAGCACACTGAAAAGAAGATGAGCTTTCCATTATGCTCAATGTGTCGAACGAAACTTGGAGGGAGTTGTCTTAAAGGGACAATTAAATGTTTCAAATGTGGAAAGGAAGTTCATCGGGCATTTGAATGCCGCAATGATGGGAAGAAGATGTCTAATGATGCAAAAAAAGGAAGGCACACACAGAATGAACCTACTACACTTCAATGTTTCAAGTGCAAGGAGATGGGGAATTATTCCAATAAATTCCCTAATCCATGGGTTTTTGATGATGATAGACATCAACAAAATATGAAGGCTAAAGGCAATGGAAAGTCACATGCAATTTCTATCAGTGATGTGGAGTACGATAACGATGTGGTGAAAGGTACACTTACCATCCACTGTAAAGTAGAAAATGTTTTATTTGATTCTGGATCCACCCACTCTTTTATTATTGAAGATTTTTCTAAGGGTATCACCATATTACCTCAACAATTAGATGTTGAGTTAGCCATGACAACTCCTAATGGCACAACAGTCACATCAAAAGTTTACAATTATTCCTCGATTAATGTTTGTGGGAAAGTGCTTCTTGCAAATCTTGTGATCCTTAACATAGTGGAATTTTATGTGATTCTTGGCATGTATTGGATTTCTTTATATGGAGCTCATATCAATTTCCAACGAAGGGAAGTCAAATTTTATATTCCAGATCAATCTATGATCGTCTATCCATGAAAGGATGAACATAACCTTCCAGTAGAAAATTCTTCCATCTTATGGGCCTTGATTCCACTGAATGAAGGTTATTTATCTCAAATGGTTGGTGAGAAACTCACAATTAATAATATTCCCATTGTACGGGAGTTTGATGATGTCTTTCCGGAAGAATTGTCGGGTCTTCCACCAAATCTTGATGTTGAGTTTTCAATAGAACTTGTACCGGGTGCTTTGCCTATTTCAAAGACACCTTGTAGAATGACCCTAATTGAGTTCCAGGAATTGAAGAAGCAACTCCAAGATAATCTTGATAAGGGATTCATTTGCCCTAGTGTGTCACCTTGGGGAGCACATGTTCTATTTGTTAGGAAGAATGATTGATCAATGAGACTCTGCATTGATTATCGAGAACCTAACAAGATCACTATCATTAAAAAATATCCTCTCCCATGCATTGATGACTTATTTGACCAACTACGCAGAGCTCAATACTTTTCCAACATTGATCTTCATTCACGGTATCATCAATTAAGGGTCAAAAGGGAGGATATACCAAAGAAGACATTCCGTAAAAGGTATGGACAATATGAATTTATAGTGATGCCATTTGGTCTTTCTAATGCCCCTGCTATCTTCATGGATCTAATGAATAGTGTCTTTGAGACTATCTTGATCAATTTTTGGTAGTCTTTATAGGCTATATTCTTATCTATTCAAAGTGCAAGGAAGAACATGAAGATTACTTGATAATTATATTAAATACCCTGAGAAAGGATAAGTTTTATGCCAAATTTACCAAGTGTGAATTTTGGCTTCAAAAAGTTGCATTTTTGGGTCACATAATCTCAAAAGAGGGGATATCTGTGGATCTAGCAAAAACAAAGGTTATCAAAAGATGGTCGAGACCAACAATAGTAACTGAGATCCGATGTTTTCTTGGTTTGGCTGGATATTATTGACATTTTGTGAAAGATTTTTCACGATTATTTAATACACTAACCAGGTTGACTCGGAAAGGAGTTAAGTTTGTTTGGACGGAGGAATGTGAAGAGAATTTCAAGGAGTTGAAAAGAAGATTATCCAGTGCACCTGTGCTCACACTGCCTTGTAGTGGAGAAAGATTTGTGATCTACAGTGATACAACCAAGAAGGGGATGGGGTGTGTTCTTATGCAAAATGATATGATGATAGCTTATGCCTCAAGACAGTTGAAAATCCATGAGAAAAATTAACCAACACATGATTTGGAGTTAGCTGCAGTAATCTTTGCATTAATGATTTGGAGGCTTTATCTTTATAGAGAAAGGTGTGACATTTATACTGATCATCAATGTTTAATGTATATTTCACACAAAAGGAGTGAATATGTGCCAAAGAAGACGGTTGGAACTGAATAAGGATTGCGACTGCTCAATTCATTACCACCCTGGGAAAGAAAACAAAGTGGCATATGCATTAAGTCGAAAAGTCCTTACTAGCTTATCCATGATGAGGATCAGAAAACATCCAATATTTATGGATTTACAAATGATGGATCTTGGAATTTTAATGGAAGGGGGAAAGTCGTATCTTTCTCAAATGAATGATCAACTATCTATACATGTGATGATTAAAGAGGCACAGAATGAAGATGTAGAGTTACAAAAGAAGGTGTGAAATATTCCTGAATTCAACCTTGATTGTGATTGGATAATAAAGTTCAAGAATCGGGTTTGTGTTCCACCCATCCTAGAATTAATGAAGGAGTTGTTGGATGAGGCTCATAGTTTTTCATTCTCTATTCATCCTAGAATCACGAATATGTATAGGGACCTGAAAGAGTACTTCTGGTGGGATGGCATGAAAAGAGATGTTGCTGAATATGTCTCTCGATGCTTTGTTTGTCAGCAAGTTAAAGCTGAGGGACATAAGTCTAAGGGGATGTTACAACCATTACCCATACCCAAATGGAAATGGGAAAACATCACTATGGACTTTGTCACAGGGCTTCCTAAAACATCCAAAGTCAATAATTCTATATGGGTCATAGTTGATCGTCTTACAAAGTCTGCACACTTCATTTCTATTAGAGAGGATTTCTCTCTGGATCAGCTTGCGAGGATATATGTAAAGGAAGTGGTAAGATTGCATGGAGTACCACTTTCTGTTATATCTGATCGGGATCCGAGATTTACCTCGACGTTCTGGTGAAGTCAACAGCATACTCTGGATACAGAGTTGAGTTTTAGCATTGCTTATCATCCTCAGACAGACGGTCAGTTTGAGAGAACAATTCAAACTATAGAAGATATGTTGAGAGCTTGCTCTATGGATTTCAAAGGTGGTTGGTATCAATAACTACCTTTGGTGGAATTTTCTTATAATAATATCCTTCACTCTAGTATTCAGATGGATCCTTATGAAGCTCTCTATGGAACGAAATGTAGGACTCCAACTTGCTGGGATGAAGTTGGGGAAAGAAACCTATTAGGACCTGATCTTGTTGATGAGATGGAAGAAAAGGTCCAATCTATTCAACAACACATAAGAGCAGCTCAGAGTCGACAGAAACATTATGCCGACAACCGAAGAAAAGACCTAGAGTTTGAAGTGGGTGATAAAGTGTTCTTACAAATATCTCCCTGGAAGATGGTCATGAGATTTGGAATGAAGTGGAAGTTGATCCCTAGATATATCTGTCCTTTTGAAATACTGGATCATATTGGAATGGTAGATTACCGATTGGAGCTTCCACCGAATCTCTCTCAAGTTCAGGATGTGTTCCATGTATCTCTCCTAAGAAAGGACATACCTGATCCTTCACATGTAATCAGCTCAGATGTTGTACCGCTGGAGCAAGATCTTTCTTATGAAGAACAACCGATAGAGATTCTAGATCACAGCGAAAAAGTCCTACGGAACAAGACCACTCGCTTGATGAAAGTTTTATGGAGGAACCACCAATTAGAATAAGCTACATGGGAGCTTGAGGATATGATGATGGAGAGTTATCCTCATCTTTTTGTTACAAAGTGACGAATTTCAAGGGCAAAATTCATTTTAAGGGGGGGGGGTAGAATGTAACACCCGAGAATTTTATGAGAAATATTTTGTTTTTATGTTATATAAATCATCAAAGGAATCTTTCTCTACACACAACACTAGCTTGGCTTGCTTTAAACGCAACCGTGGCCTTCCTCGATAGCTTGCGTCGTACGCAATACCGAGTTTCACTAAACAACGATATGCTATTAAAATATTATTAAAAATAGCCGTTATGAATAGTAATAACCACTTTTTGAAATTTTGTAAATTTTATTTTTTAAAATGGACATCATTTTTGGATTCGGAATATCGAAATTATCTTAGGGTGAAATTTTGGTACATTTCGGATAACTTTCATATTCTGATGAATAGTGAAAATTATTAAATTTTAATTAAAAACAACTTTTTTAACCGAAATAATTAATAGTGATAAATTATTAATTTTATTGTTTTTAAAGTATATTTAGAATATATTTTTACAATTTAATACAATTTTTTTCATTGGATGTAATTTCACATTTAAACCAAACATAAACAAGTGTCAATCTTTTGATAGTTATTATCTCTTAAAAACACGCTATTTGTCTTCATGATGAGAATTAATTTTTAAATTAGTTAATGTAACTGATATGTTTCGAATTTGGTAAAATAAACATCATTTTTGAATTCATAATATCATATAAATCTTAGGCCTAAATTTTTGTATTTTTCTGAAAACTTTCATTTTTTGATGAATAGTGAAACCACTAAGTGGTAGTTAAAAAACTGAATGTTTTCATAAAACATAATTTCACCACTTCTGTGAGTGGAATTTTGAAAATCCGAGAGACACGGTTAATATCAAGTACTAAAATGTGGTTCAATGAGATGAAAATAATTTTTGTTGAATAGTAACTTTCTACTTTTTTTACCACGGTTAAAAGTAAATAGGGTAGTTAAGGGTAAAAATGATATTATTATTACCCTAACACATGTCCTAATTCTATTGGATAAGTGTAATTCGACCAAAAACAACCTTAGGAATAAAATTTGACCATTTAGTCCCACTTGGATTAGATTAGGACATTTATTATCAATTTATTTAAAGTAGGGTTAAAATAGATAAAATCTAAATTTAATAACTAAGGAATTTTTAATATAGGGTTATAAATAAGATAAATTCGACTATAAATATTCATTAAAAATCTAAATATATTTCCTACATAATGGTATTTTATTTTTAAATTTTAGACTTTAAATAATTTAATTTATTTATGATACAATGATGTTGTAGTAATTGTCTCATTAATGAAATATTGACATAATTGATGTTATAAATACACAAATAAATGTACTTAGAGACTTTTTATGAATTACCATAATTTTATATGTTAATATGACATGTTATTATTTATTTAATTAAATTTTTTTGAATTAATCATTCTGTTATGATTTTCACAAAAATCAATTACCAAATAGTGTCAAAATTGACATAAAATAGTTTTTAAAACAAATACTATATTATTAATTGTTATTTTATCCCTAAAAATATAAGGATCGGCCAAAAGATTTAGATAAGGTTATATATATTAATAATAAACAACTTGGGGTTCGTTTGGATTGATATAGTAAGTTTATTAACCTTATAGTGTAAGAAAACAAGAAGACACGGTAAAAGTAAAATTATCTAACTTAAAGTTAAATCTAAATGATAAGGTTAAAATTGATACCTAAACTTGTCTAAATTCTATTGGATGAGATTATTTCGACCCATCCCCACCTTATCTTCTAAATATATCAATTTGGAGCTATTAAAAACCGAATTTGACTTTATAATAAAATAATATTATTAGTTATTCCAAAGGTGCCCCTCTCCTCCCTTATAAAAGGGCACCTCCTCCCTCTCTTCCTCACACCACTTTGAGCCTTAAAGCTCGGAAAAACCCTAAAAATATCTCCTCTCCACTTACCAAGAAACATCCTATAGGTCTTGGTCTTCTTCAAAGACCAATTTTAGTGCCCTAAGAGGAGGTCTCAAAGAGGCGCTGCAAAGAAGAGGTAATGCCCGTTACCGATTCTTTCATCTTTATTTCTTCTTCCACTTAATCTTAATTTTTTGTTTCATTATGAAGAAATAACATCAGTATCACTCATATACTGAAATTTTATTATAAGTATGAAACAAACCTATTTCACCATCTATCCATCCTACGGAAAACAAAATCACCACGTGTGTGTACGTACGGAATACTGTCTCCACGCCGTGGTGTAATCTATTTTCCATCACCACCGTACTTGGATTGGTATAACGGTGCTAATAAATAACTATATATGATTATTTTAAAGTGTTATTTATTCTGAAATAGTATATATACACTCCAATACAATTCCATGATCATGGGAACGATATCATCGCTCATGCGTATGTACGGAATACCATCTCCACGATGTGATGTGATTCGTTCTACATGATCTTCATTGAAAAATGATTATATAAATGAATTGAATGAATTAATATGATATATATTACACTAATACCATTCTATAAATGAGGTACCTATAACATAAAAATAAAAATAAGAATTTATTCGACAAAACACTCATAAGAACAAAAAGTAATAAACACCCGAATAACAAGTAGTAATGAAGTACTACTAATAAGAAGCTATATAATATGACCATATATGATATCATAAAAATAAGTATGATTCTAGATTAAGTCAATAACATAATTTAAATCATTATATAGGAGGTTCGGACACTTACGAAGCAAATCAGACCTAAGGTAAGGGAAAATATCACAATCTCATTTTTATCTAAGATTGTTTATACTTTGTTATTTACTGGGGTGTATTTTATCATCCAGATCCATGTTTCCTAAATATGTAATATATATATCCTTCAACAATAGTTTAAATCAAATTTTACCCTTCTATGAGTATTTAGTAAAGGATTTGAAACGAATCTTTTGTCATTTTTCATACGAAGTACTTTTGGACTTTTCCGAAAAAAGTACGAGAAGAATGTTTATTTTAAATTATACGACATGAATAGATTTTTAAAACCTTATTTACAATAAGCTTCCTTTATAGGTTTTCATGTTTATTTTTAATCAACTTCTTTTAGTTTAAAATTGTATGAAATGTTAAGAAAGGAAAAAAAAATTTGAAGTAGAAAAGATATTTTCCTCAAGAATGAAGTTCAACTTTTTTTTATCAAAATTATTTTCCATATAAGATAATATAGGGTTCTGTTTCTATCCCAATTATTACATTGATTTGATTATGTTGTGGTGGAATTATTTTTATGTATTCCTTTATCTTATATGAATTGTTTTATGACGCCACGATGTTTAACAATCCCATTTTTATTACATGGGTTATGCAATGATGTATGATTTATGATTTTGTGGAACACATAAGAATGGTATCATTATGTGATGGGTGGGACCTATATCTCCCTTAAATTAATTGGGTAAATATTTTATATCTCATGAGATAGAAATGGCTGGAACGGCAGGTTAAACTGGTTCAGTGAAACAGGACTGAAACGAGGAGTGAACTCGGTTCAGAAATGGACATTGTCCACTAAGATAGTCTTTGCAATGAGTCTTGACTAATAATAAATGATTCTATATGATTATGTGTGTATGCCACAAAGTTTCATGTTTTATGTCATGATTATTGGTATTTCATTTCACTACTATTATTTATCCCATGTTATGAAATTATGCTCTCTTTTGGAGGTTAAAATTTCCAAAAAGTTAAGTTCTTATGAATATGATGTGATTTATATTTCTTTTGTTTACCCTTACTGAGCATTTGAGCTCACCCTTTTGTATGTTTTCTTTCCCTAGGTCAGGAAAAAGTTTATTAAGTAAGATATGCCAAAAGGGACTATAGATATGATTAAATAAATGGGAGACAGTGTAGACGCTTTATGAAGCAGCTCTTTATGTTTCCCAGTTTCAAGAGACACTATACCTATACGGTCCATTCATGGTTTTTTTATATGTTGTAATAAGTACGATTCAATTTTGAAGTAATAAAAATTTATGTAATGTATGGGTCATTATATTTACTACAAATTCAAACCAAACCAATGCTAAGACTCCTGAGAGAGTTACTAGATCCAAGTCTAAGACGGTTATTATCCAATCCAAATCTAGTGAATGTGAAGTCTCAGAAAATGAGTTAGCAAATCTTGATCGAAGGATGAACAAGATGGCTGGACAGATAAATTTCCAATCCATGTATAAGAAGAAGAAAAGGAAAGATATGAATGATTTAGAGGTCACATGCTATGAATGAAAGAGAACTAGACACATAAGACCATATTGTCCTTTTCCTAAAAAGAAAGAAACAAAAGAGAGGCATTTTGAAAGGAACAGGAAGATGTTTTACAAAGCTAAAGCTATGAATGTCCTGAAAGCTAATGCTACTTGGAGGGATAGCTGTGGAGACTCTTCAGAAAGTGAATATTTGGAATATGATTCCTTAGCTCAGAAGAATATGGGATTCATTACTACTACTTATTTTCCGAATAATTGTCTTATTGCCAAGGTACGATCAGCTGAGGCTTTAACAAATTTATCTCTTGATATGAACTACTATTCAATAAATAGTACTTCTAATGAAGATACTTCATCTTTAGAAAATGAATAACCTTTATATGAGAATTATCTATATTTTCCAAGTTACTTGAAGAAAAAAATGTAAAATTTCTAAGAAATTAGACAAGGAAAATACTAGGGGAAGAAATTCTCAAAAAAGAGAATTCAGATCTTAATACAAATCTTATAGATAAAGAAGAGCTTTTATAAAAAACATTCTAAAGACCATTAGAAAGAAAATTATGTTAAGGAAGAACTTTATAAATATCATAACAATTCTATTTTAGAGATGAAAAATTTTGAGAAAAAATCTAACTCTAAGGAAATGATTCCTGATGATAGGAATTTATTCATCAGACCAAAATCTAAAATATTTTATCTTAAGAATCTCCATGAAAAGTTAACCTCTGGGAAGTGAAGCATTGAAAAGATGTATTCTCAAATTAATCCTCAAAGAAACAATACTGGAGTAGGTTATACTCACCGAAAACTGGTTTTCAAAAACAACTATTTTGTTCCTTTGAGAGCCCCTTTTTTCAGTCAGTGTCAATGTGGTGGGCATTGGAAGAAAAACTGCTCCTTGAATAGAGTTCAATCTCTTGGGTTTCATAAATCATATTTTTCTAATATAATGTGGATACCCAAAATTCTGTTGTCTAACAATTTCAGATCCAAGAAAGTCTGGATTCCAAAAACTGAAATTTTTATAATTTTAAGGAAAATAGGGGAAGTACCAACAACCACAAATGGTACATGGATAGTGGATGTTCCCGACATATGACTGGTAAAAAATACTATTTTGAAAATATTATCAAGACAAAAGGAGGAAACGTAACTTTCAGAGATAATGATCAGGGAGAAATTATTGGTATAGGTAACATTTTTCTTCTTGGAAAAACATTAATTTAAAATGTTGTGTTTGTTAAGAATCATAAAAACAACCTCATTAGCATAAGTCAATTATATGATAATGACTACCTTGTGAATTTTAAGAATGATAAGTTCCTAGTACACAATTCCAAGGAAGAGTTTATTCTTCCAGCCCAAAGGCAAGAGAATGATTACACACTTAAATTAGAAGACCTTAGGAGCCAAAACTTATATTTCCTTAGTGCATTGGATGATCATTCATGGTTGTGGCATATAAGGTTATGACACTGTATCCTTAGGAACTTATGTAAACATTCTAATAATGGTTTAGTTAAGGATATACCGGAGCAAGGATTTGATTAATAAATTTTTTTTAACCCTTGTCAATATGGAAAGAACCATAAATAAAGTATTAAATCAGTCGGGGATGTCTCAACTACTGATACATTTCTACTAGTGCTTATGGATATTTTTCATCCTAAACAAACTGGAAGCATTAGAGGAAAGTAATGTGTATTTGTTTTGGTTGATTATTAGACTAGATTTATGTGGGTCTATTCTCTAGCATAGAAGTATTATTAATTTTCTTATTTGAAATGTTTTAGAGCCCATGATAAAAATGAGAAAAACCTTCCCTTGAAAACTATTCATAGTGATCATGGAGGGGAATTTCAAAATTCTAAATATGAATCCTTTTGTAGTAGAAAATGTATTACTCACAACTTCTCATCACGAGAACACCTCAACAAAATGGTGTTGTTTAAAGAATAAATAGAATTCTTCAAGAGATAACTAGAACCATGTTGAGTGAATATTATATAGCTAAACATTTTTGGGATGAAGCTGTAAGTAAATATTGTTATACTATAAATCAATTTTTGATTAGACCATTTCTTAATAAAACTCCTTATGAGTTATGGAATGGTAGAAAACCTAGACTTTCCTACTTTAAGTTTTTTGGATGCAAGGTATTAATTCTTAATACTAAAGATACCCCACAAAAATTTTCACCCAAATCCGATGATGTAATATTCTTAGGCTACTCCATGACTTCTAAGGCTTATATAGTTTTTAACAAAAAGACTTCTACAGTTGAAGAGACAGTACATGTCAAATTTGATGAAATTTATCCTTCTGTTTTTATACAACCCCAACCTACATATTCGGATGTGTTTTCAAAAATTGATTATCTACCTTTGATAGAAAATCCTTCTGATAAGGAAAATGTTCAAGAAAATACTTCTGAAACATTTACCCCCAAATATTTCCTACCCTATGTTGATGAACAAGTTTTACAAAAAACCAAAACAGTCGTTTCTTAAGAATCATCCCAGTGATTGTATCATTAGTGATGTAAATCAACCTATAAGGACTAGATGTTCCTTATGAAATTAAGTAGAGCATCTAGATTTACTTTCCCAATTGGAACCAAAAAGCACTGATGAAGACTTAGGTGATGATGATTGGATAAAATACATGCATGATTAACTAAATTAATTTGAAAGGAATAATGTCTGCACCTTGGTTAAAAGGCCTAAGGAAACTTCTGTAATTGGAGTAAAATGGGTCATCATAAATAAGTGTGATGAAAATGGAATCATCGTATGAAATAAAGCTAGATTGGTTGCTAAAGGATATAATCAACATGATGGAATTGAATATGAAGAAACCTATGCCCTAGTAGCTATACTTGAATCTATTCATATTTTACTTGCCTTTGCAGCATTCTTCAATTTTAAACTTTTTCAAATGGATGTGAAATGTGTTTTCCTTAATGGTTATGTTCAAGAGGATGTTTTTGTTGAACAAACTCCTTTATTTTAAGACAAAAAACATCCAAATCATGTTTTTAGACATACCAAAGCTTTGTATGACCTTATACAAGCCCCTCGAGCTGGTTATGCTTGACTTACATGAGTTTTGCTTCAGAATAACAATGTTATGGGAAATGCAGATCCAACTCTTTTTATAAATAAAGATACGAAAAATGTTTTGATTGATCAAATTTATATTGACGACATTATATTTGGTTCATCTCAGCAATATTTAACTAATTCCTTTGACGATCTAATGAAAAATGAGTTTGAAATGAGTATGATGGGTGTGTTAATATTTTTCCTTGGTTTTCATATTTCTCATAAACCAGAATGAATCTACATATCCCAACATAATTATATTAATGATCTTCTTAAAAAAATTTGGTATGAAAACACTAAAAGTATAAGTACTCCCATTGGTACCTCATACACACTTGATCTTGATGAAGCTGGGAAACCAGTAGATCAAACATCTTTTAGAGGTATGAAAGGAAGTCTACTTTACTTGACTGCTTGTTGAACAGAATTGATGTTTTCAGTATGGTTATGTGCAAGATATCATTCCAATCCTATGGAATCTCATTTAAAGGTAGTAAAAATAATTTTTTGCTACTTAATGGGAACCATGGATTTATGACTATTTTATACCTATGGAAATGATTTTGGTTTTAAGATCTTTTCAGATGCCGACTTTGGTGGATGTAGAATGGATAGAAAGAGTAAATCCGTAACATGTAAATTCATATTAGATTCATTAGTTTCTTGGTCTTACAAGAAGAAAAACTTAGTAGAACTCTCCACTACTGAAGCTGAATATGTACCAGCTGGAAGCTGTTGTGCTCAGGAGTAGTGGATGCAACACACACTCACAATCTATGGCTTGCGTTTTAAAAAGACTCAACTTTTTTGGGATAACATAAGTGACATTTCCCTTAGTAAAAACCCTGTGCATCACTCTCATCCAAATCACATATATATTATGCATCACTTTCTTAGGGATCACACACTAAAATGGTATATCATTCTTCAATTCATCAGAATGCAAGATCAACTTGCTGACATTTTCACAAAATCTTTACCTTCTGATATATTTGAATATATTAAACACAAGTTAGGAATGATTATTGTAAGGTATTTTTCCATAATTAAAACTTCTATAAAACCAATATCTTTACAATAATAAACTCTTTTTCATAGGGGGAGTACATTTCTTTTTGTGTTTCTCATAAATTTTCGTAACGAAGTTTTTGTATTGGCAATTTTTGTAATGATGTTTTTGTGTTGGAAATTTTTGTAATGAATTTTTCGTACTGGAAATTTTTGTAATGAAGATTTATTACTAGAAATTTTCATAATGATGTTTTCGTACTCTGAATTTTCATAATGGAGATTTCTTACATGAAATTTTTGTAGTGAAGCTTTCTTAATGGAAATTTTCATAATGATGTTTTCGTACTGGAAATTTTCGTAATGATGTTTTTATACTGGAAATTTTTGTAATGAGAATTTTCAAAATGGAAATTTTCATACTCATTTTTTGAGTTATTGAATTTTGGTACTTAAAGTTTTTACATAATTTTTTTTCACAGTATGTTTTTTGTAGTGAGTTTTTCGTTGTGAGTTTTTCGTAGTATGTTTTTCATAGTGAGTTTTTTTTTCATTGTCAAATTTCATTCAATATGTTTATCACCTATTATGAATAATCTTCCTAGCCAATCCTAATGGTATGACTACCTTACATAAGTTTTTGTAATCATTTTTAGTTTCTGGTAGTTTCTTTTTCTTTTAAAATTTCCCAGATTTGTTTCTTCTTAAATCCGAATGTTTTTATTAAAACCTCAAGAGATCAGATTCATGATTTCCTTGTGGGAATTTTTTCAACCGTCAGATCAGATCAGAGAGTTTTTCAACCGTCATATTTTCTGGAATTTGAAAGGTCACCACTATCGCCTATATAAAGGGGACCCCTAATGGTGACCCACATCGATTTACAAGATCTTGCATCTCAAAGATCATCCTATGTTCTTAAAGCCAGTTCTGAATCTCTTATAATTCCTCGAATCTGAATGTCTGCAAAATCCACTTCTCACGAAATTTCTACCATGAAGCCAATATCAAAATGGCAAGTATACAGGAACGTTTGGTCCATCCAAACATTATCAAGTATGATTCTATCATCTCTATGAATATCAAGTTAAAATTTTGGGAAGATGTATGCATATCTATGACAGGTGTTCATGATGTGGTGTATCTGTAATTTCACATTGAGTTCTATGAATCATTATGTTTCTTTGAAAAAGAGGATAGATAAAATTTTCTTTTAAGAGTTATGGGAAGACCTAAAAACTTACAAACACTAAGGCTGGAAGCTTGGTGGGGCTGGCGTGTGAAGAGGAAGCTATGTTTTTCTCACACAAACTCTTAAATGTTCTAAGTAGTTATGTTAAGGTAAAGGCCTTACAATGTCTTAGACTTGATGATGTCAAGACGGCCAAAATTTCTCACCAATATTCTAACAACCAGATCCTTTTTCTATGGGTACAAGGTATCAAAGTACCAAAAACGAGTGACAAAGATACCATCAAGAAAAGTGATATATATTTCATAGACATCCTGTTAAATCTATGGAAAATCAATTGGATGAGGCATTTTCTTTTTAAAATCAACCAAATTATCATGTTTCCTACCTTAATTTGAAAGATGATAGTTTGGTGTCTTGAGTCTTTCAAGATTGCATGCAAATCCAAGTCTTGGAATTACAATCTCATTCATGTTAGTGTTGACAATCTTAAAAGAATTAATATATCTTTTTCTACGGAGAAAAAAGAGTTTTATGATCTTTCAATGGAAGAGGAAGAAGCCAATCCAGAAATTGTGGAAATATTTGAACCCTCTAAGAAGGTAGGGAAGAAAAGGAAGCTGAAGGAAGTGAAGGAGACAGATAAAACTACTAATACTAAGGAAGCTCAATCCGCACTTCCCAAACTGAAGAAATAGAAAACGTATCTAGATGAAGTGGTTTCAAGGTGGAGAGCGCTCAAGGATAAGATTCAGGAAAGGGAACCTCTGTTCGGATTGGACCCTGCTGAAGCCACGTCTTTGTGGGAAAAGACTGCTGAATACCTTGAGAAGGTAAAAAAAGAGAAAAAAATGAAGAATAAATTTTCTGAGGCTAAAGTTTTTATATCACTTTTGAAAGCCACAGAAGTAGCCTCCAAGAATATTCTAGTTCCAGATACATTCCTTGTCGAGCCATTACACAAAACTCCGGGAAAACATTTTGTCACTCTAGAAAAATATAATGAAAAAGATGGTCTTGAAGAAGTTGGAGAAGAAGTCGTTAATGAAGTAGATGAAGAAGTTTTTGAAGAAATATAAGAATATGAATAAGAAGGAAGTGGTTATTACGATGATTCGATTAAACAAGTTGAATATTATAAAAAAAGGGAAATCCAACAGAAAAATTACCACTCCGATCATCTGAGACCGAGTCCGAAAAGCTTGTCACTCTGGGAAAGGGAGATGAGAAATATGGTAAGGAAGATGAAGGCATGAAGGAAGAGAAAGAGAATAAATTATCTAAGGAATAATGCTAAGAAAATCATTTTGTTGAAGAATGAGAAGAAAAGGAAAAACCGGATGAAGAAAAAATTGTTCAACTATCTGAAAGTGAGGAAGAATCCCCTAATAAGGGAACCATTCCGAATGTTGATAAGGGTATGAAAGTGCTTATGGACACCCCAATTAATGATATCATAAGGAATACGGATTTTTGTGGCTCTTCTAAAAGAAATCTTGTTGAAATTAAAGAAGAATATTCACCTAGAATGATGTCGAATTCAGAGACATCTGCACTGGGACACGATTTTTTTGTTGAGTCTCTGAAGAATTTGATGGATATAACTCTGATCATTCCTACAATAGAATCCAGATTCAAGATGCTTCATCATTAATTAAATCAGAAATGAAATTTTTATCCTAGTTGATGGATAAATGTGTGAAGATTGTGGCTGATGATGAAAATTTCCTTCTCAATTATGAGGTCCACAAAAAATCTTGTAGCAAAATGACATTATGGTAAAATAAATTGATGAGGATTTGACAGACCTTGATACCTTTCAAGTTGATGTGAAAGAAGCTTTTGATACCGAGGATTCCAAGATGAGGAATCTTCAAGAAAAGTTGTACCTTGAGCAAAATAATCGGAATCAATAGGTGAGAGATCTGAATGGAAAGCTTAACTCTGTTGCTCCAAACTCAAAGGGGGAAAGATATATCCAGATTGAGAACAAAGAAAAGCTTGTAAAGCAGGATGAATTATTGATGATTCAGGAAGAGGACGTGAAGGCTCAGTTAGAGGTCCTGAAAACTCATGAAGAAAGGATCACATCTTTGGAGAAGAGAGTTGACGATAACACAAAGACATAAAGAAACTGAAAACCCTTATGAATAAGCTAGTCCCTAAGGAAAAAGTATAAAAATAAACCAATTCGATATTTTGTTGTAATTTTTTTCCTTGTACTAATATTTCCTATGTTAATAAAAACAATGGTTTCTTGTATTGTTTGAATGTCTTACTAATGTTTCAGGAACATTATTGTTTTTCCATTCCCTCAAAATCTTTTTGAAAATCACAAAGGGGGAGAAGGAAAAAGAACTTATAAGGGAGAAGGAAAAATCTAAAATGGAGAAGAAAAATTTGAAAGCATAAGAAGAACTATCCCTATGTAAGGGGGATTTTATTTCAGCGGGAGTTCTCATTATGAATACTTATATATTCATAATGAAAATTTCATTTCGAAAATCCAGAATATGAACCTTAGTGTTTTAAATCCTATGGAGGGAGTAAGTCATATTCACCATTATCCATAAACAAAGGGAGATATGCTTTAATTTCAATGTCTAGAAATTTTTTTTGGCATCACATTATTTTTTGTAAGGATGTTTGTGCTTTCCAAAAAGGGTGAGATTGCTGAGTCAATAATGATTTCCTTATGAATTTTCCATTCCTTCTCATATGAGTCAGATTGATAATTCGTCATGGTTTCCATAAGACATGATCATTATTCTTGTTTTGGAAATCAGGAACACCATTTTCTTAAGGAAGATTTCATTTTATCCCTATTTTACATCCATAAGGAAAATTTCCTTCCCAATGGAAATTTACCCCTACCTTGTTTTCATTGTTCATATCAATATGTTTTTTAAGTATAAAAATCAGATTCATATCTAAATCCTCGGAATCATATAATACTTAGACATGAAGCACTCTGTTTTAGGATCCGAATCCTGCATACAAACTATAATGAAGTTCAACTCAGAATTCTGGATATGAACTCTAATGATGTTCAACTCCGAATTCTGGATACGAACTCTTATGAAGTTCAACTCCGAATTATGGATACAAAATCTAATGAAGTTCAACTCCGAATTATAGATACGAACACTCAAGATGTTCCACTAAGAATTTTGGATATGAACTCTCATGAAGTTCCACTCCAAATTCTAGATACGAAATCTCATAAAGTTCCACTCTGAATTCTAATTACGAACATCTCTAAGTTCTGACTCTAAGTTCACTGAATTATGACTCCAAATTATGATGAGGTTTGAATCTGAATTATCATGAAAATATACTCTGAACTTTTTATGTTCTGGATCTGAATTCTAGTGAAATCAGACTCTGAATTTCCTTAAAATTCAGACTCAAGATTTCTATAGAAATCAGGTTCTAAATTCCTAAAAAACAGTATCTGAATATTCTTATGTTTATAGACTCTGAATTTAATTTTTACTTCTGATCTGAAGATTAACCTTTTCCATTCCAAACATCTGTTTTATAATCCATTCCAAATATTTGTTTAATTATGCATACACTAGTTCTATGTTAAAACGATGTCGTGCATTCAGTTATTAACGAACTGCTGGTTGAGTGACACAAGTACAGGTCCCTCCGAAATTCAAGGAGAAATATGACTGTTGGAGGAGGGAGCTGACCATTGGAGATTCACCTATAAATAAGAGCTCATTTGAAAAGAAGCTACAATATGTGACAACTTTTGACATCTGTGCATACATGTTGTTGAAGTGATTTCTAGAGAAAGAGGATTTTATCAACTCTCAATCTTCATGCAAAAGGTTTAATGGATTGTTCATACTTTTCCTTCTGAATATTTACTTCATGCAACTCTGATTGTTTTTGTGTACAATTGAGAGATTTCTGGGATAGGAAGACAGAGGTTCCAACACCTTGAGGTTGAGTGCTTCCTTTCTGAGGAAGACAGAGGTGCGAACTACCAGATAGTTGAGGGCTTGCAGGGATAGTAAGATAGACTCGAATCTTCTTATCGAGTGCTTACCCTAGTGTGAGAAAGATAGACTTTATTGTAAGTATAAATCAAGGGACCTTTATCCAAGGTTGTTGGATACCCTTATCTTTGGGTTAAAAGAGTTATTGTTTGTTACTTGTGGTTTTAATACTTTGTCTTCCGCTATATTTTGTATTGTTAAGAAATGTATAACTTTCTTATACTTATTTACTTGTACTCTAATGTAGTTGGATTCTATAGGATTTAAGGTTGAATCTTAATATTTGTAACTTTTTTTATGATTCATTTTCAGAATCACTTTTCTAGAATCTAGAAATAAATTAGAACTAATAGAGGCCTTGTGAATTATCTTGTTTAACCTTGTTAAACATAACCATCCTAAAAATTTCCTAAGGGAATTTTTTAAAGGTACAATTCACCCCCCCTCTTGTATCTGACAATCCCATTCTTATTTTGATCCTATGTTTGGTATTATAGAGTATATCATACTCTGTCACATTCCATCATTACAATATTATCTGATGATATGACTTATGAGTATCCAGTTTTCCATAAATCAATAAGATATATGAAGATAACATTGAAAAATAAACTTCTTGCCTATAAATATCCCGGAGGAAATTGTGTGCACCACTGGGAACAATTTAATTTGTGTCAGGAACTTCATAATTTCAATGAGTATCCTACCATGCATTTGATATATTATGGTAAAATAAAACATGTTATTTTTTTTAATATTTTTATATAGTTCATTCTAATATAGAAAATTTGTGGGCGACCACGAATTTAATCTTATTAATTATATAGAATTTTAAAAAATTATTTAGATGAATAGATTATTAAGCTAATGAAAAGTCATTGCATGTAGTAGTTATTTCTGGTTCACTATGTTTTTTGAATATATCTTGGCGAATGGGTGGTTATTGTATAAACAACTCCATTGAATAATGGAAAAACATGATTAATTAACAACACTCACCCATGAAGATTTATGATTTCCTATATAAACATTTTTTTAAAAATTTACGTATTTTTAATCACTACTATATATAGTGATTAAAGAATCAATGAAACAACTAATTTTTGATCATGATAATGAGTAGGTCTTAGTGTCAATAATTTTAAAAACCCATGTGTGTTGATATCTAATATATTATCTATATTTAATGTCTATTTCATTCATCAAAACATGCAGTAGAGTAATTTATCTATAATAGGGAATAGTTTTGATAGTAAGAGGGGATAAATGAATATAATGCAAATTCATTAAAAAGTTTGGAACACCGATATACCCCTATCATTTTTCATTCATGAACCATCAAGGCTCTATATGTGGTATAAGAGAAAAATAATTCCTCTAACTAGATCAATGTTTTTTCATAGTGGTTTTTACAAGGATTATATGAACTATATGTTTGATGATGATTTTTAAGAACATAATGTGTTAAAATTAATATTTACTCCTATTCAATTAAATAAAAATGTTTAGACCAAAAACTGGAAAAAATAATAAAATGGGAGCAAAGATATTGAGAAAATTCTCAAGGAATGATGAGAATGATCAATGCTTTCTTGTGAAATTGTTTGAAAATTATTGTTATAAAGAATTATGTTCAATATGTGGAGAGTATGAGGATGTTGATTATATAAGAAATATTTCTAGATTCTCCTATAATTTTGAAATATATTTTAATAATGAACCTACCGAATGGATTTCATTTTTAATTAATTCATTCAATGTGACTTTTGGAAAAAAATCAAATCAAAACAATGAAATAAATATACTAAAAATTTTACATGAAAAAAAATCATGAAGTAAAATTTTATGATAGAATTTTTGGAATAAAAGGATGCATCTATAATTCATTTCAATAAAAATATTTAAATAATTGGTGAAGAATTACAATGTCATTCTTTTGAGATAACTATGAGAAAACATGTTTTTAGTGAAATAATCAATTCCCTTGATACATCATTCAATGTTTTCATGATTGTCTGAGAATCTGAACTAGGTGAAAAAACATGTATTATGCATGATATTTACATGATAATGGATGAAAATACACTGATTCAAGATGAATATATGCAGAATATTCCATATCTAGAAGAACCACAAAAAGATACTATAAGTGTGATGAAATCATGGATAGATATAAATGAAGGATAAATCGAAGAACAAGAAAACTCATTTAATTAAGGTAGAAAAAACATAAAGAATAGATTAATAAAGAGAAATTACAATGGTAAAGAATATTGACATAAATTTAAAATGATATGTTTTCCTTTAACATGTTGTGTCTTGAACATGTTTATGAGTTATGAAATGTCGAGGTGAAACATTTTTGAGAATCCCAAGCTACTGAGATTATAATCTATAACCCTGAAAAATATAAATATATTAAACCTATGAAAAGAGATATTAAAAACAATACTATTGATAAGATTCATGTATTTAATGTGAATCAAATTTTTGGAATGAATATCTCATGATCAACTCTATAAAAACAATCCATGAGCTCAAAGACCAAGGTAACCCATAATATATTTAGTATTATTTAAACTAATGTTGTTTCATATTCTAGTTCATGATAAAATAAAAAATCTAGGATGATTTGTGTTGATAAATTTTTTGATAAATCAACCAAAACATCAAGGGTGTATAATCAAAATCTCACGGAAATAACTCTTGAAATAATGCTCCATCGAATGAAATAAAAACCCATAAACAACCCAATATTAAATCTAGATAGACTTGTAATCTATGATGTATATGAATATTTGTGGGATATTTTTTGTGATACTGTAAATTTGGGCATCCAAAAATTGATTATTGGAATATTGATTCATCATATGAAATGTACAGGAAGCCTTTATTCAATGAGATTAGATGTGATGAAACAAATAATCCTTTGAAACTAAAAAAATACACAAATGACGAATTATTAGTTTATAAAGATTAGATTTGATTTTATTGAAGATTTGTTTTATTATTTCCACATATGTGGTCATATATATGATTTGTTCTATTATATTCCATCTACTCTCTTAGTGGAATCAAATTTCTTCTTGAATGCCGAAACAAGTAGCATTGGGAAAACCAGAGATACCATCTAACTCAATGGTGTTATCCTTGAATGATATGTACGGGGTGCTAAAATTTCATCATGGGTGTTCTAGATCATAATTTGTACAAAAAATAATTAAAACCAAATTAAATTTGATTCCAAAATCCATCCTCGAAGGCCATCAGGATAGACATGAAAACCAGGTGAAAGGAAGAAAGGATGCACCAAAAAATATACATTGTGTGCAAAATTTCCAATCCATGTTGAAAACTATTTTATTCCAATCAATATGTGAACCGATCACCTAAAATATATGATAACCACAAAAAAGGAAGAACTATGGATAAATCATATTTTATGGAAAAAATTATATTCCTATTTCTGAAGATTTGATTTATAAATATATGATCACCACCACTGTTCAGTTTGACTCTCTGGGAATTAAGAAACTCTCTACTCGACATAAGGACAATCATTCATGACATCAAAAATGAATTTAACATTCATGGAAGATCAACTTCTGTGATTGGTTCCCTATGTGTCTCTTATAGACTATTCCCACATTTGAGAAATCTGCAGCCATCCTCCTACAGCCCATGTCGGGTGCGTGAAAAGACTCATGTTTCACGAATCCCAAGAATTGTGAAAACCCCAAATCTATTGTGTACCCCCACATTAAGAATCCATGTAATAACCATGTGTTAGAGAACTATGATCATGATTCAATTGAAATAAACACCCATACCTCGTGTGCACCTATTGCGAGAAAACCTCCAAATTTGCACACACAAAATTCATGGACCCTCACGTGATGTCCCCTATGCATATAACACATGAATTTATTTACCTCTTCCTTCTCAACATAGGTACCATAATATATATTGTTTATTTTAATTTTCATGGTAATGTGGACCCCACGAGTGACCCCTACACCTATCATTATACATTTGTAGTGTCAATGTAATTCCCTTCCTAGAGGTGCATGAGCAACGGTCATGTAAGCCCTTGGTGTATGGAGTGAGTCCTCATTCGTCCAAGTTTTATGATGTAACACATCCCATTTTCACATCGTATTCATATGAATAAAGTCACATAAAAATTTCCTCAGCACATAAAATAACATTGTAGTATAATATTGTCCTATAAATACTAGATTTCTCATGTACGGTCATCATGATATTCCACCTTCTCCTCCCCCGCCAAGTGACCCTATGGAATTCGGTAGCCTCAATACACCATCCCCACTTATCCTATGCAGAAAGAACATGATGTTCCTTGAATGACTCACATAGAATGAAATTATAACTGTGTATATTGAAATCATAATCTCCATGCACATAATTATTGATCCTAGAAGAACCCCATCATCTATCAACCAGTGGAAAAATAGAATGATGAGATTTTAATATCATCTACTTCCTTTTGTTTCTAACATTTAGAACAACTCATGTGGGATTACATGGTATTGTAGATCATGAAATATGATCATTATTAAACCTCTATGTACGACTTATACATTATTATCATCAATAATATAAAAAATACTTGGGGTATTCTCCATAATTGTAATCCCCAACAAACATACTTGATTGTGCCTCTTTCAAGTTTAATCCCTAACTATATGTTATTTTTGAATCATCCATTAGTGAATCCACATTCCATTCTATACAAAATGTGATTTTATTCCCTACATAAAAGGATATGTTGGAGCCTTTGTGAGGTCCAAACTCAACAAGCACATCAATCATGATTTAAACTAGGCCACATCCCTAGTAAAATCAGGCACCTCACAAGGCAGACCACATATTCTACAGGTCCCTCTCGTATCTCAATCCGTAATCCCCACACCAAATCCAACCAAAACAGAAACAATTTTATAGTAAATCATTCAACCATAATCCTCCCAACATCCCTAATTGATTATCCTTTCATGACATGTTCTTTTTAAATATATGATGTTAAACTCTAAGGATTAGTCCTATCACACAACCCTAAACCAAAATGGAAAACAACATGATTATATACTATTTTCATATAAATGTGTTATGTAGGATTCCTCTATGTGTTAAAATCCAATACAATGGAAATCATAGGTAATACCCCCTTGGTATGTACCTCCGTTATCTACAATAATGGGTGTTCTGATCAACCTTCATAGTGTGGCATATTCCATTTAAGGGTCACCCCTCCTAGATCCTCCTCCACCAAGCATTATAATCAAACAATTGGTAATCCTTTTAGGTACTGTCCTCTCTTGATGTACCTCCGTGTCCCACCCCTTGGGTTGTTACGATCAAAAATGATAGTGTGACACATTCCTATTACTTGATACACACCTAGATCCTCCGAAATTGGATGTTTTGACCAATCCATTGCTAAACCATAAATGTATTCAATCTTTAGGATATAACTCCTTGATAAACCCCATGTGGTGTATCTATTATCCTTCATAGTGTGACAAATTCAATGTATTTGACACCCCTTTACGATCACCCTCCATGAAGCCTTTTGATCCATCCTTTAGTAATCCTTCCATTATCCCCCCCAAGTGATGTAACTCCCACATCCACCCAAAGATGTGTTTTAGTAAACCTTCATGGTGTGACATCATTCCATTATATGAAAAATCCTATAGGTATTCCTATATGAGGCATTTGTATCCATCAATCAGTAAGCATCCAGGTGTGACATCTACCAACCAACATACATATATATTTGATTTGACTCCATTGGGTGTCCTGATCAATCAGCTATGTCGACATAAGACATTAAACTCATACCCTGATATTTATCAACCTGATGTATTGATCTATCTCCCAAAATCATTAATCTTGGGACTTGGTTGAAAACACATTCCCTACCCATAAGAATGTTTTTCCTATGTTGAAATCTTGGGAAGATATGTTCCCATGTCATCATCTACCTCATGAGAAAAAAGGGATGTGTCAGGTGAAGGCCTTGGATGATTTATGGCTTAGACATGTGATACCACATGATCAACATAATATTACTTGGATTCTATGTACAAGATGCATCACATGGGATTCCCACATTAGTAGAATAATACATGGGACCAATATTCCAAGTTTCCAGACATGTCATGGTTTCCTAAATTGATTACTCTTATAAATAAAGGTTGCAAACATGTCTAAAAAACTAGAATTTCAGAATAAAAGTTTTATAAATAATCAGAATCCCCAAATTTAGGATATCCGTAATGATTTACGTGTAGATTAATTAACACTACGAGGGATTTATGTTCTAGGAAACAAGTTTCAAATAGTAATCCATGGAAGGAGGTACCAACATCCCATCATATCATTTAAATAGAGTAGCATACATCATAGTTGAAAGTGATAAAAGAAACCAACCATTGGAAAGATGAAATATGGGGAAACAATTATTCTAGAACACATTAACATATATGAGAGGCACCCAAGAGAAATTATGGAAAATAAAAATTCTGAAGATCATGTGAAACTCTTCTTATCAACATGTGAACAAGTGGAATTAGATAAATCAGAGGTTTTTCAAGTCACCAGAATCAGACTGTTAGCACCAATCCCCACTAAGAAAATGGTGGCCCCATCATTGAAGTCACTAAAAATTCAACCAGTAAACATTAGGAATTCCTTGATCTATGACCTTGTAAATATGGATCCATCTCAATATTTCAGATATTAGAAGAAATTTTTGAAGTGGACATTGATTTGCATAAACATATACTAATAGATGAATGCACCGATATTATATGGTTCCTAGAAATATAATATCAACCACTTGATTCCAAAAGGAACTGGGGTAGGAGAAATATGTATGGGACAATCTCGCTTGAGAGCACCTCTGTGATGAATTCTGCTACTACCCTTGCTACTGGGCTCCCAAACCTAAAATCACCCATGGGGATCATACAATAGCGGGTGATAGACACTCTCATACGTCAGTATGAGTAGATGGGTTGATTCCCACAATTGAAAGACACCACTTAGACATGGAGGGTTAAGCGGTTAACCAACACTACCACCCTAAGGGACACACAAGGTGCCACTAATCCATGTTCCCACTGTTAATCGCATTTAGAGTCTCTCCCAAGAGAATTCATATGAATTAATCCCCAATTCATTGTGGTTGGGGGATTCCTATGTCACCCTAGCCATGAATAAATCTTAGGAGCCACCATGGAGGGATCCCATTAGGCCTCATTATGTCCTGAAATGATCAATCATTTCAGCAAAATAATTTGTGCGATATCCACCTACCCTACCGCCACTAGTCTGAATGAGCTGATTCCAACATCAAGAACAAGCTCATGAGTGTTTATGTCAAGCTTATTCTTCATCCATTGCTCTAGTGTCCCTCTATATCACAAGAATATTCTTTTAGATCCTTGAGACTATTATAAATGGATCTGTATACTCTTGGTTGGTATCGATACCTCATCACCTCACAAGAAATCAGGTTTGAATCTAGGATTCATTGGTTTAACCAATATACATGTAGGATTGGCTTCTGATTATCTAATTAAGTGTGTAGTTACTCCATATATAGTGACAAACCAATGTGGAGGACCTCCCCTCTTTCACAATCAACATGGATGTCCTCTCCATTTTCCCACTCATCAATTGAGAGGTCATCTCTACTTCATATACCATATTACATGCTTAAACATTGTATATGTGATTCCAAGTATGAAGGTCCTCCTCATATCGCAACTAATTAGTAAGAATCTACTCTTCAGTCCATTCCTATATCGAGTGTTGGTTTTCCAAGCTACTCATTAACAAAAGTTGATGTACAAGCAACATCATCAACAACTGTTATTGATGTCCTCCCCATGTTATATACAATATCCAACAAATATATCATCTGTTGTGATAGACAACCAAGTAGAAGTCCTCTACACTCCTTCAATAGTCATCATTTAGTCTCTCCCCTCACATTCAGTAGTGAGTGTAGAGTTATTCTTGGTATTACTACTTCTCAACCCAAAGGTCCTCTTCGTTCTCAATTTTTTCTATTTTATGGTCCTTATTATGGTTCATCTATCCTGTATAGAGGTCCTTCTTTTTTCCATTACTACTGGTCAACATGAATCCCCTCCCCATGTCCACTATGAACAATGATGGGGTCCTCCCCACCTCAACAACAACCATAATGGAGGTCCTCCCCACTCCTTTAAAAGATAATGAGGATGTCATCCCTTCTACTAAAATAACTGATATGGGGACCCTCCCCACATACCAACTAAATAAAGCAGAGGTCCTCCGCATATTATAACATATAATCACAAAGGTCATCTCAATTATAAGGAGTTAATCTACCTTGTAGAAGAATTCCAAGGAAAAAGGGAAAACTTCCTTGGCCAAATGAAAAATCACAGAAAGAACTAAGTAATCATCATCCCCATCAACCATTCAGTTTCTAAGGGGGAATGAAACTCAATTATGAATCCTTCGCCCCATTTTTCTGCATCAGAGTCTAGGGTAGGAACCTAAGAGACGTTGTTCTCCACCCTAAAATGTGAAATCCATATGATCCCAAAATACCTCTATAGGTACATGCGGATGGTGGACGATTTCCCCCCCTCTATGGGATCCTATTAAAACCATATCTGTCATCACCATTTTAATTCTCCACCACTACTCGTGATTTAGAGAGTTTTTATGGTCTGGGATGACTTAATCTGATGGTGAGTTAACTGATGATCAACTAAAGAGTGTCATTTAATGCACAAATGAGGTACTGGTGAACAACCAGTCCTCTACAAATGTGATAATGTGACTAGAGCTAACCCCCACAGAAGATTCAATGAGAATCAAATATTTAACTCATGCAATGACTCCCCTATCACCATCACATTGATCTACATCAGTGTCACCACCCATTTCATGGCCAGTGATAAAAAATATTTCGATAAATAGTAAGGGACCATATTTGATTAGGAGAAAATATTTGAGAATTTGGATACTGATGAGTTGTCAGTTGTATTCTAGCCAAATGTGAATTTCGTCATTTATATCCTAGAATCCCTCAAAACGGTCCATGATATCTATTTCTACTAGACAATATGAGTGTCAGTACACAATATAAATGGTCACAAGTTGGTCTATCTAGGATGTTAGTATCACTTCAATTTCATTGATTAAAAATGAATAATACTTTTGTGGGATGAAATCTCAGAGCCTCAGCACTTTGTATTATCTGTCTACCACCATACCCTATAACATTGATGCATCAAGAGAATCATTGTGCTTCATATAATCAAGGAAATATTCTCTTATCTGGATATGATTGGGGGATAGAGACAATATTCTACTAAACACATCACACCATCCTATGATTTCATAACTCACACATTGGTATCAAGGATTTCCCACTGGGTGTAGTTATGGTATACTTGTTTATCCATGAGTTATCCAAGGATAATGACTTTGTCATAGGTTTGATGAGGGAAACCCACCTCCTTGGAATTCATCTACATCATTTCCCACTAGTCAGAAAATAAATAAGTGGAAGGGATATATCAAGATCGTTCATCCATCTGATTTTGTAGAGAAGATAAAGGCTGATCCAATGGTTTCTTCAATACTCGAGTTGGTCATAGAGAAAAAGTGGATCATTGTCTACATCCATGTTGAGAGGAAACTCCATTATGATTCCTCTAGATAGGATCTTTGTAACAACCCGAGATTTTATGAAAAAAATTATTTTTAATTAATGTTTTGTGTTGTACGCTACAACAAATGGAGCTTCCACAACACGCATCCCTGACTTGCCTGGCATTAGACGCAATCGCGGCCTTCCTCGATAGTGTGTGTAGTACACAATACTGAGTTTCACTAAATGAGATATTATTATAATATTATTATGAACTACCCATTATGAATAGTAATACCCACATTTTGAAATTTTATAAATTTTTTCTTTCAAAATGGACTTCATTTTTGGATTTGGAATATCTAAATTAGCTTAGAGTGAAATTTTGGTACTTTTCGGATAACTTTCATATTATGATGAATAGTGAACATTACTAAATTTTAATTAAAAGCAACTTTTTTAATCGAAATAATTAATAGTGATAAATTATTAATTTGAGTGGTTTAAAAGTATATTTAGAATATATTTTTACAATTTAATACAATTTTGGGGATTTGATGTAATTTCACATTTAAACCAGACATAAACAAGTGTCAATCTTTTGATAGTTATTATCTCTTAAAAACACGCTATTTGTTTTGATGGTAAGAATTAATTTTTAAATTAATTAATGTAACTGATATGTTTTGAATTTGTTAAAATAGACATCATTTCTGAATTCATAATATCAAATATAGATTAGGCCTAATTTTTGGTATTTTTCTAGAAACATTAATTTTTTAGATGAATAGTGAAACCACTAAGTGGTAGTTAAAAAACTGAATTTTTCATAAAACATAATTTTACCGCTTTTGTGAGTGGAATTTCTAAAATACAAGACACACGGTTAATATCAATGACTAAAATGTGGTTCAATGAGATGAAAATAATTTTTGGTGAATAGTAACTATTTACTTTTTTTACCACAGTTAAAAGTAAATAGGGTAATTAAGGGTAAAAATGATATTATTATTACCCTAACACATGTCCTAATTATATTGGATAAATGTAATTCTTCCAAAAACAACCTTAGGAATAAAATATGACCATTTAGGACCACTTGGATTATATTAGGACATTTATTATTAATTTATTTAAAGAAGGGTAAAAATAGTTAAAATCAATGTCTAATAACTAAATCATTTTTAAAATAGGGTTATACAGAAAATAAATTCGACTATAAATATTCATTAGAAAGGTAAAACGATTTACTACATAATTGTATTTTATTTGTAATTTTTATACTTAATAGAATTTAACTTATTTATGACACAATGATGATGCAGTAATTATCTTATTAATGAAATATTGACATAATTGATGTTATAAATACCCAAATAAATGTAATTTGAGACTTTTTATGAATTAATGTAAATTTATAGGTCAATATTTCATTTTAGTATTGATTTAGTTAACTTTTTTCGACTAATCATTCTGTTAGGATTTTCAAAAAATCAATTACCAAATAGTGTCAAAATTGACATCAAATAGTTTTTAAAACAAATATTATATTATTAATTGTTATTTTATTCCTAAAAATATAAGGTTCAGCCAAATGACTTAGATAAGGTTATATATATTAATAATAAACAACTTGGGGTTCGTTTGGCTTTTTATAGTATGTTTATTAACCTTATAGTTTTAGAAAACAAGAAGACCCGATAAAAGAAAAATTATTTAACTTAAAGTTAAATCTAAATTATAAGGCTAAAATAGAAACATAAACTTGTCTAAATTATATTGGATGATAGTATTGCGACCAATACCCACCTTATCTTCTAAATAACTCAATTTTGGAGCTATTAAATACCAAATATGACTTTGTAAAAAAAATAATATTTTTAGTTTTTCCTAAGGTGCCCCTCTCCTCCCTTATAAAAGGGAACCTCCTCCCTCTCTTCCTCACACCATTTTGAGCCTTGATGCTCAGCCAACCCCTGAAAAATTATCTTCTACACTTCCCTAGAAACATCCTAGATGTCCTGTTCTTCTTCAAATACCATTTTTAGTGCCCTAAGAGGAGGTCTCAAAGAGGCGTTTCAAAGAAGAGGCAATGTCTATTACCGATTCTTTCAACTTTATTTCTTCTTCCACTTATTCTTCTTAGGTTTTTTCATTATGAAGTAATAAAATCAGTATAAATAATATACTAATATGTTATTATAAGTATGAAACAACCCTATTTCACCATCTATCCATCCTACGGAAAATGAAATCACCGCGCGTGCGTACGTACGGAATACCGTCTCCATGCCGTGGTGTAATCTATTTCCACCACCACCTTACATGGATGGGTATAATGGTGTAAATAATAACTATATATGATTTTGGTAATGTGATATTTATTCTTTTATATTATACATACACTCTAATAATATTCCACGATCAAGGGAACGATATCATCGCTAATGCGTACGTACGGAATACCGTCTACACGACGCGATGAGATACATTATCAATGATTAACCATTCATAAATGATTATAAAGTATATATAATAAGTAATCATGAAATATATGACATTATAAAGATTCTGTATTTATGTGTATATATATTTGTGTCACCTAATTAATTCCATTCAATTCAATGAGGAAACGAAATCAACGTTCATGCGTATGTACGGCCTACCGTCTCCATGAACGGTGTATTTCGTTCCATTTATCGATCTATTATATATATGTATATTCGAATATATATTATATATAAATCATGTTTTATATTCTGGAATTAATTAATCATGATCTAAGTAATCATATGAATAATTACAAGTCAAAACACGGACGACAAATGAAATGATTTTACCTAAAATGCTCTTTAACATGGAATTTACAAAAGAACGGGTCATATAAAGACATAAGTGAACCATATATGATATCATAACAATTAATATGATTTTGTAATAAGTCAATGAAATTATTTGAATAATTATACAGGATGTTCAGATACGCTCAAAGCATATCAGACCTAAGGTAAGGGATAATTTTGCAAATATCATTTTTATCCGAGATTGCTTATTCGCAAGTATTTACTGGAGTTATTTCAATCGTCCATGTCCATGTTTTATAAAAGTGTTTTCATGTAGTATTAAATTCCTTTTTACCATTTTGAATTTTACCACATGGTATGGAAGGAATCTTTCTTTTATTTACCCTACATGGTACTTTTTGACTTTTCTGACAAAAGTACAAGATGAATGTTTTTTAACGTATACGGCATGAAAGGATTTTAAAGGTTTTATAAAGCATTATTTTCATGAAGCTTCCTCCAAAGGATTTCGTGAATATTTTCAACAAAATCCTTTTCTTTTAAAATTTCATGACATTTTGTGAAATGAAAATGATTTTGAAGAAAAAAGGTTATTTTCCTCTATAATTCATTTCAAGTGTTTTATCAAAAACATTTTTCATCTAAGATGACATTATTTCATATGTGTATATTTCAAGTATAATTTATCAATGATTTACATGTTATCACTTCACTTATTATTAAATGAAATCCATTTCTTTTATATGGATTATGTGATAATGGGATGATGTTTATGAAACCCATTTTATTTATTGGGTTTTTATGAATGATGTATGTTTATTTTGTGGTAGAAGAAAGAATGATTTCATTATGAGATGGGAGGGACCGATATCTCCCTCAAATTCACTGGGTAAAGATCTTTATCTGATGTGATAGACATGGATGGAACAGTAGTTAATCTGATTCAGTATTACAGGACTGGAACGAGGTGTGAACTCGATTCAGAAAGGGACTTTGTCCACTAAGATGATCTTGGCAGCAATGCCTTGGCTACTATGGAAATCATTACATGTACTTAATGGATGCCACAATTAAATGTGTTATTACCATTCTATTTTATCATGATTTATGTACCATTATAATCTATGGCTTATGTACATCCATGTTTTATGTTGTTGCTCAAGATTTTGATGTTTAAACATTGTGTTCATGATTTTAATTTCAAATGTATATGGTATGTTTTACTTAATCCATACTTACCCTTACTGAGTATTTTAGCTCACCCTTTTTATGTTTTATTTTCCCCCAGGATTAAAAGAAAGGTTTTAGGTAAGGAAACAAAAAGCGGAAGATCTTTATGGGAGATGTTGAAGATCTTTCACCATGATTAGAAGATTACGTTCCGTGTTTCCAGAGACACTAAACAAGTATGGTCTTTGTGTGTCATTTTTGTTATGTATTATGTATTCCGCAAAAGTAATGTAATATCTATGTACGTCAAGTTTCGGGTCTCTACAGTTGGTATCAGAGGAAAGGTTTAGTCAACCTTTGGAAACTAGGATGCGAGACCTTTAGTGAGATCCCTAGAGATATTTATAAGGTATGTCTAGGGATGTCCCTAAGGTTATGTATAAGTATAGGTTATAGTCTGAGAATTTCGGTAATGATCTTATAATTAAACATACGATGTTAGATATTGAAGGTACTCCCCCTTTATTATGTTGTTTTCCGTAGCATGTTTTTTGCCTCTCACACTATTCTTTTTGGGTTTTAGATGATGGCTGGAACCTGAAGGAACCGTGTTGATCAATGCAATGGACACTGCAATGATTGTCCTCATGAAAAAACAAATGTTATGGGAGATGGAGTGCAAAATCATATTGATATACTTACACAAGATATGAATCATTCTGGACATCCAAATAAGCAGAGAAGGGAACAATATTCTATTGTGTCTTTCATGAGGCAACTTCCACCTTCTTTCAGGGGGTCTTCTGATCCGCTTGTTTCTAAACAATGGATCAGTACCACTGAAAAGATATTTTCAGTTCCTCAATGTTCTGGACATGATAAAGTCATCTTACCAGTATATCGTTTGGAAGGTGATGCTGATCAATGGTGGAATCTTTTCAAGAATACGAGGCCAATAGATGAAATTGAGTCCATGGAATGGGACGAGTTCAAGAACTTATTTTTCAATAAGAACTTCCCTAGTATTCTTCAAAAAAACATGGAGAAGGAGTTTCTTGAACTAAAGAAAAGGGATGATGAATATGTTGGTGTATACGAAGAAAATTTTACAAGGCTTTCAAGGTATGCATCTGACTTTATCATCCAACTTGAAAGTAAAGTTGATCGATTCTTGAGTGGCTTAAATCCAAATCTTTGAAGGGAATTACCTATAATAGACTTCAGTAGCTATGAAGAAATTGTGCGTTGTGCTGTCAAGGTAGAAATGGAAGTTGGTGTTACTTATCCATCTCATAGTTTTGACAAGAAATGTAAGATGGAGTTCAAGGAGAAATATTAGAATAATGGTGAAAAGAAGATTAATGTTTACATATGCTCAAAGTGTAGAAAGAATAATGGTTGAGATTGTCTTAAAGGGAGTAGAAAATGTTTTAAGTGTGGAAAAGAAGGTCATCGAGCAGCTGAGTTTCGAAATAATAGAAAAAGGGTTTCTAATGATGTGAATAATGAAAAGACTGCAGAGAACGCACCACCAACACTTCAATGCTTCAAGTGCAAGTAAATGTGGCATTATGCTAATAAATTCTCTAATCCAAGGGTTAGTGATGATCCACATGAGCAACCACTTAAGGAAATTGGAAAAGGGAAGTCACATGCGATCACCATTGGCGATGTTGAATATGACCATGATGTGGTGGAATGATTAAGTGTTTATGTAATTTTATTCCAAAAACATGTTGTATATTGTATCATGGAATATTGGAATATTTATGAATTGGTCTATTGTGATTTTCAATAATTTTATGATACCGGTAACCATGGAAAGTGATTGTGATATTTTTTAGAAAAAAGTTGATATGTGCATAATGAAGGGATAAGGAGAAAATGAAATGTTTGACAATATTCATGAGCTCATGACTGATATAATGAAATAGTTATATCATGGTTTTAGGTTTTAGTATGTGAAAAGAGTTAACTTTAGACAGCACTCAAGTTTTCACTAAGATTCAATGGGTATTCATTTTTCAAGAGAATGCATGATTAAGGCCTTCGAATGTTTGGAATGTGACCAACAAGACATATCTCATGATATATGGGGATCAACGATGGTATTTACATGCTTGTTATATGAACTCTTTGGTCATCGTTTTCACTATAATATGAGATTGGACATCAATATTTTGGAAAATCCTAAAGATTGGAAAGGATTATGTTGGACATAAGTAAGTATTGTTTAAGGATAGAATTTTTTTTGATATTATTGATAGGATGTTATAGTAATGTAGTTTTAGAAAAAAGACAACCTGAAGGACGAGCGATAGCCCATCACGTCGGACAAGGCTGTGGGAATTGAACCCACAACCGAAGTGTGACTGGCCATTATCGCTTACCACTGGCGTACAGGAAGTCCCTGTTTAGTATAAACTAGTTTTTTTATATTAAGCAGTATGATATATGAAGTATAATCCATTTTAGTAACCATATATGATTAATCTCTCTATAGATCGACTTATGTATATTTAATAACTTTTTCTAACCTTTTGTTTGAGACAGATGGAATGACCCGTCATTCTATCACATGATCTTCTAACACTTCACAAATAACAAATTCAACTTCATTTATTTAAGAGATTAAGTGGAAGTTGTTCAAGGCATGAACAATAGTGATATTGTAACAAAATAAAGTATGTATTTAATCTAAATCAAATTCATCAACTTTAGGTAAATGATCTTGGAAACAAAAATTTTTGTCCTAGTGACCTTATATCTGATGAATCAGATGGTACCCTAGATCATCACAAATTTATGGCTTTGTGATTGTTGGATTTTTCATAGCCATGTTCTCTACCACTCCCCATGAGATATTGATGGTTAGATTTTTCATCCATTTCCATATTTTTACCTATGTTCTCTACGTGAAAACCCAGTGATTAGTTAATTTGGGTAACCGTTACGTTTCATACATTAATTTTTTAAAGCCAAGTTTTGTCATTCCTTTTTACGATATGGGTTTCTATTAAAGAAACTTTCGAGTAGTAAACCATTTATAACCCCAAAGAAATTCGAAGGCGAAATTCATTTTAGGGGGGCTAGAATGTAACACCCCATGATTTTATAAAAAATATTCTTTTTAATTAATGTTTTGTGTTGTACGCTACACCAAAAGGAGCTTGAACAACACGCATCCCTAACATGCCTTGCATTACATGCAATCGCGACCTTCCTCGATAGCGTGTGTAGTACGCAATACCAAGTTTCACTAAACGAGATATTATTATAATATTATTATGACCTAGCCATTATGAATATTAATACCCACTTTTTGAAATTTTATAAATTTTAACATTCAAAATGGACTTCATTTTTTGGATTTAGAATATCAAAATTATCTTAGGGTGAAATTTTGGTACTTATCGGATAACATTCATATTCTGATGAATAGTGAAAATTACTAAATTTTAATTGAAAAAACTTTTTTAATCGAAATAATTAATAGTGATAAATTATTAATTTGAGTGGTTTTAAAGTACATTTAGAATATATTTTTACAATTTAATAAAATGTTGGTCATTGGATGTAATTTCACATTTAAACCAGACATAAACAAGTGTCAATATTTTGATAGTTATTATCTCTTAAGAACACAATATTTGTTTTGAAACTGGAATTAATTTTCAAATTAATTAATGTAACTGATATGTTTTGAATTTGTTAAAGTAGACATCATTTTTTAAGTCATAATATCAAATATAGCTTAGGTCTAATTTTTGGTATTTTACTGGAAACTTTCATTTTTTTGATGAATAGTGAAGCCACTAAGTGGTAGTTAGAAAACTGAATTTTTCTTAAAACGTAATTTTACCACTACTGTGAGTGGAATTTTGAAAATCCTAGAGATACTGTTAATATCAAGGACTAAAATGTGGTTCAACGAGATGAAAATAATTTTTGGTGAATAGTAACTATTTACTTTTTTTTACCACGGTTAAAAGTAAATATGGTAATTAAGGGTAAAAATGATATTATTATTACCCTAAAACATGTCCTAATTCTATTTGATAAGTGTAATTCGGCCAAACCCAACCTTAGGAATAAAATATGACCATTTAGGCCCACTTGGATTAGATTAGGACATTTATTATTAATTTATTTAAAGAAGGGTTAAAATGCTTAAAATCAAAGTTTAATAAATAAATCATTTTTAATATAGGTTTATACATAAAATAAAATTGACTATAAATATTCATTAGAAAGATAAAACGATTTAGTACATAATTGTATTTTATTTGTAATTTTTAAACTTAATATTATTTAATTTATTTATGACCCAATGATGATGCATTAATTATATTATTATTGAAATATTGACATAGTTGATGTTATAAATATCCAAATAAATGTAATTTGAGACTATATATTAATTAATCTAATTTTAAAGGTTAATATGACATGTTAGTATTTATTTATTTAATTTTTTTGATCTAATCATTCTGTTATAATTTTCAAAAAAAATCAATTACCAAATAGTGTCAAAATTGACATCAAATAGTTTTTAAAACAAATATTATATTATTAATTGTTATTTAATTCCTAAAAATTTATGGTTCGGCCAGATGACTTAGATAAGGATATATATATTAATAATAAACAACGTGGGGTTCTTTTGGCTTGTTATTGTAAGTTTATTAACCTTATAGTGTAAGAAAACAAGAAGACACAGTAAAAGGAAAATTATTTAACTTATAGTTAAATCTAAATGATAAGGTTAAAATAGAAACCTAAACGCGTCTAAATTCTATTGGATGATATTATTTAGACCCATACCCACCTTATATTCTAAATAACTCAATTTTGAGCTATTAAAAACCGAATATGACTTTATAATAAAATAATATTTTTAGTTTTTCCTAATGTGCCCTTATCCTCCATTATAAAAGGGAACCTCCTCCCTCTCTTCCTCACACCATTTTGAGCCTTGAAGCTCGGCCAAACCCTACCAAATTATCTTCTCCACTTATCTAGAAACATCATAGAGGTCATGGGATTCTTCAAATACCATGTTTAGTGCCCTAAGAGGTTGTCTCAAGGAGGAGCTAAAAAGAAGAGGTAATATCCATTACCAATCCTTTCAACTTTATTTGTTCTTCCACTTCTTCTTATTAGGTTGTTTCTTTATGAAGTAATAACATAAGTATCAATAATATACTTATATGTTATTATAAGTATGAAACAAACCTATTTCATCATCTATCCATCCTACGGAAAACGAAATCACCGGGCATACATACGTACGAAATACCGTCTCCACGCCGTGGTGTAATCTATTTTCAACCAACACCATACTTGGATGGGTATAATGGTGTAAATAATAACTATATATGATTATTTTAAAGTGATATTTATTCTGTTATAGTATACATACACTCCAATGAAATTACACGATCATGGGAACGATATCATCGCTTGTGCGTACGTACGGAATACCGTCTCCACGATGCGATGAGATTCATTCTCAATGATTAACCATTCATAAATGATTATAAAATATATATATAATAAGTAATAATGAAATATACAACATAATAATGATATTGTATTTATGTATATATATATATATGTATGTCATCCAATTAATTCCATTCAATTCAATGAGGAAACGAAAACAACGTTCATGCGTACGTACGGCCTACCGTCTCCATGAACGGTGTATTTCATTCCATTTATCGATATATTATATAGGTGTATATTATGAATATATATTATATATAAATCATGTTTTATATTCTGGAATTAAGAAATCATGATCTATGTAATCATATGAATAATTACAAGTCAAAACACGGATGACAAATGAAACGATTTTACCCAAAACACTTTTTAACATTGAATTTACAAAAGAACGGATAATATAAAGTCATAAGTGAACCATATATGATATCATAACAATGAATATGATTCATTAATAAGTCAATGATATTATTAAAATCATTATACAGGAGGTTAAGATACGTACAAAGCATATCAGACCTAAGGTAAGGGATAATTTTTCAAATCTCATTTTTATCCGAGATTGCTTATTCGTAAGTATTTACTGGGGTTATTGCAATCATCCATGTCCATGTTTTATAAAAGTGTTTTCATGTATGTTTAAATCCCTTTTTACCCATTTTGACTTTTACCCCATGGTATGGAAGGAATCATTCTTTTATTTACCCTACATGGTACTTTTTGATTTTTCCGACAAAAGTACGAGAATAATGTTTTTTAACGTATATGGCATGCAAGGAATTTTACAGTTTTATAAATCCTTATTTTCATGAATATTCCTCCAAAATATTTCATGACTATTTTCAAAAAAATCCTTTTCTTTTAAAAATGCATGAAATTTTGTGAAAAGAAAACAATTTTGAAGAAAAAAGGATGTTTTCCACAATAATTCATTTCAAGTATTTTATCAAAACCATTTTTCATCTAAGATGACATTATTTCATATGTGTATGTTTCAAGTATAATGTATATATGATTTACATGGTTTCACTTCTCTTATTATGAAATGATATCCAATTCTTTTATATGGATTATGTGATGATGGGATGATGTTTATGAAACCCATTTTATTTATTGGGTTTTTATTAATGATGTATGTTTATTTTGTGGCACAAGTAAGTATGATTTCATTATGAGATGGGTCTGACCTATATCTCCCTCAAATGCATTTGGTAGAGATTTATATCTCATGAGATAGACATGGCTGGAATGGTAAGTTAATCCTGTTCATTATTACAGGACTGGAACGAGAATTGAACTCGATTCAGAAAGGGACTTTGTCCACTAAGATGGTCTTGGCAGCAATGCCTTGGATACTATGGAAATTATTACTTGTGATTAATGGATGACACAATTACATGTTTTATTCCCATGATATTTTATCATGATTTATGTACCATTATGATTTATGCCTTATGTACTTCCATGTTTTATGTCGTTGCTCAATATTTTGATGTTTAAACATCATGTTCATGTTTTTATGTTCAAATATATATGGTATGTTTTATTTTATCCCTGCTTACCCTTACTGAGCATTTGAGATCACCCTTTTTATGTTTTATTTTCCACCAGGATTAAAAGAAAGATTTTAGGTAAGGAAAAAAAAGTGGAAGATCTTTATGGGGGATGTTGATGATCATTCACCATGATTATAAGATTATGTTCCAAGTTTCCAAAGACACTAAACTATTATGGTCCTTGTGTGTCTATTTTTGTTATGTATTAGGTATTCCGCAAAAGTAATGTAATATCTATGTACGTCAAGCTTCGGGTACCTACAGTTGGTATCAGAGGAAAGGTTTACTCAACCTTTGGAAACTAGGATGGGAGAACATTAGTGAGATCCCTAGAGATATTTCTAAGGTATGTCTAGGGATGTCTCTAAGGTTAAGTATTAGTATAGGTTATTGTAACACCCCAGGTAAATAAAGAATATGACATTTTCATATGTATCCATGTTTTTGAATAAAATATTAATATGAATTTAAAGGGGACGCTATGCTCGATGGAATACCCAACACGAAACAAATAGTTTCTTGGGAATCTTACGTTGCACTCTAATAATAAAATAATATTATTTTAAATGGAAGTTAACATGTAGAAATTGTATTGGAGGGAATGGATAGAAATAACTAAAATAGGATTATATATGTTTTTAAATGTTTTTACTTTTATCCAATAAAAGATAAAGGCTTAAAATACGGAAATAATTAAATTTTAGGCGTATATGCCCTAGTTTTCACTAAAGGTTCACTTATCACCTTTTGATGGAGAACTGTCATTAAATATAGTTTTGTTCACTCTTATACATCCTTTTGGACCAAATAAAACTCTTCTTTAGAATCGGGACATCAAAATTTACTTTGTGTAAATTTTTGGTATCCTTCCGATAAAGTTAATTTTTTTAATGAATAGTGTAAAATGTTGTATTTTAATTCAAAACATATTTTTAATATAATTTATTTATATGATTAGATTATCTTTTGAATTGGTTTTAAAGAGAAATTAGAATATATTTTATCATTAAATCCAATAGTGGTCGTTGGAATTAATTTCACTTTAAAATCGGACTTAAACTAGTGTCAATCTTTTGATACTTATTGTTTCATAAAAACACGCCATTTGTCATGACAGCGGGAATTAATTATTAAATTAATTAATGTGACTTGTATGTTTTGAATTTTGTAAAATAGACTACATTTTTGAATTCAGAATATCAAATATGGCTTAGGGTGAATTTTTGGTAATTTTCTGAAAAACATCAATTTTTGATGAATAGTGAAACCACTAAGTGGTACTTATAAAAACTGATTTTCCGTTTAAATGAAATTTTTCCACCTTTGTGTTTTGAATTTCAAAAATCTGACATACATGGTTGTCATTAAGATGTAAAATTTGGTTCAATGGGATTAAAATAATTTTTTGGTGAATAGTAACTTATTATGTTTTTAATCGCGATTAAAGGTAATTAGTGTAGTTTAAGGTAAAAATAATGTTTTAATAATATGAAATGAACTTGACCCATATTCTAACCTCATTTTATGTGTCATGTCCGACCAATACAAGCCATGGGTCAACTTGGGGACCCCATGGATCCACTTTGGTTGGGAAATGACATAAATAACTTTTTATTTAATGTTAAAGTAAAAATGACACACACATGAGATGTTTTACTAAAACAATTTTTACATGGGGTTATACAAGTCAGATATTTGATTATAAATAGTCATTGGAAATATAAAAAGATTTACTACATCATTTTATTTGTTTTATAATTTTTTTAATTTAAATAAATTAAATTATTTATGACATCGGGATGATGCAATGATTACCTCATTAATAAAGGATTTAAATAAAATGGAAAGATAATGTAAAATCTAAGAGCTACACATGGCCAAAACAAATTGGATGAGTGGATTTAGAACCCTTATCAGCTTATCCTCGAATTATATAAATGTGGGTCCTTTTGAAATACGAAACTCATTTTCAAATAAAGTAACTTATCTTTACTTTCTAAGAGTGCCCCTCCTCTCCTCTTATAAAAGGCCCCCACCTCTACCTCCTTACCCACACTGCCAAAGCCTTTTTTCTCAGCCAAACCCTGCCCATTTTGTGTCTCCACTTCCCTCTCTTACTCATTGAAGACTCTCTTTTGGCAGAAGTCTTCCCAAGGAATCCTTTGAGCTCAAACCAAAGGGAGTTACCCGATTTTAAGGTAATGTCTTCTTTTGAGTCCTTTTGTTTTATTTTGCTTCTCCAACCCCCTAAACTCTCTTTATTCTTTTCTTTTGTAACAACTACAGTATCCTAAATATACTAGTATTTTTTTATAAAAATGATTCCAGATACACTTACACACACCTACATCTAATGGTTAACGAACATATTGTTTCCGTGGATGACGAATTTATGCCTCCAGAAACAATGATTGTTCAACATTCTTTTAAAACCTTCAAAGGTGTCCATTAAGATGTCACTATATTTATATATGATATATAATATGATTATTTTTTACTTATTCTTCTGTATTTTTCATTTGTGGCTTACCATTATGCCTTCCATTATGGGTATATGCGATATCTTCATTTTAGGAAGTGCGGACTACCACCCCCTCAGAGTGATGTGATTCGTTAATGCCATACATGGGACGTATACAGGATGGATTTAATGTTATTATATATTATTTTATACTTCAATTATTATACACCTCTATATCATTAATATTTCTTTCCATTAAAGTATGAGATAGAAATGAAAGTAGCGTTCATGCGTACGTACGGCTTACCGTCTCCATGAACGGTGCATTTCATTTCTTATCCCCAAATGTAATGTACTATTATAAGTACATTTATATAATGGATATATATGATGAATGATACATATAAATTATGAATATAATTCTGGAATTAAAATATACATACCTCTCATTTAGTTTTAATTCCATTAATATGACAAAGAAATGAAAGTAGCGTTCATGCGTACGTACGGCTTACCGTCTCCATGAACGGTGCATTTCATTTCTTACCTCTAAATGATTATGTAATATTATAAATACATGTATATTCTGGATATATATGATATATATGATATCCAAATCATGAATATAATTCTAGATATAATGAACATTTGACCACATGAACAACATGTAATTGTAAGAAGTCCACTTTCAACTTAAGAAGCAAATATCGACAAAACAAACATTATTAACATAAATGATTAAATAATGTTTATAACATTGAAATAAGTGATCTAAAAGGAATAATGAACTATAAAAAGGTTCTTAATAAAGTTTAAATTAACTCAAGTTTATTATTCAGGATTTTAAAGAACGATCGAGTCAAGTCGGACCCGAGGTAAGGGATCCTACACCTCTCTTTCTTTTTAAGTACACTCTTTTATGTCATTCCTTTTAATATCATCTTTCTTATGATTGGGATGTTATTTTATATTAATCCCACTGTACTTATTATTTTCATATGATGAGAGACCCTATTTCCTCTCATCAATCCATTTTGGATGTTTTAAGTGGCGTCGTTAGGCTACCGAATTTTCGTAAGGGATTTTTCATCTCACTTTTATTCCTGTGAGATTTATGCTACATTTGCCACAATTTCATTTGAGTGGTTTATGTACTTCCCATTATTACACTCATTTTGTAATATAATTCCATTTATGGGTATTTACATATTCATTTTATGACACTTCTTTAATGGGGTGTACTTTTCGAAAGTTACCCAAGTCGGTAATGGAACCTTTCACCCACCTCATTTTAAAAGACTTCGTTTGTTATGTCTTTTAATTCACATACTATTATGTTGGGATATGTTCTTCTATATCCTGATTTATGTAAATTTTATGTCCAAGTGATGATATTCCCTTTTTATCTAATCAACTCATTTTCTGAATTTTTGAAGTGACGCCGTTAGGCTGTCGAATTTTACCAAGGGAACGTTTTAACCCAATTTCGATTTCATTGGGTTAAACATGTAGTTATTGAATATGTCATCCTTAGAATATGTGTGAATGAAATTTTATTGTTTTACACTTAATATCCAATTATATTGGGTGCATTTATATTTTTCACACATAATTTTGATATTGATTTATCCTTAATTTAAGGATACCTTCATTATAAGGGATTTCATCACATTTTACATCCCTATTGAGACTTCATTGTTGTTATGCACCAATTCAATCTTATATGGTGTATATACTGTCCTTTGGAATATTATATCATGAATACATTTATTCTCATGATATTATAAAGTTCTGATTAAATGTTATTCCTCAATTATTGTATTCAAGTGTCTCTAATTTTGGTAAAAACCCTTTGACCAAAATATCGCTTTAAATGTTTTAATGACTTGTTCTTATTAATATCCATGTTTTCAAAATGGTTTTATGGATTTATTTATATAGATATTAAGGGTTTAAAATGTTAAAAGCTTCAAGGTGGTATGGGACACTTTGATTCAAAATTCTCCTTATTAAATGTTTTAAATGGTTTTGGAAATGGTTTCTTTTTGTATGGATTCATTATTTCAAAATACTAAAATGTTATATTGGGATTTAATTGTGGAAATGTTTTGTTTCCTTTATGCATGTTTTATGTGATACGTTTATGTTATGGTTCTTGGGAATTGTTATGAAAACGGGTGGTTCTGTGATAAACTAAGGGCGGGTGAGCCCGATATAGCTCTCCAATGCATTGGGTAACGCGAAGGAGTGAAACGTTAAGGTTTCTCCGAAGAGATTTAGGGAATATACTGTGATGGGTATTCCAAACATAACCAAGAGGGTTACTCCCTACGTAAGAATGTTATGAATGCCTCAAGTTACCTTTATGTCTTATGTTTTCTATGATTTATTCATGGTTTGATGAGGTATGTTAAAGTGCCTATGTTTTATGGGTAAAGTATGATTTTATTCTTATGTATATATGAACTAATGTTTCCTTTAAATATTTTTATAACCCTTACTGAGCTTTTTATGCTCATCCCAAGTTTTTGAAATGTTTTTCACAGGTCAAGGGAATGGTACATGATGTGATGATAGTGTCAAGGATGTGTCAAGAAAGAATCCGTGTTTTATTTTAAATATGTTTTCGTTGATGGGAAGAATGAATATTGTCTTTTATGTAACCACTTTGTTTAAATGTGGAATGTAATGCAAGTTTCATGATCTAATTCTCTAAAACTCTAAACCTGAAGGTTCCTCAATGTGTAATCTTGTAATAACTCAAGATTAAGTAAGGTCTAAGGCTGGGGTCTAATAGTTGGTATCAGAGGTCGGTTTAGATAACTTTAGAGGTTAGCGTATTCTTTAAGCATAAGTGACATTACCATAATGGTTATGATTTCAGAAAGATTCCTAGTTTTAGATAAAGTGAATGAGTATGTATATCTTAGTGTTTACCTTCTTCATTATTATATGATGGTTTTGTTGATATACTCACACTGACATTTCTGTTTTTAGTGAATGTATGGATCTAGCAGGCACCAAAGAGACAAAAGGTTTGAAGGAAACTATGGTGGTTCTCTGATTAAGATACTAGATAAAATGGAGTATTCAATGAGGAAACTCGTGGTTATTCTAATCCAAATATCAAGGATTCATGATCAACCACTTGAACCTAGGTATGTTCTTTAATGCATCATGTACGAGATGACCAATCGATGTGGAAGTTCAGGTAATAATTATAAAGGTAACCATTAGAGTTTATATGATCCTTACTTTTGAGGTAATTATGGGTTATTATATGATATGCTGGATAGTGAAAGGCATGAGATAAAATTGAGGTTAAATTAAGTTATGGTTATTTTTGATGATTTTATCTCTTTTTGGGGATTGATTTGAGAATTATATAGTTTTGGAAAAAGGACAACACACAGACCGTGTGACAACCCGTCGCGTTGGACAAAGCTGCAGGAATCAAACCCACAACCAAAGTACAAATGGTATTTATCACCTACCACTGGACTACGTGAAGTCCCTGTGTAACGCCCCAACCCCAGCTACCCAGATTCGGTGCATTACTTCGTAACATTGGCATGATCACAAAAGATCAAGTCTCGAAAGACTGATTAGTTTAGTAGCCTTGGAAACACTAGATACATTCATAAATGTTACATAACATCATAAAGTGAAAAACTAATAACAAAGTCTTCATAGTCCACACTCATATCCCTTTCTGACTACCCCTACAGGTCATTCATAAAATACTTCTTCACATCCTGGAAAATATTAAAACATTGAAAGGGGTGAGCTCAGATGCTCAGTAAGGATAACAATATTGCGGAAGCTTTCATAAATAAACATAAACATGTAAGGCAATGTATAACTAAAACAAAAGACTTTTAAACTTGAACATCAACATAATATGGCAAAAGTAAAATGAGATAATTCCATTCACTTTTTCACATGGATATTCTACTGGTCGAATAATCACATGCAATATCAATAACCACTTTCATAATGAGGGAAAGTATAATGCCAGACATTCTGAAACATTTTGTCAAGGCCTCGTCCAAGACGTCTAAAATGATTAAGGCCTCGGCCAAAACCATAAATCAAATTGGGAAAGGGCCTCGGCCAATTCCACGTCTAGTTGTCTCATGAGACCTACCGATGCATCGAGGAGCTATAGCGGGCTCCACCCGTCACTTATTAAGTCCAATACATTCCTCATATGAATAGGTTTAAACATATCATAAGCCATAACATAATCGTATCACATAAAACATGCATAAAGGAAACATAACATTTCCACATTTCAATCACAAGATATAAATACAACACATTGATATAATAAAAACGCTTTCAAACCCATTTTCAATACCAAAATAAAAGAAAGTTAAAACTTTGTATTTATTTTTCATTAAAAAAATGATGGCTTGTAGAGGAAGCCGGAACTCAAATAATGGTCACGGCGGCGGAGAAGTCATTGTCGCCGCATATGTACGGAAAGGAAAACATTCCCTTTTTGTCGTTTATTAAAACGCTTCGTATAAAAAGATTCCTTTTGAATAAACGTAAAAGTCAAAGGGGTTTATACACTGTACAAAAGAAATTTGTGTATAAAACAAAATATGCCTCAATGAATGGAGATTGAGACGAAGTCCCTTAAAAAGATCATTTTTAAAGTAAAACATATCTATTATGTGTATTCACTATATGTACACATAAAGAAAGTATAAATACAATATACGACATAATAATATCATGACATAATTTTAAAGTAGGAGATTAACCCAAATAATGGAAGGTGGGTTATGAAATTCCCTTACCTTGTGTCCGACTTGACTCAACCGTTCTTTAACCTCCTGAATAATAAACTAGAGTTAATATCTACCTTATTAAGAACAATTTTCAATTTCATTATCCTTTTTATATCACTTATTACAATGTTATGAACATTATGTAATTATTTAAGTTAATAACGGTCGTTTTGTCGATCTTTGGTAACTTGAGTCAACAATAAACTTCTTATAATTACAAGTTGTTCATGTGGTAGAATATCCATTATATCCAGAATTATATTCATGATTTAGATGTCATATATATCTTATATATCCAGTATATACATTCATTTATAATATTACATAACATTTAGAGGTAAGAAATGAAATGCCCCGTTCATGGAGACGGTAGGCCGTACGTACGCATGAATGCTACTTTCATTTCAATTTCATATTTAATGGAACTAAATCATAATGATATAAATGTATAATATAATTCCAGTATAATATAGTGTATAATACCATTTACTCCATCCTTTATACATCCCACATATGGCATTAACGATTCAAATCACTTTGAGGGGGCGGTAGTCCGCACTTCCTAAAATGAAATTATCGCGTTTTACCCATAATGGAAATCATAAATTATGCAATAAATGAGAAATACAGAAGCATAAGTAAAACATAAACATATTATATATCATATATAAAAATAGTGACATCTTAATGGCCACCTTTGAAGGTGTTATATGAGTGTTGAACAATCATCGTTTCGTGAGGCAGAAATTCGCCATCCACAGAAACTGTATGTTCTTTAACGATTAGATGTAGGTGTGTGTAAGTGTATCTCGAATACTTCTTATAACAACATCCTAGTATATTGAGGATACTGGTGTTGTTACAAAAGAAATGAATAAAAAGAGTTAGGGGGTTGGAGAAGAAAAATAAAACAAAACAACATTAGAAAAGACATTACTTCAAAATCGGGTAACTCTTTTTGATTTGAGCCAAAGGCTTCCTTGGGAAGAGTTCTGCCCAAAGTAATGCTTCTAGGAGTAAGAGAGGGATGTTGGAAGAGTATTTGGGCAGAGTTTGGACGAACCAAATTGCATGAAAGTGTAAATGAGGTGGGAGAGGTGGGGGCATTTTATAAGTGGAGAGGAGGGGCACTTTTGGAAAGATTGAAATGTTACATTATTTCACAATGCTTTTCGGATTCTAAAGGTCCCACACTTATATAATTCGAGGATAAGGTGATAAGGATTCTAAATCTCCTCATCTAATAGGCTTTGGACAAGTGTAAGGCTTGGATTTTTCATTATCTTCTCATTTTATTTAAATCGTTAAATAATGAGGTCATCACTGCATCATAATGATGTCATAACTAATTTAATTTATTTAATGTCTAAAAATTATAAAAAAAATACTATGATGTAGGAAATCTTTTTAGCTTTCTAATGAATATTTATAGTCAAAATTTTAACTTGTGTAACCCCAATTAAAAACTATTTTGGTAAAATAACTCATGTTTGTGTCAATTTAATTTTAACATTAAATAAATATATATTAATGTCATTTTCCAACTAAAGTGGCTCCATGGGGTCCCCAAGTTGACCGATGGGTTGTCTTGGTCGGCCATGACTCATCCAATAGGAGTAGGACAAGTGTCATGCTCATCTCATATTATTAAAACATTATTTGTACCTTAAACTACACTAATTACCTCTAATCGCGATTAAGAACTTAAAAGTTACTATTCACCAAAAAATTATTTTAATCTCATTGAACCACATTTTACTTCTTAATGAAAACCATGTATGTCGGATTTTTGAAAATCAAATCACAGAAGTGGTAATATTTCATTTAAACAAAAAATCAGTTATTTAACTACCACTTAGTGGTTTCACTATTCATCAAAAATTGAAGTTTTTCAGAACAAAGCCAAAATTTCACCCTAAGCTATTTCGATATTCCGAATCCAAAAATGAAGTCCATTTTGAAATATAAAATTTCTATAATTTTAAAAAGTGGTTATTACTATTCATAAAAGCTACTTTGATTAGTCGCGGTGTTTAAGAACTCGAAGTTGCGTACAATGCAAGCTATTGCATTATTGAATGAGAAGCATATCGTGGAAGCTCGGGGTGATACATTCTCCCCTCCATCAATAAATTGTGTCCTCGCAATTTGAAAATTTTCTTTGAAAATAAAAGGTTGAAAAGAGAAAATACCTTTGAGGATAACCCACATCGGAAATAAGGTTAATAAATATATAACATTAAAAGAAAGCAAGATAAGTACAAAGGTCACCCGATATAGCCCATTCTAGGATTCTATGAAAATATGGATATAGAGGAGAAACAAACCATCATGGTCTGATGGAGAGTTATAGAAAACAGGATTAGGAGAAAGTTTAACCACAAGAAAATCACAAACTTGTGATTGGTTAAACGGTCATTGAATCCCCAGTTGGAAAAGTTAACCGACAACATTTTTGTTTTAAGTTACCTTTTATAACGTTGAGGAATTTATTTAGGAGATTTACTAAGAACATAAGGGAATATACATACTTGTTATGTATACTTTCATTTGTTAATAAATTTTTACCACAAACCCAACTTTTACTCCAAATGGTAACGGAACTCAAAAATATTCTATTTATCCTAATTGTATAAGGTTCAAAATGTTAACACATACCATTTAGATTAGTTAAACTATTTTGTAATAACCAGGGACTTTCTGTAGGCTAGTGGTAGGAAATAAAGGCTTGTCTCACTATGGTTGTGGGTTCGATTCCTGCAGCTTTGTCCGATGCGACGGGTTATTCCCCACCCTGCAGGTTGTCCTTTTCCTAAAACTATAGTATTATAATATTCCAAAAATAATCTTCAGAAATTCTTTAATTTTAAACAATAATATCCATGGTTCAACTTAATCCATTCCAACCTTAATAGTTATCCAAAATACCTCCGTCCAGACTTTCTCTAAAAGGTCTCTAAATTCCAAAATCAATTGTAACATCAGATTCCCCAAACAAAGAGAAGTTTCTCTTATTGTCACATACTAAAAATATGATTACCTTAATCATATTAAAACCTTACTGAAATCAACAAGTACTGTAGTACAATCCATATATATATATATCACATTATTCTTATAACCAGAATATAATCCTTGAGTCCAAAAGCACCAATACATTAATTATTCCGCTTCAACTGTAGTCGCAGCATAAGATTTGCCTTGATCCCTTGGCCTTTTTTGAGGTAAGTTTCCTTGATGCTTAGGACATTCATTTGAATAATGAACCATTTCTCTACAATTGTAGCATTCAACATTGATATCCTCTTTCTTTCCCTTGCAATCACGCGCCTGGTGACCTTTTTCTCCACATTTATAACAAAATCCCATTCCTTTTAGGCAAGAACCGGGGTGATTCTTCCCACAACTATCGCAGAATGGAAAATCCTTCTTTCCCTTTTTCCCTTTATCCGTTTCTTGTTCCACCATTCTCTTCTTCTCTTGCTTTACTTTGTTGTCATAAGACTTAGAGAATTCCTTTTCTGTCTTGATAGCACATGAGACAATATCTTCGTATGATGAGAAGGTTTGTGATACTAAAGCTCGACGGAGAAATGGTTTTAACCCATCAAAGAAACGATCAATCTTACTTCTTGGGTTACGTATATAATCTGCAACATACCTCGCTAACCTTGTAAAGTTATCCTCATACTTTGTGACATTCTCATCCTCCTTCTGCCTCAGACTCAGAAATTGCCTTTCCATATCTGCTCGATGGTCATGTGGAAAGTATTTTTCTAAGAACAGATCTTTGAACTCTCTCCATTCCATACTTGATACGTCATCATCTTCATTTGTGTTTTGAATCAGCGAACCCCACTGATCGACATCTCCAGTGAGGCGGTAAACTGCCATGACAACCTTCTCCCTTTCGCTACTCCCCAAGGCATGTAATATTTTCTCTAAGGATTTCATCCATTGCTCAGCTACTAATGGATTTGTACCCCCATTAAATGTTGGTGGTTGTTTCCTCATGAAGCGGTCTAACATTGATCCTCCACATTTTGGATCAGGGTGATCCATACGACTAAGGTTATTATTCATAACTTGAGTGAGTTGTCCCAGTATGGTAATAAGTTGATCAGCACTAGTTGTATCTCTAGATCCACAATAATTATCTTGAGCAGGAGGGAAATCCCTACACGGAGTGCGTGCATTGATACGGTTTCCATTCCTTCCACTAGGCGCCATTTCTAAACAATGGCATAAACTAGATTAGTTTATGAATCAAAATACATAATTCCATACTTGTAAAATACTTAACATAAATTGAACTATTTATGGATATAATCCATAATCATAAAAAGGTTTTATTTGAGGAAGTATATACTCATAACCGTTCATAGTGGTTTGTAAATAAAATGAGAATTATCCTAAGCTTATCCCCCGAGAGTGTCGTAACCAAGAGTGCAGCAAGGCCCGTTACTGTGCACCAGTTCCCGTTCGAGTCTAGCTCAAAGCAGTGTTTTCAGGTTTTACCCCTAGGTACATCTGTGCCAGAGCCGCCTCTACCTACTCGTATCCAGACAGGGATGTATTTCTCGGAAAACTCACAACATCTCTACAATACCAAAATTCTAGGAAGTTTTTCTATACTAATCCTCAAAGTCTATCTTTGGGCTATGTGCTCTAATCAGAGTTTATCTAAATCTAGCTTCCAAGTTAGTACTAAACTGCCTCTGATACCAACTATAACGCCCCGACCCCAGCTACCCAGAGTCGGTGCATTACTTCGTAACATTGGCATGATCACAAAAGATCAAGTCTCGAAAGACCGATTAGTTTAGTAGCCTTGGAAACACTAGATACATTCATAAATGTCACATTACATCATAAAGTGAAAAACTAATAACAAAGTCTTCATAGTCCACACTCATATCCCTTTCTGACTACCCCTGCAGGTCATTCATAAAATACTTCTTCACATCCTGGAAAATATTAAAACATTGAAAGGGGTGAGCTCAGATGCTCAGTAAGGATAACAATATTGCGAAATCTTTCATAAATAAACATAAACATGTAAGGCAATGTATAACTAAAACAAAAGACTTCTAAACTTGAACATCAACATAATATGGTAAAAGTAAAATGAGATAATTCCATTCACTTTTTCACATGGATATTCTACTGGTCGAATAATCACATGCAATATCAATAACCACTTTCATAATGAGGGAATGTATAATGCCAGACATTCTGAAACATTTTGTCAAGGCCTCGACCAAGACGTCTAAAATGATTAAGGCCTCGGCCAAAACCATAAATCAAATTGGGAAAGGGCCTCGGCCAATTCCACGTCTAGATGTCTCATGAGACCTACCGATGCATCGAGGAGCTATAGCGGGCTCCACCCGTCACTTATTAAGTCCAATACATTCATCATATGAATAGGTTTAAACATATCATAAGCCATAACATAATCGTATCACATAAAACATGCATAAAGGAAACATAACATTTCCACATTTCAATCACAAGATAAAAATACAACACATTGATATAATAAAAACGATTTCAAAACCATTTTCAATACCAAAATAAAAGAAAGTTAAAACTTTGTATTTATTTTTCATTAAAAAAATGATAGAGGAAGCCGAAACTCAAATAATGGTCACGGCGGCGGAGAAGTCATTGTCACCGCATATGTACGGAAAGGAAAAAATTCCCTTTTTGTCGTTTATTAAAACGCTTCGTATAAAAAGATTCCTTTTAAATAAACGTAAAAGTCAAAGGGGTTTATACACTGTACAAAAGAAATTTGTGTATAAAACAAAATATGCCTCAATGAATGGAGATTGAGACGAAGTGCCTTAAAAAGATCATTTTTAAAATAAAATATATCTATTATGTGTATTCACTATATGTACACATAAAGAAAGTATAAATACAATATACGACATAATAATATCATGACATAATTTTAAAGTAGGAGATTAACCCAAAGAATGGAAGTTGGGTTATGAAATTCCCTTACCTTGTGTCTGACTTGACTCAACCGTTCTTTAACCTCCTGAATAATAAACTAGAGTTAATATCTACCTTATTAAGAACCATTTTCAATTTCATTATCCTTTTTATATCACTTATTACAATGTTATGAACATTATGTAATTATTTAAGTTAATAACGGTCGTTTTGTCGATCTTTGGTAACTTGAGTCAACAATAAACTTCTTATAATTACAAGTTGTTCATGTGGTAGAATATCCATTATATCCAGAATTATATTCATTATTTAGATGTCATATATATCTTATATATCCAGTATATACATTCATTTATAATATTACGTAACATTTAGAGGTAAGAAATGAAATGCACCGTTCATGGAGACGGTAAGCCGTACGTACGCATGAACGCTACTTTCATTTCAATTTCATATTTAATGGAACTAAATCATAATGATATAAATGTATAATATAATTCAAGTATAATATAGTTTATAATACCATTTACTCCATCCTTTATACATCCCACATATGGCATTAACGATTCAAATCACTTTGAGGGGGCGGTAGTCCGCACTTCCTAAAATGAAATTATCGCGTTTTACCCATAATGGAAATCATAAAGTATGCCAAAAATGAGAAATACAGAAGCATAAGTAAAAAAATAAACATATTATATATCATATATAAATATAGTGACATCTTAATGGCCACCTTTGAAGGTGTTATATGAGTGTTGAACAATCATCGTTTCGTGAGGCAGAAATTCGCCATCCACAGAAACCGTATGTTCATTAACCATTAGATGTAGGTGTGTGTAAGTGTAGCTCGAATAATTCTTATAACAACATCCTAGTATATTGAGGATACTGGTTTTGTTACAAAAGAAATGAATAAAAAGAGTTAGGGGGTTGGAGAAGAAAAATAAAACAAAACAACATTAGAAAAGACATTACCTCAAAATCGGGTAACTCTTTTTGATTTGAGCCAAAGGCTTCCTTGGGAAGAGTTCTTCCAAAATTAAGGCTTCTAGGAGAAAGAGAGGGATGTTGGGAGAGTATTTGGGCAGAGGTTGGCCGAGCCAAATGGCTTGAAAGTGTAAATGAGGTGGGAGAGGTGGGGGCCTTTTATAAGTGGAGAGGAGGGGCACTTTTGGAAAGATTGAAATGTTACATTATTTCACAATGTTTTTCGGATTCTAAAGGTCCCACACTTATATAATTCGAGGAAAAGGTGATAAGTTTTCTAAATCTCCTCATCCAATAGGCTTTGGACAAGTGTAAGCCTGGGATTTTGCATTATCTTTTCATTTTATTTAAATCGTTAAATAATGAGGTCATCGCTTCATCATAATGATGTCATAAATAATTTAATTTATTTAATGTCTAAAAATTATAAAAAAATACTATGATGTAGGAAATCTTTTTAGCTTTCTAATGAATATTTATAGTCAAAATTTGGACTTGTGTAACCCAACTTAAAAACTGTTTTAGTAAATTAACTCATGTTTGTGTCAATTTAATTTTAACATTAAATAAATATATATTAATGTCATTTTCCAACTAAAGTGGCTCCATGGGGTCCCCAAGTTGACCCATGGGTTGTCTTGGTCGGCCATGACTTATCCAATAGGAGTAGGACAAGTTTCATGCTCATCTCATATTATTAAAACATTATTTATACCTTAAACTACACTAATTACCTCTAATCGCGATTAAGAACTTAAAAGTTACTATTCACCAAAAAATTATTTTAATCTCATTGAACCACATTTTACTTCTTAATGACAACCATGTATGTCGGATTTTTGAAAATCAAATCACAGAAGTGGTAATATTTCATTTAAACGAAAAATCAGTTATTTAACTACCACTTAGTGGTTTCACTATTCATCAAAAATTGAAGTTTTTCAGAACAAGGCCAAAATTTCACCCTAAGCTATAATTGATATTCCGAATTCAAAAATGATGTCTATTTTACAGAATTCCAAAAATATAAGTTGCATTAATTAATTTTATAATTAATTCCCGCTGTTATGACAAATAGCGTGTTTTTAAGAAACAATTTATATCAAAAGATTGGCAATTGTTCATGTCCAATTTCAATGTTAAATTAATTCTAATGACCACCATTGGATAAAATGGTAAAAATATATTATAATTATACCTTAAAACCACTAAATAGTATAATTTATCACAATAAATTATTTTGATTAAAAAAGTTGTTTTAAAGTATTTTTCACTATTCATAAAAATTAGAAGTTCTCAGAAAAATACCAAAAATTCAACATAGGCTAATTTCGATATTCCGAATCCAAAAATGAAGTCCATTTTGAAATATAAAATTTCTATAATTTTAAAAAGTGGTTATTACTATTCATAACGACTACATTGATTAGTCGCGGTGTTTAAGAACTCGAAGTTGCGTACAATGCAAGCTATTGCATTATTGAATGAGAAGCGTATCGTGGAAGCTCGGGGTGTTACACCCTGGATAGTTTAACTAATTATTTTTTTAGTTAGATGATCATATGAATCTAGAATGAGCTGATTTTGGGTTATCTATGGAAATTATTAACCTATCATGGAGGATATGTGATTAGGTTAATTACTTTTCAATACGAGACTTTAGGAGCAACTGATATTGTTTGGAGATAAATGTTACGATTTAACTTGGAAGACTATGTGACTAAATCCTTCAAATATTTGGGTTTCAATATTAGATTTGTTTACTTTGAAGAATTTTATGGACAAATTTATTATCTAATGGTCCTCATTGAACTTTGGGTTTTGTTGGAAAAAATTTGGTGATTAAGAATAGATTTTCTTTTTATAAAGGGGTTATCCTTTTCTGGATTATCTGATCTTGTACTAGCCTTTTTGGTTTTGGTTTTGGTTAAATTATAAAGACATGGGAAGTATATAGTTCTCTTTTGTGGATTAGGTGATTCTCTAAATGTTGATTATAGTACTCTTAATGTGAACAAGTCTTCCTAAATACTTGCCTTTTGGAGAAAATATGAGTTTGTGAAAGGAATCTAATAAAAGTTGAAAGTCAACATGATAAGTGATTATGTTTCCTTATGAATAAATTCCCCAATAAAAAGTATCTTAAAAAATTGTTGTCTATTAACTTTTCCTACTGGGGAATCGAATACCCTTTAACCCATCACAAGTTTGTGATTTTCTCATGGTTAACTTTCTCCTAAACATGTTTTCTATCACTCTTCATCAGAACATGACCCTATGTTTTCTCCTCCATGTCCATGTTTTCATACTTGGAATCCTAGTATGGGTTAACTCGGGTGACCTTTGTACTTATCTTTCTTTATTTTAAAGTGATTGTTATACCGACTCTTCTTCCGATGTGGGACTTTCAAGGAGGTTTCCAAGCCCAATTTTAAAATTGCGAGGACGCAATTCCCAAAAGGGGGGAAGGATGTAACACCCCAGGTAAATAAAGAATATGACATTCTCATACATATCCATATTTTTGAATAAAATATTAATACGACTTTAAAGGAGACGCTATGCTCGATGGCGTACCCAACACGAAAGAAAGAGTTTCTTGGGAATCTTACGTTGCACTCTAATAATAAAATAATATTATTTTAAATGGCAGTTAACATATAGCCATTGTATTGGCGGGAATGGATAGAAATAACTAAAATATGATTATTTATGTTTTTAAATGTTTTTACTTTTATCCAATAAAAGATAAAGGCTTAAAATACTGAAAGAATTCAATTTTAGGCGTATATGCCCTAGTTTTTACTAAAGGTTCACTTATCGCCTTTTGATGGAGAACCATCATTAAATATAGTATTGCTCACTCTTATACATCCTTTTCGACCAAATAAAACTCTTCTTTAGAATCGGGACATCAAAATTTACTTTGTGTAAATTTTTGGTATCTTTCCGGTAAAGTTAATTTTTTTAATGAATAATGTAAAATGTTGTATTTTAATTCAAAACCTCTTTTTAATCTAATTTATTTATATTATTAGATTATCTTTTGAATTGGTTTTAAAGTGAAATTAGAAAATATTTTATCATTAAATTCAATAGTGGTCGTTGGAATTAATTTCACTTTGAAATCAGACTTAAACTAGTGTCAATCTTTTGATACTTATTATTTCATAAAAACACGCTATTTGTCATGACATCGGTAATTAATTATTAAATTAATTAATGTGACTTGTATGTTTTGAATTTTGTAAAATAGACTTCATTTTTGAATTCGGAATATCAAATATAGCCTAGGGTGATTTTTTGGTAATTTTCTGAAAAGCATCAATTTTTGATGAATAGTGAAACCACTAAGTGGTACTTATAAAAACTGATTTTCCGTTTAAATGAAATTTTTCCACCTTTTTGTTTTGAATTTAAAAAATCTGACATAAATGGTTTTCATTATGAAGTAAAATTTGGTTCAATGGGATTAAAATAATTTTTTGGTGAATAGTAACTTATTAAGTTTTTAATCGCGATTAGAGGTAATTAGTGTAGTTTAAGGTAAAAATAATGTTCTAATAATATGAAATGAACTTGAAACATGTCCTAACCTCATTGGATGTGTCATGGCCGACCATGAAAATCCATGGGACACCTTTGAGACCCCATGGAGGCACTTTGGTTGGGAAATGACATAAATAACTTTTTATTTAATGTTAAAGTAAAAATGACACACACATGAGATGTTTTACTATATCAATTTTTACATAGGGTTATACAAGTCAGATATTTGATTATAAATAGTCATTGTAAAGCTAACAATATTTCCTACATCATAGTAGTTGTTTTATAATTTTTATAATTTAAATAAATTAAATTATTTATGACATCATGACGATGCAACGATTACCTCATTAATAAAGGATTTAAATAAAATGGAAAGACAATGTAAAATCTAAGACCTAAACATGGACAAAACCAATTGGATGAGTGGATTTAGAACCCTTATCACCTTATAATCGAATTATATCAATGTGGGAGCTTTTGAAATCCGAAAATCATTTTAAAATAAAGTAACTTATCTTTAGTTTCCAAGAGTGCCCCTCCTCTCCACTTATAAAAGGCCCCCACCTCTACCTCCTTACCCACACTCCAAAAGCATTTGTCTCGGCCAACCCCTGCCCATTTTGTCTCTCCACTTCCCTCTCTTACTCTTTGAATCCTCACTTTGGGCAGATGTCTTCCCAAGGAAGCCTTTGAGCTCAAACCAAAGGGAGTTACCCGATTTTAAGGTAATGTCTTCTTTTGAGTCCTTTTGTTTCATTTTGCTTCTCCAACCCCCTAAACTATTTTTATTATTTTCTTTTGTAACAAATCCAGTGTCCCCAATATACTAGGATTTTTTTATAATAATTATTCGAGCTACACTTACACACACCTACATATAATGGTTAACGAACATACTGTTTCCGTGGGTGGCGAATTTATGCCTCCCGAAACGATGATTGTTCAACATTCCTTTAACACCTTCAAAGGTGGCCATTAGGATGTCACTATATTTATATATGATATATAATATGATTATGTTTTACTTAATATTCTGTATTTTTCATTTGTGGCTTACCATTATGGCTTCCATTATGGGTATATGTTGTATCTTCAATTTAGGAAGTGCGGACTACCACCCCCTCAAAGTGATGTGATTCGTTAATTCCATACATGGGACGTATAAAGGATAGATTTAATGTTATTATATATTATGTTATACTGGAATTATTATATACCTCTATATCATTATTATTTATTTCCATTAAAGTATGAGATAGAAATGAAAGTAGTGTTCATGCGTACGTACGGCTTACCGTCTCCATGAACGGTGCATTTCATTTCTTATCCCCAAATGTAATGTACTATTATAAGTACATGTATATAATGGATATATATGATGAATGATACATATAAATGATGAATATAATTCTGGAATTAAAATATACATACTTATCATTTAGTTTTAATTCCATTAATATGACAAAGAAATGAAAGTAGCGTTCATGCGTACGTACGACTTACCGTCTCCATGAACGGTGCATTTCATTTCTTTCCTCTAAATGATTATGTAATATTATAAATACATGTATATTCTGGATATATATGATATATATGATATCCAAATCATGAATATAATTCTGGATATAATGAAAACTTGACCACACGAACAACATGTAATTGTAAGAAGTCCACTTTCGACTTAAGATCCAAATATCGACAAAACAAACATTATTAACGGAAATGATTAAATAATGTTTATAACATTGAAATACGTGATCTAAAAGTAATAATGAACCATAAAAGGGTTATTAATAATGTGGAAATTAACTCAAGTTTATTATTCAGTACGTTAAAGAACATTCGAGTCAAGTCGAACCCTAGGTAAGGGATCCTACACCTCTCTTTCTTTTTAAGTACACTCTTTTATGTTATTCCTTTTAGCTCATATATCTTATGATTGGGATGTTATTTTATATTAATACCACTGTAATTATTATGTTCATATTATGAGAGACCCTATTTCCTCTCATCAATCCATTTTGGATGTTTTAAGTGGCGCCGTTAGGCTGCCGAGTTTTCGTAAGGGATTTTTCATCTCACTTTTATTCCTGTGAGCTTTATGCTACATTTGCCACAATTTCATTTCAGTGGTTTATGTACTTTCCATTATTACACTCCTTTTGTAATATAAATCCATTTATGGGTATTGAAATATTCATTTTATGACACTTCTTCAATGGGGTGTACTTTTCGAAAGTTACCCATGTCGGTAATTGAACCTTTCACCCTCCTCATTTTAAAAGACTTCGTTTGTTATGTCTTTTAATTCACATACTATTATGTTGGGATATGTTCTTCTATATCCTGATTGATGTAAATTTTATGTACAAGTGATGAGATTCCCTTTTTATCTCTCATCAACTCATTTTCTGAATTTTTGACGTGACGCCGTTAGGCTGTCGAATTTTACCAAAGGAACGTTTTAACCCAATTTCGTTTTCTTTGGGTTCAACATGTAGTTATTGAATATGTCATCCTTTGAATATGTTTGAATGACCTTTTATTGTTTTACACTTAATATCCAATTATATTGGGTGTATTTATATTTGTCACACATAAATTTGATATTGATTTATCCTTAATTTAAGGATACCTTCCTTATAAGGGATTTCATCACATTTTACATCCCTATTGAGACTTCATTGTTGTTATGCACCAATTAACTCTTACATGGTGTATATACTGTAATTTGGAATATTATATCATGAATCCATTTATTCTCATGATATTATAAAGTTCTGATTAAATGTTATTCCTCAATTATTGTATTCAAGTGTCTCTAATTTTGGTAAAAACCCTTTGACCAAAATATCGCTTTAAATGTTTTAATGACTTGTTCTTATTAATATCAATGTTTTCAAAATGGTTTTAAGGACTTATTTATATGGATATTAATGGTTTAAAATGTTAAAAGCTTCAAGGTGGTATGGGACACTTTGATTCAAAATTCTCCTTATTCAATGTTTTAAATGGTTTTGGAAATGGTTTCTTTTTGTATAGATTCATTATTTCAAAATACTAAAATGTTATATTGTGATTGAAATGTGGAAAAGTTTTGTTTCCTTTATGCATGTTTTATGTGATACGTTTATGTTATGGTTCTTGGGAATTGTTATGAAAACGGGTGGTTTCGTGATAAACTAAGGGCGGGTGAGCCCGATATAGCTCTCAAATGCATTGGGTAACACGAAGGAGTGAAACGTTAAGGTTTCTCCGAAGAGATTTAGGGAATATACTGTGATGGGTATTCCAAACTTAACCAAGAGGGTTACTACCTACTTAAGAATGTTATGAATGCCTCAAGTTTCCTTTATGTCTTATGTTTTCTATGATTTATTCATGGTTTTATGAGGTATGTTAAAGTGCCTATGTTTTATGGGTAAAGTATGATTTCATTCTTATGTATATATGAACTCATGTTTCCTTTCCATATTTTTATAACCCTTACTGAGATATTTATGATCATCCCATGTTTTTGAAATGTTTTTCACAGGTCAAGGGAAAGGTACATGATGTGATGATAGTGTAAAGGATGTGTCAAGAAAGAATACGTGTTTTATTTTAAATATGTTTCCGTTGATGGGAAGAATGAATATTGTCTTTTATGTAACCACTTTGTTTAAATGTGGAATGTAATGCAAGTTTCATGATCTAATTCTCTAAAACTCTAAACCTGAAAAGATTCTCAATGTGTAATCTTGTATTAACTCAAGATTAAGTAAGGTCTAAGGCTGGGGCCTTATAGTTATAGTCCTAGAATTAAGGTAACGATCTTAGAATTAAACCTATGATATTAGATATTGAAGGTACTCCCCCTTTATTAGGTTATTTTCCCTAGCATGATTTTTGCCTCACATACTATTTTTTTTGGGTTTTAGACGATGGATGGAACTCGAAGGAACCGTGTTAATCAATGCAATGGACAATGAAATTATTGTCCTCATGAAAAAACAAATTTTATGGGAGATGGAGTCAAAAATATTATTGCTATACTTACACAAGATATGAATCATTCAAGACATCCAAATGAGCAGAGAAGGGAACAATATTCTATTGAGTCCTTCATGACGCAACATCCACCTTCTTTCAGTGGGTCCTCTAATCCACTTGTTGCTGAAAAATGGATCAGTACCACTGAAAAGATATTATCAGTTCATCAATGTTATGAACTAGATAATGTCATCTTAGTAGTATATCGTTTGGAAGGTGAAGCTGATCAATGGTGGAATCTTATCAAGAATACGAGGCCAAGAGATGAAATTGAGTCCATGGAATGGGACGAGTTCAAGAACTTATTTTTCAATAAGTACTTCCCTCGACTTCTTTGAACAAATATGGAGAGAGAGTTTCTTGACCTAAAACAAAATGATGATGAATCTGTTGGTGTATACGAAGAGAATTTTACAAGGCTTGCAAGGTAAGCTTCTGGATTTATCATCCAACCTGAAAGTAAAGTTGATCGATTCTTCCATGGCTTAAAACCAAATCATCGAAGGGAATTAGCTATAAGAGACTTCAGTAGCTATGAATAAATTGTGCGTTGTGCTATCAAGGTAGAAATGAAAGTTGGTGTTACTTATCCATCCCATAGTTTTGACAAGAAACGAAAGATGGAGTTCAAGGATAAATCTCAGAATAATGGTGAAAAGAATATAAATATTTCTTTACACTCAAAGTGTGGAAAGAAGCATGGTGGAGATTGTCTTAAAGGGACTAGAAAATGTATTGAGTATGGAAAAGAAGGTCATCAAGCATCTGAGTGTCGAAGTAATGGAAAAAGGGTTTCTAGTGATGTGAATAAAGAAAAGACTTCAGAGAATGAACCACCAACACTTCAATGCTTCAAGTGCAAGGAAATGGGGCATTATGCTAATAAATGCCCTAATCCAAGGTTTATTGATGATCGACATGAGCAACCACTTAAGGAAAATGAAAAAGGTATGTCACATGCGATCACCATTGGCGATGTTGAATATGACAATGATGTGATGGAATGATTAAGTGCTTATGTAATGGGATTCGAAAATAATGTTGTATATAGTATCATGGAATATTGGAATATTTATGTATTGGTCTATTGTGGTTTTCAATAATTTTATTGTACTAGTAACCATGGAAAGTGATTGAGATATTTTTGGAAAAAAGATGATATGCGTATAATGAAGGGATAAGGAGAAAATGAAATGTTTGACAGTATTCATGAGCTCATGACTGATATAAGGAAATAGTTATATCATGGGTTGAGGTTTTGGTATGTGAAAAGAGTTAACTTTTGATAGCACTCAACTTTTCACTAAGATTCAATGGGTATTAATTTTTCAAGAGAATACATGATTAAGGCCTTCAAATGTTTGGAATGCTACCAACAAGACATATCTCATGATATATGGGGATCAATGATGGCATTAACATGCTTGTTATATAACCTCGTTAGTAATCATTTTCACTATAATATGATATTGGACAACAGTATTTTGGATAAGCATAAATATTGGAAAGGATTATGTTGGACATAAGTTAGTATTGTTTAAGGATAAGACTTTTTTCGATATTATTGATGGGATGTTATAGTAATGTAGTCTTAGAAAAAGGACAACCTGCAGGACGAGCGATAACCCATCGCGTCGGACAAGGCTGTGGGAATCGAACCCACTACTTAAGTGAGAATGGCCTTTATCGCCTACCACTAGCCTACAGGAAGTCCCTGTTTAGTAGAAACTACTTTTATTATATTTAGAAGTATGATATATGAAGTATAAGTCCATTTTGGGAACCATATAATATTAATCTCTCTATATATCGACTTATGTATATTTAATAACATTTGATAAACTTTTGTTTGAGACAGATGGAATGACCCGTCATTCTATCACATGATCTGCTAACACATCACAAATAACAAATTCAACTTCATTTCTTTAAGATATGAGGTGGAAATTGTTCAAGGCATGAACAATAGTTAGATTGTACCAAAATAAAGTAAGTATTTATTCCAATTCAAATTCTTCCACATTAGGGAAATGATCTTGAAAAACAATAATGTGGTCCTAGTGCCCTTATATCCGACAAATCAGATGGTACCCTAGATCATAAAAAATTTATGGCTTTGGGATTGTTGGCTTTTTCATAGCCATTGTCTCTACCACTCCCCATCAGAACTTGATGGTTAGATTTTTCTTCCATATCCATATTTTCACTTATGTTCTCCTACGTGAAAACCCAGTGATTAGTTAATTTGGGTAACCGTTACGTTTCATACGTTAATTTTTTAAAGCCGTGTTTTGGTATTCCTTTTTACGATGTGGGTTTCTATTAATGAAACTTTCGAGTAGTAAACCATTTATAACCCCGATGAATTTCGAGGGTGAAATTCATTTTAAGTGGGGTAGAATGTAACACCCCGAGATTTTATGAAAAATATTCTTTTTAATTAATGTTTTGTGTTGTACGCTACACCAAAAAGATCTTGCACAACATGCATCCCTGACTTTCCTTTCATTACACGCATTCGCGACCTTGCTCGATAGCGTGTGTAGTACGCAATTCCGACTTTCACTAAACAAGATATTATTATAATATTATTATGAACTAGACGTTATGAATAGTAATACCCACTTTTTTAAATTTTATAAATTTTTTCATTCAAAATGGAGTTAATTTTTGGATTCTGAATATCGAAATTATCTTAGGGTGAAAATTTGGTACTTTTCGGATAACTTTCATATTCTGATGAATAGTGAAAATTAATAAATTTTAATTAAATACAACTTTTTTAATCAAAATAATTAATAGTGATAAATTATTATTTTGAGTGGTTTTAAAGTATATTTAGAATATATTTTTACAATTTAATACAAAGTTGGTCATTGGATGTAATTTCACATTTAAACCAGACATAAACACGTGTCAATCTTTTGATAGTTATTATCTCTTAAGAACACGCTATTTGTTTTGACGGCGAAAATTAATTTTTAAATTAATTAATGTAACTGATATGTTTTTAATTTGTTAAAATAGACAAAATTTTTGAATTCATAATATCAAATATAGCTTCGGCCTAATTTTTGGTATTTTTCTCGAAACAGTCATTTTTTTGATGAATAGTGAAACCACTAAGTGGTAGTTAAAAAACTGAATTTTTCATAAAACTTAATTTTACCGCTTTTGTGAGTGGATTTTTGAAAATCCGATAGATAGAGTTAATATCAAGGACTAAAATTTGGTTCAATGAGATGAAAATATTATTTGGTGAATAGTAACTTTTTACATTTTTTTACCACAATTAAATGTAAATAGGGTAATTAAGGGTAAAAATGATATTATTATTACCCTAAAATATTTCCTAATTCTATTGGATAAGTGTAATTCGGCCAAAAACAACCTTAGGAATAAAATATGACCATTTAGGCCCACTTGGATTAGATTAGGACAATTATTATTAATTTATTTAAAGAAGGGTTAAAATAGTTAAAATCAAAGTTTAATAACTAAATCAGTTTTAATATAGGGTTATACATAAGATAAATTCAACTATAAATATTCATTATAAAGATATAAGGATTTCCTTCATAATGGTAGTTAATGTGTAATTTTTAAACTTAAAATAATTTAATTTATTTATGACACAATGATGATGCAGTAATTATATTATTAATGAAATATTGACATAATTGATGTTATAAATACCCAAATAAATGTAATTTGAGACATTTTATGAATTAAAATAATTTTCTAGGTTACTATGACATGTTATTATTTCTTTAGTTAACTTTTTTCGAACTAATCATTCTGTTATGATGTTCAAAACAATCAATTACCAAATAGTGTCAAAATTGACATCAAATAGTTTTTAAAACAGATATTATATTATTAATTGTTATATTATTCCTAAAATTCTACTGATCATCCAAATGACTTAGATAAGGTTATATATATTAATAATAAACAAATTGGGGTTCTTTTGGCTTGTTATAGTATGTTTATTAACCTTATAGTGTAAGAAAACAAGAAGACATGGTAAAATCAAAATTAGTTAACTTGAAGTTAAATCTAAATGATTAGGTTAAAATAGAAACCTAAACTTGTCTAAAATATATTGGATGATAGGATTTCGACCCATCCCCACCTTACCATAGAAATAACTCAATTTGGAGCTATTAAAAATCGAATATGACTTTATAATTAAATAATTGTTTTAGTTTTTCATAAGGTGCCCCTCTCCTCCCTTACAAAAGGGAACCTCCTCTCTCTCTTCCTCACACCATTTTGAGCATTGAAGCATGGAAAAACCCTGCCAAATTCTCTTCTCCACTTCCCTAGAAACATCCTATAGGTCATGGGATGCTTCAAAGACAAATTTTAGTGCCCTAAGAGGAGGTCTCAAGGAGGCGCTTCAAAGAAGAGGTAATGTCCATTACCAATCCTTTCAACTTCATTTCTTCTTCCACATCATCTTCATAGGTTGTTTCTTTATGAAGTAATAACATCAGTATCAATCATATAATGATATGTTATTATATGTATGAAACAACCCTATTTCACTATCTATCCATCCTACGGAAAACGAAATAACCGCGCGTGCATATGTACGGAATACCGTCTCCACGCCGTAGTGTAATCTATTTTCCACCACCACCGTACTTGGATGGGTATAATGGTGTAAATAATAAGTATATATGATTATTTTAAAGTGATATTTATTCTGTTATAGTATACATACACACCAATAAAATTCCATGATCATGGGAACGATATCATCGCTCGTGCGTACGTACGTAATACCGTCTCCACGACGCGATGAGATTCATTCTCAATGATTAACCATTCATAAATGATTATAAAGTATATATAATAAGTAATAATGAAATATATGACATAATAATGATACCGGATTTATGTATGTATATATGTATGTCATCTAATTAAATCCATTCAATTCAATGAGGAAACGAAAACAACGTTCATGCATACGTACGACCTACCGTCTCCATGAAAGGTGTATTTCTTTCCATTTATCGATCTATTATATATATGTATATTCTGAATATAAATTATATATAAATCATGTTTTATATTATGTAATTAAGTAATCATGATCTATGTAAACATATGAATAATTACAAGTCAAAACACGAACGACAAATGAAACGATTTTACCCAAAACACTCTTTAACATTAAATTTACAAAAGAACGGGTCATATAATGTCATAAGTGAACCATATATGAAAACATAACGATGAATATGATTCTGTAATAAGTCAATGAAATTATTTAAATCATTATACAGGAGGATCAAATACGTACGAAGCATATCATACCTAAGGTTAGGGATAATCTGAAAATCTCATTTTTATCCGAGATTGAATATTCGTAAGTATTTACTGGGGTTATTGCAATCGTCCATGTCCATGTTTTATAAAAGTGTTTTCATGTATTTTTAATGTCCTTTTTACCCATTTTGACTTTTACCCAATGGTATGGAAGGAATCTTTCATTTATTTATCCTACATGGTACTTTTTCACTTTTCCGACAACAATACGGGAAGAATGTTTTTTTAACGTATACGGAATGAAAGGATTTTTACAGTTTTATAAAGCCTTATTTTAATGAATCTTCCTCAAAAATATTTCATGACTATTTTCTAAAAAATCATTTTCTTTTAAAATTTCATGACATTTTGTGAAAAGAAAATGATTTTTAAGAAAAAAAGCTATTTTTCTCAATAATTCATTTCAAGTGTTTTTTCAAAAGCATTTTCATATAAGATGACATTATTTCATATGTGTATGTTTCAAGTATAATGTCTCTATGATTTACATGGTTTCACTTCTTTTATTATGAAATGATATCCAATTTTATATATTGATTATATGATGATGGGATTATTTTTATGAAACCCATTTTGTTTATTGGGATTTTATGAATGATGTATGTTTATTTTGAGGCACAAGTAAGAATGATTTCATTATGAAATGGGTGGGACCTATATCTACCTCCAATTCATTGGGTAAATATTTATATCTCATGAGATAGACATGGCTGGAATGGTAAGTTAATCTGGTTCAGTATTACAGGACTGGAATGGGGAGTGAACTCGATTCAGAAAGGGAATTTTTCCACTAAGATGGTCTTGGCAGCAATGCCTTGGCTACAAATGAAATCATTACATGTGCTTAATGGATTCCACAATTACATGTTTTATTCCCATTCTATTTTATCATGATTTATGTACCATTATGATCTATGCCTTATGTACATCCATGTTTTATGTTGTTGCTCAAGATTTTGATGTTTAAACATTATGTTCATGTTTTTATGTTCAAATGTATATGGAGTGTTTTTTTTATCCATGCATACCCTTAATGAGAATTTGAGCTCACCCTTTTTATGTTTCATTTTCCCCCAGGATTAAAAGAATGTTTTTAGGAAGGAAAAATAGTGGAAGATATTTATGGGAGATGATAAAGATCAATCACCACGATTAGAAGATCACATTCCAAGATTACAAAGACACAAAACTATTACGGTCCTTGTGTGTCTGTTTTTGTTATGTATTATGTAATCCACAAAAGTAATGTAATATCTATGTACATCAAGATTTGGGTCACTACAATCTTAATCCTTCTCAAACAAGGCTCTATTAAGTCATCATTGGAAACTCTTCCACTTTCTAACATGATGATATTCTACATATAGATAAAATATAGTTAGTATTTTATGGAAAATAAAAATGGTATGAGTCTCGAGACAAGGCCATTCAGTATTACAACACTGCTCGTGAACCCCTAGATGTTGGGAAACCTTGATCTGATCTATTGACTGGGATGGGTTACCTACTGTATATTTTGATCCAGTTAATCTAGAGGTGTAGGCCCATTATGGGAATCCCAGAGTTGTATAAGTTTACTATGATACCATGTTTCATCTAGATAATAGAAGGACTTAGGTTAAACTAGTACATCTAGTTTAACACTGGTTCCATCACTAGTTCGGTAGACCTTCACTTAGAGTTCCTCTTTAATTTCATCTCTTCCATGCATAAGATAAATACTGATGACCCCTATATGTTCATGGAATTGCCTGATTATCTCATTATTGACTTCATGATTGGGTCAAAGGGAATCATTTATTCACTCAAAATGTTGTTGAACCAAGAGTTTCTGATGAATATGTTCTTGGGGATCATATAGACTGAGATGGTCAATACCCACTTCACCCACAACATCTCCTGTGGAATATTATATTTCTACGACAATGCCTATAATTTGGAGGAATACTTACAAGAGGATAAAAAATTACATTAATTGTCTCCTCCATCCATTGTATCAAGGGATGAAATATAAAAAACCATAACTATAGTATAAGTAGAGGCCCCTGATCCACAAGAGTTTTTGGCATCATTTTAGGTATATCATCAACGAGTGTAGATGCCTAATCAATCATTTCTGTGAAAGAAAATAATTGGAAAAAATCACCCCACCAATCATAGCTGACCAGACAAGTGTATATGGATCTGGAGCCTCATCATGCTCCAACCCTTCATCAGGGCTTGGCTCTTAGAGTTCCCTCCCTGGATAAGATTATAAAAACTTATAATTTTACAGATGCATATTTTCCAAATTATTTAATCAGTTTCATTGAATAGGGGATTGTTATGCTTCTAGAGCTCCAAAAACCCCATGAAGCTGAGTATAATAATTTAACCAACCATTTATCTTACCATAATATCCATATAAATAAAATCAAACAATAAAATGTGGTCAAAGATTTTATAGAGGAAAAATTGGATAATGGGATGGTCAAATTTGGCAACATCCAATAATATTTTATGAATATCTTGGTCGAACCTAACAACAACAGTGATTGTTCAAGTGAATGACAACATATTTCAAACCATGAGACTTAGAAGGATGATAAGTGGTTGTCCTGAAATGTAGTTCCCCCCCATGGCATCATCTTGGTCCTTGGAGGCTGAACTGAATCTCCTAAAGTTGTCTCACCATCCTGAAATACAACATCATCAAATAAATCGTTGCCTTCAAGGTATCATAATAGAAGGCTCTAATTGAGAATGGGAAATAAATGTTCCCCATTGGTGCCAAATTCATCTCTGATTATAAGTGATTTCAAGTATCCATTTATGAGAATCACCTGCAAGATCATTATTAAATCGGAATACCCCTCTGATGATGACCATGTCTACGCCTATATAAATGTTTTTGAGTTGATATATTTCTTCTCACTCTTAGAAGATGACTAATGCCCTACAAATCCTATGGATAACTCCGGATGAAATTTTCAAAGGAATGGACGAAGGCTTTAATTTTTTTTTTGGATTCTTATGTAATCTTGTCAAATAGAGCAATGCATGCTACTATGATCAGGGATAAGGTATTTCTCCTAGCTCAGCAGGAATATTACTCATATCCTTCTTTATCAGACATACCACTACTATAAATTTTACATAATAAATGGGTTAAATATCTACAGTCGCACTATGATCGGCAGTGTCAAGATCAAGACATGTCTCAGCCATCCAAAAATATAATGGTTGTGGTTTTTTGTGCATTATATAATTAGAAGTAGAATATTACATGCACCATCTTAAACCAAGTGTTACATTCAACAAACCCCATTATTCATCCATCCACAGAGAATCCTTGTAAATGAAAAAACATAAATTTGGTATTGATGACTGATGTGATAAAGGATCTATCTAGTATAGTTCCAAGATGATAAATCAACAAGGCTATACACATACTGAAATAAATTCCATATTCATTAGAATAATACATGGAAAGAATCATATAGTTTGAAGAAGAATGTATTTCCAATGAATACAATTATGAAAGGATGTTCAATAAAGAATAATGTTAGGACATCATCTCATTCTATAGATAGGGTGAATGTGCAATCATGAATGCGAACATTCACCAGTTTTAAATCACATGAATATTAAATGAAATGTAAATTATCCAATGTTTTTTGGATATAGGATTCTAGACCAATATCATCTATAAACGGATGTTCTACAATCTTGGGATCACTAAAAAGACATGGTTCCCTCTAGATAGATTATTTGGGGTCATGACATGATGAAATAGAGATTTTGTGGCATGATTTAGTCAGATAATCAGTTCATAGTAATCATATAAAGTGTTGAATTCTTGGGTCCTTCACAAGATACCACATGTAACACGTTCACGGGTACACCCTAGCTTCATCTTAATGATGAAATTCTCCCTAGTCTCCCAAGATCCTTACGTACAACATCAATATTCGCATATGAGTACTCCAAGGTGATGCACATCCCTTCAAACCATGTGAAACCCGCTATATTGATGGAATATATTACAATAGGGGAGGAAAGAGAGATCATAAAAAATAGGTGGACCACAAAAACATATCATCTAGTCCATTGGTAGACCTAGAAGATGATTTCATTCTATGGATCCATTGGTTGGAGGCCAAAACCTTGAAAATTGGACGTTTCTTTGTTATTTCTGAGAAAAAGTGGAATTGTGTCCCTAAATAAAAGTAACAACATAGGAATCCCTCATACTCCACTATAGACTAGGATCATGTGATACCAGAAGCCCATACCCACATGAAGTATAGAGAGGTTCTCCATACAACCACCATTTTAAAACATTCCCACACATTCCACTATGAAGGGTTAAAACGGTGGAAGATAACCCACCATAATTTATATTACATAAATCATTGAACCTTATATCTATGTAATCATGGTATTGTATCCAAAAACACTTTTGTTTTAGTTTTAGATGACTTGTATTCCTACATATGAAATTCTATAACTACCCAGGAAGGAATCAGAGCTCCTCTAGGATCTGTTGGTCTGGATAAAACTCACTCCACCAGTTCTCCTACCTAAGACAGTGAAGGGGATTTAGAATACAACCCTCCCTCATTTGAAGAGGGTGTATCAACCATCATCGATATGTTGGTTCAGTTGAATTTGTGTATCGAGGGAGATTTGATTCTAACACTAATCAGTGAAGCTGTGCACCTAGAGTAAAAGTCGTAGGATGTTTCCTTCATGACGAAACATCGCGAAGTATTCTACATGGGATTTTAAGAGATTCCACGACTAGAACATTAGGGTTATTTCCACCGTCATGGTCTTATGTTAATTCACCACCGATTCAAGAATTCTCCATGGAAAATACAATCTTCAGACAACTCCAAGGTTGATGCCAATGTTGATAAGAATATAAATTCCATCTTCTTTAGGTATGTTAATTACCTAATGATTATTAAAAAAATGATCCCATCCAAAATATAAATTAGAAGATCAATGTATGAATTGACATATAGTAACACTTCCACCTTTTCCCAAGGTATTATTTTCCCCATCAAATGATGGATTGATTGATTTATGGAACTACTATGTTTCACTATCTCTCTTTCAGAGTTGGATACTACAGATACCACCAAATACAGATGTCCCACATTGAATAAGAGTCTATTTCATTTTTAGTACTACAAGGTACCTTTTTTATTAGGTAATAAATTTTGGTTTGATGAATATATGATAAACTTATCTATGGTCCATGCAACACATATTCAAACCAATCATCTATATAATAGTTGAATGTTACATGGATGATTTGGTGTTAAAATACATCCACTGTCCGGACCATCTTAATGATCTTGATAATGTTTTCATCATCCTTCACTCTACATATTTAAGGATAAACCCCTTGAAGTGTGTAATCAGGCATAAATCTGGTATGCTTCTCATATTACTCATCTCATTTAAAGGAATTGAGATGATCCCAGAGAAGATGAAGGCCATCTACCAGTGATTCCACATTGGGATTCCCGTGCCCCCCAGCAGTTGATGTATCATCTGATTAGAAAAATACTTTCATTAAGAACCTCAAACATGGTACCATCCTACTAGATAGAGTTGAACATGAGAGAATCTATTGAAATTCATCAAATATCAGACTCTAGAGTGGGCCTAACATTGAATAGACTCTATACATACATGAGTATCATTGAATTAACCTCTATTTTATACATGTAGATGATAATCCTAATGCCATGAAGGAAATGCATGTCAGTTCATGAATTTCCCGTTAGGAAGGGTTGAATCTCTCCCGCCATATTTGTAGTCTGGCATATTTCTCACCCACCATGGTCCATGAACCTATCTAGTTTATAAATAATTTCCACTGATGTTAAATTCATGACAACATTGTGTATCAACTTCTAGAGAACCTCCACCCTTCTGGGTATTCTTGAAACGTTACATCATGGGTACATAATGTTGTGAGACCATATCTTCCAGCTATAGAATGGTAATGTTGGTTCATTCAAACTGAGATATATTTATTTTCTACATAGGTTGAATTATTTCCCCTAATGGAAGCCACATACCAATATGCGATTGAATTCTTGTGCTCCCAAATAATCTCTCAGTTCAGAGTACACCACTCCATTCTCATCAAAAAAGGTACCATCTTTAAAACTATTGAGTGGAAAAGATTATACATCCACTATAGTACCCAGAAAAATCCTACTTCCTGATATAACATTTAGGATATAGTTAGATTAATTCATTAAATATTATTCCATCTAATATTCTATTAATTAAAGCGGTCTGTAATAAGAAATTTTGGTAGGTCATGCTCTACAATTCCCTCTAGACATCACAGATGATCACTCATATTTCCATCCATGTGACTCCATATTCCCTTGTATATGGGACATAATAATTCCTTCTAATTTATATTCAATTACCTTCACTAAAAGAACTATCTATAGTGACATGAGGTCATACGTAACGGTATAAGTAATTCTAGAAGAGTTGAAATCCCATGAAGTAAACATTATTTAGTCCATGGACAATCAAAAGAGGCACCACAATAAGATATTAACAGTTTTCAATAATTAGTTTCACCTCTGTTTCATCCTCTATGATGAAACAATATTGGGAATTATAATTCAAATGATACATGGTAATAGGGCTCCAATGTTGGAGCCTAATTAGGGAAAAATCATAAGGACAATTCCAATGGTACATACTCTTGGATCCCCATGGATGAAGAGAACTTTACTCCTCGAAACCAAAGAAAATTTTATCAATATATAATTATCATAACGAAATTGATCATCCTGGTTTCCTGATAATGTAAATTATAGCCATTAATATTATTTTCATGATGATAAATTTTGTAACCATAATTCATAGTTTCATGACTTTAAATTTCATAACAACTAACATCCTCATTGCATTATGTTAAAATACATATCCATAAACTAACATCGTAAAATTTCACTATGTTCTATATCCAAACAATATGAATATAAACTAAAATCCCTTTATCCTTATAAGAGGACCTAACATAGTTTTCAAAAAGTCCGAGCTCCAAGACCCTAAACTAGGAATTTTATTTTTAGCATCATGACTTTAAACATTATGTATGTTTTGGTTAGTATATGTTTTGTGAATTTATTCCTCATAGTCCCTCATTCATGTTTGGTTTTTTACTCTACCACCCCAAACATATTCCTTTAAATATATTCCACTTTAAGTCCAAAAATTATGACACTAAATTGAGAGTTGACATCCATAAATCATGAATTTAATCATTATTCAAGTATATATGGGAATGTTTTATGGGGAATCTACCTTTTTGATCCTCATTCAGGTCATTTTTCTCCACCTATTCCCTACATATCCCTTTTGTATGATATTTTCCACTCATTGGTTTAAACTCTATGACCATAAACATATAGCATGTGCACTATGACACACAAAATTAAGTTTCTCACAACAAGTTCAAGAATCACAACCTTAAAATTCATGTGGGTTTCCCTTTATTCTGGGTTGTGTGGGGTTGGGCCTTCTTGGACCTCATTGAATTCAGGTTTAATTCCATTATATATCAAAAACCCATTTGTGATACCAAGCCCCATAGGACTGAACTCCATTAATATAAACAGATATCTTATAGTATAAAAGTTTTGAATTTTGATAGTAATGAAGTCCTATCTGGAATATATAGTGTGGATGTGTTCTTCCTATACCCAAATTCAAATTGTGTTTCTTTATATATCTTAATTCATATACTCATTAAAGATGACCCAAATCACTAATCCAAAAAATATGAACATAAAATATTGGAAATAGGTTCTATATCTATTTCCTTAACCAAGAGCCTACATTCTATATACATGATTCTAATATATTTATTGACCATGTAAAATAGTAGGATCACTCTTAATAATAGATGATATATACCCTTCTTTTAATTAATATGCCCCATATGATATGTTTGGGATGGTTAAAAAATGTTACCTCATGCGATGAATATGTGATGCCACATGATAAAAATGTGATGCCTCAAATTTTCTTATCTGAGAAGATTACCAATAACAACATCAATAACATAATATGATTTGTTCTAGAACTACGTGTGACTTTTTTTCCATCCTCATGGGGTACACAGTGATGCTAATAATTCACATCTCTAGTACCAACATCAAATCTATTAACCCTTTTCCCCCTTACCCCCATTACATTCCAATAATTATGACTATTAACCAAACGTGGTTCAATATTAGGTATGTATGTTGTACACAAGACACTTTATAAAAATTACGTCAATTTTTACCTCATTCATATCATATATATACCCTTGGAGTTATTATTTAAACTATAGTCTAAGAATCATTACTCTGAACTATCTTACATGGTCCATAACATACGAACGTAATAAATATGTGTAACCTTCAAGAACATTGTGGATCTTCATTCCCATATTTATGGGATACATATCATTGATCAAAAATCTCATATTAGGGACCAAAAACATGTTCATTAAATTCATTGGTCCCCTCCCTAATAATTGGCCCAAGATTGAAGACCATAAAATAATGGATGTTTTCAGTTCAATCATCATGACCTTAAACTATATAAAAGTATTATTAGGAATACATGGAGGGGAATTGGTCATCCTAGGACTTTATTCACATTGGGTTTCTCACTCTTCCACAGAAAACATATCCACATGTGGTCTACTTCCCATGTACAAGCATTATAACAATAAACTATTTTTGTAGGATCAAAACTCATACCTTAAATTAAGATCTCATGGTATCCTCTTTTGGACCAAAAACTAACCAGCCTCTTTATATACTATTAATCAATAATTTAAAATATTTCCAATGGTATAGTCCACACACCATTAAATTGGGAGTGTTCTACCTATCATGAGACATTAAACTATGGGATATGACTTGATCCTATGACATTAAACTATGCAAATCATCATCCTCACCATAAGATGTTAAAATACATACCAAACATACAAACCATATACCATTTAACTAGATTTATATTTATGACATTTTCATGATATTAATCTGCAAAACATTGATGGACCTTTCTAGAGATGAAATTAATCAAGTGTCAAACATCTACCACATCATTTTCATTTTCATATATCAGTAGACATCCATGATGATGCACCCATAGAAAACGAGATAGTGTTTTTCATGACCGAATACATCCACAAAAATTTTCTCTAAACCATAGTGGCATAATATTAGTTGGGTTGGAATTCATTTAAAAATTAGATAACTTTATTTCTAAATGTTGGGTGCCCATTATTGGAATCCTCAACCACTATTTCTAAAGGGACCCCCTAATGTCATGGTGTATTAACAAGGATCACGTATTATCTCGGGATAACACGCTAAATGATTTTGCAAAGAAATAGGAGTTAGATTAGCAGATGTTCCTCAAATATTTATCTCAAATATTATAATAAGAGATATGGATGGTGTGTTTTTAACATGGTCAACATTTATTCTTTATTTACATTCCAAACTCCTTATGTTCTATATTTTTGGAAATGTGATTTACAATCACCACAACCCATTGTTTAGGTAGAATTCATCATCCCTGGACTTATGCAGATCTTTCACAAGAGTATGTTGGAAAATGATTTGTCTATTTATAAGACTTATTTGCCTACAATATCATCTCACAACCTGATCTAACTCAATGGGTATTCAACAATAGTAAATAATGAGTGTTCAATGGTTATTTGAAACTATCGTGCGAATGAGAGATCACATGGTCATATGTTGGTTTCACACCAATCAAAAATCATGTGATCTTAGGGAATAGTTAATAGTTGTTTCCAAAATATAGTTAAAGTGCAGTAATTAAAATTTCAAAAAGAAATATTCCCATTAATGAAGAAGTTATAGAATATAAATTTTTTTATTGAGGGTTATCCACATTTGATAAACACACTTAATTATTTGAGAAATCCCCCCTATGGATAATCCATTGTAATTTATTATTTCTTATCCACAAACATTTAATGTGAGGAATCGAGAACCATCTTCTTCATCATGATCTATAGTTCAAAAAAATTATCCAGGGGAAACCTAATCATATTGGATATAGTCTTTATTCCACTGATCCATGAAATTTGATATTAGACATGTAACCTTCTTAATATCCATCTCGATCTCCACCAACTAAGACCATAGTCAGTTGACGATCTCTAATTGAGTATGATGGAAAGCTGTATTCTATTTCATTAACTCGTCCTGATTTTAGTTATAATGGATTAATTCATAGATCTTGTGAATATTATTATACCTTTATTGCTTCCATGAAACCTCCAATTGGATGTATCCTTCATATACCCACTAAATAAGGAAGTCACAGACCAATTCAAAAATAACACAAGACTAAACCCCTTCACTTGTTAGTCTACATCTGTTGTGGTTGAGAGACCACATCTGACTCACTAGTTCTAGTTCTCAGGGTTGGGTGATGATATGATGTATGTTCCTCCACACATTACACTGGATTATTCTATTTTCTTCACCATCTTCAGACATTGAATATTCATTTTCTTCAGGTGGGGTGGGATTTTATTCCTAGAAATATTCATGGAAAAAAATTGAAGATTCTTATTTGATCATAATCTAAGATGATATGGGCCCTTGATCATTTGGTAAATCATCCATAGATGACTCGTCCTTAGTAGGCTTGCCCCACAATCCTCTAGTTCCATGCCACTAGTGGCGTCACTCACTGCCAGGAATAGATTTTCACCTGAGACTATAGTCCAAAAAGCAGGAACAAATAGCTCCATCAGAACTAGAATGAATATCATAGAAGGTCTCCAAGATGTTTTGACCCAAAATGATTGTTTTACACACAATAATTTGAGAACTTCATGAAAATAGAAGATGTCATCCATGCTAATAAATGAATGACCAATAGAATGGGCATGATACTGATAAACATATATGAAATTAGCATTGGAAAATTAAGACTTTGAGTATAGGTAGGGAGCTCTACCCCATTATTCAGATTGAAACATTTTGTTAGATTACAATATTACATCCTATTTTTATTGAGTGTGAGATGATTCAAAAATACAAACACATTTATTCAATGTCTAGATGAATATCTGATGAGGGTCAAGTGAATTGAATTTTTTTCATACCTTGGGGATGATTGATTATGATGATGATCCACCCTAGGAATGAGACTTCGTTAGAAATGGGTACCACAATTTCAATTCTTGGAAATGGACCCATGTAGTTAAATGGGAGGACACTGGTCTCCGGGGAAGTCACAATAAAAAAATTGACTATCCCATCTGCCACTTCTTCCTCAAGAATTTTCCATAGAGAATGCCCTTCAGAAATAGATAGTGGACCTTTAAACCCTTCATAAGGGTCCCCATTCCCATATCTAGTACAATTTTCTACAAATAATAATAATTATTTAGCCCTTATGGGTAATTAAAGGGGATGTATTAGGTATATAAATTATGTTATGACATACCTCAATTAAATTTACTAAGTCTTCTTTGCAGGCCGCAATTTCACTTCTTTCCTAGAGACTCCCTTGATGACCATATTCCGACATGATTATTCATTTTTGGAGTCCTATATATCCTAGTGCATTGATTCATTATTAGAAAGTGAGACTTAAATTGTTTGAATCGACACCTATTTTGGATCTTCGACCGGAATCATCCACACCTATGAGGAAGGAGGTTTGTACTGGCCCCACTGACATGGGTATGTTTCTATTGCCAAAAAATATGTGAATATATTATTATATAACCATGTATATGATTTGTATGGAACTAAATTATGGAATATTGATTCCCTCATGATCTAGATTTCACCTTTGTCCTCCATTGAAAATGATGTTTCAAATGTCCTCCAAGACAACCACTGAGAGGTGAAGATAGCATAAATAACTAGTTGTATCAGGTAACTCAGCTTCTTCATAGGAGACTCTCTGTTTATATATATTTTTTAATAGAATCCACATTCTCTCTCTAATGTTCACTTTTGATACCCTTATCCTCCATGAGGTAGGGTGCGACATCTCCTTATGTTGTCCCTACCACTGTATTAGCATATGCATGCATGGATGCCTAGATCACCCATCAAAGGGAAGAATTCCTTCTTCTTTGCTACTCTGGATCATCACTTTCTTGGTTGACCACTTGAAAATATTTTATAATATTTCCTCAAAATATGTTGTCATGTAGTTTCTGAGAATAATTCATCGACAGGACATTACATACATTGTATGGAAGCAACAAAATTGTTTTGACCTGATCATGCATTCACTAGTATACACAATATCTCAATAAGGATACACAGGTGATTATCCATATATAAACCCATGTATAACATCTTCATTACCAACTAGATAAATTAAATCATCATGAAAATAAATGATGGAGAGTATGGATCATTTTATACAGGGTCAACAGTCTTGGCCACCAGCAATACACCTATGAATCAGTATAGGTACACCTTATATTCCCATGATCAATTCTGGGTTTCCACCATTGGACGAACAAGATTTTAGAAGTGGTGGATGTTGATGTTCACATGGATACCTATCCAAGTTAGGATCCCAACCTCATCAAGCCCACTAAATGGTACATTGCAATATTCAACAGAGAGGGTTTCCGATGAATGTTTATAGGGATGATGGTGTTCATAAAATCATAACCACCAAGGTGTACTATGTTCTTTCCTAGAATGAACTATATTTGAATGACAATCCACCTCGACTGGTTTCCCCTTTCAATGTTTCCTAGTATGTTGTAGAGCTTGGTCAGCACTGGTACCCACAAGTTGACTATATTGTCAGACACCGTAATCCCTACCCTTAATAGTATTCCTAGGCATAGTTCCAGTTTCATGTCACTAAATAGAAATAACAAACCACTCATGATTATGGAGAAAAACACAATTCAGAAAATCAGTGGATCCCAGAAACCCACTCTATAGTACACTGATTCATGAAAAATTTCCACTTCTAGGATCAACCAATATGATCGTTCAATCCTCATATGTGGTTCTACTAAGAAATATTTTACATAGAAGAACATAATCATGTTTTGTTCTTGAATGAGAATCATTTTAAACCATGACTTTAACATTATATTCCAATGATAAAAGGAAACATGATCTAACTTCTGTTTCAGTTCCTTTAAATGTTGTTCTTCTACAGGAGTAGTTTTATACAATTTTTTCAAAAGTTTTCTGACAGAAGAAAGTCATAATACTAGAATCATTAATGAGGAATTCCACCAATTTTTAGGATATCCTACATACTGATGTTGAATTACCCACGATGAAGATTACACATGTTCTTATTTGGGAACTATTGGATGAGGAGATCTACCACCATCTGTTGTTCATGGTTAAAATTGAACTATGATGTCCACACACCTTAATACAACATGATATAGTGTATATTTTATATATACACTAGGAAGGTGTGGAATGATTAGTACACAAATACCAATTCAAAGGTAAAAAAATTTATTAATTGTAGGTCCCTGTCCATATTCAATTCTATGATACTGTCCCACATGCTCCTCGAAAAAATGGTCATGTAGTTGGTGAGTAATTACACTACCAATATATCTTCCCCAATGAATGTTTTAGTCTACACATTCTACCTATAATCAATGACCTCCCCATTCTCCTTGAATGGATTTGTGTGAATATTTATATTCTATCTATTGAAATCATCTCCACATGGGAACCATTATTGTGACATGCTAACATTGAAATATGGGTTGGTGACATCATCTAGCACCCTAAAACTCATATGTGGGAAAACTTTTCATATTGGATAGGTTTTTTTCATATGATAACTTTTCAATGATAACCTAGTTGTCAAAAAATACCCTCCTAACATCAAGTATCTATGGATTTTTGTCTTCTCTCCTCTAAAAGTAGAAATATCCACTTGAATATATACTGGGTTATATTTAGTGTCCATTTCGGATAAGTCTAAAAACACCAAAGAAGTAGAATGTGATAATAATGGATCAATATAAAAGAGGTGACATTGTGTGAAACTCTGGGAGCCAGAATGTATGATGTGGGTTTTGTCATGAAATCTTGTGCACGATGAAGATTTCTATATGAAATGAGCAGTCAAGGCTCAGTTTTTTCAAACCAATGGATGATGTACACACATGAGATGAATAATCCAATGATGAGCAGAGGAATTGTGATGTATATGGTTTCCAATTACATATTTATTGTCCTGGAAAATGGGAATTAATGTGGGTTAGTTCCATACATTCCAGACCATGGATTTCCCATGTACACACGGAAGGGTATCCCTCCGTTTGGTGTTTCCCTCCACAGCTAACCTTATGGTCCCCATTTATCACAAAATTTGAGGGGAGGAGAATTATTTTCACTAAAATTCAACATAAAAAACAAAAATAAATATTTTTTGAAAACTAATGCCACCATACGACCTGATGGACCATTTGAGGAATGATTAAGATGGTGTGCAGAAGTTTTAACCCGTTCATACAAGATCAAAATTCACATGACGGATCCTTACAATACCAATATGATGATATTTATCATTCCATCACTGGAGGCCATTTGGATAGAAATGTAAACTATGTGAAAGGAATATTTTTGTGTGTTCAAGAAATCAACATTTCATTTAAACAATAAAATTAGTGTGGAATCTTCTACAGTATCAAAAATGTTGCCAAAACACCACCTTGTGCAAACGATCACCATGTAAAAGTATGATATACATAAAAATACACATCCATGGAAAAAATATTCCCCACCCACCACTGAATAATTAATTTATAAATATATGATCACCCTCTTGTTTAGGGAGACTCTCCGGAAGACTAAATTTCACTCTTCTGCACATAAGACTAGTCTTCTATGACATCACAAAATCATATAAGACCTAAGGTATATTCTCTTGTTTTTCATGTTACTTGTGGTTCCATGGTTGAATAGTCTCATATTTGGGTAATATTTTACCGTATACATTAAACCCAAGTGAGGTGTGTAAAAATACTCCACATACGTCAATCCATGGCCTTCCACGCAACCATAATATTGCACACACAACCACATGGAGAAGAAATGGGATGACCTTGTGTTCGAGCACAATTACCATGAAAAAATTTCATGTAACGCCCATAACATGTGCTCACATATTGTGTGCACCACTCAATAAGTTCATGAAAAATTTTCATGGTCTCGTGCGTGATGTACCCAATGTATCTAGTGCACGCACTACCATATATCATTCTTAAAAGAATAGTTATCGTAATAAAAATTAATTTTCAGAATCTGGACTGTAGCATAGACATAATGAGGGACCACTCTTCTATTCATTATATATTTGATATTCCAAATCTATTCCACACATATAGGGGCATGATATACGTTTACACAAGACATAAGGGTATATTTGAGTCCTTATTCATCCAATATGCATGATGTAAAACCGCCTACTTCCATGTCCTAGTGGCATGATGTTAACTACACAATAATATTCTCAAAAAATGTCATAAAACTATAGTCTTTCCATATGATATGAAATTAGGATTCCCCATGTCAAATAATCATATGATTCAACCTTCCCCCCCCCCACCATCGAGTGACGCACTAGCATCAGGTAGCCTCTATTTACATTACCCACATACCATATACAACAAGAACAAGATTCTCCATGTATGAATCACATGGAAGGAGATCCACCTATGATAGTTTCAACACATAAGTGCATACCACATCATTTTGTCACCTAGAATCATCCTGAAATCTTCCCTCCTATGGAAAAAAATAATCATCTGATATTTATATATACTTCTATCTTTTTTTCTCACCCCGAGAATGACTCATGTGGGCTTAGAGGGTTGTGAAGATCAGGATATCTGCATGATATCAAACCTCCATGGTCTTCCTATATTTTATAATCACGAATCATATAAAACATCATTTGGGCCATATCAATTGATGTAATCCCCAACATACATACTTGATTTGGCCACATTCATGCATAAGCCCTGACCACATGCCCCTTTGGTCACCACCATACGTGTATGACCTAGCACATTATGAACTACATGGTATTTGATTCTGAAATAATAATAATACATTGGATGCCTCCCCGAGGTCTAAACCAAACATCAAAATCTACAATATCATTATCTGTGACACTTCCCCAATAAGATCATGCATCTCAAATGGTATACAACATCTCATCTAGGTACCTCGAGTATCTCAATGTGTAATCCCTACCAAAACACCAACTATGAGAGATCCTCTTTCAATGTAAAGCTTCCACATGTAAGCCTCAGACCATCCCTTATGGAATCTCCTTTCAAGAAACGTTTTTTCTTGCCACATGATGTTAAATAACATGGATCTGTCTTATCACATGACCTAAATATTTGTCATCAAACTACATGGGTATTGATCACTTTCTTCTAAATAGGTTATAAAGGCCACCTCTATGAGGTTCAATCCCGACCAATGGTAAACTAGGACACTCCCCCATGGAATGTACCCCTCCAATCCACCCAAGGGGTGTTTTTTGACCTTTATTTTGTGACATACTCACTTTATGGGATGAACTATTTTGATCCATTTTCATATGGTAGTCTGATCCATCCATTGGTAAATTATTTAGTTACTCCTCCAATGGATCTACCTCTTTAATGGACCCTTAAGGGCGTTCTATTAAACCTTCATGGTTTGAAATATTCCATTATCACACATACATCATGAATCCACATCCTTGGGGTATTCTTATCCATCCATTGTTAAAACTTTTAGGAACTCCCCTAGGTATGTTCCTCCCAAATCCATTCAGTGGGTGTTTCTATAAAACTTTATGGTGAAAAATATTCTTTTTATGGGAAATAACTCATATATCCGCCTCCATAGGGCTTATGATCCATCCATTTATAAATATTCTAGTTACTCCCAATAGTGATATAACTCTCCAATCCACCACAAAGGGGTGTCCTGATCATCAATCATGGTTTGAAATCATACCATTATTTGGACACATTACCTTTATCATCATCCACTGGGTGCTCTGATCCATTCATTGGTAATATCACATGTGTGAAATCTTCACTACAGGGGATCCACCTCCTTGATCCACCTCTATGGGTTGTCATGATCATTGAGCTCTATCTTTTTAAGATGTTAAAATTGTTCCCCAATATTTCATTACTATAAATTCCACTTAATATACATTGGAGGTTAAACATGTGTCCCAACACCAAAAAAATATACCATATGCATAATTATATGATGTGTGAGGTGAATAAATTTGAATATATTCACCCACAGTTCCATATAACTAATCCAAAACATTGGATGCCTACGGTGAACGTCTTGGAAGATATATTCCATTACCATTAGATACCTCATACTCGTTATGGGATACATTGGGTTCAATGTCCAAGATGCATATAATGAGATTCAATCATAAGGGGAATAATATATTTGAAAAATGTTCCCAATGTCCATATACTCCATTGATACATAACTTAACTACTCTCCTGAATGATGGTTATAACCCTTTTACCAAAAACTATAATTTCTAAGAAAAAGTAGTGTAATTAACCAGCATCCACAAAGAGATCCTTCAACGAATGAGTTCCAAAAACATGTATTAACTCTATAAGGGAGCCCTTAAAGAGTAAATGTGTTCCATGGAGGAATCCATGGAAGGAGGTATCATCATCCCATCATCCAGTTTCAATCAAATAAAAAACATCGCTATTGGATGTGATAAATGTTGCATGCCATTTGAAGGATGGAATGCAGGGAAAGAATAATGACAGAGAAAATTAACATTTATGTGGGGATTCCTGATGAAAGAATTAAAAATATTAATATTTATACGATAATGAGAAATAAAAACCACAAGAAATGCCGATCAAAACGACAAATTGTAAAATGAATTCAATTGGAAATACAAGAAAAAGGTTATTGTGAAATCATCAAACCATTTTCCCTCAGGGAAGATGTAGTCGATCTGATTCGATCATATTAAGGAATATATGGTGAACCACAATGTTCAATAAAAGGAAAAGAGTCTGTGTTATAATATTCATGTTTAGAACAAGTAAAACACACCCATTTCCATCTTAAAATAGTTCATCACCCTAAATATTTATAGTTGTTAACTTTTTGACATGAAGGACATACTATAATCTATCCTAGGTACTATGAGAAGGAAAGTAGGATTATTCCAAAAAAACATTATATTGAAAAGTTTAGGTACCAAAAATATCAATTATCACAGGACGAATCAATCAACAAGACATCCTTGACTTTTGTTGATATTGAGAGGCCGACCCAAGTAAATATCTTTTCATAAGATGTATATATGTGAAAGAATCATGATCAAAGGAAGAATATAATATAGACACACCTCATATAACCTGATAGGAACTCACAAACAATGATCCTATAATTCTAATGAATCCATGGTTAATATTTTAATTATGTAGAGTAAATTTACATTGAAAGTGTGTTTAATGAGGAAATATTCATATGAAATTTGAATGATCATGTGAAGTAGGTAGATATATAAAAAGTTATATTCATAAATAGGAAGAATTAATTTTCGCGAATCTCATGAAACCCATGCATGTTGTACACCCTTATTACCATTCATCATTAATGTATGTTATTTTAAAGGAAAATATATGAAGATGTTACCAGGGGTGTGTGAAGTATTTTAAATTAAAACATTTGATAAATTAGTTAAAATATATGAGAATGAAAAATGGTTATTTGAAAAATTCAAACATGAATGAATAAAGATTAATACTGAAGCTAGGTAGATTATCATAAATCAAAAATCCTATATCATAATGTTTAATAATCCAACAATAAATATAAAGAAGACATTGTGCATGATCCTACTTGAATATATATATTCTAGAGGAAATTATGGGCACTACATTAACCAATTTAAATGAGGCTGGGAACTTCATCATTTGAAGGAGTATCTAGCCGAGAATATGATATTGAGGGGAAGAAGAAAAATTTAAATTTATTTCTATAATATTATGCTGATCATTAATAAAGGTAAATGAAGTGGGATAATGTGAATGAAATCATATTGATTCTGTAGAACATTAATATACATAGTTGTAGACCATATTTTTAGGTTCATACAGAGTAATCCAGTGTAGTAGGGGGATCTTAATTAGTGTTTTTGTTGAATACCTCTAGAAGAACTCATGGTTATAGTATAAAAAACATCATTTAGGACTAGTTGAACTAGTATAATCAAAACAAATCACATTGGTATATTGTTTTTTTCAAACATAAAAATTGTTTTCCAATTCCATATATATTTAATAACTAAAAGATATAGTGATAAGAGAATCTGTGAAACATCCCAATGTTGATCATGACAAGGAGTAGGTCTTGGTACCATGTTTTCTAAAAGACTTTGTATACCACTATCTATTCAATTATCATTATTGAATGTGTATGTAATTACTGAGATAAGAAAATAGATCCATTCCTCTATACTGAGGTAGATGATGGAGAGTATAATAACTAAAATGAAAGTAAAATTTCAAATCATTTGGGTACAATGGTTCACTCCTCCTCCCATTGTCCCTACAAAATCTATCAGGTATCTATATAATAATTTACTCAATTGTTAATAAATTTAATTAAATATACTATTAAAAATATTGAATAATTTAAATTTAACCGTTTTTGGTATCTAAAAATTTAAAAACCATATTTTGTTTTATTAAATTTTATATAAATAATATTTATATATTCTCTTTATAGATATATACTTATTTTATTATAAATATTAATTAAAAAATTATTAAATATTTATACATAAATTAGATTTCTCACTAAATACTTATATTTCTGCTTAAGATAAAGAGACGAAAAAATAGTTACATTCATCAGTGCTAAAAAAGATCTGAGAAAGGGGGGACTTTTATTAGTGCCAAAAAGTAAGATAAATAGTGGACTATTTAATTAGTTAATTTTTAGCACTGATAAAACATAAAATTTTGATTTATTTTGAATTTAAATGATAAAATTTATCCCTTTATTAGTCCTTTTTTCAGGTACAGATTTTAGAATGATTTGATAAATGTATACCTTTATGAATGATTTTTTTGGTAGAGATGTATGATAGCAACGAATATTGCACAATATCTAGGTGTGAACAAATTTACTACCATATATTTTTTCATTGTTTTAATTAATATAAAATAACAGTTTTATAAATTTATAAATGCAATTCAACTTTTATATTTAACAAAAACATGTGTTTTATACACTATGTTTAATACAAGCATGTTAGTATCAAAAATTAAAAGTATTTTCCAAAGTAATTATACTGTGACTTGATAATGCTTTTGAGAACCTTTTCTAAAAATCAAACTATATATTTCTAATAATTTTTTCCCTATTAATGTATTTCAAATTAGTAGATTTATTTTTAAAAATGGATTTAAATATATTTTTTTGGAATCTCAATTCACTAACACTTGAGTTGACCAACCTGACCAATAAAAATAAATGTTAATTAAAGTAGTTGCACACAATAAAAAATTTTAACAACTTAAAATTTTATTAATGAAGTTTCTATTTTTCATTTTATTAAATGTATTATTATTTAATATGGTTATAGGAATGAAATTCACTTCCATGGTTATATTATTGAATTTAAAATACAGTTAACAATTTTATAATTTTTAACATAGCTATTAAACAAACATCACATAATCAATATAAATATAGGGCAATAACGAATCCAATTGACACAACCAAATGGAGTGATTGAATCATCTAGTAAGATTGTACCATTTGAAGCCCATTTATCATAGATTACATGGGGGATAGAATCGTTTGGATTTTCTCTTGACCAAGACCAAGCTGAGATCTAACAACATAATAATTAGAGAAATCGTCTATGCGAGAAGTTCATGCACATCGAGATTGTGTGCTAAACCATGTTCACCGAATGACCCAAAGATAGTATCACCATAATGCACCTAACTCCTTGGGCATACAATATTTTAATAAATTTATATGTATCATTACTTTAATAATATGAATATGTATATTGTATAGAATAATTAATTAATTTTAATTTTAATTGTAACATTAAAAATGATTTTTATTGGGACTGAATTAAAAAAAGTATTTTTGTGTGTTATTAAATTTAATTAAGGGATTCATTTTAATGGATTATTTAATTTTTAAATAAATATTAAATTTTATAAAATTATTTTATTAAATAGCATTTAATAATTGTAAAATTTCATATACTTTTTATTAAGTTAAATTTACTTTTAATAATGGTTAAAAACTGTTGTAGTAAAAAACACATAATTTTTTAATAAATATCATTTATAATATTTAATGTGAAAATTAATTTATTAAAAAAAATTTATATAAAATGAATATTATATTTTGGAATGAAATTTTTAAATTTTTCAATGATGAATTTTTTATAATTTTTAGATATAGTAGAATTTTCCTAAAAAATTAAATAATATATAAATATAAAGTGTGTTTTCTGACATCATAACGACCCAAAACATATTTAATTAATACTATAATGGGTATCATCGAAAAAGTATATTTCCCCCTAAAAATAATTTAGTTTTACATATACTTGAAGAATATAATTAATCCTTCACGAAGCCACCATAACATTTAATATATGTTACAGTTTTGAATTAATTTATATAAATGTGTGACTCAACTTCAAATAAGAATGATAATTATTTAAATATGTCCATACCTTTTAATAATAAAATAATGAAAATATGGCATCTTTGGGAAAACAGTGGTATGTATTCTGGTTTTGAAATTTTTATTATATATAGTCCAAAACCACTGTTTGTGAAATATTAAAGTATTTCCTTGTCATTTCTTTTACAAAACAACTCCATCTCCTACTTATATTCACTAAAATTCCATGGATCTTGTCATTATTATTTCCAATCTTCTCTAGAGTCCTATAAAGTCACCCAAAAATTTCAGTAATCTCTATTTAATGCTTATGGAGCCCCGCATTCACATTAGAGTTCAATCATTTATCATCTTTATCCTTGATTCTTTATCTTTTTATTCCATTTTATTTTTAATTAATAATTACATTGTTTGATTTTTAACCTCTCCATACATCCCTTATTATTTATAAATGACTATATACCACTTTCTATCTCATTAATCCTTACTATATGAAGATGCTACCACGCTGAAATTTCATAAGAAACTCCCCTTTTCTCTTTTTATTCGTTCTTATTTATTATCATATGACTTATTTTTTATAATTATAAATATGAGGAAATATCCTACCATGTTTCTATTACATTTATCTTCATGTAAAAATTTTTAGAGACACATTTTATATCATCAACCCATTTTATGAATTTTCCCGAGATGTTGTTATACTGCCGAAATTTTGCTATGACTATCCATGAAAAAACCATTTATATAGTGAATGTCGTAACCTTTTAAAATCAAATGTGTTTAGTTTTATGCATATATACATTTTGAAATGGGACATAAATTTATTTCATCCACACTCCATTATCATTTAATAAATTATAATGATGAAGGAATCTATGTTTTATGATAACTGTTTCACACTTAAGCATGAGAATGACATGAATATGACTGGTATACCTAGATTTATATAGAACTCAAATTCATTGTGTAATGTTTAGTATAATGATACTTAATGTTGGGAGAAGGTTTTCTATAATTCCATATGGGATATTTTCTTCCATGAAATCTTGGCAGTATAGCCTTGACATAGGATTTAGGTTTTTAAGTTTATTCCACATTTCCCTTGTTATGATTATGATTATATATCTCTCCTTATTATTAATTTTACCTTATTACTCATTTATATGACTTATTTAAAATGTATTATTATCATCATGTTCTACCATGTTTTTTATTTAAATGTTTTTACTATTATCCACTTTATAATGTATTTCCCCATGTTATTCAGAGTAGTTTTACACTCATGCATGTTAAAGAATATTTCAATATATGTCTTGTAATTCAGGTTTAAATTTTTAATGGGGTCTATGTAATTCAAAAATACACTAGAAAAATTTACCAATAATTTATATATATTTTTTTCTAATTAAATATCTAATAAGATTAATCACAAAATATAATAAATCCATGATAGGATAGTATATGTATAGTGTCTTTAGAAACTGGGAAACATAAACATCTATTTTATAAAACATCATCATTATATCCCAATTATTTCCTCATAATTTGACCCCTTTTTAAAATATATTATTAAAAATCATTATTCATTAACTAAGAATATAAAAATAACAAATAGAGTGCTCAGATTCGCAGTATGGATAAACAAGAGAGATACCAATCATATCATAACAATAAGAAATAATAACATAGAATTTTCCAATCTTATCCTGCATATAAAAGATCATGATACTATTCCATTGGATAAAACAAAAACATTCATAAGAATAAATTATTTTAATTCTACATGTCACAACAAAAGACATTTATTTCAAACTCTTAAGAATAGAAAATCATTTAATATCAGTCAATGCTCATTGAAAATACCCTCATAGTGGAAAATTTCTTTTTCTGAACCGAGTTCACTCATCATTCCATCCCTATATTACTAAACATAGATTGTTTCTCATTCAATAATTTTCAACCTCATGAGATATAAATATTTACCCGATACATTGGTGGTAGTTATAGGCCCTAGGATTCTGATTATGAAATCATTCTTACACGTGCCACCAAAACCAAAATCATTAATCACAGTATAACCCAAATTATCAAATGGGTTTCTTAACCATTATTTCTTCATAATCTATATTAACTAAATAAATTACGTAAATATCATTACATCATAAACACATTTATGTCATTGTAATATTATTGATTCCAACTTAAAACTATTATAATAATGTCATCTTTGATTGGAGTTATTTTTGGTAATACACTTGAAATCAAATCTTGAGGAAAAAATATTTTCCACTTCCAAATTAATTTATTTTCTAAAAAATACATGTAATTTTCAAATAAATTAATTTATTGTAAAATAAAATTAAAATATTTTAATGGATGATTAAGGGAATCAATTTTTCATGAAAATAAAAAAAATCCATTCATTCGGTATAAGTTAATGAAAACATTCTCCGTTTACTTCAATCGGAAAGTCAAAATATACCTTATACCGAAGACGACATAGGATTCAATTCATATCCTTTAATAATAAATATAGAATGGGAAAATTTTAATTTTAAAAATTTTAAATTATAATTAGAATATTTTGGAATATATATATTGGAAATATGTATTTGGATGATATCCATACCCCAGTAAATACTTATCAGTAAACAATCTTTGATAAAAATGAGATCCCAAAATGATCCCTTACTATTGGTATTAATTCCTTTTAATATATCCAATCATCTTGTATAATAGTTAAAATAATTTCCATGACTTTTTTTTGAATAATATTCATATTTATTATGTCTTATGTGATCATATTACCATCCAATTGTTAGAAACATTATTACTCATCAATACAGTGTTAAATTCTTGATTTTCTTCTTCATTTGTTTCCATGTATGTTTGTGTTCCCCTTAATGGTTATAGTTATATCATATTCATAATTATATTTATTTAATATATATCATATTTATTCATTCCATTCATTTATATAATCATTATATAATGATTATTTTGTAGAATGAATCACATTGTATCGTGGAGATGGTAGGTCGTATGTACACACGAACACCAATATCATTACCATTTTTATTGAATGGTATTAATGTGGATGGAGTATAAAATTTAAAAATAAATTTAATTTTATAATAATCATATTTTGTTTTATTATATCCGCTATTATACCTATCCGTGTAAGCTGGTAGTGAAATGACATAGTACACCACCAAGTAGATATGTTATGCCGTTTGTACGCACGCGTAATGATTTCATTTTTCATTGATTGAATAGAGGATATATTTTTTATACTCAAAAATAATAATATCATTTTATAAAATTGATTCGGGATTTATTAATTTATAATGTCACAACAAATGAAGAGAAATTTTATGAAAAATATATGAAATAATCAGTAGAAGAGATTACCTCGTCTTCGATGTGCTTCCACTAAATAACCTATAAGAGGTCTATATATTGTAATTGAAGAATACCAGAACTTATAGAATTATTAGAGTGATGTTTAAAAGGTAAAAATACTTGGTATGGTTATAAGTACTCAGCTTTAAAATAGTCCATAATTATGAATTAAATGAATAACTCACATAGAAGATCCTTACAGGTTTAGAGTTTTAGATAATTAGGGAATAACTATTACATCTCAAAATATTACAATGTAGAAACTTCTACTAAGTTTCCATAAATTAAAAACTCTTAAAAAGAAACATTTCTAGTTCCATGTTTTAAACATCATGTCTTTCCTTGATCCTATCCCTGACCCTATTCAACTTTAAGCCATGTGGAAAACATTTCAAAAACTTGGGATGAGCATAAAAAGCCCAGTAAATAATATAGAAAGAAGGAAAACTGTTAGTTTTTCAAAACAACAAACTTACCATGAATACTTTATCAAAGTAATGCTTTACACCTTTATGAATTATTAAAAACTCTTCAGTGAATAAGAGATCATTACATACCCTTTTGTGACCAAAATATTAACATAAAACCCATATAAAGAACACATAACATATAATGGTAACTTGGGTCATAAACATACTTCAATGGAATAACCATACCGTAGAATTCCACACATATCACTAAATGGAATATACATACGGCCGACTTACATACCCAATGCATTGGCGGTTATAACATAACCACTCATCCTGGTACTCACAGAATCACCTGTCATATGGTTTATCACGTAACCACCCGTCAAATTTCCGTGTACCATTAAAAAATTATAACACATAAAACAAATATAATGGAAGTGATACATTTCCACATTTCATTACAATAGATCACATCATGATATTAACTAAAAAATATATATTGAAATAAATAAACCTCTATGAGAGAAATATCCCTTTATACTTTGAAAATATTAAAAGAAGACATTTAAAAGAGATTTTAGAATCAAAGTGTCCTATAACATTTCAAAACATTTTGAAAAGGTTTTCTGAAATTCATTTCCATATAAATAAATCCTTAAAATAATTTTTAAAACATTGACATGGATGATAAATGTTTCAAATAATAAATCATTAAAACCATTTAAAACAATGTTTTAATAAATGAGTGCTTTTCCATTTTGAACATTTAAAATATAAGACACATGAATGTAGAACATTTTCAAGACTTTTAAATGACTTGAGTATAGGCATAATATGGATATATAAGGTAAAAGGGGATGTATATACACTTTAAAAAGAATAAACGTGCATATCATCATGATGTGTCTCAAGGAAGAGAAATTGAGACGTAATCCCATTCAATGATCATGTCATTAGTGAAAGGATAAATCAATGACATAATTATGTGTGACAAGTATAAATACACCCAATGTAAGTTGATATCAAGTGTAAAACATTCAGAGGTCATTCACACATATTCTTGAAAAAACAAAACCAATGACATCGATATTTAACTCAATGAAATGTGATTGAGTAATGATTTCACATACAAGTTCATATAAATGACATAAGAATTTATCAATGAGATGATTATGTGTAGAAATAGTATATCCACACATAGGTTTGTGGAAATTACAACATAGAGATTCCACACATAATCTTGTAATAATAAAATCAAGAAGTAGAGGTTTAACCCAAATAATTGAAATTGGGTTAAGAAGTTCCCTTATAGAAATTTGACAACCTAATGACGTCACTTTAGAATTCATAAAATGAGATGACGAGAGATAAAAATAGGTATCTCATCACTTGGACATAACACTTACAACAATAAGGACATAGAAGAACATATCCCATAATAATAAGATTAAATGACAAAAAAATGAAGTCTTTTAAAATGAGGAGGGTGAAAGGTTCCCTTTTCGATTTGGGTAACTTTCGAAACGTACACCCCATTGAAGAAGGGTCAAACAAATATAAATACCTATAAATTAAATTATATTACATAAATAGTAGAATAATGTGATTTACATATACCAGTCAATGTAAATAGTGGAAACTATAGCATAAATCTCATGAGAATAAAAGTGAGATGAAAAATCCCTTACAAAAATGTGGTAGCCTAATGACCACTGCTAGAAAAGAAGGTTATACCAACAGTTTTAAACCATTGATATAGGCTGGAAAACCGTTGGCTAGTATGCTGTGAGGAAATCCTTATACCAACGGTTTGATAAAAACCGTTGGTATATTGGTTATATAAATATAACCCAATGTATACCAAAGGTTATAAACCATTGTTAATTCATTTTAGGAAGTATTATGCCAACGGTTCTAAACCGTTGGTAATGTGATTTTCAAGAAAACTTATACCAATGGTTTACAACAGTTGGTATTGGTTTTCCAGGAACACCTATACCGACGGTTATAAACCGTTGGTATTGGTTTTCTAGAAATCCAGACACCTATACCAACGGTTTAAAACCTTTGGTATTAGTTTTCCTAGAAATCCAGAACACCTATACCAACGGTTTAAAAGTGTTGGTATAGTGTTTTTCCAGAATTCCAGAACCCTTATACCAACTGTTTATAACCATTGGTATTGAGTTTTTTCAGAACTACAGCCCATCAGCCCCCCTCCCTCCACTAGCCCCTCCACTGTACACCTGCATAAATAAAATCACAAAAACACATTCAGACATGAAATAGTATAAAAAATACCGAAAATAGAACAAAAAAAACACATAAAATCATCAAACTCTTCCAACCATGTCATGTACAACAATTCCCTAATTCAATCTTCATAAGACAACAATCATCCAGTAGTAATTAACATCTTCCCTGCACAACCACCCAACCCGCATAGCCCCCATCTCCCCATCAAATTCTAATAGGAAGAATAGTATGAGAAATACCTATAAGAGTTGAATAAGAGTTTGAAATTGGCTCATATCCAATTTTTTTATGATCCTAGATTTGGGTATGTAATGATTTGTGATGAATTTTCCATTGAACATGTATTTTTTATAATATATGGTGAAAATGTATTTTCATAGGAGTATCGTCACTTATGAACCCACGAGTGAAACTACCCAACTCATGAAAATGATTTTTCAACTATCGTTGATAAGTGTAAATTTCAGTTGTATTCAATTAAAATGATTTCCATTTCAAACACAATAAAGAAAATTTTAGTGGTACCGGCCACACCGACCCTCAGATTGAGGTGAGGTTGACTCGTACACATCACAAATGACCCATGGATCGTTTTCCTAAAGTTTCAACAGAATCAGAATGCATTTGGTCAGTTTTCCGTATGCCGGTAGTTGTTTTCAATTAAAATCTTGTCCATTTCAAATAAAAGTGAGACAGTTTGAGTGGTACTGTCCAGACCATACCTCATATTGAGGCGGGGTTGACTCATACACGACACATATGACCCATGGATACTTTTCCTAAAGTATCAACAGAATCCGAATGAATTTGGTCCGTTTTCCGTATGTCAGTTGTTGTTTTTACTTAAACTGTTGTCCATTTCAAAGAAATGTGAGACACTTTGAGTGGTTTTTGCCACACTGTAACAGCCCATGATTTTATAAAAAAATATTCTTTTTAATTTTATTAATGTCTTGTGTTGTACGCTACACCAAAAGGATCTTGCACAACACGCATCCTTGACTTGCCTTGCATACACGCAATCGCGACCTTCCTCGATAGCGTGTGTAGTACGCAATAACGAGTTTCACTAAACAACGATATGCTATTAAAATATTATTAAAACTAGCCGTTATGAATAGTAATAACCACTTTTTAAAATTCTGTAAATCTTATATTTCAAAATGAACTTCATTTTTGGATTCGGAGTATCGAATTTAGCCTAAGGTGAAATTTTGGTACTTTTCGGATAACTTTCATATTCTGATGAATACTGAAAATTATTAATTATAATTAAAAAACAACTTTTTTAATCGAAATAATTAATAGTGATAAATTATTAATTTGAGTGGTTTTAAAGTATATTTAGAATATATTTTTACAATTTAATTCAATGTTGGTCATTGGTTTTAATTTCACATTTAAACCAGACATAATCAAGTGTCAATCTTTTGATAGAAATTGTTTCTTAAAAACACGCTATTTGTCTTAACAGCGGGATTTAATTATAAAATTAATTAATTCAACTTCTATGTTATGAATTTGGTAAAATAGACTTCATTTTTGAATTCGGAATATGAAATATAGCTTAGGATGAAATTTTGGCATTTTTCTGAAAACCTTCATTTTTTGATGAATAGTGAAACTACTAAGTGGTAGTTAAAAAACTGAATTTTTCATAAAACTTAATTTCACCGCTTCTGTGAATGGAATTTCAAAAATACGACAAACACGGTTGATATCAGTAAGTAAAATATGGTTCAATGAGATAAAAATAATTTTTTGGTGAATAGTAACTTTTTACTAATTTTACCGCGGTTAATAGTAAATAGGGTAACTAAGGGTAAATATGATATCAATATTACCCTAACACATGTCTTAATTCTATTGGACAAGTGTAATTCGACCAAAAACAAACTTAGGAATAAAATATGACCATTTAGGCCCACTTGGATTAGATTAGGACATTTATTTTAATTTATTTAAAGAAGGGTTAAAATAGTTAAAATCAAAGTTTAATAAGTAAATAATTTTTAATATGGGGTTATACATAAGATAAATTCGACTATAAATATTCACTAGAAAGCTAAAAAGATTTCCTACATAATGGTATTTTATTTTGTAATTTTTAGACATCAAATAATTTAATTTAATTATGACACAAAGATGATGCAGTAATTATCTTATTAATGAAATATTGACAAAATTGATAATATAAATACCAAAATAAATGTAATTTGAGACTTTTTATGAATTCCACTAATTTTCTAGGTTACTATGATATATTATTGTTGATTTAATCAACTTGGTTTGAACATATAATTCTGTTATGACTTTCACAAAAATCATATATCAAATAGTGTCAAAATTGACACAAAATAGTTTTTAAATCAAATATTATATTATTAATTGTTATTTTATTCCTAAAAATCTAAGGTTCGGCCAAATGACTTAGATAAGGATATATATATTAATAATAAACAATTTGGGGTTCGTTTGGCATGTTATAGTAAGTGTATTAACCATATAGTGAAAGAAAACAAAAAGACACGGTAAAAGTTAAATTATTTAACTTAGAGTAAAATCTAATTGATAAGGTTTAAAATAAGATCCAAACATGTCTAAATTTGATTGGTTGATGCGATTACAACCCTATCTCATCTAAGCTTCGAATATGAGTCATTTTTGGAGGTTTTTAAGTGGGGTTAGATTTATTATAAATTAATATTTTTAAGAATTCCTAAGGTGCCCCTCTCCTCCCCTATAAAAGGACACCTCCTCCCCCTCCTCCTCACACCAATTTGAGCTCTCAAGCTCGGCCAACCCCTGCCAAAATATCTTCTCCACTTCCCTAGAAACATCCTAGAGGTTCTGGTATTCATCAAAGACCAATTTTAGTACCCTAAGAGGAGGTCTCAAAGAGGCACTTCAAAGAAGAGGAGGTTCAGACACTTACAAAGCAAGTCAGACCTAAGGTAAGGGAAATATCACAATCTCATTTTTATCCGAGATTGTTTATTCGTAAGTATTTACTGCGGTGTATTTTATCATCCACATCCATGTTTCATAAATATGTAATATTATTTCCATCCACCTACAATTGTTTAAACCCATTTTTACCCTTCGGTGAGTTTTTAGTAAAAGAAATGAAAGGAATCTTTTCTCATTTTTCGTACGAGGTACTTTTTGACTTTTCCGACAAAAGTACGAAGAATGTTTTTTTAACTTATACGGCATGAATGGATTTTTAAAACATTATTTCCAAGAAGCTTCCTTTATAAGTTTTCAAGTTTATTTTTAATCAACTTCTTTTATTTTAAAGTTGTATGACATGTTATGAAAGGAAAAATGTTTTTGAAGAAGAAAGGATATTTTCCTCAAGAATTCAATTCAAGTGTTTTATCAAAATTATTTTTCATCTAAGATAATAAAGGGTTCTGTTTCTATCCATATTTTTACATTGATTTGACTATTTTGTGATGGAATTATGTTTATGAATTCCTTTATCTTATATGAATTGATTTATGATGTCATGATGTTTCAAGAATCCCATTTTTGTTACATGTGTTATGCGATGATGTATGTTTTATGATTATGTGGCACAAATAAGAAAGTATTCATTATAAGATGGGTGGGACCTATATCTCCCTCCAATGCATTGGGTAAAGATTTTATATCTCATGAGATAGACATGGCTGGAACGGAAGGTTATTTCGGTTCAGTGATACAGGACTGAAACGAGGAGTGAACTCGGTTCAGAAAGGGACTTTGTCCACTAAGATAGTCTTGGCAATGAGTCATGACTAACAAGAAATGATTTTTCATGATTATGTGTGCATGCCACAAAGTTTCAAGTTTTATGTTATGATTATGGGGATCTCATTTTCACTTCTATGATTTATCCCATGTTATGATATTATGCTCTCTTTTGCAGGTTAAGATTTCCAAAAGCTATGTTCTTATGTATATGATGTGATTGATAATTCTTTTGTTTACCCTTACTGAGCATTTGAGCTCACCCTTTTATGTTTTATTTTCCCCAGGATATAAAGAAAGGTTTTTAGGTAAAAAAAAGGAAGATCTTTATGGGAGATATTGAAGATCTTTCCCCACGATTAGAAGATTACGTTCCGAGTTTCCAAAGACACTAAACTATTACGATCCTTGTGTGTGTGTTTTTGTTATGTACTAAGTATTCCGCAAAAGTAATGTAATGTCCATGTACGTCAGGCTTCGGGTCTCTACACACACCACACCTCATATTGAGGCGGGATTGACTCATACATGTCACGAATGACCCATCTATCTTTTTCATAAATTATCAACACAATTCGAATGTGTTTGGTCAGTTTTCCGTATGTTGTTTATTTTAATTAAAATCACATCCATTTTAAACAGAAGAAAGACATTTTTAGTGGTACCGGACACCGCGGCCCTCGGATTGAGGCGGGGTTGACTCGTACACGTCAAAAATGACCCCTGGATCGTTTTCATATAGTTTCCAATGAATCAGAATGCATTTGGTTGGTTTTCCGCATGCCGGTAGTTGTTTTCACTTAAATTCCTGTCCATTTCAAATAAAAGTGAGACAATTTGAGTGGTACCGGCAACACCGTGCCTTAGATTGAGGCGGGGTTGACTCGTACCTGACAAAAATTAGCCATGGATACTTGTCCTAAAGTATCAATAGAATCTGAATGCGTTTGTTCTGTTTCCCGTATGTCAGTTGTTTTTTTTACTTAAACTGTTGTCCATTTCAAAGAAAAGTGAGACACTTTGAGTGGTGCCGACCACTCCGCGCCTCGGATTGAGGCGGGGTTGACTCGTGCATGTCACAAATGACCCATGGATTTTTTTTCATAAAGTATCAACACAATCCGAATGGGTTTGGTCAGTTTTCCGTATGCCGTTTATTTTAATTAAAAGCGCATCCATTTTAAACAATAGAAAGACACTTTTAGTGGTACCGGCCACACCGGCCCTCGGAATGAGGCGGGGTTGACTCATACATGTCACGAATGACCCATGGATCAGTTTCCTAATGTTTCAACAGAATCCGAATGCGTTTGGTCAGTTTTTCGTATGCCGGTAGTTGTTTTCACTTAAAATCATGTCCATTTCAAATAAAAGTGAGACAGTTTCAGTGGTACCGGCCACACTGTGCCTCAAATTGAGGTGAGGTTGACTTGTACACGAAAAAATGACCCATGGATACTTGTCCTAATGTATCAACTGAATCCGAATGTGTTTCATCTATTTCCTGTTTGACAGTTGTTGTTTTTTCTTAAACTGTTGTCCATTTCAATGAAAAATGAGACACTTTGTGTGGTACCGGCCACACCACACCTCAGATTGGGGTGGGGTTGACTCATACACGTCACAAACAACCCATGGATCGTTTTCATAAAGTATCAACACAATACAAATGAGTTTGACTAGGTTTCCATATGTCAATTATTTTAATTAAAAGCGCATCCATTTTAAAAAAAAGAAAGACACTTTTAGTGGTATTGGCCACACCGGCCCTCAGATTGAGGCGATGTTGACTCGTACACATCAAAAATGACTCAGGGATCGTTTTACTAAAGTTTCAACTGAATCTAAATGCATTTGGTCGGTTTTCCGCATGCTGGTAGTTGTTTTCACTTAAAATCATGTCTATTTCAAATAAAAGTGAGACAGTTTGAGTGGTACCAGCCACACCGTGCCTCAGATTGTGGCGGGGTTGACTCGTACACGACAGAAATGACCCATGGATACTTTTCTGAAATTATCAATAGAATATGAATGCGTTTGGTGAGTTTCCCGTATGTCAGTTGCTGTTTTTACTTAAACTGTTGTCCATTTCAATGAAAAGTGTGACACATTGAGTGGTGCTCGCCACACTGCGCCTTGGATTGATGCGGGGTTGACTCGTACACGTCATAAATGACCCATGGATTGTTTTTATAATGTATCAACACAATCCGAATGGGTTTGGTTGGTTTTCCGTATGTCGTTTATTATAATTAAAAGCGCATCCATTTTAAACAAAAGAAAGGCACTTTTAGTGGTACCGGCCACATCGGCCCTCAGATTGAGGCGGGGTTGACTCGTACACATCACAAATGTCCCATGGATCATTTTCCTAATGTTTCAACAGATTCTGAATGTGTTTGGTCGGCTTTCTGTATGCCGGTAGTTGTTTTCACTTAAAATTCTGTCCATTTCAAATAAAAGTGAGACAGTTTGAGTGGTACTGACCACACCGTGCCTCAGATTGAGGTGGGGTTGATTCGTACACGACACAAATGACCCAAGGATCGTTTTCCTAAAGTTTCAATAGAATACAAATCAATTTTTAGTGCACTCTAATCCACCAACCATAAACTAAAAGTGCTGTCAATAATTGATATTAAGGGTGAAATATAAACTCTTCATATTTTTCATATTATATATGAAAAATTTGAACATAATACAATATAAAAATTTCTAAAAATTACTCAATTTAATACATATAAATATTATAAGTAATTGGATATTGTTTTTTTTAAATTATATTCCCAATCAAAGAAAATATATAAAATAAGGAAAAAAATGTTGAAAATAAATTTTTTAACCAATGAAATTAACCAATATTTCATTATCATTAAAATCCATTTCTCAAAATCAAAAAGAAACACACTTATTTATATTTTTAACCAAGGGAATTCATCACCTAATAAATCATTTTCCACCTCAAAAACCCTCATTTTCTTATTTTTAAAATGAACCCCCATTGTTACCCATGGATCTAAAACACATAATTTTTCATGTCATGTCCTTAGGCCCTAAATCTTACTTATAGATGACCATATGTCCTTAGGACCTAGAACACCCATGACCCGACCCGACCCGACCCGGCCCATGGACACCCCAAATTTCGAGTGATTGTTTTCCAATATTAAGATGACCATATTAACTTATAAAACCAGATATCATATAGGGAATCACAGTACCAAGGAATACTAAAGTTCTAGGTAGTAGACTAATCATACAATAAGAATCAAGTGCAAAAAAGAGATCTGATAGCAACATCTCTATGAAGCAGAGGAAAACCCCAGAGTGGAAAACCAGGTTCAAAAATAAAGAGTTATATAGAATTCAAAAGTGAAATGGATCAATATGCCCCTGCTCACCATCACCATCACCACTATCATCATCGACCTCATCCTCGCTGCCATGTCTATCCTCCTCATCATCCTCGTCATCGTCCCCATGCTCATCGTCGGCCTCATCCTCATCCTCAGCCCCATCCTCACCCTCGGCCCCATCCTCGCCCTTGGCCCCATCCTCACCCTCGTCCTCGTCCTCATCCTCGCTCTCGTACTCTTCAACATTCTCGCCATCACCAAGAATGTCATGATCTCGATCCCCACTAGAGCTTTCGCCTGGTGTATTGGATAATGCACCCATCGACGACATAAATGTCTGACAAGCCGCACTAGCCTCTGGTGGAAGTGATGAAGAAAAATCTTTTATAAGTTTCATAAATTGTTTGTCCCTCGTTTAAACTTGTACTTCCATCTCTGTGACCCTTTTATCATATTTTCTTGCCTGCTCCTTGACCTGTTCCAACTCAGTCGTACTAGAATGGATACCTGGAGAGGACCAATACCTCGTGGGGACTATATTCTTACAAGGTTGGCAGCGTACTCAACCAGAGTGCTCCTCTCCCAAAACCTGATATAAATGATCGTGTGGCCCAAAATTGTCAGGCCCATGGGCATCAAGAGCCTATAAAGCAGCCTGTTAAAAATATTAATAAATTAATAAATTTCAAAATAGATATTAAACATTGAAATAAAAAAATTAAAAACTACAATATTTTCTCTGGTTGATTCATTTACCGTAGCTCCACCTTTTTTTCTTCTCCTCAAGCAAAACAATTTTTATCAAGGGATACGTCCTTAAATATTCAATTTCAGCTTCTGCAATGACATTTAAACAATATAAAGTTCAAGTATAATCATATATTCAATATTCAATAAATCACAAAATTTATGTAGGTAATAATAAAAAGGGAAAGTCCTAATGAAAATTTATAAAGAACTATATCTTACCAGCTGCCTCTCATGATCTGACAGAGTTGTGCACCCCAAAGTTTAGACGTATTACTTTGAATCAATGTTTTTTTTGTTTTTTCATAAGATTACTAAATAATGGTTAATAATAAATAAGATTATATTAATGAAAAATATTAAAACTCTAATTTAAATACCTCAAATGAGATTAATAACATAAATTTGGCAGTCTCCCAATGGTTAATAATTTGGCGATATTGCTCTATCAGTAAGTCATCCTTGATAGGTAATGTCTCTACATCTGTGCACACCCTATCACACCATCCAACATACAGGTCATGCTTATAAGCTCTCCAAATCTCTCCCAACTCTTTTAAACGCGCTGGTCATGCACCTTCGCCATCAAGGAAGTTAAACCGAAGCTGAAACCCAATAGATTAGTTCATATAAATACAAATAAAATACTACATTAAATATAATATATTTTTACCCATATTTGTGCCCACGCGTTATATTTGACTTCGTGTGGCAGTTGTCTACAAGATAGAGGGCTGACCGGAATAATATCGGAGTATTTGGCTGGCGTCGCCAAAAAACCCAGACATTCCTACCCAGATTTCACAATCATTTTTCTATCAACATTATATTCAACCATCAACTGTGTCTGGAGGTTCCATACCACACGCAAGTGAGTACGCCCCCTCACCCGACTCTTATCTGTAGGTGAATCTGTTATTAATGAAAAATAATATCATTACAAGTTATAATAAAATAAATTTTGGTATAAAAATTTGATAGAGTCAGATAAATATACCTGTGGTAGTTAGATTAATGGGCGTCACTGGATGTGCAGAAGCTGAAGGAATATCATGTACATGTGGAGTTTCCCTCAGTGTATACTCCTTAGCCACATACTATGTCACATCAGGAGTCGAAGAAGGTATAATATAATAGCTCGGAGATAATGAACCAGAAGCAAAAGATTATGGAATAGACGTCTGGCCAACTGGTAGTGTTAAAATTAGAGGTCTAAATATCTCGTGTGTCCCTGGAGACACACCAGGATCAAAATGGTGTGAAAAAGATACGTTTGTGGCGGTGGATCGCCTAACTCTCGCCCCATGAGCTCTCGCACCACCGACCATAGTACCGGGCCCACTAGATGATCGTCTATCTCTGACACCACCCCCCCTCCTACCACCAGACACTCTACTAGGAGCAATATCTGGCTCCTCGTCAGATATCTCTCATCTAGGGGGTCGATCCTAAAAAAACTTTAACACATAAGTAAACACATGATATTTTAAGTTATTGAAATATATATATTTTAAATAAAATACTCACAACAGGGATGAGTAGTGGAACACCCATCTGTACCATGCGACGATTAATATCTGTCATCTTTTTCTGTCGCCTCTATTCAATGGGTGTCATTTCCTGCAATGAAAACAAATATGGAAGTAATTAAAAACAGATAACTAATGTGTAACCAAAACAATATAGGAAAACCATTGTGATAAAAAAAATAAAGTAAAAGAACATTTATGGTGTTTTGAAGGTATGTACTAGGATACACACTCTTAATGATGTAGGTGAAACATGTAGGTGAGAACACGACTATATGATTCTATATATTTACCACCACAACTTCGGGTTCACAATCAACTCTGACAATTGAGCTATTGGCATCATCATAAGTAATAAATGGATGGCTTCCAATTGCAGTAGGGATTGTGTCAACGTCATCATCACCATCATCAAAAACATATATTGGATTTACATCAATAATTACACCGAATTTAGGATGATGATGATTATAACGACCCACACTTTACATACATTGTTAATACTTCAAAATTGAAGCACACTTATTACAACATATGACAAAACCACAAAGGACCGTATGGGTATAGTGTCTTTAGAAACTGGGAAACATAAACAACTGGTTCATAAATCTTCTACAGTGTCTCCCATTTATTTCATCATATCTAGGGTCCCTTTTAGCATATTCTACTTAATATCCATCTCCTTGACCTGGGGAAAAGAAAACATAAAAGGGTGAGCTCAAATGCTCAGCAAGGGCAAATAAAGGAAATAAAAATCATATCATATCTTTTTGAAAATCAAAACCTGCAAAAGAGATCATAATATCTTAACATGGAATAAATCAGAGAAGTGAAAATGAGATCCCCATAATCATAACATAAAACTTGAAACTTTGTGGCATGCACACATAATCATGGAAAATCATTTCTTGTTAGTCATGACTCATTGCCAAGACTATCTTAGTGGACAAAGTCCCTTTCTGAACCGAGTTCACTCCTCGTTTCAGTCCTGTATCACTGAACCGAAATAACCTTCCGTTCCAGCCATGTCTATCTCATGAGATATGAAATCTTTACCCAATGCATTGGAGGGAGATATAGGTCCCACCCATCTTATAATGAATCCTTTCTTATGTGTGCCACATAATCATAAAACATACATCATCGCATAACACATATAACAAAAATGGGATTCTTGAAACATCATGACATCATAAACCAATTCATATAATATAAAGGAATTCATAAACATAATTCCATCACAACATAGTCAAACGAATGTAAAAATATGGATAGAAACAGAACCCTTTATTATCTTAGATGGAAAATAATTTTGATAAAACACTTGAATTGAATTCTTAAGGAAAATATCCTTTCTTCTTCAAAAACATTTTTCCTTTATAACATGTCATACAACTTTAAAATAAAAGAAGTTGATTAAAAATAAACTTGAAAACTTGTAAAGTAAGCTTCTTGGAAATAATGTTTTAAAAATCCATTCAAGCCGTATAAGTTAAAAAAAACATTCTTCGTACTTTTGTCGGAAAAGTCAAAAAGTACCTCGTACGGAAAAACGACAAAAGATTCCTTTCATATTCTTTACTAAAAACTCACCTAAGGGTAAAATTGGATTTAAACTATTTCAATTGGATGGAAACAATATTACATATTGAGGGAACATGGATGTGGATGATAAAATACACCCCAGTAAATACTTACGAATAAACAATCTCGGATAAAAATGAGATTGTGGTATTTTCCCTTACCTTAGGTCCGATTTGCTTTGTTCGTGTCCGAAGCTCCTGTATAATGGTTTAAATAATGTTATTGACTTATTCCAGAATCATACATATTGATATGATATCATATATGGTCATATTATTAGCTTCTTGTTAGTAATATTTCATTGTTACTTGTTACTCGGGTCTTTATAACTTTTTGTTCTTATGCATGTTTTGTCGAATAAATTCTTATTCTTATCTTTAGGTTATAGATAATTCATTTCCAGAATGGTATTAGTGTAGTATATACCATATTCATTCATTCAATTCATTTATATAATCATTATGAAATGAAGATCATGTAGAACGAGTCGCATCACATCGTGGAGACGGTATTCCGTACGTACGCACGAGTGATGATATCGTTCCTATGATCGTGGAATTGTATTGGAGTATATATATATATTATTTCAGTATCAATATCATATATAGTTACTCATTACACCATTATACCCATCCTTGTAAGGTGATGGTGGAAAATAGATTACACCACGGCGTGGAGACGGTATTCCGTACGTACGCACGCGCGGTGATTTCATTTTTTCCGTAGGATGAATAGAAGGTGAATTAGGGTTGTTTCATATTTATAATAACATATCAGTATGTAAGTAATACTGATGTTATTACTTTATCATGAAACAACTAAAGAAGAAGAAGTTGAAGAAGAAAGAAATTGAAAAGATCGGTAATGGATATTACCTCTTCTTTGGAACGCCTTTTTGAATCCTCCACTTAAGGAACTAAGATTGGTCTTTGGAGAAGACCAGGACCTCTAGGATTATTCTAGGGAAGTGGAGAATGGAAAATGGCAGGGGTTGGCCAAGCTTGAGTGCTCAAATTGGTGTGAGGAGGAGGGGGAGGAGGTGCCCTTTTATAAGGGAGGAGAGGGGCACCTTTGGAATATCTCAAAATATTATTTTATATTAAAGTCAAAATCGGTTTATAATGGTTCCAAAGGGTCTTATTTCGAAGCTAAAGTGGGGATGGGTCGAAATCCTATCAACCAATAGAATTTAGACAAGTTTAGGATATTATTTTAACCTTATCAATTAAATTTAACTCTAAGTTAAATAATTTAACTTTTACCATGTCTTTTTGTTTTCTTTCACTATATGGTTAATACACTTACTATAACATGCCAAACGAACCCCAAATTGTTTATTATTAATATATATATCCTTATCTAAGTCATTTGGCCGAACCTTAGATTTTTAGGAATAAAATAACAATTAATAATATAATATTTGATTTAAAAACTATTTTGTGTCAATTTTGACACTATTTGATATATGATTTGTTTGAAAGTCATAACAGAATTATATGTTCGAACCAAGTGGATTAAATCAATACTAATATATCATAGTAACCTAGAAAATTAGTGGAATTCATAAAAAGTCTCAAATTATATTTATTTTTGTGTTTATAACATCAATTATGTCAATATTTCATTAATAAGATAATTACTGCATCATCATTATGTCATAAATAAATTAAATTATTTAATGTCTAAAAATTACAAATAAAATATCATCATGTAGGAAATCTTTTTATATTTCTAATGAATATTTACAATTGAATTTATCTTATGTATAACCCCATATTAAAAATGATTTACTTATTAAACTTTGATTTTAACTATTTTAACCCTTCTTTAAATAAATTAATAATAAATGTCCTAATCTAATCCAAGTGGGCCTAAATGGTCATATTTTATTCCTAAGTTTGTTTTTGGTCGAATTACACTTGTCCAATAGAATTAGGACATGTGTTAGGGTAATATTAATATCATATTTACCCTTAGTTACCCTATTTACTATTAACCGCGGTAAAATAGTAAAAAGTTACTATTCACCAAAAAATTATTTTCATCTCATTGAACCACATTTTAGTCCTTGATATTAACCGTGTCTCTCGGATTTTTGAAATTCCATTCACAGAAGCGGTAAAATTAAGTTTTATGCAAAATTCAGTTTTTAACCTACCACTTAGTGGTTTCACTATTCATCAAAAATTGAAAGTTTTCAGAAAAATACCAAAATTTCACCCTAGGCTAATTTCGATATTCTGAGTCCGAAAATGAAGTCCATTTTGAAAAATAAAATTTATAAAATTTTAAAAAGTGGTTATTACTATTCATAACGGCTAGTTTTAATAGCATATTGTTGTTTAGTGAAACTCGGTATTGCGTACGACGCAAGCTATCGAGGAAGGTCGCGATTGCGTGCAAAGCAAGCCAAGCAAGTGTTGTGTAGAAAAAGATTCCTTTGATGATTTATATAACATAAAAGTCTCGGGTGTTACATTCTACCCCCCTTAAAAAGAATTTCGCCCTCGAAATTCGTCACTTTGCAACAAACAAATGAGGATACTTCTCCCTCATCATATCCTCAAGCTCCCATGTAGCTTCTTCAAGTTGGTGGTTTCTCCATAAAACTTTCACCAAGCGAGTGGTCTTGTTTCGCAGGACTTTTTCTCTACGATCCAGAATCTCTATCGGCTGTTCTTCATAAGAAAGATCTTGCTCCAGCGGTACAACATCTGAGCTGAGTACATGTGAAGGATCAGGTATGTACTTTCTCCGGAGAGATACATGGAACACATCGTGAACTTGAGAGAGATTCGGGGGAAGCGCCAATCGGTAAGCTACCTTCCCAACACGATCCAGTATTTCAAAAGGACCGATATATCTAGGGCTCAACTTCCCCTTCTTTCCAAATCTCATAACCCTCTTCAAGGGAGATATTCGTAAGAACACTTTATCACCCACTTCAAACTCTAGGTCTTTTCTTCGGTTGTCGGCATAACTTTTCTGTCGACTCTGAGCTGCTCTTATGTGTTGTTGAATAGATCTGACCTTTTCTTCCATTTCATCAACGAGATCAGGTCCTAATAGCTTTCTTTCCCCAACTTCATCCCAGCAAGTTGGAGTCCTGCATTTCTTTCCATAGAGAGCTTCATAAGGAGCCATCTGAATACTGGAGTGAAAGCTATTATTATAAGAAAATTCCACCAAAGGTAGGTGTTGATCCCAACCTCCTTTGAAATCCATAGAGAAAGCTCTCAACATATCTTCTAGGGTTTGAATTGTTCTCTCAGACTGACCGTCTGTCTGGGGATGATAAGCAGTGCTGAAACTCAACTCTGTATCCAGAGTATGCTGAAGACTTCGCCAGAACTTCGAGGTAAATCTCGGATCTCGATGAGATATAATAGAAAGTGGTACTCCATGCAATCTTACCACTTCCTTTACATATATCCTGGCATGCTGATCTAGAGAGAAATCCTCTCTAATAGGAATGAAGTGTGCAGACTTTGTAAGACGATCAACTATGACCCAGATAGCATTATTGCCTTTGGATGTTTTAGGAAGTCCTGTGACAAAGTCCATAGTGATGTTTTCCCATTTCCATTCGGGTATGGGTAATGGTTGTAACATCCCCTTAGACTTCTGTCTCTCAGCTTTAACTTGTTGACAAACCAAGCATCGAGAGACATATTCAGCAACATCTCTTTTCATGCCATCCCACCAGAAGTACTCTTTCAGGTCCCTATACATCTTCGTGCTTCCAGGATGAATAGAGAATGAAGAACTATGAGCCTCATCCAGCAGCTCTTTCTTTAATTCGGGGATGGGAGGAACGCAAACCCGATTCCTGAACATTATTATCCCATCACAATCAAGGTTGAATTCAGGAACATTTCTCACCTTCTTTTGTAACTCGACATCTTCTTTCTGTGCCTCTTTAATCTTCACATGTATAGATGGTTGAACATTCATTTGAGAAAGATAAGATTTTTCCCTTTCCATTATAATTCCAAGATCCATCCTTTGTAAATCCATAAATATTGGATCTTTTGTGATCCTCATCATGGATAAACTAGCATGGTCTTGTCGACTTAATGCATCTGCCACCTTGTTTGCTTTCCCAGGGTGGTAATGGATTGAGCAGTCATAATCCTTAATCAGCTCCAACCATCTTCTTTGACGCATATTCAACTCCTTTTGTGTGAAAATATACTTTAAACTTTTATGATCAGTATAAATATCACACCTTTCACCATAAAGGTAATGCCTCCAGATCTTTAATGCAAAGATTACCGCAGCCAACTCCAAATCATGTGTTGGGTAATTTTGCTCATGGATTTTCAACTGTCGTGAGGCATAAGCTATCACCATATCATTTTGCATAAGAACACACCCCAATCCCTTCTTGGATGCATCACTGTAGATCAGAAACCTTTCTCCACTACAAGGCAGTGTGAGCACAGGTGCACTGGATAACCTTCTTTTCAACTCCTTGAAATTCTCTTCACATTCCTCTGTCCAGACAAACTTAACTCCTTTCTGAGTCAACTTGGTGAGTGGATTAGATAATCGTGAAAAATCTTTTACAAAACGTCGATAATATCCAGCCAAACCAAGAAAACTTCGGATCTCAATTACTGTTGTTGGTCTTGACCATCTTTCGATAACCTCTGTTTTTGTTGGATCCACAGATATCCCCTCTTTTGAGATTATGTGACCCAAAAATGCAACTTTTTGAAGCCAAAATTCACACTTGGTAAATTTGGCATAAAGCTTCTCTTTTCTCAGGGTCTTCAATATAATTCTCAAGTGATCTTCATGCTCTTCCTTGCTCTTTGAATAGACAAGAATATCGTCTATAAAGACTACCACAAATTGATCAAGATAGTCTCTAAAGACTCTATTCATTAGATCCATGAAGATAGCAGGGGCATTAGTAAGACCAAATGGCATCACTATAAATTCATAGTGTCCATACCTTGTACGGAAAGCCGTCTTTGGTATATCCTCCCTTTTGACCCTTAATTGATGATACCCTGAACGAAGATCAATCTTGGAAAAGTATTGAGCTCCGCGTAGTTGGTCAAATAAGTCATCAATGCGTGGGAGAGGATATTTGTTCTTGATAGTGATCTTGTTAAGTTCTCGATAATTAATGCAGAGTCTCATTGATCCATCTTTCTTCTTAACAAATAGAACAGGTGCTCCCCAAGGTGACGCACTAGGGCGTATGAATCCCTTATCAAGATTATCTTGGAGTTGCTTCTTCAATTCCTGCAACTCAATTGGGGCCATTCTATAAGGTGTCTTTGAAATAGGAAAAGCACCCGGTACGAGTTCTATTGAAAACTCAACTTCACGATTTGGTGGAAGACCCGGTAATTCCTCCGGAAAGACATCATCAAACTCCCGTACAATGGGCATATTCTTAATCGTGAGTTTCTCACCAACTATTTGAGATAAATAACCTTCATTTAGTGGAATCAATACCCATAAGATGGAAGAAATTTCCACTGGAAGGTTATGTTCATCCTTGCATTGGTAGACGATCGTAGGTTGATCTGGAATATGAAATGTGACTTCCCTTCTTTGGCAATTGATATGAGATCCATGTAGAGAAAGCCAATCCATGCCAAGAATCACATCAAATTCCACTAAAGGAAGGATCACAAGATTTGCAGGAAGCACTTTCCCACAAACTTCGATCGGAGAAGAATTATAAACTTCTGATGCGATTGATGTGCCATTAGGTGTTGTCACAGCTAACTCAACATCTAATTGTTGAGGTAATACGGTGATACCCTTAGAAAATTTTTCAGAAATAAAAGAGTGGGTGGATCCAGAATCAAATAAAACATTTGCTAATTTAGAGTGTATGGTAAGTGTACCTTTCACCACATCATTATCGTACTCCACCTCGCTGATAGAAATTGCATGTGACTTTCCTTTGTCTTTAGCCTTAAGATTTTGTTGACGTCGACCATCATCATCCACCCTTGGATTTGGGCATTGATTGGCATAATGCCCCATCTCCTTGCACTTGAAACATTGAAGTGTAGCAGGTTCATTCTGTGTATCCCTTCCTTTGTTTGCATCATTAGACATCTTCTTCCCATTATCACGACATTCAAATGCCCGATGACCTTCCTTTCCACATTTAAAACATTTACTTGTCCCTTTAAGGCAACTCCCTCCATGTTTCTTTCCACACATTGAGCATAAGGGAAAGTTCATCTTCTTTTCCGTGTGCTCTTTAGATTTTTCTTTGAATTCCATCTTCCTCTTCTTATCAAACCCATGTGACTGATGGGTTACTCCAATCTCCATCTCGACTTTGAGAGCACATTGAACGATTTCCTCGTAGCTATTGAAGTCCCTTATGGCTAACGCCCTTCGAAGACTTGGTTTTAAGCCACTAAAGAATCGATCGATCTTACTCTCAGGTTGGATAATAATACCAGAAGCATACCTTGCAAGTCTTGTAAAATTTGCTTCATAGGTACTAACAGATTCATCATCCCTTTGCTTCAGTTCAAGAAACTCTTTCTCCATCTTTGTTCGGAGAATACGAGGGAAGTACTTATTGAAAAATAAGTTCTTGAACTCGTCCCATTCCATAGAATCAATTTCATCCCTTTGCCTCGTATTCTTAACAAGATTCCACCATTGATCTGAATCTCCTTCCAAACGATACACTGCTAGGATGACTTTATCATGCTCAGAACATTGAAGAACTGAAAATATCTTTTCAGTAGTACTAATCCATTGTTCAGCAACTAATGGATCAGTAGACCCGCTGAAAGAAGGTGGACGCTGCCTCATGAAGGATTCAACAGAATGTTGCTCCCTCCTTTGTTCGTTTGGAAATCCTGCATGATTCATAGCTTGAGAAAGTTGTGTGAGCATGGCTACAAGATTTTGCATTCCAGCTCCCATATCGTTTGGTTGCTCAGGGGGACAATCATTGCATTGCCCATCGCATTCCGCATTAACACGGTTCCTTCGGGTTCCAGCCATTGACTAAAACCAAGAAGAATAGTGTGAGCAACACTAATTATAATAGGAAACCACATAATTCAAGAATAAAATTTTCATGCTTAAGGTCTTATCCTAGGTTATTCAAGGCCATTTCTAAAACACTAAGATTGTGTTCTATGCTTAGACTTATCCTTAGGGTTCTTACTAAGGCTTTCACATCCTAGTTTCCAAAGGTTGACTATACCTTTCCTCTGATACCAACTATAACGACCCACACTTTACATACATTGTTAATACTTCAAAATTGAAGCACACTTATTACAACATATGACAAAACCACAAAGGACCGTATGGGTATAGTGTCTTTAGAAACTGGGAAACATAAACAACTGGTTCATAAATCTTCTACAGTGTCTCCCATTTATTTCATCATATCTAGGGTCCCTTTTAGCATATTCTACTTAATATCCATCTCCTTGACCTGGGGAAAAGAAAACATAAAAGGGTGAGCTCAAATGCTCAGCAAGGGCAAATAAAGGAAATAAAAATCATATCATATCTTTTTGAAAATCAAAACCTGCAAAAGAGATCATAATATCTTAACATGGAATAAATCAGAGAAGTGAAAATGAGATCCCCATAATCATAACATAAAACTTGAAACTTTGTGGCATGCACACATAATCATGGAAAATCATTTCTTGTTAGTCATGACTCATTGCCAAGACTATCTTAGTGGACAAAGTCCCTTTCTGAACCGAGTTCACTCCTCGTTTCAGTCCTGTATCACTGAACCGAAATAACCTTCCGTTCCAGCCATGTCTATCTCATGAGATATGAAATCTTTACCCAATGCATTGGAGGGAGATATAGGTCCCACCCATCTTATAATGAATCCTTTCTTATGTGTGCCACATAATCATAAAACATACATCATCGCATAACACATATAACAAAAATGGGATTCTTGAAACATCATGACATCATAAACCAATTCATATAATATAAAGGAATTCATAAACATAATTCCATCACAACATAGTCAAACGAATGTAAAAATATGGATAGAAACAGAACCCTTTATTATCTTAGATGGAAAATAATTTTGATAAAACACTTGAATTGAATTCTTGAGGAAAATATCCTTTCTTCTTCAAAAACATTTTTCCTTTCATAACATGTCATACAACTTTAAAATAAAAGAAGTTGATTAAAAATAAACTTGAAAACTTGTAAAGTAAGCTTCTTGGAAATAATGTTTTAAAAATCCATTCAAGCCGTATAAGTTAAAAAAAACATTCTTCGTACTTTTGTCGGAAAAGTCAAAAAGTACCTCGTACGGAAAAACGACAAAAGATTCCTTTCATATTCTTTACTAAAAACTCACCTAAGGGTAAAATTGGATTTAAACTATTTCAATTGGATGGAAACAATATTACATATTGAGGGAACATGGATGTGGATGATAAAATACACCCCAGTAAATACTTACGAATAAACAATCTCGGATAAAAATGAGATTGTGGTATTTTCCCTTACCTTAGGTCCGATTTGATTTGTTCGTGTCCGAAGCTCCTGTATAATGGTTTAAATAATGTTATTGACTTATTCCAGAATCATACATATTGATATGATATCATATATGGTCATATTATTAGCTTCTTGTTAGTAATATTTCATTGTTACATGTTACTCGGGTCTTTATAACTTTTTGTTCTTATGCATGTTTTGTCGAATAAATTCTTATTCTTATCTTTAGGTTATAGATAATTCATTTCCAGAATGGTATTAGTGTAGTATATACCATATTCATTCATTCAATTCATTTATATAATCATTATGAAATGAAGATCATGTAGAACGAGTCGCATCACATCGTGGAGATGGTATTCCGTACGTACGCACGAGTGATGATATCGTTCCTATGATCGTGGAATTGTATTGGAGTATATATATATATTATTTCAGTATCAATATCATATATAGTTACTCATTACACCATTATACCCATCCTTGTAAGGTGATGGTGGAAAATAGATTACACCACGGCGTGGAGACGGTATTCCGTACGTACGCACGCGCGGTGATTTCATTTTTTCCGTAGGATGGATAGAAGGTGAATTAGGGTTGTTTCATATTTATAATAACATATCAGTATGTAAGTAATACTGATGTTATTACTTTATCATGAAACAACTAAAGAAGAAGAAGTTGAAGAAGAAAGAAATTGAAAAGATCGGTAATGGATATTACCTCTTCTTTGGAACGCCTTTTTGAATCCTCCACTTAAGGAACTAAGATTGGTCTTTGGAGAAGACCAGGACCTCTAGGATTATTCTAGGGAAGTGGAGAATAGAAAATGGCAGGGGTTGGCCGAGCTTGAGTGCTCAAATTGGTGTGAGGAGGAGGGGGAGGAGGTGCCCTTTTATAAGGGAGGAGAGGGGCACCTTAGGAATATCTCAAAATATTATTTTATATTAAAGTCAAAATCGGTTTATAATGGTTCCAAAGGGTCTTATTTCGAAGCTAAAGTGGGGATGGGTCGAAATCCTATCAACCAATAGAATTTAGACAAGTTTAGGATATTATTTTAACCTTATCAATTAAATTTAACTCTAAGTTAAATAATTTAACTTTTACCATGTCTTTTTGTTTTCTTTCACTATATGGTTAATACACTTACTATAACATGCCAAACGAACCCCAAATTGTTTATTATTAATATATATATCCTTATCTAAGTCATTTGGCCGAACCTTAGATTTTTAGGAATAAAATAACAATTAATAATATAATATTTGATTTAAAAACTATTTTGTGTCAATTTTGACACTATTTGATATATGATTTGTTTGAAAGTCATAACAGAATTATATGTTCGAACCAAGAGGATTAAATCAATACTAATATATCATAGTAACCTAGAAAATTAGTGGAATTCATAAAAAGTCTCAAAGTATATTTATTTTGGTGTTTATAACATCAATTATGTCAATATTTCATTAATAAGATAATTACTGCATCATCATTATGTCATAAATAAATTAAATTATTTAATGTCTAAAAATTACAAATAAAATATCATCATGTAGGAAATCTTTTTAGCTTTCTAATGAATATTTACAATTGAATTTATCTTATGTATAACCCCATATTAAAAATGATTTACTTATTAAACATTGATTTTAACTATTTTAACCCTTCTTTAAATAAATTAATAATAAATGTCCTAATCTAATCCAAGTGGGCCTAAATGGTCATATTTTATTCCTAAGTTTGTTTTTGGTCGAATTACACTTGTCCAATAGAATTAGGACATGTGTTAGGGTAATATTAATATCATATTTACCCTTAGTTACCCTATTTACTATTAACCGCGGTAAAATAGTAAAAAGTTACTATTCACCAAAAAATTATTTTCATCTCATTGAACCACATTTTAGTCCTTGATATTAACCGTGTCTCTCGGATTTTTGAAATTCCATTCACAGAAGCGGTAAAATTAAGTTTTATGCAAAATTCAGTTTTTAACCTACCACTTAGTGGTTTCACTATTCATCAAAAATTGAAAGTTTTCAGAAAAATACCAAAATTTCACCCTAGGCTAATTTCGATATTCTGAGTCCGAAAATGAAGTCCATTTTGAAAAATAAAATTTATAAAATTTTAAAAAGTGGTTATTACTATTCATAACGGCTAGTTTTAATAGCATATTGTTGTTTAGTGAAACTCGGTATTGCGTACGACGCAAGCTATCGAGGAAGGTCGCGATTGCGTGCAAAGCAAGCCAAGCAAGTGTTGTGTAGAAAAAGATTCCTTTGATGATTTATATAACATAAAAGTCTCGGGTGTTACAATGATCTTTGAAATACAAAACTTGTTTCACCATTGATGCCAATACATATGGTTCATCGGTGGCAAGAGTGTGAGTCATGTCAATAACTCGAAATCCACAATCATCAATAAAGGTTCCTTGCCTCGTCATTGAATCAAACCATTGACATTTCATCATCGTGACTCGACCATGCGAGTAATAATCCAAAATTATTATTTTCTCCACAACTCCATAATAAGAAATATTTTCAGAACGAGGTCTAGTATCTGATGAGCTGGCATAACAGTCTGTTGTGGTAGTTATCATAACACCATTATGTTTTTTTCTGATGTTTCTTGCTCGTTCAGTGATAATAAATTTGTATCCATTGATCACAAGAGATTTACAAGCACGAACCATGGTATTTGGACCAAAAGCCAAAAAGCTTGTTTCCTCAGAAACAGTGTCTGTAGGAAAACTCGATAAATGAAATATAAAAAATTATTAAAGTTAATTAAATATTATTTTTATTTAGTTATTATAGAAATATTTTTACATTCAATTTCAACCACGCAGAATACCCTTTTCTATGAAAAGTCTCTTTCCTTCTCAAAGATAAATAACGATGCTTTCTATATATCAGTTCTTTATATTTCCTGTAGATAAAAATAATAATAGTTTAAAAAATATTTAAAATTACAAGAGATAAGATAAGTGATACATGTAAAATTTACTTACTTGATATACTCATCGAACAAATCACAATTAAACAACACTGTGCGATGTGCCATCTCTCGCTCTTCATGGATTAATGTCGTCAATGTATATGATCCTGGAATTCCTCCTGTTTGAGGAAGTGATGGAAAACTGGGTTCAATTTTCCCATATTGTTCTTCTTCATTTATCATTGGTCTATTTACTCTCGTAGTAAGATCCGAAAAATACATTGCACAGAAATCCATATATTCTTGAGCCAAGTAACCGTTCACAACAGAAACTTCGGGATAATTCCTATTCCAATCATATGATTTCAATGTAAACATGTTTCTTTTAGTTGGATACATCCAACGGAAAGCAACGGGTCCTCCAAGAAGTATTTCTGTTGGAAGATGGACAATCAGATGCAACATGCATGTAAAAAATGATGGAGGGAATATTTTTTCTAACACGTACAAAATTAATGGTGTCTATGCCAACAGTTTTTGCAAGACGGATTTGGATAGCCTCTTTTCACAAATATCTCTAAACAAATAGCACAAACGAATAACTGAGACTCCAACATTATTGGACAAGAGATGACAGATTGATATTGGAATCAAATCATGCAAAAGGAAGTGATAATCATGAGTCTTCAATGATTTCAGCTCCAACTCTTTTCTGTTGACCCGTTTTGATATATTGCTTGATTAGACATCAAGAACTTTAATAGTCTCTAGAACTTCCAGAAATTGATTTTTTTCAGCAGGTGTCATCACATAAAAAGCACATAGAACCTGCCATTTATTTTCACTGATACAGACAAGATGCAATTCTGGTCTGATCCCCCAATCTACCAAGTCAGGCCGAGATCGTAAATCATCTTTTTTCTTCCCCTTGACATTTTGAAGAATCGAAAGCAACATTTCACATATATTCTTTTCAATGTGCATTACATCTAAGCAATGACGTAACAAGTTGGTTGACCAATATGACAACTCAAAGAATATACTTTTCTTCTTCCAATTGTAATAGGGTTCATTGGAAACATTTTTCCTCTATCTAGATTTTATTACACCCTTCCCAAATAAATAACTGAAATCTTTCAATTCATTAAGCACATAAGTTCCAGACATACGCTGAGGTGGAGCGTCATTATCCATGGTATTGTCAAATCTTTGAAGATTGTTTCTATATGGATGGTTCATTGGAAAGAATCGTCGATGTACCATAAAACTAAAACTACGACGATATTTCAGTCTTCTTGATCGAGTATTCTTCATACAAATATGATATGGAAATTTTCCTTTAGTGCTCCATCTATACATCATTGCATAAGAAGGAAAATCATTGATCGTCACATAAGCGCAGCATGCATCTGAAAAATGTCTTTCGATCATGAATCTTATGTGGGCACACATACATCCCAAAGAAGTTTCAACTCTTTTATTAAAGGTTGCATGTATACATCTATATCATTTCTGGGATCAGAAGGGCTAGATATCAGTATACTCAAGAAAGTGTAAGGCTTTTTCATACACAACCAAGGGGAAGGTTATAAATGTGTATGAAAACCGGCCATGTGCTGTGTGAAGTAAGAATCTTCCCAAATGGATTAAAACAGTCACATGAAAGACCCAGTCTCACATTACGCACGTCGGCTGCAAATTCAGGATATCGAGCATCAAATCTCTGCCATGCATATCCATCTGCAGGGTAAATTAACTCTTCATTATTCTTTTTTCTCTCGGTGTCATGCCATCACATTTTTATATATATTTCATCAGACATGAAAAGGATCATCATCTTTTGGCTTCCATCGGGAGGTTCCACATTTGATACAATCATTTCTTTCAGCAGTTTCCTCCCAAACTAAGCGACAATCATTTGAGCAAGCATGAATTGTTTTTGAGAATCCAAGTTCCTCAACTAACTTCCATGCCATATAGTGGGTTGAGAGAATATCTGCATCATCTGGAAGTAAGTCCTTAAAGAAGGTAAGAATGTAATCAATTGCAGTATTTGAAATACCAGACATAATTTTTCCATAAAACAATCGGATTAAAAATTCCAACTTTTTCATTTTACCATGTTGCCGATATACTAGAGTCGTCGCAGCATCATTCAATTTTTTCACCCTATCAACATCATCATTTTCATTGGACACATCATGTGTGATTGTATCAAAATCTTGTTGGCTGGACATCCTTTCCTTCTCATGATGCCAAATAAATGGAAACCGATCATATATCAAACTCTCTAATTCAGTCTTATCATTTGGATCATCAACATTTTGAGATTCCATGTTCTCTCCATTGTGATACCGCACATTATAGTTTGTTTGGAAACCATATTTGGTTATATGATAGATAACTGCGTCACGACTCAACCAAGGCCTTCCAAAACAATTAAAACATGGGAAGTGTATGCAACCACTATCTGAAGCCTTTCCAAATGCAAAATCTAGAAAGTTGTTCAAATTATTTTGAAAATCAGTTGAAATCTGATCAGTTTTGTACATCCAAATTCTGTCCATTTTGTAAAAAAACTGCAATAATTCATTTCAAAACAATTCAATAATATTGAACTATAATCAAAAAAATATTTAGGTAAATGACAATTGTTTACTTTATATAAAAGCATAACTGACAAATTACTCTATATGTGAATCAAATTAAGAAATACAACAAAATACATTGTATATAAGAAAATAAGATACATAATTTCTAATGCCTATATTCAAGGATTTCCTAGCAAGATATTGGAAGTGGATCAAGGAATACATAATCCTTAAGGATCTTCTTGGGATTACATGAGTTTTATACTTTAAATTCTTTAGGGAGATTAAGATGAGTATGATAACAATCAGGGAGTGCCGGGACTGTCCAAGGGGGGTGCAGGGTGTCCAGGGGGCGCGGGGTGTCTAGGGGGGTGGGGTCATCTGGGGGGTCGGAGGTGTCAAGGGGGTCGGGGTGTCCAGGTGGGCGGGCTATCCGCGGGGGTGGTCAGGCTGTCCAATGGGGTAGGGGGAGTCCAGGGGGTGGGCAGGCTGTCCAAGGAGGTGAGTGGGGTGTTCAGGGGGTGGGTGTGGCTGCCCAAGAGGGGGGGGGGGGGGTACAGGGTGTCTAGGGTGTGGGCTGTCCAAGGAGGTTAGCGAGTTGTCCGGGGGGCTTTCCAAGGAGGTGAGCGGGATGTACGGGGGGTACAGGGTGTCCAAGGGGGGTGAAGGGTGTCCAGGGGGTGTGCGAGCTGTCCAAGGAGGTGAGCGGGGTGTCCAGGGGGTGGGTGGGGCTATCTGGGGGGGGGGGGGGTACATGGTGTCCAGGGGTGGGCTATCCAAGGAGGTGAGTGGGATGTCCGGGGGGGGGGGGGGGGGCTGTCCAAGGAGGTGAGCAGGCTGTCTGGGGGGGGGGGGTACATGGTGTCCAAGGGGGGTGCGGGGTGTCCAGGGGGGTGGGCGGACAGTCCAAGGAGGTGAGCGGGGTGTCCAGGGGGTGGGTGGGGCTGTCCGGGGGGGGGGTCAGTGTGTCTAGGGGTGGGTTGTACAAGAAGGTGAGCATGCTGTCCGGGGGTGGGCGGGCTGTCCAAGGAGGTGAGCGGGTAGTCCGGGGGTGGTACAGGGTGTCCAATGGGGGTGCGGGCTGTCCAGGGGGGGTGTGGGGTGTCTAGGGGGTGGTGGGGCCGTCTTGGGGGTTGGAGGTGTCCAAGGGGTCGGGGGGTGTCTAGGAGGGTCGGGGTGTCTAGGTGGGTGGGTTTTCTGTGGGGGTGGTCAGGATGTCCAATGGGGTATGAGGAGTTCAGGGGGTGGGCGGGCTATCCTAGGAGGGGAGCGGGGTGTCCAGGGGGTCGGTGGGGCTGTCCGGGGGGGGGGGGGGGGGGTACAGGGTGTCCATGGGGTGGGCGGGCTGCCCATGGGGGTACGGGGTGTCCAGGGGGTGGGGCGGGCAGCCCATGTGGGTGGCGGGGCTGTCCAGGGGGGGCTGTCCTGGGGGGTGGTCGGGCTGTCCACGTGGGTGGCGGCGCTATCCAGTGGGGTCGAGGGTGTCAAGGGGGTGGGGGGGCTTTCCAGGGGTGGGGGGGCTGTCCACGGGGGGTGGTCTTGCTTACCACGGTTGATTCATTTGATGACATAGTATAGGTATATTTATATTTAAAGAATACCCCCACAATAATCATGTGGCCCTATCATTAGTCTAAACCCTTAGAACACATAAAAGAAGCTAGTATGGACATTTACTAAAATATTTAACACCATAAGAATATAAATAAACCCTAAATATAGTTAGATAGTATATAACGGTGTGTGTGAAAAAAATGATATTAAATCAATTTAAATTAATATGGAACAAATGAGGATTTTAAAATACACTAACAGTACCTAAAACAATCCAAAACCACTATAGAGCCACATATTTAACTTCATGAATCCGAACCTAGAAATATTACCTATGTCTTTACTAATGACCACCTAATTGGAACACTATTTATGTTTCTTGAACATAAGGAACAAACTATTTTTGGTCTCTACCAACTCAATCACCACCTTGTAGATCATAATTTTGTTTCCCCTTATACTAAAATGGTCTCACTGGATACTACTTATAATGCTGGTCCTAAACCATTCATTATCCACAAAACAATGATTAAAGAATCATTGGACACATATTAATGACGATACATGCTCATCACATAAACACATCAAAACAAAAACAGAAACATAAACACATCAAAATCAAATCTAAAAACTGAAATATTAGATAAACTTCAATAATAATATGGTTTCGGTTAATAAGATACCTATTTTAGGATGGGTCTTATGAGATTTGGAAGTAGATTCATCACCTTGGATGTGATGGAAGAAGAGGAACCTAAAGGAGCTCGAAGATCCAAACTGGTCCGGCAGAAGGAGCTCCAAAATCACCTGTTGATCCTATTTAGGGTTCTGTATCGCGAATGGGGGAGAGGACGGGCCTCTGCCAATTTGGGGGAAAGTTGTGCCAACGGTTTTTAAAAACCATTGGTATATACATTCAGAGCACCCCTATACCAACGGTTCATTAGAACTGTTGGTAAAAACCTCCCCCAAACACACCTATAAAAACGGTTCTTTAGAACCATTGGGAAAAACCTCCCCCAACCACATTTTTACCAACGGTTCAATGAGAACCGTTGGTAAATATCCCCTAAACACATCAATACCAACGGTTTACTAGAACCGTTGGTAAAACCTTCCCTAAACCATCCTTTTCCAATGGTTCTATGAAACCGTTGGTATGTAAGTGTGGGGAAAACCCACATTCCAGTAGTGGACACCACTTAAAAATTATTAAAATGAATTGATGAGTGTAATAGGGGGTATCTCATCATATGAAAATAAAAATTACTATATGGGTAATATAAAACTACATCCTCCAACATAAGAACATGTAGCATAAAATAAATGACATAAAAGATATTACTTGAAGAAAAAGAGAGATGTCGGATCCCTTACCTCACGTCCGACTTTTCTTGTTCATTTATTTATATCCCTGAATAATAAACATTGGTCAATTTATAATTACTTAAGGAACTACTTTAAGTATTATTATTTATTTCACATCACATAATATAATGTTATAATAATTGGTTAACAATTTGAGTTCATGTCATGCGTTTTTGTCGATGTTCGGTACATGAGTTAAAATTGAACATGTTGAAAAATAATTTTCCATGTAGTTATAGGTACATAATATCCATAATATTATTAATTATTTAAATATAATTTATATCAAGTATATATTCATTTTATACTATTCCATAACATTTTGAGATATAAAATGAAATGCACCATTCATGGAGACGATAGGCCGTATATACGCATCAACAATTCATTCATTTCTTTGTCATATTAATGGAATTAAAAATAAATGAGATATATATATATTATAATTCCAGAATTATATCCATAATTTAGATTTAATATATATAATATGTATCCATTATATATATGTACTTATAATAGTACATAACATTTAGAGATAAGAAATAAAATGTACCTTTCATGGAGACAGTAAGCTGTACCTACGCATGAATGCTACTTTCATTTCTATTTAATACATTAATGGAATAAAACAAATAATGATATATTGGTGTATTATAATTAAAGTATAATTAAATATATAACATGATTAAATACATCATTTTTACATCCCACATATGTTACTAACGATTTAAATGACTGCGAGGGGGCGGCTGTCCGCACTTCTTAAATTGAAATTATCGCGTCTACCCACTATGGAAACCATAAAGGTATGGTATAAATGAAAAATATAGAATCATAAGGAATACATAAACATAATTTATATATCATATATAAATACAATGACATCGTATTGGCCACTATGAGAGGTTTTAAAAGAGGATTGAACAATCATCATTTCGTGAGGTAGTAATTCGCCACCCACAAAAACAGTATATTCTTTAACCAGTAGATGGAGGTGTGTATGAGTGTAGCTCGAATCCTCATCATAACTGCATCCTATTATCATTAATATACTGGTGTTGTTACAAAATAATGTAATAAAAAATATTTTAGGTGGTTGCAGAAGAAAAATAAAACAATAGAACATTAGAGAAGACATTACCTTCAAATCGGATAACTCTTTTTAATTTGATCTCAAAGGCTTCCTTGGAAAGACTTCTACCCAAAGTGAGGCATCTAAGAGTACGAGAGGAATGTGGAGAGACAATATGAACCAAAGTTGGACCAGACAAGGGCTTGAGGGGTGTGGATAATGAGGTAGAGGTGGGGGATTTTTATAAGAGGGAGGAGGGGCACTCTTGGAATATCATAAATTGTCACTTTATTTTAAAATGATATTCATATTTAAAAGGTCCCAAAAAAATATATCAATGATTAAGTTGATAAGGGTTCGTAATACACCCCTCCAATAGGTTTTTTACAAGTTTATGTCTTAGATTTTACATTATCATTTCATTTTATTTTAATCGTTCATTAAAGAGGTAATCGTTCCAGCATCATGGTGTCATAAATATGTTAATTTATATAATGTATAAAAATTATAAAAAAAATAATATGATTTATGATATCCTATTATAATTACAATGACTATTTATAGTCAAAAATACGACTTGTATAACCCCATGTAAAGTTTTTTTAGAAAAACAATACATGTTTGTGACATTTTTATTTTAACATTAAATAAAAAGTTATTAATGTCATTTTCCTACCCAACTGGCTCCATGGGGTCCCCAAGTTGACCAATTGATTATCATGGTCGACCATTATTCATCCAATAAAAGTAGGACATGTTTCATGGTTATTTCATATTATTATAACATTATCATTACCTTAAATTACACTAATTATCTTTAATTGTGATTAATAAAACTTAAAAGTTAATATTCACAAAAAATATTTTCATCCCATTGAACCACATTTTACATCCTAATGAAAACAATGTATGTAATATTTTTGAAATTCAAATCACAGAGGTGGTAAAATTATATTTAAATGAAAAATTTGTTATTTAACTACAACTTAGCGGTTTCACTATTCATAATAAATTGATGTTTTTCAGAAAAATAACAAAAATTCACTCTAGGATATATTTGATATTCTGAATTCAAAAATGATGTCTATTTTACAAAATTCAAAACATAAAAGTTTCATTAATCAATTTAATAATTATATCCCGTTGTCAAAACAAATAGCATGTTTTTAAGAAACAAAATATATCAAAATATTACACTTGTTTAAGTCCAATTTCAAAGTGAAATTAATTCCAAAGACCACCATTGGATTAAATGGTAAAAATATATTCTAATTTAACTATAAATCCAATTCAAAATATGATCTAATAATATAAATAAATTATATTAAAAAGAGGGTTTGAATTAAAATACATCATTTTTTACTTATTCATTAAAAATGAACTTTATCGAAAAATAACAAAAACATGCACAAATGAATTTTGTTGTCCTGATTCAAAAGAAGGATTTTATTTGATCCAATATAAGATATAAAATTGTCAAAAAGTTGATTTAAAAAATGTTCTTCATCAAAAGGCAGTTAATCGGCCTTTTAAGGAATATTAGAATATTTACGCTTAAAATTGGATTTATTCGCATTTCAATCCTTTAACATTTATTGTAAAAAAGAAAAAATATTTTACAAACATATATAATAATTTTTTAGTTAGTTATGTTCATTCCCGCCATTACAACAGCTAGGCATTAACTACCATTTAAAATAATTTTATTTTGTTATAAGACTACAACGTAAGATTTCAAATAAACTCGTTGTTGCGTATTCAGTACGCCATCGAGCATAATGTTCCCATTAAAGTAATATTAATATATTATTCAAAGATATTAATAAATATGAATATGTAATATTATTTATTTTCATGGGATGTTAAATCCTTCCCCCCTTTTGGGAATTGTGTCCTCACAATTTTAAAATTGGGCTTGGAAACTTCATTAAAAGCCACACATCGGAAAAGGATTAAATTAAACTGTCACATTAAATGAAACAAAGGAAAGTAAAAAGGTCACATGAGTTAAACCATACTAGGATTCCATGTAAGAAAACATGGACATGGAAGAGAAAACAAAGGGTCATGTTCTGTTGGAGAGTGATAGAAAAAATGATTAGGAGAAGCTTAACCATAAGAAAAAAAAAGCATGTGATCAGTTAAAGAGTATTTGATTCCCCAGTACGAAAAGTTAACGGACAACATTTTTTTAAGTTACATTTCATTTAAGAATTTATTTATGATTTTAACTAAATCCCAATGAATACATACTTACTTCTAGGTAGACTTACATCTCTTACTATATTTCTTACTCAAACTCATATTTGCCCCAATATACGAGAATTTTGGATGACTTGTTCGCATTAAGAGTTCTATAATCAACTTCTAGAGAATCACCTAATCCACAAAAGAGAACTATATATTTCCCATGTCTTTAGACCTTAACCAAAACCAAAATTGTTAGAATAGGATCAGATAATCCACAAAAGGATAATCCTTTATAAAAACAATATCTATTCTCATTCTCTAAAATTTGTCCAACAAAACCCAAAGTTCAACGATGACCATTCGATAAACAATTTGTCCATAAAATAATTCAAATTAAACCAAACTAATATTGAAACCCAAATATTTGATGGATTTAATCACATAGTCTTCCAAGGTAAAAATTACCATTTATCTCCAAATAACATAAGTTTCTCTTAGAGGATCATATTGAAAAGTAATTAACCTAATCATATATCCTCCATGATAGGTCAATATTTTCCTAAGTAACCAAAAATAAAATTATTCTTGATTCAAAAAATTATATAACTAAAAATAATTTGTCATACTAACAAGGGACTTCACGTAGTCTAGTGGTAGGCGATAAATACCAGTCACACTTTGGTTGTGGGTTTGATTCCCATAGCTTTGTCTGATTTGACGGGTTGTCACACGGTCTACGTGTTGTCCTTTTTCCAAAATTATATAATTCATAAAACATTCCCCAAAAAGAGGTAAAATGTTCAAATAATAACCATAAAATGATTTAAGCTCAATTTTACCCCATGACTTTCATATTCCATCATATAGTAACCCATAATTACCTCAAAAGTATAGATCATATAAACCCTAATGGTTACCATTATAATTATTACCTGAACATCAAAATCGAGTTGGTTCTCTCGTTCATGATTCATAAAAGAACTCACCAAGGTTCAAGTTGTTAATCATGACTCTTTGATAGTTGTATTAGAATAACCACAAGATTCCTCATTGAATACACTATTTCATCCAGTCAGTTTCCATCAAACCCATTGTCACATTGGTGCCAACTAGATCCTTCCATTTACCAAAAAAAATGCTAGTGTGAGTATATCAACAAAATAATCATGTACTCATGAGTAAGATAAAAACTAAGATATACATACACATTCACTTTATCTAAAACAATGAATCTTTCTGAAATCCTAACCATTATAGTAATGTCACTTATGCTTAGGGAATACCCTAAAATCTAAAGTTATCTAAACTGACCTTTGATACAAACTATAAGGACCTGGCCTTAATACATTACATAATTATGAATTAAATGAATAATTCACATAGATTATATTTTCAGGATTAGAGTTTTGTATGATTAGAACATAACTATTACATCTCAAAAGATTACAAAGTAGACACTTATACTAAGTTTCCATAAAATAAAAACTCTCAAAAAGAAACATGTCCAGATCCATGTTTTAGATAAAATGTCTTTCCTTGATCCCATCCTTGAAACTATTCATCTTTTAGCCCTGTGGAAAACATTTCAAAAACATGGGATGGGCATAAAAAGCCCATTAAAGGATACACAAAGAAGGAAAACCGTTAGTTTTTCAGAACAACAAATAAACCATGAATACTTTATCAAAGTAATACTTTCCACCTTTATGAATTAGTAAAAACTCTTCACTAAATAAGAGATCATTACTTACCCTTTTGTAACCATATATTACCATAAAACCCATATAAAGAACACATGACATATAAATGTTACTTGGGATGTGAACATTCTCAAATGGAATAACCATTCGGTTGACTTCCACACATATCACTAAATATAATAGCCATACGGCCGAATTCCATACCCAATGCATTAGAGGTTATAACATAACCACACATCCTGGTATTCACGACACCACCTATCATATGGTTTATCACATAAGAACCAGTGAAATGTCCAAGTACCATTTAAAAATCATGACAAATAAAACAAATATAATTGAAAGAAAACATTTCCACATTTCATCACAATAGATCACATCATGATATTAACTAAAAAACATCTACTAAAATCATTAAAACTCTATGAGAGAAATATCCCTTTATACTTCGAAAATATTAAAAGAAGACTTTTAAAATAGATTTTAGAATCAAAGTTTCCCATAACACTTCAGAACATTAGGAAAAGGTTATCAAACAATCGTGTCCATATAAATAAATCCTTAAAACAATTTTTATAACATGGACATGGATGATAAATGCTTAAAATAATAAATCTTTAAAACCATTTAAAACAATGTTTTAATAAATTAGACCTTTTCCATTTTGAACATTTAAATTATATGCCACATAAAAGTAGACCATTTTCAAAACATTTAAATGAATTGAGCATAGACATAATATGGATATGGAATGTCAAAGGGTCTGTATATACACTTTAAATATAATAAAAGTTCATATCATCAAGAAGTGTCTCAAGTAAGAGAAATTGTGACGTAATACCATTCAAAGATCATGTCATTAGTTCATGGATAAATCAAAGACATAATTATGTGTGACAAGTATAAATACACTCAATATAAGTGGATATCAAGTGTAAAACAATCATAGGTCATTCACACATTCTCATGGAAAAACAAAACCAATTACATAGATATTTTACTCAATGAAATGTGATTGAGTAATGATTTCCCATACAAGTTCGTATAAATGATGTAAGAATTTATCAATGAGATTATTATGTGTAGAAATAGTATATCCATAGAAAGGTTTGTGGAAATTACAACATAGATATTCTACACATAATCTTGTCATAATAAAATCAATAAGTATAGGCTTATCCTAAATAATTGATATTGGGTTAAGAAGTTCCCTTACAGAAATTTGACAGCCTAATGACGTCAATTTAGAATTCAAAAAACAAGATGATGAGGGATAAACAGGGGTATCTCATCACATGAAAATAAAATTTACAGAAATAAGGATATATAAGATCATATCCCATAATAATAAGATTAAAATACATAACAAAAATAATTCTTTTAAAATGAGGAGGGTGAAAGGTTCCCCTACCGATTTGGGTAACTTTCGAAACGTACACCCCATGGAAGAAGGGGCATACAATAAAGATGTAAATACATATAAACTAAATTATATTACCTAAATAGTATAATTATGATAATTACATATACCACTCAATGTAAATAGTGTAAAATGTATCATAAATCTCATGGGAATAAATTTGAGATGAAAAATCCCTTACGAAAACATGGCAGCCTAACAACGCCACTTAAAAATTCATAAAATAAATTGATGAGAGTAAGTGGGGGTATATCATCATATGAAAATAAAAATTACATTATGGTGAATATAAAATAACATCCTCCAACATAAGAACAAGGATCATAAAATAAATTCCATAAAAGTGATTACATGAAAAGAAAGAGAGTGGTCGGATCCCTTACCTCATATCCGACTTGTCTTGTTCATTTATTTATATTCATGAATAATAATATTTGGTCAATTTATAATTTCTTAAGGAAGTCCATTAAATATTATTATTCAGTTCATATCACATATTATAATGTTATAATAATTGGTCAATAATGTGAGTTCATATCATATGTTTTTGTCGATGTTCTGTACATTAGTTAAAATTGATCTTGTTGGAAACGAATTTTTCATGTAGTTATAGGTACATAATATCCAGAATAGTATTAATGATTTAAATATAATATATATCCAGTATATATTCATTTTATACTATTCCATAACATTTTTAGATAAAAAATGAAATGCACCATTCATTGAGACGGTAGGTCGTTCGTACCCATGAACGCTACTTTCATTTTTTGTCATATTAATGGAATTAAAACTAAATGAGATATATATATATTACAATTACAGAATTATATCCATAATTTAGATGTAATATATGACATATATATACATTATATATGTGTACTTATAATAGTACATAACATTTAGAGATATGAAATGAAATGTTCCGTTAATGGAGATGGTAAGCCGTACGTACGCATGAATGCTACTTTCATTTCTATTTCATACATTAATGGAACAAAAAAAATAATTATAAATATGTGTATTATAATTACTGTATAATATAATATATAACATCATTAAATCCATCCTTTATACCTCCCACATATGGTATTGACGATTCAAATCACTTTGAGGGGGCGGTAGTCCGCACTTCCTAAAATGAAATTATCTCGTTTACCCATTATAGAAACCATAAAGGAATGACATAAATAAAAAATACAAAAGTTTAAGGAATACATAAAAATAATGTATATGTCATATAAAAATACATTGACATCATTATGGACACCATGAGAGGTGTTAAAAGATGATTGAACAATCATTGTTTCGTGAGACAATAATTCGCCGCCCACAGAAATAGTATGTTCTTTAACCATTAGATGGATGTGTGTATGAGTGTAGCTCGAATCCTCATCATAAAAGCATCCTAGTATCTTTAATATACTGGTTTTTATACAATATAAATTAATAAAAAATATTTTATGGGTTTGGAGAAGCAAAATAAAACAAAAGAACATAAGAGAAGACATTACCTTCAAATCAGATAAGTCTTTTTGATTTGAGATCAAAGGCTTCCATGGAAATACTTCTTCCCAAGTGAGGCATATAGGAGTAAGAGAGGGATGTGAAGAAAAAATATGAGCAGAAGTTGGATGAGACAAGGGATTGAGAGGTGTGGGTAAAGAGGTAGATGTGGGAACCTTTTATAAGAGGTAGGATGGGCACTCTTGGAAAGTCATGAAATGTCACTTTATTTTAAAATGATTTTCGAATTTTAAAGGTCCCACAAAGATATATTTCATGGATAAGGTTATAAGGGTTCTAAATACTCCCATCCAATAGGTTTTTGACAACTTTATGTCTTAGATTGGACATTATCTTTTCATTTTATTTAAATCGTTCATTAATGAGGTAATCCCTGCATCATCATGGCGTCACAAATAAAATAATTTATTTAAAGTATAAAAATTATAAAAAAGATACTATGATGTAGGAAATATTTTTATAATTCCAATGACTATTTATAGTTATAAATATGACTTGTATATCCCCATGTGCATTTTTTTTAGTAAAATAATACATGTTTGTGACATTTTTATTTTAACATTAAATAAAAATTTATTAATGTCATTTTCTTACCCATGTGGCTCCATGGGGTCCCCAAGTTGACCCATGTATTATCTTGGTCGTCCATGATTCATCCAATATGGGTAAGACATGTGTCAAGGTCATTTCATTTATTATAACATTATCTTTACCTTAAATTACACTAATTACCTTTAATCGTGATTAATAAAACCTCAAAGTTACTATTCACCAAAAAATATTTTCATCCCACTGAACCACATTTTACATCCTAATGAAAACCATGTATGTGGGATTTTTAAAATTCAAATCTCAGAGGTGCTAAAATTTCATTTAAACGATAAATCAGTTTTTTAACTACCACATAGTGGATTCAGTTTTCATCAAAAAATGATGTTTTTCAGAAAAATACCAAAAATTCACCCTTAGATATATTTGATATTCTGAATTCAAAAATGTTGTCTGTTTTGGAAAATTCAAATCATATAATTTGAATTAATCAATTTAATAATTAATTTCTGTTGTCAAAATAAATTGCGTGTTTTTAAGAAACAAAATATATCAAAAGATTGACACTAGTTTAAGTCCAATTTCAAAGTGAAATTAATTCCAAAGAACAAGATTGGATTAAATGGTAAAAATATATTCTAATTTCACATTAAAACCAATTAATAACATGATATAATCATATAAATAAATTATATTAAAAAGAGGTTTTGAATTAAAATACAACATTTTTCACTTATTTATTAAAAATGAACTTTATCAAAAAAATTAAAAAAAATAAACAATGTGAATTTTGATATACCTATTCTAAAGAAAGATTTTATTTGGTCTAATATAGCATTTAAAATTGTCAAAAAGTTTATTTGAAATTTTTTTGTCATCAAAAGGCTGTTAATCGACCTTTTAAGGAATATTAGAATATATATGCTGAAAGTTGGATTCATTCGCATTTTAATCCTCTAACATATATTGTAAAAAAAGTAAAAATATTTGACATACATATATAATAATTTTGTAGTTAGTTATATTCATTCCCACCATTACAAAGGTAGGGGGTTAAATAACATTTAAAATAATATTATTTTATTATTAGAGTGCAATGTAAGATTTCATAGAAACTCATTGTTGTGTATTGGGTACTCCATCGAGCATAGAATTCCCTTTAAAGTAATATAAATATTTTATTCACAAATATTAATAAATATGAAAAAGTAATATTCTTTATTTAGCTGGAATGTTACAATGGTAGACCATTAAAGCTCAATGTGATGTGAAGTTGTGAGGAAGGATTTCTGTTATACAATTGAGGCGAGGGGAACTTTTGGGATCACAAAAAATATTAATTTATAAAAAAATAAAACCTCAAACAAAAACAAAAAATGTCACAATTAAGTTATGAGATGATATAGGGTTGTAATATCATAAAACATAGATATAATTCATGTTTGATTTCCAATATAAACATTTTTTTTAATTAACACTTATTTATTCTATTTTATTTATAACTACGGTAATAAATATTTCTATATTAAAAGGGTGAATGATTTATTTATTTGATATAAATTAGACCATAAATAAGAAAAATAGAATATTTTAGATGATTTTATAATTATTATATATATGTATATTAATTTTTAGATAATTAATTGAATCTTTATTTTGATAAAATATTAATAGTGCCAATTTTGAGACAATTTAATTCATTAAATTTTAAATATATTACTCGAATATTTTATCATTGAACCAAATATTTTATTATATTTATAAGAGATCAATGAATTATATAAAAATCATTATAGAAATTATTTTTCACAAAATATATTTATTTTAATAATTTTAATATCATATATTAGTTAAGACCATTAATAAAATATTTATAGTTCCAAATTTTTTTTAAATATTTTAAAATACATATATTTTTAATAAAAATAAAAAATAAAATACTATTATGAATTTAATCCACTATTTATGATAATAATATGTTTATTCAAAATTTTCTTTTGTAAAATAAATCATTTAAAATTTTATACTTATTAACTTATTAATTTGAAAAACTATGACATAACTTTGTATAAAATAATATGAATGCCACAATCTCTTCTATAAGGATCCAAATGGTCACCAACTCGAAACATGGATGGTTATTGTGGAGGTATTCTCAACCAATAATATTTGGTTGCATTTTTGGGTATTTTTTGGATATTAGCATTTTAATAAAAAAATCATTGCTTTTTTATTAATTAAATAATTTTTACATCATTAAATTATAAGAATTTAGGATAATATTTTATCGCCTAAAAATAAAAAAACAATATGAAAATTAAAACATTTAATATTTAAATTGATTATTTAAAATCAATTTTTTTCTATAATCTTGTTTGAAAAATGATATAGTTATTAAAATTTCAGTAATACAAATAAAAAATTAAATGTCCTAATATCATCCACGTGGATTCCAGAAGCCACCATTTCGACCCATGTATGATTTAGGTCAGAAAAAAATCATTCAATTATATAATTATATGTGTTAGGTTAATATGATAATATTTTTATTGCACTTAATTACAACATTTTCCCTTTTAACATATTAATAATAATTTTTGAAGATACTATTCATAATTTTCAAAAATGAAAAATATATATATTACATAATTGTGTTTGTTTAAAAACACAGTTTCATGGTATATTGTGGAGTTTTAAAGATATTTTAGTAATAATATGTTTATTATGAACTATGAAATTGGGATTTCAATGCTTGAAGGTGATCTTTCATGATTTGTCAAATATTCTATACAGGGGACAGGGATTCCAATAAATAACAACTCACCCATGCCATTTGAAAAAAAATCTCGACAGATAAAAACACAGTGTTCTGAATCACGTAAGAAGGGATTTGGAAAAAATAATTGTTGTTGTACACAATATAAGTAAGGTGCACATAATATATATGCTATGTGTAAGAGTGAATATGTGCATAAGAAGAGGTTTTTCATGAAAAGAATAAAACATGTATCAAAGGTGCAGTAAGGGTTTCATGAATGATTTGATGTTTCCCAATATAATTGATTTTCCAAAATATTTCTCAGTCAATTAATTCAGCATACATTTTCATTATTTAGTTAAATTTATTTAGAAAAACATAATTTATACTTTAAAATTGTCATTTATACTAAGTGATGCTCAAAGTTCGTTTAAACTTACATTTATGTGGAATGCAAGCTATTGAATAAAATATATTATTTAATGATAATATTTCATAAATATATAAATGTGTAAAATTATACCCCACAAAATATGAATTTCTCTCTTAAATAAGGTATTTGGATAAAAATATATGAGGACACCTCTATATCATCACATTCCCACGTTCCCATGTAGCTTCATCAAATTGATGGTTCCTGTATACAACATTTACCAACTGAGTGCCATTGTTTCAAAAAAACATTTTCACTATAATCTAGAATATATATTGGATGTTCTTTATAACAAAGATCAGCCTCGACTCGTATAACATATGATATTGTTAAATGTGAAGGATTAGTTTTATACATTATAATGTGAGATACATTGAACACATCATGATCATTGGAGTGATTAGTTTGATGCCATAATTGGTATGCTACCTTCCCAATATGATCCATAATTTCAAAATGACATATATTACTAGGGACCATCTTTCCCTAAATTCCATATATCATTACTCTCTTCTGAGAAATTATTCATAGAAACAATATTTCACCCACTTCAAACTCAAGGTCTTTTCTTCGGTTTTCAACATAACCTTTTTTGAATATTAGCTACTCTTCTATGTATTTTAGTAGATCCGACCATTTCTAATATTTTATCAACAACCTATGGTCCTAATATCATTCACTCCCAATCATAATTCCGAAAGGTTTTTGATTTAAAATTATTCTATTGAAGTCATCATACAGATGCATCTGAATGTTAAATTTAAATCTATAGTAGATTGAAATTTCTTCCAATGGTGGGTGTCGATCCGAACCACCATTGAAATTTATATAGAAGACACTCAATATGACATTTAGAGTTTATTTTTTCCTCTTATTTTGTACGTATGTTTATGGATGTTAAAGAGTTATGAAAAACAATTCTACATCTAGAGCGTGTTGATGTATTTTCCATAAATTCAAGGTATACCTCAGATCTCGAATAGATTTAATGGAAAGTGGTCCTCCATTAAATCTTACCAATTCCATTACATATATCCAAGCGAGAAAATAAAATTGAAATCATATCTTATAGAAATTAAGTGTGACTACTTCATAATGTGATCAACAATAACTCTTTAATATTATTGCGTTTAGATGTTTTGGGATGTACGATGAGAAAGTCTACAGTGATGTTTTTAAATTTCCATTCTAGTGTGGTTAATGATTTTAATATCCCTATAGACTTCTACATTATAGACTTAACATGATGAAAAACAAAGCACCAAGAGACTTATTCAGGAACATCACTTTTCATGCCATCCCACCTGAAAAATTCTTCGATTTCCAGATACATCTTTGTGTTGCAATGATGAATAGAGAATTAATAACTATGAGCCTCATCCAATACGTCATTATTTAATTACTGTATTGGATGAATACAAGTCTGGTTCCTAAAACATATTTTTCCATCACAACAATGGTTTTATTTATAAACATTTCTATCATTATTTTGTATCTCTACATCTTGGTTATGCGCCTACATAATATTCAATTGTATAGATCGATGGAAATTAAATTGGGAAAGATAAAATTTATCCCATCCTTCAAAAATCAATACATATTGGATCATTTGGATTATTCTTCATGGATAGGATAAAATGGTCCATTCGACTCAAAGAACCAACCACTTGTTTCCCAATCTAAGGGTGTTAATGTATTAATCTGTCTTAATATTTAATCAACTATTATCATATTCATTGGAGAATATTCATCTCATTTTTATATAAATAAACTACAATAATTTATGATCATTATAAACATCATACCATTAACCATAATGTTAATGAATCCATATCATTAATGAAATGATTACCTAAGCTAAATCCATATAATTATTTGGGTACTTTATCTCATTGATTTTCAATTACCACAAGGAATATGCTATCACCAAAACATTTTTCATTAGAACTCATCCCCACCCATTCTTAGATGAAACACTATCGAACACAAACCATTCTCAACTACATGAAATTGGTAGAATATGTTCACTAGATAATCTTCTTTTAAGATATTTTAAATTCCATTCACATTACCCCATCCACATGAACTTGATTCCATTGTGATTGAACAAGGTGAGTAAATTATAAAATCAATAAAATTATATAAAAAAATTTATAATATCCACTGAAACACAGAATACATCAAATCTTAGTTATTGTTCTTTTTCTCGAAGAACATTCAATAAGATCAATTTTTTATAAATACAATGATATCTCCTCTCTTTAGATTACGTGACCTAAAAAATAATCTTTCTAAAGCCAAATTTCACACATGGTATGTAATTTCTAATACTTCTCCTTTCTAGGGGTTATTAGTACAATTCTCAAGTGATCTTAATACCCTTAATTTAAATTTATATAAATATTAATATTTTCTATAATGACCACCACAAACGAACCAAGATAGTATTTAAAGACTACATTCATTAGTTCCAAAATGATTGTTGGAGAACTTATAAGACCAAAAGGAAACACTACAAATTATTACTATCCATACCTTGTATATAATGTGATCATTGATATATCCTACATCTTCACCCCTAGTTGATGATATAAAGAATTAATTTCAAATTTATAAAATTATTTATCTCCATGTAGTGGATCTAATAAGACATCAATGCAGGTGAGAGGATATTTTTGATACTGATCATGTTTTCTTATTAATAATAAATGCATAGACTCATTGATAAATCTTTTATTAACAAACTAAATAGGTTCTCCTCAAGGGGATTCATTTGGGTGCATTAATCCATTCTCCAAATTCTCATGGAGTGGCTTATTCTGTTCTTATAAATCAATTTGGTCCATTCTATAATGTGTGTTTGAAATATTTATAGCACCTAATGTGACTTATATTAAATACTCATCCTCAAAATAAGGATGAAGGCTTGAAATTTTTTCATGAATGGACAAATAAAACACATATAAAATATGTGTATGTTTAATTTTATGTTCATCCCCCGTAATTTTAGATATATAACCATCATTACCAAAAATTAATACACATATGATGGATGAAATTTGTCATGGAAGGTCATATTTGTCATTTCATTGGTAGATTATCATTGAAGAATTCGAAATATAAAATGTGACTTCCCTTAATTGAAAATTTATATGAGTTCCATATATATATATATATCCAATCCATTCCATGAATCGAATAAAATTCCACTCTAAGAAGCATCACATGAATTACTGTAACCACATTCCCCCAAACATCAATTAGAGAATAATTATAAACCGTTGATGTGACAGTTGTTCCATTATGTGTATTAATAGATTAATCAACATCTAATTGTTGAGGTATTATAGAGATACCCCATGATAATTCTTCCAAAATAAAAGACTGTGTGGATCCAGAATCTAATTATTAAATTTTCTACATTAGATTAGAGGGTAATTGTACCTTAAACCGCTTCAAAATCATACTCCACATCTATGATAGTGAATCAATGTAACATTACATTGTCTACATCCTTACGAAAAATCTATCTTTGATCATCTTAAATTAACCTTGGGTTAGGGAATTAATTGGAACAATTCCTGATTTTTTGGAACTAGTATCATTGAAGTGTAAGAGGTTAATTTTATGTAAAATATTCTATATTCAGATATCTATACATCTTCTTCAAATGACATTAGAATTCAACTAAATGATTCCCCTCATTTTCAAATATAAAACATTTACTAGTTCCATAAATAATATTTCCTCTTTTTTTTCTTTATAAAAAATTTGAATAAATGGAAACTAATTTTATTTTTAGTGATGTTTTTATATTTTTCATTGATTTCAATTTTTATCTTCTTATCTTACCCGTATTACTGATGGGTTATTCAATCTCCATCTCCACTTTAAGAGAACATCAATTGACTTTGTTATAGATATTTATTATTCTTGTAGAAAATTCACTTCAGATAATTGGTTTTAAGACACTATATAATCCATAAATTTAACTCAATTGTTGGATAATAATTGTAGAAATATACCTTGAATGTCTTATAAAATTTTCCATGTAGTTAACAAAGGATTATTCATAATTTTTCATATGTTCAAGGAAATCCATAGCCATATTTTATTGAAAAATTTATGGAAAGTAAATTTTGAAGAATATGTTCCTGAACTTATCTCACTCGATAGATTTAATTTATAATCTCTAGATCATATTCTTGATAAGGTTCCACCATTGACTGGATTAACCTTCCAAATAATATAATTATAAGATTACTTTATCCTGACTTTCTTATTAGAGGAATAAAATTATATTTTCCTTAGTACTGATCCATTATTCATCAACTAGTGGATCAGAAGACTCACTGAAAGAAGGTGGACACTGCCTCATGACGTACTCAAGGAAATTTTTCCCACTATTGCTCATTTGGATGATCATTAAGATACATATCATGATAATTTAGTTTGATAATTGCTATAAGATGAATCATTCTAGATCCCATAACATTTTTTTATTATAAGCACAAAAATTTCATTTCCCAACTAATTCACAATTAATGTGGCTCTACTAGGATACATCCATTGACAAAATCAAAGAATCATATTTTGAAAAATTGTAATTATAATGGTAAAAATAAATAATCCTAAAGAAAATTTCAATTAATGACACTTTAGGTTTTTTCCAATCTTATTAATTATCATTTCTAAAACATTTTGATTGTATCCAATACATCAATATATCTTTAGTGTTCTTCACATGGTTTTATTATCCTAGATTCCAATGGATACCTATACCTTTCCTTAGATACCAACAATAATGACCCATACATTACATACATTTAAATAAATTCAAAATATAAATATATTAATTAAAAAATATAACAAACCCATAACATAACCATATTGGTACTATGTATTTTAAATTTGGGAAACAAAAAAAATATGATCATAAAATGTCTTTATTGTATCCAACTTATTTCATCATAACTATACCCTTATTTGATATGTCTAAAAGAATACACATCTTCATGACCAGAGGGAATGAATCATATGAAAGGTTGATCTCAGATTCATAGTAAGGTCATCAAATAGAGATATCAATCATATAATATTCATAATAAATAAGAACATAGTATTTGAAAATCATATCTTGCCTATGAAATATCATTATATTATTCCCTAGGATGAATCATTAATGTTCTTAATAATCAATTATCATAATCCCAAAAGTCATGACAGTGGACATGAAATTATGTATCATATTCAAAATAAATTAAATTATATCATATAAGTCAATGATCATTTCTTAGACAATCATAGCATTAAAAGTACATTACTGAATCAAGTTCACACCAAATTCCAACCATGTACTACCGACCCGAGATCATTTCCCATTCCATCCATATCAATATCAAGATATATAAATAATTACCCAATGTATTGTAGGTAGATATAGGTCCAACCCATTTAAAAAACATTCTCACATTTTCAACAAATCATAAATCATTCTTCATAGAATAACCCAAAGAATAAAATGTGTTTCTTTAACACCATTCCATAAAAATCAATATAAAAAGGATTTCAAAAATAGAATTAAATTATAAACAAGATTAAACTGTTGTAATAATATTATTGGAATCCTAAATATTTTAAAATAATTTCTTCATATATTAAAAATAATATTTTTAAAATACTTGAAATTAATTATTGAGGAAAATATCAATTTTTCATTATAAACGCTTTCTTTTCTCAAAATGAAACACAATTAAAAAACAATTCCTGGAAATAATATTGAAATATTAAAATGTAATCATAATGTAAATAAAGATTAATTTAAATGTAATATTCTGTTCAATTTTTATATGTTAAATGGAGACATTCTTCCAATAATTTTGTCAGAAATCCAAAAAGTTCCTTATAAAAAAAATTAAAAAAGAGTCATTTCATATCCTTTAATAAAAAATAACCAATGGGTACAATGAATTTTTTGAAAATTTTTATAGATTTAAAGAATATTTTGGAATACATATTTAGTAATCATATATGTTGATGATAAATATACCCATGTAAATACTTAGATATAAACAATCTCGGATAAAAATGGGATCAAAATATTATCCCAAACATTGGGTTCGATTTCCTTTGTAATTATCCAATCCTCTTGTATAATGATCACAATAATTTTACTATCTTATTTCATAATCATATTAATTTTTATGATATAATATGTGGTCATATTATCATCTTTTTATTAGTACCATTATTACTCATTCATCGGGTGTTAACATCATTATTTTCTTACACGTATTTTTTCAAATAAGTTCTTATTCGACTTCTGGGGTTATAGTTATATCATTTAAATAATTATACTAGTATAATATATTTAATATTTATTTAATTACTCAATTTATATATTATTGATTTAATGAAGATCATTCAGAATGGAATCATAACATTATGGAGATGGTAGGTCATACAGATACACGAGCAATTATGAAATTCCCATAATTTTAGAATGGTACTAAAGTGGATAATGTACAATATTTCTGAATAAATATAATATTATAATATTCATAAATAGCTATTATTTCCATAATTATACCTATCCTTTTATGGTGGACGTGAAAAACAAATTAAACTATAGTGTGGAGACGATACGTCGTATGTATGCATGCTTGGTGATTTCTTTTTTCATAGAATAGATAGATGAAAGAATATGTTTGTTACATAATCATAATAAATTTTAAGTATATAAGTGATGATAGTATTATTAATGTATAATGAAACAAATCATTATGAGGACGTATAAGAAGAAAGAATCTTGATGTAATTAGTAGAGGATACTACCACTTCTTGAAGTTCTTCCTCTATATATCCTATTAGAGAACTATAGTTATTAATTTAAGAAGAACATATCCTATAGAATATATCTAGGGAAGTTGATAATGTAAATTGATAGTGTTTTGATGAATCAAAAGCCTCACTATCATGTGTAGAGTTGAGGGGTGTGATGAACTTTTATAATTGAGGTGAGGTGAATTTTTGGGATCTACAAAAATATTAATTTATAATAAAATAAAACCAAATATAAAAACAAAAACAAAAATTCAATTTATAATATTGGATGGGATCCAATTTTAATATAATAATCCAACATATTTTAGAAATGTTTTTCTACAAAATAATGTTGTATCATTTTAATAGACATTTAGTTATTCTATTTTAATTTTAACTAGTTTAAAAATATTTCAATATTAAATGACTAAAATATTACTATATATGTTGTTAATTAGGTAAGAGATAAGTACATATTAAAATTTTAGACCATTTTATAGTTATTTTTTATTTTTTGAAAGTGTTTTATGAATTTAATTAATTTGATAAAACCTAATTTTGATAAATAGATAATACTGTTAATTTTGAAACTATTCCAATATATGATTTTGAAAAATTATAAATAACAAGTTAAATTATACAAAAATATATAATTATATTTTTAAAATTAAATGGTATTAAAAAAATTCATTAGACATGTCAATTTTCCCGAGATGTATTTATATTTATATTTTTCATAACATTTATTTGATATCTTCATTAATAAAATAATTATTACTTTATTTTTTTGTAGTTATTTAATATATTTTTTTGATGAATAAAATTTTATTCAATAATTCTATGATGAATATAAATATAGAATATTTCATAATAAAACTTACAGTGGAATTTAACTTCTAGAAAATCCAACATTAAAATGTTATACATTTGAAATTATGTACGTGAAAACTCTAACATCACATTAAATAAAATAATATAAGTATCACAATCTATTTTACAAGGCCTAAAATGGTCACTAACTCAAACCATGGATGTTTATGGACAATATATGCCCGACCAATAATATTTTTTCACATTTTTAGGTCTTTTTTTGGTTATTATAATATCAATGAAAATTATTTTATTGATTTCTCATCGATTAGTTAATTTATACATCATCAATGTATAAGGATTTAAGGATTTTTTAAACTTACAAATATATTATAATGATATAGAAAAAATATTTATCTTCAATTGATTATTTATCATATACTATATCTTCTATATAACCATATTTTAAATATATATATATATATAGACACTATTTTAGTAAGAAAAATTTAATTTTTCATTAAATAAATAAATTTTCATATTCACATACGAGTTTCTTGCAAAGGATCACATTTCTACCAATATAAGATTTAAGTCAAAACAAACTCATCCAATGATATTAATACATGTTTTAGGGTAATTTTATAATATTATTCGTACCCTATGTTACATGATTTACCCATATACCGTATTAATAAATACTATTGAAGTTACTATTAATAAATCCTAAAAATGAAATCAAGAAATTCAAATTATTTGTACTTGTAGATTCAAAATATTGAATCCATTCTAAAAAATTAAAAATAGATAATTTTTAGTTATCAATATAAAATTAATAATGTTCTTGGAAAAAAGAGAACGATTTTTAAATGTTAAAACATTGTAAAAGATTGAAATGTTTTTACATATGAATTCAATGTAAATTTAATGATAATAAAATACATTATATAAAATGATGAAAATAGTTTTTATTTATATACTTTGATTAAATTTAATATTATAATTTTACCATATAAATTACTTTAATGAAAATTTTATTTTTTCAATTAAAATATTGTGTATTTTTTATAATTCATCAAAATGTAAATTTTTTGTTTTCATACATTGTAAATTTTTATATACTGATTCCAAAGAACATGTTTATGTTTTCATATAAAAACTTTTATTCTGCCAAAATATTATTTTAAAATGGTTCACAATTAAAAGGAGTAAAATTTCTCTTTGGAAAAAAATAATTGTTTTTATACATCAAAATGTGATTATTAGTACCCAGTGAAAAAAATATATATTTTATGAATTTCATTTACTAATAGTAATACTCATAATTTATCAAGACAAATATATATATATATATATAATTGATTTTCATAAATAATTTGTATCCAATGAATTCCCCATAAATTTCCCTAAGTAATATTTATTCCCACGATCCTAATATCTAGATTAAATGGTAGATATATAATAGTGGGGTCTCATAGCCATTTTAAACTCATGATGGTGTGTAATGCATGATTTTTAAGAATTGAAATTATTTAAAGATAACATGTCATAATAAGATCTATTTGTTAACTGATACTTTTAAATATTTTATATTCTATTCAGTGTAATTTAATGATATAAAATCAAGTATTATTGTCTAATAAAATTATGTATTGTTATAAGAAGAACTCCCAATGTAGCTCAGATAATCCCTATAGTTGATTATGCAGTATTACAAGGATATCCTCTGTATTGAATGAATTATCCACGATATGTCATTCTATATCTTTTAATATCTCGATGTGTATTTTTCTAGTAAACTATAACACAAAATACACTTAAATATATTATAAATAAAACATTTAAACAAAATATTATTATCTTATAATAGAAATTTGAAATCATTTTCTAAAAATATGTATTCTGGGAAACAAATTCTTTAATGATCGAATCTAAATGACTTTTTATTAAAGGATAGTAGGTCTCTAAGAGAGAGTGATTTTAAAAAAAATTATAAAGAAGGATCTCTACAAAGAGCACATTCTTTAAAAAATATTAAGTAAGGAACTGTCTTAGAACAAAACCATCCTTCGAGTTAATTTTAATATAATTTATTTTTTTTGTATATATATATATATATGTGATTATAAATTTCATAATAAATTATTAATAACATTATTAAAAATAATAATATTTTTTAGATTAATAATTTATATATTATTTATTTAAAATGAAATTATTGAGTTCTTTAATTTTTTTACTTTCTTATTAAAAAATGATTAATTATATAATTTACATAATTATTTCTAATTATTATTGAAATTATTTTATATAATCACGAAAATATTAAATATTTAGTTATAATTAAGTACATATTATTGAATAATATCACTATTGATAACACATTATAATAATGTAATTAATAATATATTACTTAAAAATAATTATAACCGTATATTTTTTTAATGTGTAAATGTTATGTTTTTAAAGATTAATATATTTTTATATAAAATCGTTTATCTCTGTTATATTTATGAATTTTTTTTATATTTTTAGTCGGTTACTCAAATTTCAATTAGATTATTTTTATACATTATAATTTATGTTATTTCCAATTCAACTACATTAAATATAATAATTCTTCATGAAAGTTATTTATACAACCTATACATTATAATTTATAAATTAAATATTAATGAAATTTGAAAATGTGACTAAAATGAAATAAAATTATGAGTAAAAAGAATTTCAGAAAAAATTAGTGAAAAATAATATCAATTATAGTAAAATGTGTCAGTAGATTACAATTCAATATGACTTGTGATGTTCTCAAATTAACTAAATAGAGAGTTATTATAAAATTACTATTTTTAAAAACATGCACCATAGAATTAAAACCTACCAAATGATATTGTATTACTATGAAATCACAAGAAATTAACCATACAATTTATTTTAAAATATAGGAACTAATTTTGCATCAAATTGTGGTGTTGTATAAATTATATAATTAATTTTTTTAATTTATTTAAAACAATAAATCAAGTGTTTGGTGTTCAAAACCATTGAAGATGATATTCGATTGATGTGTAATATTATATATTTTTGTAGCATTATTTTTGATTTATTCATGTGGATGGAACATCAATATGATATCCTGTTTTCTTGAATTGTCTAAATAAAAAGTTATTAAGAAATAGAAATAAATAATTTTATTAAATAATAAATAACACTAATAAATATAAAATAATATATATTATTATACATAATTAAAATATTGATTTCTATGAAATGTAAAAGTAAATCCTTGTATGCCTTTATGTTTATGTAAGTGTCCTCTAATCCAACACCTTGGCTCTCTGATATTATGCTCATATCGACATGTCAGTTTAGTAGATTTTGTATTGTGATAAGATATAATTTTAAGTGACTTGTCCTTTGGTAAAATTACAAGTGTGATGTCCATAAAAGTTGGTTTTGTAAACAAAATAGAACAAGTCTCCCATTTACATGAGTTATGTATAAGAAAGTTAAGATATCTAGATTATGGAAATGAAAATCATGGTTGAAACCCCCAAACTAGTGCCCCTATACGAGAAATTTTGAGCTTCTTGGAGATGAGACCTATAACTAACTACTTTTTACATACATTAATTAAATATTCAAACATGTTTATAATCATAAAAATTAATTATCACATATTGATTTCTCTTCTGAATAAAAATTATATGATAATTTCATATGTTATATATTATATTAATAAGGTTATAGTGGTTCCATGATATGATGGGGACCTTCAAGTGTTGTGATTATATTGTTTAATATACTTCTGTGGTTGGATAATATTTTATAGTATTGAACAAACAATATTGACCATCAAGCGAGATTACACGTAAATGGATGAGGCTTCTTCCCATTATGTTTTCTCATGGTAATCTCTGAGAGAAGTGGTTATGAGAACAAACCCACCAGTCTGGATTCATCATGTTTTGGTGCTTTTAGATATTACTATATTAAATCACTGGTAATGTTCTTTAGATATCATGATTATCATTAATACATGTACAGACACATTAACATATATTTACTAACAAAAACTCCCACATAATATGTTGGTAGCAATTAGGGTACATTGGGTGATTCATGATTGACATGTCATTAATGTGTAAATCGAGTAAGGATTTGTCTATAATATCATTATCGAAGCTGGTTTCCAAGTCAAATGTTTGAACTATGTCCCTCACTTCAATTCCATGCCTATGATGTAAATTTTTTTGTATCATATGTTTAAAAAAAGAATCAAGAAAATATGATAATGACATAGATGTGAGACTAGGGTGTTGAGATGGATGTGAAACTAGGGTGTTGTGAAAAAGGGATTATATTACATCTTGATCATTTATATGTGGCTTTCAACATTGCAACATTCTGTTTTTTATCTTGGGTTCCTTGACTGGGTTCTAGATAATAATCTTGGACTTTATGAATGCATGCCTAATGAAAATGTGAAATAATCCTCAAGGGTCACACACTATATATATTTTTATCAATATTAAATTTTTTATTTATTAAATTAATGGAATTAAAATTATTATGAATTCCCATGAATTATTTTATAAAAAACTTATAAATATTATAGAAAAATTATTTATTCACCAGTAAGTGATTTAAACTTATTTAATTTAATTTATTTTATATTTAATATACATTTATTCACCAGTATGTAAGTGAAATTTTTATCTATTAATAAAATCTTATTTCATATATTAAATAAATACTGATGAGTTAGAATAGTCCAAAATGAAATATTGTGAAAAATAATTATTTTAAGATTTTAAATATTATTTATCATTTCTGAAAGATGTATCGCACCATGAAATAATAATATTTTTATTATTTTATTATATGGGGTTCAATAAAGGATAAAAAAAATTTATGTTGAGGCATACACTTAGGCTATATTCTAACCTTAATACTACCTCATTAAATAACATGTTATGGCAATTAGTTAAATAATCAAAAAAAGAGAATGGTTGTGAAAAATGTTATCTCCTAAAAATCATCAATATCTCCCCATCTCTAGAATGACAATGAAATATATATTTATTCAATGTTGATGAATGAGTGATCAATAACAAACATCACTATATATTTGGTTTTTTGTGCATGTAGCTAGAGATTGTGTAGTGTTTCTCAGAGAACATTGGACATTGTGTGGATCGTCGCTAGGTGGATTATACCCTTGGATCCTCACACATGCTATAAAGGAAATCCGAAAGTGATTTTTCGGAACATAAAAAACATTATAGAATAACATATTATATGAAAAGGTATTAATTTTCATCATAACTGAATTAGTTGATTTTATATTTAATGTGAAAGATCCTAACTCGGGGTTTCATGAAACAAAATAATAAAATAATTTTTAATATGTTTCCCAAACCACATGAATATACTCTTCTTGGATATAATTAGAGGTATTATGGTGGTCACATTTAGAATTATAATTATTAATTTTATTTTTTATATAAGTGAAATTAAGGTTATACTTTAATTTTTTATTTTTTATTTTTTATTTTGATTCGAATTTACAGGCATTGACATATTAATCTAGATTTGTTCAGTCTATCATTTCTTAAATTTTCTAAGAACATATGATTAATGACTGGTGATACCATTTGGAATTGATAATTTTTATCTTGTATGACTAGGTTACATGACATGTACTCAAAATTAAATTTTATGTACCATAGTGTGTTACATAAAGATGTTCCAAGGAATACATAGCCTTCCATGAAGTTACTACATATAATACAATAACTTTTACCTACATATTGACCAATCTAGGATTGAACATGGGATGTTGAATAACATGGAGTGTATTAGTTTAGACAATGTATAGTCTTCATGGGATAGTAGTGTATGTGGTGTGATACATTTGGTCAATATACCAAGAGAAAACCATATGAGACTTCAAAACTAAAGAATTTATTTCATACCCGACATGTATAATTTTTTCATGCCATGTTGTTAATCTAGTTTTTTATATGAAACACATTACAATGGACCATGTGTTATTTCAAGACCCATTTAATGTAGAACATATGGTATATAGTTTGTATGTACGTGTCATGTATTACATATGATGTACATAATTAAGACCCAGTCATGTACCCTTGATACATGGAAGTAGAAATATATGATGTGTAGATAGAGCTTAAATGTTGTGTAGTCTCCCATTAAAATATGGAATAAAAATATATTAAATTGAAAAAATTACAACATTAAAACCTTATTTTATTGATTGTAACTCCATATTGGGTTTCACAATGTTCTAATTATTTTAAATATTTTTAAATTTTCAATTAACTTATTTTAATAAAGCTATTATTATTGGTTTACCCATTTATTTTTCAGGAATTCCATGATTAAAGGGTATCACAAAATTAGTTCGCATGATTAATAAAATGAATGGGAATTAATTAATTAATTAACTAATTCATGCATGATTATCTTAATAATAGATATATAATAATGAAATTAATCCTAGCCAGTTACTTCTGCATATTCATTGCACGACGGATCATGGGCTTGAACCAGGAAATGAATGCATTGGAATTTTTTTAATTTATTTTTTTGAAATGGAATTTAATTAATTAGTGTTAAATTAAATCATGTATTATAATTCATCTAATACACCATTAGTGTTTAAGAACTTATTATCTTTGGTCTTTTTATGTTATCCCCTTTAACAAATAATTTGGCTCCCCCACACCTTTGTGTGAGTCATAAATACTTGTAATTAAAGTAGTATCCTAAGGCATGTGGAGGCGTTCCAATATGGAACCATGATAACTCCCACTCAGTGGTAAAAATATGAACATATAGAAAGTTCTAACTCATGAAAAGACAAGGAAATAGAGTTATTACTTTATGTCAAAGGTTGATTTACAATCTACTCAACAAATCAATCAGTAGAAAAATAATGAACGGGTAATTTAATATATTTATTAATTTATTTTAGTGATTTATTTATTTTATGTATAAAATAATGAAATCCCCTAAATTGATGTATTAAAGTGTAAATATTGTATTTAAATAATATATTTTTCATAAAATAGTTTATCCACGATAGTTAAATTAATCATTTACATTCCTCTTTATAGTAATAGGTCATGTAAATGAAAAAAACGGCTGAAAGTTATGCACAATTTAATTAAAATAACTTGATTAAATATTAATTTGTAATTGTTATTCCATTACTTGATTTGGAATGAAATCAACAGATCTATTTTTTGGCTAGCCCATGTTAGGAAAATAACTATTATATGGGGATTTCAAAAGATGGGTTTTTACTGAAATAACTATTTTAAATCAACATTAGTATCCCATTGTATTAATATTGTAATTTGGATTCAATTATCATGTAAATACATGTCATGATTTCTAAATTGGTTCATAAACTCAATGTATTAACGAGTTGTAAGTTTGCAGTTAGAAAATACAAACCTACCAAAATAAATTAATGTGGCTTGAACACCACAATTTTGGGTTACGTGTCATGAACTATGGATCATTTACATTATAATGTCATATTATAAAGACATTATAAGATCAATGGTGCCGAATATTGGGACATAATAAAATATTGGGACAACTAATAAGATTTAATTACGTTTATTTCCCCCATTACATTTAATTAAGTGAAGTTTTAAATATCTATTTTAATTATTGTAGAATAATAGAAAGAAAATAAATGAAAGTAGTGAAATTATTATTTTAATATTATTTTGTCCATAAAAAGTAATGATATTGTATAATCAATTATTAAATGAACTATTTTTATAAACGTTGGATAATGTGTTGGAATACCTTATTCATGTTCTACTACCCAATATGAAAGAGATAATGGAAATGAATCATATCGAAGATATGTTGTGGATGGTACTTATGTCTGTTGTGTTGTATTATGTATTGTTATTTTAGAGTTTATGATAGAACAAAACGAAATGGATTCTACACCCATAATAACACATTTATACTGACTTTATAATGAGAATTAAATTCGACAAATAAATAATATTTAAATCCACTAAATTAATGTAAATTAGAGTAATACAATCCAAATATTTATCAATAATTCAAAATACATGGGTGTGTTGATGGATTTTAGAAATTGGGCTTCCGCCTAGATCTGAAATTATCCATTAATATTATATTATTATCCTTTACACTAATATTATAGTTATTTTTCCATGATGGGAAAATAAAATGGATAGGACATTCTATATTCTTTCCACACTTCACCAAAATAATAAGAAATGGTTGAGAAAAATTTTCCCACCCCTTATGGTGAAAATTTTTAAAGACAAGGATAATGTTACTATGTATAATATACTACCAAATTATTATTCACAACCCCTTTCAGGGAGAAAAAATATTTTTTGGAAGAAGAATGAACATGAGGACATTAGCTTCTCTTGTGGATTTCTTAGTCATTGGAAAAAATGATTAATTGTATTGAAGAAGAAAATAGTTTCATTCCTTATAGGTATATTCAAAAAGTCTCTATTAAGTACATTGTGATTAATTATAACATGCTTACAACATACAATAATTTATATATAAGAAAAAAATAATATAATGGTTATAGAGTTTACTCCAAAGTTCATAAGAAATAGATATTACTATGTCTATAATGGGGAGATATCCCTTTTAAAATTGTAAATAGAGTTCTTCTATTTTGTAATTTGATTTACCTTAAAATTTTTCTTGTTTTATAGATAAAAACAAAAAGATATTATTTCACGTTTAAAATAAAAGTTATAGAAGTTTAAATATTAAACTATTTGATCAATAACTCTTTAATCACATATATCCATTGTGATGAATGATTAATATAAAATATAATAATCTTATTTTATTTTGTGATGATAATTAATTTCAAATAAAAAATCAAATTTTTACTTGTTTAGCCCCTTAATGTTTTCCTTATGTTAATCTATGGAACTTGATATGAATACAAACTAATTATCAGGATTTTGGAAAATAAACCTCATTACATTTTGATATGTCATAATGCATTTAAAATTTGTTCAACATGGCCTTGTTAATTATTCAAATGAAGAAGTCATCATTATATAAGTCATGATTTTAAATCAAGAAATTATTTGAAATTCTCAATTAAGTAAATGTGTGCACTTAGTAATGAGAGTGGAATCTCTATGATTTCATTTAACAGAATATCATATCCATGTGATAATTGATCAATCATATAGAGTGAAGGTTATCCCAAACTCACATTGGAATATGTATATCAATTAATTGATGATATTAGAAATATGAATCTTGATGAGTCTTATATATATTCCAAATCATTGATTATATTATCTAAGATAGATTTATCTAACAGAAGTGAAACATATTACTATATGGTTAATATATTTTATAACGGATGTCATTTCAGTTCAAATATTATACGAATATATTATGTTAATAAAAAATTATTTTTTTAATAAAAATTATTTAAATGATTGTATTATCTATAAAAAAACATTTAAAAACTAATGTACATCTTTGTTAATGATCCTATAACCATTAAGGATATTAACATCTTGTCAAGATCAAATATAATTTCTTTAATTGAACTATGTCTTTTTGAAGTTACTCGGTATATACCTAACATCTATTGTATAATGTTCTTGATATACATTAGTTGGTATAGGAATACTGGAATCCACTATGCTTTATTGGAGTATTAGTTAGAAATACACACAATACATTGGAAATCATAACAAATGTGGCGATTTTTGTTGACCATTATGGGTGGTACATTTTTTATTCTTTTAGAATATGATTCCTATAAAGAATAAGTAAATGGTAATATGATAAATTTGTTATATATATATAAATTCATGTAAATTAATCCATCTATAATGATTTTGGATTTTTAAATTTGATTATTTCTAATACTTAATATTTTTGGTGTGAATTCAAGAGAAACTGGGAATCGATGGTACACGATGGTATGAATACAACATGTCTAACTATCAAAAATTTAGTTTTTAAGAAACAAATTCACAAATCATTGTGAATAAAATTATTTTTGAATTATACTTGTCAATTAAACAATCCATGATCATCATATTGGGATAGTCATTGTAAATGAAACCTCATTAAGATTAATCCTTATAGAAGATGTCTATATAACGGAGACCAAAGGTATTATTTGTTATATTATATATTTCTTCAATAAATAAATGAATGGTTTTGTGAAATCTATAAAATCAAATTAGATATGTAGATTACAAATAATTATTTAGGAATAGATATTGTATAATAATTATAGAATATTCATTTGAAATGAATGAGTGACATGTGTTTCTATCCCATTAGTGGGATAACTATATGTTATTGAAGTTATTTAACTTTTTACCATATATACAATTGCTAGTATGTCTTAACTATTTTTTAATACTATATAATGAAATAACTCCAAGATTAAATTACATTATAAAACATTTTTTATGGAACAATGATCTAAAAAAATAGATTTTTGTTTTTTCTATATATATTAATTGTAAATAAATTAATAAGATAATTAAAATAAAATCTAAAATGATTCAATTCCAAATTATTATTGGCATATAATATATCCAGTAGAACATACATCATAATATTAAGTGATAATGGATATAAAAATAATTTCACAAGATTATGTTTTAATAATTCATCTCATGTTCCGTGATATGTACTAATATTTGATCATACTGATGTATGAACAATAGAAGGTAAATATCAAATAAATCAATCATAATTGTATATAATTAATATCAGAAATAAATTACAGTACATTGAAATGTAATACATGAGGATTTCCTGATGTCTGGAGAAGTGATAATAATAATGATCAAGTGAATTAAAAACATGTCGTTATTTTGTAAAATTTGATCTAGTATCACAGATAAGGCTATATCAATATACATTAATGATTTTATTATAACCATTTGTTTCCATATCTAAAATATCTATGTATGTGGTGGCTTCTGATACATCCTGATAAAAAGTTTAGTAATGTCTTTTTTGATTTTGTTTTATAGAAAAATAAAGTGAAATATCATTTTATGATACACTTTGAAAGTGTATCTAGTATGTATGATAGGATTTTTACATGGGAAAAAGGTGGATACTCAGATAAATTAATATGTTAGGTATTTATGTATGATAGAATTGTTGCATTAAAACGATCCATTACACATACATTTGTCTTAACCAACCCTAGACACATAAACATGGTAGGCCTATAAATTGTACACATACTCAGTAGAATCATATTTCACATTTGAGGACAACTTGTTGATTTGAAGTAGGATATAGGGTAAGTGATATTTAATTAGTGTTGGTTCTTGAGAAATAAATAATTTGTACATTAGATTACTTTTATATTCAATGTAGTGAATATTCCTAAAAATACCATATCATATATCGAGTGTTATTATACAAAACACTAATGTGGTAATGTACAAAGGTATATTTCATATTGATAAGGTATTTGTGATTCCACATTATGATGAGAATAATGAAATACTATTATTATATTCTTAAATTTATTTATATTTTTGGATAACATGCTATGAACATGCACATAGTATATAGGCCATCATGTAAATGTAATCGTAAGAGGATGTGGATTCTTCTCATGAAGTGCTCACATGGTAATATCCAAGATGAAAGGTTATGGTAATAGTCCCACACATATTAATTCTACATGTTTTTAAGTTATTAGATATTCCTATATATGAGTGTATTTAATGGTCTATAGAATATAAGAAAATACATAATACAATTCATGACTTGTGCACTTAGACATACTAAGAAAAATGGTTATGCCACTTGTTAGTGAGAAAAAGGCTATGTTTGGTGCATCATGAATAACATTTAATTAATGAGTATGCATATAAACAATTTTTAACTTGTATAATTATGAAATATAGTGTCCCATACATTTGATTGAAATGTTATTATAACATAGCTTCCATATCCATGGAATAGTAATTTTTTAGATAGTCATAGAATTATATATCGAGCCTATAGGTTGATGACACAAATGGGAAACCGACATGATTGGATATTTTGAAAAAATGATTATATTTCACAATGAGTATTCTTATGTGGTTTTAAAAATTATAAAAAAAAAATTCTTTCTCTTTAGTTCCTTGACATGTTACTATATAGTAATATTGGATTATATGTAATCCCACATAGTGCCAAAGATAAAAAATGCTACTGGGTCACACATTATGTTTTTTTTTGTTCTTTATTAAATTCTACTTGAATTTAATTAATGTAAAATATATTATTTTCAATACAAGGGAATAATTTTATTCAAATTATGTTGATAATATAAATTAATTAAATATTTATCCACGAATATGTGAATAAGAAATATATATATTTATTTTATTGAATATTTAATAAAAATTTATTCACTAGTATGTAAATGAAATATTTATTTCTGGGAAAAAATTACAAAGGAAATCATTAAATATGGAGGAGTTTGAATAGACCAAGGCCTCATCTTGTGATGAATTATTATTTACAAATGGGTAAATATTATTTATCATTTTCACAAAATGGCAAAAATGTAAAAGTAATAATTGTATTATTATTTTGTGGAATTGAGTTTATTAATGGTTTATGTATTATTCTAAGGATGAAATGAAATTAAAAAATATTCTATCTAAAACCATACTTCAATAAATAGCTCATTGTGGTTATTGTGTCAGTAACTAAAAAAGATATAATTTTTTTTTGCAAAAAAAATCGTTTTCGATTCTTATTCCTATATCCCTCAACATAAAAAAATGCAGCGATATTTATAAAAGAACGAAGAATGAGAAAACAGGAATGAAAAATAAATTCATTCGATTCCCCATACTAGAAACCAAATATTTTAGGACATTTATATGATATCATTGGAGCACCAGTGGATCACCGCACTTGGGATTCTACATTAGATCATCACAAGAGAATTGATGGAAAAACATAATGGACTTTTTTGAAGATAAAAATGACTTAAAATAATGTTTCCGAAGAAAATGTATTTATTTTAATTAAATATAATTAATATAATTATAAATTTATTGTACAATATCATCACTGGGGTTTTGGGAGACTGATAATTCATTTTTATTAAATATATCATCCACCACTGCACGATTCTGAAGTCCCTAGAACCGATAGCACTACATCAGTTGAAGATGAAACATGGGTCACATTATTAATCCCAATGCTTCATGTAGTCCTTAAACTATTGCCTCACTCTAAATAAGGGGGTTTGGTATAACAAAAATGTTTTCATGTATAATTAGTGAGTTCTAGTTGATGTAAATATATTAGATCCCCACATAAAAGATGTTTCATGTGGAATATCTCTAATGGTTCTATGTATGATGAAGAAGTTCTAGTAGTTGGATGTGTAGTTGTTCCCCACTCTAATGAATGGAATGTGTCTAATGTCTCAGATGGTTCCATGTCTCGTTATGAAGGAACAATAAGTGGATATGAAGTGGTATTTAGAGCCATAATATAAGTTGATCATTGGGGAAAACGTCATTTTGAAGGTTAATAATAGTTGATGTTTGATGGATCAAGTGAGACCTATTGTGGAATGAGATATTAGTGAGGACCATAGTCTGAATATATAGAGATTCTCACAACACTATGCAACACACCAACTATTTTTTGAATAACCAAACCAAACTCATCACAACAAAATCTATCACATGTTGCATGTGTGACCATATCACAAACCGAATTTATCTCATCACCATGAAAAAATCAATAATAATAGTTTATGAAATTCATAATAAAAAACACATATGTCAAATAAAATAAAATTAACAAGGTGTAACATGAACCTTCAATTACAGTGAAAACTCATATGGGATGTAACATATAATAGGTCATGTATTATGTGAGGGGGTTATGTAGAAGTTATTCTTCCTCAATTGCAAAGGTATAATAATACTCATTCGAATCCCACATGTATATATATAAATTGTTTAAAATATGCCAATCTCAATCATCTGTTTTTTTACATAGAGAACCGTTAACCTACGAAACATCTCTAATTATCTGTGGAATGGATTGAAAATATATAGAATACATCATTACCATATTAGGTTGGAGATAATAAGAAATTAAAAAATTTATCAGTGGAACCACAATAGTATAATGATGCAGTCCCATCATACAATAATCTGGATGATGTTTTATTGGATCTCTTTTTAATAAAACCTAACAAATCTGTGCAGGGAAAACCAAAATTCATCATTTTATAAACAAAAAACACAAAATTATATTAACATTTATTCATGAATACCTCCTCAATGGTTATATAATCAAAAAATATACATTAATATGAAATGTGATGCATAGGGCTATATAAATTTGTCTTCAAGTGTCTCAACCAATGAATTCCATATTAAAAAAATTGACAAATTCTATAATTATCATATGATATGGGAATAAACGTGTTTTTATTCTTTTAATGTACCAATGAAAAAAGAAAACATATTCAATGCATCTAATATTAAATTGGATAAAAATAGAGGTGAAATTTCAGTGAATCATATCAATTTTCACAACTGTAATAATAAACAAAAACTGCCAATATCGTTCCCCTCAATGAGTAATGTGATGCGTAACTCTCATTAAAAAATTTAAAGACAAGTTGATCATCAACTATACTACCCATCATTCTCAATATATAAATTTAGATATATGTTCCTTATATGAACATATTATCTTGAGTGAACTAGAAATAAAGCTCCTCAAATCAATGGAAAAATGTAATATCCTTCATATATATGCAATGCCACATCATGCACATATATACTTAAGGTATCAAAATGGGTTTCTAGGCTAGGAATTCATAACCTAACATCTATAAGGGTCCCTAGTAAATTTTGTATCAATAATTAAAAATATATCTGGAAAATATAATCCCATATATATATCATTATACTTCTAACATCATCCTCGTCTATAGGAATACCAAATAATATAGAGTCATCATATAATCTGATCTTCTGTTGCCCCCCGAATCATTTGAAATCTATGTGTCAGTGGTCACCATTTCTAAACCAAATAATAAATGTCTATAATGTTAATCTATATATAATCACACATTTTTGACCCATAAGAGTCATACTGATATAAATAAAGGGTGGTATGCTCAAGAGGACATTCATATTGAATGTGATGATCTCTGAATATTTTTAGTATCCTCTCCTTACCACTTTATCATAAATGATATGACATGTGATAAAATAGTGTAATATAAAGATATTGATCCTCCGAGCATGGATGTAATTTTATATATTCCAACTACGTAAATAGAAAATTAAATGGTAAACAAAAAGACTATTAAAAATATTTATATTGAGTTAAATGAAAATTAAGAAATAAAATTAATCATTCAACAAAACGTATAACATTGAATGTAAAAAAATTAAAATAATCAACTCATTATAAAAAAAATCAAGAAAGGAATGATGATGAACCTTCAATATTATTGTTCTGAAGAAATTTTTTTATGATTATGTCCCTCTCCCCTACGCATTCTACACCGTTGTCACATCCCTTTATCATGAGGGAAATCTATTAAATTTTTCATGAATGTATATTGCAGATGAACTTTTCACTCAACCATGATGGATATAGAAGATCGATTGGAAGTTTAATAGGGAAATTTAAAATTAATATATCTATAATTTGGCTCTACTCATTATTGTTTTAATTTTACATTATTTAAATTCTATACACTAGATTGACATAAATCACCCATGAGAGGTTAAGATAGGAACATTGTTAATGTACATGTGAGAATGAAATAATATACTCTTGTATGTAAGAAAATTCAATTATTTTTGATGAAGAATGTCCATCACGAAACTAAAAACACCATTAATTGAATCGTAACTCTCTTCAACATTAACCAGATTTCATATTCAGTGAAAATGAGACACCTTGTATGATGTGGAGCATGTTTGATTATCCTCAAGCTCCAATATTAAACATTTATAGTAGATATGGCCCATTTATTTCTTTCTCAACATCATCATATTGTTCAAAAATGAATTTGACACGTCTATAAAATTTTAAAGAAACAATTCCTCCAATTGTAAATTTTCTAACCCCCATGAAGTGGTCATTAATTCATTCAAAAATATTTGTATTCATGTACGCTTATTTCATCCCTTCATAAAAAGAAAATGACTAATTTTTCATTGGTATTAACAACATATACATGTATGAATACTCAGTTATTCCCCTTATTTTCTCCATTCAATGTATTATAATATATTATATTGGTTCTTATTGTAACAAACTATTATTTTAAAGGAATAATAATTGTTTGATATCATAAATGAAAATAAAAACTATGATTAAATGGTAATGTAACTGCCCATAACATGACAATATTTTTATTTTCAATTAAATATATATATTATATATTCTCAAGTACACACAACCCTAATATTTTTATCTTGTGAAGTATATTAAAAATGTTACATAATACTGAAATGACCCACGATATATATATCAGTTACAACCTAGCTGTTAATTTAGAGTGTTTAAATAATTTTAACTACATTATGATATATACATATATATTTATCTGAAAATTTAATACTCAATATATATTATTGATTAATTATTATTAAATGATTAATCAAAATTTATTAATATAATTTAATTATTCAAAAATTTGTTTTCATTCAATATGTTTTTAATTTTTTTGGTAATAAAAGATATATTATAATTAAATTTTTGAAAATTAATAATTTTTTTAATAAAATAAAATTAATATTTGAAATCTTAATATCAATATTTAGTTATGGTAGAAAATGGATACTTTTCTAGATATACTAATTTTTCATAGAATAATGAAAAATAATTATTTTTGTAAAACAATCATTTCATTTTAAAAAATTCTAATATTTTAAATCATTATTAAATTTTAATAAAATTTATTTAAAATTTATTTATATTTATTCATCATTGTTGATTTTGAATATATATTATATTGTACGTTAGTATAAGATACTTTTTGGGGTTTAAAAATGAGTTTTATCAGAAAACCGATTTAAAATAACAAATGTTTCTCAATTCTATTTAATTTAACTAATAGTTTATTAGTAAATTTTTAAATTAAATTAATATATTATATTTCAGTAAGTATTAATATTCTAATCCTAAAATAAATTTTATTTCATATGGAGTTAATATAAAATCAAATTATTCGTGGAAAGAATACACATCTAGAAAACCATTAGTTTCGTTGAACCTATGCATTTCGATTTTACTTTTTTATTTTATAATTTTTTTTATTAAAAAATAAAATTTATTAAATTTTAATTTTATAATATAATTTGTCTGATTTTTTATGATTTAATTAAAAGCATATTTTTTTATAATAAAAATACTCAATTTAAATTGTAAACCGCATTGTTGATAAAAATAATTATAATGAGTAATAGTAATTTAGATTATTTTTAAAGTAACATTACTGAAACTATAAATCCGTTAATTAAATTTGGGTCATGGAAATAAATTTCATATTGAATTTTGACATTAATATTTCAAAAATCTTGAACTTTTTTCCTTTAAAAATATGCTTTCTCCTCATATCTACGGAATAAATTTTAAATAAAAATCTTCTAATTTTAGGAATTGAATTTAGAATAATCTATTAAATATTTTTAATCATAATAATTTATATAATATTATAAGGTGTAATTAATTTTTTATCAATGTTAATATTGTAAATAGTAAAAACTCTTTATAGTGATTAAGGTAAGAATGAGTTTATCAAGGGGTGGAAACTAAAATGAAAAGGGTCAAACATGATCATGAAAAAGTAAAAAACAATTTAATGGATATAATTATACATTATAACTTGTATTAACTACAATAATTTTTAATTGGATCCTTTTTTCATGAAGAAATCAGGTTTGAAATTAATTGTTTTTAAATTACAAGTGTTCTACTCGTATAACTTATTAAAGGATACCCCTTCTTTTCTCCTATTCATATTTTATAGAAATTTTGGTTCAAATAATGCCAACCAAAATAAATTAAATAATTCCATAATATAAATCTATAATTCTTTATTTTTGAATTAATTCTAACCTAGGAAGTATTTTTTCCTCAAACATAAGGAGGGTACCCGACTAATAGATAACATTCCTTAATGGGAATTATTATTTTATTTTTTCATTATACATATTAAAGTATTCTTAAAACATTATAATATAATAAAATTATTATACTCTATAGAAATATATTTTGTAATTTTTAGGTCATGACTTACAACCATCTTCAATTTCATTAAATGGGATAGAAAATCTTCATTTGTGTGCATGATAGACAACCACATCACGAACTGTTGTTATTCTTCATTTAATAAAATCATTTTACGGTTGGGTATGATGATATATATAAATTATATACATATTATATTAATATAATAATTATACATACATATTCACTAAATCATTTATTTTTTAATGATCATTTTATAGGGGCTACAACAACATCAATGTTGTGTACGACTGACTACCACCACACCACGTGATGTGATTCATTATTTGACAATCACATTACATGGAAAGTAATAAGGATAATATTAAATTTCATATGTAACATAAATGAAATAATTATGATTTTAATGTAATATTTATCATTATGAAATGATCATATATCATTTTCATTTTTACAATAAATATATCATAACATCGTTCGTGAACATGGTGACCACCGCCTTCACAAAGCAATGTGACTACATGTTCATCACCCCAGCAAATGGATGTTACACATAATTATATACAATGAAATATATATACATATATATGTGATTTTATTTTATAATTAAGAGAATATTACGTATCGCTTTTCTGATACAATTAGTTATGAATTGGAAATGATAATCATGCATACATACGACTTACTATATCCATGATTTTAAAATAATCCATTTTTTCACTATTTTTTAGAAAATAATTAAAATTATATTTTATTATATATATGATAATTATTTTATGATTAATATTTTTTAGATGATATAACTATATAATCTGAAAAATTACTTGTTCATTCCAGACAAACCAACCACGAGAAAACAAGGCATTTAACACCTGAAATAGTGAAAATATTAAATGATTATTAATGAAAGGGTGATATGATATTAAAAAAGGATAATATATGATATTATAAATATTGAAATGGTTATTTTACAAGGTATGAAAATTTTTAAAAACACTAATTAGCAGTTTAAATCACATTCAACTAGAAAGAAGCCTGATGATATTGATTTCATCTCAATTTCATTTCATTGAGGTATACTGAAATTTTATACAATTAATTTATTTTATGTGGTGTGTATACTGAACCTTTTTCATGTAATGTTAATTAATAATTAACAAATCAGGGTATTTTCTACTTAAATTTGAATTATTTCATCCATGGGTATTTGACCTGAAGGTGACCAAGTGGTTATGAATTTCACAAATCAATTTATTTTCAATGGGTTATATTACTTCTTAATTATCTTTTATATTATATGATAAAAAGTATTAGTAATTTTGTTTTTAATAAATAATATTTTCATTTTTTATTTATAGTTGGTACGTATAATCAAATCAATGGTTAATTCTCACATTAATGTTATGATCATTGTAATGGTTTATTTGAATGCCTCATTATAATCCAATTTTTTTTCATAAATTTTAGTTGGTGAAAATTGCTCTATAATTTTATAAAAACCCATTAAAATAAATTCTTATATATTTATTAATTATTATTTTAATTAATAGAACTATTTTTAACTATTTCCTTTGTAAAATTACTGTGAATATGGTTGTATGTAAATTCGATGTTTTTTTACTCTTGGTCGATAATATGTCTTCTTTTAAACAATGATTTAATAAAAAGAAAAATGTATTGAAGAGTTCCCAAAATGAATAATTAAAGAAATCTTTATCCAATTTTTTAATTAATCATGAAATTTACAAAGGAATCATTATGTCATATTAAAAATAATTCATATTTTAATTTTTTTTATTAAGTGAAAGGAATATTAGTTCTAACGTTTATAACATGAAAGGATGTTCTAACAATTATGACCAAAAAAATGTTCTAAATATTAATTCATATTTTTCAAAAATTATACCTAAAGATATATTTTTTCATAATATTTTCAATGCTTTTAGTTTAAAAATTTTATTTTCAAAATGAGAAGTATATTTTCCCAAATAATGCTTCCAAAAATTGTTTTTTAATTTCCATCCCACAACAACAACAACCCTTTATTCATTAACCAATAGGTATATCTTGTATTGATACCATTATTATTATTTTACCATATTTATTAAATAAATTTCAAAATTATTTTTATGGAACCAACTTATTTTCCATAGTTTTGTCATGTTTTAAAGCGGTTTACCTAAAACCCATTTATTTTACATGGTTTAATCATTTTATTAAAAGAATAAAGATTTTTTCTTTGAGGTCTATGATGAAATATCTCTGTAATTTAATAAATTTGTGGTTTTTGGAAATTATATAAGATACTTGAACCTACATTGAACCAGGTGGGCCAGTTATATATTATACGATGGGTGTAAAATGATAAAATTAGGTGAGCCTTTTATAAATTTTATAATGGGTACCCCCAAATATCATTAGTTGTGCTCATTATAGATTATATGATGGGTGAACCAAAATAAGAACTTGTGATCCAATTATATCTTGTATGATTTTTTCATCCGTATAGATTCGGGTGATTCCATTTAGCTTATATTATAGGTGCACCCATATAACACCCGGTGAACCTAATATAGCATAAGCTTTGGATGCTCTAAAAGAGAACTCCAATGCAATGGGTAATTATTATTTCTAATGATAATTAAATTATAAGTTTTCCATATAGTAATTCCAATTATAATGGTTATTAAGGGTTCCATGTTAATGATCATTCCTAGATACTGGCATTATTATATATTCTTTCAATGAGTTTATAACTATTATTTTGATAAAGACAGATATCACATGGCTTGTGATTATTGAATCACTGGAATCTTAACATTATTAAATACTAATTCCATGTTTCATGAATGATTAATCTGGTATTGATGAATATGAGTTATATTTTGATTCACTCATTCACTGTGACAATATCGTTATACAATTATTTTATTCTCATACTCATAGAGGACATCAATTGTTAATGAATTCTTTTTACCACTACTATGTACTTGAGATCACACTCTATGTATATACTTTTTTTGAGATTATAAATTATTATATAAATTTAATTTTTTCTATAAGGGTTTCATATGGATGATGTTGATGCCCAAATATGAAATATGAAAGAATGGGTATAATGGGAATGATACAATCATAAATTCTGGGTTATTATTTATGTATGAGATATTTCAAATTTTATAAAACTATAAACATAAAGGATTTTTATGAATTTAATTAATCCAATATTTCATGAACATATTTCATGTTTTTAATGGTGAAAATTGGGTCACCACCATCAGTATCAAATCCAAAAATTTAAATTTCATGTTTTAAACCTTGGACCTAGGATTACGAGTACATGGAGTGAATAGTTAGTATGAAATATCAGTTTAAATAACAATAGAGATTAGGTTATTTTCATGAGATTGAATATTAAGGGTTATGGATAACATCATAGGACTATAACATTATATATGATCGATTGTTCACATCCATAAACACATCATTACGGTTTTAAGCTATGAGATATCAACATGATTAATGAAACATTAAGAGAATACTTATTTTATTTATGTATACATAAAACATTGGTTTAATGTGATGTATGCATTTAATTTTTTGGGGAAATAAGTTTTATGGTATCAAAAACATTTGGGGGTTATAGGATTCTAGATATTGAAGTTATTTTGGGAACTCATGTTTTATTGTATAGAAAACCAAGGGATTGTTGTGTGAATTGATTAATTTTACATTGAAACGATATCTATATATTTTTTTGCATGTAAGATTAAAAGTATGAAAACAAATTTTGGTTAAAAAATTATTTATTGTTTATATTGTTGATTTTATTTAGGATATAGATTATTTGATAAATGGAATTTTTTACTTTCAAAATTGTGTATTATAGTTGAATTTTGATGATTAATATAAGATATAATGGTTTCATTGATTTTAGTAATTATCATACCATGTGATAACCATTTTTGGTTTTGGTTAATATCAAAATATAGGTTGAATAAATGAAAACGCTTTTATTTTTATATGATCCACTAAATATTGATTTTTTGTGCCTCAGGAATAAATTATTTTTCATCAATACACATCATTTAGGGAAGAATATGAGATTTTTATTGGAAATTAATTATAAGATGAAATTATATTTGTCAAGTAAGTATATTCCACTTTGTTTTATAATTAGATTGTGAAATAAATAATCAAATTACATAAAATTATTTCAATTTTTTTTATCATATTACATTCATATACGATCAATTATATGGTCTTTTAGATCATCATTGATTTGTGGTTTTGAGTCCTTTAACTATCCATTTATCATTGAATTTATTATAATCTATGACCTCAATAAAACTGTATAATTATTTATGTTTTTAATTCATTCCTAAATCACCCCACCCCACCCATGTTTACTTATTTATAAATGTTGTATATATTATTCTTGATGTGTTCATACTTACATTTCACTCTTATAAAGAATATTTTTTATTAAACCTTATTACAATGGGGTTTTATTTTTTAAAAAAAATTGACATCATTGATTAAAATGATAAATTTTAAATATAGACTATGCAATTTATTAAATGGTTGATGATTTAGAAGTATATGATTTTTAATGAAAACTATGTTTGATTGCGTAAACAACACATGACACTGAGCTTATATGAGAATTTAACTACATAATAATTAGTGATGGTTGTATTTTTAAGTGGATTAAATCTATTTTATAGATTGGGGTACACCAAACCCTGAGATATTTTTGTTCACTATTATATTCTTAACACAACACCATGCTAAAATTACCCATGGTATATAAAAGTATCATAACATAACTATTTATTAGGCGGTTATTAACAGTATTAAAAAATTTATGAAATATATACGTATATTTACATTTCATGATTAATATAAATTATAGTTAATTTTGAGTAAATATTCAATAAATACTTTCTAAAAAATTTATTCATCTAAAATTAGTCTTCTTCAAAAATGAATTTTATTATTTTAATGATAAAATAATTTTTAAATAATTTATGTAACATTTATAAAAAAATATTTATTAAATTTAACATCATTTTTGAAATATAATATCAAAATTGACATTGTTTGAAATATGGGGACTTTACAGAAAATATTTATTCTCCAACTAGTAGGGGAAATATAGTTTTTTTAGAAAACTAAAATTTATTTTCAATAAACTATGAAATTTAAATAACCCATTATGTTTTAAGATAATTTAATTATTATTTAATTATATTCAGTGCACTAAATTGATTTTTAAATGTCTATATATTGGATTTTATTATAAATTTGTTTTTGGGTTTAAAAATATGTTTTTAAAGAAAATTTTATTGAGAATAATGATTTTATATTTAAATTAATTAAAATGATCCCTAATGAGGAATGCTATAAATATAATTTTTATAATATAGTTCATTATATATTAATTTATCTTTAGATAATAATTGTTATTAAACGAAGATTAAATATGAAATCATCATGTGTTTGAATAAAATACCAATCTTGAAAACGCTCATTTTTGTCTCATCTCCTTGTATTTTTTAAAAATAATTTTAAAAACATTTCTATAAATTTTAGGAAAAAATAAATTTCTTTTTTTAAATATGAATTTATAAATTTTATAATGTTTTATTTTTGAGAATTTTCAAAAAAGACTAATTTATTGATGAATGATGAAAAATAGGGAATTTAATTGAAAATGGGACCGGTCATTAAAATAATCATGGAGAAAAAATGGTATTTTATTTATTTTAAAGAAACATTATTTAAATTTTTAACCAATATGTTTATTTATATCCTTGTAAAAAATATCATATTTAACTTTGATACAAAATGTTTGAAAACTTCTGAGCGTTTTCTCATTAAAAACACAATTTCTCAATACGTTTGGGAGAATACTTTTTTTTAAAAAAAATTCCAATTTTATTTTTTGAATTTTGATAAAAGATATTCATATTTTGAATAATATTAATTTATATTATCAAATATGTTCAACATAATTTTCAACAAAAATTATTTGTGAAAATAGTAAAAATTATTTCTCGCGGTCATGGTAAAAATTGGTTCATCGAGGGGAGGGTTGAACTATAAATATAAGAGTTAAAAATGATCCCAAACATTAAAAAAAAAATTATGATCCTATAAAAAATTTATCTATTATAGGTTCAATAATTGTATATTATTTTACTATTGTAACATGAAGAAATGCGTGAGTTTAGTTTATTCTATAAAATATTACAAGTGTGTTTCTCTCATCACTTATAAAAGGTCACCCCTTATCCTCACCTCTTATCACATAAAAATTTTTTGGATCAACAATTACCTACCAAAATCACTTTATAACTTCCTTAATCTAATCATATAATCATTTTTGTTAATGAAATCCACCATGGGATGTCTTTTTATTCAAACTGTAGGTGGATACCCAAAGAAGAGGCCATGTTCTCTAAAGAGTGTTTTTGTTTTATTTCTTCAACCTCATAATTAAATTAATATTAATCAATTTTCACCTAAATACCTACATATCTTATATTTACATAGATGTTTTTATGTTAAGGTAAATACCAAAACCATTTCAAATTCTATCAAAGGTGTTATAAAATCATCATTCATGTGTACGGCAGACTACCGCCTCATGAACCGAAGTCATTCATTTTTCATTACCATTCCCACTAGTTAGGTTTAATGATAAATTTAATTTATATAAATATTATATGTATAAAATAATTATACATATGATTTCATTGTAGGACATTTACCATATTAATTTTTATCTTTATGGGATATTATAACATCACTTGTGTGTAGGCGGACAACCACCTCACGAAGTGATGTTATTTATTTTATCACTAATTTATTACATGTAAGGAAATGAATATAATTTTAATTGTAATATTTGGTATAATTGAAAAAATAATTATTTTAATTGAATATTTATCTTTTGAAATAAATAATATATCATTTTAAGTTTTACAGTAAAATGATAATAACATCATTCTTGTACGTGTTGGGTACCGCCTTGAAGAAGTGTTGTGAATTTATTATCATCAAAACACCACATGGATGATATATATATATATATATAAATATTTAAATAAATAATATGGTATATATTATATTTTGATCATTTACTGAGATAAAAGATAACACACCTCATTTCCCAAATGATCATTGAAAAATTGTAACATAACTCATGCATATTTATGAACTACCGTCACCACAATTATAACATAATCAATATTTTGTAACCATATTTCAGTTTTTTTTCAAAAATTATAGTTTTTCACAAATGTATTATAATTATTTAAGGATTTTTTTATGTATATTATATTAATATATAATATGGAAAATTATTATATTCATAACTAAACAGACATGGGAAAATGAAGCAATTAACACCCAAGCCAATGATAATAATGAAATATTAAAAATGGATGGGAGATAAGATGTTATAAAATGTCCATAAAAGATAAAACAAATATTAAAATGGTCGTTTATAAGATAATAACTTTTCTAAACCACTATATTGGAGGATAAATTATGTTCAACTAAAATAAAGTGTGACGTAAGGGGTTTCATATAAATTTCATTTCATTGAGGCGTGTTGAAATTTTATGCACCTAAATTTATATGGGTTTTATATAATGACCTTATTAATTTAATATAGCGAATCATTAATAATTAATGGTATTTTAATTTCCTATTTTAATTAAATTATCCATGGGTTCATGATAATAAATTTAACAGGTGTTAAATAATTTAATAAGTCATTTTATTTTCATTCACATGGATTATTTCATCATTATCTTAGATATTATATTATTATATGTATAATGACACCTAAATATATTATATTTTAATTCCATTTTTTATTTTTTTTATATTTTATGCACATAATTTATTCATTAACTAATTCTGATCTCAAAATTATAACCACTATAATAGTTTATTTCACAATCTCATAATAATTGAGATTATCTATTAATTATATTCAATTAAATGATATTATTTGATAATGTTTAATAAACCTATTAAATTTTATTTTACCATAGTTATTAATGATAAATTAATTTAATTGTACCATTTTCCCACACGTTGTTTCTTAAAAATAATTGAGATAATGCATTTAATAAAATATATCTTTATATTTCTCTTCGGTCAGAAATATTTTGTCTACCAAAACCATGTTTTCAATAAATTTTTTCAAAAATATTTGTAACTATTAAAATACTACGTATTGAAGAAATTTTTACCAAATTTACCCTTTTTTACAATCTATTTTCATGGAAATCTGTATGTCGTTCTAAAAACAATGGCCCATTGACTTTTAATGAAAAACAGATAGGAATATATGTTAAACATGTATGATATCAATAAAAAATCTCACCATCATGAACAAAAAAATGTATTAAAACATAATTTACAAGTTTAAAAAATTATTTTTAAACAAATTAATTTTCAAAATTTAATGAGAACATTTATTTATAAAAATTTATTTTCAAAATGAAAATGATAATTTTAACAACAATATTTTCAAATATATTTTATATTATTTATATTCATAATCTACAAAAAACCTTAATTATTAAATAAATTTGTATATATTGTGCTGATACCATTCTTCATATTTATCTAGATGGATAAATATTGTTTCAAAAATATTTTTATGAAACCCATTTCATTTGTATGTGTTAATAGTTATTTAATGAGATTAAAATGAAACACATTTATCTTTCATGGTTTAATCATGTTAAATAGAAAATTATGATTTTTCAATGAGTTTTATGATTATTTATCTACGTAATTTATTCATGTTGTCTTTTATAAACATTATATATGATGGTTTCACCATTATATCACATGGTGGGCCTATTATTACTTATGTGATGGGTGTGAACATATATAATTAGGTGATACCATTATAACTTATACGATGGGTGATCCCAGATTACACAATGTGAGATCATTATAGCTTAAACAAAGGGTAAAACCATATAGAATTAGGTGGGAGAATTATAGATTATATGATGGCTGTGATTATATAGAATATGGTGTTAAAGATACAACATATATGATTGGTGTACGCATGTAACATTCCATTAAATTAAATTATTCTTTCTTCCCCCAAAGAGTTATATGGGAAATTAGTTGGTTGATTATTCCTATAATAAAAGATATTTTGGTGTTCTGTAATGATGATTTTTCCATGATATAGACATGTTCTATCTAGTGTTTCCATTATATTACAATGTTTCATTTGATGAAATTTGTTATCACATTTCCCTGGATTATAGGCTCTTATAACACTTTCCATTATCAAATACTTATAGAATGTTTTTATGATTGATTATTCAGGAATAAATGGAAATGTGTTATTGTATGATTCTCTAATACACTCTGATTGTGTCATCATGCCCTTATTTTATTCTTATTATCACTAGTGACTTTAAATTTTGAATGAATATGTTTTCCCTTATAGATCATTTTAGATCTCCATTCTTATGTTTCTTTTTTCCCATGTTATAAAGTATTATGTTGATTGAATAATGTCTAGAAGGGATAAATATTGATGATATTGATGAACTACAACATAATTTGAAAATATGATTACTGTGAACTATAATCTCTTGAAATCATTGGTATTTTTTATTTTATAAATATTCTTAATTCTCTATAACTAAAAAACTGAATTGTACTTTAGAATTTATTTTATCTAATATTTCAATGGATATTGAATTTATGGGTCATGAAAATTATGTTTCCAATATCAGTATCAAGTCTAGAAAGGTAACATTCTTTTTTTCAACACAGTATCTGGTAGTGAATGTTTGGAGCTATTATAGTTTGTATCTGAGGTTGGGTTTGATAACATTGGATATTGCGATTTTTTGTCAGGTGAGGAAAAGTTATGTGTTTCAAACATCGTCCTGGGTTTATTAGATTATGTATGATAAAATGTTCAAATTCTTAGTCAACCCTGTGATGTTTTAATAAAATAGATCTTATATTTATTAATGAAACATTTTGAGATGACTAATTAAGATGATGTATATGAAAATATTTGATTCAACATAAAGTATTCTTTTAATGTTTTCGAAAATAAGTTTTATGTCACAAATATCATTTGTGTAATATATGATATTGTATATTGAAGTAATTATGGGTACTCATGGTTTATTATATAGATAACCATGGTATTGAATATTTATTTAGTGACTAGGTCATTAATGTTATTTCAAAATAAGATCTCTATGTTTGATACTTCATGTAAAAATGAAATGTATTAGAAAATCATTGATGTTAATACACACATTAATTTTGATATTTTTTAAATTATTTGAGATATTGGGTAATTAATTCATGGAATTATTTTGTTTCAACTTTTGGTATTACCATTTTTTTAAGATTAATGTATTATATGAAGGTTTATCTATTTTGGTAATTATGTTATCAGTTTCCAACCAGTATAGCTTTGGTCAATGTCTAAAGATAGATGGATTAGAATGGTAATTCTTTTAGGCATATATTTTCCATTAAAAGTTGAATTTTAGTGCTCTAGGGGGTGGGGGTAATTCATCTTTAATACTCATAGTTTTGAGAAAAATATGATATTATGTTGGAAGATGGATAAATGATGAAATTATACTTGTTAGCTGAATATATTTGACAATTTTTTAATTCTAGATGGTTAAATGATTCCTCAACTCTCTGAAATTTACCTTGAATGAAATGTGTAATCCTATTATATTTATATCTTATGAATACAATAGATTTTAGATCATCAAATATTTGTATTTTAGATTCCTTCAAATTTCAATTTAGCATTCCCTTGTTTATAAAAAATGAGTGCAATAAATCCCAATTATTATTTACACTTTTCTTCCATATCCAAATATTCACATCCCACCTATGTTCTCATATTTGGAAACATAGTATGTGTTTTTACATTATAACATTATACAACCCTTTAATATTTACCAATAATATGTTTTAATAACCATTTATACATTGTGTGTTAAAAAATTAATCTAAAATGTCTATCAATTAATAACCATGATCATGTTTAAAATTTATTGATACAATTTATTAAGGGGGGATATAACAACCAGAGATTTTAAAAGAAGAAAATTATGTTTAATAGCATAAATGGAAAGCAACAATGTTGTTAGACAAGATGTTAATTGCCGTATACATTATTATATTTATATTTTAAAATATATTTACACTTTTCCACGATATACGTTATGTATAACCCTGATATTTTATTGTTCGATGGTGTATTTAAGTTGAAATAATGAGCTAAGATAATCCACGATATACTTAACCAATTTAACCTAACCATTAATTAATGGACATTAATATTCTAAAATAATTTACGATATATTTGTATATATATATTTAATACTCGATATAAATAAATTATGGTTTTTTTAAATAATCAATCACTTTCTTGTAATGTAATATTATTCTCTATGAATATTAATTCTTCAAAAATTAATTTTATATATTTTCCTAAAAAAATATATTATAATTAATTTTTTGAACTTTTGGAAAATTTATTTGATAAATTGATTTTATTTTTTTGAATGACAATATCTACAATTAATTTCAGGGAAATTTTGGGACTTTTTAAGTGATATTGATGTTTACTGAATACTGATATTACCAATTTTTATAAACAATCATCTATTTTCAATGAATTAATAAATTTAAATTCCCTATCATTTGTTAAATTAATGTATTAATTAATTATTATATTTAATCCAATTATTTTATTTTTAACCCATCTTATATTAGATTTATGCAGAAGATTATTTTTGTGATTAAAAAATATACTTTTTCTAAAAACTGATTTTTATTACAAAATGTTTCTCCATTTTAATTAATGAAAATAATAAAAAAATTAAAATTTTAATAATATATTTTTATATATTATATAATTTATTTTAATTTATATTCCTAAAATGATTATTACTAGTACTGAATTTAATATACATTCATTCTCTGCTTGAAAAAAATACAGTCCTTGAAAACCCTTAGTTTTGACATATTCTTGAGTTTATTTATTTGAATTTTTTAAAATTTTATAAAATTTATTTAAAATAGAAATTTAATTTTTTTAATAATATTTTTAAAATTAGATTATGTTTATTTTGGAATAATTTTCTTAAAGATTAATATTTTGATGAAAAGTAAAAAATATTGTATTATAATTAAATAACTAACTTTTCATTTAATTTTTTTTAAAACAGTAATTATATTTTAAATTGTTTATAAATAAAAACTAGTAAAATTATTAATAAATTAGTTAAATATAGTCATTGGAACCTATTTCAAACTAAATTATGATATAAAATCCTTGATAAATGTTGAAAATTTTCTTTCTAAAACCACACATTCTCATTAGGTCGATAGGATTAATTTTTAATAATTGTTAACCACTTAAGTTAATTGAATTTGGAAAACTGGAATCCATATTTGGGATATTATTAATTTAATTTATCAAATATTATCAAATTAATTTTTTACTAAAATGATTAGTGAGAATAGTAAAAACGATTTACCTTAAAAATGATAAAAATGGTTTTACGAAAATGTTAAACTAAAAAGATAATGGTAATAAATGACTGAAAACATGGTAAAATCAAGTTTTAATCGAAATATTTAAACATAATACCTTCAATAAAATACTATGGGACATAATGGGTTCAATAAGAATTATAAACCCTTGGTGGAATTATTTCTTTCAAATATTACAAGTATATCTCTCACCTCACATATAAATTTCCACCCCTTCTCCTCCCATCTTCATAACATAAAATAATTTTAGTTTAGAACATACCAAAAAAAACCTAAAACCCCTCATAAAATCCTAGAAGACATTTTTTTAATCAAATTTTACATAGGATGTTTTTTGGTTCAATCCTAAGCAAGATACCCAATGAATAGGTAACATTCATCAACAAAATTTTTTATTTTAGTTCTTCATGAACGTCCCGCAATTATTATTAAAAAATTATTATATTAAAAATTTATTTATATATAATATAATTCAATGTTTTTAGTAATTTTAATTATTTTAAAATAGTAACTAATTATATTAAATGTTCTATGAAATCATGGTTAGTGTGTACGTTGGACTACCTCATCAGAAACCTGTGTAATTTTTTTCCATTACAGCCTATGATGGTTAAACATGATGATATATACAAATTATATATATGATATTTATAAAATACTTATACTCGTTTATTCATTATATTATATACACCTTATTAATTTCCATTTCATAGGGAATATGATAACATCTCCCTTGTACGGTGGACTACTGCACCGCGAGGCGATGCACTTTATTTTCTCACTAAAAAATTACATGGATGGTAGTAAAAATAATTTAATGATTATAGATGATATAAATGAAATTATTATTATATTCATGTCCTATTTATCATTATTGACTGAAAATATATCATTTAATTTTTTTGGTCTAAAAATGATAAAATCATTCTTAAACGTGTAGACAACCACCTTCAAAAGTGCTGTAAATATATTATATTCACTAAACCAGAAGGATTATATATATAACTCTATTTTTTAAAATAATAAAATCATATTATTATTTTTTAAATAAAAAATTTTCTTTCCTCTTTTTCATAATGATCATTTAAAAATTGAAACGTTACTCATGTCTATGTTTGGCTAACCTCACCGTGATTATAACCAAGTCTGTTTTTTCTTTATCATGTTTCGCGATTAGTTTGAAAATTATAATCGGTGTAATAATATTATAATTATATAATTACTATTATTTGGTATGTGATATTACTACAGAATATGTTCATGAACTAGATCATTCATGACAAAACACTCATGAGAAAACAAAGCAATTAACCCCATAAACAATGAAAATAATGAATTATTAGTAATGAATGGGAAATAATATGTCATAAATAGATAATATATGATATTATAGATATTATTATGTTAATTTAATAAGATAATAACATTTTTTAAATTTCTATAAAATATTTTAAATCACATTCAACCAAAATTTAGAGTAATGTAAGAGATTTCATCTTAATTTCATTTCATAGAGTCTTATTGAAAGTTATCAACCTAATATCATTTATATGGTTTATATAATAACCATTTACTATATAATATCATTATTTATTAATAATTCATTTTATTTTATGCCTCAATTTTGAATTTCATACTAGGGGATTTTTCATGAAAATTAACATGTGGTGAAGACTTCATAATTATATTTCCATTATTTGGGTTATATTATTTCTTTATTTTTTTTCATAATCTATGATTATATGTATCATGATTTTTTGTTATAATATTTTTAATTTAACTTGTTTTTTTAATATTGATACACATTAATCATTCAGATATTATTTCTCACATTAATGTTATAATTATTTTAATGGTTTAGTTCATACTCTCATTATCATCTAGATTGTTCGTTCATAAAATTTAGTTGGAGGAAAATATTTGATAATTTTCTAATAGATCCATTTATATTTATTAAGATCTTGTAATTAATGATATTTTCATGTAATATTACCATTTTACCAATCTTTTTTACATAAAATAATCTATAATTGTGTTAAGAAAATATGAATTCATTTTTCTCTTTAGTCAAAATTTATTTTCTATCAAAACCATGTTTTAAAAAATTATATCAAAATAATTTTCAATCCTTTTAAAAATTACTTTTAATACATATTTAACCCATTTTTATTTATTATATTTATATAAAAATGAATCATTATTTCATTTGAATATAATTATCTTTTGTGTTTTAAAGAAAAAGTTAATGAAATGTTTGTTTTAACGTGTGTAACATGAATAGAATTTATATCTATCACAAAAACTAAAAAATTCTAAAAATTAATTTATTTGTTGTGAATATTATTTTGAAAGAATTTGTCTAATTATTTTGTGAAAACTTTTTTAAAAAGTAATTTTTAAATTAAAATATATTTTCGTCAACAATGTTTTTAATGTTATTTTTCTATTGTTTCTATTAATAAATGAAAACTACTATTTATTCATACAAAAAATGAGTATATCTTGTATTAATACGATATTTATTATTTCTGTAGAATGATTGATATTATTTTGAAGAGATTTTTGGATAACCTGTTTCTTTTCCATTGGTTAATCATGTTTTAGCTTGATTGACATGAAACGAATTTATTTTACATGGGTTAATGAAATTATAAAATTAATATTGATTGTTTAAATGAAATGGAAGATGAAATATCAAAGTAAAATTTTCATTTTGTAGTTCTTGGAAATTATATATGATTGGTTCACCTATATTGAATTGGGTGACACAGTTATAACATAAACTATGGGTAATCCTGGGTAGTTTCTGGTGATCTTATTATAAAAATAATGATGGGTGCACCCATATAGTTCCATGTGATCTAATTATAGATTTTATGATGGGTTCCCCAAAGTATCATTAGGTGATATCATTATAACTCATATGATGGGTGCACCTAAATAGCACCAGGTGAGCCCAATATAGATCATTTGACAGGTGATACAAAATAGTGCTAAATATAAATGGGAAATTATTTTGTTCCTCATAGATTCATATGGGACATTAGGCATATCAAAATTACAATTTTAAGGTATTTATAAGGGTTAAATATTGAATATATTTCTGACATGCCAATATTTTTTTTCTATACACTCACTGAGGTTGAAATATATTCTTTCATCAACACTGATATCAAAAGGCTCATGAATTTTGAATCTTATGTGTATTTACTTTGTTAAAAACTTGTTCAATGTTTCAAAAGTGGTGATTCATGATAAAGGGGAATGGTTTATTTTAGTATTCAAGAATGTATACTGATTTTGTTTTCATACCCTTTTTTATATCTTATTATAATTGATGATATAAAATTTTTAGTGATTATATTTAACATTACTGAATATTTCAACTCACACTTATTATGAATATTTTTTCAAAGGTTTTCATGTATGATTATGAATGAATTATTTCCAGAAATGTTTTATATAGTTGATATTGATGTCCTAATATAGACTATGAACTTTTAGATCAATTGGGGAAAATAACATCACGAATTTATGGGTAAGATTAAGTAAGAGTTTTTTCTAATTCACGAAGACACTAAAGTGGCCATTGATAATTAATGTGTTCTTAAATTTCCAGATGTTATTAATTGTTTTGGATGTTGAATAGTGGTTCAACTACATCCATATTAATCTTGGAAATGTAATGATCCTGGTTTCAACTTCAGATTTTGGAGTACAGGTTTGGGGACGTTATACGTATTCAATAAAGGAATGTATGAAAATTTTAATCATGTTACCATGAATAAAAAATAACAATATGTAAATATTAGATATAAAATGTTCTCTAGTACCTAATTTTATGATTTTTTTCACATTCTCATATTGAAAATGTTTCCATAAATTATTGAAAATATGTCTCATGTAATAATGATGGTAGGTATGGGGGAGTTTTAGAAAATAGAAAAACATATATAATCAATGCTTATTCGATAGTGTGATGATGATCTAAAATAAGAAATATCTAATAACTATTAGTGAAACCAAGATGAAAAAAATATTGAAAAAAATTATGCATAGAGATTCTCCTTCAATTCTATTGTATATTTCAGTTTCCATGTACATCTATTTCTGTCATGATTGTTATAAATCAAGGTACCTCTATTATAAATTAAATATAAAAAATTTTCATCCACTTGAATGAATTTTTTACAGAGAGGGAATGCAGTGATGCGTGGAAGGAATACCTATAGTTTTGTAAAATTTGACTTATCTATATAGACATGATTATAAAACATAAGATTCACTGTATTAATTTGATAATCACCATGACTATTTTGAACCAATCACTTGATCTAATATGGAAAAACCTGAAATGATGTTGACCAATTTCCATAAACATTCTCAATAGCTTCCTTGTCTATAAGATATGCATTAATCTGTGAGATTTTATATCCAAAATCAATCCCTATACTCTTTAATATTAACGCTACACATACATATTAAATAAATAAAATAATTACATTAAAATAAATCTTATCAATGTCATGTTGACATGTCTATGATCTTTAGTCATATTTGGATTCAGACAAGTGTGTTAACCTAAATATTTTTTAATTTTACAAAATTTTGAATTAATTACAAGGGTAGATCATTATTGAATCTTACCAACATCTCAAAAGTTTTCAAATTTTATAAAAACTGATGATCTCACTGACCCGTAAGAGAAATAATAATATTTCCTCTTCACAAGGTAATTTTTTATTACAATTTGTAATACTTCTTTTCTCATAAATTTTTTTCCAACATACAATTCATCATAAATCCAATCAATATTAATTTGTTGTAAAATAATTTCTAATTTCGTTATTGTGGTTACAACATCATATTAAAAATCAGGAACAACTAATGTAATAATATGTGGTGCTTGTATTACCTATGAATGTTTTCATTCAAGATCATTTGTTAAAATTGTCTCATTTTCTCTATCGGAAACTTATGTATCCGAAAATTTATCATCATAGGCCACATTGATCACAACCATATATGGACTAACAATAATGATTGACATTGTAGAAATAATGTTTCTACTGCAGGTGACATGTTTTAGGGTAGATGAAAAATTCCCAAATGGGTTACAATCATTTGTTTATTTTTATAGATACATTCATGCCACCATTTTTCCATTCATCTTGAACCACATTGTAACCTTTAGTGGGAATTGGATTTACCCTTAGGGACTGGGGAGTTAATCCCTTTTTATGAAGGAAGATCCATAGTCGAATGGCTCAAGTGGGAGATTTCTAAGGGTTATGTATTTGTGTAATCATACCCCCTATGATATGTGTTCCTCATATGGTCTCTAATGAGTTTATTAAAAGATCGAAAAAACTTATGGTCATAGAATCAATAATTCATGGACTTACATCCCAAATTCAGGAACTCATTGGATGATTATTTGGCCAACGACACCTGAATACATTATTGTTCGAGAGGATAGTTGGTCAGTATCATTAAACCATTTTGAGGGAATTTATTTCCTATTCTGGGACTCACTTATAGATTTAATCCATATTAGTATATTCATGGATCCTCAGATAATTTTGTAACAATGTATCCATGGGATACACCTAGGTTGTAGTATCATCATGGATATTCATGTATTTGATGCTATAGAGGAAATTCTTACTTAAGACATGAAATATGGAATAATGATTTTTATAACCATCAAGGAGATACGTAAAGAGGATTGATGTTGGGTTCGAACCCAGAATATGGGCTTTATACATATCTTCAAAAGAGGAATCAAAGCATGAATTGTTTGTTTATCTATACATTCACCTAGGATGAAGCCCATTCAAATTTGGGGAATCATTTTACCGGGACTGAATTGGGTGGAGGATGTCCCTTCATCTCGGCATTTTATAGGCATCCTACATATCCCAATTATGATGGGAATCAAATTTATGGTAGTTTATTTCTCATATTGCATAAACATTGGTTGAATCCCATTGGTTGGGGAATAATTGGGTGATCCTTTTGAGTAGGAACCACTTTTTACTTAGGCCATCATGTAAGCATCCTATGTATCCTGGTTGGAATAGAAATCAGAGTTATCATGGTTAATTTTTCTTGGGGCATGATTGGGGATTATGCATTAGAGCTTTCTATATGTGCTCGGTCCATTAGATATCCATAATAAATATCTTGGCTAGATGAAGAATTACAGTTCACATACATCATTACACTTGGGGATTACACTTGGGAGGTGGCCAAATTGATTGAACAATGAGGAGGATATCGACTATTGACGATTTGATGGATATTTTGGGGTGTGAAACTAAAATCATTCCCCTTTATTGGGACTATGTGTATATCATTATCACTAGAATCATTAATATCATGCGAGAATTACTCAGTGTGAGAGATTGAAGGATGTTATGGATTTTAAGATCACAAGTCCTACAGCATATACTGATAGATTGTTCTAGAACTGTGTGATAGAGTGGGTCTTTGTACATGAATCAATCACCCATATTGATGACCATGATAGTCAAATCATGGTGACATACCTCGACACATCCCAATCTAAGGTGATGAGGGTGAACAAAACAAACTCTTCCAAAAGCCATGGGGCTTACCTCATCATTAGTTCCCTTTTTTGGGTTATGGGAATGGAGAGGAGTATCATCCCTTCCATAAGGGGAAGGAAAGTGTGTCAATTTTACATATCACTGGAACTCATTAAAGGGAATGGCCAGTGGTTAACCCTAATCCCGAGAATGGGAAAGTTCACATTGGTATCCCAATGTTAGTGATCAATTCACCATGGAAATGTTTTCATATTGACATTCTATGTTTCTGAATGATTGTGGGGCCAAACATAACTCCACTCACCTAAGGTATGTAAATTCTGAAAGTCAAGCTGGTGTGCCCAAGGATCTGATATTACTGTTGTGGTGGATTTGGAGGAGGGTTGGGCTAAATTCTAGTGGACTGGTTATTGGAGGACCTATAGAGTGCTAGATGGTAATGGAAGTGTTTTATTGGGGCTTGAGGGAAGGAAACATAAAGAAACCCCATTATACATATTGTTTCTCATTCGAGGTGGATGTAACGTCGTAGAGAATTATACTATAAGATTTGATGGGTCATCTGTGTACAAAATCAAGATGCATAAGTATGAATGGAAAACCACATACCAAGTGATATGTATTTTGGGATGTGGGTTTCCATCCATGTATATATGAATTTTGTGGTGTAGGGTTCAATTAGTATAGAAATGCGCTATGCATAGCACTGAATTGATGAAGGGTATGGAGGCTGTGGTTCACAAGGAATTCATCTACCCTTAATTTATTGTTGTCGATAGTATAAATTAGGTTTTTTGTTCCCCAATTATTACTATGTTACTTCTTACTTATAGTTTTTGGCTGTTTGTATCTTTTGAAATGTGATTTGGGGTCTGCACATTGTTGATGATTCGAAACCAATGTCAGAATCCCCTCCATATCTGAATTCATTCGTCCAGCCTCTACGGTCTCCATCATGTTGTCATCCACTGATTTCATTCATATCGTTTATCATCCTCTGTATTAATTCCTCTTGTGATCCATTTATAGGGAATGAATAAAATCATATCATGGGTCATGCCACACCATTAGCATGAAATTGTGATAATATATCTCATCTCATAGAAGACTATTTCAGTTGGGGTTTTTCTGGGATGTGGACCACAGGAGGCAGTTTGTGTAACCCTGCCATCTTTCCTTGTTTGTCAAATACATAGTTTATAGGACATTATACAGATAGTATTTTTGCGCCTGATTTCACCAATGACATGGTTTGTGGGATATTGGGTTTTCTAGCCATTGCACTATGGGAAAGCACATGACAGGTCCTTCAACATAATGATGGTTCACAGTTCATGCGACCCAAGAAACATTCCCATTAATGATAAATGATAAAATATAAATTTTTGTAATATCTGATTTCATCATGTTTGTACTCAAATTTTCAATTGGATTTTCATTTATTTCTTTGTTTTACATATTGGAATATTAAAATTCCTTGTTATGAATTTTTTAGACACTAATTATGTCTCCAATCGAAATGGGGACTGACCGGAATGAATAGGAGGATATTCCAATGTAGCTACAATCTTGACATGAATGGAAAGATAATGAAATTTTTATTTCTAGAGACATTGGAATTTGAAGAATAACATTAATATTTCTGTGACTACATGGAAAACCTCACAACCATTTTTTCCTTATTCATTATCACCCTAAATTATTCTAATCCTATTTGGTATGGGCATATCATCATAAAAAAACTTTATAATATGTTGCCCGTTGTGGTTTTTTGACCCAAAAATCATTAGGAATTTTTTTATTTGATAGATCAACAATTTATTCATACCATACATAGTATAGTTTTAACTAGCTAGTTCCCGAATTTTATCTAGGAGTGCACTTTGCATGATTTTACTCTGCTGGGTGATGCATATTTTTTGTTGGCAGTTTAGAGGGTTTCCAATTAGATTTATTACTAATGTTTTAGTTTTAACAGCTTTGACCAAACAGCATGTGACATGCCCATATTTGGGATTCATCATTTCAGAATGTCCTAATAACTCTAATTTGGGAATGCGTGATTTTTATTGGCCCTGAATTTTCCCTCTTTGGATGTAAATGGCGATTTGGAAAAAATTGAGGCATACGATGGTAGGAAGTTACTTTCCAGAGGGTGTATTTTTCTTTGGTTGATGGTCATTTTGTTGGTAACAAATGAAGTTCCATTGTTGAATGATTTTCATAGTCAAAAAATGGTGTACATAGGACACTTTCCATCAATTTCTAATGGCTGTGGAAATTTATAACACATTGGATTTGTTTTGAGGTTTGGTACCATAGTGGGTGGCCTATCCGAGGGATTATATCTGAAAGTATTAGGAGATGTTTTATCGGAATTAAAAGGGAAATTAATCCAATATGAATTACAATTGTGTACGGGAGAAAAATTTAATGGTATAGTTTATTTTCATACAACCAGAAAACATGATGAATATTATGGGATTTAATTTTACCCTATCAAAGAGAGATTACAAAATTCATCAGTTCACTTAGAAATGCATAACATATTTTTGAATTTGAAAGGGGAATATTTTTTTATGTGTAATCAAGTGGTTATCTAAATTCAGGAAGTGATATGGGATATAAATTTCATTCGGGAATACAAAAATAGTGAAGGAATCTCAAAGGGATGTATCAGATTTCATTGACGACCGTTTTGTAGGTGATACATGCAGAGCCACTGAGGCATGATGCGAATAATCAAACAGAGGTTTCTTCATGTCACTAATCATCCATCTCTGATAACCATGATGTATTATGGGGATTGGATGATTTTTTGACATAGTGTATGGCTTTTAAAAGTTGGTTAACCAAAACATAAAAGCGGGAATTTATTTTTCTACATATTACCAAAAACCCTAAAATAGTTGGGAAATCAAGTTTTTTTACACGGATCAACTTCACGAATATGGATGGAGAATATATATTTTTAGGAATAATTAAGTTTGAATGGAGGTAAATTGGGCCATGGAATTATGATATATCAATTATGTGAGTACTAAAGGAATATAAACCATGAATTTGAGGGTTCTTTTATCACGAGGGATGTCATGGGGATTGGGAGGAATTAGAAATACTGAGGCAGGAGAGGACTCCCCTGAGGAAGAATTTCCCTTTTATTGATGTTCATTTCGTAGGAATCTGATTTAGAGACACTAGGGGTTGATGTGTGAATTTAATCCTTGATATCTTCAGGACAGTGTCCGTCCATATCTGATGGACATGGAGGGTTTCGGGGATCCATGATTACCCAATGAACAAAGTTTTATGTGTGGCAAGAGTGTATTGTGATATATTAGAAACCTCTAGGTTTTTATTCATCTATGGGATCATATAATCACCAATATATGTTTGGATCAAACATAGTGTGAGGCATCAGTTCCATCTTTGGATTACACTATAGATTATCTTCGTACATCAAGGACCTGGGGATCCTTATGGGGAAAGAATCCATAACAAGCCATTTAGGGTCAAGATTCTAGTACTGAAAACCTTGACCTGTTTTCCAGGATATCATGGTGGATATCCATATATGGTGCCAATTCTCATGTTGTTTAGTTTCGGTGTAAGAAACATGGGATTATAAGGATTTTTGGTCACCACTTATGAATGGAATAATCAATGGATGTTATAATTTTATGCTTAGACCAACACTGTGTAGTTTAAAATTATGTAGAAAGGATGAATTCTAAAAAATTTATCACCATGTGGGGATGATGTAGGGTAATACCGTCATTAAATAATGGAAATATGATTACCCTTATGAAACCCTCTAAATATGAATTTTCCAGATATTCTATACTTTGATTCAATTCATTCACAGAGGAGGGGATATTTCAATACTTTATTTGGAGGATTCTGGATTGTAGGATTCGAGTCTACAATACATTTTTTAGCAGGAAAAAAATTATACAGGATTCCCGATGAGCATTACTTACGGATGTCAAGCCCATATGCCAGAAGGAAATAAATTTTTTGAGATGGTCGAGACAAGATAAGAATCAATGCATTTCCATTGTGCAGTGTAGTTTCAAGTTTGACAACAAAGAAACTTATGGCATAGAAGTTTATAATCATGCAGTAAGGAAGTTAGTAGCATGGTTTATTGTAGTGTTTTAGAGACAACATTTCACCAAGAACGTAAATATAATTGAGTTAATCATGGTCGGGATATTCAAGTATTCCATAAACATGAGTGATGATAGAATTTTTAAACCATTGTGTTAGGGGGGATAGGATGATGTGAAATGAAATGGGACATGGAATCCATTGTGTATACTGAAATTTTAAAATCATCTCATTAGGAAAAATATTACATTGATTGACAATATTTTTGTAGGAATCATATATAAAGCCATTGGGGCATGATGTGCATAGTCAAATAATAGTTTCCACATGACACAGATCATCCATTTCTAATTGTTATGAATGTGTGTAGAGACACAATATTTCCCTGAGTATAGATTTTTTTCAAATAAGAAATATGTCTTTGGGAATGTAAGAAATATCACGACCGTGGTTAATCAAGGACTACAAATGCTTCTATATTGATCTGACTCATATATATGGATAAGCATGACATTTTTCCTCCTATTTGGTGTCATGGTATATTTAATGCTCCGACCCCAGTTACTGAGAGTCAGAGCATTATTACATAACATTGGCATGACACAAGTAATGATGTCCAGAATGACCGATCAATTTAGTAGCCTTGTAAGTACTAGATACATTCATATGTTTTGCATTACATCATGAAATAATGAAATCAACAACATTTTTTCACCTTTTGAATGCACTTATTTCCTTATCCTACCCTAAGAAGATCAACCAAAAAATACATCTTCACAACCTAGGAAAAATAAATCATAGACAGGTGTGAGATCAGATGCTCAGTAAGGATAACAATATAGAGAAAAAATTCTTATATAAGCATTACCATTTAAAGAAATGTATAAGACTAAAAAAATCCTTTTGAACATAAACATCATAATAATATGAAAAATATGAAATCAAATAATTCAATTTACTTAACATGGATATTCTACTAGTCTAAAAATCAAATTCAATATCAATAGCCACTTTCATAATGATGGAATTCATAATAATATACTTCCTAACCACATAGTCAAGGCCTTGGGCCAAGATTACAATTATGATTTTTTGAAGGTCTTGTGCGAAGACACTAGTTTGTCTCCTGAGACCTACCAATGCTTTTTTGAGCAATAGAGGGCTCCAAATGTCACTTACTATGTGCAAGGCATTCATCTTATGAAAATGAATAAACATAACATAAACATTCATATTAAAACAGGCATATGAAATATCAATAATTTATCCATAAACCATTAATGGTGTAAAAATAACAGATCCACAGTCATAAATATCACAAAACGCCCAATAAAATATAGTTTCTTTGTATCATAATAAATCAACTTCAAAAAATCCTAAAATCCATCAAAATATGTCAACATGAATGAAATCGTTACTTTCTTCTAGAAATATCTCATTATATTTAGAAATAATTTAATATTCATATAATTATAAAAGAAAACAATTATTTTGAAAATATTATTATAAACTTGTATGGGATGCTTTTATGATGATATAATGGAATAACATAGACCAGGTAGTTGTATAAATTAAAAAAGGCATTCGTACATTAATTTTTTTGAAAAGGTCATGAAGTACCTTGTTTGGAAAACGACAAAATGATTCCATTGAAAACATATATTGTCAAATAAGGATATATACGACTTTAAAATATAGTATAGTAAATAGTAAAAATTGATTGAATTAAATTTATAATAAAAGATGAATATGGATGATAAAGAGGTCCTAGTAGAGACTTACGTAAAAACAACCTCGGATAATAAAGTGAGTGTGAAATTAACACTTACCTTGTACTTTTCCTCAAGATATATTTTTTTAACTTCTGGTATAATAGTTAAAACATTTTTATTAAATTATAAAATAAATATATTTGGAACAATGATATCATATATGATCTTCTAATATTTCTTTGTAAACAATATTTCATCTTTATCATCATTTCGGGTGTTAGGTGATCCATTTTATTGTATATGTTCAATTACATAAGCCATTTTTTGTATGGATAGGATGTATTTTATTCATATCCAGAAATATATGTAGTTCTTAAACATTATTTTTAAGCATCAAATAAAAATTAGTCTTGAATAATTATGATGGGAAATGAATCTCATCACGTACGTGGACACGGTAATCCGTACGTACGCATGAGCGACAATATCATTATAATGATTGGGAAATCGTATAAAATTGGATGTGATAACTTATATAATGAATCATTAATTTTTTATATTTTTTATTTACATCAGTTTTACTCATTATTATATGCATCCAAATAATGAAATGTTTGAATAACGAACTACACCATGATGTGGAGATGATAAGTCGTACATACGCACGTATAGTGACTTTTGTCATTCATATGATGGATAAAATAATGAATATGGTTGTAACATTTGTATAATAGCATCACAGAATATATAAGATACTTTATTTGTTATTTTATAATTGAAAATACAAAGAAATAGGTTGTGGATGGAGAAGGAATGTGGAAGATGGTGGTAAAATTATTACCTCTTCATAAGGTGTTTCTTGTTTAGTTGATCAAAAAATTGCTTTAGGATGGCTTTCTGATCAAAACATGGACTCTAGGATTATGTGAGGGAAATTTGGAGGTTATCTGCTTAGGGGTTGGCCGAGAAAAATGGCTTTGGAGGTGTGATTGTGAGAGAAGGGGAAATGTCCATTTCTATGAGATTTGAGGGGCATGTTAGAAAAAGTTTGAAATATTATTTTACAATAAAATCATTTTCGGTTTCTATTGTCTCTAAAATTATTTAATTGTAGGATAAGGTGGGTATGGGTTGAAAACATCTCAACCAATAGGTTTTAGACCGGTTTGCGTCTTTATATTAAGCTAATCTTTTAGATTTAACTATTACTTTAATATTTTAAGCTTACCATGTATTCATGTATTATTATAAAAATTGAATAGAAAACATACTATAAAATGCCATTAAAATCTCAAGTGGTTCATTAATGATATACATATCATTATACATGTTATATGGTAGAACATTAGATTTTAAAACTATTATATAATTCAATAATATATTTTTCGTTTTAAAAACACTTTTATGTCAATTTTGATACTATTTTGTATTCGGTTTTTGTGAAAGTAATAACCACTTGATTACATCAATAAAAATACATTGAATCAACCCTAACATTTCATTTTCACCTAGAAAATTTGTGTATGTCATAAAAACATGGAAATATTTTTTTTTGTATTTGTAATATCATATATTTGACTGTTTCATTAATAAGGTAATTACTGCATCTCCATTTGGTCATAAATACAATAAATAACATAATTTCTAATAATTATATATAAAATAACATTATGTAGGAAATATTTTCATATTTCTAATGAGTATTTAGAGTCTAAATGATATCTTATATTAACCCACTTAAAATTTGTTTTACTAAAAGATATATTATTATATCATTTTTGTCTTTATTTTAAAATAATTAATATAAATTGTCATTATCACTCTAATGTGGCACAATGGTGTTTTAAAATCGACACAATGATTCCAATGGTCAGAAATGTATCTACCAATAAGAATTGGACACATGTTAGTGTAATATATTATTTTTATAATTTTATTTTTTACCCTTATTTATAGGATTTACCCTTTAAAAGTGGTAAATAAAATATTTACCGAAGAAATTATTCATAATGACGAAAAATAAAATTTAACTATTCATATAATTTTGACCTCATGATTTAAAATATGGAATACATTTTTCCAAATTCAAAACACAAAAGTTTCAGAAATTAATTTTAAATTAATTCTTATCATCAAAATGAAAAATCATGTTTTTAAGAAATAATAACTATCAAAAGATTGACAATTGTTTATGTCCGGTTTAAATGTGAAATTATATACAATGACATAAATTATATTAAATGAATAAAATATAATATAATGATACTATAAACCCACTCAAATTTATAATTTTACACTATAAATTATTTTGATTAAAAAAGTTTATTTAAATTTAAATTTAGTATTTTTCACAATTCATTAAAAATTGAATGTAATCAGAAAAGTACAAAAAATTCACCATAAGATAATTTCAATATTCCAAATTCAAAAATGATGTCCATTTTAAAAAATAATATTTATAATATTTCAAAATGTGGTTATTAACATTTATATTTACTAGTTTGATTAATCGTGATGTGTTAAAAGACTAAGTTGCCAACAACACAAGCTAGTACATTATTCAAATTGAAACATAAAATTGAATCTTGAGGTGTTAAATTCTCACCTTCATAAAATAATTTCATCCTTGATGTTTTTAGAATATTACTATATAAAATTATTTGGGTGGTTCTTCATCATATGTTCCTCAGGATCCCACATTGCTTATCTCATCTTATGGTTTCTCTATTGAACATTTTCCTGACGAGATGTCTTGTTTCTCAGCACTTGTTCATTGTCATCAAGAATTATAACATGCTCATCACAAAAAGACATATCTGGATCCCATTCAATTTCCCCACATTTGAGTAAATGTGTTAGGTCAGGCAAGCATATTCTCAATAGTGTTACGTGAAACACATCATGAACTTTGGAGTGACATGGAGGCATTGCCAAATGATAAGCTACTACTCCAATTCGTTCTAGAATTTCGAAAGGTCCGATGTATATGGGACTCAATTTACCCTTCTTACCGAAATGTATAACACCCTTCCAGGGAGATACCCTCAAGAAAACATGATCTCCTATAAGAAAATTCATATCCTTCCTTCGATTACCAACATATCTCTTTTGCCTACATTTAGCTGATTTGATATTGGTTTGGATAATATTAACATTTTACATTGTTTCCTCAACAAATTCTGGGCCTATGAGTTTTCTTTCACCAACAACATCCCAACATGTTTGTGTGCAACATCTCTTGAAATATAATGCCTTATATAGTCTCATCCTAATACTTGAATGAAAGCTATTATTATAGGAAAATTAATCCATAGGTAAATATTGATCTCGCATACCTTGAATGTCATGTGGGAAAGATATCAACATACCTACTATGGTTTGAATAGTTTTTTTCGAATTTTCCATCAGTTTGAGGGTGGTAGGCAGTGCTCAAATGAATTTTAGTACCCAGGGATTTCTTAATTCATTTCTAGAATCTTAATGTAAAACTAGGATAACAATCAGATACAATCGATATGGGAAATCCATGAAGTCTTACAACTTAATTAATATATATTTTTTCCATATGTTCAAGTGTAAAATCATCACATATAGAAAGAACATGTACTGACTTTGTAAGAATATCAACATTGACCCATATTGCATCATTCCTTCCAGGAGTCTTTGGTAGTGCCATGATAATATGCATTGTAATATTATCCCATTTCAACTCAGGTATGGGAAGAGGTTACATGAATCCTCCATGTTGTTACCTTACAACTTTTACATATTGACCAACTATACATCTTGACACCAAATCAGAAATATCCCTCTTCATGTTGTCCCACCAAAAATGTTTTTTAAAATCTCTATACAACATAGTTCTCCCTGGCTGTATTGATATATTAGAGCTATGACCATCATCCAAAAATATCCTTTTTAGATCAGGAATGTTAGGAACATTGAGTCTCTTCCGAAATTTCAAAATTCCATCTTCATATATGAAGTTAGTAAATCTCACATCATTCACATCTATAACATTATTTGTAAACTCCTCATCATCAATCTGAGATCATATTATTCTTTCTAGTAAATATGGTTTGGAAACCACATTAAAAGAATATTGATGTTTCATCTTCCATGGTAATTCCCATATCCATATTTACTAGATCCATGAAAATATGATCTGTTTCGTCTCTCATCATGGTCAAAACACCATGATCATTTCTACTCAAAGCATCAACAGCCTTATTTTCCTTCCACATGTGGTAGTGTACAGTGAAATCATATTCTTTAAGTAGTTCAAGCCATATAAGTTTCCTCATGACGAGTACATTAAATGAGAAAATATAATTCAAACTCTTGTGATTAGTATAAATCTCACATTTTTCACTATAGAGATAGTTTCTTCATATATTTAGAGCATGGATTACAACTGCTAAATAATGATGGTAGAGTCAAGATAGAAGCATTAACTAATCATCTCTTCAGTTCTTCAAAACATTCTCCACACTCTTTTTTTCAAACAAATTTAACACCATTATGAGTGAGCATTGTTAATAGTTTAGAAAATCAGGCAAAATTCTGAACCAAATGCCGAAAATAACCTGCAAAAACAATAAAACTGCATAGCTCAGTTATACTTTTCGGTGATGGCCGTTGTTGGATTGCCTTAGAAATTAAAGGATAAATATATATTCTATCATTAGATACAATATGTCAATGAAAATAATCCTCTTGAAGCTATAAATCAGACATTCTAAATTTCCCATATAATTCATTTCTTCTACGAGTCATTATGATAATGATGAAGTTATTTTCCCGATCTTTTTATATTTTTGAATATTACAAAAAAAAATCAATAAATACCACTACAGTGATATCATGATATTCCTTAAAACCCAATTCATTAGATACATGATGATAGGGGGTGCATTAGCAAATCCAAAAGGCATTACTATAAACTCGTAATGCCCGAACCTGGTTCAAAATGTTATTTTTGGAATTTCTTTGTTCTTCACTCACAACTGGTGATATCTAGATTGAAGGTCAATAATTGAATAATATTTATCACCATGAAGTTGTTTGAATAAATCATAAATTTGATGTAGTGGATACTTGTTTTTTATTGTTATATCATTGTTCTCCCATTATTTAATGAACAACCTCATAAATATTTCATTATTCTAAACAAAAAGAACAGGGGCTCCCCATGGAGAAACACTAGGGTAAATAAACCACATGTTACTCAATTCCTCTAGTTGTTTTTTTGTTCCACAAATTTCACAGTGTCCATTCTATAAGGGGTCCTCAATATGGGCCATCGACCATGAATAAAATTATTGGAAAACATAATTTCTAACTCTGAAAGCTGTCCAGGTAAATCCCTTAGAAACAAATCAACATATTCTTGAAAAATATGTACATCCTAAATTTTGACATTATTTTCCTCACCCATTGTAATTTGATTCTCTTCATCCCTAATAATTTAAATTAGTAGAGCTACTGGGGGTGGATCTAGATAAGAATCAGTTGGTGACGTTTCTGGTATAAAGATACGAAACTCCTAATCACCAACAGAAATTGTAACATCCTTATTCTTATAATAAATTTTCACATCATGGTTTGAATGAAAATCCCTATTGAGGAATATAAAAAATTTAATTATGGGTATGTTGATGAAATATGCAGATAATGAACATTTATATGCCATAATGGGAACTGATTCCCAGAACATTGTTTTGATAATACTTCCCATATGTGTTTTGACTGATAACTCCAATGATGAGTCAAATTTAATGTATTAACTTTTCATTGCAAACTGGGATGATTTTAACCAATATGATGTTCCAGAATCAAATAAAGCATTGGATAAAAGTGAGGACAACCATTAAATTACCCCCGCCCCATATTTTGGAGCTTCATCCTCTGTAGAAGTGATTGCATAAGGCTGGCCTTAATCCATTGGTATTTTCTATGCTATGTTATCTTGGATCATAGGAAATTCGTTTGCATAATTATCCTTCTCTCTACAATTATTTCACTAAACATTGACAACCTATTTATTCCCCTTTCAATCACAATGTTGGTGAACCTTTTCACAACACTTGTAATAGAATCCTATTACCTTTAGGTCGGTACTCGGGTGTTTCATCCAACATTTACCACATGATGGATATTCAACATTTACCTTATTCCCCTTATTTCAATTTTCAGTGTTTTCAGAGACCTCTTCTTCTCTTATTTTGATTTGATGTTGTAAGACTTGGATAATTTTTTTTCTGTCTTAATAGCACACGAGAAAATATCTTCATATGATGAGAATTATTTCGAGACTAATGCTCGAATAAGAAATGGCTTTAAACCATCAAATAATAGATCAAAATATCTCTTTGGGTCACATATATAATCCGCTGCATGCATTTCTAACCTTGTAAAGAATGTCTCATACATTGCAAATTTCTCATCCTCCATTTTTTTCAGAGTTATAAATTGTATTTCCATATCTTCTCGATGGTCATGAGGAAAGTATTTTTTCTATGAAATTGTCTTCAAAATCCCTCTATTACATGATTGATACTTCATCATCTTCCATTGTGTTTTTTAATGACCACCGTTGACCTTCATCTCCAGTGAGGTGATAAACTACCATGAAAACATTTTATCTTTCGCTACTCCCCAAATAATGAAATGTTTTCTCTATGGAACATATCCATTGATCAGATACTAATGGATTTGTACTCCCATTTAATGTTGGTTGTTGTTTCCTCATGAACTGGTATAACTTTTATCCCATACATTTTGGATCAGGGTGCTCCATACAATTAAAGTTATTATTCGTAACCTGAGTGTGTTGTCCCAGTATGGTGATAAGCTAATCTAAACGAGGAGCATCACCATCTCCACTATAGTTATCTTGAGAAGGAACAAAAAACCTACATGGATTATGTGGGTTCATATGGTTTCTAATCCTTCCACTAGGCACCATTTCTAAACAATGGATACAATAGATTAGTTTATTAATTGTAATACATAATTCTATACTTATAAAATAGTTAAAATAAATTGAATAGTTTATGTATATAATTCATAATCATAAAAAAAATTTCATTAACAAAGTATATACTATTAAATCCATCATAATGGATTGTAAAGAAAATTATAATTATCTGAAGAATATACCCCAGGAGTTTTGTAACCAAGAGTGCAACAATTCCTGTTGTCATGCACTAGTTCTGGTTCGAGTCTAGCTCAAAACAGTGTTTTCGGGTTTTACAATTATGTACATTTATTTCAGAGCCAGGTCTACCTACTTGTATCTTGATAGGGTTGTATTTCTTGGAAAACTCAAAAAATATCTACATTTCTAAAATTCTAAGAAGGTTATCTATACTAATCCTCAAAGTATATGATAGGGTAATTTTCTCTAATCATAGTTTTTCTAAATATAGAATCCAAAGGTGGTACTAAACATCCTTTGATTTCAAATGTAATGCCTAGACCCTAATTACTTAGAGTTGGTGCATCGTTACATAAAATTGGCATGATACGAGGAATGATTTCTTGAATGAACAACCATTTTAGTAGCCATGGAAGTACAAGATACATTCATAAGTTTTACATTCCACCCTGAAAATAAAACATCAAAAAAATTGTACCCTTTTGAACATACTTATATATTTATCCTATCATTGCAGATAAACCATGAAATAATTATTCACATCCTGGGATAAATAAAACCTTGGAATGGGTGAGCTCATATGCTCAGTAAGGATATCAATATTGCGGAAACACTCATAAACAAGCATAAAAATTTCAGGGAATTTATAAGACTAAAAAAAGACTTTTAAAAACCAACATCATAAAAACGTGGAAATGATAAAATCAAATAATGTAATTTATTTAATCACATGGATATTTTTCTAGTCATATAATCACATGTGATATCAATAGCCACATTCAAAATAATGGAATGCATAATGTCATACTTCATAACCACATAGTCAAGGACTTGTTCCATGACTACAAATAATATTTTTTCAAGGACTTGTTACAAGACACTAGTTTGTCTCATGAGACCCACCGATGCATTATACACCTATAATGATCTCCACCCGTCACTTACTAAATCAAATTTATTCCTCATATGAAAAAGATTAAGCATAACATAAACATTCATATTAAACCAAGGAACTGATATATCAATACATTATCCATAAACAATGAATGGTGTAAAAAAACACATTTGCAGTCAAAAATATCACAAAACCATCAATATTATATGGTTTTTTTGTATCATACCAAATCAAATTCAAACAAGATTTAAATCCATCAAATAATGTAGTCATAGACAAAATCATAACATATTTTTTCGATTTATCTCTTTCTATTTTGGAATCATATAAAACACATATAAATATAAAATAACATTTATTTTGAAAATATTTATATAATCTTTCATGGGAAGCTTCGATGTTGATGTAATGGAAGAAAATAGCCACACCCACCAGATAAGTTAAAAAAATACATTCGTACCTTAATTTTGTCGAAAAGGTCATAAAGTACCCTGTTAGGAAATTGACAGAAAGGATCCTTTCAAAACATATATAGTCAAATAAGGGTATAAATGACTTTAACCTATAGTACAGTAAATATTAAAAATAATTTGAATTATATTTTTAATAAAATGGGGATGTGGATGATAAAGAGGTCCCAGTAGATACATAAGTAAAAATAACCTCGAATAATAAAGTTATTATAAAATTAACCCTTACATTGTACATTTCATTAGTTCATGGAATTATATCCTTTTTTATAATAGTTAAAACATTGTTATTAAATTTTATAATAACTATACACAGAAATATGATTTCTTATATGATCCTATAATATTTCATTGTTAATAATATTTTAGAAGTATCATCATTTTGGGTGTAAACTAATCCTTTTTCATTTATATTATCGGTTACATAAGACATGTTTATTATCGATTGGATGTATTTTATTCATATCCATAATGATGTTATGTTCTTAATAATTATTTTTAATCATGAAATGAATATTATTCATGAATTATTATGATGGATAATTAATCTCATCGTGTTCTTGGAGACAATAATATGTACGTACGCACTAGCAACAACATCATTATATTGATGGTGAAATCCTATTTAATTGGATGGTATGTAATTTATAAATAATGATTAACATGGTATATTTATTATTTACCTCAGTTATACTCATTATTATACCCTTTAAAATAATGAATTTCTTGAATAACAAACAACAACACGACGTGGAGACAATAATCCATACATATGAATGTTTGGTGAAATTGTCATTCATATGTTTGATAGAATAATGAATATTATTGTACCATTATAATAATAACATCACAATATGTATAATATACTAGAGTTATAATTTTATAATGGTAACAACAAATAAAGAGGAAGTGGATGAAGAACGAATCTGAATGATGGTGGTTAAATTATTACATATTCTTCGGGTGTTTCCATTGGAGTTGATCAAAATGGATCCTTAGGTTGGATTTCTGATCAAACTAAATCCTCTAGGTTGATTTTAGGGAAATTTGGAGGATATTTGGGAAGGGTTTGGTCGTGCCAAATGGATTTGGAGCTATAATTTTGAGAGAAGGGGATGTGTCCTTTTAAAAGATTGGAGAGGGTAACCTTAAGAAAAGGTGGGTATGGGTTGAAAACATCTCAAAAAAATAAGTTTTAGACAGTTTGGGGTCACCATATTGAACTTATCATATAGATTTAACACTTAGTTAAATAGTTAATGTTTTACCATGTATTATTGTGTTATTATTATAATTGACTAATAAACAAACTATAAAATGACAATCAATCCTCAAGTGGTTCATTAATGATATACATAACTTTATATAAATAATTTAATATAACCATATATTTTTAGAACAATTATATAAATTAATAATATACTATATTTATTAAACACTCATTTATTTCAATTTTGACACTATTTATTAATTGGTTTTTGTGAAAGTCATCAAAACATGATTACTTAGAACCAAATACATTGAATCAACCCTAACATGTCATATTCAACTAAAAAATTCGTGCATGTCCTAAAAAAATTTAAATTACATTTACATTTACATTTTTAATATCATTAATATGATTATTTCTTTAATAAGGTAATTAATGCATCACTATTGTGTCATAAATAAATTTAATTATATAATGTATAAAAATTATATATAAAATAAAATCATGTTGGATATAACTTAAAACTTATAAAGAGTTTTTATAGTATAATGGATAACTTATATAACCCCATTTAATATTTTCATTTACGAAAAGATATATGTTTATGTCATTTTTTTCCTTACATTAAATTAATTAATATAAAGTGTCATTATCACTCTCAAGTTGCCCCAGGGGGTCGCAAAATCGACCCAAGGATTACCATAGTTGGAAATGTATCAATCTATGGGAATATGACACAAGTTAGGATAATTTAATATTATTGTAATATTATTTTTAAACTTATTTACCGGATTTACGGTTTAACTTTGGTAAATAAAATATTTTCCGAAGTAATTATTCCGAATATCTAGAAAGAAAAGTTACCTATTTACACAATTTAGATCTACTGATTCCAAATATAGAATAAAATTTTTAAAATTCAAAAGACAGAAGTGTCTTAAATTAATTTAAAATTAATATCCATTGTCAAAACAAAAAAGCATGTTTTTATGAAATAAAAACTATCAAAAAACTGACACTTGTTTATTTCAAGTTTAGATGTCAAATTACATACAATGACCTAAAATATATTAAATGATAAAAATTTAATCTAATTTTACTTTAAAACCAATCATATCTATAATTTAACAACATAAATTTTTTTGATTAAAAAAGTTGTTTTTAATTAAAATTTATTATTTTCACTATTCATAAAAAAACTAAATGCTTTCCGAAAAGTAAGAAAAATCACCTGAAGAAAATTTCAGTATTTCAAATTCAAAAATTAACTTTATTTTGAAAAATAAAATTTAAAAAATTTTAAGAAGTTGTTATTACTTTATTTAACGACTAGGAAGATTGGACAGGGGGTGTTAAAACTCCAAGTTGCATACAACCCAAGCTGCTACATTATTCAATGGGAAACGTACCATTGAAAAATTCAGTGTTAATGTTTAGATGTGAAATTTCACCCATCTCTTTTTATTTTCTATTATTGGAATTTGGGGCATGTTTGACATCTCATAATGCTGATGATTCAGCCGTATATGATTCTTGAGGAACATTGCAGTTTAATGTAATGTGGTAAGGACCTTTTATGGATTTTCCTATACATGTCTAACTGATATGGAACGAAAGGGGAATTATATAATATAGGTGGAAGGACCAGGATAGAGACTCCAGGTATCACAATGTATCCTTAATGGGAATGAATCATGACATATGATGTTCGTGAAATAAAATCCCTATATGTGTGTGTCTGGTACGTTGGATAAATGGAAATTTATGTTTTATGGTGGATAAACCAAGATTTGTGGTCAAGGTGTCACTATATATCCTACAAGGGTAGGAATCATGCAAAACATAGTTATATATTTATTCTCCCTATAATGGTCTATTCCAGGCACATGAAGGGGGGATTCATTATGAATGATGGATGAACTGGGATATGAGAACTGGGCATCATTATATATCCCCCAAATATGGGAATCGAGCCAAATTTAGTTCTGGAAGATTCCATGTAGATTGATGCCATTCGATAAAGATTAAGATAAACCAATGATAATTTTAACCACATTGTGGTTAGGCATTGAAGCATGAATTTGGGCCTCACGACATATCTCGTATGAAATAGGGTTCAATACATACATAGTTCTACAAATTCCCTCTTAGAATAGGACCATTATATACATAGCGATGGGGAATTTTTATTTGGTGATGATGGATATGGAATACTACATTATCCCAACATCACTATGTATCCTGTTAGGGTAGGAATCAATAAATACATAAATCTAAATGTTTTCTACAGTGGTTTGGTCCACATGTAGTAAAATGGGAGGGATGTTTTATATTTATTTGTGTATGGTCCCACATGTTAAATCCAGACATCACTACTTATCTGGTAAGGGAATAAACCATTTCATACATATTTTTGTAAAGATCATGATCCATGAACTGATCTAACATTGATGTAGGAATTGGGGAATTTTATGTTCATTCTCTATGGGTTTAGAGTCTATCATATTCCATTGTTTTTTGATTATTTAAGTGAACCATTACCACTATTCACAAACTCACATGAGTTATACTCGATGTGATAAAGAATGAGTGACAAGGATTTCCAATGTATTATGGGGAGATAGGGGATATAACATTGGAATTAAGTTTCATTTGAAGGATAGGCCCTAATCGAGGGTTAAGGGATCTCTACATATGCCACTAAGGAATGAGAATCAAGTTTCATATAGTTCTAGTATTCCATTATGGTGTCGTCCAGTATCGTTCAGAGAAAAGGGGAGGTTATTTCTATATTTTCCTAACATGAATATGAAATATACATGAGTGATTGATAACTAGGATAAAATACCTACCAAGAAGTTTAATGTCATGCTATGATGACCCAGACCCTTAGGGACTTTTCCTTTGCTAAAATCCGGATCCTAAGGGTAGCGTCTTAGCGTGAGACCGATCAGCGTGACCGGTCAGTGCCACCGATTGGTGAGACCGATCGGCGCGACCGGTCGGCACCATCGATCAGTGAGACCGATCGGCACGACCGGTCGGCACCACCGATCGGGGAGACCGATCGGTGTCACCCATCCCTATCAGGGTTTTTCCAGTAGAGCCGCCTTTTCACACTAATTATGTTTTAAACCATATTTTTGACCGCTTTAAGTTTTTTTAAAATCATTGTAATGGCCATGAATGGGTTTTAATTAAATGATTAATGAGGTACCCTAGTGTGTGTGTCAGTTTAAACCACCCCAAAGTGTGGGGACCTCTTAATGACATATGGGGCCGTGTGGTCAACCCATGACCCCGCTCCTTATGCGGTTTCACGTTCTTATCTCAACTGTCCTCGGCCTTTATAAACTATAGAGAACTCCTTGGATATATTTTTCTTGATCACCCTCCCATCGATTTGTCGGCTCGTACTTGAGTTTCGGAGGCCCCACCCCTGCAAATCACACATCCCCTATTTCAGATGGCATAATGATAAACTTCGATCATTGATCAACTAGATAGGGATTCTTCCTTCATCTCTTTTTACTGTGTATCATGCAGGTGGTTATTCTTTTGCCTTGTGAGGGGATTGATGAATCCCAAAGTTAATGAAGATAACAAACGGACTTTGAATAATGGGGGGGGGGTGTGATCGATGATGCTGTTTTGTTTTATGCTCTTTCATGATTAATAATTTCTTATTTGTGCGGGATTACTCCTACTAGAAATCATGGTCGTTTGTGGTCTTTCTCTTCGCACTAATAAACCCTTACCACTTTTGTTGGTTGTGTAAAATAAATTGGTTAATTAAGTATATGTGGATAAATAAATTGAAAGAACCAGGACCAATCCTTTATGTGATAACCCTGGTTATAGTGCAATGGAATTGAAATCAAGGAGTGTGTTAAATCTTTTAAATTTGAAAATACCTGCATGGGCTTGCTTTGTGTTGGTGGTAGTGGTTTGGTTATTTACTTTCATGGGCCGATTGCTGGGTGATGTGGGTGGGGATGGGATCCCATATTGTTATGGTTTCTCCGGCTGTGAATTTTTAGGCCATGGGGTTACTTTTTCCATATCACGAATTGGGGTGGGATCCTCTATTGATGATAAAATGTTTGCTTCTGGAATTTTGGGAGACGGGGAGGTGTCTTGGGGTTTCCATTGCTTCCATTAATTGAAGGGGTCTCTCTGGCCCCTTTTGTTACAGATGGTGTAGGCAGTATCTTTGGGTTTTCATTGGTTCCAGTACTTCGAGAGATCTCCCTTATCCCTTTTGTTGTTGAGACTTTACAAGAGAACCTGGTGTGAATGTTAAAGTTTATGTTTGGACTTACACTTCCCTTGTCTTGTAATTATTCTTGCTAGTTTCCCAAGTATGTGAAGAAACTTATTTAAACATTATTACTGAACATTTGAACCAGGATGGGACAAATGGGTTTTGGATTAATGTGAGTTGTGACTTGGACATGGTACTGATTGTGTTCTTTAGGCAGGCTGAAGAAAAACCTAAAGATGGGTGAGTGTTTGTAACCTATACATATACTTTTAGTTTTTTTGTTTCTTATTAGCACCCCACCCATGTTGGGAACTTAGTGCGGAACACCCCCCATTTCATGGATGAGGGTATTTTTCCCAACAATTCCATTAGTGGCTGGTTATTAGCTCCTTTCTACTCCCTTTACCAGATTTTCCAAGTACCCTCGGGCTGGCTGCGATGTCCTGAAGTCCATTATTACCCCAAGAACCTTCGGGTGGGGTAGTGTGGTGGTTTTGGACCAGGTGTGTTCAGGAAGGTGGTTTCCCAAGTGTCTTATGGATGAGGCCCAGGGGTCTTCGGGCATGGCATTGGATCTTCTAGCCCAGGTGTCTTTGGGCGTGATGGTGTTTGTTCTGGACTAGGTGTTTGCACGCATTGATATATGTGATAGTTGTTGCCCAAGTGTGTATGGGCGGGGTTTGGCAGTGGGGTTGTGTGAGGTTGTGTCCCAGGTGTGTGCGGGCGGGGTTTGGTAGTGGGACTGCGTGAGGTTCTGGCCCAGGTGCGTGTGGGCATTGTTTGGCAGTGGGACTGCAGTGAGAATGGCGGGATTGGTCTGATGCATTGCATGTCTTCAATAACCAATGGGAAAGTGGCATAGGGTACCCAAACATCGATGTGCTACTACTGTAAATTACATGGATTGCATTATTTGGGGAGTGTTCCTTGGTGAGGCTTGGGGTGGTTAGTTTCCTTTCTAGGTGCTTGGTTATCTCTTTTCTCACATGGCATCAGTATGCCCCCCCCCCACTTGTGCACGATATTCTTTGGTTTTTCCTTACTGAGTATACTTGTATGCTTACCATGGGTATATAAAACTACTTTCAGGTTTCTAGGAGGACTTCAGCCATCGCGCATGACCATACTAGCACATACTATTGGGACAATTGATGTTGCCTTTTTATTTATTCTTGGTACCTTTAAACTTGGAGAATTCAGTGGCTTGTATCATTTACTTTGAACACGCATGTGGGAATGGTTTACCTTTTTGGATTTATATTTCTTTAAGTTTTTGTGTTTTGGGTTTCATCATCTTATCTCCTGATCTTATAAAACAAAAAGGGCAATTCCTTCCATTCATGTGTGATTTCCATACCCTTGGTGCTAGTCACAACTCCCGGACCTATTGAAGGTGGGTTTTAGGGGTAATTATCTCTTCTTAAACTAATAGAAGGAAGGGTGTGGCAATCTTCTGACCCTTCCCTCCTTTTGGTGAAGGAGGGTCGTGACAAAATGGTATCAGAGGGAGGTTTAGAGATTGGATGGAGTCTGGAGTTAGGCGCTGTAAGGAATGCATGCGATGGTAGGGAAAAAGTGTTGGGTGACCTTGGTGTATGAATTAGGATAGGGAAGACCACTAGGACACTGGATTTTAGGGCCCCCCAGGATCCGATGCAAGGACTCTGGAACTACCGAATGACCAAGTGAGGCCACGCTGATTGCAGGATAGAGACCCTAGGAATGGTACATGAATCATAATAACTAGTTTTCTCATGTTTCATGGGTGTTTTGGGAATTGAAATCAATATTAATTTTAAGATATATTATGAACAATATTTTGCACTACTTGGGCTTTGGCATTCTTGGTTTACCTTGCAGCTATGGCACCTGGGAGGCGACCACATGTGGTGCGGGCGATCGAGGCCCCGAATAATACCTTGGCTAATCAGTAGATATCTGATCGAGAGAAGGAGGATGACCATGGGAAGAAGACATTTTGGTCCTTCCAGCGATAGACCCTCGAGAAGTACGAGGGAAGTACCTCTGACATGAAGACGGGCAACTGTCTATAGGAGCTACTGATAGCTTTCAGCCTAATCTGGGCTCCGACTGAGTACTGGGTTCCTCTGGCCATCAGCCATATGTAGGAAGCGACGCTTCAATGGTGGACGCTTTACCTGGGATAGAGGGGAGAGGCTGAGGTGTCATGGGATGATTTCGAGAAGGAGTTCCGGGCCGAATTCCTCTCTTATATAATGAAGGCAGAGAAGAGGCAGGAGATACTCTCCCTCAAGAAGGGGAGTATGTCGGTAAGGGAGATGGGAATCATGTTCAAGGACCTCCTACGTTTTTCTCCGGAACTCTTTCCAGATGAGGAGTCTTGGTCAAGATGTTTAGAGGAGGCACTCTGACCCTCCCTTCAGTATGTTGTTTCCCCCTTCTCCCTACCGACATACATGGAGGTCCAGAAGAAGGCCAATGTAGTGGAGATGATGCATGATCTAGGAGGTGTGACATGATATGGGATCCATCTGGGGTCATCCATGGGGAAGGCCATCAGCACCAGGCCTCCAGCGTTGGGACCCTCTAGGTTCCGACCACTAGGGAGTAGATCGCAGCAGTTCCAGTTCTGGTTCCCTGGTCCTTGCCCTTTCCTTTCGGGCCCAGTACCGAGGTGTTTTGTCTGTGGAAGCCCTATAAATATCTGGATTCTGTGCCCGGACCAAGTACAGTACAACAGTGGTGGACAAGCCTATATCTATCCACAAGAGCGGCTTCCCGCTAGGCCCTTCTAGTAGCAGCAGCAGGGGCAGCGAGATCCCGCTCTTCTAGGGGTAGGCATTGCAGGAGGAGTTCGACCTCAGGACACTCTTCAGGGACATCGACCAGGGCATGGTCGGGGAGGTGGCTGACTGTCGAGGGGCAGAGGAGCTGGGTGTGGGGAGTTGCACGCCAAGGATGATTCACTCCCAGCGGGACTGGAGGTCGTTCGAGGTACAATAAGTTTATTTTTCACCCTTTCTCATGCCTTGTTCGATACCGGAGCTTTTCACTCCTTCATTGAACCCAGTCTAGCATGTGATTTGGGACTAGATGCCAAGAGGCTTCCAGTGCAGTTGGTGCTGAGCACACCAGTCGGAGGTCAGAACAACTTGTAAAATGTTTGTCGAGGATACAAACTAATGATAGGGCCACATCAGTTGGTCAGAGATCTACTAGTCCTACAGATACAGCCATACGATGTCATCCTAGCCATCAACTAGCTGTTCTTTGTGTGTGTCATTATAGAATTCTACTGAGGAAGGGTTGTGTTCACAGACTTGGGCGGCTAGAATGTTTCTTTCACTGGCGAGCAGAGCAGTCAAAAGGGAAGCAGGTGAGAGGAACCCCTCCTCTCCTTGTTAGCCGAGTTGTTAGTAGACTCAGTAGATGCTGAGATGGTGTAGGTGCCAATAATCATTAGTGTTTTTATGGACGTCTTCCTTGAAGAGGTGGTGACTCTACCCCCGCGATGTAATATTGAGTTTGGGATAGACTTGCATCATGGTGCTCACCCAATTTCGATGGATCCTTACCGGATGACACCTTCAGAGCAACGAGAGTTGCGGATTCAGATTGATGATCTGATGAAGAGGGGTTATGTTCGACTGAGTGCGTCACCATGGGGTGCTCCAGTTCTATTTTCAAAGAAGGAAGATGGTGATCTCATGCTATGCATAGACTACATGAGGCTGAATTAGGTGGAGATTAAGAATCTCTACCCTCTTCCGTGGATAGACAATCTTTTAGACCAGCTGATAGGGGCAGGATGGTTCTCAAAGATCGACCTACAGTCTGGATATCACCAGTTGAGGGTGAAGGAGGGATACATGTTGAAGACAGCCTTTAGGTGTAGATATAGACACATCGAGTTCATAGTCATGCCTTTCGGTGTTACGGACGCCCCGACTCTGTTCATGGGACTTATGAACTCCATCCTCAGAGAATACCTTGATTGGTTCGTAGTTCTGTTCATCGATGATAACCTGATCTATTCATGATCTGAGGATGATCATGTAGAGCACATGAGGATGGTTTTTGAGGTCCCCCGACAACACCAGCTCTATGGTATGTTGTTGAAATGCATGTTCTGGACATGAGAAATGCACTTTCTTGGGCACGTAGTTTCTGAGCAGGGGTAGCGGTAGACCCATCAAAGTTTGAAGAAGTTTTTTCATGGGAAGCACCCAAGAATGTTGCAGAAGTTCATAGTTTCACTGGGCTGGAAGGTTACTATCGGAGGTTCGTACCCAACTTCTCTTGAGTTGCAGCCCCTCTGATATCCTAGACCAAGAAGGGCCAGGTTTTCATGTGGAGTGAGTAGTGTGAGGCAAGCCTTCAGTTATCTGAAATAGAAGTTGGTTAGTGCCTCGGTTCTAAGATTACCAGAATAAGGGGAGGCGTATGAGTTGTTCAGTGATGCTTTAGGGAAAGGCCTCAGATGTGTGTTGATGCAGCGAAAATGGGTGATCGCTTATAGTCTAGGAAGCTACTCTCTCATGAGCGTAATATTTCCACCCACGACCTGGAGCATGCAGTATTCATTTTTTCAGTAATGTTATGGAGGTATTACCTCATTGGAGAACGCTTTGTGGTCTTCACAGATCACAGAATTTTAATGTATATCTTATCCCAGCGGGACCTAAACTTGCAGTAGCAAAGGTGGGTGGAGTTCCTCTAGGATTAAGACATTGAGATTTCCAACACTTCAGGGAAGCAGAATGAAGTGGTCGATGCCTTGAATAGGTGGTTGCAGAAGGATGCGGTCCGTGAGTCGGCAGATGCCTAGAAGACAATGGAGGAGTTGGCTGCCTTGAACCTGGATGTGAGGATGGATAGCGGTAGAGGTTTCTTATACCAGATGACAGTGCAATCTTCACTGTTGCAGGATGTGGAGGAGTCTCAGTGGGGAGACCCAGAGTGCGAAGTGATGTGTGACCGAATCGACAGAGGATAGTCAAAACCGAATGCTTTTCTAGGGAATGTTGTTTGTTCCACCGGCAATGAGCGGCATGGTTCTCAGTGAGTTCAACAACTCACAACTAGTGGTATACCCAGGAGTTTCCAAGATGTACCACGGTCTGACGAGACAGTTATGGTGGCCTAGAGTAAAACGATCAGTGGAAGATTTTGTGGCCAAGTGCCTAGTGTGTCAGCAGGTGAAGGCTGAACACCATGTTCCAGGTGGCCTATTACAGTCTCTGGATGACCCGGAGTAGAAATGGGAGGACATCTCGATGTATTTCTTCACACGACTACCCAAGGATCAAGGGGGATACGATGCCATCTGGGTAGTAGTGGACCCGTTGATGAAATTAGCTCACATTCTAGTGATTAAGGAGTCATGTGCAGTGGATGCTTTGGCACAAAGTTACATGGATGAGGTGGTGTGGTTGCATGGAGTTCCGAGGTCTATAGTCTCGGATAGGGATGCACGGTTTACCTCACCAGTCTCGAGAGGATTGCTGCATGCATTTGGAACCCAGCTACGTCTTAGCACGACATTCCATCCCCAGACAGATGGGCAAATAGAGCACACCATCCAGACCATGGAAGATATGTTTCGGGCATGCGTTTTGGACTCAGGAGGATCATGGGTGCGACAATTACCTCTGGTAGTGTTCGCCGACAATAATATTTCACTCTACCACTGGTATGGCCCTGTTTGAAGCCTTGTACTGAAGACCATTCCACTTAAATTTGTGTTGGACCGATGTTGGAGAGGCGTTCATCCTTGGCCCGGAGGTGGTGTAGAACACAACAGAGACGGTACATCTCATACATGAAAGAATGAAGGGTTCCCAGGACCGGCAGAAGTCATATGTTGATAACAGGAGAAGGCCCTTGGAGTTTGAGGTTGGAGACCACATTTTCTTGATGGTCTCCCCTCGTCATGGAAAATAGAGGTTCGGCAAGGGGAGTAAGCTTTCTCCAAGGTTCATCGGACCCTTAGAAGTGTTTTGGAGGGTCAATGAAGTGTCTTGTCAACTAGTGTTACCACCGCCACTACTAAAGATACATGATGTCTTCCATGTGTCCTAGATCCGTCGGTATCTTCATGAAGATTCACACATCCACGACTGGGGAGAGTTTGACATTGATGACGACATGACCTTTTTGGAGAGACTAGTGATGATCGAGGATCGTTAGGATAAGGTGATTCGTGGGAGAACCATTCCCTTGGATCGTGTGTTATGGAGACATGGCGGGCATGAAGAGAGTACGTGGGAGAGGGATACACAGATGCGTGCCCAGTACCCTGAGATATTTTGACTCCCTTGTTGTTTTGTTCTAACCTTATAGAGATGTTTTACCTGGTGATCGAATATATGTTGAATGCTTGTTTTTCTTAGCCATGAAATGATCCGTTCCATGTCCCTGTGTGTGTGTGTGTCCGAATGTGTGATGATGGAAAAACCTGACTGCTAATCAAGACACATTAATGTGGATGCGATTAAATCCGTGCAGGCAAGTTAGTGCCGCCCAAAGCGGATAATATCCTTACATGTAAGAAGGGACTTCCTGACTCATGTGTTAGTGTTTCTGGATTTCAATACGGTTCACTCATGAGAGGTATCTTTCGAGTTGTCTATTCAGACCCTCTCTTTCCTTCTGAGTTGTTTTGATTCTCGAGGGCAAGAATAGTTTGAGAGGTATCTGATGTGATGACCCAGACCCTCAGGGTCATTTCTTTGACAAAATCAGGATCCTAAGGGTAGCGTTTCGACGTGAGACCGATCGGCGCGACCGATCGGCGCGACTGATCTGCGTGATCGGCCGGCGCCACCGATCGGTGAGACCGATTGGTGTCACCCTTCCTTGTTGGGGTTTTTCTAGTAGCACCTCCTTTTCACACTAATTGAGTATTAAAAAATATTTTTGACACCTTTATGTTTGTTTAAATGCCCAGTAATGCCATTGAATGGCATTTAATTAAATGTTTAATGAGGTACCCTAGTGTGTGAATCTGTCTAAACCGCCCCAATGGGCGGGGAACTATTAATGACATATGGGTCCACATGGTCAACCCATGACCCCACTCCTTACGAGGTTTTGTGTTCTTATCTCATCATTCCTCGACCTTTATAAACTAATGGGTACTTATTGGGTTTCTTTTTCTCGATCATCCTCCCATCGATTTGTCTGCTCGTGCTTGAGTTTCGGCGGCCCCACCCCTGCAAATCGCACATCCCCTTTTCTGGATGGCGTAAAGATAAACTTGGATCCTTGATCAACTAAGTAGGGATTATTCCATCATCTCTCCTTACTGTGTATCATGCGGGGTGGGTATGCTTTTTCCTTGTGAGGGGATTGATGAAGCCCAAAGTTAATGAAGATAATAAACAATCTTTGAAGAATGGGGGGGTGTGATCAATGATGCTGGTTTTGTTTTATTCTCTTTAATGATTAATGATTTCTGATATGTGTTGGCATACTCAGACTGAAAATCATGACCATTGGTTGCCTTTCTCTATGCACTAATAAAAAGATACCTCTTGTGTTGGGCGTGTAAAATAAATTGGTTAATTACGTATATGCAGAAAAATAAATTTAAAGAAACAGGTAAAATCCTTTCTATGATAACCCCAGTTAATGTACAATGGAATTGAAATCATGGAGTGTGTTAAATCATCTAAATCTGAAAATACCGACATGGTCCTGCATTGTGTTTTTGGTAGTGGTTTGGTTATTTCCTTTCACAGTCCGATTTCTAGGTAATGTGGGTGGGGATGGGATCCCCTGTTGTTATGGTATTTCCGATTGTGAATTTTGAGGTTGTGTGGTTACTTTGTCTATATCACGAATTGGGGTGGGTTCCTCTGTTGATGATAAACTGTTTTGTCTAGAATTTGGGGAGATAGGGCGGTGTCTCGGGGTTTCCTTTGCTTCCATTACATTGAGGTATCTCTCTGGCCCCTTTTGTTGCAGAAGTTGTAGGCATTATCTTGGGGGTTTCTTTGGTTCCATCACTTCGAGGGATCCCCCTTATCCCTTTTGTTGTTGAGACTTTACAAGAGAACTGTGTGTGAATGTTTATGTTGATGTTTGACCGTAATCTTCCCTTGCCTTGTGCTTATGCTTGATAGTTGCCCAATTAGGTGAAGAAACATATTTAAACATTATTACTAAACATGTAAACTAGGATAGGACAAATGGGTTTTGGTTTGGTGTGAGTTGTGACATGGAAATGGAACTGATTGTGTTCTTTAGGCATGCAGAAGAAAAACCTAAACTTGGGTGAGTATTTGTTACCTATACAAATACTTGTAGTTTTTATGTTTCTTATTCGCACCCCACCCATGTTGGGTACTTAGTGCCGAACACCCCCATTTCATGGGGGAGGGTGTTTTTAACAACACTTCCTTTAGTTGCTGGTTATTAGATCCTTTCTGCTCCCTTTCCCGGATAGCCCAAGTACCCTCGGGCAGGATGTGATGGAATGAAGTCCATTATTAGCATATGAGCTTTCAGGCGGGGTACTGTGGTGGTTTTGGACCCGGTGTGTGCGGGCAGGTGGTTTCCCATGTGTCTTTGGGATCAGGCCTAGGTGTCTTCGGGCATGTAAATGGATCATCTAGCCCATGTGTCTTCGGGCGTGATGGTGGTTGTTTTGGCCTAGGTTTTTGCAGGTGTAGTTATGTATGATAGTTGTGGCCTAGGTGTGTGCGGTCGGGGTTTGGCAGTGGGACTACATGAGTTTGTGGCCCAGGTGTGTGTGGGCGGGGTTTGGCAGTGGGACTGTGTGAGGTTCTGCCTCAGGTGTGTGCGGGCAGGGTTTAGTAGTGGGAATGCAATGAGAATGGCAGGATTTGTTCGATGCGTAGGATGTCTTCAATAACCAGTGGGAAAGTGGCGCGGGGTACCCAAACATCGATGTGCTAATACTATACATTACTTGGCATGAGTTATTTGGGTAGTGAGCCTTGGTGAGGCTTGGGGTGGTTAGTTTCCTTGCTAGGTGCTTGGTTATCTCTTTTCTGACAGGGCATTAGTATGCCTCCCCACTTTTGCATGAGAGTCTTTGGTTTTTCCCTACTGAGTATACTTGTATTCTCACCCTACATATAAAAAACTTCTTATAGGTTTCCAGGAGGACTTCAGGCATCGCACGACACCATACTATCACAGACACTTGGGACAGTTGTTGTTGTCGTTTTCCTTTTTCATGGTATCTTTTTACCTTGGGGTTTTTTTGGCTTGTATCATTTACTTTGAACTTGAAGGGGGAATGGATTACATTTTTGGATTTACATTTCTTTTAGTTTTGTTGTTGTTGGGTTTCATCATCTTATCTCCCGATCCTGTAAAGAAAAAAGGGTAATGCCTTCGATTTGTGTGTGATTTCGATACCCTTGGTGCTAGTCGCCACTCCGGGACCGATTGATGTCGGGTTTTGGGGGACATTATCTCTTCTTCAACATATATATGGAAGGACGTGGAAATCTGTTGACCCTTCCCTCCTTTTGGTGATGTCGGGTTGTGACACATGAGGTATGGAAGAAGATGATATTTATTTTAATGTCCTACTACAAGGACGTATGTGACATTATGTTGTTATAGTCTTCCAACTAATGGGTATGTTTTTCTGTTATGAAAAATTATTCTTCAGAAACCATTCAATGGTGGGAGTTTTCATGAGCTATCCATCCATTGATATCAATGAATATTCTCCATTAGAGAAGACCTTATATAGGAAAAATGGTCCCTCCAACATTAGATCCTATTTCGGCTATTACTCCCCAATTATTATTGGGACTCTGAGGAAGAACACCATCCCTATTTCGAGGAAATACTGAAGGAGAAAATTTTTGTGGACGGCTCATGTTATCCGATTTTGGAAGATTTATAATTGGTGACAAGTGTGTAACATTTTCTCATCCAGTCACTCGAAATCATTACACCATTTCTAGGATTTCTCATCCATGGAAAACTAATATCTAATGAAATGAGGAGTGATGGAACATAATCTTAAATTGGTTGTTACAACTCTGTCTCATATTCTAATGCATATGGGTGTGCCAAGGTGGTAGTACGAGTCATGGTCTAGCTAGCCAATAAATCATGATGATGATTTTCAAGCAAAAATTTATTTTCATAGTCAACCATCATCTAGAGTTTGTTAAAAAATTTATTTTTTATATCCAATATATTCCCATTAGCCACTCCATGGAAGCGTGATATATGGTTGGATTTGATTCCATATTCCTAGTTATGCTGTTCCGAATCAGTAAAGTTGATGTTTGTTTCGTTTTAATTTAGTATTGTAGGGGGGGGAAATATGTAAATGATGTTGGATATAACTATTCTAACAATTATTCTTGTCCCAACCTCTTTTTGAGGTGTATGAATTCATCCGATTTGAATAATAAATTAATTTCTATGAGAATGAACATAAATTTTCTCACTATGATGGGAGGATACATTCCCATAATACCAATCCCCCAAACGTAAAATTTCCATGAGTACATAGATTTGTGAATTAGTTCTAGGGGTTGGTGAATAAAATCGCTATGATCATGGAAGGGATGACCCTTCATGGAGAATGTGGCACACTTTTGTATCATAGTGGGCCAATATTATACAAGCCTTTGAATGTGGTGGTTGGTCTTGGATGCATATTAGTGTTCTCCACAATGTTCCTATGTGTACTTATTTCATGATAGCTTCAGTCTCTTATCCATCAATGAAATTGAGAAGCACTATGTCTAAGCCTAATTTATAGAGAACTTTTTCAAGGTTTTCACAATTGTACAAAAAAATATTTATTCCCCACCTTCAGATATATTCACTTCCTGAACTATCGGGTGGAAGTTCCCATCAGGAGGTAATTCTCAATGGGATTCATCCAACCGGTGGTGTGATCATAAGGCTCATTAATGGGCTAATCTCATCGAATTCATCACTATTATTCTGAATGAACGATAAGACCATCTGTAGGGATGAATTGGTGATGAATGTTTCATCATGGTTTGAATCATCCAGGGTAGTTTCCAAACTTTCAAATGCATCAACATGAGCCTTCTATGAATGGGGGGACAAAAATTAGTGTTGGTTTTAATGGGAATTCTGACATCAACTCTCAGAAATTGTAAATCAATGGTACCAAAAATTATTTCTTAATGTAATATTAACAATTGACCAGCTTGATTTCCATCACTGAATCAATATTTACCCCTCGGCGTTCAACTCGTGCATGATTTGATTGGTCTAAGTCCTCCCTTAGGGACAGGTATTCTGATTCATTATATTGTCACCCTTATGAAAAATGGAATGAGTTATGAAAGACGCAGTTTTTTGAGATATTTTTACAACTCCCATACCTACCTTTTGAGATTTGTATCCTCCATCATTTTTCCTTGTCGGGCATCTGTAGGCACCATCAAATTAAATTTACCATGCATGGGGGCCTTCTTTGGAAGATAAATATTATTCATCAAGAGGATTACTATCCAATGGGGTCAATTCTTTTGAGGGGTGATCCTCCATGATATATGATAATGCACATACTTTGATGGTTTTTTGGGGATGGATCGTATATGAAACTAAGGTAGGATGACTACCCTCCATGATATGATTCCAATTTTCATAGGATGGATGAGGAATTAATTGAGTGGGTTGTAGCAAGAGATTATATGGACCTTGTGGTGCTGCAGGTAATGCCTGAGTTTATGAACATCAAAAATCATATCTATGAAATTAACATTTGATTCAAGAAATTTGATTCTCAGTATCGATCATTTCTCGGATGAGGTAGTAGAGACTCTCCTCGATGCATACATAATTATTCTATGTGATGAATGAGCCTATTTACAATTCTTATTTAGTTATATACAAAATTGTTAGTTGTCCCTTATGTGGTAGAATCTTCACTGGTGGGATTAATAAATACCTTTAAAGATTTTCGAATGCTTCTTGAAAATTATTATCCCACTGCTATGCAACAACTTTCTTCATAATCATAGAGAAAGGAAAAGTGTTTCTCATAAGGTAGTGTATGAAGCATTGAATATAGGATAGCTTCCCCTAGAGACCCCTCTAATAAGTGATGTATTGAGTTGGAGACATGCCATATATTTTCATTATCTTCTCAGGGTCAACATTGATGGGGCGATAGCATACAATGAGGCCATTGAATTTCTCGAAGGTAACCCCGAAATCATATTTCATGGGATTCATCTTTAGACATTTATGTAAACGTTTATTGAATATATTTTAATGAACTATCGAGTGGTTTACGTGCTGTCGTGATTTAACAACTTGGTCATTGATATAGTTGTCATCGAATTTTCCCAAGAAGGAATTTTAAATGCGAGGCATGTCGCGCTGATATATAGAGACTACATTTATAAAATGAAATTCAATTATCTTATAGTAGAATACTCCCTAGGGTCCCATAAATCATTGACATTGTTATCTTCTAGGAAAATTCAGATCTTGTTATATCCAGATTATCCATCCATGAAAGATAGGTCCTCAATGTGTGTCATCGCATTGATCTGTAATTCCATGAATGGGATCGTCAAATAATCTTTCAAGAAATGTGGATTGAGGACCATAAAGTCAATGAAGACTTTGATCTGCCCATATATATTTTTGATAGGGACTTTAATTTCTAGCTAGATGAAAAATTTTACCTCTAGAATGTTGTTAGATTTGATTATTATTTTGTCTTCATCCTCTATTTTGGGAGAAATTGTTGTGTGGGTCCTTCTAGAATCCTGCTTGTAATCACTATTGTCATTCGGTAAACCAAGGTGATGAGGGGTGACCCCATGATCATGGATTTGAATTTATTAGTACTTCTAGAAATAAAAAAATTGATTCTTTTTTATGATAGAGGTACATGAATCTTTATCCACTAAAGGCATATCCATACTTATTAGAGTGGGCCACATGTCATCTACAGTGCCATGGTTTACCTCCCTCAGTGAATCAGTTGTGGTAGAGATGTCTTCTCCCAATGCGGGAGGGGATATTTGTAATATTCTTCATATTCTTCATCATGATCCTATTCATCATCTTCTTCCACGTAAAATGGAGAAAGGATTATCAAAATTAACTATCTTGTGTTGGGAGAGGAATCAAAACTCTGTTTTTTAGAAATAGAAACATCTCCTTTTACATTTCCTGATAGTGAGGAATTTTTTATTGAGGTTGGTATGGGGGTGGAGGAGATTCCAAACATTATTTTAGTGACATGAAATCTTCTTTTACCTTAGTGAGTAAAGAAAGAACTATCTGGGGTCCTAAGGAGTGTTGGGAGTATTGTTGATTGATCCCTCAGCATCTTCATGGGGGCTACCATGCTTTTCAACATAATTGGACATGAAACCCATAAAAAATCTCAAAGATGAATAATTCCACAAGTGATCTCATACGTAGTCACTAAATATAATTTATGGGTAATATATACACATACACCAGTTATTTTAGGTAATCAATGAGAGACATTTTCAATCCTTTTGGGGCATTGATCTAACGATCATCTCCATCCAAAGACTACATCCCATTCAATTAATAAAACCCTTCATTAATTCAATTCATCTCATAGGAATTTAATGGGCATTTATTGGATTGCAATGTCCCAATTTCCTCATTTTTTTAATATTTTATGCACTAATGGTATGATGAGGGAATCACAATGTGATGATGCATCCGAGGCCTCCCCAATAAGATGTTGAAGGTTATAGTTATCCACACTACAAAAAACTTAGAATCAAACACGAGGTTACCAAGACAAGTTTCAATCATGATTCATCTCAAGGGCTTCTTCTCACATTTGACATATCCCAAAGGCGTTTTGATGGTGTTTGTAAGAATATCCTCATCGTAGACCAATGGAATAAGTGTTCACAGTGATAAAAGGTTAATTAAGAGCCACTGTAGATGAAAATTTTCCAGACATCATCTTAATTTATAATAATACTCACATATAAGGGTTGTATGTGTCTCTACATGATGGAGAATTCATCCTTACCTATGTAAGATATGACTACAAGGAATTCATCAGGATTGGACTCTCTCTGATAACGATCGTTCATGAAAAATTATTCCTCAAATTCCTGGGGAATTTGTAACTCATGGATGAATTCCTCCTTCTGAACTGCTAAATGAATCAAGGAATCCAGGATCGATTGCTTTTCAAGAACATAGGCCAGCTGCTTTGGAATATATAATTTCTACTATAATGTTTTGATGCTAACAATATTTGGGGATTATCGTTCATGGGTGTATTAAGGGATTGAGTTTTAGATGTAGATGATATGACTTCTGTCACTGGAGCTGATGGGGTTGATGTGATTTCCATGTTTGTCCATACTAGTCTACCCCATGGGAGGATAGACATCTTCTCATCCTCTGGTAGATATTCCATAATTATTAGGCTCAGATTTCATCTGGAAGGGGAATAAAAACAGTCATGATCTTGTGGTGTCTTCTAGATGGTCTTTCGGCATGGTTCTGTAACATTAACGGTTTTTGTTAAGTCCAGGATAGGAATATGACTATTATCACGATCAGGCCTTCCTAAAAATCCTCAACCATTGTGGCTTCTTCCATATGCTCACTGGTTCACTGCAGGGAATTTAGGTTCATGGCCATAGTCCCCATCGCATAATGGGTCCATCATGTGAATGAAATTAATGGAGTAAATGATCAGTTCTTGAACCGATAGTATTTTTTCCATCATATATTCTTCTAATAGTTCCATTTATATTTGTGGTTCTTGTTGACATGTTTGGTGGTGTAGTTCCTATTGTGCTATTTGGTGGGCTAGTGATCATGTATTGAAGTATGTTGGCATGAAGTCCAAAAGTGTCCGGAACTGTTTCCGATTTTGTGATGGTTCGTCTTCTCACTCATTCATTATGCCATTTCAACCCTGAAATTATTGTTGGTATAATGAGGATGGTTTTGTGGAATAATGAGTTTTTAGGGGCATGATTCGTTTCTTCAACTATTACAAGATAATTCCATGAGTTTGTTGACAATTTTCAGAGTCATCGAGCTATCAATTTTTTCTCTTATTTGATGGTAAATGTTTTCCACCACTCTTCCTCTCTTGGGTATAAGGTGCATACATATTCCACTAGGGATGGCGGTGGACCTAACATTTATTTTCCATAATCCACCATCTTCTGTTAGAGATAATTGAAGATGAAACACTCCTAGATGGTGAGTAATACCATCCAATGGTATGGTGAGTACTACTATCCAATGGTGTAGATAGTAATCTGCATGGTCATTGAGGCCATATTAATATATTATATTTGGTTCTGGTATCTGGAGAACATTTTATGTCACGTTGGCTATGAAATATCCATAAAAATGGTCATCTTAGAATGAGTGGACTTTATTCTTTAATTTCTTGATTTTATTTCTGTTGGTATGCCTTCTCTCATCCTGTGGAGGTGGGGGAGGCTGGTGGCATCCAAGAGGTCCTACAAAATATGGTGGAGGCCTAGCAACTAGAGTCAATCATGGTGGTGGCTTAAGTATGATAGAGGCCACTATAGATTTCCCCCATCTTTTTCCGTGAGCTGATGGGGCCACTCTGGACAGGGTATTGATCAGATGAATTGATTCTTCTATACTTTTTGAAATGGTATAGAAAACATGGAACTCACTTCTATACATCATTGGTAAGACTGGTTTATGGAATTAATCATAGATATTATCTATTCACATAATAAGAATTACATCCTCAGGGTGTGGCCAATTCAGGGATTAAGCCAAGTATTTCCATTTTGTTTAATAATGTATTAAAAACATTCATTATCTAGATGCTTGTAGTTCATGTGATGTTTTGCTGTTGTTTTATTTAATGACAAACAGGACTAGAAGAGAAACTGTTTTTGGAGGTCCTACAAACATGTGATTGATTTAGCTGGAAAACTATTGTACCACACAAAGGTTGAACCACATAGATTTCGCATAAAGTATTTGAGTTTGACTACTTCTTGTTGCTCTAGGGTTCCCATAAAGGCGTCCCAGAAATACACATAGTGCATGATTTGATGCTCCGGGTCACTATAAATATTTAAAAGAATGAATAAGGGTTTTTCAGTATTTGATGATGGAAGAACTTTTCTCACCCAATTAGGGTATGGTTTTTATTCTAGTTATATCAGGGAACACCACCCTTCAATGACTTCTAGTCGGGCAGTCAATTTCTGGACAAAATTCAAGATCCCTTGATATATATCATAATATATTTGAGATTTTGATGGTGTAGTAGGGGAAAAAACTAGACGTTCAGACACTACTGAAATTTGGGGATGATACCCAGTTGGGGTTATGTTATATGGGTTCTCCTGAATATATTATGGATGACTACCCTGTGGAGGAAAGTCATGAGGGCCTACTATGGAACGATTCAAGTAGATTTATGGCCTTGATGATGGATTAGAGATGAATATGAGCATAGTTTCACTTACTGGGATATTTGAATAAGGTATAGGCATCACATCTGAGAAAACATATTGATGTTCCAATTAGGGAACACATCCATCAGGATAGCTTCCTCAACACAACTCAATATTGATTCACCTGAGCCCTTTCATTTCTTCCTCCATCTGGATAATCTTTTCTTGAGCATGAGGGATACATTTTGTGGGGGAGGAGGTGGTGTGTCAAAGGCAACATGGGATTTATTATTCTCCCTGTTGGAGATTATCAAGGGAGGTAGTAATTTGTTTTCTAAAGTTGGTCCAATATTTAAAGAAACTCTCTGTTTCGGGGTGTTCACACCACCAGGCTCGTTGTGCACCACCTCCAAGTGGGAACTATAATTTTTTAATCATATCCATTTGTATAATTTATTTTTATATTTGTGGGACTAACATTCACCATGTTAATTGATGAATACCTCATTGGTGGCGGTGTTCCCAGTGATGAATGGTAGGATGGTTTTTGTGCCCTTTAGTAGACATTATCATTCAATTATATGGTATTTTTGGGATTTCATTGATGAAATAAACTTGAAGGGAAACCTACTCTGACCTCACAATATGAAATTAACTCGAGGTGTGTGCACCACAAGATAGGACTAAAAATGTGATCACTTTTATCATCATTCTTCCAAGAAAGGAGAAGACAAATGTCCACTGTGTGGGAATTTGAGGTAATAATGCCCCCATCCCTATGTGATGGGGTTGCTCTCATTATTCCATTGATGCACTATGTTCTGTATTTGTTGGAGTGGTGGTGTAATTTTTGGTAAATAATTTCTCCAACCCTGCGAGCATGGCCTTTTCCGACTTTTCTTCGCAGCTGTGACTATTGTCACCTTCTTGATTTAGTGTGCTTTCATGTGGGTGTGAGCATGTTATGGCACTAGGGTTTCATGAGATTTATTTTCTTCTGGGACATGACCACAATATTACGGTTGAATTACCATAGGCTGTAAGCCTACTAGATATTATCATTTTCCTAGATCAGAAGCTTCTCGATGTCCTGATCTCATCAGGAATGCCACTTTTGAGACTTACTTAGGGCCGCTTCTTATTGAGCGTTCCACCATTATGAAGTAGGAAATTACTTTGATAGATGTATTTTGGTAAGGAAATTTAAAGATTCTATTTCTGATTACGTCTTCATGATGGGGTGTGGAGTGATGTTTAGATCTCCATGTTCTCATGATCCTTGGATTTGAAGTCCAGATGGGGCATCACCGACGAGGAAACTCAAATTGTGAAGCACATGGAGGAATTCCAGGTCAAGGGTTTTCTTTCACCTATCATATTTTGGTCTTCATGTCTATGGGTGATATTTCAAGTCAATTCAACAGAGAAGATATCCTATTACATTGACATGGGATGCATACCATTCATAGGCAAAACACATTTAATTTAGCTACAAAACAGTTTTCTATATATTAAGTCGAATGTTATGCATTCATTCCTCACACAACACACTTGGTATGTCAATGTGAGAAGTTGAAGAGGGATAGTATGTCATTGGTATACCTTACTTAGCTAGTTGACTTCTCATGAGTATCATACCCTATTTTTTTATTTCAGGGTCTCTCTGACATGATATAATTAGATTGAATGCTTCTTAATGATTTTGTTCCAAGAAGTTGGTCCGGTACGAGGATCATTAATATGTGAGGGGTACAGGGGTGGGTAGGAAGATGATCACGTAAGAAGAATATCTTTTGGTTGATAAAGTATATCTATCATCGTATAAAGAGTTTCCATTTGGTCTGACTTCTTCATTCTAAGAACCTCAACATAGGAGGTCTTTTACACATTTTTATCGGCATGGGGAGAACCATCTTCCATGTGTGAATTTTTACTATGGGGAGGAACATTTCAATCAGATCTAAAATGGAAACGTATACCACTATAACATGATTCTTGACATTGGGGTATTTTCCTACTTCATATATCCATGGGAGGACTTTTAGGGTGCGCTGTAGGGAGGGGAGGACCTTCTCGATAACTACTGTGATGTTGAGAAAAATAGTCACAACGTGTTATTTGGATGTTGGTAGAATTTATGCACTATAAATTCGGGTGAGGGCCTTCATAATGTACTAAAATGGGTGGAGTAACTTTTGATTGCTCATCACTGCTCATGGGAGGGCCTTCATAGTGGATATCATTATGGAAAGGGCTATCATCATGACTTGATGTCTGACTGTATGTAGAATTTTTTATGTAGCGTATACCCTGGGGAGGACCATCATGGAAGATGAAATTAAGGGGAGGAACATGTTACTGTCTGATCTTATAGACAAGGGGAGAGATACCCTAACACATATTAAGAGTCGGGATCTAATGATCGATCATTCCATCCCACGGACTGGGCTCCCATGGGTGCTCTGTGGAGGACCTTAAGAGATAATAGTATCAACATTGTGTGTAGGGATTTCACAACATCCACTTCCATGACTATAATATGGTAATGGAATTATGTGGTATTGATCTCATATCATTATATTCCGAAGGTTGTAATGGGCTCCAACTTTTAGCAGATAACAATCACGAATATACCCTTCATTTTCCATTTTCCATTGGAGAATTTCATTTTTGGATCTCTCTTGCAGGTAACTGTAGAAATCTATTTATGGTAATACCAATCATATATAGGTATCTATTTTGTTGGATCATATGATTCCATTAACATATTCTGATAAGTAACTTGAGTTTGGTTAGGGAAATATTCATTCACAAGGGTGGTCACCACATTGGACTGGTGTCCCCATGTTTGAAAAGGAAATTGTTCTTGATCTGATCATCCAGGTATCATGTGATATTATCATCATCACTATTGGACTAGAGTAAGGATTCATAATTTCATTTGAGGGCCCAACCAATTTTTCAGGTAAGTAATTCCATTCGTGGAATCTAGGTTGTGGGCATAGTTCTTAGCCTCCTCCACCGATGCAATGATATTATGACTTGTCGGGAGGTTATGGTCTAGAATCTACCTTTGATATTCAATAATTTCTAGAATGTGATGAGATACATCTTTGGATGGAATGGGTTTAAAGGGCCATTCCATTATCAAATTAGGATTTTGTGCCTGCTCTGGTCCTCCATAGGTTTATAGTGGATACTGGTCATTCCCATTTTCAAGGATAGTGGAATGAGTCTGTCACCGATATTCATCTCTTATTTCCACCATATTTGTCTGGTGGGTTTTATATTGACATGACAGAATTTATATCTACTTTCTTACTAATGAATTTTCCTAATTGATTTTGTATGAAACTATAGGAATATGTATCAGATCATATTTTTGTACACTGTATTTTGATGGTGGGATTGATGTTCATCAGCAGGTATTTGGGACTACATGTAGCTGGTTTTCATTCGATTTGTATGAATGCATTCTTGCGCATCAGAAGATATTTTCTCCTACTTGTAATTTTTTTCTCTGTCTACATGATGGGACCAATGATCATGGAATTTTAAGGGTTGGTGTCCTAATAACCAACGGTTTTTTACTATTATTACATTAATGTACACTTATTATATATTGTTCATTGTTATTCCTGACTATAATACAAAAATGACCTGGAATATTTCCTGCATTGATAAGGTCAATGTAGATCCCCGCTATGATGGTAACCTTGAAATTCTATAAAAATATTCTTAAATAAAGTTATATAGTTGGATGACATACTATGATAGGACACATAGTATATAGAACTTCATGTGTGAGAACTCGTAAGAAGATGAGACGCTCTCTCATGGAGTTTGAACTTGGTAGACTCTAAGATGGGATATTATGAGAACAGACCTGCCAGTAGTAATTAAACATATGTTGGTGTCATCAGACAATACTATCTATGAGCATGTGCAAAGGTCCTTAGACTATAATATTATCATTAACTCATGTAATGAATCGCTCACTTAGATTTACTCACGAAAACTGTCATGCAGACAGTTGGCGGGAGGTAGGGTACATTGGGTACGTCACGAGTGACATGTTGTTAATGGATAAGTTGAACAAGGATTTGTCCCTTCCATTTATGGAAGTTTATATCTCGGCCCTTTGATTGAAATAGAACTGTCACATTAAATTCAATGGCCATGGTGTGGATGACTAGTTTATTTCAGGTAGTCAAATAACAAAATATCACGAATATAGGTTTATGACACTACAACGAATCCTGCTTGATGAGATATCAAGAAAAAGTGATTAAATTACACTGTAAGCATTCGTATGTGGTGATACTTCAATGTGTAATTAAATTCATTATCTTGGGTGCATTGAACCTTTGCTAGACAGTAATCCTAGACTTATGGAAATCCCTTCTAATGCCAACATGAAAGAGGCCCAGAGGGTCAGACACTAAGTGTATTCAAGTATTTCAAGTAGAATAAAGATTATTCCCGTTCGTGGTTCAATAATTATCCAAGGAAGCCTAAATAATTTTAATGATTGAGGAAGAAGGAAATGAAAAACAAGATATACATGTCGTGTATTAAAGATTACATTCTGTGTAGTTTTCATGGAAAACAAGTACACGTTGTGTATTAATAATTACACACCATGTAGTTTTCTTTATGGAAGGGAAATGAATAGATGAAAACAATATAAACACGCCTTGTACATTGAATGTACACGCCATATAATTTTTAATGAAAAACAAGTACACTCCATGTATTTATTAATACATGATGTGTAGTTTTTCCAGTAGGGATTTTGAGGATATAATATTGGTTTAAATGATATTTAATATAATCAGCATGGGCGTATATCAAGGAACTAATTATTCGACATGGGGGTTTTAAATAAAAGTCAATGAAATAATTAAAATGCGTAACATGTTTCTTTATTGTCATAACTCTACAACCTCAAGACTTATTATATATATCCTCACAACCCCAACTATTCTCCTACAACTAAGAGAATCATTGTGCACAACAATTCTAAATAATTATTTGGAGGCTGAAAGAACCTCTTCCTAGAAGAACTCTCTCAAGACTGAGAGAGATATTATTCAATCCGATCAAGACGATATAAGGTGGTCAACACATGAAATGGTTTCTCCATGCTAGCACTCGGAGATTCCTTTGGTGATGTTCCGAGATACGAGGTACAAGTACGGATCACCGCTAGAGGAAGTCTAAACTTGGCTTCTACAACGCAATGATAAATCACATCGAAACGTGATAAAGAACTTCAATGAAGAAAGGAAACCCAAAAGGTAATTCTTTTCAATTGATTAAATTAATTATAGTCAACCTGTAATGATCCAACTTTGTGGTTCCAGAACATTCCTTTTCATTGTCAATTTCTGTGATTCGATCTGTGGAGACTGATGTTTATCATCGTATTGATACCGGATTGATCTTTGTTAAGGACAAAATGCCAAGTGGGAACATCCACCCACGCGCTTCACCTGCACTAGGAAACTTCAAATAGTATCAGAGCAAGGTTACAACGTTGATTATATTTATTTAATTTTCGTTGATAATTTACACATTTATTTTTGATTTAATTCAAAATAAATCGTTCTTTAAATTCTAATAAATCGGATCTGTTCTTCCTTCTTCGTTTCTCAATACATATCACATAACGACTATTTAATTTTAATTTTGATTAAAATAAAAAATGAGGATCTCAGTCGACGGAGCCTCTATTTCTGTCTGTATAACATGGGAATACAAGGTGTGTAATGAAAACTACACGTCGTGTACATAGGTTCAATGAACTAGCACTGGTCCGCCAAACCACTCTATGTGAATTGAGTATGCCTATGTATTTATTACCCCATGTTGACCATAAATTAACAACGTGTGGAAATTAGGAATACATGACATGTATGTTAGACCAACAAGTCGTGTAGTCCGATCTGGCCCAAATTATACCATAAACAAAAGAGAACCTGTATACCACGTACAAGGGATCGCCAGACCGGTTACCGTGTAACAAGGAAGTACACACAGTGTATGATTTATCTACACGTTGTGTAATCAAAAATTTCCAATGTACAAAAAAATGCCTAAGCTGCCGGCGTGTACATTGGATTAAGGGTGAAAAGAAATACACACCGTGTAAATATAAACTACACGTCGTGTACTTTCCAGAAATTTCACCAGGATTCCTCCAAAAGTAAAAAGACTTGTACAAGGGAAATGGATGAGAAAAATATGAAGGAAATTTAGAAAGGAATTTAAGATAAATAATTGATTAATTATAATATCATAAATAATTATTTTCAAGCATGACTTATCTTAAATGAAATAACGATTAAAATAATTTGAATTATAAATATGCATAAATGTCGTTGCATGCTATGGATGATCATGAGCTAGACAAAATAACCCTAGTATGTGTATATGGTTTCATTTAGATTTTTTTAATTTAAATTCATTGGCCCACAAGAATTTTCTAGTAAAATGCAGGGCATGTGTTCCCATGGTTTCTTTAATGTTGACCCCATTTAATGGAGGATCTCTCGAGATAGTGGAGTCAGTTCGAAATCTGAAGCTGAGGCAAAAACAACCCAAGAAGAAACAAAGGTGGACAGGTGGGAGCTGCAAAACATGAACCATCAGGTTCCAGGTGTTTTACCTATGTCAGGGTTAGCTAATCAAAACCACTAGATAAGAAAACTAATAAAAGCTCATGATCATGCCATCTTATTTTATTTTTATCTGATTTAATGGTTTATTTATTATGTATGTTTTGTCGTGATCACATAATTAATGAAATAAAAAATCAAGCTATGATGGAATAAAATAAAAACCGGACTATGCGTAAACTTTATCAGAACATGGTAAATCACATAAGAAAACATCACATAATATTAACAAGCATGTGATAATGTAAAACTACGCATATTGAATAACATACCTCAAATACAATATTAAGTCATGCCAAGCCTTCCATTACTTTATTATTGGCAAGACTCAATAAAATAATGTGTTTGACCAACCCTTTTTGGGACACTTACTATTATAAAGGAAGCCCTTCTGAAAGGTTTCTGGTTGACTTAACCATATTACATCAAGAGGAGTATCCCATGGTAGAATTGATGTAATATTGGAGGAAATAGTTGAGGAAATACAAGTTAGGATTTCAGGATTGGGGAGTCCACACAACAGATCAAGGAACTATAAGCTCACAGTTGGCAAAGACCTGCCAACCTGAATACCTTCAAATAGCTTGACCAACCCTTTTTGGGGTTATTCGAAGGGGAATATGGATCCCTGCCACTAGAATGTCAATGAAAATGGACATTCTGAGTTCAACAGTGAGGGCCATTGGGACTTGATAAAATAGAGGGAGAATTAATAAAATTTATTATTTCTCATAAAATGTAATCAAGAATGTACTAATAAATCTTCTCTTTTAATTGTGGAATCAAGATGTAAATCTTGTCAACCACATTTTCTCTTCGACCAATTCTGGACGAAGACAATTTCCTCACCGGTAGTAACGTTCATGAATGGTTTAGATTCCTTCGTGTTTTCCTATGCCATGAACAAAAGTATTACTTGCTGGAGTCCTCACTTCCTAATCCTCTTGCCCAAGGGGAAAGTGATAAATATTTCTTAGTCTATGATCAACATTTGAGCGATTCCCTCTACGTTCAATGTTTGATGTTATCATCACTGTCATGTGAGCTAATGAAGTCTCATGAGGACATTGATGCCTATAGAATGATCGAGCACCTTCATGGTCTATACCTGGAGAGAGAAAGACATGAATGGTTTGAGATCTTCAAGGCTATATTCCAGAGTATGTTTGGAGAGGGTTCCCTAGATGGGCCTCATTTAGTCAAGATCATTGGCTACATTGAGTTCTTGGAGGTTATAGGGTTTAAACTCCCTGAAGAACTGGGTAATGATCTCATTATTACATCACTTCCGTAGAGCTTCTCAAACTTTGTTGTGAACATCAACATGATCAACATTGAGAAGTCTCTATCTGATCTTCTTATCCTCATTCACCAAGTGGACAATGACATGAAGTGTGAATAGCATTCCATCCTCATGGTGAATAAAAGGAATGGGAAGGAGAAGAGAATTAATCCCAAAGCTTCTTCAAGGCCCTCTAAGAAAAGTATGATCAAAGGGGAGGAAATGAAACATGATGTTGTTTGTTTGGCATGTTGCAATAAGGGCCACTGGAAGAAGAACTGCACCCAACCAAGGAAGCAAGGGGAAGCTTTAGGTGCATTTATTATCGAATTCAATCTATCTGTTTCTACTAATTGGGTATTAGATACTTCTTGTGGATATCACATCTATATCCAAATACAAGAACCAAGTAGATTAAGGAAGATTCATCGAGGGGAGGTAGATCTACGAGCATCCAACGGACCCAGATATGTTGTTGTAGCTGTCAGGGAATAAAACCTCGCATTGCCAACTGGAATGATCTTTATGTTAAAGGGTTGTTATTATGTGCCTTCTATTACTAAAAACATTATTTTAGTATCCAGATTAGATACTGATGGATTCATGTTCATGTTTGGAAATGAATGTTGCTAGTTTTATAATGATTTCATTTGTTTTGGTAGGGAACATTTATATAATAGCCTTTATGTTTTAGCGAACACAAACCAAGTAATGGAAACAGATGACAATTTTAATTTAGATGAATCACACCACACCCATCTTTGGCATCACCGGCTAGGTCATTTCAATGACAAACTTTTGAAAATATTACATCCAGATGGGTATTTAGATTATTTCTAACTAAAACCACTTGGTGTATGTCATGTGTGTCTACATGGAAAAATTACCAAATCCCCATTTAGTGGGAATGTTAAAAAGGATAAAGAGCTTCTAGAATTAGTTCACACAGATGTGTGTGAATAATTTCTAGTTGAAGAAAGGGGTGGGTTATCTTACTTAACAACTTTTACTGACGATTTTAGTAGATATGGATATATCTACTTAATAATGTATAAGTCTGATTCTTTTGATCAGTTAAAAGAATACAATAATGAATTTGAGAATCAACATGGTAAGAAGATTAAGAAACTCCGCTCAGATAGAGAAGGAGAATATCTTAATCAAGACTTCATTGTTTTTTTACGGTAGATTGGGATTCAATCTCAACTCACCCATCCTTACACACCTCAATGGAATGGTGTAAGTCAAAGAAGGAACCACACCATGTTGAACACGATTACATAAATGATGATTCATGTGAGTCTTCTATTATCCTTTTTGGGATATGCATTACAAAGAGTACCACAGATACTAAACCATGTACCAACTATATTGATATTTGGTATTCCATTTGAGTTATGGAGTGGATGCAAAGCCATGTTATCAAATTTACATGTGTTCGGTAGTGAAGAATTTTTTAAGGCCTATTCATGTAACAAACATTCACCATGAGGCACAAAGTGTATATTTATAGGATATCCCAAGGAAACAAGGGGATATTACATATACATGCCATCAGAAAAAAGGTTACAGTGGCAGGACATGGCATATTTTTTGAGAGGGAGAACATCTCCAAAAGAGATAGTGGGAGCGAGATATAATTCGATTAAGTCAAGGCTAAATATACAAAGGAGTTGGTACAATAATAGATTCCACAACGCCCTGTGGAAGAACAATCTGTTCCCGAGAAACAAGAACTGTGTAGGAGCACGAGAGAGGTGAGAGAACTAGAATGATATGGTTTTCTTATCACAGAGGATGGTGACTCATTATTGGTTGACAATGATGATCCTCTTACTTACAAGGAAGTAGTTGAAGGCACAAACGTTGCCAAGTGGCAAGAAGCAATGAATTATGAAATGGATTCCGTGTACAAAAACCAATTCTGAATTTTGGTAGATCTTCTAGTTAATGTAATTAATATTGGTAAAAAAATGATATTCAAGAAGAAACTGGACATGGAGGGGCAAGTCAGCACCTATAAGGCTCGATTGGTTGCAAAAGGTTTTAGACATCGTCAAGGAATTGACTATGATGAATCCATTTCACTGGTTACTATACTAAAATCCATAAGTATCCTATTGTCCATTTCCGCTTACCATGACTTTCAAATTTCGCAAATGGTTGTCAAAATGACATTCCTTAACGGGAAACTCTAGGAAGATGTCTACATGAAACAAACTGAAGGGTTTGTGACTCCAAATGATGACAACAAGGTATGAATGTTGTATAAATCCATTTATGGATTAAAGAAAGCATCAATGTCATTGAACATTCTTTTTGATGATGCAGTAATGGAATTTGGATTTATTAAGAATGAATGTGAGCCTCGTATCTACTAGGTGTTTAGTGGAAGTGCAGTTGTTTTACTAATAGTATTTTTGGATGAAATATTACTAATTGGAAATGAAGTACCTATCTTATAGTCAGTTTAGGCATGCTTTCATAAATTCTTCTCCATGAAAGTGATGGCTAAGGCATCATATATTCTTGGGATCAAGATCCATCATGATAGATCCAAGAGAATGCTGTGCCTGAGTCAATGTACATACATTGACAAGATAGTGAAGAGACTATGTATGGAACAGTCCAAGAGGGGATTGTTTCTAGTGTCACATGGAATTCATCATTACAAGAAAATGTGTCCTCAGACACATGAGGAAAGAATGATAATGGAAAAGATCCCTTAGGCATCTGTGATTGTGTCAGTCGTGTATGTTATGGTATGTACGAGGCTAGATGTTTCTAACACATTAAGTGCGGTAGGTAGATATCAAGCTGATCCAGGAGATCGCCATTGGATGGAATTCAAGACTATCCTTAAGTATCTGAGGCGTACTATGGATATCTTATTGGTTTATGGTGGAGATGAGGAATTAGTCATCAGAGGACATGTAGATGCTAGTTTCCAGACTGATCAAGATGACATGAAGTCACAGACTGGATACATCTTTAGTTTGAATGGAGGTGCAGTGAGCTGTAAGGGCTCAATGAATAGAGTGGTGGAAGATTCGACAGTGGAGTCCGAGTATATTGAAGCTTCTGAGGAAGCTAAAGAAGCAGTATGGATGTGAAGCATCATCCAAGATCTGGATGTTGTAACGAGCAGTAAAGATCCTATAAAACTCTATTGTGATAATACTGCAGCGGTGGCACTTGAAAAAGAGCCATGGTCACATCATCAGACAAAGAACATACTTCGTAATTATCATCTCATGAAGGATTTTTCTCAGAGATTTGAAGTTGTAGTGAGCAGTATTTCCACAGAAGACAACGTGGTAGACACCCTGACTAAATCCTTGCTTCAGTAGAAACAAGATCATCATGTGTGGTCTAGAAGACTAAAAGACATAGGCAGTTAGCTCTATTCCAAGTGGGATTTTGTAAGGTTTGGTGTCCTGAGAACCAACTATTTTGTACTTTGATTACTTGAATGTTCACTTATTATATATTGTACATTGTTCTACATGACTATAATATTATAATGTCCTGGAATATTTGTTGCATTGATATTGTCATGGAAGATCCCCGCTATGATGATAACCTTGAAATGCTATAACAATATTCTTAAATAATGTTCTACAGTTGGATGACATAATATTATAGGACACATAGTATACAGACCATCATGTGAGAGTACTCGTAAGAAGATGAGGCTTTCTCTTATTGAGTTCACACTTGTTAATCTTCAAGATGGGAGATTATGAGAACAGACCCACTAGTAGTAATTCAACATGTCTTGGTGTCATCATACATTACTATATGCAAGCGTGTTTAATTGTCCTTAGACTGGAAGATTATCTTTAACTCATGTCATGACTCGCGCACTTAGATTTACTGACAAAAACTGTCACGCAGATAGTTGGTAGGAATTAGGGTATGTTGGGTACCTCACGGGTGACATGTTGTTAATGGATAAGTCAAGGAAGGATTTGTCCCATCCATTTATGGATGATTATATCTCAAGCCTTTGATTGAAATAGAACTGTTGCCTTAAATTCCATGGCCATGGTGTAAATGACGAGTTTATTTCAGGTATTCAAAGAACGATAGATCCAGCATATATGTTTATGACACTACCATGAAACCTACATGATGAGATATTGAGACAAAGAGATTAAATCACACATTAAGTGTTTGTATGAGGTGATACGTCAATGCGCCATCAACATCGTTCTCTTGGGTGCCTTGACGCGTTTCTGGACAGTAATCTTGGTCTTAAGGAAAGCCTGCCTAATGCCAATGAGAAAGATGCCTAGAGGGCCACACACTAAGTGTATTAATGTATCTCAAGTAGAATAACGATTATATCTGTACGTGGTTTAATATTAATTCAAGGAAGCCTAAATCGTTTTAATGATGGATGCAGAAGGAAATGAAAAACAAGATATCCGCGTCATATATTAAAGATTACATGCCGTGTACTTTTTCATGGAAAACAAGTACACACTGTGTACTAATAATTACACGCTGTGTAGTTTTCTTTAGGGAAAGGAAATGAATAAATGTAAAAAATATATACACATCGTGTAAATTGAATGTACATGCAGAGTAGTTTTCAATGAAAAACAAGTAAATGCCGTGTATTTGTTAATACATGCCGTGTAGTTTTTCCAGTCGGTATTTTGAGGATATAATATTGTTTTAAATGATATTTATTATAATCAGCGTGGGTGCATACCAAGAAATTAATTATTCAACATGGGGGTTTTAAATAAGAGTCAATGAAATAAATAAAACGTGTAATGCATTTATTTATTATCATAACTCTACAACATCAAATACGATTATAAATATGCTAAAAACCCTAACTCTTTTCTTACATCTAAGAGAATTGTTGTGCACCACAATTTTGGATAATTCTGTCATGGCCGAAAGAACCTCTTCCTCCAAGAACGCTCTCAAGACCGAGAGAGATCATCTTCCATCGGATCAAGACGATCTAAGGCGGAAAATGCAAGAAAATTTTTCTCCATGCTAGCACCCAGAGACTCCTTTGGCAATGTCCTGAGATAAGAGGTTCACGTGTGGATAACCACTAGAGGAAGTCTACACTTGGCTTCTGCGACACAACGAAGAATCACATCATAACATGATCAAGAACATCAATGAAGAAAGAACACCCAAAAGGTATTTATTTTCAATTGATTAAATTAATTATAATAAACCTGTAACGATCCTACTTTGTGGTTCTGGGACTTTCCTATTCTTTGTCCATTTCTATGATTCGATCTGTGGAGACTGACTTTTAATGTCGTATTGATACCAAATTGATCATTATTAATGAAAAAAATCCAAGTGGGCACATCCACCCATGCGCTTCTACAGCACCCCTGTCACGACCCGTCCTAGTGGGGCCATCGCCGTGACTCCCCAATCCCACCTCCAATAGGCTAGGGGCTGGTGACTAGCACCGAGTAGGCATATCACTAAAATGAGAGGCATTACCTAAGTACTTGTACACACACACACACATCTCCAAGACCACAAATGCAGAAATGTAAAACACTAAGGAAAAAAACGCATGCATACAACTAAAGCCCAACCAATAGAGTACAAAGAAAGGTAATGTACTCAAAAGTAAACTGGCCCAGAATACAAGCCCCCCAAAAACAAAAAAAACAAGGTTCTAAAAACTACAAAGTCCAAACTGTAAGAACAAAAAGGTAATAGGACTCCTGCTCTTAGCCATAGGAACACCTCAACCTGAAGGGAAATCAGAAACTTCGGTCCTGTCCTAGTCCACCCTAGACTCTATCAAAATGTTACTCGCCTGCACAAGACACCAGATGTGTGGAAAAATCCTGTATAGGCGTGAGTATAACAATACTCTATAGAGGACCCCGAAAACCACAAAGAAGTACACAAAGTAAAGGTATAGCCAGCTATGCACAATATATGTCTACAGAACATATAAAACAAAATAGATATATTACAAACCTAGAACCATGGTCTAGATACAAGTCAGACAACCGTATACCCTTATAGGGATTCTATTCGAAGATTCCATGATGCACTCATTACGGGAGAACACACTCCACGAGTCTTATAGCTCTGATGACGTTCGTCCAAGAAGTGGTGTTCATCGGGAACTGTCACAATAGGTAGCTACACTCATTACGGGAGACACACTCTTGAGTGGGAAAGATACATTAGATAGAAAGAACTCATTAAGGGAGGCACACTACGGAGCTGTAAAGATCATGATACATAGATGAGGATCGCTGCCAGGGACATGTCGGATACCATGACTATTATGGATTCATCAGTTAGGTGATACACCAGCTAGGTAGAGGATCAAAACTTGGTAGAGTTGGTCACGTCAATTCTTGACTCTTCCTAGGGTCAGGAATGGATAGAGGATCTCACTCCGGGCCTCTCGGAGGGATACCAACTCTATCACAGAAAGTTTGGTTGAAGGGATCATACACTGGTAGAAGGAAACGATGCCTGGCCTTTAGAGAAACGAGACAAAGGGGCACTAACCCAAACGAAAGATGTCCAGGATATGGTGAACAAGATGACCTTTCCATTTTCCCAAAAATACATGGCATGTAGAACAGATAAACACCCTGTTGTCTGACCCTGGGAGCTGCCCGTGTGCAACGACCCATGTCGTAGAACTGGTAGTGTAGAAAAAACATAGTACATGTCGTGTAGTGAGCTGTACATGCCGTGTCTGAGTGACTGTGGTTGGTCCCATGTCACTAGCCATGTGGCCGTACATGGATATCAACCCATGTACTTTAACTAGTGTCCTTTTATCCCCTGGATACATGCCGAGCATCACATTGCCGCCTCTTCCATGTTGTACACACCATGTCGCCTGAAGTCGTGTAGATCATCACGTGTCCGTGTACTACCCAAAGTACACTCCAAGCTTTGGGGAAAGTCCAACACGTCGTGTGACCGGGGTCACACGCCGTGTTATTCCTATCTGACCCCGAAACCCTAGCCGCTGCCTCCAGTACTACACGATGTGTTCTTCGGATGTACATGCCGTGTATTCTGGAAATTTCCAGAAATGAAGCTCTTCGCCAGCGCACCTCCCGTGCTACTCTAATCGTCGATCTGGTCATCTGATCACCAAGAGACCTTTATTTTTTGGTCCCCCCATCACCACGATACCACTTCCTATGTTTTTGGACCTTCGATAGGCTCTAAAAACGTGTTTTTATCCCCACACACGAAGAACCCTTGAAGAACGCCCTTTCCTGATCAGGTTCGATTCATTGTCTACCATCATCGCTGCATCTCCACAAAGTTGTTGTGGTGTCGAACCTTTGTTTTGGGATTATTGCGTCACAAAACAAATGTGCAACGATCTTTTGTTCGTCGCCCCATGAAGAACGCGAAGAACACATGAGAAAAGAATTGGAGAGGAAATCCAATAAACAAATCGAGGAATAAACCTCCACCGTCGTTCGTCACGACATTGATCCTCTCCCGTTAATAGGTTTAAATGGAGAAGAGTTCAACATAAATAAAATCATGGATTATTTCCCCAAAATCAACCCAAATAAAACCCTCCCGAAAGAATGTATGAATCCGCGAATCAACATTTTTGTGGTTGACCCCCGTTCGTCATTTAAACTCAAAAACTGGGAAAGGAAAATGAAATAACAAACCCCTACCTTTCGAAAGGATCTCCCTTTGTTATTAAATAATTTCTAGAGTTTGATGAGTTACATCTTTGGATGGAATGGGTTTAAAGAGACATTCCATTATCAAAGTAGGATTTTGTGCCTGCTCTGGTCTTATATAGGTTTGTAGTGGATTCAGGCAGTTTCCATTATCCAGTATAGTGAAATGAGTCTAATTCCAGTATTCATTTCCTTCTTCCAAAATATTTTTCTGGTGGGATTTATATTCACATAATGAAAGTTATATCTGCTCTATTACTAATGTATTTGTCTAATTGATTTTGTATGCATCTATAGGAATTTGTCTCAGATGTTATTTTTTCCAATGTATTTTGATGGAGGGATTGAAGTGCAGCATCAATTACTTGGGACTACATGTAGTTGTTTTTCATAATATTTGTAAGAAGGAATTCTTGCGCATCAGAAGATATTTTCTCCTTCTTGTAATGTTTTGATCTATCTACATGATGGGACCAATGATCATGGAAGAAATGTTCACGTGATCGTATTGTGATACCCTATGTCAGTCGAAGGATTGAGTGGAGGGGGTATAGTTGTATGTCTTCCCATTGAACACCTCAACATTTGTATAGAGGTATTCCTACTGAATAATAATTGTGATATCCTGCTCCTAGGTATATGTTTTCCTCTCTTTGTGGGTGGTCTGAGGGGCCAGTGTCCTTTGGAATTAAACATGTGACTTCAACAAAATAATTTATTAGAGTGAGGATACATGGTCTCCTGGTGTTGGCGGAGAATCTCTCTGGTCGGGTCCCATGAGTAAACCCTTGCGCAATTGAGATGAACTCATAAGCATCGACGTCATCTACATCTCTACGAAAAGGTAGGTACTGGTTGTCACGCTCTGGGGATATTCTCTCGAAATAGTTTTAGATGACTGCTAGGTCCTCATTATGATGGGGTGCCAGTCGAGGTTGAGGAGGCGGCTGGAAAGTTTCTACAAATTGTAGGGGTTGTCTATTGGTGTCCACTGTGGGGAGATCAACATTTTGGTTGTAATATCTAATCTGTGCATTTGATACCCAGTTTTGAAGATGCTGGGATGGGGAAGAGGTCATTCACTTCATCAGGGCCATGATGCATGTGGGATCGATAAATTACTTGTCTATATTGGTTGTTAGGATGTAATTTGTATCGAAGGATTTCTTGTAGAATCCTATAATATATATATATATATGAAACTTTTTGAAAATAAAACCCCATAAATGTTAAATATCTTGATAATATGCATTTTTAATAATCTTTCTTCTCCACATTCCTTTATATGAGGTGATGGGGCTTGATTGGGGTTTAAAATCCACCATGGTAGTGGATTTACATTGAATTCACTAATTGTTATTGACCTAAGGTGATTTGTTTTTGGGGAAACAAAATAATCCAACAGATGAAAGGATATTGTCCTTTATTAAAGAATTTCATGTTAGGTTCACAATTTTTTCTTTGACCTAAGGTGATGCATTTGGGGGTAGATGCAAAATGGTCTAACAGAAGACAATAATTTTCCTGTTATTATAGAAACCTTCAAATCATGTTTTTTTGTTTCAGCAAAATCTGCATCCTGGTCCTTTTGGGAGAATTAGATTGACCCTATGATGATTGGCCAGTCTATCAATATTTGATTAATTCGTTTGTTACATGAAATTTCATGCTCCTTGACCCAATATCAAAATCGTATAATTAACAGACATTGTGTATTCCATATAAGGATATTTTTACTAGAATTTAAAAATCTTATTAATAATTAAATTAAATGAAAGAGTATGAATTTCAAAGGGATGTCTTCCATCCATTAATAAATAAATTTTTTCCAACATATTAATTGCCACCATTTTGTCACAAATAACATAAAATTGAGATCCTTCAATAACTATCACATGTTTAACATAGGATAGTTAATTTCATGATACTATTTTATAAAATGATATCTTTTAGTGAATCATAAAAAATGATATTCTAATTCTGTGCCCCTTATAATAATTACCTAAAACATTCTCCTTTTATAAATACTATCTTATATTATAATACTTTTTTATAAAATGAAATATTTATATACCAAATATCTTGAATATAAATTGAAACTGGATGCACTATATTAATATAATAAACGAAAATTAATATGGAGTTACTTTGTTCATCATGTTTTCAATAGAGCTTGTATAAGACTCTTCTCAAATCATTTTTATTTTTTAAATTAATATTATTCAATAAATATTATTCCGAAAAAGGGGAATAAAAAATAACTTTGTTATGAAATAGATTTGATATATAATTTTTTTCTGGACTAGTCATTTTAAAAAACATAATGTGCACACATATTGTAATGATACTATTGTTTATGGATAATTGTATATGAATACTAGTGTAAATGTTGATAGTAGTCATAGGGAAGAAATGATAATAGAAATTTAAGATTACCATTGTGATTCTTAAAAGTTGTTCGATAGGATACATATTTTTTTTTTCAAAAGGCTATTTTATAGTAGTTTTACTAAATACAAAACATTGTTAGCTATAGTGAAGATATATAATTATAATTAATGTACTAAATGGGGTTGAACCACTTTTACTGTACCACCTGGACTCTGAAAAGACATTTTATCGATGAAATTTAACTTCATTTCCATATATATATGACGTTAAATTAATTCTATTTTTAGTGGTAATGATCCTTGAAAAATACCTTCTTGTACTAAGGATTTCATATTATTTCTCAAGGACCATGAATCAATCATAAAATCCGCTATGTGTGTTGGAAATCTGTAACAGAAAGAAGAATAACGACCTTCAAAAGTTGTATTGTACATTTCTATAATTCCTTAAATTAGAATACTATATGTATTTTAGAAATCCATGATATAATTTATGTAGAAATGAGATTATATAATTAAATATAGGAATATAAATCATCACACAGACTCCTATTATTGGAATATAATTGATTATGAATATCCTAAAGTTGTAAATGTGCCATAAAAACATTCTCTTGTAATATATACAGATCAAATAAATCCTTGAATTGTAGAGATTAAAAATTATAGTACATAGCTTATTATTTTTGTAAATTATTTATTGATTCCATTTTTATTTTTGGGGAGTAAATACATAATACTATTTCGGGTTATTTTAAGAAAAAAAATTCATTAAGGAAACTAAATTATATTTGTATTCATTTGTCGCAAATCTAGAATTTATTTAGTATACAAGTATTTTTATATATGATGAACATTGAAGTGAAGAATTCTAGTTGAGTACCATGTTATAAAAAATGATAAATTAGTTTATTTTTGTGGGAAATTTGTCTGGATATTACATTAATGGAAATTTGAGGTTTACCATTTGTGAGTAATGTTCACATTAATTTCATTTGGATCATTACATGAAGATATGTTTTTTAGAAAAATATAATGTTAACCTTGATGACATAAATACCGATCAAAGATGAAGTGATTCGATGGAAATAATGAATATGGAACACCACATTATACACTACTGGTTTGTAAACTATATGATAATGTCATTGTTTCTTCCACTATTTATTGTAATTCATTTTTGAAATACCTTGAGAACTAATTTTTTAAAAGGGATTAATTTTTCTAATGACTATATTGGAATTTTTTTACATCACAGATTTTAGTTATGACATGTATCTAGTAAAAAATTAAATTACAGTTTGACGGTCATGTAATTAAATGTTCCTAAAAAAATAAGATGACATCATGTCATGGTTTGGAATTATTGACATGGGTATATGAGAATAAATGAAATTATTAAAGGGTAAATGGTGTAATTTTATCCCTCTAGAAACTTATACTCTACCCAAAAAGGAAAATTTCAATTTTTGTTTCTATAATTTTGTAAAATATATAATTGGATATTTATCCAATATCATGAATTTCATGTCAATGGTTAATTTTAAATTACATAGACTAAAATCACATGGATGCCATATTTTTATACAAGGTTGTATTTAAGTAACATTATTTTTCATTCTGTATAGAAATTTATGAATGAAATTAACTGGTCTCTGATTATGTTTCTAAATCTATATGTGCTAATGTTATATATTTAATAGTGCTTCCAATTATGGATAAGGATTTCAAAATAATATTAATTGAATTATATATTTTATTGCCACAATAATTATTTTATATAATGGTCTTGATGGAATTCCACATGGTTAGAGTGGTTTAATTGGGATTTCTTTTCCATTAGATATTGATATAACCCATTTAAATGTATATGAATATTTTGACAGTATACATGATTAATAGAATGTATGCATAAGTATTTACTTAAAAATGTCATATTATAGAACATATTATTTATTTTATACCAATTACCTATCATATTTTGATAGGTTTGGTCTCCTAACGACCTGATATAGTGCAAGCCTTTTTGGAGAAGGGACTTCTAAATGAGATGTTGTCACAATTACACTCCCAAAGAAAGATAATTCTAACCAATAACCTTTGCATAGTGGTGAAGATATTTATGTACAAGTTAAATCCAAAAAAATCAATTAATTGGCATTTGTAACCATCAAAGGATGAAGGATGGATATCAAATACACATGATCAATAATTTATAGGATGGTACCCAGATCACATTTATATGTAGTTATCTGAAAATCTAAATTCAATTTACAAATAACTTCAATGGCTTTCTAGAAGACTATATGAAAATATAATATCATACAATGGTCATAAATTAGTGTATATAACTTGTATTTAATATAATATGATAACTATTTTATGATGTAAAATAGAAGATTTATGAATATGGATGAAGAGATGAACATATCGATTTGTAAGGATATAAATCCAATTTAGATGAATATTTTATATTTTAACATCATTAAAAATCAATATGAGACAGATTATAAAACATTTCCGGACCCTAGTTTTGATTTTAAATTGGATGAAAATAGTAGTGTAGTGGAATTTGATGAAATGGGATTCATGAACATGATTTTAAGTGTTGAATGGTATAAGAAGGATACATTCATTATGGTATCACTTGTTATGTAGGTATTGTATGCCTGAGATCTAGTAAATATGGATTTTTTAAATGTATTTCTTGTGACTAATGAATAAATAGGTCAAGATGAACATTCAAACGAGGATGACCCTTTCATTGGGACATAAAAATATTTTCATGGTTTTCCCAATATGGATAAATTATTGTATGTTTCATTTGAACAAAAAAAGGGTATTTGGTTTCAATATAGAAGATCCAAACCCCCGTCAACATTTAATTAAAACTACAAGAGTACAACGAGTTGGTTGATGTTAATTTTAAAAATTTATTATTTTACTTCTAATAATATGTTCTTTATACTATATTAATATAATTAAATTTAATGTTTTACTACTCATATAGTCAATGAATATTCACATGATGATGTAACCAATCTCATGGATGAATAGATTTTTGATGAAAAATCTATATAATTATTAGGGGATCAATATTTTTTTGTGAAAAAACCAGAATTATAAATAATCACTCTGTGGAATAAAATTTTCAAGGAATGGAGAGTGGTTATAAAATTTGATGTCGGCTAGAATCAACACTACCAACCTGTTGACCCCAACAAGTGAATTTTCATTCATTATGTTAGGGCTACAATGGGAGTGACTGTGAAAATTGACAGAGATTCATGGTCCCATGTCCAAACTGTAATGAAGGAAACTCTTTGGGAATATGATAAGTTCATTCTATGATATCCTTTCATTATTTATATAAGTGTTTTATAATAATTCTTTTACATTTCATAATCCCTTATCGACCTCATTTATTTTGGATTTTTTTCTTATGAAATATGTAATAATTTCTACTATAAATTGAAATAGATTATTTAAGAAACATTTTTCAATGATTCAACTTCAGGTTTCTGAGGGGAAAGTAAATTCTCACCTGCCTTTCAGGTATGCACACATTATGATGTTGGATTTTAGGAATTCCATCATTAGTTATCGTGATGATAATCCATTTCAGGAGTATTATAATTGATAATATTTTATATGAAGTTATTTATTTTATCAAATTTGATTCCAATTTTTTATATTTATTAATAAAAAGGAAGTCTTGAAAATAAACATCAAGCATCAAAACCAACATAAAAATACCACAAAGAACAGATGAGGTATTATGCACTACGGAAGAAAATGGAATCTATTTTAAATATATAATGAATATTTTTATTGGATATGAAATAGAAATTGTTAATTTTTTTATATGAATATTAAGGAATCTATATCCTATGCCACTTCCATACCATACAATGTGCACTGGACGGAATACTACTGAAATAAAGAGGGTAGACTAGTTGATGAAAAACACAAGTATGGGAATCATGTGTCTATATGACATCAAATTATTTCATTATGATTTATAATAGTATAAAATAAAAATATATATTACTGTTTATAGGTTTTTAATATCATTTAGAAAGAATAATTATAAAATATTTTACATGATGAAATAATATTTTTTTAGATTTGAAGCAGCCATGATTATATGGTTGCATTAAAGGTGTAGTTTTTAGAGTTTCACATGAAAATATTTCTAGAAGGCCAAAACAAAAGATGATAAATATAATATTATTAATGAATAGAAAGTGAAAATAAAATATTTAGAAGATATTATTGTCCACTATGGTTTGGATGAACAATATATGTGAAAATATCAAAGAACATCAGTTGTGGGATAAAGTTCATCACATGAACAACAAACTGACCACACTTGATTTAAGGCTAATCAATACCATCAAACACAAACATTACACAAGTTAATTAATCTTATCATTAATATTTTTAGTAATGTTGAAAAAAATCATTCGGATAACATTAAATAACTAAATTTTTACAGGATAATGTTGAAATTGATTTGTATATATCAACACTAACACATCACCTTTTTGTGATGGGCATGGTGTTCAATATCCAAGGAGACAATTTATATAACACAAAACACCCAAAACATCACATGAGAGTGTGGATTAATGTATCTCAAGAGCTTAGAAATGAGTTTCATAGTCCACATGATGGTTGGGATACTACAATGGTCATTGATGATTTTGGAACATTTATATAATCACTATTTAATATTATTAATATATATGAGATAGATAAATAAAAAATATTTTTGATGAAAAAAAAATAATTGATAAAAAAAGTTCTAATGTGGGGTATCATATTACATTATGATAAAACTATGGGAAAACATAATTTCATATAATGAAAATTTAGTGAATCGACCAATAAAACAAAAGAACCATCTAGAAGTACCTTATCCCCACCAGTTCCACTACAACATATATTTAAAGAACAACATCATTTAAAATCCACATTAAAAGAGGGATATATTTTTACATTCAATATAATGAAGAAATATTTGGAGTTATCACTACATACATGCTCGGTCCTAATAGTATAGATGATATTATCATGTTTGAGTGGCTAGGAGTATCGGTTTTAAACGCATACATGAGGTACATTTTCATAATCCTTTTATACAAAGAAAATGAACAACTATGTTCATCTAAGTTAATAACTATTCATATTTTCTATAGTAGTTTATATTAATACTGTTTAAAAGGAATCAACTAAGAAGAATTATTTGGATTCACTAATCCTTATATCATTTCTATGGAATAAATTTATTTGGGGTTACAAAAAATTGATGAGGAAAAATATTATTGAACCATGGATTTTGGAAATAAATTAATAGATCAGATAATCTAGTTGAATCCCTAGGGTTAAATAAATATAGGTTAATAATATAAATCTTATTTCATTATTTTATTACATATTTATTATTATTTTTTAGAACACCTTAGTTCTAGATCGAAAGTCAATTTTTAAACACCAAATGTTTATTTTTTGGATCGATTGTATGGAAACCCATCCAAATGATGACATATGAATTGTATTCAGAATTTATAATACATGTTAATAAATATTTTATAGATAAACATCAAATTATATATTTTAGTTTGTATTTTAACAATAGTTTTTTATGATTTGTAGATCTATTAATATAGACTAAATCATGGTATTACGATGGATAATGAACATAAAAAGCCTAGGGTTTCTTCAAATGGAAATAGATTATGGATTATATATAAATATTTAACAATGGAAACCAATTTCCAAACAATTAACTAATTTTTTTTAATGTTTCTATAGTTTAGGAAGTAACATCACAACTATGATATTGGAAATTTTGTTTCAATATTTATTAAAGATAAAATATACAATCAAAATATAGTCATCCCTAAACATGTACTGATTAAAGGTAATTTAAATTTCATTTAACAAGTTTTTAATTGTATATCATTATATTTTATTAGTACTACCATGAATTCAAAAAAACTATATAATCAAAATAATTAGTAAATTTGTATAGAGATGATTGGGAAAACTGAAATGTGTTATAAGGTATTCATTCATCAAATTTAGGTGATTTTTATTATGTTATTTTTATGATAATGGTTATATCTGTAGAGATAAAATTAAGATGTGAAGAAATAGTTTATCGGTGTTTATATATTATTTTTGATCTGTTTCTTAAGGATAAGTATAATGGAGGAAATCTATTTATTTAGAAACTAATTGAATGTATACATGTTTTCATAATGTATATATAAATACTGATGTGGTGACATCATACTACTATTTTATTATTTTTTTAAATATTTCATCTAATTGTTTTTTTCAATTTACGAATATTTTTATGTGATGATAATTTTTTTAAATTTATACAGTATTTCAAAACGCACATCACATTCTCCAAACTATATAAATATTCTTGACATTTTGATAGAATATGAAAATGATACATATGATATTTTTATGAGTATAAATGGGAAGCACATCAATCCAACACATGATGTGTTTGATATGACATGAATATCATGTTTTCTATTAGAAAATGTTATTTTTAATTGAATCATGTATCACATATAAAGAATTGAGAAAATGAGATCCTATGGTTTTCAAAGTGTTGTAATATGATCCATAATTCATTTGAGATGTGTAAAAATCAACCACATGTTTGTCCAAGAGTCTATATGGTCAGTATGAATCTAAGTACAGGTTTTGAATATAAAAGAATCATTTTAGTTAAAAATCACTTCCAAATATCCTAAACCACGAAAAAATACTCATATTTTTTCATACATTACGAATAAAATATTTAAATTATCATGAGATGGAATTGAGGATATTCCAATCTGACACATGATGTGGTTTGTATGACTTAGAGTATGTCTTTTTAGTATAAAAATGGAATTTAAGTTTATTGAACATGTTACGTCACCAAAAATTAACAAATTATATCAATTTGTTCATAAATTTTCGTAAAATGTTTGATAATTCATTGGGATGTGTAGGTATTGACCACACCAAAAGTTGACGCTTAATGTTGTATATATATGACTTTAAGAGTATACTAACAATATAAAAGTTACATTAAAAAAAAAAGATATGTGTCACATGTCCATCAAAAATAATAAGAGACCATATTGTATATTTATTTTTTAAAATTATCCATAATTATTTTTTTCACATATAGAAATTCACTGAATGCCAACATGACAGTCGATGTGGTCAATAAGACTAATAGTACATGTTTTCCATATAAAAGTTTCAATTTTTTTTCAATTTAATTTCTTATAAAAATATATGAAATTATTCTAAGATTGTTTTTAAACATCAGGAAAATGGACCATAATACATTTTTACATGATGTATTTGACCACATGTAAATATGAAACCCTATGTGTTAGAAATGAATAAAATGTAACGTTTTCAATACCAATGATTCATTTTTGTTTAAAACCTGCATAAAATTACCAAAATTGAGAAATTGAGGTTGTATTATTTTCAATAATTTGGAAAAAAATCAAAAATTTATTTTTTATGTATAGGAAATGACATCACATCAAAATGATAACGTATTTGGTTGGTCAGAATCAATGTGTACGGTCTTAATAAAAAATTCCTATTTTTGTTTAAAATGTTGTACACAACACTAAAACCAAGAAAATGAGATTATATTGTTTAAAATATTTTTGAAAATGATCTATAATGCATTTTTCATGTGTGGGAATTGGCTTAATGCCAAAACATCATATTATGTAGTCAGTATGACTCAATGTGTGTGTTTTCAAAACAATGTTTACATATTATATTTTAATTCGTCACATCTAAAAGACCAATAATATAAGATCTCATTTTTGTCAAACAATATGAAAATGATCCAGAATCAATTTGTGACATGTATGAAATGTCCACACATCCATATGACACCTGATGTTGTCGCTACGAATCAATGTATAAGCATTCAATATTAAAGATTCCTTTTATGTTAAGGCATTTATCAAATAAAAAAACATGGAAAAGAGCTAATATTATTTTCAACTTATAGAAAAACATTACATAATTAAATTTGGAATGTTAAAATTGAACACAAGTAAATATAAAACTAGATGTGTTCATATTTAAGAAAATTGTATGATTCCAATAAAAAGTTCTATTTCATTTTAAAACAAACTTCATTTCACCAAAAATAGAGAAAACTTGTTTTGATTACTTTTAATCATATATAAAATGATCCATAATTAATTTTTCATGTGTATGTATTAAACACAAGTAAATCTACCATATGATGTTTTCGGTATGACTTTATATATCTGTTTTCAACATACAAGTTCCATTATAGTATTAAGCAAATCAAAAAGAGAAAAATTATCAAATTAGATGGTCTTTTTTCCAATATTTCAAAAAATAATCCATAAATCATTATTGAAATGTTGGAATTGACCACTAGTAAATATGAAACATGATGTGCTTCATATAACTCGATGTAGATGTTCTCAATACAAATGTTTCATTTTAATTTAAAACATATATCAAATATCTAAAAAATGATATTTAGTTAATATTATTTAAAAACATTATGAAAATGAATTTAAATTCATTTTTGATGTGTATGATTGGTCTACAAAACAATATTAAACCTGAGATGGTTGGTATGACTCATAGTGCGTATTTTTAATAAAATGTTAATTTTTTTTAAAACATTTCTCACATCCCCAAAAAAGATAAAACAAGCATATATTATGGTGAAAAAATTGTAAATTTATCCATAATTAATTTTTAATGTATTGTAGTTGAATTTAAATAATTTTGACACATGATGTAGTTGATATGACTCTATGTTCATGTCTTCAATATAAGTTTCGTTTTAGTGTAAAAAATAAATCAAATAGACATTGATGAGAAAATTACATCATATTATTTCCATATTTTAGAAAATGGATCCTCAATGCATTTATGACCGGTAATAATCATCCCCATATAAATCTGACACACGATATGACTGTTAATAGTCAAAGTGTGAGTTTTTAATATAATCGTGTAATTTTTTATTAAAACAAAAATCGCTAGACCAAACAAATAAAAATATCTAGGTTTGTTCCCAAAATATAGGAAAACATCCATAATTAATTAGTGATGTGTGTCTATTGATAACACAACAATCAGACACATGATGTGATTGATATGACATATGATCATGTTTTCAAAATATAAGTTCAATTTTATTTCAAAATTCAGATCACATAAGAAAATCAAGGAAAAAAATTTATTATATTGGTTTCTAATTATTTTATATTCTATTTCTTAATTAATATAAATATCATTATTATTTGATTTGTATTTAGGTTATTTTGACACATATTATGCAGGAATAATAACTAAATATGACAAGAAAGTTGAAGGATTTTTCGTAGAAATAAACTATTTGTGAATTAGAACATATCCACAGTGTGATTATTATCACAATATAAGAGATAAAATTCAAGAACACATATTTTTGGGAAAAACAATAAATGATGTTGGATGGATGAATTTAGAAAAACACAGTAATATTCACATTGTTCTCATAATTATTCAAAGTAAATGATTTTTATTTTAAAAATGACACATTTTGTTATATTTATTAATTTATAGTATTACAAAAATATGAATCGTTTTCATATAAAGGCGATTTCATTTTATTGAGTGGTTTTAGTCTTATAGGGAACTAATATCATGATCGTGGGTCCAAGGCGATTGAAAAAACATTGAAATTTTTAAATTTCTATGATACATTGTAATTAATCACGTAATTATAAAAACTAATATTTTAATTTCCTATAAAATAGTGTCAAATTTTTTTATTTGTGCTATAAATTTTATCTAAATTAAATAAAAATTTTTCTCCCTCTATTTTTTCAATTGTTTTACAATTGCATTTAATTTTCCGTTTAATTTCACAGTGTAGTATTATGCCACCATATCAGTACTTCAAAAATAACTGATTGAGGGATCCAATTTTATCTGTATAAATTTTTTTTGATGATATAATTTATCTAGGATTGTAAAATTGAATATAATGAGATCTGTTATCAGTGATAGTCTATTAGTGATAAATTATACCATTATCGTTGTTATTTTTAGCATCCCTTTATTATTGTGAAATAGAATCACTGATAAATGGTAAATTTTTTGATTCCTAATATTTCATTGATAAAAGTGGCATTTATCAATATTTTTTTCAATTTATAAATGGTACCTTTGTTAGTGATTTCTAATCCTTGAAAATGGAAAAGTGTTTCTAAAGGAACATCGACTGTCAATGCTTTTTCCTGTACTGATCAATACCAATGATTTAAATGGTAAAGACAGTATTTGTAATATTTCACCATGGTATTCCTATGAAATTATTGTATCATATTCTTAAATTAAATAATATATATATAATTACTATAGTTTTCTTTAAAATAAATAAAATGAAAATAAATTTATAAGGTATTGGGAGAAATAAAACACTACACAATAATCACCTACCCACTTTTGAACATTATATCCATTCCCCGTATTCTTGATCCTTAATAAAAAAAATGTACACGATAAAACACCAACATGATATCACAAGGTACAAGTATTTAGTCTAAAAAAATAATATGGGGATTAAAACTACATCCTAATACAAATACATAATGTAATTAAAAAATATTAATTCTATGAAAACATAAAAACTCAGGGTACATCTCACAACATGTTTTTTTTAATATCATTTACCTTAAAATTTCCTTTTTTATGTTAGGTGATAGAGGGTTAGATTGATATTAATGATATTGGATCAGAAAATGGTCAGATATGCCACTATTTCACATTTACAGGTCTTCTATGTTTTGTACAAATAAATATTACTCATCTTCAAGGTAGTACCATATCCCTATCAATAGGGACGATCCTATGATTCTGGATCTATCTTGAAAATTAAAATTCATGTCATGAACTAAAAAAATTAGTTCCCTCTTTAAAAATACCAATTATTGAATTACCTACAATATTCGCTATATTTTTCCAATATATGTTATCCTTAGTTTGTTTTTTCCATCTTTTATATCCTCTTAATATCATCTATTATTCTCATTTCACTAATGGAATAAACACACACAAATTATTTATAGTTTTCCTAATCCACATCTTCACCCTTTTCATAATGATTTTTCATTATACATTGAATGTTTAATTTCACATTACACTTAATAAACAATGTAGAAAACTATCCTCTTTTAAAACATTTTTATTGATCTACTCATTGAAAATAATTTAATTACCAAGAGAGGGTGGGGTTTTTCACTATCAATATCAGGTAAAAGGATGTGTGCCAAAGAAATTGACTTTTACACCATTACTGAGATATTTAAAATCATTCCTAATATAGATCTCATTTTTATTTTCACTAATTTAAGAAGAACTCTTGTAGGATGCATCTCCTATTGTTCCATGATTTTGAAATTTGAGTATGAAATGTTGTTCAAACTCACTACTAGATCACAAAAATAATTCTTATAATCTTAATATCTAACATGAATAGGAAATGAAAATAAATTTGGAACATGATTTTTCTTTGGTAGACTCATTGACACAACAAATGGTCACTGTCTTGTGATTGGTATGGTACCCATTAACTCATGTTTCATACGGTTTGAGACTAAATATTTTATAAAATTAGCATATATGGGTGTGTTTTTTTATGAATTAGAAAATGGGATGTTAATTATTAATCTCTAAAAAATATCGAAGAATCCACCACTTTTTACATCTAGAGTCACTTTTTTATTCATTACTATAATAGGTAGTGGTGGTTTATGTGATGGTGGGTGTTTTTCTCTAACAAAATTATATTTCTTTGTCTTTTATCCATCTATTTTCCTCTAATTTATTTAATTTTTATATATTATCTTATTTATATCAACTATCTTACTTTACACATTCCCCTAGTTTTTTCCACTTCTCATGATGATGATATTTAATTATCTCTATGTAGGGTTATATTTGTCACTTAAAACTACTACTATATGACTCTACAGGAGTTGGTTTGAAAATTATCCCCCTAGAATTTTATATTTCTCATAACAACCCTTTAATCCATTAAATAATATTATATTTTATTATTGGAAACCTAGATGGTTTGCATGATTGTAGATTGGGTCTCCCCAAACGATGTGATTAGCCATTGGATAAGTAGAACCTATTATTATTACCTTGGTTCACTTTTTCAATTCCCATGAATTAGTTATTATGGCCGCAAACCCAAAAATTTAATTTCACTACTATAATAAACATAATTTTAACTACAATATACAAACCATGTTGTTAGATCATGTCTATAATCATGTCCATATTCATTTTCAAGACATATATATGTTAATAATTATATCCACTATTTTCAAACATGTGTACTCCTCAATTTTTTCATTCTTTAATTTTCCATTAGAATTTATAAATAGTTATTTTCCCCCACCATATCATATGTCTCTCTCAAAAGATTTATCATTTGTGAGCCTCCAATAATTGTTTCCATAGTTGATATTTTACCATGCAATAATCCTTGATAGATATTCTGAATGAGAAAAAACATCTAAATACCATGGTTGGGATATTTCTATAATAAGTCCTTAAATCAATCAAATTTTTTTTATGGAAAATGATCTGATTGATGTAAAATTTTTGATGAAAATGATGATTGGTTTAGAATGAAGAAATTATTTTTAAGGAATTTTCTAGGGATCTTATCAATTGTTTTTATGGAGTGAGGTTATATGTATTATATATATTATTGGTATTTTTTATGGAAGATGAAAACGACCTAATTCTTATTGTGTCACTAGTTAAATTTTTGATCTAAAAAGTATTGAAATGTTTAATTAACATTACCATGTGATTTTTGGGAACCTTGTGTGGTAGAAAAATTAATTGGATTTCATTTTTGACAACTATAATGATCTAACACATTGTCTCAATGATTCTATAATTAAATAGTTTTCCCTAAATTTGATGCTAAACCACCAAATATGAAGGTTGACAGTAATCCATTTGCATTTGAAACCAAAAATATTTTTATTTCACCACTTGGTTCACTCTTGGTTATATTCCCATTTTTAGATCAACATCATCCATGAAGTCATTATTTAATTACCTAACTATTATTTCCATTTTGGGATTATAATTTAATATTTCCCTTACTTTTCCCAAATTGGAGTTCTAGTTCATTAAATTTAATTACTAAAATTTAACGCATAAAAAGAAAACATATAGTCAATATGATATAATGAAAATAAAAAACTAATTATCATAGTGTTTATAACAATCCTTTCTTAGAGACATTGTAAAAACATGACCTTACATGGGGAATTATAAATCCAATGTGTAATTTATTTTTTAAATTTATTGATCATATTAAACACTAATTAAATAAAAAATAAGAAATCGTATCATGTAGAACATTCATGGTCGAACACAAAATGATAGTTTAGAAAACAATTAAATTGATGAGGGTGGGTGAGAAACAAAATTCTTATTACTTAGATACACCTAATCTATGTAATAATAGCTTGAATTAGAAAATATTTGTTTATATACTACTATTTAAATGAATAAAGAATCATCAATGATTTCATTGAAATTGGGATTAAGAAAATAGCGTAGTTGTGGTAGTTTCTCTCTATCACACCAACACCCTTATAATACTTCAAGTAATATAGCTAACTAATAAAAAACTACTACAAAAAAATATGGAAGATGAATCTTAAGATTTTGAAGAATATATAAATGTAAAAACTAATTTTGAATTTATCAAAAAAATAATATCTCCACAAGAGACAATAAACATTTATTACACACTTGGTAATAAAAACACAACTAATAATTCTATCCACGAGAGTCTATATTATAAATAAAAGATACATATAGTAGAATCTCTATATCTAGAAGCATTAAATGTGTTTATCTAATCCTCCACAAATTAGAATATTAAGTATATCAACATCCTTCCCCTCTAATAAGTAGAACTCTCAATGTTGTCTCCTTTTATACCTATATATAACCCTCTATATCCTTATTCCATCATCTATAAAATCGTCTTGACTAAAATTTGACTAAAATAATGCATTGAAAAATGTCCTCAATCTTGCATAAAACATCTCAATATTCTATCCAAGAGTGATATTGGCAGAATCTTCATAACTGATTAATATTCATTAGTAGCTGTTTTTATATATGGAAGAAATCTAATACTGGTGGAATAATTGACACTAATAAAACTATGACCATTAATGGCATGAAAAAAGGATATTAAAAGTTCTAAAAACATTTTTATCCACGTACCTATAAAATGGGGGGCTCCCCTTTATAAGATCTATTTCTATCATCAATAAATGGCCCCATTAATATACCATGTTGTTTCAATATCAGCATAATGCAACATCCTATTACATACTAAAAGAATGTATAATTTACATGACATAAATTTTATATCTGGAATAAAAAAACTATAACCTATACATTTAATCCAAATTTTTATATAGTAATATGTATAATTACTAATCATATACATTTAAAACCATTAATGTTTCATCATATATGGACTCCATGAACCCCTCTAAAAAATTACCTCAAATGGTATCAATTGCTGACAAAATCACTTCAACCCCATAAAAAGAACAAATCCCAATCATAAAACAATAATATTTTATTAATATTGTAAAGAAATAAATTTGAAATTAATATGAAAGAATATGTTAATTAAATTTTGAAATTCAATAAAAAGTAACAATTTTCTTTATAAATGTCACAATAGGCATTGTATTCATTTGTGGTTGATTATAACACGTCACAAATTAGTTATGGACAACTTTCCCAATTTTTCAAAATAATTCAAATTAGTTTTATCATTTTTGATTATGTTAATTTTATTTTTAATGAAATTTATTACAATTTTAAATAAAAAATTGAATTTATATCAGTCAAACCATGTGTGTGTTGAGATGTTGCTGATTCCTACACATCAAAATTTACTTATAGATACTTTTCATTAATTATCAAAACTGTCCAAATGAATTTTATCAGTTTTTAGTATTTAACTTATATTTTTTACTAGAGTATGATTTGAAAATGAAAAATAAAAATTCAGTCACATCAGCTACATGTTTTGAAGGTTTTACAGGATACCACTTCATACAACTCACAAATGTCTTAGGAATTTCTATCCTATATTATCAAGACAATCCTAGCACATTTTCATTGTTTTTAGTGAGCGACATAGATTTTTAACTAAAATGTCAATTTTAAACTGATAATTAACACATTAATTCATATCAGTTACATTGTGCATCATATTTATGTGCAGGTGATTCATACACATCACAAATGAATCATTAATCATTATACTAAATTATCAAAATAATGAAAATGTGTTTACTCATTTTTCAGTATATCTAATTTCATTATGCTAAATTTAAGGTAAATTTAAAATAAAAAATTACACTATGAGTCATATAATCCACATCATACATCATATTTAGGTGAGTTTGATTCATACACCAAAAAATGAATCATGGATTATTTTTCAATATTATAAAAAAATCAGAATGTGTTTGTTTAGTTTTCAGAACGTGTTATGTTATTTTTTATGTTAAGTAATATCAACATTAAATAAAAAGGAACACGAAGAGATATTCTGGTCACACCATGTATCATATTGAGATATGATTGATTCATAAACCTCACAAATGAAAAATTTTTAATTATCCTAAATAATCAAAACAATACAAATTATTTTTTATTATTTTTAGTATGTCACCTTTTCATTTTATTATAATTAATATCAATTTTACATAAATAGACAAACATATAATTTTTATTATCAAACCATACATTGGATTGAGGTTCACATAATTACAATATGTCACAAAGGACATATTGATGGTTTTACTAAATAATAAAAACAATACAAATATGTTTTCTTATGTATAAAAATGTCACTTTTGATTTTTATTAAAATTTCATTTCAATCTAAAAACAAAAACATTGAGCTGCACTAGTCAAATCATATGTTTTCATAATGTGATAATACTTCCTACACATAAATAAAGACTTATTAATCATTTCTGTAAATAATTTAGAAAATCTGATAATTTTTTGAGCTTTTAATGGATTGACAATTTTGGAACTAAAATTACAATTTGAAACCGATAGAGGAAACTTTGAGTTGTTCCGAGTACAATGTATATTCAATTTTGGTGTGGCTGATTCTGATATGTAAAATAATGTCTTTCAGATCTTTTTCATAATGTATAAAATCTATGGAAATGTGTTTTCTCAGTTTTCATTTTGTATTTTTTCTTTTTTACTAAAAATAATGTCTCTTATGAATGATGATATTCAATTGGATTCATACCTATCACACCATGCCTCAGAGTGATGTCTAGATGAATCACACACATCTTCAATAACTTATGGATCATTTTCATAATATATTAGAACAATTAGAATGAGTTTTATTGGTTCTGTGTACTTCACTTGACATTTTTTATTAATCTATTGTTAAAAACTGGAGACACATAGTTTGAGTCATACCAATAACATCATGAGTCAATTTTTTGTGATAATGATTGATACAAAAAAATAATTATGAATAATTTAATTAACTTATCGATAAAAATTGAGGACATTTTCTTGATTATCAGTGATTGTAACATTTTAAACTATAATTTCAATTTCAACATGATAATTTGCACATTGAGACAAATTAGGCACATCGTGTATTAGATTGAGGTTATGATAATTCCTACACATCACAAATAAAATATATATCATTTTCCAAAATTAAAAAATAATATGAATTAGTTTGATTTATTTTGGGTATGTCAGTTTCATTTTTTTATAAAAATTATTGTCGATTTAAATAAAATGACAGACACAGAATCATACTAGTTACAAAGTGTGTTTTATTTATTTGTAGATGATTAATACATGTAAGAAATAGAATATGGATTTTTTTTCCGAAATTATCATCATAATAAAAATTCATTTGTTCAATTTTGATTATGATAGTTTTAATTATTACTAACATTAATCTCAATTAAAAACAATTATTCACCTAGTAGAATACCATTCATACAGTGTGTCAGATTATAGTGTCACTAATTCATACATGTCCAGAAAGACATTTAGATTGTTGAATTCATGTATCAAAATAATCCGAAGGGCCAAAGTTACCATGTTTTCCATTTCTATTCTCTATCAAAATAATAACAATATGTGTGGAGGAGGTGTTTTTAGGTGAAACAATTACTCAACTCTTCTAGATATAATCAAATAGAAATGGTTTTAGCTCAGAATATAACATAAAAATTCAATGTTTATATGTCGACAATGAAAATGAATAAAAAATATGGTAACATCAGCAGAAAAGAATAAGGTATCACTTATGTGGCTTATTAGAGATAATTAAAGGTAATATAATACTTCTCAAAAAATCTATGAATAAATCAAAATTTCTATGAGACCAAAACGATAATGAAATTAACATTAAAATTGTCAATAAAATGATGAAAAATATAATTAAATAATTTGTAGGAACTCACCATTTTATTATTGTTGTATACATTATTTAATCCTTTTCATTTTTTGAATATCTCAATTGTTGTCTTGAATTATAATGAGTATCTTTGAACAAACCACCCAGACTCAATCAAAATAATCTACTAGTAGTGTTACCATTAATAACATTCCATCAATATCCCTGCATATAATTTGAAGGATGTTGGAGAATTCCATCACTACAGAAGTGAAAAGTTTTTGAGATAGAATAAATTTTAAAAATGAGTAGTCAAATATTTAATTTAGATTATATCAATGTATTACATTACATGTAATAATATGATGAAAAACATTAAATATTAAAAAAATTACCATATCATTGAACACATTCATATTCGAAGTCTAATCTCTCACGAGCAAGAGAATCTTCTAACAATCCACCCTAACCTTATAAAATGAATCCTCCTCTATAGGAAAACAATTATTATATGAGTTACACTAAAAAAGATATATTAATATTAAATATGAAACAATCCATTACTTATATAGAAGTTACATATTTATGATATTTTTGTGCATTCCCCCATCATCTATGCTACCCAATTTTTTCTAATAAAATTAATATCATATTTTGAGTATTTTTTTTTCAATTATTCATGTAATACAGGAAAAATATAATGAAATTAATGATTAATAATAATTATAAATTGAATAGTCACTATCATTGAAAATATATTATTAATGATTTTAGTTTGATGATGGAATATGATCCCTCTCATAAATTTAATAACATAAAAACCACAATATTTTCTATTTTTTTAGAAACTACAGAATAATTGAAAAAATAACTAATTTGTTTAATATGCGATTGTATAGAGAAATCTTATTTTAAATATCATTATAATTTTCCAATTGTAGAAATTTTTCGGATCTTTTTATTAATTATTATCATCATAAAATGATTTAAATTATAATCATACAGCTCTATATCATATAGAAATTCTAATTAAAACATCATATAAAATATATAACATGATTTTAAGTTCTAACTGATCTGATGATGTTTGTTACAAATATTCAATCAGAGTCATGTGTGGTTAGTTTTTTGGGTATATATGTGCTGAATTTGGGAAATAAATCGATGGTGTTCTTAAATTGACTAAAATGAGCATCCAATGATTCCTAAAAACACCAAAATGTGTATATAATGAATTAATTGAAAATATATTTTATGTGATTAATTTTAAGAGATTTAACCATGCAATGTTGGTGTTAGGAAGAGTCTTTCATCCAAATGTTTTATTTCAAAATATTTTGTATCTTTTGTCAATATTTCAATAATTTTTTGAATATATTTCTCTTTTTTATTTGTTTCATGTGGTATAATGTGTTGAAATTTTTGTTCATGGGGTAATCCCTTCAATCAGTATTGATATGTATAACTGAAAAAATATGAAATGTATATATTCATGATTAACATAGTGTATCATCTTGTATATAACAATCAAGAAAGCATAGATCATGTATAATTTTAAAACTCTAAATAATAGCCATTAATAGTTGGTGATTTCAATTACATTCTCAAGAAAAATGTAGTGTGTACCTTTTACTCTGTACATTTGTTCTTTAATATCAACTTCGTGATTATTATCATTTTATAATAGCTTGTCCACCTGAACATTAAAAGTTAGAATATTTTGATATTTAATACGGGTAATGTGTTTTTGAGGATGTATTTACGATTCATTGGTTTATTATTTATATTGGTTTGAGTTTAGCATTCATTTCATCCACTTCCCTTTGTCCTTTTGTAATATCATTGATCTGTTCAAACATGTTTTCATTAATTGTAAATGTTTTAGTATGAAAAAATGGAATGTCATATCTCATTATACTCATTTTTTTTAAAATATTTGATTACCATGTTATTAATGTTTTGATATCTTGGTTGACTATATGAATATCTTTGTTATCATGTGTAATATGTTGATCAGTGCTCAACTCATGAAATATCCTAATCTCCAGTCTCGCATGAACTGTTAGAAGTTGTCTATTGTGTTGACATCATCCTTGTATATTGAACATCATTTCCCTCACAACAAGGTGAAGGGTGGGTGTTTATAGATATAAATAACAATAATTTCCATCATGTATAATATTATTACACGAATGATATCAATTTCTATATGATTAAAATTTAATAGAAATTTTTTTTATAATATTTATTACCGAAAAAAGACATCTCTATAAGGGGAATGAATCACCACAAATCTAGTGGGGTGGGGTGATATTATTACGAAATAGTTGTTTTTGAGTTTTTTCATAAATTTTCATCACCAATAATTTTTTGTAAAATCTAATTATTCTATTTAATGATTGATTTTAGAGAAGATAATAAATCATTCATATATTCTATTTTATAATATTTATCGTCTTTTTTTTCTAATAGATATATTTTTTCGGGTTCACCCCCAAAAAGTGCCTAGAATGTGGCCATACATTCTTAACCAATTCAAGGCCACCAATAGTATGTTTTCATCTAGTATTGTTGTTGGTGATTTCTATGACTAATTTAGATATAAAACATTAGAAAATAAGTAATAATTGTTATTTAACATGGATTTAACGGAAAACTATTGTATCATGTCATACATAAACATGTTTTCAACCCTTTTTATGTTTTTTCATCTATTTTTTCACAAATTTATTTACATTGGCCTCATTCCATAGAAAATTCTGTATTATTGATGCATCTGTGGATTTGGATTCATCAATCTATATATAAAGTGATAAACATAACTATGTTTTTGTCTGATGTCACATTAAATTACTGTGATATATATAAAAACATATATTTTTTTCAATTGGGGAATACCCTATCATTTATTTCTATAGGGGTGCATTATTTGCGCCTCCATATTGTATTTTTATCACATAAATTCAAATTCACAAATACATATTTCCCAATAAAATTAATGAATGCATGTATTTTCACATAATATATTACCCGTCATAATGTACCTAAAAATACACCTTCGCAAGTTGACCAGTAAGTGAATCACGTTGTTCTTTGGTTATCATGTTTACATATATTAGTTGTGGTTAAGGATTTATTTTCCCTTCAAATCCTTAAAGATGAAATCATATTATAATTGTGTGAAAGCCCCTATCAATATTTCATGAACGTTATCATTTTATTTTTTAATAATGAATAAAAACAAATCACATGTGATAGAAGTGGTGTAGACGGGATGCATCGCCCATAACAAAAATCATAGAATAATCATTAAAAAACTAGCCAAATGTAATACATATTTAGTTAATTTGGTCATTCGTTTCATTCCAACTTGTCAGCTGTGAAATTTACTTTTCTCCATGTCTGTTTCACCTCTACTACTTGATTTATCATCATTCGGAATATTCTTCTATATATAATAAGGTCAATAAGTGTATTGTTTTATAACATTATGTTTGCTGATGATATCATTATCTTTCTTAATTCCATGATAAAATTGACTTATTGGATAATTTAAATGTTGGAACTGTATGATTCATAAAGCATTCAATAAATTAACCAATGGATGTAAAAATTATACATATTCATAAAATAACCAGAAAAAAAGGAGAAGGTTTCAATGAAAAACATTGAATGAAAATACATGATTTAATAATAAAATATATAGGGTATCATATCTATGATGGTAGAATCAAGAAAGACCATTTTGAAGACATCATTAGCACGATTGAGAGGGTTCATTTACAATTAGAAAAAAATTGTTGTTTTAATATTGAGGCCAAATTACCTTGATTAATGCAATCCTTAACTCAATTTCAATTATTATGTTGTTAGTGTTAAAGGCTCCAAAAAGATTTATTGTTCTACTTGAGAAAATTCTAAACAATTTCATTCGGGATGCGAATCTGAATGGGAGATGTCACTATGTCTCATGGAATAGAAAGGTGAAACCTTTAAAAGAAGGAGAAATTAATCTTCTTAATGTATAAGATATCATTAATGACATAAAAATTAATTATACATTACATATAATTGAATATAAGTCTATTTGGACTTTTTTTATGAGAAACTTGTATGACATAGAATAGTATGTGTGTGGAAGAACAATATAGATTTATCAAGTATATCAACAATTTTTGTTGAGAGTCTAGAATATTTGAATGAAAATAATAGATATATAGTTGGTTGTCGGTAGATATGCTTTTATAAAGCCTCTATCAATCATTATAACAAAATTTGATTCCAATTTATTGTGGGACTCGTATATTATAAAAACACTCATCAAGGGATGATGAAAAATAATCCACTATTTCATTATTTAATTTTTCAAAAAATAATGACATTATATTTCTATATTACCATACTATCATCCAAAATTAGTTTCTTAAGAATGGAGACAATAAGGTTCGATAAATCAACATCAATCATCACACACTTCATACTGATGAGTACAAGGTAATAACTGATCATTTCATTGTGGGGTTAATAGTCTAGCCCAACACATTCCACCCAACCTCAAATTTAATTCCTTTTATGTTCACATTAATCATTTTTACTACCACCATCAAAATACACCACATATTTTTTTCGTCATTATTGGTTCTTTATCACAATTAACTTACTCAGATTCAACTTCATCAATATGAGGTTCCTAGGGATTGGTGGAATCTACATTTGAAAAATGTCACTGTTCCTCAACACTAGGAGTAGTAATAGTATGAGGAAAATATTGTTACTCTAGATTGAGAGAAACAACACGTTCATAAGGTCATTTTGCCTCTGCATAGGTAGTAGTAGTAGGGTGGGAAACCTATTTTCCTCTTCATTGATTTCTATTTATATATTTTACCATTATTCCTATTATGGACCTACCAACAATGAAATATTGGAACATGGAATGTTTTATGATCAATATACCTTATTTGTGTGACCATTCAAAATTATTTAATATTCATGTAAATCATATTTCATTCCTTATTACCAGAAACATTCATTGCTTTTTCCTTAAGTGTAACTGCACTATTTGAATGGTACTTCCTACATTAGGTTCATTTGAATGGAACATATAACCATTAATTACAAAATAATTCTAAGAAAATACATAAAAAATTGGTCATCTGGTAGGAAATTGAAGTTGTTATGAAATATAATATGGATTTTCCACTAACCCCTAAAAATATATATCCTTGAAAACTATCATATAAATTTTTGATTATGTATATTTGGCATCCAAATTTCATCCCCTAATTGATTCAAAATCTAAAATATAACATTTTGGGTTTAATCGTATTAAGAAATCCCTAAACTATTATGAAAAATGTAATGGTGGTTCATCTCCTGATCTCAAATATTTATTGTGACTACACATATCCCAGAAATTCCTTCATACACAAGCTGCTGTGTATGATGAGATTTCATTAGACCAATGAATTCCACCCTGGAAAAGTTATAGATACAGAATTCAATTACTTAATCACTAATATATATTTTCATGATACAACCCTCTGTACAACATCAATTTTTGACATTAACATTTAAAATAATCCAATACCATTCAATGGGGTTTATCCATCTATAGTGTACATAAACACATAGTCGAATATCTCTCACCATGTGAACCATCAAGTAAACCATCATATCAAATAATTCTTAATGGATGAACATTTCAACTCATAGAATAAAATGACAATTTATATTCTTAGAGTCTTCAATTTCAACTACTCTATAACATTTTATCATTTTTTTTCAAAAATAATTAGAGCTTCGTTAGTCTATGAAAAAAATTATTGTGAAAATCAATGTAAAGCTATAAAAATTAGATCATGCATCAAATCATTATAATCATGTAATTATAGACCCTTTAACATAAAATATGTCATTTAAATAGTATTATTTAAATTCAATGAATACCCAACTTGATACATTACATCTTTCAAGAAATTACAAAACACATATCTTTCTATTTTTGAAATAGCGTTAGTAGATTGAGGAATAAAAGTTTGTTTTTCACACTTCACTGGTACCAACTCTTCATATTTTACCATGTCAATAATTTATAACCTACCATTAATTATATAAATTTTTAAAGTGGTTTTATTTAATTGGATATGACAATATCACCTAAATATTTTCAACATGCATAAAAGAAAAAAAATTATGATGGGGAGACAATTTGACTATGGTAATTAACAAAAACTAATCTCGTTTTCCAACTTGTTTTCTTAATTTTATTAGAAAGTGGTTTATCATATGATATTTCAACATCTTTTACATTCAAATACAGTTGGTCACCTTTTATTGGAGTTTTTGTTGTACACACTTCTTAATTTCCATCGAATAATGTCATCGATGATCGTTACCTATTTTATTAGGGAATAAATATGTGATATTCTAGAAACAGAGTCTTTGATTAATATTATAACATAATTGAATAAGTATGTTATTCAAAAAGAGGAAACTGAAGAGTTATTTTAATTATATATAATGAAAAATTATCATAAGCAGGAAAATAATTTATTTTCACATACAACATGTATCTCTGCATGACATCTCCATTTTTTTATGAATCATATGATGTAACACGTAATTCAAAAAATAAATTCCAATGATCAATTAATGGATCGAAATAAAAAATATCAGGACCTTGTTTTTTATGTCCCAGTATATGTATAGATAACATGATGTAAATTAGTTCCATGCATAGCAAGGGTCTAAAGTTATAATTTACCCCGATAACAAGCTTTGTACTGTGAGTTCTACTTTGATGACCGAAAGGATTTACTACATCTATAGATAATTCCAAATGAATGTTCACAACACATTTCCAAATTTTGGATACCAATGATCTATTTTCTTCCACTGAGGTGTGTCTACTAGTTACTAAATTTTACCATAATTATTTCATGTATATATGTGTTACATCAATCACCTAGCATTCACCCCATATACATATTGGTTCCAAAAAATTGGAATGATTGAAAAGCACAATAATACATTCATAATACTTAATTCATTATTCTTGTATCAATAATCACCACACATTGGCCATACATTCAGTGATTTGTGGTCCCTGTGTAATATTATACTGTTATTTGCGAAGTCATGTATTCTTTCAGAATTCACACCCATCTAACATTGCATTTTTTTTGAAATCATATGATCAGTTAGAGATCACATTATCAGATGCGATCATATCATCCAAGAGATAAATGTTTTTATTAAATCTATTATCACTCCATCAATTGTCTGTATTCAAATTCTACAGCTTTAGTATGACTAGAAATGTTATATGTTTAGTGCATCAAACATAAAATAACATCTTTCTATAATTATTTTACTTATTAAATTTCATTAAAATCACAATGTTAATCATCAACTTCCCTTATTGTTACATTAATATGATTTTAATCAACATTCACACATGAAATGACATACCAGATATAGTCTTCTTCATTATCCACACTTGTAATCATATTAGATGATCCACCAAATGAAACGTAATCATTGTCACTAACTACATTATATTTTCCCGAGTGTATATTCACAAATTTATAAGGTTTATCAATTCTGTTATAGATCAATGATTCTTCCAACTCATATGAAAAAATTGGACTTCAATAATAACAGCATAAACATGGAAAATGTATTTGATAATGGTAATACTCACAATCTATTGAAATCGTGATGAACTATTTCCCTCCATCTTCTAACTCTTTTTCATATGATTAGAATCCATACATTAATTATTCATATACATCTTTTTAGATTTTATAATATTAATACATTTCCAAATAAATAGGCAATATATATTCAGTTCTAGATGGTATTATTGAATTTCATGAATTATATGCAACGATTGAATAATGGATTATCATCGTACCTGATCAAATATCAAATGTTTTTTAATTAAATTTATAAAAACAACCATGGAATGTTGTAGTGGGAAAAAAATAAAAGATATATTATTTCAAAATTCATTTAATGATAGATAATCTATATATTGAATTTAATAATGGATTCCATAAATAAAAATTAAATTTATTAAATATTTTAAAACAAAATTACATACAATTGAGAAAATATGGGTTGTTATATGAGAACTTTGGGAATTAATAAAATGATGTGTATATGATTTATATATATAAAAAGTGACTATTGTTAAATTGTTGTGTGTAATATAGACTTTTCAGATTAAGATATGGTTTTGAAGTGGAATTTTAAATCGATAGAAATAATTCTATAACTATTTTAGGATGATATATTTGAATTAGGCACTTTTGAATAAATCTAGGGAAATATTTTATTTTTGAAATTTTTTGATATAAATAGAGATTTTTGAATTGGTGTACTTTATTAAAAATCAATGGAAATATAATTTTTATGAAATACAGTTTTTTTTCAAATGTATTTTTCAAATACCAAGGGGATTTGGAATCACCACTCATGAACCTTCTCATATCATTACCCATTGGGGTAGGAGAGCCCCACCCTAGTTTCATCTCAATATTCCATTTTATTATCACCCAAAAAGAATAACAACCCACCCTTGAGCCATCCTAAAAATGTAATGGAAGATTAGTTAACAATTTAAAATTCCCAAAAAGAAGATATCAATTAATCATAAGATGATTTGAGATCTCAATACTATTTGAAAATTAAATATATCCATGTTATAAATAAGTCAAAATTACACCCCAGCATAAAATTTAAATATTCAATTAAAGAGGTTGGAAATTTTCTAACCAAAGCTATATATATATTTTCAACTAGGGTTGACACATTTATTACACATTTTAACATATGCTATCATCTTAGGTATTATCAAACACAATCTATTATTTGATTATACATTAACTGATTCACTTATGTCACCTTTCGGGTATCCTCCTATAATTCCATTTCCATTAGTCCATGGAGTGAATTTATTAGTGTGGAATGATATATGGATAAAATTTAATAGGATACCCCTCAAAACAAAAATAACGATATTTCCTCCTGAGACTTATATATATATATATACGAGTAGTTTAATTTTTTTTCTATCACACATTAGGTAGAAAGAAACACACATCCAATGCACATAGAATAATGTATACATGAATTATAACATATTGACCACCTAATTTATACATTTTTGTTTATTCTCATTGAATATCAATGGTTTATTTTTTGACAAATGACCGAAATCAAGAAAAATAGACAAAAACATTAAAATTTTCAGAATTGGGTTTGCATTACCTAAGTGTAAAAAACAATGAGAAAAACCCTGGAATAGGTTAAGAAGGAATTATAGCTTTACCCATGGTTACTACCTATGTTAAATGACATGAATATCTATCAATATTTTATTAATATCTCAATTGGAAATGAAATTATGAATGTAAGAATAAATTAAGGCAGTGTCATAGTGTTTTCGAAAAAATGGACCAATAAATCTTCATATTTCTAGTAAACATTTTATACAAATTTTTGAAAGTCAAAAACATAAATTACAAAGAAAAATAATAAAATAATGATACTCTTATGTATATGGACCATTATATATGGGACTATTAAATATAGGCATTGGTCATGCCACTTCATCACAATTATCCAAAATCAGAAGATGAATTATGAATTCTCTACTTGTGAGTATTCCAATAATTATATGGAAAAATGTTTTTGAAAAACCAGATAGTATGAAAATTATATCATTTATACAAATATGTATTACATATTTTTACATATGAATTGTTTTTTACTAATCCAACATTTCAAACAAATACATAAATAATAAAATATGATCAAATTCACACAAAATCATTTCCAAACCCTTTTCCCCATAAAAATTTTTTATTAACATGCCAAATACTAAAATATTGTAGTGAAATAAGCCACAAAACCGATCGATTCTAAAGAATCTATTAGAAATGTACACTAGCACGCCAATCAAATTGATTGAGTCCTAATACCTACAATTAATCACTGATCTAACTAAAAAAATTTCTAAAATCCAAAAACCAAAAAATAAAGTTCTAAAAAATTAATGAATATATAAAAAAGAGAATCCGTAATATCATACCATATAATGGTGATGATCCCTTGATGAAGAGAAGAATGGGTTCTATTGGGAGTTACCATGGCCTAGAGCTACGATGGTGGAAAATGATAGAATCAATGATAAATGCTTGCGGGGATGATGAGTGGTGAAGGCATGAAATGAAGGCGAGTTGCATCAAATGACAGTGTTGGAAGGGGTGAGAAATGTCTTTCTACGAAATCCTTAATGCATGAGAAAGGTGGCGATCTATTATGGGTATTTATAAGAGTATATATTGTTTTTTCATCTCCTTCAAAAAGGCCCAGATAGTGATTAGTTTTATTAGCCCTACTAAATAGAGAACTGATAATACTACTCTTTATGAGAACATTTCTTATGCTCATAAAAATTGTCGTTTTCAATGCTATAATATAACACCGATCATGATTAATATTGTCACGAACCAACCCAGGTCGAACCTGAACTGGTCACCTGAGTCGGCCCGTGACATGGTCTGAGAGGCGTTACTGATCCCCACGGGCTGTCAACTAGTGTCGGGCATCAAAAATAAATAGATGGGAAAGATTTGGCCCAAAAGAAAAAAAATAAGTAGAAGGAAATTAAATTGAACAAAATAAAATAAATAATGAACAACCAACAATGCTACTATCCAGACAACGACCAAAACTCCACATGACCCCGTGGGTCGCTCTCTAATGCCATAACCAACGTCGCCCAAGGCGAACAACTGATGCCAGAAACTGAAAAAGAACTAAAAACAAGAAAACACTATAGGAGTGGGTATTAAAACACATTATTCAAGCCTGATAAAACTATTCCAAATGCACTACCTTCAAAATAAATGAAACATCATTTCATGTTTGAACTACAATTTATAAAAGTATGTGTGTCTACATATTTTACTTAAAAACCAAGTACATACCATTTCGCTTAACCATTTCCAAATTTGGGTTCATTTCATTAGTGTCAATGGATTTTTTGAAAGGAAAAGTGATGTTTATATTTTCAAATTTGTACAATGAAGATCAAACACTTTCATTTGAAACCCATTTTTAGAAACCAACTTAAATGCAATTTACCACTTTCCAAGGAAAACAATACACCAGAAACGCACAAAGTAAAACACACTACAAGGGCAACACATGTATAATTATGTGAATCATAACCACTACTGCAAGAAACAAAATCCAAATAGACATGGGTGACCCTAGGAGATCTAGAATAAACCAGATGACACCAATACATGAGAAATCATCCTTGTTGACATGTCACAATGAAATCAAAACACACAATATGCATGACCATCCTCTCTCAGGCAGGTCGAGGGAAAGTCCCATTGTAATAAACCCAATATATCAACCTATTAGGGGCCACTGGTCAGTGCCATAACCTATCATTGTAGAAATAATTCTTATAATCTACTCTCAATATAACAGATTCCCATGTATCATGTGTTTCAAAAGGGGGTGAGGCAACTGATGCAAGACGAGCATCCAATCACATACATTCATATATATTAATAATAATGCACAACATTCATCACCCCGAGCCACTCCATGGGACAACATCTTTCTTTTAAACTACTCAAGTACCCGAGATCCTCTATGTGTGGGCCTCCCAAACAACCAGTTGCAACCAAGGCATGAGAGTTATCCTATGAGGGTTTTCATTAAAACATTTTCATCATCTTCCATAATTTGTCAAACGAGCATTGAACATATTTCACAATCCCCATATAAAATAATTACCCCTTCATTGTATGACCAAAACTAGTTTGAAACCATTTAATGATCCACAAAACACTTCTTCACAGGCTATAAAATGTTTCTTAAAAAAACAAACAATAACATTTTATTTTTCCAAATAAACTGTAGGAGCCAACTGGGAAATTTCTCATGAGATACAGAATAATTTTTTAGAATAAATCATATTTCAATAAAACCAGAACAACATTTTATATTTTGTGATTTATGTTTAAAAGCCAAACAAGAATTCTTTCACTACAGGGTGTCCGCTCATCATGAAAATATTTCAAATGTCATGTATAAAATAAATGGATCTTTTTTACCCCAAATAATCATTTAAAAATTAACTATATTATATTTAAAATTAATTATGATTGATTATTTCACATTTACTAAAATTGATACGATATGTATTTTTGAAAAATTATAGTGCGAAAACACAACAAAACGACACCATTTATACACCACAAGAAATGAATTATAAATTTTTCATAATAAATGATTTAATCCTATGTTGCATAATAATATTCATCATATAGATATATATATATGGCCCAAATGACAAGAAGAAATGTAACTTAAATTCTAAAAGTAGTGCAATGAGAACCTACCTCAACAAACAGACCAAACACGGTGACGCGACATGCCACACATGGGTGCGCAAGCACCCGCAAGCTACTGACATTGGTATCATGTAATTCTATACCAACACGTCACAGCAATCACAAAAACAATAAAAAACAAACAATCAATAATTTAAAAAATAATCCAAACAAGTTAAAGTCATGTAACCCACCTACCACTCACGCAGGAGAAACCGAACAGACCCTATCCACTCACTAATGGAAGCAGTGTTCGTTGCGCACCCACTTTAGAAAAAGGCGCGCAGTGACCGTGACCATGACGGCTGGTCGGGGGGGCACCGGACTGCGCATTGGTGCTACGAAAGGCCAGCGTGTCATAGTGGATCAAAGGGGGTGCGACGAGCATGGTTAGCCGGGTGCAGGGCTGCCGGAAGTAGGCTGGCCGGTGGCGGGGGCTCACTAGAGGGGCTAGCATGGGGTGTCAGAGGCCTCTGGCCAGTGGCAGGGCGGACCAGAGGGGCTGGAAGGGGGCACCAGAGGGGGCCGGAGGCCCCAGGCCGGCTATGGGGCTCGCTGGATGGGTGCCGGAGGGGGTGCCAAACGGGGCAAAAGGCCACCGATGGTCTGCAGCGAGAGGCGGAGGCCATCATGTGAAGAGGGAGTGGTGCCGCTGGACTCCTCTTGCAAGGGGGGCTGAAGAGAGGTGGTGGTCCGGGAGGGCTACCAGTGCAGGGGTTCGATGGAGAGGGGCCATGCGGAGGGAGCGCCAGGCGGCTTCTCGGTGAGGCGGAGGGAGTGTCGGGGTGGCGGCTGCTGGGCGACGACGGGGGACAGGGGCGCCACACCGAGTGAAAGAGGGGGGGGGGGAGGGGGTACTCCACAGGGGTCTAGGTTTAGGTAAGATTTTTTTAATTTTATTATAACAAAATAATGATAATAGTAATAATTTAATCTGAAATAAAATAATAAAAATAGAAAAAAATTTATAATATCAATAATAATACCAGAATAGTAATAGTAATAAAATTAACAATAATAATGATAATATTAATAAAATTTATTTCACAATAAAGGTAATAATGGGAATAATAATAAATAAATAAATAAAATAATAATAATAATATAAATAATAATAATAACAATTTAATAAACCTAATAGGAAAATATTTTACATATTTTAATCATCACTCACTGCACGAATCACGTTCCACCGTGCGCGCGGTCGGGCGAACCGTGATTGAACTATGCCACCATGCACTAATAAAAAATATGGTTAAGAGGTGTAATTACAACACAATTTTATAACTCACATGCATGTCCTGCATCAGTGAGATCGGGGTGTGATAATTCTGCCCACCACAGTCACTTTCTGCCCCCAGAATGTCACCCAGCTGAATGATGGACAAGGAAAGAATCCATGCCCAACTAAAACTAAAGGGAAACAAAAAACATGAGAACAAGAGAATATGAATGGGTTGTCGCCACCAAAATATCTCAACTAGTGTGGAAATTTAGCACTAAAACACACCACCCTGGGAGGGGGGAAATGTGGGAACTCCCAACTAACCCAAATTAACATTTATATCACAAGAGAAACAACACCTCCTCTAAAACATGGAACTACAGACAAAGAAAAAAAACACCAAACACTAGAGAAAAACTCTGAGCAGGTCTTAACCCAAGCGGTAAACCCAAGAATTACCACAAATGTCCACCCTTCTATAGGAACTTACATCTCCAAATGAACACATTCAAACTGAGATTAACCCCTACAATGTTCAAATACACTTTTAAAGAAAAACTTATGATTCACAGAATCATAATTTAGACAAACTGGACTTTTTGGATTTCAAACAAACACGTCCATTCCAACATCACAGAGAAATAATGGACCTACAACAATGCCAAAACGTTAAAAGTGGAAGAATGAGAACATAAGGACTTTAAATGTTTTGTTGCCAACCCAGAACACGAAATCCGAATTGAGGTGTCACACCCCCCATCAACTCCTGACTGCATTCAAGATTCATCCCAAGACCTATGCTTGGGGATCTGATGGTTGACGCATCTCCGGCCTCACAGTCAGGCATTTGAATCTTTTGGTCATATTGTCTTCCTCAGATGACACTTCTTGAAAAACTTATCTAGATGAACCTTACACCTGCAATGATGGCACGTCTTCAGAGCGGTGTCACATGATGTCTTGAATGCCCTAAATATCTATACTGACGGTACACCATTAGACGACCCGATGAACTGGAAGTTAGAGCCTCTGTAGAGAACTCTTTATAAACTAATTTACCTGACACACTCTATTCATCAGATGGGTAACATTCACGAGAAACTAGATATGGTGGATTGTCAACCGTTTGGGATCCAGAAACCAACAGAGATAAGAACACATAATTCACCATCTTCTCCAACGTAATGCTCCCAAAAATTGAGGACTTACTCCATGATCTCTGGACGAAGACCCCTGATGAAGGGAGAAGTCTTCATCCAGTCTTGCAACACTACCCCCGGAAAAAGAGACACATGATCCTAGAAATGGTCAACATATGCTTCCATTATCTGCTGGAAATGTTGAACAACCAAGAGATCTTCAATTTTCTTCATCTTCACCTCCCCAAGTATAAACCATCTAACGATGATGACTTTAATGACATACCACATCATCCCAAATTACAGTGATGGCAGGGAGAACAACTTCTACTCGTCCAGAGCTGGAGCTTCGATCTGACCCAAAATGGCATGCACTCTAATAGCTTCAGGAGTTCCCAATACCATAAAGACACGCTCGACCTCTTCAAACCACCGCACTATCTCTAAGAGACTCCAATCGGCATGAAGGACTTACAACGTTCGAGAAGGGCCAAAAACTGGGCATGACTCATCAAAACATTGGGGTCTTTTCTGGGCGGCAATTCTGAACAACATATATAACACTAAGACAAAACAAGAATCAATCAAAGCAACATCAATAAAGCACCCTCATCAAAAAACAACCAAATAAAAAAACCAAAAAACCACAAACAGAACCCAAAATTCCTTGTCCATGCTTCCCCTTCCATTTTAGATTCCAAAACCATTTTCCTCTTTAAAAGCCAATCTAGAAAACAAGGTCAAGACATTAATTTCAAACACACCTAGGTAATCCCATGAACAATTTCACATGTCTTCATTCACATTTATTCATAGGAAACAACACACACTTCCCCCGTATCCTCTCACATGTGAAAATGTTCATAAGGATTACCTGAGGTTTCATCACAAACGATTCTCGACCAATTTCCAAGAAAGCACCAATTTTCCAAACCAAAGGCTTGCAGTTTTAAAACCTGTTTCATATATTTAAATTCATTTAAATGAAATAAATCCCATTTTCCCAAACATTTTTTCTTCATTACCAAAAATTCACTTAAACCATCCAGAACGAAAATGACACTCAACTTGCATCAAACCACCAGATTGAGGGACTAGCGGTCACACTTAACCTGGCGACATGGTAGTGGGCCATGCCCATAATAAGTGTGAACAACTATGATGAATTAAAACCATGTACTCGGACTCCACATGGGTCACTACTCCATGTGAGATCACGATGTAACATCGTTTTACAACCGTTTTCATCCCAAAAAATAAAACATACTAGAAAGAAACAAAGGCTCAATTTCCTATAATCTCCCTGGCGACTCGAGGTGCGGAACAGGTGAGGGTTCATGACATCATTCTCATAACTACCTCTTGAGTCCCGACAATCCTAATTCCATCTACCAGACACCCCAAATAACAAGGGCCCCCTCTGATAAAATGTTTTCAGGAACCAACCTGGGTCGACCATGAACCGGTCACCTAAGTCGGCCCGCGACATGGCCTGAGGTGAGTTCCTGATCCCCACGGGCTGGAAACTAGTTTCGGGAATCAAAATTAAACAAGTGGGAACTATTTGGCCCAAAAGAAAAAAAAATAAGCAGTAGAAAATAAATTGAACAAAAGAAAATAAAAAAAGAACAACCAACAACGATACTATCCTAAATAAGACCAAATCTCCACGTGACCCCATGGGTAACTTTCTAATACCACAACCAACGTCCCTCAAGGCAATCAACTGATTCTGGAACTTGAAACATAACTAAAAACAAGAAAACACTATAGGCGTGAGTATTAAAACTCAGTAGGATAGCACGATAAAACTATTCCCAATGCACTACCTTCAATATAAAAGAATCATCATTTCAAGTATGAACTACAATTTATAAAAGTATGTTTTTCTACATTTTTTAATTAAAAACAATGTATGAACCACTTCCCATATCCATTTCCAAATTTGGGTTCATTTTATTAGTGTCAATGGATTTTTAGAAAGTTAAAGAGATGTTTATATTTTCAAATTTGTACACAGAGGATCAAACACTTTCATTTGAAAACCATTTTAAGAAACCTACCCAAAAGAAATTTACCACTTTCAAAGGAAAAAATACACCAAAAATGCACAATGTAAAACACACAACAAGGGAAATGTAGGTATACTTATGAGTATCCTAAACACTACTGCATGCAACAAAAGCCGAATAGACATGGGTGAACGTATGAGATTTAGAATAAAACAGAAGACACCAATACATTAGAAATCATCCTTGTTGACATGTAACGATGAAATAAAAACACACAATACACTAGCCCATCCTATCTCAGTCAGGTCGAGGGAAAATCCCATAGTAACAAACCCATGATATCCACCTACTATGGGCCACTATTCAGTACCATAACCTATCATTACAATAATCATTCTTAGAATATTCTATCAATATGCTAGATTCTCATGTCTCAAGTGTTTGAAATAGGGGTGATCTAACTAATTCCATATGATCATCCAATCACATACATACATATATAATAATAATAATGCATAATAGACATCACCCCGAGCCACACCTTGGGAAACCTCTTACCTTTAAACTACTCAAGTACCTGGGATCCTCTAAGTGTGGGCCTCCCAAACACACAGTTGAAACCAAGGCATGAGAGTTATCCTATGAGGGGTTTCATCAAAAAAATTTCACCGTTCTCCATAAAGTGTCAAATAGGAATTGAACGCATTTCAAAATCACCACATAAAAAAATACAACTTCATTATAGGACCAAACTATTTGAAATCATGTAAAGAGCCACAATACACTACTTTGCAGGCTGCCAAATATTTTTTATAAAAACAAACCAATCCATTTTTTTAGAGACCCAATGCCTAACGTACTTGGAAATTAAATTAATTTTTTTGAATAATTAATACATGAAAAAACCAGATTCCCAAAGACCGTATTAGTTTAGGGTCTTTGGAAATGTAGATCGTAATCTTCTAATCACGGTGAAAAGATCTTCATCATCTCCAATAAAGATCGTCCCCTTTTTGGTTTTCTTACCTAATAGATTTGTTTATATCCTGGGAAAAGAAAACATAAATAGGGTGAGCTCAAATACATAATATGGGTAAACATAGATAACATAAAACAATCCAAAAATATTTGAATGCAAAAACATCAACATAAAATCTAAACATCAAAATTTTGAGCAAAGACATAAATCTTGGAAGTACATAATGAATATATCATAAAGTAACATCAATCATGAAAAAATATCATGGTAATAAAACATGAGATTTTGGAAACCATTAAGAACATGATATGATTTCCATAGTAGCCAAGGCATTGTTTCCAAGACCATCATAGTGGACAATGTCCCTTTCTGAATTGAGTTCACTCCTCGTTTCGGTCCTGTATTATTGACCCGAATTAACTTATTGTTCTAGCCATGTCTATCTCATGATATATAAATCTTTACCCAATGAATTGGAGGGATATATATGTCCCACACATATCATAATGAAATCATCCTTACTTGTGCCACAAAATAAAATCAAAACATTCATCATAACCCAAAGAATAAAATGGGTTTCGTAAACATCATCCCATCATCACATAATCCATATAAAACTAATGGATATTTCATCATAAGAAAAGTGAAACCATATAAATCATCGGGAAAATATTATTGAAAAATACACATATTAAATAATTTTATCTTAGATTTAAAATGGTTTTGATAAAACACTTGAAATGAATTTTTGATGAAAATATCATTTCTTCTTCAAAAATAATTTTCTTTTTAAAAAATTCCTTGGAATTTTAAAAGAAAAATATTTTGTTAAAAATAATCATAAAATCTTGTAGAGTAAGCTTCAATAAAATGTGGCGTTATGAAATCGTAAAAATCCGTTCATTCCGTATAAGGTAAAAATAACATTCTTCTCGTACTTTTGTAGGAAAAGTCAAAAAGTACCTCGTATGGTAATCAAAATAATGATTCCTTCCATACGATGGGGTAAAAGTTAAAAAAAAGGTAAGAATGACTTTAAACATACATGGATGAAAATTAAACATTTTATGAAAAAAAATTAGAACATATGCACATGGGTAATAAACAAAACCCCAGTAAATACTTACGAATAAACAATCTCGGATAAGAATGAGATTGGAAAAATTATCCCTTACCTTATTCTGATATGCTTCGTACGTATATGATCCTCTGGTATAATGATTTAAATAATGTCAATGTCTTATTATAGAATCATATTCATTGTAATGATATCATATATGGTTCACTTATGACTTTATATTACCCGTTCATTTGTAAGTAACATGTTAAAGTAGCATTTTGGTTAAAATTGTTTTATTTATCGTACATGTTTGGGCTTGTTGTTCTTGATAGTATAAATTATATCCTTATTTTCTTAATTACAGAATCTAAAACATGATTTATATATAATATATATTCAGAATATACATATATATATATGATAGATTGATAAATGGAATGAAATACACCGTTCATGGAGACGGTAGGCTGTATGTACCCATGAACGCTGTTTTTGTTTCCTTGTTGAATTGAATGGAATTAAGTAGATGAAATAAATATATATATATATATACATAAATACATTATCATTATTATGTCATATATTTCATTATTACATATTAGATATACTTTATAATCATTCATGAATGGTTAACAGGGAGAATGAGTCACATCGCGTCATGGAGACGGTAGTCCGTACGTACGCATGAGCAATGATATCATTCCCATGATCGTGGATTTGTATTAAAGTGTATGTACAATATTTCAGAATAAATATCACTTTACAATAATAATATATAGTTATTTATTTACACCATTATACCCATCCAAGAAAGGTGGTGGTCGAAAACATATTACACCATGGTGTGGAGACGGTATTCTGTACGTACGTACACATGGTGATTTCGTTTTCCGTAGGATGGATAGAAGGTGAAATTGGGTTGTTTAATTTTTAGAATAACAAAACATTATATAAGTAATACTGATTTTATTACTTTATAATGATATAAATAAATAAGAATAAGTATAAGAAGTATGAAACTTGAGAGAATCGGAAGAAGAGATTACCTCTGCTTCGACTCACCTCCTTTAAGCCTTCTATTATGGAAGTAGAGTTGGACTTTTGAGAAGACAAGAACCTCTAGAATGTTTCTAGTGATATGGATAATTGAAATGGTCATGGTTTTTCCATGCTTAAAGGCTTAAAAGGGCTTGAATAGAAGAGGGAAGGGGTGACCTTTTAATAGGGGAGGAGAGGGGCTCCTTTGAAAAAACATAAAATATTATTTTATAATAAAGTCATATTCAGTTTATAATATCCAAATATTGATTTATTTCGAAGATATAGTTGTGATGGGTCTAAATCCTCTCATCCAATATGTTTTTGGCAAGTTTAGGTCACTATTTTAACCATATATTTTAGATTTAACTCTAAGTTAAAGAATATAACTTTTACCGTGTCTTCTTGTTTTTTAAACTATGTGGTTAATAAACTTACTATAACAAGCCAGAACAACCCCAAGTGGTTCATTATTAATATATATAACCTTATCCAAGTCATTTGGCCGATCCTTAGATTTTTAGGAATATAATAATAATTAATAATATAATATTTGTTTTAAAATCTATTCTATGTCAATTTTGACACTATTTGGTAATTTATTATTGTGAAAATAATAAAAGCCTGATAAGTTAGAAAAAAGTAAATTAAATCACTAATAACATGCCTTATTAACCTTTAAAATAAGTGTAATTCATATAAAGTCTGAAATTACATTTATTTGGGTATTTATAACATCAATTATGTTATTATTTCATTAATAAGCTAATTACTGCATCATCATTGTGTCATAAATAAATTAAATTATTCAATGTATAAAAATTATAAATAAAATATCATTAGGTATGAAATCTTTTTATATTTATAATTAATATTTATAGTTGAATTTATCTTATCTATAACTCTACATTAAAAATGTCATAGTTATTAAACTATGATTTTAACTATTTTAACTCTTCTTTAAAAAAAATAATAATAAGTGCCCTAATCTAATCCATGTGGACCTAAAGGGTAGTATTTTATTCTTAAGGTTGTTTTTCGTCTAATTACACTTATCCAATAGAATTTGGACATGTTTTAGAGTAATAATAATAATATCATTCTTACCCTTAATTACCCTATTTACTTTTTACCGTGGTAAATAAAAGTAAAAAGTTACTATTCAAAAAATATTATTTTTATCTTATTGAACCATATTTTACTCCATTATATTATCTATGTCTCTCGGATTTTCTAAATTCCACTCACAGAAGCAGTAAAATTATGTTTTATGTAAATTTTCAAATTCTCCTAGGAGGTGGGTAAAAGACGGTGAAAAGTTAAAAAACATTTTATATATCTAAAATTATTATAAAATGACTCCAATTAATTAAATTGAACTTATATAAGAATTATGTATCTATTTTGACCAAAAATAAATTTAAAGATAATAAATAATTATTTAAATAAAAAGTCGGTTTTTAAATAGTAACATACTGTTTTCACTATTCCTCAAAAATTGAATGTTTTCAGAAAAATACAAAAATTTCACCCTAGGATTATTTTGATATTCCGAATCAAAAAATGAAGTCCATTTTGAAAGATAAAATTTATTAAATTTTAAAAAAGTGGGTATTAATATTCATAACAGCTAGTTCATATTAATATTATAATAATATCTTGTTTAGTGAAACTCGGTATTGCATACTAAACACGCTATCGAAGAATGTCTTGATTGTGTGTAATGCAAGCCATGTCAGGGCTACGTGTAGTGAATTCTCTGTTTAGTGTTGCATATAATGTAATCAAAACATTTTTCATTAAAACATTAAACTAAATCTATACTCAATGATGTGTAGAATAATTTCCACAAAACGAACGTGAAATTGTGTATAACACGAGAAAAGAATAGTGTTACATATACTGAAAAATATTACGGTGTTGCGTATAGTACAAGATAATCTTGGTGCAGTGTATATTAGAAGAAATCAAATAAATTAAAAATAGTATATCTCATAAATCTCAGGATGTTACATTCTACCCCATTAAAATGAATTTCTCCCTCGAAATTCATCAGGGTTATAAATGGTTTATTACTTAAAAGCATCATTCATAAAAACCCACATCATAAAAAGAAATACTAATAAATCATTTTAAGAGGGAAGTTAGAATCATAACTGTCACCGAATGTAACTCAGCAATGGGTTTCCACATATGACAACATTGGTGAAAATATGGATATGGAAGAGAACAGTAACCATCAACTTTTGATGAAGAGTGGTAGAGGACATGGCTATGAATAATCCAACAATCACAAAGCAATAAATTTGTGATGATATAATGTACCATCTGATTCATCAGATATAATAGAACTAGGACAACATTTTTGGTTTTCAAGATCATTTTCCAAAAGTTGAATTAGTTTTGAATTAAAAGAAATACTTACTTGATTTTAGTTCAATCTCAACGTTGCTCATCCCTCGAACAATTTCCACTTTATCTCTTAAAGAAATGAAGTTGAATTTGTCTTTTGCGAAGTGTTAGTAGACCATGAGATAGAATGATAGTTCATTACATCTGTCTCAAACATAGGTTTAGAAAAAGTTATATACATAAGTCCATATATAGTGAAATTAACTGGATACGGTTCCAAAATGGACTTATACTTCATCTATCATCCTACTTCATAAAATAAAACTAGTTTCTACTAACCAGGGACTTAATGTTGGCCAGTGGTAGGTGATAAAGGCCTATCATACTTCATCTGTAGGTTCGATTGCTGCAACCTTGTCCGACGTGACGGGTTGTCGCTCGTCCGCCAGGTTGTCATTTTTCTAAAACAATAATTTTATAACAAAAATATCTAGCCTTAAACAATACAATCTGATGTCTGACATATTCCATTTCAGTATTTAGACTTATCCAAAATACATCTGTCCAATCTTATAGTATAAAGAAAATGATTACTAGAAATTTCACTTACCAAACATGTGAATACCATCATTTACCCCCATATATCAAAAGATATGTGTTTTTTCTCACATTCCAAGAATTAGAAGGCATTAAAATTGTATTCTTTTGAAAAATTAATACCCATTGAACCATAGTGAAAACATTTATATAGTTAAAAGTAAACACTTTCCACATTCAAAAATCCCAAAAATTCTAGATACTCAAACCATGATATCACATAGCCCTTATATCAATCATGAGCTCATGAAAACTATCATACATATTATTTTCTCCTTATCCATTCATTATGCGCATATAATATTCATTCCTAAAATATCTAAATAACCATTCATGGCCACCAGTACCATTATACATATACATTAAAATACATTAGAAAAAACAATAGTGTAATAATCATTAGATGATTCTTTATTCCATAGTACCATACATTTCTCTTGATAAACATACACTCATTACACTAACTTCTTAAACCACAGACTGAGCTTCATCATTTCTTTCATCTCATATTTCATTTGTAGTATCTTCATCATCATCCACATAAATACTACCCATATTACCGTGCTAATTCTCTTCATTATATTTTTTCTTAGGGAATTGGTTTTCATAATTCCCATACATGACACATTTAAAACATATAATCATTGTGATGTCGTAGCAGTACCATTATTTGTCTCCATAGTGTTAACTGAACCTTTTCCTTTGCTCTTAATGGCTTTGTTTCCTTCTTTTCCACACCCAAATCATCTTCCTGTTCCATTGAAACAATCTCCCTGATTCCTATTCCCATATGATTTACATGAGGGAAATTGAACTTTCTTTCCTCTATGTTCATCATGAAACACCATCTTTCTCTTATTAACTTAGTCGGGAAACATACCAATGTTGAGATTATTGATCATATTATGAGATTTATCATTAGGAATAATAACGATGTTTGGACTTCCAAATACCTTTTCATTTGGTTTCTCATGAAGAATATCATTCCATTGTCTATCATATCCTCCATTATCGTGAATCTTCATGTTTCCAGCGATGTTCTAAAATCCAAAAAGAATCGTTTGAGAGACAAAATCATGCTAGGAAAATAAAATAATAAGGGGGGGGGTTACCTTCAATATCTGACATCTGATTTTTAATTCTAATATCGTTATCGTAATTCTAGGACTATAACCTATATTTGTACATATCCTTAGGGACATCCCTAGACATACCTTATAAATATCTCTAGGTATTTCACTAAAGTTTTTGCATCCAAGTCTCCAAAGGTTAACTAAAACTTCGCTTTGATACCAAAATTAGAGAACCAAAGCCTGACGTACATGTACATTACAATACTTTTGTAGAATACTTAATACATGACAAAAATCGACGCCCAAAGATTGTTTTAGTTTAGAGTATTTGGAAACATAGAACATAATCATCTAATCATGGTGAAAGATCTTCAACATCTCCCATAATGATCTTCCTCTTTTTGGTTTTCTTACATAAATATTTTCTTTATATCCTGGGGAAAAGAAAACATAAAAAGGGTGAGCTCAAATTCTCAGTATGGGTAAACATAGAAAGTAGAAAACAATCCATATACTTTTTAATGCAAAAACTTCAACATAAAATATAAACATCAGAATCTTGAGCAAAGACCTAAATCATAGAAGTACGTAGGGAATATATCATAAAGGAAGATCAATAATGATAAAATAGCTTGGTAATAAAACATGCTATTGTTTCAACCATTAAGAACATTATATGATTTCTATAGTAGCCAAGGGATTACTTCCAAGACCATCTTAGTGGACAAAGTCTCTTTCTGAATCGAGTTCACTCCTCATTCTAGTCCTGTATTACTGAACCAGATCAACTTACCATTCCAGCCATGTCTATCTCATGTGATATAAATCATTACCCAATTCATTGGAGGGAGATATAGTTCCCACCCATCTCATAATGAAATCATTCTTACTTGTGCCACAAAATAAACATAAAAAATTCATCAAAACCCAAAGAATAAAAAGGATTTCATAAACATCATCCCATCATCACATAATCCATATAATACAGATGAATATTTCATCATAAGAAAATTGAAACCATTTAAATCATAGAGACATTATACTTAAAACATACACATATGAAATAATTTCATCTTAGATGGAAAATTGTTTTGATAAAACACTTGAAATGAATTCTTGAGGAAAATATCCTTTATTCTTCAAAATCACTTTCTTTTTACAAAATTCCATGAAAATTTAAAAGAAAACAAATATTTTGTTGAAAATAGTTATAAAATATTGTAGTGTAAGCTTCATGAAAATGAGGTGTTATGAAACCGTAAAAATCTGTTCACTCCGTATAAGTTTGAAAATAACATTCTTCTCGTACTTTATTCCAAAGTCAAAAAATACATCGTATGGTAAACCAATGAAAGATTACCTCAATATGATGTGGTAATAGTAAAAAAATGGTAATAATGAATTTAAACATACATAGAAGAAAATTAAACATTTTATGAAAACATTTTTAGAACATATTGACATGGATAATAAACATAACCCCGGTAAATACTTACGAATAAACAATCTCAGATAAGAATGATATTGGAAAAATTATCCCCTACCTTAGGTCCGATATGCTTCATACATATCTGAAAATCCTGTATAATGATATAAATAATTACATTAAATTATTAAAGAATCATATTCATTGTTATTATAGAATATATGGTTCACTTGTGACTTTATATTACTCGTTATTTTGTAACTTCCTTCTTAAAGCAGCATTTTGGGTAAAATCATTTTATATATTGTACGTGTTTGTACTTGTTGTTCTTGATATTATTACATATATCCTTATTGATTTAATTCCAAAATGTAAAAAATGATTTATATTTAATATACATTAATCATATACATATATATATGATTGATCGATAAATGGAATGAAATACACCGTTCATGGAGATGGTAGACCGTACGTACGCATGAACACTGTTATTGTTTCCTTGTTGAATTGAATGGAATTAAGTAGATAACATACATATATATATACAATATCATTATTATTTCATATATTTCATGATAACATGTTATATATACTTTATAATGATTCATGAATGGTTAACATGGAGAACGAATCTAATCGTGTCGTGGAGACGGTAGTCCGTACGTACGCACGAGCGATGATATCATTCCCATGATCGTGGAATTTTATTGAAGTGTATGTATAATATTTCAGAATCAATATCACTTTACAATAATCATATATAGTTATTTATTTACACCATTATACCCATCCAAGTAAGGTGGTGGTCGAAAACAGATTACACCATGGCATAGAGACGGTATTCTGTACGTACGTATGCGCGGTGATTTCGTTTTCCATAGGACGGATAGAAGGTGAAATAGGGTTGTTTCATATCTATAATAACATAAAAGTATATAATTAATACTGATGTTATTACTTTATAATGAGACAAATAATGAATAATAAGTAGAATAAGAAAGAAATATGAGAGAATTTGAAGAATAGATTACCTCCTCTACGATGCACCTCCTTTAAGCCTTCTCTTAAGTAGTAGTGATGGTATTTTGAGAAGACACGAACCTCCAAAATGTATCTAGGAAAGTGGAGAAGATAAATGGTCTGGTAAAGGCTGTGCTTCAGTGCACAAAAGGGTGTGAAGAGAAGAGGGAAGGCATGCCCTTTTTATAAAGTGGAGAGGGGAACCTTTGGGAAAACATAAAATATTATTTTATAATAATGTAATATTCGGTTTATAATAGCTCAAATTTGATTTATTTATAATATAAAGTGGTTATGGATAGAAATACTCTCAACCAAAATGTTTTAGACAAGTTTATGTTACTATTTTAACCCTATCATTTATATTTAACTCTAAGTTAAATAATTTAACATTTACCGTGTCTAATTGTTTTCTTACACTATATGGTTAATAAACATACAATAACAAGAAAAAATAACATCACGAGGTTCATTATTAATATATATAACCTTATCTTAGTCATTTGGGAGAATGTTATATTTTTAGGAATATAATGACAATTAATAATATATTATTTGTTTTAAAAAATATTTTATGTCAATTTTAACACTATTTGGTAATTCATTTTTTGTGAAAATCATAACAGAATGATTAGTTCAAAAAAAGTTAATTAAATCAACACTAAAATGAAATATTAACCTTTAAATTTTTTGCAATTCATAAAAAGTCACAAATTACATTTATTTGTGTATTTATAACATCAATTATGTTAATATTTTATTATTAAGGTAATTATTGCATCATCACTGTGTCATAAATAAATTAAATTATTTATTGTCTAAAAATTATAAATAAAATATAATTAGGTAGGAAATATATTTATCTTTATAATGAATATTTAGAGTCAAATTTATATTATGTATAACCCTATATTAAAAATGTTTTTGTTATTAAAATTTGATTTTAACTATTTTAACTCGTCTTTAAATAAAATAATTATAACTGTGCTAATCTAATCTATTTGAACTTAAAGGGTATTATTTTATTTCTAAGAATTTTTTGGTCGAATAAAACTTATTCAATAAAATTAGGACATCTGTTAGGGTAATAATAATATCATTTTTACCCTTAATTACACTATTTACTTTTTAGTGTGGTAAATGAAAGTAAAAAGATACTATCCACCAAATGTTATTTTGGTCTTATTGAACCACATTTACTCCTTACTATTTACCGTGTCTCTCGTATTTTCTAAAATATACTCATAGAAGCTCTAAAATTATGTTTTATCTAAATTTTTAAATTCTCCTAGGAGGTGGGTGAAAGACGGTTAAAAGTTCAATAAAATTTTTATATATCTAAAATTATTATAAAATGACTCCAATGAATTAAATTGAAATTATATAGGTATTATGTATCCATTTTTACCTAAAATAAATTTAAATAAATTAAATAATTATTTAAATAAAAAGTAGGTTTTTAAATAGTAACCTAGTGTTTTCACTATTCATAAAAAATTGAATGTTTTCATAAAGATACCAAAATTTCACCCTAGGATAATTTTGATATTACGTATCCAAAAATAAAGTCCATTTGGAAATATAAAATTTATAAAATTTTAAAAAAGTGGGTATTAATATTCATAACGGCTAGTTCATAATAATATAATATTAATATCTCGTTTAGTGAATCTTGGTATTTTGTACTACACACGCTATCGAAGAAGGTTTTGATTGCATGTAATGCAAGCCAAGTCAGGATTGCATGTAATGAAAGTTCTGTTTAGTGTTTCATATAACATAATCAAAACTTTTTTCATTTATACATTAAACATAATCTATACTTAATGTTTTGTAGACTAATTTCCACATAACGAACTTGAAATTGCGTATAAAACGAGCCAAGAATAGTGTTCTGTATACAGAAAGCTAACACGTTGTTGTGTATAGTACAAGATAATCTTGGTGTAATGTATAATAGAAGACATCAATGAAATTACACATAATATATCTCATAAAATCTCGGGGTGTTACAATTTTATTTCTCCAAATAAACAGTACGAGCCAATCGGGAAATTTCTCATGAGAACCAGAATACTTGTTCAGAAGAAATCATATAACATTCAAAACAGATCCATATTTGAAATTCCATGAATTATATTTAAAATCCATTCAGGAATTCATTCAGTACTGGGTGTCCGCTCATAAAGAAAATATTTCAAATTTTGTGTATAAAATAAACAACTCTATTTTCTACCCCAAATAATATTTTAAAAATTAACTATTTATATTATAAATTATTTATCGTAGATTATATCCCATTTATTAAAATTGATAGTATATTTATTTTGAAAAATTATTGTTTGAAAACAAAAAAACGACACCATTTTTACACCACAAGAAATGAATTATAAATTTTTCACAATAAATTAATTAATCCTTCGTTTCATAATAATATTCAGCATATATATATATAGGGTGAAAACGTGGAGAAGCAATGTAACATTAATTTTAAAAGAAGTGCAATGGGAACCTACCTAAATTCGCAGACCGAACACAGTGACACGACATGCGATGCCCGGGCCTGCAAGCACTCGCAAGCTGCTGACAGCGGTATCACAGAATTCTTTGCCAACACGCCACAACAATCACAAAAACAATAAAAAACACACAAAAAATAATTTTTTAAAAAAATCCAAACAAGAGAAAATCACATAACCCCCCTAAAACTCATGCACGAGAAATAGAACGGACCCAAGACACTCTCTCACGGTAGCGGTGTTCATCATGCGCCCACATTCGAACAAGGTGCACAGTGACCGGGGCCACGACGACTGGTCGGGGGGCGGGGACGGATGGCGCAACGGCACTGCGAATGGCCAGCTGGTCAGAGCAGATCAAAGGGGGTGTGGTGAGTAGGGTTGGCTGGGTGTGGGGCAGCCGAAAGAAGGCTAGACGGAGGCATGGGTTCACCGAAGGGGCTGGCAGGGGGCGCCAGAGGGGGCCGGAGGCTGCGGTCTAGCAGCGGGTCTCAGAAGAGGGGCTGGAAGGGGGACCGTGGCTGTCGGCCGGTGGCGGGGCTCGCTGGAGGGGATGGCAGGGGGCACCGGAGGCCGCCAGCCGGCGACAACGGTCCGCAGTGGGACGCGAAGTCCATCACGTGCAGTGGGAGGGGTGTCGGTGGATGGGTCGTGCAAGGGGGGCCGACAGGAGGTGGTGGTCCGGGAGGACGACCGGTGCAGGGGTTCGAGGGAGAGGGGCCAAGGAGAAGGGAGCATTGGGCAACTGCTGGGTTTGGTGGAGGGAGCATCGGGGTGACGTCTACTAGGCAACGAGGGGGGACATGGGTTCCACACCGAGTGAAAGAGGGGGGGGGGGAAGGGGGTGTTGCGCGGGAGTCTAGGGTTTGGTTAGATTTTCTTCTTTATTTTATTATAATAAAATAATGATAATAGTAATAATAGAATATGAAATAAAATAATAAAAATAACAATAAAATAACAATACCAATAATACTACTAGAATAATAATAGAAATAAAATTAACAATAATAAAGATAATATTAATAAAATTTATTTAACAATAAATAAAATAATGGGAATAAGAATAATAACAATTTAACAATACTAATAAGAAAATATTTTACTTATTTTGAACATCTCTCATTGCACGACTCTCGTGCGGCCGTGCGTGCAGTAGGGCGAACCACACTCGAACCATGCCTCCCGGCACTGATCACATATAGTGTTAATAGGTGTGACTACTGCGTAGTTTTATACCTCGAGCACAAGGCGCGCATCAGGGAGATCGGGTTGTGACAAATATTATATACTCATTTTTAGCCATGATAATGGGATATCATTATCAGCGCTAAAAATTACTGATAAGGATCTAATGTTAATTATTTATTTATATTATTATATATATTTATAAAATTATATATATAATACATATATTTATTTATATAAAATTATAACTATGAATGTATATATATATTTTATAAGTATATACGTAATAAATATTTTTATAAATATATATATATATATTTAATTATATATAATTATAAAATTATAAATATAATATATATATTAATTATAATTTTTTAATATAAATAAATATTTATATATTTATAGTAATATGTCTAAATAAATATAAATGTATTTAAATAAATTTTAAATTATAATAAATATATTTATTATTTTTATAATTTTTTAATATATAAAATTTTTATATCTATTATATATAATTATAAAATTATTAATATCATAAATATTTTTATTTTAAAATTATAAATAAATATATTTTTTCTGTTTAATAGTTTTTAATTGTATATAATAATTATAATAATTATAATTCATTATAAAATTATAAATATAATAATTATATTAATCACAATTTAATAATAATTTGAATAAATGTATATTTTTTTATACTTATAAATATAAATAGATAAATAGATAGTAATAATAATAATATTATAATTAATACATTTATTATATTTATAATTTTGTAATTATATATAAGAAATATTATTATTATAATTTTATAATTATTTAAGTATTTATATATTTGTAATGATAATTGTAAATATTGGTATATATTTATAAGAAAATGGAGTCATACTCGAGTGGTAAAGGTTCCATGCAATCTTGCATCTGACATGGGTTAAAATCTAGGTGGGAGTGAATTTCTACAGGTAAGCAGTGATGTAGGCATGACTCATGATGCCTGCAGGTAGTGACAAGCATGACTTAGACATGGAGATGCAGGCAGTATGATTGAGATGTGATGCTACACTGGGACCTCAGGCCAGTACGTGGGCCTTTTGGCTATGTAATGGGTGTCAATCCCCCCATGGACATAAGGTCATGCAATAAATAAATAATGTGTGGTGGGTGGTCTTTCACTTGGGGGGAGGCTATGGAATCCATTTGTTGCCTCTATGTTTGATGTGGTTGTGTTTAATGTAATTTTACCCTTAAGCACGTGATATATATAAATATCATGAATATATTTGTTATAATTATATAATTATATATATATAATTATAATTATCAGTAAATATATTTATAGATATTGTGGTGCTTGGGGGTACAATTACATTTAAACATACACACACCACACACGTTGTCCGAAAATGTAGGGCATAGCCCACCAAGCGATATACCACCTATTAGTTTGTATATATATATATATATATGTTTATATAGATATAAATATACAGATATATATATATATTTATTAATTAATAATTATAAATATGTGTAATCCCAATATAAATGTATTTATTGTAATTTTATAATTATTTATATATAAAAATAGTTCCTAATTGGGGTTTGGATTTGTGTTAAGCACCCTAATATTCTAAATTTATGGTTGGGGTTCCAAATCTCATGGAGTAAGGGTACCTCATAAATGATTATATCTCTCATGTCTTATGAGAATCGCTCCATTATTTTAATAATGAATAAATCAAACAGAATTTATTATCTATGCTGAACATTACTATAAGAGTCAATAATCTGTGTTAGTATGTCATTGAAACATTCTACTCAAATTCATGCTCTTC